>JAPJYX010000015.1:21482500-22950000 GCA_030503985.1 Himalopsyche tibetana | reverse complement strand
TAAATTCAACACGATATTTTTTTCGCAGAGTAAAAGGAAATTCTTTCACTGTCATTTGCAATTGAACATTGTTTGCATTTAAAACCACTTACCATCAGAACAATCCCTTTGTTTGGAATTTGAATTTATATGATAAATGAAATGCAGTCGCTTTTTCTATTTAAAAAATAATATAAGAAACATAAACTTAACAATTTTGAGCAATCAGTCCTTTCTTTCATCATTGTAACATGCTATAATATAGAGATATGATTGGTTGAAAAGTCTATCGATTTATGATTATTTTTTTTAACACGAATTTCGTTGGTTTTCTTTCGTTATTTTTTAAAATATTTGAGGCATTACAGCTCATGCCAGTGCGTTAAATATTTTTTAGTTGAAAAAATATTCAAAATAAATTATCACCCCTGAAAAGCTAATAAAATATTTTTACACTTACAAACCAACTTCAGTCGAAATCTTAAATTACAATGTTAAATAGACATTAATGGCATCAATATATTTTTTTAAATAACTACAATAGTTTTTTTAGCAAACGTCAATCCTCAATACCTACTGTTTTAAATTTGTTAAAAAATATTTTTTGTTTTTCTAAATATTGTAACATTACCGCCCGCCATCAGCAAATAGAAGTTGAACGCCCCAAGCGATATCTATTTTAAATCAGCTGTTTGGTTTTGTTGAAATAAAGGTTTTGCTATCAATCGAGGAAAACGCACGCAAATATTTACAAAAATATTACGTTTCATAGGAAATGTAATATGGGTTTGTAAGATAAATATTAAATAAGAATATGTTTATGTACTGTTTTAATTGCAGTATATTTAGAATTTAAAGCATGACAAAATAAAGGTTATTTACGATATTTTTTTCAGTAAATACCTACACCTCAATCATCCATATAAATAAAATAAATATCCGTTTATTTGAAAACGCGAAATTTATTCTATAGAACACGCAAGTAAAAATAAGTTCACTTTGAATGTAATATTAGTTGTTATCGTATATAAATTTTACCAGAAGTAAATTTTGTCGAGTCCCGTGGCGCAGCGGTAAGCGTTGTGGGCTTCGGTATCGGACTTCACGGGTTCGGGTCTCAAAAGGAACAGCATTTTTTTAATCGATTGATCGATTTATGTTCGAAAACAGGGGTGTTTGTGTTTTCTTAATTTCCCTCCCACCCATTCCTTATCCTTTGATAATTTGGTGTAGCAAAAGCAATTAGTTGACCATAACTTCTGTCCTAGCATTTTATTTATATCCATACTACCTACTCTCTTTGAATAAAAGAGTTTGATCGACTGAGTAACAAACACTTTTTGGGTGTTCACTGTCAACACTTGGTGGAAAGGCATTATATTAATACAACACAAAATTCTTTTGTACTTTATTCAACTTTATTTAAAAGGTCAGGACCGGTTTCGCTCATTGAGAGAAAATATATAAACAGTGCTATATATTATATATACAAAACAAATTGAAATAAAAAGTTATAAACAACAATTGACATTGAAAAGAATTTATAAATTACAGTACAAGTGACTCTATAATTACACAAAATTAAAATGCTTAACACATCTAACATATAATTAAAAAATGATCAAAGATTAATAAATTTTAAGTGGTAACTGATGGTAATTATAAACATAATTAAAATTTGGGAAAATTTTAACAAAGTAATTAAAATTTTTACATTACTAACAAACAGTTCTCGTAGAAAAAAAATGTCTCCATTAAAAAGCCATATGCTCCATACTACGAGTGGACATGACGTTAAAAGCGAACAATAGAAAAACCCTGTATGTTAAGATTTCATGAATGATACTTCTAAAGCCCATTTAAATTTATTTCCCAAACCAGACGTTTCACTGCGTCTGTAAGGAAATCGGCGAGTGACAAATTTATTTCACATGATCTTTTAAGGGCTGAGAGAAACTCGCTAATTAGACTCCTTGCAAAGCGCCCGAGCTTGAATGGATCCGTGAACCTCCGAGATCAACCTCTTGCGGCGTACCGGGTCCAACCGCTAGGCTTTTGCCTGGGACCGGATAATTACCGGATCGACATTCGTTACGGAACAGGGGTTTGCATTAACTTAATGTATTCGTCAAATACGTTTTACCCTTTTAGAGAAAATTGTGTTTTTGCCTTCTTTTGTATTTCGTTTAAGCGTTACACCCCTAGCTACTACATTCTCGGCGTTTACCTGGAATTGCTTTGATAAAAATGAACAAACATTATATAGAGGAAAATCACAAGCATACAATGTTGAGAGGTTACGATAAAATTTGTGTAACGATTCGGAGAAAAATAATTTTCTAATAGTTCAATTATTTGCCATATTTTTTAATTTTAAATTGTTACACCAGCGAGGTATCGATTTACTTTATTTTAAATAACTACAAAAGTACCACCACTTTACCGTTCTGCTATAGATTTTAAAACGACAGAAAAAAATAGAATTCGTCTGCTGGCGATTCCCACATTATTGCGTTGATGGGTACAGACTTTTGACATCTCATCTTTATCTTTAGATCTTCTATGCTCAGTAAAATGTAAAAATAGCAACGTTTTCAGTTCTACAGTTTTTATATTTATTAGTTGATCAGTCAGAACTATGAGTAAACTTACATTTTTCTCAGTTATATTTACTGGCTCCGAAGAGATACACAATGCATCATGTTATTCACTCTAATATCCTAATTCAAATTACAATTATAATAATACACTTATCAAATATGACTCTAGTGTTTCGAAGAACGATAAGCAATCTAAGGTTTTTACACGTTAATAAAATTGGAATAAATTAAACTGATATTTATTATTAACTAAATTACATTAAATTTATTAACTATGGCTTTAGTGTTTCGGAAAACAATAAGAAATATGAGATTTTTCAAAGTAAAGTTATGGCAAAGTAGATAAATTAATTCTATGCTCAAGTTTCGACAAAAATATACATTTTTAACGTCAATTTAAAACAAAATTCGAACTAGAATTTTCAGAGAAAAAGCTGTGCGCTTTTTTACAATATGTTTATGTTCCTATAGTCGTAAAAAATAGGAAACGTTTTGAATTTATTTATAGAAATCAATCATGTTTCTATGAAAAGATGAGGAAGTGACAAATGGTTGGTAACAGTCGTTTTTATAACGAATATGTAAATAATATGTTCGGCTCATCATTTCGTATAAGCTTTGAATATAATATACCACATAATTCACGTAACACAACGCTTTTGTGGTACTCTAAAACCGTGTTAAACTACAGACCAGTCTGAGTCCATATTTGAGCTATAAAAAAGGAAAACATCCAATAGAAAACGTCATGTCGAAAATGCGGCTCTATTCTCGGCAGTTTTTGGCGTTGCAAATAAAACGAATGTCGCAAACACGTCCCCATTCAAACGAGACTTGCCCGTTGCGACACTTGCCCCTCTATACCCGCTTGTCTCGTCTCTCAGACCGGTTTTTTTCACCGGGACTTTCTCACCGAGCGACGGATAATCTCTCGCGAGACCAGTACTGCTCGACTGCGCGAGATGTGGAGGCAAATGTTTGGGGCTTTTTTATTTTCCTTCAGTTGCATCTGAAAAACAATTATTTACGATGCAGATTCGAACCATTAAAATGAAATTGTTTTCAAAATTTTCTAGATGACCTGCTGAAAAATAGCATAAGATTAAAGTTATACAGTAAGTATTTTTAATATTTGGATTTTTTGTATCTATCAATAAAAACACAATATTTCTCTGTACTTTATTCCACTTTATTTAAAAGGTCAGAACCGGTTTCGCTGATTGCTAGCATTTGTAACTAATCATAATTTAACAGCGCTATTAATACAAAAAAAATGGAATGAAAAGGTGTAAACAACATTTGACATTGAAAAGAAATTACAAATTACAGTAATAGTGATTTTATAATTACACAGAATTAAAATGTCTAACAAATAATTTAAAAATCAACAAAGATAAATAAATTTCAAGAAGTGACTGATAGTAATTCATTATTGCGTTATAGAAGGCGGCCGTAAAACAGTGGCTGTATACACATACTTTTTGGTCGAGCGACAGCAGATTTGGGCTAGTGTAATTTATACTAATTCTATTTTTATTTTTTACGATCAGTGCCAATTTCGGTTTATATAAAATAAATGTGTAATAAGTACAAGTGAGTGTTTTATTCTTTGAATTTTTACACTCGATTTGATATTATAATGTAATTTTTTTTTTATTGTCTACTTGAAACTTTTTAAAATACTATTTTTTTTTGGATATCAAATTTATGGAGCTTTAAGTACTAGCGCACGTTATCGTCATAGTTCTTTGGATCTACTTTATCGTTAATATTTTGCAACGATGGTAAGGGAATACAAACTACCAAGCCATTAAATACTTATAAAGCACACTTTTAATGTTAAATTAGTGAAATAACTACGTAAACTTTTACTAAAATATAAATAAAATAACAACTTTGCAGCTTTTGAAGTTTACCACAAACAAACCAGTAATTTGTTACGCACGCGTTCTTATCTTTAGGAATTAGCTCATCCGATAGTAAAGTAAAGTTGATGATGCTGATGTTATGTACAAAAGTTGCAGAGAGGCGGAAACTGGAGTAACAAACATTATGAAAGCGGGCGAGGAATGGCAAAGGCGGCTCGTGTTGAAATAAGCTTCCCGTGGGAAATCGCCAGTGAGATATGTACGTCACTGGCTAAGCTGTCATTTGTTCGAGGAAATGTGCTTACTTAGGGCAGGTAGAAAGCGAGAAAAATAATTTATTGCACTGAAAAGGGAGATTTCGCTGAGTATTTTTTCGTTTTTTTTGTATCAACTGCCAAATCTATTCCTTCTATATGTTACTATTTTTTTTATCGCTAAATTGTATAACCTATTTTAATAAATTAACGTATCTAGCAAACTGTCCTGCTTAGTAAAAATACAGTAATTAATTGTGAATCGTTCGAATTACGTACATTCTCATAAATTTTGTCACTAAAGACCCGGGTTTCGCCTTTCGGCATCTTCAGGCGTTCAAGTGCACGGATGAACATGAACCGTTGAACTGTTAAAACTACTCACCATTCAAATCTGTAGGCATTCCCATGGGCTAATCCTTTTCGCCAGCAATGGCTTTAAACTCAACGATACATTTATTTCTTATATAAACACGAAACATTCTTAATACTTTCGATGGTTTCGGCGGTAACTTTGTGGAAGTTCATTTTAATAGAAAATTTAAATTAACTTTGATTATTCCACGTATTGTGTAACTAACTGTGACACGTGTTTCGCCTCTTTCAGAGGCATCTTCAGACTTACTATCGCAAAGTTTGCTTAAGTAATGAAGCAAGATTGATTCTATTATTTCGATTCTACACCCCCCTCCTTGCTCCTCTTAAAAGGAAAAAAAACCCAATCCATTTTGTAATTTTATAATTTTAAAATGTTAGAATCAATCTTGCTTCATTACTTAAGCAAACTTTGCGATAGTAAGTCTGAAGATGCCTCTGAAAGAGGCGAAACACGTGTCACAGTTAGTTACACAATACGTGGAATAATCAAAGTTAATTTAAATTTTCTATCAACGAAACATTCTTCTACTAAACGTCAGTTCAAATTCATCCGTGTACTTGAACGCCTGAAGATGCCAAAATGCGAAACCCGGGTCGTCAGTGAGAAAATTTGTGGGAATGTACATAATTTGAACGATTCAAATTTAATACTGAAGTTCCACCAAGAACCTTCAGTCAAAATCTTAAATTACAGTAATTAAAAGTTCAATATTATATCACTTTTTAACTCATGTCCACTCCCAATGTAGAACATATTTTCCTAATGGAGATATCTCAACAGAATACTTTTCTACGAGGATTGTTTATTACTCAGTCGCTCAACCTTTCTTATTCAAAGAGCGTAGTAGGCATATAAAAATAAGGCTACGACAAGATAAGTGGTTGACTAATCGCTCTTACTATATCAAATTATTAAAGGATCGGAAAGGGTGAGGGAGAATTTTTAGACATCACAAACACCCATGCCTTCGAACAGAAATCGAAAAAATGCTGATCGTATAGGGACTCGAACACGTAAAGTCGGGCACGGAAGCCCACAACGCTAACCGCTACGTCATAGGACTCGATTTATCGATTTGTCATACTCGGGCATAAAACATTTATTTATCTCATAGTATAGTATTAATTATTTATATTTAGTTATAAATTCATTGCAAGGGGATATTCTACTATAAAGTCATATTATAAAGGACAGCCGAGTACAATTTTACATTTAAATTTTTTTTTATTGTGTTTTGTTTCTCGTAAATTTTAAAATAAGAATTGTTCACATTCTTTTGAGTATTTAAATAATCAATTTTATTTTTTTACACGTTATAGTTAATCCCGATATTGGTATACGAATGATTCCAGCATTACAGGATCGCCAAATTGATCGGGATCCCAAGATTTTGGGACCCTGGGATTGAAAGTCATAGTTTATTTACACTTAAAAATTTAGATGGACATAATAAATACACTTTTTAAGTTTATGGAAAAAATACGTTGGAGTAATCTAAGCTAGCTTGCTATCGATGCTGACATTTAGAATTATTTTAAGATCATAAAACGGACAGTAAACTTTGCAATAAAGCAAAGCACTCAAACAACACAAGAATAATAAAAGGTTTGTCATAATCCATATTCTATACCCGATAAGACTAATGAAAAGATGTGGCAATAAAGAATGTGAATTATTTTATTTATGACTTATCAAAAAACGTCAAATAAGCAGATATTGTACTTTATTTTTGTTTAGCTTATCTCTTTACTTTAACAATGCGATAACTATAGATTGTGATACTATTACGAATGCGTAAATATTTAAGAAAATAATATATTACGTTGCAGGAAAAAAAACTAAGCACATCAAATAACTTTGAATATTAATAAAAACACAATATTCCTTTGTACTAATTTCCACTTTCATTTAATCAGGACCAGTTTCACCCTTGGCGAGCATTACTAATATACAGATAATAATTACATGTAAGAGGTGCTATTTTTTTTAATTAGTGACAGCTTAGAATCAATAATTAATAATTTGCACATTTTTTTCAATATTCATTGTTTATTACACCTTTTTTATTTCAGTTTGTTTTGTATAAATATCACTGTGAAATTTTATTTCTTTTCAGTCGATAATTTATTTATTTAATTAATTAACATTGCACAAGGTTGACAAATTATAAATTTAAAACTTTTACAATGAAGAAAAAAACAGTACAATTTAATGTTAAAAGCAGCAGAAAAAATGGCAAGGAAGGTAATAATGCTCTCGTCACGAGAAAAACCGGTCCTAATTTTGGTGAATAAAAGTTGAAATATGTACAAATGAATATTGTCTTCTTTTTAATATTACGCTTTTATCTTAATAATTTTTACAAAATATACATCGATTTAATTCTGATAAAATTTATTTTTAACAAAAACACTAGAGTTAACTTAAAGCTGCTGAGTATGTCGATCGAATTCGTTAATCATTATCGAAATTTATGAAAAGATTAGAAAGATTAGTTACGATTACATTTAGTTTATAAAGAGAGATGTTAAAATTGTATGGTTATCGAACATCACGATTATCTCAAAACAAGGATTTTGACTAAGCACTTTCTACCAGTATAGTAACGAATCATTATTTTAGATTTAAGTAAATAATAACAATATTAAAGTAACATGTCGCAGTTTTATATATAAAAAAAAACAATACGAACTCTGTAAAAAGTATAAGAATAGTTTTGTACTCTGTCATGTTAATTTTCTTTCTTGCAGTCTTTTTATTGTCAATACATACAATACGAGTTGACATTGAACGATATTGTATTAACGACCCACTAAAAATACCTTTATTGAGCTTCTTCTTGTCATAAATATAGTGTATTTGTCCCGAGGTATATTTTTATTTAGTTTATTAGGCTTATTAATATTAATATCTGTTCATTGCTTTATTTTCGTATAATTTTATGTTTTTTTATGCTATTGTTGTTGTTTTTTTTATCTTAGTTTATTCAGAAAAAAATATAATATAAAACGTTATATTAACGACCAGTGTCTTAATCAGATACCATGCTGAAGAATATACAACCCTTTACTTTTTAATTATGTTTCATGTTATTTATTTTCGGGTATTTACAGTTTGTTCAAAGTCATTTTTTCTTAACACCTCCCATACGGTGCCAACAAAATAATTCCGATATGTTGCTGACCCTTAAAGAACTAAGTGAAAAAACATGTTTTAAAACTTAGCGCCCTTTGATAGACGGTAAAACCCAGGCGATATATTTAAACCCAAGAAAAACAAGTAACAAGCAGTTCTCATAGAAACACTTCTGTTGAGATAAACTCCATTAGGAGTCTATATGCTCCACATTGGAAGCGGACATGGTAAAAAAAAAAAAAAATATTAATACAAAGATTCGGCCAAAGCCATCGAAAATGTGAATATGTTCACTATTACCTTCCGAATTTACGAGCATTTCGAGTATGTATGAATTATTTCTTCAATGAATCATTTAAACAATACAATGTTTCTCAGCCTGTTTTACGAAATATAATTTTTAATATAATTATTATTATATAAAATTATTATATAAAAGTTTAATATAATATTATCAAGCGAGATCCTGGAAAAGATACCATGTTTACATAATGATAGAAAACTTAGCGCCGCAGGCCATGTCTTTGTTTTTCTTCAAATAATAATACTTTTTTCCGTCTCTTGAATCATTCTGTTTGCCTGGTATTATAAAAATATGTTTGTCTGATGTAATTTGACTAGATTTGGTTTGATAAGTTGTTTTGTTTATTTTAAATTTAAGAATGTAACAGGAATCGCGATGTCATTTTATTAGATCCATAAATGCTATCTGTGTGTCGGTTTTTAATTTATTTTTGAATTATATCTATCAACATATATTTATTGATGAAAACTCTTTTTGTACAAGGATAAGGCTAGGACAGGAATAGTGGTTAACTAATCGCTCTCGATACACCCAATTACTAGAGGATTGGAAAAGGTGGGTGGGAATCTTTTTTAGACATCACAAACACCCATGCCTTCGAACATAAATCGATAAGCCGGTCGAAAAAATGCTGTTCGTACTGGGACTCAAACCCGTGAAGTTCGGCACGGAAGCCCACAGCTCTAACCTCTGCGCCATAGGACCCGACAAATATATTTAAGCGTATAATTGTACGAATCTGTTTTTTTACGAATTGTATGCGTGCCTATTTGTATCAAATACAAAAAAGAAAAGGTTAAACTTTTGCAGGTAAATTTTCCAGTAATTTTCCATTTATAATAAGAGCTTCATTTTGGCTAACTATACGTTTTATTAAACTGTTAGTTAAGTAAAGTGTTCTTATGATTTTCCACGTAGGGTTTTATCGTAAAGTTTTAATAAGAGAAGTTTTACGACAGCGAGAAATCAAAAACAAAAGATCTTAGGCAACAAGCTCGCTGGTAAATTCACGAGGCGAAGGTAAAATAACATCTCCGCGCAAATCAAGTATTAGGTATTATTATTTATCTTGAATATTCAAAGCATCTCAATCAACAAAGTCGTGGTTTTCATCCAACAGGCATGCCCGGAGCGACGCCTCTCTCGAAGAAGGCAATTCGCCATTACACAATAATGGACCAACACGTTGAATTCCATCATGATAAATATAATATATTTATCAAAAATTAATATGCGTCAATATTTTTAATCACGTCTAGAGTCAATGTAACCCAGGAAAATCTGTAATTATGGCATCTATATATGAGGAGCAAACATTCAAAAAGAGATTTGTCAAAATTTTTGAAAAATACCGTTTAATATTAATTTTGATAGTCATTAATAAAATTTATGAATATAAATCACAATTACTGTCCAAAAAATGTTTTTTGCCTAGAATAATTAAATCAAAAAATTGACACATTCAAGCAAATTGTGACTTTTCCTATACTTAAATCATTATTTCCCAAGCACTGTATTTGTGTGACTGTGTTTGAATGTTTGCTCTTCATATATACAAATGAATGTTTGTTTGTTTGTCTGTCCCGTATGCATTCTTATACCGTTCATCCGATTGCGATAAAACTTTGGTGGGTCGTTGTGCGGACGCCCGCAAAGTTTTCTAAATTAGTAGAGCCAATACGATAACATTGAGGCTCGCTTTATATCAAAGCAATTCTTGGTGTTCTGGGGAAGCAGTGAGTTTTTTTATCACTTCTACGTATTTATATGCAATACGTTATTGTGTATCCAAAAGCACTTCAACAAACACAACTAAAACAAGAGGACTTTCTTTTATTCAGTGGCATTGCAACGTATGCCTGGTACTTGCTAGTATTATATAAATGAGATTTATTTTCACAATATCCATTATCAATGGAATGTATTACATTACAAATGGAGCATTTTATCAGTAGTTCAACTTCCGATTGCAAGTTAGTTATTGTCTTTCGCTTCGTTTCGTTTTTAATATTGGATATAAATTGATAAGGAAGGCATAAAATATGTCTTCAGATATATAAACCCAGGCTTTGATTAAAATTACATATGTGGAAGTTTTAAGCCGATACCACTGGGCTGATATCAATACTGATACAATCCTTGGAATCTTAAAAATGTATGACAATTTTTTTTTATTACGTATAACAAGAGCTCTCCGGTTTATAAACGTATTATAAAGGTGGACATTTAAATTAAGATCTTTTTTAATTTTAATTTTTATAATATTAATTTAAAAAGTCTTTTAGAGATTAGGTGGCTATTGTCAAGATGATTTTGAGTAATATGGTTGGTTTGTGCTATAGAAAAGTGATTTGAACAGAAGTGAAAGTAAACAAGCCGAATAAACGCATTGATATGAGAACCTATATTTCAACTGATATCAATTATCAATATTACAATCTAAATTTATACCAAAATATTTGCAAATGTGAGAAGTATTTTACAAAAGCATTTATTGTGAATAAACAAAGAACTATGCAGTTATCAAAAACGATTGCGTCAAATTTTGAATAATTCAAAATAATTTTCTACCAAGTACTTCATTTAAAATTAATAATTATTCAAAAACGAGTTGCAAGCAATTTAAAAGTATGAAGAACTAATCACCTTGAAAATTGATACGAATCGAGGGTGTTAAAAACGTGAGAAGCTTCCGTCGCTCCATCCTTTTGGTAGAGCACCGCATCTTGAGCATTATTAATTTCCTCAAAGTTTGAATAAATGCCCCCTAAGCTCTGAGCAAAGGCTATTCTCTGCAAAGTGAAAACTTTCGTCCGCCAACGACGAAAGCGCTCCCCGACGCCGACGCCTCCTCGCGACGGGCGTCGGTTTCTTCGAGCGACGCTAAAGCTGGGCGTCGCGTCCTTGTTGCGACTGGAGATGCCCGCCTCGGGCATTAGTGACTCACTTTGTCCAACAATTGAGTTTTAAAATATTCACTTTGAAACTAAAAGAGCGTTTTTTCAAAGTAAAAAAATAATACATAATGTCATAGTTGCTATGACACGCTTATTGACTTTTGATTAAAAAAAAAAGAAAAAGAATTTTATGTAATGATTATACTTCAATTTTCTGGCATCATGACTTAGAACTCAACGTCGTTGACTTTTGTAACGGATCTTATGGGATCGAGTCCCAGTGTAACAGCTTTTGTTTAATCGATTTAAGATCGAAAGCATGGGTGTGTGAGATGTCAAAAAACCCATTTCCACTCTTCCAATCTTAAAATTGACGAAAAGCAGCGAAAGCAATTGCTTAACCACTAATCCTGTCTTAGCCCTATTCTTCTATTTGTCTTTTTCCTAAGAATAAAACTAGATAAACTGAATAAAAAGCAGTTTACATAGTAAAAATTTTGTTGGGATACCTTCAATAAGAAACAACATGCTCTACATTGGAAGTGGTCATGGATTAAAAGATTTTTTTAAATACTTACAATTTGGTATAAGTTTGCATGTGAAAGTTGGTAACCGGATAAAACAGAACATCACAAAACGTACAATATATCTTTTGAAAACACTAGTATTTATATGTTTTACAATCAATTAGTAATCTCTATGTCGTATTAGATACAATAAATAAAACAGCAATCTTGCATGTCAATAACACTTTCAATCTGAAATTTTCGTAAAAACACTTATATTCGACGATAAGCGCAAGTTATAACATACTGTTCTGAAATTATTACCTGTATGATATTCAATCAATCTATAATATTTGTCCAATAAATAGTTAAGAAGAAGCAGGTATCATTCAACTAAAAATTAAATGTGTTCTGAATTGTCTATGTTCTATGTTCTCATGTTCTGTTTTATCATGTTCTGTTTATTCATGGAACTGTGAAATTTGTAGCGGCGTTACAGGAAAGTTTTTTTTACTTTTCATTATGGCTGCCTCAATCAGAAAAAAAAACCATAAATCAACAATATATAGTATAATTTTTTATAGAAATGAGTATTTTAATATTTGAAATTATTTCAATAAAGCGTTATCAAGTTAGTATACATTTATTATATAACTATGCAAGACGCTTTGAGTTTAATATAATAATGAGAAAATAAAATGACTACTAAACGAAACATGTATTTTTTTCTTTCAACAAACATGTGGTTTCGCAAATATTGCATAAAAATAAAATATTAGTTTATATAAGACGGAATGGCTGTATAAGAGACGACGCAAGCAATATCGTAAACGTTTAACGTCAAAATGTATCCCGAGGGAATAATTTGTATTCATAAGTTGTCAAATGCATAAAGTCCAGTCCGACAAAAGCCTGTTCTAATGTCCGGTGCATCAAATGCGCTGCAAACACTTTGTCACGGAACGTTTCCTTGATAAGCCCCGGCTTCACGTTGATTGAAATTGTAATTAAATTGTTGACCATGATGTGTACAGTCAAATCTAATAATAATCTACAAAATTCTTCTTCGAAAGCATTTCAAAATTGTTTTGAGAAAATATTTTGCGCAAAATCGACTGGTAACTCATAATGAAAACCAAGAACAAAACACAAAATTTCGATAGACAATAATTAAGTAAGACGGTAAAAAACTCTACCCACAAAGCCGTTGATTACTGAATCTAATGGATAGAGTCCGTTTAGATTAAAATATGAAAGACAAAATTTTAAAAAATCTAGAAATATAACAACATTTTGGGCATCCCTTCGTCATTACCAGGCGTGGATATGTTAAACACAATATATAATAAAAAATATAATTTTTATTTCCTAATGTTTTTTTTTCTTTATCATCTCTACGCTCATCAATTACTATTATGATTAATAATCCAAAAGTCAGAAAACAAAAGTAAAAAAAAAGTATTTCTTGGAAACTATATTGAGGGTGTTGTTCTTAGAATTAGCAATATTTTTTCCATCAATTCCCAATTCGGCAGCATATAGAATATTTGTGTTTAGTTTTGTTTGCCGTATCACCATGAATATACTTAATTGCAAATTTTAACGTTACAGTTAAAGGAGGCCACTATATATCCATAATGTATGACTTTTTTTGCTTCCTAATCAAATGGAATTAATGTGGAAGAGCTGTGGTTTCAACAAGACGGCGCAAAATACTACATGTCTGTAGTATTGCACTTTGTATCGTATATATTCAATATTTTTTGTTATTATAAAAAACGTATTTTACAGAAATATTTTTTAATACATTATTATTATATGATATGGACCATATCTGTTTTTTGTTGATGGATTGGCGGTAATTTCGTCTAATTTTTTAAGTAGAGGATGCTTTCATGACGTATGTGAACAATATAACAATTACAACGTAACTAGTATAGAATGATAAAGTAGTCAATTTCAGTGTTATATATTATTAAATATACTTTTTTACTTATATCTCATAAATTGAAAAATGTATTACATTGAAAAAAAAATTATTGCACAAAGCACAACATAGGAAATAATTTTATGAAACAGGATATAAATTGCGACACCGCAGGAAAATTTAAATGTAATATTTTGCCATTTTCAGATAACTTTAAGGCAACAAAACTTTTCAACAAATCCGGAAAAGCAAAACAAACTGGCATTACTCAAGTGCTGAGTTATTATCTGTTTTTGCATGGGACTCAAATTTTGATACAAAATCTGCAACCAGATGAAAGGTTGTAAAAAGTATGCAAATAATATATAAAGGTAAAATTGTTTGTAACTTTAGGTTTTTTTGCATAATGGATAATTTTAAATGATCATTTAAATATCGAATAAACAAATATCGGATTTTAATAGAAGACTTGTCTTGATTTTCACCTAATTTATTAAGTTTATTTATGATATTAGGCATATATTAACAAAATCAAAAATTATCATAGTCGAAAATAATCAAGTATAAAATTGAAAATTTTGTTACTCCTCTTGCTGTAATAAAAATAAATAGCACGTGTTTTGCATTTTTGAGAAGCATCATCAGACGTCATGTCACAAGGTTTCCAAATTAACTAAAAAATATTTTTTATTCGTAAGTTATTAAATACAAAATAAAAATCCGAGTTTGTCTTTTTCTGCTGGACACAGAGAAGGGTTAAGTTACAAACTTTGACAGTACTATTAACTTATTACTAATATGAAGTTTGGTAAATCCCAATGGAAATAAATTTGACAAAGGGGATTCACATATCTTATTTAAAATGTTATTTAGTAATGTTTCCTTTCTATTGATGACATTATTGATTTTTAAAAACTCTAAGATATTCATTCTTCACTTTTTATTATTTAAATTGTGGAGTATTTAAACATTATTTTTTTAAACAAAACTCTGAAAAATTGTTGGTTTTTAGATATCTTACGTGTTCTTTAATTTTAAAATGAAAGTTTCTACCTGTCTGCCCAACATTAGCAACTTGACAGCCTTTTTAGGTTAGGCTTTAGATGTCACTCTGAGAAAACAATTCTAACGTATCAGATAAGATAGAATCATTTTCTGTACAGATTCTTATATATACTATTTAAAAAAAGTTTCTCTATGTTGCTAATTGTATAAAAATCATAGGACAATCATAGAATAAATGCCGAACGAGCAGAGCTGTCTGCTACGGTCAGCCTTCATATGGGCTACGGGCATAGACTACGCTGATATTGTTTCAATGAAGGCCAACTTCAAGGGCATTCAATAAATTTGCAACATCATATGGAGAATAGGATATTCTTGATTCCTCTTGAGGTTCAACGAGGAGTAAATTAAACTTTATCGCCTCGCTGGATTCTTAGTATACGGATATTTGTCTAAATGGCTGAATAAATCAGATTTTTTCGATCTCTTTTTAAGCACAAAACTGCACAGTTCCTGTGCAAATTTGTATTGGGCCAAGAGTATAAGAAGTAAATGAGTTTTTTTTAATCTTTATTGCATTATCTAACAGTATTTGAATACACACAACGCGTGGTGGTGGGACAATAAAGAACATGCGGAAATTAATAATGAATGGGTTCATGAGAGTTAAAATCTTCTGGGAAAAACAATACCAGGCAGGTGGCTTTAAATTTATTCAAGTGGTGTTAAACAATTGATGCCAAGGCTATTATGAAATATCTAATAACGCCATTCAAACGAGAAGAAGAATAAGTTTGAAGAACTGCAATTTATTTATGACGCTTGCACGCGCGAAGTGCTTATGTTTTATTATGGCAATCTGTTTAAGAGGTGGATTGCAGAGTCGAATTCGGAAAGTAATTCTGTTCTTATATTATATTTAAATAATAAAATGATAAGAAGAGTGGCGAAGTGTTGAATTAAGAGGTCGAAAACAGAGATATATGACGGAGGAAAAATCGTCCAATTTTGATCATAAATATTTGGTCGTGCAATCGAAAGAAGTGTTGTTGTCCTTTCTGAGAAAAGCGTTTTAAAAGCTGAAATTTATGTGTGAAATACCTGACAAAGGTCAACTATTATAATAACTAAATAAGTCGACCTTGGTCACATTATTTTAAAACTAATTATACTTTTATATATTGTATTATACTTGATGAGGATTTAATTTGTTTCTGTTCTATGCCCAAATTAATAAAAATATCAGAAAGTAATGTAGAAATATTATTTTGTGTACTACTCTATCTATTAAGATATATATATTGTACTGCGGGTTGCGTCAAATTTATTTTAAAATTAAAAACAAATTTTTTGATGTCTTATGAAAAAAATCAACGCGCTAAATATTTAAACAATATGACACAAACACTAATAGTTCTAATTAAAAATTTTACAGTAAATAAGTAATATTAAATACGTCTTATTTGTATAAATAAAGATTTAATCCGAAATGAAATAAATCAAACAATTCCAATTTCACCTGCTGTGGCGCAGTTGATTAGAGCTTGCTCTACCAATCACGCACGACTGGGTTCGATTCCCGGTAAGATCACAGTGAATTTGAGTATTATTCAATTTAAAGTTTTTATCGAAGATTGGGTGTTTGTGATGTTAATTCACATCGTTTCCTCTCGGCCCGTCCTTCTGATCCTTTAATAACTGGATGAGCAACAGTGATTAGTCAACCACTAGTCCTGTTCTAGCCTTATCCTTCTTTACCTACTACTCACTTTGAAAAAAAAAGTGAGGTTGAGCGACTGGGTAACAAACAGTTCTTGTAGAAAAAACTTCTGTTGAGATATTTCCATTAGGATATGCTTTACATTTGGAGCGGACATGGATTAAAAAAATGGAGGTTATGTCAACAGAGCTGTTTCTATAATAACTGATTGTAGCTCATTTTGTTAACATCCCTTTTTTCGTTGAGTAGGGATATAAGGATATGGCTAGGACAAGACTAATGGTTAGCCAATCGCTCTTATTAAGTCCTGTTTTTTTAAAGAAAGTATGGTTGAAGAGAGGGGGTAATTTAAGACATCACATACATTCATGCTTTCGAACAGAAATTTATATGTCAATTAAAAAATCAATTTATAAAACTGGCCATAGTGGGATTTGTACCCGTGACCTCTGTAACTGAAGCCGACAATTTTGAACACTCAACCACGCAGGCGACAAATAATATTTAATTATTTTATTTTAATTATTTAACAGATTGTAGTAAAATTTCTATCCGTGTATAAAACTATACACAAACAAATATTTTCAAAAAATACGTCCCTGCTTAAAAATATTACCTTAGGAACCAAAAATCCTAAGGGACGCTCAAGTAAGAAGAATATCACAAACTTAAGTCTCCTATTTCTGGAAGCTTGACGTTTAAGATTACTCCTGTCAAAGCAAAGTACAATACCAGGAAAACAGAAGACAGCAGGAGGTATTCTAAAGTAGCTTTTGGTAACTAACTTTTGGGCGCCTACTTTGGTGTGTGGTATAGATCTCATCTTCCCGTAGCATTTATGCGTCCCTGCTGTATATTGAACAAGTTTATTCAAATGATAACAGTTCAAGAAGTTCTGAATTGTAATGTCATTGATGCTTACGATATAAATGGTTCATTAAAGGTGTTTTACAATATGCTTAAGTTCAATTTATGGCGAAGTTTTTATCAGTTAAAGTTAATTAATTTAATTAAAAAGTAATGGTACGCACCAAAGGTGATTTAAAACGTCGAGCTATCTTTGATAATGATAATATTGGAATCGATGATTGACAGTGTCATATTTATTCGTTTTATTGTTTAATGACACTCAAATTTAAATACTTTTTTTGCTTAGAAACTTATGTCAGAAATCTGACTTATTTGAAAATACATTACAAACGTAATTTTTTGAAACAATGCCAAATATATAAAAAAATGAGAACTTATTTATACAATAATTTAACCAAGCATTAACCACTAAGCAATAGATATATATTGCTATAATCTACTATAGAAACTTTAACAATTAATACTGTATTTTTTTCATTAAGTATTAACGGAAAACACCTTAAAAGTAATTTGGCATTGGTATTTTGAGATGAGAAGAAAGCTTTTTAATCCTTATAATGGTGTTAGAATAAATTAAGTGTTTTATTATAGTAAATATTATGGCTTCATGAAATAGTTAAAGTATTAAACATCAGAACCGGATTTGTACTATAATACTTGGTCGATTTTTGAAATCTTACTTTAAAAATTATTCACGCTTTTAAAACCTAATTGAATATTTTTTTGCATTTACTAAGGCTTACTAAATTCTTTTCAGTGCCAATTGCTTACTACACCTTTTCGTTACATTCTTTTTTTTGTATAAATAACATTTTTAAATTATATTTCATATCAGTTGACAATGCTCGCCATTAGAGAGATCAGTCCTGATATTGATAAATTAAAGTGGAAATAAGTACAAAGGAATATTGTGTTTTTCAGCTTCTTTCTTACAATTCCAAAAGTGTAATTACTACTACTTTTGTTGTCTGCGTTATATAATACAGTCTATAAATCAAGTTTTCAATCATTCCAGCAGACTAGCTATCCTTGAAAGTTTACAATCAAAGCCGTAATAGACATTCGAAGAGTTATACAGGTATTTTGATAAAGTGAATTGTTTGAAAATTGCCAAGCTTTGATAACTGAAAACTTTCTCGTAAATTAACCCCACAACTGTTCAATTACAAGTTTCTCTTTGATGCAGTTATGTTATTTCAATAATATCACTTCTTGGAAGTATTGTTTCTACTTGAATTGACTGTACGCTACGATAAAGAGATAACGTCTGTTCGCTACTTCACTGTAATATGAAACGAATAATATAAGAGACATTCTTAAATTGTTTTGAATTCCTTGTCAGTATTTTTGTAAAAATATTTACCGTACGTCATTAACTTTTAAATGCATAGATGACTGCAAAAAGTATAAACTGTTGTTTTGGCTTTTTTTGCAAAACACAAATCTATTTTACCTGTTATTCTTTTACTTATGGTAAAATACATATTAACTATTCATATTGTTTCGATAGGTGTCTTGTCTACACGTGCTAAGTCATTATAATATTCATTCGAACAGAACAAGCTGAAATTTTGGCGGCCATTGATTTTCGACTGTTTTTAATACAATTTTCACAATAAAAAAAAACATGGCTCATCATAATAGCATTCAGTCGTTTAATTGTGTATTGTATAGCCTTTTTACTTTGCGCCAACTGTTTGAAAATCGTGTTTTATGCCTCTAATGCCGATGTGCTTTTCAAGAGTACTAAGGGTTTTTGGATAAAAATATATAAAAAATAACTATCGAAAATTAAAAAAATATTTTTCCTGTAATGTACTCTTCCATTGTATATGAAAATATTTATTTTATTTAAAAGTAGAAAATTGTACATTTAAAGGTTTTAAAAGACTTTGACGATAATTGTTGGAGCTAAAGAAAGTTTCTTCGTCCATAAGTGCTCCATATGTGAAAAAAATATGTAGCTGCTAAAGCTTTATTTTATTTTACTTATTACAATATTTGAGAAGAATTCACCCAGTTAACATGAGTTTGGTAGGGCTTGCAATTTTCAATTATCGGTAAACGGTAAATAATGTTAACCATTGCCGATATTTTACCGACAAATAAAAAAACATACTATTAGGTATTTGACTACTTTTAACTAAAAGCTAAGTCCTAAGACCTAGATGAAACTGAAATAATTAAACATATTTTTGAGATATGAAAATCAGTGATTGAATATTCACTTCAATACACATACTTAGTATATCATGAAATCCAAATTTCATGAAATAACAAAACAGTTAAAAGAATGAAAATATGCTGCTATAAAAAAATAGTATCATTGACACGTGAATTTTATGAATATTTGTCTAACATATGAAAACGATCGTTCTGACTCAATACTATTATAGTTGGTCGGCAAGTTTTTTAATTTTTATGATATTAAAAAAAATATTAAAGAACAATAGCAAAACACAAAAAATAAATAATAAATAACCAAATATGTAAGTTCTCGTTTTAGTGATGGACGACAGATGACTCTGGCATGACCAGTTACGATTGCAGTAAGTGTTTCAATGTTTTTAGAGTTGAAAAACAAAACTTCGCATTTCACATGACTATCCTGTCTCACTCATATTTAAAAAAATAAATAATATGGGATCAAAAAAATAAAATAAAAAAAAATATATAAAAAAAAGAGACAGGAACCAACACTAAAAAAAGGGGAAACCCCAACATCAGACGAAAGGGCAATTGGAGTAATCCATAAGGCCCTACAACTAAGTGTAAGACACCAACCAAATTCAAATGTATGTTTGTAATAAACTTGTTTTTATAATATCATTGTATCTGTCATTAATTTGCGATAAAATATTTTTCGGTAATTACCGGTTAATCTTCTAACTTTCATCGATTTACCGGTTTACCAGTAATGCAAGCCCTAGTAGTTACACATAAAGAGATAAACACCGACGTCATAAAGTGAAAAATAAATTACACTCTAATGTTTCACACTCAAAAATTATGTTAAAAATAATCAATCATTGAATATGGAGTATTTTTTAATAGGTTACGTCTCTTATTAAAGACCCTGTAATTTTCGATTTAATTATTCTGCATGGACGCTAGTTTCATTAAAATTATAAGCGACCCTTTTTTTATATAAGTGAAAAATTTATAGACCTATAAATAAGTTCTTCAATCAATCCGATATCTTATTTACTCCAAAATTTTTTTTTCTATTTCTCAAAGTTTGAAGTAAATACGAAATAAATAAAGCCGAACCCCTGGAAAAGGAAACTTTTCCTGGCATACGCCTTTGCGAAATTTTCATTATCATTATCAAACTCAAGGAAGCGTTTCGACCCACTGGTTTGGAAACATCGTTCTAATATACACTCTTTTTTATACTTCACGTAGAACAATTGCAGACAGTAGAGCGACTTCAACCCGTAAATAAATATTTTTTTTATTCGATTTAAATATCAGACAGCTAAGATAATATTTTAACTTTGTTTGTATTATCACTATATTTTTATTATCTTCAACTTTCTCAAAAACCATTAACAGCATTTTTTCAATTAATTTATTGATTTCTGTTTATAGACATTTATTTTTGTGATCTTTAAAAACACCCTTTTAATCATAAAATATTGGGACATAACAAAAGCGATTAGTTACCCACTAGTCATGTCCTATACTTAACTTTTCTATATTTTTTATCTTCGAAAAAAAAGTGGTTGAGTAATTGAATGACAAAAATTTCTCGTTGAAAAACTATTTTTTAGATATAGGTCATATTTTCCGCATTGGAAGTGGATAAAGATAAAAAAAATGTGAGTTAATAAAAACATAATAATTATTCGTCTAAAAAAAAACTAAAATATTGTTTCCATCTTAACATAGCTCACGTATTATAAGTTATTACACATTTACCTGAGTCTCATTTGAACCCTAATTGGGGACAGTCTACACAGGTTTTCTTTAATTAAGGTGTATGGAAGAAAGAGGTTAGAGTCCATTGGGGAAAATGATATTAGATTTTTCTTATTTTCCCTTTTGTAGGGAAGAAATTTGGCTTGCTGTGTGAGCCTGATATGTTATACGAAGCTATATTTTCTGTGAAGTCTTGTGTTCAATATAATTGTATCAAAAATACTGCTATCTTAAGAATAGTATATCGCACTTTTAAAGAAAAATAAGGTTAACCATCAAAAAAGTAACAAATTATGGATTCAATGTAACGTTGTGATATCTTGTCACTTGAAAATTTTATCTATATGAAATAAAAATGCCACTAAGAAAAATACGAAAATACTGTTAGTTTTCCAGATATGCTTTTGGAAGGTTTGAAATATTATGAATTAGATTTTGAAGGTTGGTATACTGCGGCTATATTTGGTTGTTTTTTTCGATCTGTCATAAACAATCTCGTAGTCTGCTGAGTAAGCAATGAATATATGTACCTTATCGACTGATTTTTTTAAAAAAAAGTGCTCTCCACTGTACTAAGGCTAGTTCAAAACTAAATAGAAAGTAGAAAAGAAACATCCTTTATACAATTAAACCATTTAAAAGTAGATGTTATTCATCAGTTTCGTTTTTTTTGCTAGGGTTTAAATTCTCCAACTCAATATTATAGCATTAATTCATGGATGATTCATGGATCGCACAACCGAGTATGATAAATACTCAAATGCAACGAGACCAAAAAAGATGTTTCTTTTTTTAATAAACATAAGTTATGCATGAGAATTTTCAATATAAAATTATTATTAAACTCTAAACTATTGTTGCAGTTCACTTTTAAGGTGTTCATTGTCAATACTTGGTGGAAAGGCATTATAATAAAAACAATAAAAGATTTTTAGTACTTTTTCCAAATAAAATTTATTAGATCAGGACCGGTTTCGCTCATCACAAGCATTCTCAACTGAGTCAACATCAGTCGATAATGCTCGCGATGAGCGAAACCGGTCCTGATCTAATCAATTTTATGTGGAAAAAGTACTAAAAATCTTTTACTATTTTTATTATTGTTGTAGTCTTAAAAACAGTATGTTTATTTATTTTCCAACCCCCGAATAAAGTAATACCAATTTTCTTCGAAAAAAGAATCTAATAATCTTTAGTTTTATATACATGGCGTATCTAGCTATGTACTTTCTAGTTTAACAGGGGCGGATAAAGGAGGCCCATTTGAGGGCATTGCGGCCCACTAACTCATATTTCACTACTATTTCAAAAGTAGATCCGGCGCGCGGGGCGGTTCTGTGGAAAGTTGACGACATATTTGACACAGAGCCGAATCAGTATCAAGTATACCGTTATTATTTTTTAGATTGTTTGCGCTTAATATTTAACAAGCGCAATTATTTATTATGACGTTTAAAGAAAAAGGAATAATGATATATAATGATGAAGTAGTGAGTGTAAAATATAACAACCAATAAATATAGATGAGGAGCAAACATTCAAAAAGTGTTTTGTCACACAAATACAAAGCTTGGAAAATGATGATTTAAGTGTTGCAAAAGTGACGATTTGTATGAATGTGTCAACTTTATGATTTCATTTTAATATGAAAAAAAACTTTTTTGAACACTAATTTTGATTTCCATTCATAGGTTTTATTATGGGCTATCAGAATTGGTATAAAACGCCATTTTTCAAAATTTGTGACAAAACACTTTTTGAATGTTTGCTCCTCAGATAATTCAGACCAAACTAAAAGATGACCATGGATTCAACCCATAAACTTTAAGCGTTTTTTTAGAGAGCACGGTTTTTAAAAGGGTTCCCTTTGGGTGTGGAATCACCAATAAAAAAAATTAAGGTATTCACGAAGGTAATGATATTAGGATCTTCAAAATTTTTAACCAACATCGTAGAGAAGAATGAAAAATGTTGAAAGTAAAAGACAATCTTTTAGTTTCAGTCTTCTGACGACTTTGCTATGGAAGTAACGAATACAATATATTCCCTATTAATATAATGAAATATAAGGAGCTCAAAGACACAAAATACGAGTTTTGAGTTAATTTAATTTTAAATAAGCATACTCTATTGGCTCAATCAACATAATATCTCTACATACCAAAAGATCATTTTTTTTTTACCATGTCCGCTCCCAATGTAGAGTATTTGAACTCCTCATGGAGTTTATCTCAACAGAAGTGTTTCTATGAGAACTGCTTGTTACTCAGTTGCTCAACCTCTCTTTTTACAAAGAGAGTAGGAATCGAAGGATAAGGGTAGGGCAGGACTAGTGGTTATCTAATCGCTTTCGATACGCCCCGTTCATAGGAAAGGATGGATGGGAGAGGGGAATTCAAGACATTACAAACATCCATGCCTTCGAGCAGAAATTCATAAATCGATTGAAAAATCAATTTGAAAAACTGTCCGTAATAGGATTCGAGCCCGTGACTGAAGTAACTGAAGCCAACGAGTTGACCGCTTGACCACACAGGCGGCTTACATATATTGAATATTATAAGTTTTTACTCGTTGCAGTTTGGAAGGTTTTAAAAGATATTTCCAGCTTGTACCAGTATATAAAAATGATCAAAGCATCGTATAATTCAGAAAATAGAAAAATATGGGTAGTACCAATTGCCATTTGAACCCCTTAAATAATATATATGACAGCTAAACAATTTCTCGTGAATTTTCATATACGTTTTGGAAAGAAAAAATGTATCGCGAAAAAAATAATAATTTGGTGTATAAACCTCAACTGAAACTATCTATTAATTAACTTCTTATCAAATTAGAATCGTTCAAATTATGTAAAATCACACAAATTACACGTAAAAAGTCACGTACGACTCGGGTTTCGCCTTTCGAAATCTTTAGGCGTTCAAGTGCACGGATGTACTTGAACTGACGCTTAGTAAATGAATTTTTTCGTTTTATATAAGACATAAATGTATCATTGAACTTAAAGTCATTGCTGGCAAAAAGGATTAGCCTATGGCCAATAACTCGTTATCAGCTGACAATGCTCTCAATGAGCGAAACCGGTTCTGACCTTTTAAATAAAGTGGAATAAAGTACAAAAAAATATTATGTTTTTATTATTATAATGCCTTTCCACCAAGTGTTGACAGCGAACACCCTAAATGCGATTAGACTTATAGATAATGCCTCCTAGATTAACCGAAAGGCGTGTATTACAAAGCAGCCATGAATTGATATGGTTTGAGTAGATTACGTATAACTCTTTTGCAAAATCAGCGCTTCACAACAATTGGACAAATGTTATTAATATTAAGTACGACTCTGTTTTCAGCGGTAGAGCTAAACGTGGGAACGCCAAACGCCTGCTGATTTCTCACGGGACAAATATATAAAACACAATGATCGACGCGGGAGAACTGCGGTCGCTCTCTATCGCGCAAACGCTGCACGCCGGCCCACATAAAGCCCCATCCCTGTGTCCGCCACTGTCGTGTCTATTAAATTTCCAAAGAACGTGTCGGTATTATTAAATTTTATTTAACTTTAAGCCTTAACGTATTGAAATTATTTACAGACATTTTATTGTGAATAATGCGACAAATTTTCATACTGATCAGTTGAATTTTTTTTTTATTTTATAAAACATAATTTAATTTCAGCAAGAGTTGACAGTTGGCACTTCAAAGGTGATTTATAACTTCCTTTAATTTTATATAAATTTTGCCCCAATTTCAAATGTAGGTTGGACTAAAAAAAATGACGGCTAATTAATTTTATGTTAAAAATCCAGGGAAGTAGTTAACTGATTAAATTTATTACCAATGCTTAAGCATTTAACTCTTTGAAGCTTTCGTTCACTTGTTTTAGGACTGCAAGTTCGAGTCCCAGAATGATAATATTAAAAGATTGATGCATTGATCGATTTATATTGTAAATTTACGTGATGTTTTCATGCTTCTCACTTTATCATCCTCATTGATTTCAAAAAACGGAGAGTAGAGAAAGTGACTAGATAATTATCATTCCTTTTCCAAGAATTATACATTTGTATTTCCCAAAATTTTACGAATACACGTTGAACTACTTACTTACTATGAAATCTATGGAGTTTATGCATTATAAGAATAAATACAAAAACAAGAAATCATCGACTAATACTTTTAGCAGCTTACTCTTATAAAAATTAAGAACACACCCTCTTCATCGTGAGGGTTGTAAAACAAGTCAGTTTTGTTTTTTCTAACAATGCTAATGTATAACAACATTTAAGCTGGTCACTGGTTCACGCATTCCCGCAAAATGAGCGTGATCTTGATAAAAAAAATGTGAAATTAGTAAAATACAGTGTTTTATTTATTTGATTTGAAAACACATTAAAGCTAAAAAGCGTATGTCTTGCTGTGCATTAATATTTAACACAAATTCACGTTAATTATTATGATATAACTAGCCGGTTCCCGGCAAGCGTTGCAATGCCATTCATATAAGGAAAATGTTTGTGTTTATTGTATTTTTCTATCTGACTAACGTTTGCTGTCAATTGTCTATGGTACGACTAGGGTATCCAATCCCGGAGCCTTTTTCCAATCCCAGGATTGATTAATTTTGAATCCCGGGATTGAGATTTTCTCACCGAGTAATTTGAAATCCTCAATTTGCTATACTTTTTCCTTGGATTCTCACAAAACCTCGTTTTTTTTTTAACTCAACGAGGAATTTGAAATCTCCGATTTGGCATACTTTTTCCCGGAATCTCACGGAAACTCATTTTTTTTTAGCTCACCGAGGAATTTGAAATCTTGAATTTGCCAATTTCGTGTAAATTTTCGGGATTTGCTCAAAATTTCTCAATTCCGACATCCCGACATCCCGGTCATCTCAATCCCGGAATTTCGGGATCAAAAAATTTAACGGGATCCCGGGATTGGATGCCCTAGGTACGACACACGCGCCATTTAACGTAAGTTAATTGTACTATAAAATTCGCGCAAGTGCAAGCATACGTCGTCATAATGGACTGTATAGCAGACATATATAATATAAGCTATGCCTATAACCTTCCCGGAAGCGCAAGAAAAAAGTTTGTCAAAGTTTTATTGCAATCGGATAATCGATGTGGCAACGCAGTAAGTACGAACAAACAAATATTCATTTTTATATACTATATTTGCGGTTAAATAATAGTTGAAAATTGTCAGGTTAGAGTGAATTTTCAGAAATCGTGTCGTATAACATATGGAGCAACCTGGGCAGTTTATAATAATCTAATGATTAAATTTTGTATTTACACCAAAAAATACAAAGTAAAAACATGTTTATTAGATCAACAGCGCAATTTTTGAAATATCGTATCATGCGTCTAAAAAAACAAGCGAAAAATCCCTTCGTTTCTTATTTTCATATTGATAACATATAAAATTTCGCCGATATGAGAGCGGTCTACCTATTGACCTATTTTTATACAGGTTTTCGTTCGCTCAAAACCATCTATGGCAGGCGTTAGAAATTTGGATTAGAAGACCATGCCTATTGTATTATCAGCAGTGATATACGATGGTGAATAGAGCATCCAATCCCGGGATCCGGGATTCCGTAATCCCGGTATCCCGTTCAAATTCCTCGGTGAGCTAAAAAAAAAAAACGAGTTTCGGCGAGATTCTGGGAAAAAGTATAATGAATTGAGGATTTCAAATTTCTCGGTAAGAAAATCACAAGCCCGGAATCCCGAAATCCCGGGATTGGAAAAAGGCTCCGGGATTGGATACCCTAATGGTGACTACAACGCCTAATGATTTTTAAAATCTTCGGATTATTTACACTTACTTATAATTGAGTATTTTTGAGCGTGGTAAGTCTTTATTTTCCTTTAGGTGGTCATTGGTTCTTCCATATTTTCCAATTCTACCATACTTAATGTTCTAGCTTATTCAATACTTATTTAGTCAGTATTATGTACGCTATACGTTTAAACGATCATTTTGTCGGATAACCATTCTCAAGCAAACGAAATGTGGATCACATTTGGTAATTTGTTGCATTAAAGAGTTTCAATATTTGATAAAAAAAATAATCATCTAGTTTGGAAAACAGTTCAATTAAAAATGTTGCTTATAACTAAAGAACTGTTGTAAATTGATCTCAAGGTAAATTTAGTACATAACACAGCTTGGTAGTTGATTATCTCACCACCACCCGTTACGTGTATGCACCAGCGGTTTCACAGCCGCCCTCCATAGCGTTTTAAAATTCAAGAAAATAAACGAATTTACTCATCATATTCTTGGCTTGATACAGAGCTACACGAGACTTACCTTTTAATCATTGTAAAAGAAAAAAGCATAGACATTAAGAATACCTAAGTCAAAAATGAATAATATAATTTCATATTGAACTTTATTGAGATCAAAGCTGAAGCCATCTGGTTACTAAAGTAAAGCCTTTTCCGCAAGGCCATTCAGGAAGATTTATGAATACTGAAGACGTTTACAATAATTTCGAAGTTATAAATTTCACCATTATAATTTATATAAATTAAAAAAAACTCAAATATTTAATCTTATTTATACACATATAATAATTATTAATATTGTATATAAGATATATATATATATATTTTTAAATGAACATTTATTGATATATTATAATCACATTGCGGACCACTGGTTTGCAATTCCTACTCTAAAGCAAAGTGTTTTCGCATATAACCGTTCCAAATGCATAGGCTCTGCAAACATCCCTTACATATCCTCCACTTCAGGGAGGATTTTCCAACGAAAGTGGAAAATATGTTACTTTCTATTTATTTTTCTTTGGCCTCTGCGAAATAGAAAAGGCTTTGTTTTAGACCTGGATGAGGTTTTTTTGGTAAGATTTTTTTTGTTATTTGCAAAAAACACTACCCTTGGAAACCGTGTGGGGTTGTATGGCTGATAGGATTGAATCTCCAGAGGAGAGAAAACGTATAAGAGGCATTTTAAAAATGAATAACTATCTTTTAGTAATAGAATGAGATTATGTTTATTGAGGTTTTGTTAAAGTGCTTAATATTGGTAATTGTAAATGATTTTTACAAACGTACGAAAAGGAATAATGCAGTTACTATAAATTCTACGGTCATCGGTTTTTGATTTTGTTAATCTGTATTTTTATCTGCTACAAAAACAATAACAGAAATTACAAAAAAGTGTCAAAAACTAGCTAAAATAAAAAAAAGAAGAAGAAACAAGAACGAAAGTAAAGATTCTTATTGTAAGGAAAATATGATAAAAACAAATAAATATTCAATTTAGTCGCCTGCTGAAGCCCAGTTAGTTAGAGCTTGCTCTACCGATCACGCAGGTCTGGGTTCGATTTCCGGTCAGATCATAGTGAATTTGAGAATTATTCAATTCAAAGTTGTGATCGAAAACTGGGTGTTTGTGATGTCAACTCACATCATTTCCTCTCTTCCCAACCTTCTGATCCTTAAATAATTGGGTGTAGCAATAGCGATTAGCCAACCACTAGCCCTGTTCTAGCCTTATCCTTCTTTCCCTACTACTCACTTTGAAAGAAGTGAGGTTGAGCGACTGAATAACAAACAGTTATCGTAGAAAAAAAAACTGTTAAAATACCTCCATTAAAAAGCCATATGCTCCACATTGGGAGAGGACATGGATTAAAAAAAAATATTTAAAAATCCTTAGAGAAATAAGCTCGTCATAAATTATTTACGTAATAAATTAATGCTCAAAAATAGTAAAGTACTTAAATTGTATATGAGGAGCAAACATTCAAAAAGTGTTTTGTCACACAAATACAAAGCTTGGAAAATGATGATTTAAGTGTTGCAAAAGTGACGGTTTGTATGAATGTGTCAACTTTATGATTTCATTTTAATATGAAAAAAAACCTTTTTGAACACTTATTTTGATTTCCATTCAAAGGTTTTATTATGGGCTATCAGAATTGATGTAAAACGCCGTTTTTCAAAATTTGTGACAAAACACTTTTTGAATGTTTGCTCCTCATATGTAGCCATAAATAAAAGAATGACATGTACTTATTACAAATTTGTATATCAATTTAGTCCAAACCTTCATTCTTGTTATACTTTTAAAGTCAGTAATCGTTGTATATATAATAGTTTCTATAAAAGCGTTTGCGAATAAAAGGCGATTTTGGTCACACTGAAAAAAAGTACATCACAAATATACTTATTTCTCAAATTTTCTAGCAAATGTTTCTCTATCGATACGTTTTGTCGTGAAAAATCAAAATTACCAACTTTCTCAATATTACAACACTTTAAGGGCGTTCACTGTCAATAATTGGTGAAGACATTTTATTTAAAAAAATACTCATTTGTACTGATTCCACTTTAAATAAATATTATCACGACGAGCATTATCAATGGATGCTATCAGATGATACTCATGAAAGAAACCGACCCTGATCATATTTAATAAACGTGGAATTTGTACAATTGAGTATTTTATTTTTTGAAGTAATATCAATATTTGTTTCTTACGCCCTCTCTGCGCCCAGTAGAAAAGGAGGAATCACGATTTTTTTAAATATAATTTAATAATAAGCTTAAGAATTAGAATTAAATGACCTAATATTATAGAGAAATCTAGTAAAATTTGCGATGTTCTGTCTGATGATGTTTTTTAAAGATGACGAAACAGGTACTCATTGTTCGTAATACCATAAGTGTAGTAATAAAGTTTTCAAATTTAATTTTATATTAAAAATCTATTCACTAGTTTACTCTATGATATTTTAATTTAACCAAAATCTGTGAGAATGTACATAGTTTGAACGATTCAAATTTTCTATGATATTTATTTTGTATTTACTTTATTACAACGTGAAATTTTAAGATGTAGCACTTATTGAGTATTCAGTCAGTCACCGACCAAATAAACGTTTAGAGTTTACGATTAGGTTTCCTCAAACATGTCATCAAACAATCTCACATAAGACTTAAAAGCTTTTGAAAGCTCCTCGCTCTACCAATAAAGTTAATCTTACAACCAATACAAATAGTTTGCGCAAACATTCCCTGTGTAAAGTTAATTTCCTGATCCTGTATTGGCCTAACGAGTACCACAACACTTAAGACGTCGTGATGCAAAATAGTTAAGGGTAAAATTTTATTCGACGGCTTTATATATCCGAGGGGTCTGCCGTAAAGCCTTCGCTCAATGGCTTTATCTGGTCGGCGGAGTGTGGAGCTTTCTGTGAATGGTTGCACGGTGAAATGGATCAATGAATATTATAATATGTTTCAGAATAATACAAATAACAATCAAAATCTATTGATTGAAATATTTTCATTTCTATATGTAACGAAAAACGTTAAGTTAATTTTACATTTATTATTTATTTCATTTTGAGCTCATAAGAGAATGCACTAATACAGGTATATCTATACTTAACCAAATTATATTAAGGGTAAAACAAACATTCGACGATAGAAATGTGAAATAAATGAATGAAGTTGTTTTTCCAGGAAACTTTAGAAATAAATAGAGCACAGTTAAATAATATACCAATTTTGAATGAGCAGGTAAATCTGCCAAATTCCCAATCTTGCAGTCTTTATGTGATTAAATATAATCAAAAATCTTTCCAGCAAACAGGGTAAATATAGTTCTTGAAATTTACTCACCATTCAAATCTTAAGGCACTCCCATGGGTTAATCCATTTTGCCAGCAATGGCTTTAAATTTAGTTATATGTACATTTATTTCTTTATTAGGCGCGATACATTTATTTACTGAACGTTAGTTCAAGTTCATCAGTGTACTTGAACCCACGAAGATGCCAAATTGCAAAACTGAGGTCGTTAGCACAGAACTTGTCGTGAATGTAACATAATTTTAACGATTTAAATCCAATGTTTTTCAATGTATGCTTCTACTGGAATGACGATTCACTAGATAATATTAAGATATCTATTACTACATAACAGCGTTCCCACTTTCCAAAGATTTCAATCCGGCTCTGGTTTTTTAATATACATATAGCTTAAAACCATATTAAAGTTTAATCAAGAATATTTTGTATCCAGTCCCCCAACGTTTTTGGAAAAAAAACATCCGGCCCGTTTATCAAAAAAATTGATGACGGCCCTAATATAGAAGATTACAAATAAACAGTTTTATTTTAATATTTTAAACGAAAATATCAAAATAATTAAGAATTTCGACTGAAGGTGCTTGATGGAATTTCAATATCATTATCGCTAACGACCCAGGTTTCGCCTTTTGGCATCTTCAGGCTTTCAAGTGCGCGAATTTACTTGAACTGATTTCTGAACTGAGCGACAAGATGGAAGAGCTCAGCATTCAGACAATTCAATTTTGAAAATATCAATTGTATTTTGTGAAGCTTTTTTGTTTTTTTGGAAACGGCATTCTAATTATATTGCGCCTGAGACCACCCAAGTGCTAAATCCGTCACTGCTTCGATTATACGACCATATTGATTTTGGAAAGGAAAAAGGACGCAAACCACACATTTAAAATTTTACAGGAGGCGCAAAAAACGTGTTTTGATGATTTTCGGCCATATGCAAATTATTAAATAAACACAAATTTGAAGTGCACGACGACCACTGAATTGGTGTCAAATTGACATAATCTAATATTAATTTAAGAAATTGTATAGGAAAAACTTTTTTTTTCAGTCTTTTTTCGTGGTTTCAATATTCACAGGCCCATCTTTTTTCAAAATTTAAAGCTAAATTTAGATACTAATTCGGAATTTGCGGCTTAAATCCTTTTGATAGAACGTGTATCAAGTTGTACACATTGTGATTATCGAAAAAAGCTGTTTTGAAAAAACTGTGACATAGTCGATATGTATTTTAAATTGCAGATATCAAACGTACACTTATAATTTTGTAATACTTGAATACTTCAAATATATAATTTTATTTTACAATCGAGTTTTCAAAGGATACCTAATTGCTGTTTGTATGCAGCGGTTTGAAAATGCATACATATTAAGGGGCGTAGTTGCAGTGCCATATCCACTTTGCAGGTTAGTAATCATTTAACTGGACATATATTATTTTTGCCGAGGAATTGTTTTTACAGGTTATGAAAACATATATTTATATAGCAAGTACAATTTCATTAGATATAAGAACCATAACAAAAGAATCATAAAATTGGAGCCCCGATATATCGTCCACCATTTTTTTTTTGTTTTCCCGCATGTATCGATCGCTTATATGGGGGGGCCACAGGCAAATTTTATGAAATCCGCAAAACGTGTTTTTTCGAAATTGGAATGTGTGAGAAGAGCTAAAAAAACGTGTCGTGCTATTGATTTTGGGAAAACCGCAGATTCCTGAGATTATAGATTCGAAATTCTTGGAAGAGCTAAAAAACGCTCGAAAAGGGTTACGGGTCCAAAAAGGTTGAGAAACATTGGCTTATATAGTCTCGGCTACGCTACTCATAAGAACAATCTAAAATACTGCATTCATCGTTCCTCGATGTATATTTACCGATGGTGACGTCACAAATATTACCTTGATTAATCGTTTTTGTCGATGAACTACTAAAATTTACTATGAAATATATTTTTGTTAAAATTGTATATATGTACGCATTGTATGCCCTTATTATAAACATCTGACTAATTAAACAAAGTTGTTATCAAAGATTCATAAATTGATTGAAAATTTAATCGATTTTAGGATTCATTCAAAATTCTCTGATATGATACTAAAAATGAGGCGTAGGGATGATGATTGACCAATCACTAGTCCATCCCATGCCCAAATCTTCTATTTTATGCAACGAGTATTATGTAAAAATCTTCTGCTAAGATAAGATTTAGCAGCAGAGCTATTTTTATGTGCATTAGAATCAAGATGCTCACTTTGGACGACCTAAAATATGCAATACTGCCACGGTAACTGTAATGTATTTTGTGTTTGTTGTTGACGGTTTGTATAACACAAATGTATTTACTCCGACTGTGTTTATTTATATATTCATATGCTAAGTTGTGTTGGTTGATCTGTCAACGTATACAATGTCATATTCTACTGAAAGGTTTCCCAAACTATGTTCTACGGTCCTAAAAGGGTGTTTCACGAAAATTTTCTATGGTAATAAACGCTAAAATCATTTATTTCTTTTATTTCATATACTGAGTGATGGAAAATTTCCACCGATGTTTAAAACAAATAATTCTAATTGCTAAGAGCTTTGTGTATTCATATTTCTATGTTAATATTTTTAAAATAACCCATCAATAAATCTTAGGTGATTTAATAACATTTTTTTTTTCAGTATTTTACAATTATAAATTACCCGACCTAAAAAATAAGTTGATCCAGTAAAATTTCTTGATTTGAGTCCTGGTCTACGGCATGAGGTAAGAGAGAAAGATTTTTTTTCATATTTCAAGCATTCAATGTTTAAACAATGAATGATTACTCTTCCTGAAATTGTATGCGATGGACAGATCGCCTATAATAACTAAAGTATAGTCTATGAAGACTACAGCGAAGCGTTTGAAAGATAAAATATGACAACTGTGAAAATATACGGAATTGTGTTACATATAACAAACATCAATAGCTGTTAATGTAAACTGTCAAAAACAAGTATCCTTTTATTTATGCACATAAGAATAGCCCTGCAGAAGCCAATAAGCTACACATTAGAAGCAGATATGCTGTTATGTATACTCAACACTATAGCATACTATGTTTATTCTCTATGACATTCTATTTTCAAATGTTTCATTCTAGAATGAAACAATTGAAGTATGAAACTATTGTAGTTTAAAGAAAACAATTGCATACTGTCTCATAAATCTCACTATTTTTCTTCTTGATTATAAGGTTGATTTATAAAGTGTAAATTATGTTATCAGAATAAAGTTGAACCAACATATAAAAGTATTTCAGTAAAAATTATAAACATAATAATGCTATGGTTAAAAAAATAAACAACCATGCTTAAGTTCTAGACGGTATCAGTAAGTGATTAAAATATGTACATATATTATTATGGTTGCTATGGTCAGTTTTAAAACATATTAACCGGAAATGGATTCCATTTCAGCAAACATGACATTCTGATAAATGTTTTAAACCAGGAAGTGTAATAGGAGGCTCTAATATTTGAGATAAAGTTTTTAAGTGCCTTTCAAGGGTGAGTTTAAATATTTCCATAATTTTCCCGGATAAGTGAAAGTCCCGACGGGTTTGGGGTGATCAATTATTGAAATAGATTAAATTATGGTGAGTCAAACTTTGATCGCTGCTAATTTGTAGGACTTACAATTTTAATCGTAAACCTCGATGGATGATGGTTTTTTGATGGAAACGTAAATGTTTGTGGTAATTGAAATTAAAATAACGAGAGATGTAGAATAAATAACGGAAAGTTTTGTATATGGTAGTGCTTTATTTGATTCATTAGCAAATCTGTCAAGCATTTAAAAGTAAACATATAAATTAAATGAATAAATTTATAACAGTATTAATCCCAATTTTCTAAATTTGAGTTCAGAGGTGGCCAATATTTACCTTGGATTTACCTTGGCGCTAAAAACAAGACAACAGCGTTCCTCTTCAATATATATATATTTTAAAGTATACGTGCATATACCGTTAAGGATAGCCAGTTATAAATACATAAAAAATATTTCTATACTCTTCATATTCGAAAAATATATACGAATAATCCTTTTCACCAAAAATTGACTCTAAACACCGTCACTTTTTTGTGTATTCTTTATTTCTTGGGCGAATCGTTAAATTTTTATATCTTGATAATTGACAGCCGGTTTTTTACCATGTCTATAAAAAAATATGTTTTTTTTTCAAATAGAAAAGAAAAAAAATCCCATTTTTTGTATTTAGATAAAGTCTATCTAATGTTATGCAATCCATATTATTAGTCAAGCTTTTCATTCCCAGATTTTTATTGTGTCAATTTTTTTAAGATTATATAATATTATAGAATATTATACGGAATGACATATATAAAATGTCAAGTAAAAAAATGTTATGAAATATGTTTTATACACAAAATACAAAACGTTTTTTTTTGTTTTTTAATTTTTTAAACATTTAAAAAAATAAAAATAATAAAATGATTTTAGTACTTTCTTCCACATGAAGCATTGTCATCAGTTGACAATGTTTAACATGAGCGAAACCGGTTCTGATCCAATAAATTTTATGTGGAAAAAGTACTAAAAATGTTTTATTATTTTTATTATACTGCATTCCACCAAGTATTGACAATAAACACCTTAAAAGTGATTTAAAAAAATATTTGACATTACGGCTTACGCCAATGCGTCAAATATTTTGAAGTTGAAGGTACATACGAGATATAGTCGATGGGAATTTTTGAAATTCACATGAGATTAACTCAAGGAGAAATTGATCTCACAAACACCCATGTCTTAGATCTCAAATTAAAATTGAAAAAAATCCAATTTTACATAGATCGTACCGGGAATCGAACCCTGACCCACCTGATTAGTAGAGCAAGCTCTAACCAACTAGACCACAGCGGGCGACTGTTTTAGCGGCGTAGTCCAGGGAGCGCGGTCAACTAACAAACAGCTCTTTCCTTAAAACCCTCCAAGGACGAGCGTCACCATATGGTCACACAAAACACCGTTGTCTATTAATCCCACTATTCATACTTTTTCTACCTGGATATTGTTGCTTTTGATCATATTTGGTTCAGAAGGGTACGGACTACAGTTATTCATCAACCGTGGGGACAGGAACGGCATCCAAAAGCACATGTGATTTTTTGAATTTCCGTTTTTTTTAATTTCCTTTTTGAAACTGTTAGTTATTATTTACAGTTATTTTGATAATATATTTGTATTGAAATTATGTTGATCTAAAGAGGTCAAATTGTAAATATATAAAAAAAAATCACGTTTAGCTATATTTCAACCCCGAACGCTTGCAAGCCCATACGGTCACTTTTGACCTTACTACTGTCCGTACTCAATATTAAACGGTAATAAAAGAATGAGCATGACCATATAGTCATGCGGGGTTTCTATACAACGACTTTGCGTTTTTTTTTTTTTAATTTTGGATAGGAATAAAAGTTATCCGTGACTTCAATATGGGTTAGAAAATATTTTTTTTATCGGAAAAAAGCTCTCGTCTCTGGAGGGTTAAAATACCATAACAAAAGAAAAAAGTAAAACTTACAATCAGTTTTCATATAAAAAGGCCTGCATCTCTTTAATGTGAGTTAAGTCACGACTGACAGTAAATATGAATAAATAAAGATTTCACATAAAATTTCGGATAAGTATAATTTATTTTACAGTATTATATTTAGACAATATTAAATGCGACTAAAATATTTTTTTATCAAAATATCTGTTCATTTTAAGATGAAACTTGATTGAATAATAGCTTTTTTTATTGAAAAAAATTAACCGCTTTTCAACCCACATAAATACCCCACAGCCTCCCCTTATATTCCCTATACTGCCCGAGGCCCGATAATGGGGTCCGATAAACCGGGAATACCGATACGGTTCATTCGATAGAGAGCCTCTTAATGTCGTTAATTACACCTTCGGGCAACAAATACGTTCACAAAAGGTCCTCGTTTTACTTTCATCTTGTTTGAGTCATGCTCGTATTCTCTCGGCTCTCTTTGGATTTTTTTTTTACTCACTCATTTAAATGATGTTTTTGGAAAGGTGTACACACCTTCAGAAGATAATTTACGAAATCATCAACAGTTTTTAATACAGTGAAAAAATTCCACTTCAATACTACAAAACAACCAAGTTAATCTGATTTGATAATTATTAGCAAAATGATATTCATCCTTGTGATGATATTTACTTGATTAACATAATCTAAACTAAATATATGTTCACTCCTAATGGAGTTATATCATTAATGTTTTATTTTATAAGAATGGTTTGTTACTCAGTTGTTCATCCTCTCTTTTTTAAAGAAAGTAGTAAGAATATAAGATAAGACACAGACAGAACCAATGATTAGTAAATCGCATTTGTTACGCCTCATCACATACATCCATGTCTTTCAATAGAAATCCATGAATCATTTGAAAATCAATTTATAAAAACTGTCCGTACTGGAATTCGAGGCCGTAACCTTTGTAGTCAGCTTTGTATCACTCGACCATGCAGGCGATGTATAATTAATATTTAAAATAAAAATGAAGAAAGTTTCTTTGTTTTATCGGAAACAATTACAAAATATATAATTGAATTTTGTGGAAGTAGATAGTATATCATATTAAATAAATATTGCAAAAACATTTTATCAGATTATCTAGTTGTTAACACTAGCAAGTGGCGATTTTTAAAATGTTTTTTGACATCAATGTGGTTATTGCAACCAACCATGATATTGCTATCTCTTTTAACGCATACAATATGTTGGTATTAAAAGATCATCTTATTACTTTCGATGGTTTCGGCGGTAACTTTGTGGAAGTTCATTTTAATAGAAAATTTAAATTAACTTTGATTATTCCACGTATTGTGTTACTAACTGTTTGCTTAAGTAATGTCATTACTTAAGCAAACTTTGCGATAGTAAGTCTGAAGATGCCTCTGAAAGAGGCGAAACACGTGTCACAGTTAGTAACACAATACGTGGAATAATCAAAGTTAATTTAAATTTTCTATGAGATCATCTTATTCTCATGTGATGTGATCGTAAAATTTTATAGTGCAGTGTATCATTTACAACTGTGCAGATATAAATTATAAGATAAAAAAATCAACAAAATGAAGTGTCTTATAAATCATGTACAGAAATATTCTATGTCTTGAAATATTATTCTAAGAGTAATATAAATGAAAACTATAAATGCTTAAAATTAAATATAACAAAAATATAAATATGAATTTCAATTATTTAAAATTATTTCGTAGATTCAAGGATAAATAAACTAACTGAACATTTAATAACACCGTATTAGTGAGAAGTATGATGTGTGTATAGTTAAAATTTTCTAAAATATGAACAAATTTAAATTAGATACGTAAAATATAATAAAGATTATTGATATGTGAAATATTCTTCATTAACAATTTATCACTTTGCTGAGGAGGTATTGAAGTGATATGGAAGATAATTCAATTTTTGTTTAACGATGTAATATAAATTATTTTCTGTGTCAATAGATATGTTATAATTAACTCCTTTGTTTTTATCGTTGAATTAGCATATTAGAATTAATATTTAAGGTTGTTCATTAAAAGAGAAATTATTAACTGATTAATAAACTCACCTTGTGAAAAGATATTATTAATTTATTTAATGTAATATTCACTTTTAAGGTGTTCACTGTCAATACTTGGTGGAATGGCATTATAATAAAAATAATAAAACATTTTTAGTACTTTTCCATATAAAATTTATTAGATCAGGACCGGTTTCGCTCATGATGAGCATTGTCAACTGATAAGAAAAACAATAAAACAGTGATATTTATACAAAAGTTAAGTGATAAAAACAAGGTATGACAAACAATTGGTATTACAACCTAGCAAAAGAATTGAAGTAAAATACAAGGAAAATAAACTATAAATAAAAAGTTGAAGACCACTTAGCAATGAAACTGTTTTTGTCATAATAGAATTTCAAATCGAATTAGTGTGTGCATTGGCGTAAAATTTGATTTACAAAATACATCGCACGTCTCATAGTGTAGTAAATCAAAAAATGTAAATTTTAGAAAGAGAGTGAAAACAAATGTTTGATTTTTAGCCAGGGCTGTGGAGTACACATGATACTTAATATCACTTAAACTAAATGGCTGAGCTAGTCAAATTCTCTTTTTTCTTTCCATCCTTATTTTTTAAGCAAAAAAGTGCATTTTTTAAAAGTAGGTCCCGTGCAGCTCTGTATCGGACCAATATATGACGAGTCATTTTTTTATTTTTTTGTTTTATTAACAAATGATTATCGATCTTATTAAAAAAGACATTACTAATTTGGCGTACATATTTGTATGCAAACAAAACAAATACAATAATAATTAAATAACGTGAGATGATAGGGAAAGGAAGCTAGAAATGTGTGACAGTTAACAATTTAAGAATATAAGATTGAAAAAATTTGTATCTCTCCATCTGGGTTTTCGTATCTTTGTCTTCTTTATGCTTTATGCGCTCAACGTATTACCACTCGGTTACGGTGAAGATGGTTTAGTTCAGTACCATAAGCTATTTTATTTAAGTCCAAACTAATGCATATGGAGTTCCCGTGAACTTATTATCTCTGTAGCAATTCCGCCCTTTCGTCTGCAACGACGGTAAAGGAATACAATTTTTCGAAAACATTAGCGATGAAGCAGACTAGAAAAACCTTGACGCCAAAGCTCCATAAATTTGATATCCAAAAAAAAGACAAAAATAAATAAGTCTTCTTCGTCCTAATTCTTTTAAGTCTCATCAAAGACGTATAATCCAATGTATTTATATTGATTTTTTTGTGGACGAATATTGAAAATGTATACAATAATTATTTTAGTAAAAAAAATTGAATGACAGATGAAAAATTAATAAAGATTTCAATATTATAAAAAAATATATATACATATTTGATATAACACATGAAATATTCCTGATAATATCACTTCTTTGATTTTTTTTTCTTTTGTATTATTTGTCCGGAATAAAATTTATAAATTTGTATCTTTGAATCGTATCAAGAGACGTCTGAGCCAAATCATACGCATTGTTATTTATTGGCACGCAAACAAGAAAAAAATATCCTAAAAGAACTTCTACGGTTGAGAGAAAAGTACGATTGACTACATCCTACTATTAAACCGTTTGAAACGGTAAACAATTGTAAATTATATTTGATAATGAAATAGTATAATATTATGCAAAAGAATTTTCAAAATAACTGCAATATAAATTTGTATTAAAAAGCACGGGTGCTAGTGGGGTCATGATTTCTATTTCATGACAAAATTTTCGATGGATTCGTTGTTAATTTTGTGGACACTATTTTTTATGTAAAATAATATTTTAGAAATATATTATTCATTGTAACAAATTTTGTCACTTTTTTTATTAGCATCTTTAGACTGGACAGCTATAGTAAGTTTATTAATTAATAATAAATTAAACAATGATTCTAGCTCTTAAGTTATAAATAGCAACATTAAGGGTTGTATTTTTGCTTTCTACTGAACGCAAGTAGCGGAATAGATACAAACTATGATTTAATAAGAATTAAAATAAAACTACTAATTAAAAATTGATTGAATAAGTAAACCCCATGAGAAATAAATTAAGTGAGGTGAGCCACTTGTTTGATTGAATATACTTCATTCAACAATTAAAAAACGAGAGAGAGTGAAGAAAATAAGTTAACCATTATTTTTATTCTAATACTATCGTTTTATATTTACTCTCTCAGAAAAACATAGGTTGAATTTCAAAATAACAAGCAAAAACTTTGTCGAGAAAAATTTGATGAGAAGTTTAAGACCTCTACACACTCAGCGAAAGTGCTCTAATGACACAATTTTATTAAGCTTTCAAGTCGTCAATGTGCACATTCTTTTATAGTATTTACTATCAAAAAGTGTTATTAAGGATAATAAATTTAAATAAAAATTAAAACAGAATATCATATCTTTTCCATACAAATATAATTTAACTATAAGATTTGAAAGCAAATATGCCAACACGCCACTCCTGTCATTCCCTTTTTATTATTGAGTCAATATATACGATGGTTGACAGTCTTTCACAACTGCAAACTTAAATAGGTCGCGCTGTAATTTATCACAAAGAGGAGGAAGAAGACGAAGGAAAAGAAGATATCATCAATCAAAGAGTAGCAACAGTTACAAATGTCAACATATGCCTTAATCAAAAGCGTTGCGCTTCACCGATCGTTACATTTACGAATAAACTTCCGTGGGGTGTACAACACGTTCTCAAGTATAATAAAAATAAATATTCCAGAATTAAATTAATTAATTAAAATTATTAATTCATAAGATTACTCATTTTAAGGTGTCCATCATGCTACCGTATTGAAATGAACGCTCTTGTGTTAAAATATTTTTACCTTTCTGGCAAAGCTGGCAAATTAGCAAAGATTACAAAGATATATAAATTCTTCTGAATAGCTAAGTTAGTTCATTGATTATATCAGTTTACCAAAAAAAATCAATTATTTGTAAAGGTTATTATTAAAATTCAAATTTAAAAGCAGGAAATTGTCCCTGTCTTTTAATGTTAAGCTCTTATTTGTGTCAGATAAGCATTAATGCATCTGTATTTTGATATTAAATTATCTATTGTAATAAAAAATATCACCGTAAGAAGCTTTTTCCTTAAAGCTGGTTTTTGTTGTTGCACTTTGCGGTTCATTTAGAACTACCAATCTATTACTAATCAACTTTGTCAGAACAGTGACGATATCCAAAATTGACACTTTTTTTAAATCAATTAATAAATTGATAGTACTTAAGTACGGGGCAAAACACTTAGAAAGTTTTCAAAGAGTAATTCTTGTAAATAGCGTTAAAAACTAAGCTTGTAATAAAAAGAATATTTAGTATTAGATTTTATAACAGTTAAAGAGATCAACTTGACAAGAGTTTTTAAAAGCACTTGAGATAAACAGGGGAAAATGAAATTACAAATATCCATGCTTAGTATTTTAAATATTAGATAAGCTGGGATTTGACCACATGATTTAACCAGTTATTCGACAGTCATCAGTTGTAGTCATACCCTAAAATAATATAATAAGAAGTACATATAATAAATACTTGAACTAAATAAAACAAAACCAAAAAAATACAAAGTTTTTAGAATCATTGCCACAAACACGGGCCACCGATACCCGGCAGGCAAACGGGGTGTCAGAATTTCTCCCTCGTGATATGTGAAGGGTGAGTTTGCGAGGACGAAGGCTTCGAAGGGGCACTAACGAGGCCTCTCGGAGTCTCTAATGAGGGCCGCGACGCCAATCTGTCCCAAGCGTCGCCACGGCCGACGCCCGAACTGGGGGCCTTGACTTGGCGGGGTAATCGACTGAGGATTTTGGACTTGATGCCGTATAAACTCATCCCACAGTTCACCGAATGTATTCAAAGTATGATATTTAAACATATTTTAATATGAATTAAATAATAGATCTAATGATAATACGAGCACAATGTGATAAACAATAACATGTCTAATGAGATTTTTAGTTATATGACCTTTGAAACATACCCTTCTCTAAATTAAAAAAAAAAATTCTTAACATGACGTATTTTACAATATTTTTTGTCTTAGTATTAACGTTTCTCAAAAATGATTTTTAAGAGTAAATAACTTCGTAAATCGGTCAAATGTTTATATAAATGAACTAACATTAAACTAAGATTTTGATCGATTTGCTGTAATTTATTTAAATAATGATTTTAATACACAAAGTGAAGATTTAATTGAAATATGATAACTTGAATGATGGTGAGCGATCGACTTACAAACAGCCCCTTTACTGAAGCTGTAATAAGTAATATAATAAATAATTAAAAATATTTTCGATAAATTTGTTATTCACTTTTAAGGTGTTCACTGTCAATACTTGGTGGAAAGGCATTATAATAAAAATAACAAAAGATTTTCAGTACTTTTTCCCACATAAAATTTATTAGATCAGGACCGGTTTCGCTCATCGCAAGCATTATCAACTGATGATTTTTTTTTTAACTTTGTTATTATTATAATTGTACTAAAAACTATATGATGTCTTTCGTTTTTTATAATATTATAAAAATATATTGTTTTTGTTTAATTAACTTATATAAATAAAAAAAATATTCTTTTTACTTTTAATGTGTTGTTAGCTGTCAATAATTGATAAAAAAGTTTTACATTAAAATCAAAAATCTTTTGTACTAATTTTAAATGTATTTATTAAGATCAGAATCGGTTTTTCTCATGACAGGAATTTTTAACTAGTGTAAATACAATAATATTAATACATGGGCGTTTTATACAAAATCAAGTAAGACTAATAAGGGTGTAACAAAACAATTATTAATATAAAAAAATAAGGTAAAGTAATTATAAGAATTTGTAGAAATGTAATGACACAAAATATGAACAGGATGCACAAAATGACAAATATAAAAAGATCTTAATGACCTCTTACAAATAAAGGCTATTTATTTACAATCGAATTCAAAAGCAATTAGGTTAAAAAGGTCACAAACAATAAACTAAAAAGTTTATTTATAATTAAGGGATGTATTATTTTACAATATAATTTATAATATATTATTATTATGTATTGTGGTTGTATAACCACTCCGCCCCGTTAGCGTGTGCTTAAAACGGGAACATTAGAGGTTTTCCGAGAAATGTGATACTTTCTTAGAAGAGAAATATAATCACAATGCTTAAAATATAACGAAGGTAAACATAAAATTTCATTTGAATTTATGGGATAACGAGTAGATTTTTTACATTATTATTTTGTACTGCTGTTTATATTTTAAAAATCCATGAAAAAAGTAAACAAAAAAGACATTGTATTGTTTTTTAATTTAATTATATCTTCTTTGGTATGGTATAATTATAAAAATATCGAATAATAATAATAAAAAAATGGAATTTGTGATATTTTACAGTAAAAGAAAACGATTGGTTACAAGATTTTTTTTGACAGTGAATTTATGCTGCATAAAAACGAGGTTTCAGTACAAAATCTGATTAAAACTATAATATTTAGCTATTTTTTGCCAGAATGAAGTGCAAGAATGAGTTATAATTAAATATTGAAATTCCACTAAGAACCTTCGCCATAATCCAAAATATCTCGTAAGCAATGTTTTAAATATAGTTTTCTAAAGATTGATAGTGCTTAAAATCACTTTGTTAAAGATAGAATAAAATATTCAACATCTAGGATAATTGCTTCTAATGTTGTGTTTATAACGCATAGATTTTTTTGTTGTGTGGTCAAGTGGTCAACGTCGCCGGCTTCGGTTACGGAGGTCACGCGTTCGAATCCCAGTACGGACAGTTTTATAAATTGATTTTTCAATCGATTTATGAACTTCTGTTCGAAGGCAAGTGCTGTCTTGAATTCCCCCCTCCCACCCATCCTATCCTATGAACGAGGCGTATCGAGAGCGATTAGCTAACCACTATTCCTGTCCTAGCTCTATCCTTCTATTCCTACTCTCTTTTGAAAAAGAGAGGTTGAGCGACTGAGTAACAAGCAGTTCTTGTAGAAACACTTCTGTTGAGATAAACTCCATTAGGAGTCCATATGCTCCACATTAAGAGCGGATATGGTAAAAAAATAATATATCTACTTTATTTTTTTTTTCTTCTTTATTGATAGTTGTATAGAAATAATCATATTTTTACAAAGATACTTTTTATTATTATTTATTTTTGGAAGTTATGATATAAAACGAATTAATGATCATTTTTAATGTATTTGTAGAACACTATTTTACACCGAATGTTTAAAAATGAATATTGAAAAAGCAAAGACATGACGTAATCAACAAATTTTAATTTATTAATGGCTGACTTGAAATTATCTAAAGTGGATATCAGCTCCGCTAGCTTAGCTAGGTATACATCTTTTATTCTTACTTGAAAACTATCTACATAATGCTTAATTGATGATTTCAAGCCATATTCAACAAGATCGAAATAAAACCCTCCAACACAGAATCTTCACAAAGCGATCCTCACAGGCTCTTGAAATATAAAAGGCTTCCATCTCGTACAGCTAAGAGATTCAATTTCGTTAAATATGTAGTTGTGAAATTAGACTGACCCTTTCAGCGCGTAGGCTCAAGGGGAAAGTAAGGCCATCAAAGGCCAAATCGTTCTAATCAAGTCGGCCATAGTTCTCAGAGATACGCCTGCTATTTGAGTTCACTCTCGTTGAGGGGGTTAAGCTTTGACGTTAAATAATATAGAAGCATACAACGTATACATTCTATATACATTTATTTGCGAGATTCTTAGAACCAAGATTCTGTCTAGTTTTTTTTAATCTGCTGTAGTGCTGTTAGCTAAATTCTTCGGTTTAATTAAACAACTATCATTTTTAAGATTCCAATATGCCAAAACCTTTGAAAGTCTGGCATAGTTTGAGATTTTTGAAAAATTCTTTACTCTTTGTAATAAATATTTAAGCTGACAGAGACGTGATTAAATTTCGTTAAACTAATAAAAGAATTAAGTTATTTTCTAAGAAAAAACTGATATCTGTACACAAGTATAATATAACAAATAAACACATACTAAAGATTAATTCAGCTCGTAAATTAATATGATATAATCTGTAAGTAATTTAATATCATTAGTTTTCTGAGAAAATATTAATAAATAATATTATGCCCAGTTAACTGCTTTGGCGTAATTTTGTGTAAATTTAATTTAAGGTTTTAATGAAATATAAGCTCATTTAATTGAGTTCAATAATGTAAAAGTAAAGCACGTTGATGGATTAAGTTTTCCAAGAATGGTCAAAAGATAAAACACACGGAAAATATTAACATTATCTGTAATTGTTGTAAATATTTTAAAATTAATTAATTAAATACATACTGACTTTATCAAGGATAACCATTACATGTGCTTTAGTAATTTTTCTCATGGAAATGTTTTATTAAATTACTTGTTAGGCGCCTGTTTTTGAAATTAATTATAATCTACAGCAAAATTAAACATTTTTTTTACTTATTATGCATTATTTATTATAGTTTAAAACCAATTTCGCTTATTGCGAGCGTTCACCGAGCATGAATTAATGATGCTCGTTATGAGTAAAACCAGTCCTGATCTATCTAATAAATAATTAAGAATTAATATAAAAAGTGTTAAAGTTTTGGTGAAATTTCAATATTAATTTGATTCACTCAATTTTTGTACACTCCCACACGCTTTGTCACTAACTACCTTGGTTTTACCTTACAGCATCTTCCTTTGTTCAAGTGCATGAATGAGCTTGAACTGTCGCTTGGTGAATAAGCGTATAGTGTATACATAAGAAATAGATTTATTATCAGTTAATTAAAAGCAATTTATTGATTACGATATATTAATTTTACAAACTGAAAATTGGTTCATTTGATGTTGTATTTAAAGTGTTTCTAATTTTATTTTTTAAGCAAATGCCAATGTTTATTTTAATGCGGTTTTTCTAGATATGTTTTATCAGGTCGCGTACAAAAAATGTCATACATAAATTTCAAAAAAAATAATAATGAATGTTAATTGACCTCTCTTAATATATAAAAAAAAATGGTTTCAAGTTTATTCAAAGACTTCCACGAGTGAACAGATGGAAAATTATTTTTTAGTATACTACCTTGCAAAAGAGTTTGGAAAACTGCGAAATAATTATATCGGTTGTTATTTTTACCGTCAATATATACATATATGAAAGTTTATCATTGTTCGGAAAACTTTATAAAAATTGAGCCTAGTAGAGAAGTAACATTTTTTTATCAAAAAATAATCATGTTATTAAAAATAATCTGTCCAAAACTTTCGTTACGAATTTTTATACCTAAATTTTTGATCAGTATAGTGTGTACTCAATCAAATATTCTAAAAGCGATTAAGTCTATCCAAAGTTTTGCCCTCTAAAAACTAATATTAAGATAAATGAAGTATCAATAACTTAAATACACTAATGTTTCAAAGCAAATATTTCATAGACATGTATATTTAATGATCATAACGAAGTCCACAGTATTTAATCAAAGTTTAGTTTATTCGTAGTAATATATATGAGGAGCAAACATTCAAAAAGTGTTTTGTCACAAATTTTGAAAAATGGCGTTTTATATCAAAGGTTTTTTTTCATATTAAAATGAAATCATCAAGTTGACATATTCATACAAACCGTCACTTTTGCAACACTTAAATCATCATTTTCCAAGCTTTGTATTTGTGTGACAAAACACTTTTTGAATGTTTGCTCCTCATATTTGAATATTTGTAATATGTGTATTTTATTTATTGATAAAAATTAATTGATAATAAATTTGTTATTAAAATACTTACATAAAATTACTCGTTATTTCTCTGTTGACTTATCACTTTTTTTATTCATGTCCGCTCCCAATGTGTAATGTGCTGTTACGGATATAATTTTTACACTTTAATAAGTCACTTAATCTTATAATAAAAATAATAACGACGTGAGTTTCAAGAGGTCTCTACTGATTCGAAGACCTTTTGATTTGAACTTTGATTTTAACTAAAGTGGAAGAAATCCGTATATATATTTGTCCGTTGAAAAGTTATTGTTGCATTGAAATTATATACAATATAGATTGCAATCAAATAGGACAAATTTTAATTATGTTAGGGGCAATCAAAATTTCACAGTGGTTGATTTAACAGAAGTTTTTCTACGAAAACTGATTGTTACTCAGTCGCTCAACCTCTCTTTTTTCAAAGAGAGTAGTAGGGATAGAAAGATAAGGCTTGGACAGAACTAGTGGTTAATTAATCGCTCTCGCTAAGCCCAGTTGTTGAAGGATCAGAAGAGTGGGAGGGAAATTTCAGATATTAACAGGGTAAACCAGGAGCGATTAGTTAACCACTAATCCTGTACGAGTTCTATCTTTCTTTTATTGCTCCCTTTAAAAAAATGAGGTTAAGCAACTGACTTACAAACAGTTTTTGTAAAAAAACCCTGTTGACGTACCTCCATTAGGAATTCATATTTTCTTTATTGAAAACGGGCGTGGATTATATAAAAAAAGTGCATATATTACATATTCATTGTTTAATAAATATCTAAACGGATCGTATTAAACCAAATAATATATATGAATTTCTGTTGTTTAGTGTGTAGACTGCTTAACTGTAATAAAAAAAATATCGACTGCAGGTGCGCACGCACCGGTTGGCTTATGTTATCAAAGTTGTATTGATAGTGCATCAACTAATATAGAATGTATGCATTTAATGTATGGGGCTATTAGTTATATAAACTGTTGAATATTCATTGCATCCCCTCTCGCTCCAGCCCTGTAGTGTGCAGGCCCGGGGGCCGAAATTAAACTGTAATTTGACAGCCGATACTGTACTCGAGGTAGGGTTTTGCATAAGTTTGCATGCAAACACGTAAAGGCCAGTTAATTTCAAAATGTCTAACACTTTAATTTGAAAACATCAAATATTTTTTTTTTAATCTCATACAGAATCTGGTTATCTTAAAGAATAGCGTCGTGAAGCATTTGACGTTTAATCGAAATTGCCGCCAACACAGAAATCGTTTGTGAATTATTTGTTTTAATTAATTAAACAAATATAAGAAGCATTACGATCTTTGATTACTGTCAGAATAAATGAAAAAAAAATATATTCAATCAATGAGTAAAAAACGGTTTTCGTAGAAAAAAAAATATTGAGATACTTCCATTAGGAGGCCATATGCTTCACATTGAGAGCGGACGTGGATAAAAAAACGTACGAACAGCATTTTTCAATTGATTTATTGGTTTCTGATCGAAGGCATGTGTGCTCGTGATGTCTAAAAATAGTAATTTAATGTAGCTTAAGCACAAAAACTTAAAATCTTACACCTTCAAAAAAAGGTAGATTAAAAAAATATTTCAAAATATTAAACAATCTGTAAATTGATTATATCAACGAATAGAAAGTATGTATCAAATATTTTCTATTGAATTTTTTTTTTAACTCTTTAAAAAGAATGAAATTTTGTAGATAAATCTACAGTCATTTTATCCAACGCATTTTAAAAGACAAAAAAAAACAAAACGATTAATGCATGTGTCTTTAATCATTATTTTAAATGTTTAAATTTCATTATAATTAGCAAAAATTAAGCAAAATATATTAAAATTACGAAAGTTTGTGAGCTGCTGAGCTATGGACATTTATTGCAAAGTGGACCGATTGGGATTTGGTCAGCCTGTACAGCACGGCAACGCAAAACGTGTTACTACTTCTTGTTTCACGGGGTTCGTTATGATATCAAATATGCTTGAAGTGCATGTATGTATGCATCACTTCCTACCCTACTCAACTCTTAAACGAGGCGTGCAGATAAATATCAAGATTGTAAAACCAAACTTACATCTAATGTTTGTCAAATAACCACTTTATATCTTACTCTCATGGTGGAGACGGTGGCAAGCGTAAAAAAATATATTGCACTTTTATTTTGTTACGGTCGCTTGTGTTTTTTATGTTATTTTTTTAATGCTATGATTATTTGTGTTTTAATAATATGATGACGTATACGTTTTTTTTTGTCTGGTCAGTAGAGCAATGGTCAACGTCGTTAGCTTCTGGGACGGATCACACGAGTTCAAATCTCAGTACGAACAGCATATTTTAAATCGATTTTTGTTTAAAGTCATAGGTGTTTGTGATATCTGAAATTTTCCTCCTAAGCTTCTAAGTATTAAATAAAGAGACGCTGTAAAATTGATTTATTAACCACTAGTGATTTCCCAGCATTATCTTTGCTATCCCTACTCTCTTCAAAAAAGAATGAGGAGAGCAGTTCTCGTAAAATGACCTTTGATGAAATACTTCATCAGGAAGCCATATGATTCACATCGGGAGTGGACATGGGTATAAAATATCTGTTCTATCTTTTGAGTCTAGAGACAATTTTAATAAAAAAAATGAATTATTATTCTGTATTTTATTATTTGTGAAATTCATGTAGTAATATGTACAATGTCGCCAGACAAACATAAACAGAGAAAGATTAAGCACTTCATTCGATCAATTTTAAAAAATATGAATTAGCTTTTAGCACGATGGTTCTTAACCCTTCCTTTACTATGCAAAAAAAAGCACAAGCTCCTGAGCTGTGTATCCGTTACACATCAGGCAAACGGGAGTGAATCATGACAATTATAGAACACTACTACAGCAGTACTACGTATAATTGTCATGATTCATTCCCGTTTTCCTGATGTGTAACGACTACACAGCTCAGGAGCTTGTGATTTTTTTGCATAGTAAGGGAAAAGTTAACCGGTTCACCGCGAGCCTATTGCAAGTGCACCGCGAAAAAATTAGTAAAAATGAAAAAATCCGCAAAATAGTGAGAACCGAAAAAGTCAAAAAAAAAATTATGTCCACATATTTTTTTCGATTTCTCAATTCTGATGCACCGCCACTTTTCCCATGATCAAAAGTGCACCGTGACTTCGAAAAGGTTAAGAACCACTGTTTTAGCAAATAATAAGGCAAATATATGTTTTAGATAATTGGCTGCTGTTGCTTACAATAATTACGATGTACGTACCTAATTATGTCCCATGACGCCGTTGGGAACAGTACTAGGAAACTAAATTAATATTGGAAACATAACCTACGGTTTGATACTTGAAAAATATTTCATTTCTGTGCATTGAATACATTTTAAACTATTGTATTGTTTGAAATAAATTATCTGAAAATATCAACTTGGTCAAGACAGACTTCTAATGCAACAGTTTGCTGGTAACGTATAAAATTATTCCGTTGTAAAATATTTATGATTTATTTAACAAGACGCTTTATACGATTTTGTAGATGGACCTTCAGGTATAGAATTAAATCAAAAAGGGATTGAAACCAAGCGGAAGCTTGTCCCCCATCTGTGTCGCCAAATACGGTTTAATTGAAATTGTGGTTGGGTAGTAAACATACATGTGTACATGAAAGCGTTCACACAGTAAGGGTGTGAGTGTTGATACATCGATATGCATATTGCGCATTTAAAAAGTGTGTGCTAATTGGTTAATACTGTGTAATGATTATAGTACATAAATCATTGAATTCAATAATTGTCAGCTATCTTTTTTCTTGAATAAGCAGAATAAACGGGCTCATACAATTAGGGTTACTTATGAAAATGTAGATTCGATTTGACAGATTTAAACTACAATAAGTACTAAGTCGAATTTAACTTTTCCGGTTCTAAGCTCAAGAAATGCGACCCCAATACCCACATTTTCTTCAATATCTATTTTAATATGGGTGATACAATGTTTATTATTAAGGTATTCTTATGTCATAGTTTTTTAGACCTTTTGTAGTTTATATAAATACGCGATAACGCGATAAGGCGATAAGCGCCCGCGATAACGATCGATCGTAAGATAGCTGGGCTAAATTCGTAAGTTGTAATTTCATATGTGTGCTGGGATGACGTCTTTTTTACGCGCAACTTAAAATATGTTTTTTTATTGAAAAACCATGGATTTTTATAAAAAAAACATATGAGGAATGATGCAGAGAGATATTTTAAAGCCCTTAGACTATTTTTTTTTGAAGTTCATAAAAATAAGGCCAATAATGAGGGAACCACTGGAGTCCCTAAACGACCCCCATCGACAGAGAAGTATTTTTCTAGTCTCCGAGCCGCGAGAGTTAAAAGAATTAGTATAAAAACAGCAAAGATAAATATTATAATTGTATTCCTAAATATTTATGTCACAACTTTGTAGTAATCCTCTTTTGCACTGTTTCAAAAAATCACGGTCAAAAATTTAAATAATAAAATACTCATTTATAAACATATATATTTTTACCACGTCCGCTTCCGAGCATATGGACTCCTAATGGAGTTTATCTCAACAGAAGTGTTTCTACGAGAACTGCTTGTTACTCAGTTGCTCAACCTCTCTTTTTCCAAAGAGAGTAAGAATAAGGATAGGATAGGGCTAGGACAGAACTAGTGGTTAGCTATTCGCTCTCCATACACCCTGTTCATAAGATGTGATAAGAGGAGGGAATTCAAGACATCACATACATCCATGCCTTCGAACAGAAATTCATAAATCGATTGAAAAATCAATTTATAAAACTGTCCGTACTGGGATTCAAACCCGTGACCTCCGTAACCAAAGCCAACGATGTTGACCACTCGACCACACAGGCGGCTATATTTTCTTTTACTTATAATTAATATGATCATGACCGGTTTTGCTCGTGTCGAGAATTATCAACTGAGAAAACAATATTTCTGTGGTATGTTTACAGTCGCCAGCTGTATTCAAGCTTGCTCTACCGACCAGTTTGGGTTTGATTATCGGTAAGGTCAATGTCAAATTTATATTTTTTTATTTAAATTTGAAACCTACGACGTGGGATGTCAATCTACTTCGAGTTAATTCCGAGTGAATTACAATAAAGTTGTCATCAACTATAAAATATTTGGCGCATTGGCATTACCTGTAATTCTCAATATTAAAAAGAATGACATAATTTTATTTTGTTCGGTATTCTCTTATCAGTTGAAAACGCTCGTCATGAACAAAACCGGTCCAGATCATATTAAATATAAGTGGGATTAGTACAAAGTATTTTATTTTTTAACGTAATGCTTTTCCAATAAATATTGACAGTGAACACCCTAAAAGTGAGTTCTTTCATTTGTATATATTCACTGCATCTTTTTTACACGACTGTTTTACATGCAACATACAACGCATATTAGGCTTTGAAATCCGGGGATCCCGTCCAATTTCGGGATTGAGAATTTTTTTGCAAATTCCCGTAAATTTATAGGTTTTTGAATTTGGAAGAGCTAAAAAAAAAGCGAGTTACGCTGGTATTTTGGGCAAATCGCCAAATTCCTGTGTTTTGAGATTTTCAAATTCTTGGAAGAGAACGTCTCGCAGCGATATGTGGTCCCAAATGCAGCTTTAATTCACATTGCCAGCTTTTGTAATTTATCTTCGAGGATATATTTCTGATAAAACTGACGTTTAATTTCTTCAAACATGCATTTTAATTCGATACTTGATTGGAGGTATATTAATTCCATTTGTGACCCAGAATGTCATACACAAAATGCTGATATAAATTTGGCAAATTCACGTCACTGCCTTTGTTTTGTTAGATTTATGAATAAAAAATATATTTGTAGAAGGCATACTCTAATAGGGCATCATACAACTGGGCCGCATGCGTGTTGGACATTACTGATTTAATTAGAACAAGAAAGTACAAAAAAAGTGTTATCCTGTTTGTTACTGAACCTAAAATATGATATAAACATTGAAAAGTGACAACGTAAATACTTTGTTCCTATGGATTCATTAATATTGAAATTAATCCCAAGTAATGTGGGGTTTCTATGAATACGAGTGTCACATTATCTGAATAAATGGTAACACACGTAAGCGCAAAGTGTACCGACTTTCAGATAAATGAAATAACCACGCCAAATTGTAAGTGAATCGGTAATGTTGATATGGAGATTCAGTGAAGTACTTAAAAAAATTGAATGCTTTTGTAATTAATTGATTATATAATCATAACCCTTAAATGCATGATTTTCTACATAATTCTTTTTTCATGTACAATATTTTTATCCAAAAACACTTAGTACTCATAAAAAGAACATACACAGAAACATAAAACATGATTATCATACAGTATATAAAAAGGCAAAACTTTGAATACACAATTTATCATAGAATACACAATTAAGCTAACTAACGCTATTATGATGAACCATGTTATTTTTAATTAATTAAGAATTTCGACTGAGGGTGCTTGATGGAATTTCAATATCAAATTTGAATTGTTTGAATTTTGTACTTTTCCATGAGTTTTGTCGCTAACGACCCGGGTTTTGCCTTTCGGCATCTAAAGGCATTCCAAGTGCACGGATGTAATTGAACTGACGCGTAGTAAACAGTTTGTATCGTTTATATAAAAAAATATAAGTAGATCACTAAGTTAAAAGGCTATTAAAATGTAAATTGAATGTATACAATTTTCAATGAATTAAGTGGGTTTGTTATAATTATGGCGATTTTTTGAAAATATTAATGACCAGATAATAGCATAGGAATGTTTAAAATAAATCTAGGGTTTTATCCGACCTATTATTTATGAGTTGATTTGTTTTTAAGCCTTTGAATTAATATTTAATGATAGCAAGTGCTTGAATTATTAATAAAATTACAATTATTTAAAAGAGGTACAACAATGGAGAATTTGGTAGATAATATTGCTCGTTTAAAATTGGCAAACTGTTGAGCTGAGCTCGATTAATCCCTAAGATTTCTTGGTAAAATAATTTAAACTCGCCCCTGTTAGTATGTAAAAAATCAATACTTGAGTCAAAATTAAACGTATGGTTTTCAAGAATTAAATGATTGGCAAAGGTGGAGGTATCTTTTTTTAAGCGAAAAGCGGCTAAATGCTCAGCAACTCTTATATTTAAGGTTCTAGCAATTTTACCAATATAAACCCTAGATTTATTTTAAACATTCCTATGTTATTATCTGGTCATTAATATTTTCAAAAAATCCCCATAATTATAAAAAACCCACTTAATTCATTGAAAATTGTATACATTCAATTTTCGCTAATTTACATTTTAATAGCCTTTTATCTCAGTGATCTACTTATATTTTTGTATATAAACGATACAAACTGTTTACTACGCGTCAATTAAAGTAAATCCGTGCACTTGGAATGCCTGAAGATGCCAAAAGGCGAAACCCGGGTCGTTAGCAACAAAACTCATGGAAAAGTACAAAATTCAAAAAATTCAAATTTAAACATGTTTTTTTTATTGTACAAATTGTATTAAGAAACGGTCGAAAATCAATGACCGCTGAAACTCTGGATTGCTCTGTTCGAATGAAGATTATAATGGTTTAGCACGTTTATAGTCGTCTATGCATTTAAGGGTTAAAGCTTTTCACTTATAAATCTAGGTAGAAAAGCATTTTATTTAAAAATAAAATAAAATACTTTTTTGTGATAATTAACACTAGGGCAAAGACAAATCTTAAATATATTTTTTATTTGGGGCTTTGTTTTAATGCGGCCCAGTAGACATTAAAGGTAGTGCATACCTGATATAGGCTAATAATCAATATCAGGTTTTTTTTAACGCGAGTCGTTTACTTAAAAAATATGGAATCGTGTAAAATCATTATTTTTGACACACACACATCCTATTGCAGTACCAACGATGATAAAATATTTATATTTCAAGAATTAAAGACATTGACTACGCAAACGAGTGAGCGAACGGACAACAAAATTGCTTGGGACCAGTAAACCAGTTCGAAACTACTTTGTAAATTGAATAGGCCCATTCAGATGCCTACGCTACTGCCTTGAATACATATTAAATGCCTAGATAAATAATTACTAATGTTATGTTAGACTCTCGTAAACCTCGTGAAAGCTTTATAGCTGGATGTACATTGAAAGTGCGGATGACGTATTTCTGATTGAGTTTATTGTAAAAGCACTCCGAGAGCTTAAAGCTTCGTTTGACATTTAGTCGGAGACAGAGTGTGTTATAAATGTAGTTGCCGTTGAGCCAAGAGTAAACAGTAAAATTTACTAAATTTAAATCAGCTTGAAAGCCTAACATCCAACAATCTATAAAAAGGTAATATATATATTACTCTATCTACTTTATACTTTCTTCAGGTGACTATCAATACTTATGCTTCAGGGAGAGAAAATTGTATTAATGAGTATATTTAATTGTTATACAATATCTATAAAATATTATCTAAAAAACTGTGACAAAGTTTAAGTTACTGTAACTGACAAAATCGTCTAAAGCAGGGGTGGGGAACCGTTTTACTAAGGCCGCAGTAAAGAAAACGTTGACACCTTCCCACTTTTTTCGACTGTCGAACATACAATGGGTCGAACATACAATGATACATTTATTTCTTATATAAACACGAAACATTCATTTACTAAACGTCAGTTCAAGTTCATCCGTGCACTTGAACGCCTGAAGATGCCGAAAGGCGAAACTCGGGTCGTTAGTGACAAAATCTGTGAGAATGTACATAGTTTGAACAATTTAAATTTACAATGGGTTGATTACACTCTTTTTCCAAACGCTTGCGTATAATTTTTTGATCAAAGTGAATATTTTGATTGAGTCAAAAGGCCGCATCAGATTAGCCAAGAGGCCGCAGGTTTCCCTCCACTGGTCTTTGGCACTCTGAGCTACTCGTATGATCTAATTTATTCACTTTGATTGAAGTTACGTACTCGAATCTTAGTACGAAAAAATGAATATATATAATGGTTTAACCCACTTTAAACTATATAAAAAAAACATGTCGAAAGCAATTGGCCAACCATGAGCTTCTCTTATCCGTATCGCTTAATCCAGGGTTGTCCAACTGAAATTATTTGTGCGTAAAATAAAATATTGCTTGTCTTTGATGGGCCACACCGTTGTGACAGAGTAACCGACTGTCCTGACACTCCTGACTCGTGTGAACAAAATATTTTTTATGTAGGTATGTGTTTACTATTCATGTGCATGCCTATTGAACGAATTTTTACAGATTTTTTTAATTTGTGTCATTTAATGGAATTACAGATGTTGCACTCTAACTTTGGTTATTAGAGCGAGATAAAAACCGACACATGCCATAGCCATGCAATAAACCTGCACTACATTATCTCTTGTCTTGTTCATTTGGCTAGCGCTAAAAAAGAATAAATTGGCTGGCGAAAGAATAAATTATAGGAAATTATTTTTAACTTTTACCCACCAAAATTATTTTTCAAAACATTTTTTTTTACCCAGTCTCAAAAAAGGTTCCCGACCACTGCTATAGACTATTGTGGTCTGAGTACACATCATTTTTTTTTATGGTTTTGAGTTGTAAGATTTTTCCGACCTCGACTCTGGGCAAAACCCCCGACTCCACAACTCCCGAATACGACTTCACAACTCTGGTTTTTTAAATTAACAATGAATGATTGAATTGTAATATTTTAATTGAGTAGTAAAATTACATTGAAACCTAAATACAGTTAGAAAACCAATATTAAACATCACTCAAATACTGAATGGAAAGTAATTTGAATAGTTATGTTAATTAAAACCCTGTTATTGAAAGTTTTCCTAATTTTCACTCAATTTAACTATTGAAAGCTTAAACTATTTAGGAGAAATAATTAGTAAAACTTATTATTATTAGTGCCGCAAATCAAATTTAAATTAACTTCAAAATATTAGTAGGCCTATATCCACTTCGTTTTTTGTTGGTGATAAAACATAACTTTAATATCTTACAAAGTTTCCCAATAAATTTAACCCTCCAGAGACGAGAGCCTATTTTTTAAGCCATATTGAAGTCACGGACTTTTATTCCTAACAAAATTAAAAAAAAAAAACCGCAAAGTCGTTGTATAGAAACCACGCATGACTATATGATCATGCTCATCCTTTTATTACCGTGCAATATTGTGTACGGACAGTAGTAAGGACGAGCGTGACCGTATGGACGCGCAAACAATCGGGGTTGAAATATAGCTAAACGTGAATTTTTTAAAAATATTTACAATTTGACCTCTTTAGATCAACATAATTTCAATACAAATATATTAGACACTCAATCACATTCGGGAATTCAATATTTCGAAGATTTTTTTATACATATACACATTTTCTTAAATCAGGATTTTTAAAGGGATTCGCAATTCGGGACTCGGTATTTGCCTATTAAGCTCGGTACAGTCCCGCTCAAATAAGGACGTCTGCCAACAATGCCCCCATTATCAGATTCAATCATTTATTCTCAAATCCAGTACATGGGTTTTCTGAGTCTTCGTCAGGTACCATGATTCGCTACCGTAAAGCAGTACTAGAAAAATGCAAGCGTTAAACAAACGTCATTTGGTTTCAATTATAGCCACAGTGTTTTATGAACGGTTATGAAATGACATGGTTCACAAAATAGATCAAATCCTTTATTTTAACACGATTAGTCCCGGTTTTCGTTTGAAAATTATTTTAGAGTATTTGTGTTATTGGCTGCGTGGTCGCACACATGTTCTTTGTTTTGTGAAGTTTATATATGTATAAAATATAATGCTATTGTGGAACCGGCATAGAAATTTCAGATACATATTCAAATATTTCTTCCGGCTTTTGATTTCTATAATATTTTTTTAAGACTATGTTAATTATCACTTTTGTTGCAAAATCGATTTTAATTTTTTTACAAATGTACACTTTAAAAGTTTTTTTTTAAATTTAACTCACTACAAAAACTAGACTTTTGAAAAAACCGGTTATCGAATGTCAATATTGTTCGAAAACAGGTTTTATCCGGTTTTCGAAATTTTACAAAAAATGGATAATTCAATTTAAATAGCGAGAAAAAGTTCATTTTTTATGTTGTTTATTTATAAACATAATAATACACAACAACATCTTTTTGTGTGTTACTCTTCAGAAAATATGATTTAAGAAAACACGTCGTAATTTTATCGATCGTTTTGTAAAAAAAAATCCTGATATCGAAAATAACCTTTCGCTGGGTAATGGATGTGGAGCATATGGTCTTTAAGCCATCAAATAAAAGATCCAAATTAACTGTCCTTTTGTTTATGGACTCGTTTATGGAAAATTTGGCACAACCGGTTACGAAGTTGAAAACCCGGTTTTTGAAAACAAACAAGCCCTACCAGTATATGCGAAGTTGCCAGATCTACATGATGACATAACATGTCAAACTAATTTTTGATAAAAAAATTGAGACTGTAATCTTTGTTCCCAGAGTGGTCATAAATAATATGTTGCCCTTCATAAAAAGAGTAAATATATCATAGACGTTGTTCAGGTACGTATTTTGATAAATAAACTGAAAGTTCATGGGAAAACCCAATAATTAAAAAATGAATAATTTCTTTTCCATTAAATTTGCTGCCATTCAATCGTTCTGAAAATAGCACAGATAATAAATTATATTGCATAGGAATTTAAACATTTAAAAATGATTTCATAGAATATCCAACCAATAAAGTGATAGCACATACTGGAAATCACATTCCATATTTACAAAGCTGCGTGCGGAATTGTGTCCACACTATTCCAAAGTATATTATTAAGTTATATTTTTGAGAAGTTTTCTACTTTTTATTATTAAATATACATGTATATCTTTTAATGAGTTCATTGACATTTTTCGGCTAAAAGCATGGCATCAAATCCCAGACCATTTTTGTAATCCCGGGGTTTACAATTATTTAGGATGTGAGTTTTCGAGAATCCCGGATTTATCACTGGGAAAAAGTCAGGAATTGATAGATTTTAAAGTAATCTACAAAAGAAGGTGAAACGAATTTTAAAAAATAAGGAGTTTACAGAATTCTTATTATGAAAAAATGTTGGAGCTTTTTATTTTTTTTAGCTCCATCTTTTCATAACGTTACGACTACCAGTTACCGGCGCAATTTTTGTTTTTACGGGACTATACACATTTTTTACTTATTAACCTTAATTCCGAAATCCCGGGATAAGTACTATCACAGTTACGGGATGTCAGGGTTGTGTGTTTCCTTAGTTGATATCATAAATTAATCATAAAAATACGTTTGAATCGTTCAAATTATGCACATTCACACAGATTTTGTCACTAACGACCTGGGTTTCACCTTTCAGCATCTTCATGTGTGAATGTACATAATTTGAACGATTCAAATTCAATATTGAAATCCCACCAAGCACCTTCAGTCGAAATCTTAAAATACGTATGATTGTTCATATTTTGTTAGTCCATATTTTTATGATTGACAAGGTAGTGTGCAAAAAAGATAAGTAGAAAAGAAATTCTTCGATAGTCATGTATTCTTCTTCTCTGCTTTCCGATTTTAATTGTTACTTCTAAATAAGCGAAAAAACGGTTGTTTCTTACTGTAAAAGTTTGATCACTTGGATTCGTTTTTTTTTATTTTAATTTGTGTAGCCTTTTAGCTGCCGTGGATAATTAAAAGTAATTACCTAGCACGCCGGCTATAACTTTCAACTATTAATTTAATTAATTATCGACGAGATAACTCGTCGCTGGCGTTTTGAGCACAATTTTTACGAGATATCTCGTCTACCGATTTTGAGGTCTCAACATATTTCTAACTAAAAAATTTCATAAATTTGTTTTGGTCAAAGATTTTTTTTTATTTTGAAAATAATAAAATCACATTTTAAATGACTCATTGTTTGCACAGCGTAGACAAACGTTGCCGCAAAAACAGCTAAAGCCCACGTTGAGGATAAAATTTCAATCATTTATTGTATTCTCGTAATATCCTGTGATATGGGGATTTTGTTTCCATGGTCGATTTTTAAATTATTATCCCCGGGTACGCTTCGGGAGACCGGAAAATTATTTTTTCCACAATATATTGTCGTTTTTAACGTTAAACAGACTCCATATTCAAAAAAGCTTTCACCGTAAAAGCAATGCTTCAAACGAGTTTTCATCTCTTTTGTCGGATGAAATTTCATATAATGAAATGAAAAAATAAAATAAAACAACATGATAATATTAAATATCCTTTGTTTTATATTTTAATTTTAATAACCTCATCATCAGTCATTTTTTCAATAGCTGTAACAAATTTTGACAAGAATCTTCAAACATTTATGTCTTATAAAGCTCATGATATTATCTTACTCAATTTTTAATTTAAATCGTTCAAATTATGTACATTCACACAAATTTTGTCACTAACGACCCGGATTTCGCCTTTCAGCATCTTCATGCGCGGATGCACGGATGAACTTGGACTGACGCTTAGTACATGAATGTTTCGTCTTTATATAGGAAATAAATGTAACATTTGAACGCATGGAGATGCCGAAAGGCGACACCCGGGTCGTTAGTGACAACATTAATGTGAATGTACATATTTTGAACGATTCAAATTTAATATTGAAAATTTCACCCAGCACCTTCAGTCGAAATCTTAAATTAACTTAACTTTGTATAAATACTCCTGTATCATGTATCTATGTAAATTTCGCAAAAGAAGAAGCCGATCGTGATTTTTTTTACTCAATCCACTTCTTGCTTAGAGCATATGGCCACCAAACAGTTCATCCAAGATAGTCTATCTCTTTATATGTCTCTGTGCTTCATCCCAGGTTATTTAAGCGTCCCATAGCTCCGCTGATTACATCCTTTATATAATCATAAGTGACCTTCCACAGCAACAAGATCAATTAAGTCGGTAGAAAAAGCAGTCGGCAAGACTAAGACTCTTTTAGGACACTCTCCAGCACATTTCCATGCCAAGTCCATCGTCGCTATTTAATTTTGGACTTTATTTTTCTATTATTTTCAGAAATAATATGAAATTAGTACAAAAAAAGTATTTTTAAATAACTATTTTTAATAATATTTCGTAAATACGCCGCCTGTGTGGTCAAGTGGTCGACATCGTTGGCTTCGGTTACCTTGGTCACGGGTTCGAATCCCAGTACGGACAGTTTTATAAATTGTCTTTTCAATCGATTTATAAATTTCTGTTCGAAGACATGGATGTATGTGGTGTCTTGAATTCCCCTCTCCCACCCATCCTATCATATATACGGGAGGTATCAAAAGCGATTAGCTAACCATTAGTCCTATCTTTCTATTCCTACTCTCTTTGGAAAGAGAGAGGTTGAGCAACTGAGTAACAAGCAATTCTCGTAGAAACACCTTTGTTGAGACAAACTCTATAAGGAGTCCATATGCTTCATATTTGGAGCGGAAATGGTAAAAAAATATACATTTTAAAATGAATAGTTAAAAAGCAAAAGTCCGTATATATTTTTCTCATTCGATTTGATTTGACATATAAGGAATATCTTTAAAAAAAAGAAACACTTAAACCAACAGACAGACGTAAAGATAATTAATCTTGTAGATATTTAAAGAAGTCTGAAAAAGAAAAAAAATCTGTTTGAAATTGATAGTGGCGCCTCTAGTGGAATTCGACACGAAATATTGTCATTATGAATTCATGCCTCTGCGTTCGGTGACGATTAGTTCTTATTATTTTCTGGAAAAGAATTTGCTTTATCGATTTTTGTTTGACTGAAGGTGAATTGTCGGGAATTTAAATTCTCTCGAAAATATTTGACAATATCTTTTTAACGATTCATTGCTCAGTTATTTTAATATCATCTTGTCTGAGAGGTAAAAATACTTTGCATTACATGACATAAAAAAAACTGTTCCATTGAAAGCGACGTTGAGTGTTTTATTTTTTTTTATTGCTTACGAATTCCATTTTCACAATTCAAAAACAAAAATCGTTAAATATTTGAAATCTTCGTTACAGAATAAAATGTTCATTTCATAATTAAAATTGATTCACTAAAGCATATTCAAGCGGGGTTTTTTTCGTTTATGTGTTTATACAGAAATTATTTATAAATAAATATTCTTTTATATGCTCTTAGAAACACTTCAGTCATGTTCAATAAATGTAATATGTACTGTAATTTGTAATATAAATAAGATGTTAGAATGAATACCAAAATATATTGTGTATCTCTTCTAAGCCAGTATATATAATTTAAGATATCGACTGAAGGTGCTTCGAGGAATTTCAATATTACATTTGAATCTTTCAAATTATGTACATTCACACATGTTTTGTTACTAACGACCCGGGTTTCGCCTTTCGTCAGTTCAAGTTCACCCGTGCATTTGAACGCCCAAAGATGCCTAAAGGCGAATCCCGGGTCGTTTGTGACAAAACTTTAGTGAATGTACATAATTTGAACGATTCAAATGCAGTATATATAACTGAGAAAATGCAGGTTTGTATATAGTTCTTGCGATGGCATCATAGCTATAAACTGATTTAAAAAAAATGTTGAACTAAAAACATTGATATTTTTTACCGTATGTCAGTGGAGTTCAACCAAGTAATTGGTAAATCAATCAATAAGGTATTTATAGTTTTGTAATTAATCTTTTAGTGTACACACAGTCTGTATTCTGTTACAAAAATGTTAAACTTTCTATAAAATATATATAATATAATACATTCAAAATATATAATGAATCAGTCATCATTACAAAATAATTGTATACCTTTACTTCGGGTCAATCGATTGCTTATTTAAGAGATTCAGCGATTAATTGTAGTCCATTGAAATGTCACGCAGTTAACTTTATTCAGAACATTCCCTAATTTAAAACTTCATGTAGTCAATCAAATTTGGTCGAAAGTTGTAAGGCCATCCATCTATCATTGCTAGCTACAACTGAGTCAAATGACAGGACTGTGAAAACAAAAAAAGCCAGTGGTGTAGTCTACAGCTTAATAAAAAAATATTCGAAATTACTAATATTGTAATATTTTGATATTTCTTGCAATACTAACAAAACTTGTAAGCTGGTCAATTCTCATTGGAATGTCATAATATTAAAAAAATATACTTTATTTATGAAACATTACAATCGGTTTTGATCGTTACGAGTTTTATAAATTTATTAGTTGATAAATTGTTCTAATATTCTTAACATAAAGTGAAATTAGTAAAAAAGTATTTTTTCTGCTATAAGATAAATTAATAGTTTATTTTTTATTAACACAAAGTTCTTGTAGGGTTAAAATAGCTTATTTTAATTAGTACTAAGCGTCAGTTCAAGTTCATCCGTGCGTTTGAACTCCTGAAGATGCTGAAAGGCGAAACCCGGGTCGTTAGTGACAAAATCTGTGCGAATGTACATAATTTGAATGATTCAAATTTAGCTTATTTGGTTTAACGATGATTTGAAAGTAAATTGTTCTTAATTTTCCTCAATAATACGAAGGCTATACAGTTGTTTTGATTACTGACTTTTGAGGATTGTCAGTTCATTGCATTTATATTAGAAAATATATGTAATAAGTATTTGTTTCGCAAAGTGATTATTGACACTTTTTAATTTAGCGCGTTATGCTTTTTCTTAAGATAAAGCTTGTGGAGAAGCGAAAGGGAGCGTTTTTTGCCCAATACAGAGCTACACATGACCAACGCATTGTCTAAACATAATTGGGTTAATTATCAATAATGTATTTCGATTTCGTAAAACAAATATTGTTAAAAACACTTTATTATTCTTTTAAATTCTTACTAGCTGAATAAGGTCTATATAAAAAAAACACAATATTCCTATGTACTTATTTAGACTTTTATTTATCAAGATCAGGACAGGTTTCGCTAGTGATAGGCATTTTCAACTGATTACAAAGATAATCAAAGAGTGATAATGATCTTTGTCATTACATGTTCTAGTTGTTAAACGTTTTAATATGTGTAAGTTTAAAGTCACTTATTCATAATTTGTACTGTTATTTGTATTTTTTTCAATGCCAATTGTTTATCACACCTTTTTATTTCGATGATTTAGTTATTAGCTCGCCATGAGCGAAACTGGTCCTGATTTTGATACATAGAAGTGGAAATAAGTACAAAGGAATATTATGTTTTTTTTTGTTTTTAAATATATTGCTTTTCCACCAAGTATTGACAGTGAACACCCTAAAGGTGAATAATAACTAATTAAGTTGTGCAAAAAAACGTTATCATATCGACTGTGGAAAGGAAAAACGACTTAACCCACACATAGAAAATTTTACAAGAGGTACAAAAAACGTATTTTGATAATTTTCGGCCTATCCGGGAGATAAAATTGTATAAGAAAAGATTTTATTTCAGTGTTTCTTCAAACTTAAAAGCTAATTTTAGATACTTATTCGGCATAAGCAGCTTACATACTTTTGATGGAACGTGTATAAAGTTTTATACATTGTGATTATCGAAAAAAATCTGTTTTGAAAAGAACTGTGTGCTACGTCCTTTTTCCTTTCCACAGTCGATATTGTACTGCTCAAGAGATATTTTTCAAAACAAAACGGCAGTAATTTACAAGCTTTGTGTTGATTCGTACAAAAAAATCTCTCACATAAAACCCGTCTTTGGACGAAAACACGTCTAAAATAAAAAAATAAATAATAATTATGTTATAGTAAAGACGAATATATCCTGTTAAAAGCACACTATGCTTGTACTGGTGTCAACTGGCTAATATCCCTAAAAGGGTCCCTTTTCGGACATTTCCCGGATTAGTCCGTCTAACTTGTATCCGGTGGGAGAGATCTTTGCAGAGTTGGCAAGCCTGAGAGCTTTTTATCCTAACAGATTCCACTCGTCAACAGTTGGATAAGTAATCAATACTTGAGAACTTAACAAATTTCGGAGTCAATTCGGATACACGTTTGGATACTTTGACAGAGTGACTCTGTGCTATTTGTACGGCATAGTTTACTAAAGAGAAAATTGACGAAACATTACTGATTTCGCTTTCAAGCTTTGAATGTTATTTATTGAATACGGACAAATGGTTTGGGGTGAATTCTTACTCGAAGTAGTAGAGTAGCTAGAGTAGGTTTCTTGAAGGTTGTTAATGTCTGATATATGTATTTTTTTTCAATTGAAGAATAGACACTAGTTTAAAATTTATGTGATCAATAAAATCAATTTTATTCCAATTATACTTAAGAAATTATTCTTTTGTACAGTAATTATTTTCTGAAAAAAAACGCTTTCATTATGCTAGTTTTAAAATTTATAAACATCTTTTTTAGGATGTTCACTGTCAATAAAACTTGGTGAAAAGACATTATATTAAAAAAAAACTTTTATTTAATAAAATCAGGACCGGTTTCATTCATAACAAGCATTTACAACTGTAACAATAGTGAGAAAACAAAATTACAGTGTTTTTTATACAACAAAAAAATAAGTAGTAAGTAATATACAAATAAAGGTTCAAAATATGAATAAGTGACACTAAATTGACAACCATTAAAGTATTAATTACCTCTTTAACATAATTACAAAACTCTTCAAAGATTTTTTTGTATATTTTTGATTATTTTTGATATAGTCATGCGGGGTTTCTATTCAACGACTTTGCGCTTTTTTTTGTTTTAATTTTGGATAGGAATAAAAGTTATACGTGACTTCAATATGGCTTAGAAAATATTTTTTTTATTTACGGCTCTCGTCTCTGGAGGGTAAACTTATAATATATAATATATTACTGCAAATATTTCAGTAGATAAAAATCTTATTGCAAAAAAGAGTCAAATAATTTAGACAAAAGTATAACAGTTGCAGCTCATTATTTTCGGAATCGAATACGTTAATTATTATTTTAATTAACAGAGCGAGTTAATTACAAACATATTAGTTGGCGAGTCAGAAAGAAATTTCAACAACTGACAGATAAAGCTTATAACTTTGCGTTTTAAAAAAGGTCAGTGGTGTGCGCCTTTACAAAAAGGTTAAATAGTTTATGGCTGAATGTAATATGAACAAAGCACACCCCGGAGGCAGTGGCGGAACGTGGAGCGTGCTGTAACCACAATAGTTCGTTTTGAAACAGAATTAGCGCAAAGCTTTTGTGGCTACTGTGTGGTTAGTCGACTTAAAACAGGGATTCTGTAACTGGGAGAGTTTCAATATTATTATTGATTTGAAAAACAATATTTTTTAACCTTAACTAGAAGTCAATTATTCTGCCAGCATACGCAAAAGTAAAAACAAACGAATAAGTACATTTATGAAAAAATGTAACAAAGACTGTGATTTAAAAATAAATAATTATTTGAAATGGCAAGATTGTTTTAATGCACAAAACAACCTTACCGCGATTTTGATTGGTTAACGTTGTTGGCGTCAGTTAATGAATCCTATTGCGAAAAGTTAAAAAAATGATTTTCAAATTAATTTATGGAATTCTGTCCAAAAGCATGGATGTTTGTAATATTTTAAATTCCATTAGACCATTCCCACCCATCCCAATTCAAAAAAAGAAGTAGTTAGAAAAATTAGCTAACCTTTGGCCCTGTCTTAGTGGTATCTTTGAATCATAGAGAAAGACAACATGCGGTTCTCGTAGAAACGCATCTGTTGAGATAAACTTCACTATAAAAAAATAGTTTCAGATTTCGACTGAAGGTGCTTGGTGGAATTTCAATATTAAAATTGAATAGTTCAAATTATGTAAATTCACCCGGATTTTGTCATTAAGACCCGGGTTTCGCCTTTCGGCATCTTCAGGCGTTTAAGTGCACGTATGAACTTTCACTGATAGTGCAAGTTCATACGTGCACTTGAACACCGGAAGATGCCGAAACGCGAAACCCGGGTCGTTAGTGACAAGAATTGTGTGAATGAACATACTTTGAATAATTCAAAAGAAATACATAAACTCAACATTGGAAGAGAACACGGTTAAAAAAAAATATTTTATGATACAAGTCACAAGAGAAAAGTGAACGAAATTACCTTTAAGTGAACCGCTGACTTCACCAAAGAATGTAAGCATCTAAATTTAATATTGAATTTGCCAGGATTTGAGCCCAGACCAATCCAATTGCCGAGGAGAAACTCTCGTCACTGAACAGATAAATAAGAGTTTTCTAATGAAAGGATAGAACAAAGGTCATGGCTTGAAGTTACTTAAATAAAATTTAAAAACCACTTTTAAAGTATGCAATTAAGAGAATACCCTTTCTTATAGGAATACATTGATTGATTCTGTCAATCTATTCGTAACAATAAGTTTCCCGGGCAAGCTTGTTGTCGGCAGAAGTTAAAAGCTTCGAGAAGCAGTGGCATTAAGTACACACCTGCAGATAGAGAGAGCTTTTATTTACTTTCAATGTGACACAAGCATTTATTTACTCGTGAATGTGAGTGTTGCCAGTATGACAAAAAATGTTTTGTTAAGTCGGTTCATCCATAAGTTTTCACAATATTTGAACACAGTTGTTGATATCCATTGTCAAAAAAAAGCTTTTATAAAAGCTATTGCAAACGTAATGACATAGATTAAAGAAACTATGTACTTGCAAGCTTTTGTAAACAATGCAGTGGCCAGTTAATGAATCTGTCGTCTCATTTATGCATACATTTATTCCTAAATATTGAATATATTTGTACACAATGAAATTGACGCAAATTGTAGGTAGATAACGCCAAAAATGTAATAGATTTTAATTTGATTCATTTATTTTCACAAAATAACGTACACATTTTAATGTTTGTGTAAGCGTCTTTCTTGGTTTAGTCTTGTGAAATTAAAATGTTTCTCACCATTGAAAAGAACAATACTACTTGGTAATTTTTAATTAAATGTATGTAAACAAAGCATTACAAGGTTTTTTTTAACTTAAATTAAATTGCTATCGATTAATTATAAAAATTCTGTATAAATAAATATCGCGTAAAATTGCTTTGTTGAAAACAAAATTCTGTGTATGAGTTTAAAAAGTGACAACAAAAACCATATATTGCATATACCACTTTAATGGGATCAAACTAGGTCAAAACATAATAAATCGATCCCATAAAAAACTGATGCGCTTTATATGGGATGGCTTTAGAATAAAAATCCCATTTGTTTGAAAGGAAAATCCCGCGATAATGTTTTGAAAACACTTCAGCAATCATAATTAATTTCAATATAAAAGTTAGACAAAAGCCTTCCTCGCAGAGTACATCCGGCAAAAGCTCGACTTGTTGGTAAATTCAAGTCAAAGCTTTGAAGGACTGAATTACAGTGCTAACAACTTTTTCAAAACGTCCTGATGAAAAACCAGCTGATTGTAACTCAATGAAATTTCATTTTTTATTATTTTAAGCACTCTATTATGATATTTCAAATATGTTAGCCATTTTCATATAAAAAAATCATTTGGAATTGAAATAACAAATCACAAAACTGTATTATTGCAGTACATTTGATGACTTATTAGTAATTGCAATATTAACAGTTTTTCCTACCTCTCAACCGATATGCTTACTTCTAGTCTTTTGCTGGTTCTTTTTTTCTACTCAAAATCTCTCCGATAAAGTAAAGTTTTTCAAACCATTTCTCGTCAAACGATTTATGTTGAAATACGCTTCATAAGCATTCCATATGCTCCGAATTAAACAGCTAAAAAAATTGTGGGACTTAAAGTAACATGTTAAAAAATGAAAGAATTGCACGTGGTTTTGTGTAAGATAAAATTTAAAGAGCCTTTGACGACAGTCTTTGATTTTTAATGTTAATATTGAATTAAAATATTTAACCAAAAACGAAATTTTTATCAATTTTCTTAAACCACTTTTGTTGTATCAAATAATTGGATAATACAGAGGAATACTTAAAACCAGAACAATTCTTGAATACGGTATAAGATATTTAATAAATGATAGCGTATTTTGAAAATTAAAGACCACTTTTCAAAGATATTAATGATCCAAATAAATGGGGGGTGGTATCGACAGAGCGTTTGTTTGAAACAAGGGGGGATTGAACTTCCGCTTAAAAAGTTGAAACTTTTTAATTTAAATATTAGAATCATACAAGTTTGTTCTCGCTGTCGCCACGCACAAAAGTTTAGCCTTTTGTTGATTGAGAAACTTGGCAAAGAATTGATAGCAAATGTTTATCATTCTAAAAGAGCTATTTTTCCTGCTGTTGTTTTTGTAGTTAAAAATTATCTGTATTTAATTTTTAATAACCAAGGTTTTTCAATTTAAATAATTTACATTACTTATTTATTTTTATATCGAATTGAAAAAAATATGTAACCCACAGTTTTTTTTTCAAAATAACTTTTATCGATTATTGCGATAAAATAACATACACTCCAAATGTTGAATTAGCTTTTCAGTTTGAAAAAAGGTCTGTAAATACTGCGATCAGAAAAAAAGAAGTTTTTCTTAAACAAATTATTTAATTTTTATAAGATTTAATAAATACAACACAAGTTTATGAGTATTCGTGCACTTTGAGGCTGTGTATATTTAATAGTTTGATTTTAGTCCAAAACGAAAAAACGTTTTTTGTGCCTCCTGTAAAATTTGTTCTGCGTGGATAACGTCCTTTTGTCTTTCAGTCAAATTATTATATACAATAGTTATGGTAGTATTAATTGACTACTGTAACTAAATTGTTAAAAGTATCTACAAAACATTCGTTTTTTACTGAGTTCAAGTTTTGTCAAAATTAATAAAAAAAATTGATTCCTTACAAATTCAAACAAATATATGATATGGCGTGCATTGTCATGTCGCTGTAAAGCAAATAGTATTTACTTAATTAAATAAACGCAATTACCGAAGAATAACATTAAGATATAAAGTAACATTTTGTTACTATTGCTTTCGCTCACTTTTACATAAAAATGTTATTTTAAAGCTTTCATTCTGACATACGTCTAACATTCTGTAGTCGGATAGAAGTGCAGCGTTGGGTTGTCGGTTCGAATCCCACTCGGGCAAGTGTTTGTAGCCGTCTCGCAGGCTGTATCCAATCGTTCCTCGGTTGCCTTTTGATGTTCGGGTTGAAAGCTTTGACATGCATGTGGAAGGTTCCGCTGGGAACGAAAAGCTCCAGTGAATCACCGTTGGGATTGTTGCTCTGTCTGAAAAGAGCTTTACAAAAGCAACGAATATTTGCTTGTATGAACTAATGCAGGTTGAAATAAAATTAACGTCATTTTATAAATCATTACCAAGCGATTTGCTTAGCTGTTATGTAAACGTTGGTTGACAAAAGTAAATTTTACTGATTTTTACTGACAGTTAAACTTTAAAATAAATTATTTTTACCTTTCTATCGCAAATTCATCAATAATCTAATTTTTCCTCTAACACTATTTAAATAAACTAATGAACGTTATCGTAATTTTTATAATAAAAGTACTACCGTAAATGATTCATTTATATCATTCACAAGTTACAAAAAATATGCTCATCAATTACTGTTACTAAAAGTTTACTGTTATACAAAATTCAATAACGTGATAATATATCTTAGTATTTAAGTTTTACAAATACAATTTTATATAATGTGGTTGATAGCTATTTCAGCTTATGGTCTCATTAGAACTATGTTTAAATTTAAATAAATCTTACTATATAAACCAGCTTAGAAGAGATATACAATACATCCTCTCACCCACTTTAAAATTCTAATTTATGTCAGATATTTTTTATCGTTCCAAGAAACACATTTATCAGTTCGTTAAATATAAAATATAAAATTGTATTTCTCATCAGTTGATAATGCTCGTCATAAGCGAAACCGGTCATGATCTTGCAAAATTAACCGTGGAAATTAGTACAAAGGAATATTTTGTTTTTTTTAATACAGTGACTTTCCACTAAGTATTGACAGTGCACACCCTAAAAGTGATTATTTAATCGATTGACTAAAATAAAATTTAAGCGTTGCATTAAAAATTATATTCAACCGTTACTTTTAAATGCTCTTTACATACATACTGTGATGTATTATTATCTACCTTGTCTGTAAACCGGAAGTCAAAACGTCAGCTTAGCCATTGTGAGCTTTTTAAGAATTCATAAACTGATCAAACGGTCGACCAGGGCTTTTTGAGAAGGCTTTCGTTTTACCAATACTTTTGTCTAAATGTCTGAAAGTGTATGAATTATATATTTGAGGCTTTGCTGTCAAACTTCACTTGGTTTAAAAACAAATGTTTATTTTATGTGAAACATGTAGAAAGTAAATGTTTTACTATTTATAAAACAGTATAATCTAGAATCTAGAACATATTATGGAATATAATAAGGTGACTGTTACAACATCATACCTCTAAGAATGAGTATATCTGTATTTGAGAAGTAATTTTGCCGAAGTTTATTATTATCATCAAAAGCCGAGAGTAGAAAGCTTTGCGTAAAAAGTAATGGATACTTATGCTTATTATACTGTTTTGAAGTTTCTCTGAATATGCGTTGCAAAAAATAAGCTTAATATGTTAGAAAAAACTCACATTTTTACGAATTACAGATTACCGAATAAACTTCATTTCTCCATTAAAAACCCCGCTTGGCTGTATCTGAGCAAACAAAACGGCAACTTTACCCGCAGGTAAGTACGGTACATCCCTTGCAGGGTGGGAGTAGGTTCGAGCGCGGCCGCGGAGCCTTATAATGGCGGCTGAAGGGTGGTCGGACCCTGCTCACGCGTGTCACTTCAGAATTATTTATCATGCTCAAAACGCAACCAGAAAATAAAATAAGCGGAAAATTATTTTAGACCGTGAACAAACTGAGGTATTATGGAATGGTTTCTAGTACATGAGCGTCAGTATATCATCGTGGGATTATACGTAAATACGAGACAACATATTTCGTATAAATATTCATAATATTGTGTATTTTTTACAAAATTTGAGAAGTCAGAAAAACATTCTGAAGCTAAGTTTTATCGGTTTTCTTTAACTGTCAGTTCAATATATGAATATAATTTAATTATTATACATCTACCATTGATGGAAAATAAATCAGTTATTGACAAATTGAATCACAAAAAAATATACTTTGTTTATTCTAATACCCAAGTTTCGACTTCTATAATATGGACAAACTATTAAGTGACTTATGTATAAATATTCGTGTAGTTTAACACTTTCCATACGGTGCTTAAAAAAAATCCAAAATGTTGTTCGCCCTTAACCCTTCCCTTACTATGCAAAAATAGCACAAGCTCCTGAGCTGTGTGTCCGTTACACATCAGGCAAACGGGAGTGAATCATGAGAATTATATAACACTACTACAGCAGTACTAAATATAATTGTTCATTACTTAAATAAGTACTTAAGTTCAGTACTTATTTAAATAAGCTATTTTTGCACTATTGATATTACACGAAGCTTTCATTTACTAAGCGTCAGTTCAAGTTCTTCCGTGCACTTGAACGCCTGAAGATGCCGAAAGGAGAAACCCGGGTCATTAGTGACAAAATCTGTGAGAATTTTCATAGTTTGAAAGATTCAAATTTAATATTGAAATTCTACCAAGCACCTTCAGTCGAAATCTTAAATTAAACCAAAATGAAGCTATTTTTAAAAACCTAACCTTAATATTTATAACATGTTTTTTTTTATTATTTATATTAATGATGAAATATCGAAATACTGACTTTCTTGTAGGGCGTTCACTGTCAATACTTACTTGGTAGAAAGGCATTTTATAAAGAACAACACTTGACACACCGACAATTTGTAATATAATTTAAGATGACAAAGTTAACAACAGGATGTATTGTGTATCTCTTTTAAGCCAGTATACATAGCTGAGTAAATATCGGTTTAAATATAGTTCTGATGAAGACATACGCCGAGATAGCTATCAACTCTAATTTAAAAAAAATGTAGAATAAAATACTTTACTATTTTTTTATCGTATTACAAAGTAAATTGTTCATATTTATAAAACAATTCGATAGAATGATGGTTCGATGTAAAATTCCATGAATATTTAAAAAGACATGTTTTATTTATTAATAATACGATAATTAGAAAACAACGACCTTAATACCCAGAATTAATAAATATTTAATGTTAACTTTCAGCTAAAACTTTTGTTGCCTTAACTAACATCCAACGGAATAAAATATGAGTTTATTTGAACCCGCAAAGGAAACGAAGGAATGCCTTGACATACTTAAACTGTAAAATTAACCCTTAAGTTATGTCCGAGATAAATTTACGATTAAATTGCGAAAGGTTATATCGTTGAATAAAAATATATTTTTTGTTTTCCGTATGCTAGGTTGAAATACTTTTCAGATAATTTCAACAGCTATTGAAGATTGATTTTATATAAATTTATTACTTTGAAATCCATACAGAATATATGGAGCTATTATTTGCATACTCGGCTCACTCCGAAATTGTTGAAGCAAGAATTATAGATGTTATTTAGTAGATTAAAGTATTTTTAGAAATCAGTCTTAAAAGTCGCTTGATAACATACAAAATATCATTCCAAAGTAATGTAAAACTAAAACTATTTTTTAAGTGTATACTGTCTTTCAAAATGAAGTACATGTTTCATTTTTTAATCATTTTGAAATGAGTCGTGTTTGCAAACAATACCCTCATATATAAAATATATAAAAAAAAACAAACACATGAAATTAGAAGGGATGGTTTATAGGCAACAAAAATTGAGAAGTGAGAAGAGAGGATAAAATATAGTTTTAAAAAACCAATAAAACATTTTTTTAGGTTGTATTCTATTTTTTCCATATCCCCTGCCAATATGGAGCATATAGCCGCCTAATGGAGGTATCTCAATAAAACTATTTCTACGAGACTTGCGTATTACTCAGTTGCTCAACCTCTCTTTTTTCGAAGAGAGTAGGGAATGAAAAAATAGAACAGGACTACTAGTGGTTGGCTGATCATTCTTTTTACATCCTGATATTTTAAAATTACAAAATTTGACGGGTGGGAAGGAGTTTTTTATATTCCAAACATTCTTATTCATGCCTTCAAACAGAAATCGAATAATCGATTGAAAAAATGCTGTTCGTACAGGGATTCGAACCCCTGACGTTCGAATTGGAAGCCAACGATGTTGACCAATGTGTCTTGGTATAATAGTCAAGTCGATTTAATTGTTGCTCGTAAAAAAAGAAACTACCGAATAGTTCCATTAAAATTAAAATAAAATAATGATGCAATTTGAAATTTATATAATATATTCGAAATAAATTATTTTCTATTTTATGAAGATAAAATAAGTTTTCATTTCGATTATTTTATATGATTAATTTTAAGCCTCTTTATTTGTGTATGTGAAAGCACAATAGTAAAAACTATACAACGTTTCATGAATATTTAAATTAATATAATTCTGAAATTTTATACGGTAATAATACGATTACGCTTTGAAAATATAATTAATGCGAAGGTTAAATTAGGATGTAGCCTACAGTCCCTAGAAAGCGGAAATCAATTTGAATCTCCATCCTGGTAGATCATCACTTTAAACTTTCAACTTCCGAAAGCTCTACAGAGATGAGCTTTGCATTTGGAGCACCTAGGGAGCCCCTAGTTTATTGATTTAATTTAATGAATTAGCTTGATTATAAGCGTGAACCTTTAACCCATAAGATACTTTGAAACTTTATACTCTATTTGAGAAAACTTTAAATAATAATACAGAAAAAAACATAGTGTTTTATCGTTGTGTCAAGGTTAAATTGTCAACGTTTGTAGGTTTATGTGACATTAAAGAATTGTTTGACAACTTGAATTCTTTTAGAACTAAATAATTTTCATCAGTTAATTGATGTATCCATTTGTATCACTATATGTACATATATTGAAATATGATATTATTTATTCAGACACCCTTGTGAGATTGATCGAATAGGAAAGCATAATTGGCATTGTAGTTAAACAACCATGCAAAACAGCGGAGAACTGCCAATACGTTAACAAGTGGCTCTCTTAATCTCAAAGTAATTCAATGCAATATTTAAATAAGAAACCGATTGTTACTTAATACACTAATAATATATAACATTATAGAATTCACCGTAAGCCTATCAATGTAAATGGCTAAAAATGTACTATTGTGTATACTGAAACTGTTGTAGATATATATGTATAAGTCGAAGATTGCAGTTAAGTAATAATTTGATCTGAAAATATTGTTTCCTCTAAAATTAAAAAGAGGTTCGCCAGCCTAAGTAAAATTTAGCAAGAGGCTCGCGCAAGCCCATCCCTGATGCAATCGCGTAAAATTCATTTAATTTTATAATAAGTAATATTTATTAGATTATTCGTGAAAAAATGGTATTAAAGCAAGTCTAGATTTGGATTTCATGATATTCAATTGCTTGTTACACAAGTTTTCAACCTCTCTTATTATAAAGAAAGTAAAGATTAAAAGATACGACTAAGATAGGCCTAGTGGTTATTTAATCGCTCTTGTTACGCTCGGCTTTATGATATGATGGGTGAGAGGGAAATAAAGACATCACATATATCCATTCATTCGAATATAAATCAATAAATAATTTGATGACCGAAGACAAAAACGTTTATCACTCGACCATGCGGCCAGCTGATTTGACTTGCATCTGATTTTTTTTTTTAATATATGACATTCGATTACTTTGTTTTTGCACTGATCGTGTTGAATATTGTCAAACACGTTTTACGTCTTTAAGAAGCATTTTTAAGCAATCTACGGAGGTTCTTTTACACGATCAGGAGAATAACAAAATTATTAAAATAAATTTTATACTCAAAGTAAATTTTTACAAAGTTACCGTAGAATTTTTCGATAATATAAAAAAGATGCAATTTTGAATCATGCACAGATTTGTACTACTGTTATAAAAATCTCAAAGGTAAAAATAAAACAACTTGACATATTTTGTTTGACTCCAGTGTTGTCAATTCTTGTATTAAATGAACTGTTGACCGACACGCTACCATAAATAAATAAAGAACGCTATTATTTGATAATCAATATCGGAACATTTATTCGAGATATACCTCTTTAAAGCTTTCGTACTTCTCGCTAGTGTGACCAAGGGTTCAAGCCCTTTATTGATATTTTCAAATTTTTATTTTTCATTGAAAAAAAAATATTAACATTTTTTTTATTTATCAAAACAATTCACTGAAAAAATGTTAGATTTATTTATAGAAAGTATTAAATTCGTTGACTGACATCTTTTACGAGCAAAGTCAAGCATATTGAACTACAAACTGATTAGAATAACTATAATAGAGTGCATTAAATCTTGAGTGGGGAACTTTTTTGTGACCGCATTTATAAGAATATAATGAAAAAATTACATTAACTGAATATTTTTTTTTATATTATTTTGTAGATTAATATAAATATTGAAATAAAAAAGGATTCAACCAAATGGCTAAACTTAAGGGGAAAAAAGGCCGTAGATTCCTACCAATGTTCGAGAAGCTTCTGATTCATCAAGATGTACAATTGAGAGTTTTAACTAAGGCTTTGGAATCGGATTCAAACTCTGGAGTTGCGTTTTTTTTTCAGTCACAATCGAAGTTGAAAAAAATTACGACTCCAACCAATTTTTAATTAATGAATGATGATTTAATTGTTTAATGATGTGTGCTCAAACCGCAAGAGTCCTAAGTGTTGCCACTACATTCTGAGCCAACTTAAGATGATCTGATGGTATACATACATACATGTAGGGTATCATCAATCCCAGGATTGATTTATTTTGAATCCCGGGATTGAGATTTTCTCACCGAGGAATTTAAAATCTTGAATTTGCCAATTTCGTGTAAATTTCGAGAATTTGCTCAAAATTTCTCAATCCCGAAATCCCGGGATCGCGGCCATCTCAATCCCGGAATTTCGGGAACAGAAAATTGAACGGGATCCCGGGATTGGATGCCCTACATACATGTATGTATGTGAGTCAAACAAAAAATATTTAAAAATCAATTCGGGGTCGTAGTCAGTTTTTAATGTAGAGCAGGAATCCGAGTATTTTTTCCCTCAGAGAGTCTTTCAGCCTTGATTAGAACTTCAGAATAAAAATAAACATTTTATAAAAGAATGTGTTATATTCATAATTTTTTAATGTTTAATTGATAAATCATTTTTATTTGATATCTAAGTAGCTCACACTCTTGAACAAAAAATCATGTAAAGTTTTTTTAAGTAAAAACAGAATAAAAATAAAGACTTTAGAAGTTATCTGATCTAACGATCCAATTAACATTAATGTTTGTCGTGAGACACGACTTGGTCTCTTTCAAATATGTAAATTGTTAGTGCTTCGAACACACGCAATGCTATTGACACTTTAATAATAAATGCTCGATACAGTGCATACTAGAATAGCTATCATCTGACAAAATCGAGTACAACAATCTCAATAGTTTTTGATCCAGGAATAATGTGGAAAGTTCAGTTATAGACGACTTTGGAATGAAATACAGTAAAACCCCCACTAAGCGAAAGTTGGGACAGCATGATTGAGAGTCACGTTATTAGGGGAGTGAATCTCATACAAAAATTAGAGGTTACGTTTTCTTTCCTCGCAAAAAATGAAAACCTGCCAAAACTAAGAATAAATGAAAACAATATATGGACGAAATATTTAGTTATCTAGTGGTAAAATGCATAGCGTTTGCCAACGCTTGGATGTATGCACCTCACAGACAGCCGCCTGGCTGTGTGTACATCAGCAACAAGGATGGAGTGTGATCGCGCAATTGGGGGATTTGCGGTGATTTCTATTTGGCACGTAATCCGAAGTCGCGCAATTGGGGGTTCCACTATAAATATTAAAAAAAAAAACTTACCAGATATATTTTTTTAATACTTGACTCAACGTTTCTTGTAAATTATCATAGGCAACCTTACGGCGGGTTAACAACAACTCAACATAATTGTTACTCAGTTGCTCAGCCTTTCTTTTATTCGAAGAGAGTAAGGGTAGAAAGGATAAGATTACGACAAGACTAGTGGTAAACTAATCGCTCTCGGTAAGCCTCTTTTTTGATGATTGCAAAGAAAAGGTGAAATTTTTAAACACAAATATCCTTACTACTTAAATACTGTTCATTCTAGGATTCGAAACAGTGAAGTCAGGCATGGAAACCAACGACGTACACCATTGTGCTATGTACAAGAATAAGTACTTCCCTTATTATCCATGTCCGCTCCCAATGTAGAGCATATGGCCTCCTAATAGAGGTATCTCAACAGAAGCTTTTTCTACAAGAACTGTTTGTTACTCAGTCACTCAACCCCAATTTTTTCAAAGTGAGTAGTAGGGAAAGAAGGATAAGGCTAAAACAGGACTAGTGGTCGACTGATCGCTATCGCTACACCCAGTTATTAAAGAATCAGAAGGATGGGAAGAGAGAAAATAATGTGAACTGACATCACAATCACGCAGTCTTCGATCACAAATTTGAATTGAATACTTATCAAATTCACTGCGATCTTACCGGGAATCGAACCCAGACCTGCGTGATGGGTAGAGAAAGCTCTAACCAACTGAGCCACAGCAGGCGACTAATGCTTTACTAGTAAATAGTTTGCACACATGAAGGGGTGTGTAATTGGCCGCAGAGTATACTAGAAGGAGCTCGGTAATATAGGAGTTTGAAAACCGTTTTTTTCATTTCAGGTTTTGTATACGCCGTATTTGCGAAGTATCGATAATAATAAAATATGTATGAAGAAATTATGCTAGATTCAGTAATCACTCCAATCACACGTAATTTAATCAAAAGCTTATCTGTTAAATAGCCCCACAGCCTACTCTTCCTTTCATTCATCCGCTACCAAAGTTCATGCGAAGCTTTTAGAAAATAATCAATTCTTCTCGCGCAGCCCTGTGCTTATTCGTCCCTCAATACGAAAGTAAAGTTGCTCTCACGGCCTTGCAGTACATTGCCTGTCACCCGAACATTGTGTAACCATTCAATTTAATCAATAAATCAAAACAATTTTACCATTTATCGTCGATTTTTGTATTTTATTCAAGAACGTCATAGAATTTAGGGATTCGTGATATTGGTCAGTTGTTGTAGCATTTTTTAAACCATGATAAGCAATTTAGCTACAGATATTTCAAAGTCATGGAATACTTTCGATGGATTAGGCGGTAGCTTTGTGGAAGTTTATTTTAATATAAAATAGCTTAGATTATTCCACGAATTGTGCTACAAACTGTGACACGTGTTTTGCCTCTTTTAGAGGTATCTTCAGAAAGTCTTACTTTTATAAATGCTTGTTAAAGTACGAATGGTTTTAATTTATATCTCTTCTAATTTAAGGTATTTTATATTTCATAAAAAAATACTACATTAAAAAAGCACTCTCTGTTACTGGAAAGATGGAACATTCGACTATTCATAGATTGATTAAATTAGTATTTAATTTGTAGATCTCTATTGTAATAAGGTAAAAATATCAAAGTATTTATTTCTACGATTTTTTATAAAATTAGTTTATAGTTATTTAAGCAATTTCATAAAAAATGTACAACTAAATACGTTGATGTTTTTACCGTATTACTATTCATATGCACCGCACTGTGAAAGATTTCGGTTTGAATAATAGTTATAAGCTAACCAATAAAAAATCAAAATTCATTTAATTAAGAATTATTTTTACTATGTACACTTCTATAAAATTCTTGGTCGAACACGACCCGGGTTTCGCCTCTCGGCATCTTCCGTTACTACTCAGTGCGCGAATGCACTCGAACTGACAGGCAGCGGAAGGTTTGAATTGTCTATATACAAACACACAAGTGCATTCGCTATATACGTATTGTTAACCTAATTGATAGCGAAAATTTATGATATGAATCATTGCAGTGAATTAAATGGGTAGATTATAATATTGGGCATAATGAATTGCCAGACAATAAAATTGTAAACGTGAAAAATAAATATAATAATTAAATAAAAACAAAATAAAATAAAATAGAATATTTTTTTGTGAGTTTATAAAACGACATATTATTGGAATTATTTGATATAAATTATTTAAAGGGGTATAACAATGGGGAATTTGGGAGATTTAACTGTTCATTTAAGTTTGGAAAACTAGAAAGCTGAGCCCTATTTATTTTCAATATTTCCTGGTAAAATAATTTATGTTCACATGTGTTCTTGTGTAACAATTTCACCCCTACATCTGCATCAAACGATTAAATTATATCAAAATTCATTTATTTTTAAAGTTTCAGTGATTGAGTTAATTTTAAGATTTTATTAATTTTAATAATGAAACCTTTTTCAGTAGATTAGAAAACATGGTCACCTCACGCATTCCGTTTTTTTTTCACCCGATCAGGATTCTAATTGGCTCCGAAGACTCAATACGATGCTAAAAGGTCGCCCTTCCTCCCTCTACCGATTCAATGGAGATTGGCTCCAGTTTCGTAAGGTGGGATTAATTCGATTACGTATTGGATGGTAACAGAACTACCCCTGCTGATCCGTCTCAATAGAACGTAAGTAATGCATAAACTCATTTTTTGAAGAAGCTTTGCCAACTCAAACTTAAGGGTTGCATAATTGTTAATTTGATTGTGTTTATGAACATTTTTTTTAATTAAATTATTCCACAGTTTATTTGAAATATCGATGGCCAAATATTTTTCATTGAAATTGTTCTAATATTGAAAACACATAACTAGGGCTTCCAAACCGGTTTAAACCGAAACCAGTTAACCGGTTTATCGCATGTTTTGAAAAAAACCGAAAACTGGTTTATTTTACTCGGTTAACCGCGTTTTATCAACAATACTCGTTTTCTTATTTTTCATTTTCTTTTTCAAAAAGAAAAATCTTTTACAATGAATTTACTGCATAGAAGCGGAAACAATTTGCAACAACAACAACAATTGAGTAACAAGCAGTTCTCGTTAATACTATAAGCTAATATTATTGTATTTTACTATATATATTAGCATTGGATGTCTTGTCTAGTCGACATGCTTAAAAAATAAATGCATTTATTTAAAGATCTTTCTCTTGATGAGTTTTATTATCAAGCTTTATTTTTTGTATTTGACATATTTTATCAGAAAATATTTTTCCACATTTGATATATATATATATGTATAATGCCTTCTGTGTTCCATCTATAAGATTAATATCAATTTTTCATTAAAATTGGAGCATTTAGGACAAATATTTTTAATTTTCCACAAAAAAATTTTTTTTACATACCTACCTAATCAAAATGCATTATATTTCGGTCTAAACCGGTTAACCGGTTTTATTGCCAGAAAAAAACCGAAAACCGGTTAGTTGGAAAGTCCGGTTAATTGGAAGCCCTACACATAACAGAAAAAAAGCCCACCAAACTGCCAGAAGATAGTAGAAGAGCTACATCGTTTTTCTACTATTTGAAAATCGGTGAGAAATAATTCCAACATGTTTGCTGCAACATTTTGTATTGGAGAGTAGACAGTCTGTAACTGGATTAAAAAATATATAATTTTGTATATCATTTCGATTATTATATGGATGAAATTCAACAAGTGCATTAAATTGATCAAAATACTTGGAATTGTTTCATAGTATCATCATAAAAGAAGAAACAAAATTAAAATTGTTAACTCTTATCAAATATTTTTGTAAATAAAAAGTTTATTTTATTAATAGTGTGTCAACAGATTATTTAAAATATATAAAATAATTATTTTAATCTAAAATGTCTTTCATTTTCATTTATTTCCCAATACTTATCTATTTATACAGTTTTTTTGGCTCTCTTGTAAAATTGAACAAATGTCGGTAACGTGTTGTCAACTTATGGCCATCGATACAATGTAAGTAAAAACAGTGTCAAGAACACTGATAATCTGGAACTATTCACAGACAATGTATTTTTACGATTCATTTGTCATATTTAAAGTTACCAAATATTTAATAAAGTGAAAAAATAATGAAGTGTTTTAGTTCTGCAAATAATATTTTATATAAAGTTGATAGTTATTCCACCTTATGCCTTCATAAGAACTATAAAGCATAAATCGATATAGCTATCATCCATATATAAGTTTATTTTATAAAGTAAATGACAATTTAACCAACGGAGTCAACTATTCCTAAATCCCCTTTCTCTCTTATTATTTGCTGTCGTATAAAAAAAAAAAAAAATACTTACGGTAGTTTTCCGATAAAATACTTTATTACATTTGGATATGCGTTGTATTTTAAAAAACATGATAATTTTTTATCTATATACTCTTTGTTATAAATTCAATTTAAATGAAAGTCGTATGCAGTTCAACGTAATAATGCACCCTTGAAACCAAGCTCAGGGCTCCCTACTTCAATATAAGTCGAGATAACAATACTGGAAAATAATAAAAAAAATTGGTATAAACACGAAAGAAGATCAAGAAAAATCAACATAATGCATCTGACACCAGAGTTTGAAATATACACGTTTAGGTTTTGAAAATAAAAAGATATGTTGCTACAACTATGTTTTATAATTTAGTAAAATAAGCAGTCAACGGGGTCGAGTGTTAGTTTTAAACAGTACTGAGAGAAATATAATATCTCTAATTGCTTAAAATGTGTCAAAGAACAATTCAACAAACAACAAAGACGATACATTTGCCGATTAGTAATAAAATCGTATTTTTTTTTTGGTATTACGTTAAAAAATGATAAAAGTATTTATACTTCATGTTGTGGATTTATTAAACGTTTGCTTCCATTATAACTTCCGAATTAAAATATATACCTTTTGCGTGCAACAAGGTATACGAATCTAACGAAATAAAACAATGCTGAGTAGTTTATGGCTTATCAAGTATCGAGCCCCTGGTTCGAGATTTATTGGCGTAATTTATATAGAGGAACACGGTGAAAGCAAGGACTTAGCATGCCATACCTGACAGCTGCAAAAAATTGCATCGCATTGACAAATTGAATTATCGGCGTGGTGTCTTCGAGCTCGAGCCCCATCGTCTCATGGCGTGGTAATAAAGTGGTAATCTGCCGGGGTCACGCTATGAACTCCGATAAATCCAACCGCAGGAACAAAACCGGGGATCACCTTTGTCCGAGAGATTTACAGCCTGCGCCGGGCGTCGCGACTGTGATTGGTGAAAGCTCCGCAAGCGTCGATCGCCGCTCGGTTACAATGGACGTCGAGCTTTGATTGTGCGCTTTGAATCGCTTTACAGTAATGGATAATTATTACACTTTTTTATCATACGGCTTATGCGAATGTAAATATCTACGTTAGTCACCCAATGACAAAGACATTGCCGATGAAATATGATTGACTTTAAATAGAAGGGAGTATTGCATTTATTATGCACTTGGTTGTCAACCTTCGTTGAGAAATGGCTTTTTCTGAAGAATAAAATCATACAGGCTATAAATATTTTCTCATGCATTCTTTCAATGATGTTATTCTATTCATGAATTAATATGACAAGTATCTTTGTTGCAAAGTGTGACATAAGCATAAAGTTGCTGTAACCGGACGGCAGTGATCTAAGAAGTATGGATCTATTTGCACGAAAAGATGATCTGATGTGCATATTTAAACAGTAAAATAAAATACTATGAGAAAAAACCAGTTACTCATTTACTCTCGGCTTCATTTTAAAGGACGAAGTCGAAAACATTCTATTATATTTAAAACAATACAGACTTGGTTTTTAGCTTACTGAAGTGATTATTTGGTCAGCGATTATGTCGCGGTAAAAACAGGACACAAATGAATGAATTTATTTGACATAATTTATTAAAGAAATAAAATGAAATTATTAGCTTTTAATACAGGATCTACAATTTTTAGTAAATAGTTGTCTCTAACCTAAAAGTACGTTTTTTATTAACCGGCAAAGGAAAACAATATTTACCTTTTACCGGTAATTGAAATTTACGTTTGATCGCATTGCTTACCTATTAGTTTACAAAAAATAATAGTTTCAACAGCAAGTAAGCAGAATCAATCTCTTGTTTCTTTTTGATGGAAAATGTTGTTTTATTGTACTTTGTTTTGATTGTAGAGCTAGTGGAACAAATTGAGTTTGTATGTATATCACATGGTTATGTTTGCTAAAAAAACCAAGAATTGAAATTGGTGCTGACATTTTTTGTAGAGAAAACTCAAGACCTCTCTCCGTAAAAAAAAAACAACTGTCACTCTTTTGGCTTTTTATTCGGTTCTCATTATTTTTTACTGGTGTATACGATTATTGTCTATGAATCGCGGTATATTTGGGCAATGGCGATGCAATTTTAAATAATGGTATTAATATTGTATTCCAAAAATAAAATACAAATAACAATGCTGGTCATGAATGAAACCAGTCCAGATAATATCAAATAAAAAAACAATAAGTTAAAATGAGTATGTATTTTTTTTGATTAAAATTTGATATCTAAGAAGTTGTGAAAATTATCTTCAAGTTAATCTAGTATGATTTTTCAATAAAAAAATATTAACTGTAGTACAACATATTTCTTTTAATAAATTATTGATGGTTAAAGAAAGTTATGTTTTTTTCTTATTTTGATTCATTTGAATATTATATTTTGTGATATCCCTACCATCGCATTTTACGATGCATGTATAAATTATTATTTAATTTTTTTAATATAATGCTTTTCCACCAAGTATTGAACAATTTTTTATTGAAATATTGTATAAAGTATACTTACACAATTAAGTTTCTACTTATGTCAGAAACGTCCATATTTCGGTTTTATTAATTAATGAAAGTTTTAAGGCTTTCTAGATTGATACAATTACTGTATTTTTATTTTTACTGTAAATCAGGCATGCATATAATTTTTCTTTTAATGAGCCGCATAAAGATTTAAATAGTTTGGTACGTAGAAAACACAAAAAATAATCGTTAAAATAATTAAGCAGTATATGTTATCCATCAAAAATCTACAAATCTGAAAAGAAACTGCTTCAAACAATATGTTAATAAAAATTTATGAGATATGTTTTGTTAATTTATTGCTTTTGGTCTTATCGAAAGTGTGTGTTTATAGTTTTGTCTGAGTGTTTCAACACCTGCGAATTTGTATTGCTTTTAAACATATTGGGTTCTCAACACTAATGTCTAACAGTTGGTTTTGACTTTTGGCTTTAGCTCTGAGTTCACTCGACCAGAAGCAGTGACAGCTCAAATTGGTCCCCTAAACTTACTTCGCCAACAGTTTGCTTTCTACAACGCTTGGTTTTCACCTCATTTGTACTTCGGCCCTAATGGCCAGACTTTCCCCCATGTGTACTTAAGTGAAGTTTGTAAAATCACACGAGGAATTAAGTGATTTTAGATCTTTTAAAGAAACGCTGATAGACATGAATTGAAATCTTCCATACAATTCACAACTGGCAATTTTTAAATTGTCAACTGACTTTAAAACAATGTATTTTTTTTGACCTATGTTTAATTAGTAAAACTATGTAAACTTTTAATCTGGATGCCAATTAAGTCTTACGTAGACATTTATTTTAACTGGTGAATGTATTGAATAAAAAGGCTGTAAATAAAAGCTCATTTAAATACTGATAAAAATCGTTCATTTAACAAAATTATTCAATAAAAATAAAGAGTAGTACCTACGTGATATAAAACCTGAAGAGATATCTTTACCTTACTAACCTTTAATTTCTTAAGTAGATTATAAAGAACATGAGATAATATGGATAGAAAATAGTTTTTTTTATTAAAAAACTAAGATTTCAAAGTTAAAAAACTTATAAATTTAACTTATTTATATATGATAAGTAAAGCAACAAATAACAATCTTACGATTAGAAAATCTATACCGACTTGAAAATTTTAACATTTTCTTTTACATGGGCGCACATATTAAAAACAAAATGATAGTAAAAAAAAATATCGACTTAACCTTGATTCCTATGAGCATATTTATGACTGTGATATTTTTTATGGCAACAAAATAAATGGTCAGAATTTAAATCAATTTATGGTCATAATTTAAATCATCTTTTGGTCATAATAAAATTAAATTTTTGGTCAGAATAAAAATACCAACGGTCAGAATAAAATTAATAAGCGGTCAGAATAAAATCTATTATACGGTCAGATTTTCATAAAAATTTTGATTGCGTCGATTTTTCAACACTTTATGTGCGAAAAAATTACTGCACATTCGACATTTAATTCTTTTTTTCTTTTTTAATTTCGAATTCCTGCTGTTTATTTCGGGAATAAATACAATGAGCCCAAATATGCAAGACTTATTCTACATTTTTTTTTAAATATTATCTGGACCGATTTCGCGTTGAAATCGGCCCAGATAATATATATAAAAAAATGTCGAATATTTGAATTTTTTTTTTTTAACCATGTCCGCCCCCAATGTGGAGCATATGGACTCCTAATGGAGTTTATCTCAACAGAAGTGTTTCTACGAAAACTGCTTGTTACTCAGTTGCTCAACCTCTCTTTTTTCAAAGAGAGTAGGGATAGAAGGATAGGGCTAGGACAGGATTAGTGGTAAGCTAATCGCTCTCGATACGCCCCGTTCATAGGATAGGATGGGTGAGAGGGGGAATGCAAGACATCACATACATCCATGCCTTTGAACAGAAATTCATAAATCGATTGAAAATCAATTTATAAAACTGTCCGTACCGGGATTTGAACACGGGCCCACCGTAGCCGAAGCCAATAACGTTGGCCACTCAACCACACAGGCTGATTTTTTTTTCTTTTTTAATTTCGAATTCCTGCTGTTTATTTCGGGAATAAATACAATGAGCCCAAATATGCAAGACTTATTCTACATTTTTTAAAAATATTACGCGAAATCGGTCCAGATAATATATAAAAAATGTCGAATATTTGAGTACATTGTATTTATTCCCGAAATTCACAGCAGGAATTCGAAATTTTTTAACAATATATCTGAAACGATTTCGCGGCGAAATTTCCATCATCCTCATCATCATCAAGCTTAAGCTTAACTTTTAAATTAAAAATTGCCTGTCTCTTATTTTTAATGTCATCATTTAATTTCATCGTGTCATTTGCTTATGTTTCATGTGAATGTTATTATTCTGTTTTAAATACAATAACATCAGGTTTATCAATGCAGTATAAAATATATAGTCCAGTATTACATTGCTGCCCTCTTCTTTTTACAGTATTACAGCGATAATAATTGTTTTCCCCGTCGTAATGAAGATCTGTTAACCGTTGCCAAAAGATGGGAACTAGTATAATATTGTCTCTGATGGGAACTGTCAATTCATCCTTCACAATACTAGAGATTTATTCGATGGCCGTGGCGCTAGTGGCATCGCTCGCCCATTGGACGATTTGCCGTAAACAACTTCACTTTGCAGTTTTGCACCAATAGCATCGCAATACGATGACATCATTATCATCAAAAAAATTCAGACCACTTGTAAAAATAATTATGACCAATGTCATTTAGATTCTGACCATTTAATATAAATTCTGACCACTTAATATAAATTAAGACCATAAATTATTTATTCTGCCCTCTGTAATTCTGACCGATACATTATGACCATTTAACAGCTTAACGACCGTGGACGCGTATTTGAGTCTTTGAAAAACAAATGTTGCTGGCCGGCGGACACATATATGCGTATAGGCGAAGTATCTGGAAGCTAAGAAAATTGAATTTTGTAAAGATATCTCAATTTGCTTACAAATTATATTGAATTTAGTAAAATTATAATGTTTTATTTCACCAGGTGAAATTTTATAAAAATAAAACGTGCGGTCGTTAAGCTGTATAAATTCTGACCAATGAAATATAAATTCTGACCAATGTATTAAAAATTCTGACCGATACTGAATTAAAATTCTGACCGCTTAAATACGAGCCATTTTTTATTTGCGTCGATATTTTGAGATGCCAAGTTACAGATTGGTCAATGAAATGGACAAAGACAACGGAAAATTAATCATATAGTTTCTTTTATTGTTTTATTTGAATTTAAGTAATAACCATTTGTATTTTTTTATATGTCGGCTAATGCATTTACTTATTTCTGATATCCCTTGAATCACTAGCTATGTATATCAGCATCATATACATAGCTTTTCCATATTTCAACTTATTTATAAAGATTAGCTTTTTTGGTTCAATATATGTTACTTCTGAATCTTCGTTTTTGGTAAGAATCGTTACAGTTAATAATCAAAGTTCATGAGAAGTAAATCAAACAATTGTAATGATATTCGAAAATTAATCAATCATAATTGATAAGAGTTTTAAAACATAGTTTATATTTGTATTAACTATTTATCCATTAAATCTTACTATTTAATTATTTTTCATTTCAAATAGTTTTAATCATACTGTTAAAAAATAATTAAAGTATAATATATTGACAGTTCAAATTGACTGCATAAACTGTGTTTTAAAATGCAAAAGAAGCATTTTATAGCGATAAACTTATTCAAATTTTAATGCTTACTTTAGAGTTTTCGAGCAAAAAAAAATAAGAAAAACCATCCCTCTGGAGAGAAACTCTTAATGAAATTTTCCGTTACTGGAAAATTTTCATGTAACCCTCTATAAACGAGTCATTAAAATCGCCGTAAAAAGTTTTCTTGCGCACTTGTTAACCCTACCAAGTCTCAGTGAAATCAAAATTCTCTTATCAGATATTATCACTTAATTAAATAAACTATTTTCTCTTTATGGAGAGAAAGACGTCTATTAAATACTTTAAGTGGAATTGTGATAAGTTTCTTAACAGGAAATGAGAGCTTGCGGCCATAATAGTATATCATATACTTAATATATTTTTCTCATTACGAAGAATTGTAATCGATAAGTCTGAGTCAAGAGTTCACAAAATATGTTTTGCTTGACTTTTTAATGTATCCCACGATAATTATGTTAAATTAACATACTATTTTTTGTTTTTATTAATTATCACAAAACATTAAAAAATACTTTAAAATAAAGTATTCTCTGGCAAGAATGAATGATTCGACCTTTTAATATTTTTTAATGAGTCAAAAATAATTAAATAAAAATAATAATAATAAATAATACATCAAAAGTAAAATAAAAATTAAGGGATAACCATATCGTATCTGTTTTGCGTATTTTTATCACAAAATTTGTGCCTAGTTCTAAAAATTTAAATAATATGTTTTTTCTATACATTTTTACAAAGCAATAATTACAGTTTAAAATATGAAAATATTAAATGAAATATTTTTTATGTTTTTTTTAAATAGAAAAGATTTAGAAAATATAGTTATTTTTGATTTCAATATTGTTAATTTGACGAAAAAGTTTGTGAACCCCTGGTCTAAATATTTTCATAATATGAATTACCAATATTTGTGAAATAGTAAGGCTGTTAAGATAATTCTGTGTGTTCAATTGATCTAATTGAATGATGACGGTCACCGATTGGTTTTCTAAGCACCCTTGAAAAAATGAAACATCAACGAAACCGGTATTAATCATATTAAAAAATGTGAGTGTTTTTTTTAAATGTTGTTTTATTCAAAATAGATAACTCACAATAAGTCTGACAATATGAGAAAAATAATAATGATGCTTGCCTATTGCCAAAAAATAATTTTACAAGCACATGTTTGACCTTAAATTATCAGTGCAATATAAGTTACAAATTCAGCTGATGATGGAACAGTTATAGAAAGAAATAAATAATACCTTAGAGTAAAATACTGTCGTCTCACCAAACTAAGTCTCGAACAAACAGAAACGAACTATAATACAGCTAAATGCACCCTAAACTCTACATTAGGGGTGCTGAGTTCAATTCGACTCGTTCAATATCTGAAGACAAGAGTAATTAAAAATAATGTATTTTTTATAAATTGTTACTTTGGTGAACCATCTCTTGACAATTTTTTTTGTGACAATGGTGTGTTAAGAATTTTAATAAGTGTGTTTAAACAAATATGCCAAACATAACCAAGAGTGTGATTCATATTTTTTCCAATGTGACTTGCAAAATTTTATAACCTATGTTCACGCAATTGATTAGATGTTCTATCTTAACAAAATTCATTTAAAATCCATTTTAACAATAGTTTTAAAGACTTATTATACATAACTTATGTAATGAATGATTTCTAAGTTTATAGTGTCTGGTAAAAACACAAGTATTTTAAGCAAAAGGTTGTTTCTGTGTAGGGAAAATGGTTTTAAAGTTTGAAGAAATTAACAGTTAATCGTTAAAATATTTTGCAACTAAGCGTATTAAAAAACTGTCTAACCAATGGAATGAGTTTGCGTAAAAAAACGTTATTTAAATTAAAATTGTCAGATCCAGATACTCGATAAACGAAAAAAAATGTATTAAAATATATGCTGCATGTTCGTGGATAAAAAAAATGACCAAACTGATACTAATAATGTCTTGGATAAATATTATAATAATAATATGTCTATACCAACAAGCCATCGATGCCTCACTACATAAATCATACATATTTAGGGAAGTATAAAAACACTCAAAAGTAATATTAGTAAATAGTTTTAATTTTTTTTCTTCATACATAACCTTTTACTAATAGAGTTGTCAGTGAGACACTTACGAGCTCACAAGACAAACGAAATAACAATCAACGTAGCTTTATAAATTACTTCAAGTAAAAATAATATATCAGGAACATGAGAGATTACATTTTTTCAGATAGTAAATTAACAGTTTTTTTAAGTTTATAATTTTGGCAAGTTCTAAAGTATTTGGTAAGTGTAAATTGAAATACTCGAGTATCATGCAGTAAAAGATGTATTAAAATCAATACTTGAATACCCGATACGCAGGTTAACGTTCTTATTGTGTTGGTAGCGGGCAGGTTGGACCGTGTCGACCTGGAAAACGAAAAAAACTTTTGTTATTTTTGTTTCCCTAAACCACAGGCGTGTCAATCACTTTTCTGCCGCTTATTATTTGCGCCTTGTCAGGGAAAACGTCGTTTCTTTTCCTCACATTTTCAGGAAAACGAAAAAAGGCAGTTGTTCTCAGTGGCGAAGGGAATGTAAACGGATAATGGGGTGTTAACAACAGAATACAAGCAAAATAACGGTTAAGAATACAAGAAACGTCGGTGTAAAAAATATAATTATTATGCATCATTTATGACCAGTCGATGCTGTCTATCTTCTAGTAATCACTTTAAGAGAAAAAAAAATCATAAAAAAACATTTAAACGATATTCAAGACATTAAAAAAATGGTAGCTTTTTTGTTCCACTGATTGGGGTACTAATTGAAACACTTGTTTTGATTCATTGAGATTTTTCGGTTGCACTATTTTTTTCAAATAAGAACGTAAGGTTTGATTTATAATAAATTATAAACGATATTTTTACTTTTGAAGTTTTCTTTAACTAGGCTCATATAGGAAACGGGCGCCAAGAGAACTATCTATTTGAAAACAGAATTAATTTTTACGTGCCAGCTTATTTGAAAATAAAAAATTACTTTATTTAGTTATTAAATTATTGAGTAATTTATAATTTTCTTTGTATTTTTTCTACTGAAGATGTAGAACAAAGAATAAATATATAAGGATCTCTTAAAAATTCACCTTTTTAAAATTAAATATGTCAAACAGATAAATGTAGTGAAATTTTCTGTACATATCTATAATGCTATAAATAAGACACTCTGATATTAAAATTGTTTGGGTATTAATAAAATTACTTTAATGCTAAGAATTTAGTATAAATCAGAAGAATTTAGTATATGCTAATAATTTAGCGGAGTCGTAAATTTATTATTGTTTTACAATAAAATTTCAGTAACAAAAGAAAGAAACATCACAAAATTGTAGATATTCTTTATGATGAAGTGTTTTATCGAAGATGATACAAATTTGATACGTAAACCATGTCGTAAAAGGTTTTCGAGTATTTTATAAGGTTAATAATATTAAGAACTCATTGTCATCTTTTTTCTTTAGGTCCAACATGGCCTGCTCAGCTCCATCCAGTACCCCCAGAGAGCTGATGAGCACAAGCTGGAAATCTTTGATGTAGAAGAACGGTGTCACCCGAGCTGAAAGGCTTTTTCTCTTTTATTGACATTTGGCGTAAATTGAGGAACTAGAAGTCGAAACGGTAATACATTCAATGTACGTTATAGAATTCTATATGTACGCCACTGAATGCGTTATAGGTACGCATTGATCGCGCATGACTCGTAGGTTTTTCCCTCCAATATTATTAATACGTCGTGATGGAAAATTGTTTTTCATATTGTTTCTTAGCGGAAAAGAAAGTTGCCCTCTTATTAATCGAGGGTTGATAGAAAAAGCGCAAAGCCTGCGGTTGTTGGCTGAAAAGGCTTTTGTTTTCTGGTTAAAGGTTCTGTGTAGCCTTAATCGCTGAAAAATTGATTCTAAAGGTTTATATAATAGTACGTGATTAAGTTGAATAGAGCTGGTATATTAGGTTAAATAAATAACATTAAATTGAAAAACCAGGAAAGTTTGAAACATTGAAATTATTTTGTATACAGGAAGCGAAGTTTTGTATTTCACATTGAATGATTATCACGTACATATTAAGCTTGTTTTTTGTAATGAGATTTTAAACTATTGATTAAAATATCATTAAAGTAATCGATGAAAAAAACTGATTTACATCATTTAGTAAAATTAAAACAAAACATTATGCTTAATTTTATACATAATCATACAATGTCTTAACATCAAGAATGGTACCATTTTATTGGGAAGTTTTCAACTGCTTAAAAATAAAATAAAAGTCAGTTTTATGGCGCACCGGTCAACATCATTGGCTTCCGTCACAGAGTCAGTACAGACAGCACATTTTCAATCAATTTCCAATTGATCCGATCCTCAAATAATGGGGCGTAGCGAGAGCGATTAGTTAACCACTAATCCTGCCCTGTCCTATCTTTTTATCAGTATTACTATCTTAACAAAACAGAGGTTAATTTACTAAGTAACGAACAGTTTTCATAGAAAATCTTCTGTTGAGATACTTCCAAATACTCCACATTGGGAGCGGACATGGATTAGAAAATATTGGCTTATCGCAACAAATGTTTACTTTATTTAAACTTTTTCGGTTCTAAGCTCAAGAAATGCGACCCCAATATCCACATTTCCTTAAATACATATTTTAATATGGGTGATACAATGTTTATAATTAAGGTATTCTTATATCATAGTTTTTTGGACCTTTTGTAGTTTATATAAATACGCGATAACGCGATAAGCGATCGTTCGTAAGATAGCTGGCTAAACTCGTCAGTTGCAATTTCATATGTGTGCTGGGATGATGTCTTTTCTACGCGCAACTTAAAATATGATTATTTATTAAAAAACCACGGTTTTTTATAAAAAAAATGTATAAGGAATGATGCAGAGAGATATTTTAAAGCCCTTAGACTATTTTTTTTTTGAAATTCATAAGAATAAGGCTAATAATGAGGAAACTACTGGGGTCCCTAATCGACCCCTATCGGCAGAGAAGTATTTTGCTAGTCTCCAAGCCGTGAGAGTTAATTATGATTCATAAAATTTTGTGTTAAGTTACGCATAAAAAGCTTGGTCTGTAAAAGCTGTACTTAAAAAATGATTTCAAATAGTAATATGAAAATTACCAAAATCCCAAATCGAAATTAAAGCCACTAAAGAAATGTTGTGATAAATTTGAGTCGTTTCCATTATATCGTTTAATGTCATTTTTACAACGATATTAAATTTCTATATTTTCTTCTGTAGATAAAATACCGCAATATTCAAACGATTTTACCCGGAAGTAATATGATAAGGAACCAATAGCATAAAAATAGCTTATTTTAAAATAAAAAAAATACAAGCACATCGTAAATAAATCCTTAGCGGTATTTTGAAAGGCAAGTCAGCGCTATCCTTCAACGACCGTAATCCAAAAGCTTTATTTAATTTCGCCCTATGAGTCCTTTTAAAAGGGTCTCGAAAAATGTATTAAACTGTGATTGAGCAAATATAGGGTCAAAATGGGAAACGGACAATTATCTATTTCTACAGGATTCGTCCTGGGTATTTTTTGAAGAAAATCCTTTCATTATACCGCGTCTTCTTCGAAAACAAGCCTAAGCAAAGTGACTAATAATTTTATATTCGTAAAATTATATTAAAAAAAAACATTAAAAAACTGATTACTTTTTTACATATTTATTTAAATTTGCATTAGTTAAGTGATTGTAGAAGTGAGCATTAGTAAAATAATACAATTATGTAAACATACTGTGTGTGTGATTTTTAAATATTAAATATCTATATTTCTTTTCAATATCATCAAAAATATCGGCCCTTTTACTATGCAACATAATTTTTCCTAATTAATAAGCTAACATACAAATTAAATAATAAACTGTTCATATCTAATATATAAAAATGAATGTTTGTTTGTTCGTACTTTATGCGTTGCCACATCGCTCATCCGATTGCAATAAAACTTTGACAAACTTTTTGCTTGCACTTCCTGGAAGGTTAAAAGCATAGTAACATTAACACACAGTAGGTCTTATATATAAAAATCAATGTTTGTATGTCTGCCATACAGTTAATTTTGACAACGTATGCTTACACTAGCGCGAAGGCTATAGTACAATTAACTTACAGTAGGTGGCGCGTGTCGTACCATTGAAAATTGGCAGCAAATGTCAAACAAACAGAAAAAAAAACATGCACTTCAATAAACACAATTTAAACACAAACACTTTCTTCTTTAAGTGGCTTTGCAACGCTTGCCGGGAACCGGCTAGTACATTATCATTAAACATTTTTTTTGTTTTTATTCAAAAAAATATATAAAACAATGATTTTCGTATTTAAAGTATTTAAATGTACGGAGTATTCAGCGTACGGAGTATTCTATGTATGGAATGTTCTGTGTTCGGAAGATTCGGTGTACGAAGTATTCTTGTTCGGAGTATTCTGATCGGAGATATACGTTCGGAAGAATCTGTTTACCAAATGCAGGCATTTTAAATTTAATTAGCCTAGACATTGCAGGTATTATTTAGAAATTTAGTCGGCATAAAATTTAAAAGTAAAGCACAAACTTATGAGAGATTATGATAAGATTTAATATTATTTTTGTCAAATACTTATATAAAATGAATGTTAATTTGAACGAAAACTAAAAAATAAATTGGATAGAAGCAGAGTGAATTACCTTACATAAATCGTTGTCAGTGAGTTATCCTGGCAAAATCATGATACGTATGCTATATATGTACAATAGAGGAGTTCTGTTAACGGTGGTGCTCGAATTGTTTGTGGACCATTAAAGCTCCAACGCATGTCTTTTCAGGGTTGCGAAAACCATGTCGTAAATAAGAAGGGCGTAACCAGAGGTCGGTTTTGTATGGCAGACAGGTCAATAGGCAATTAAAGCCCTACGTTCTATATAATTAAAAAGGGATTCCCCGCGAGGAAAAATCGCACTCTCAAAAACGTGAAATGTGCCTCCGTTTAATTTGAGTTTATTTTATTTTGGCGCGCTGCTTTTGGCGCGAAAAATAAGTCACGTGCCGTGTGTGACGTTTAATGAGAGAGAATTGGGAGAAATTACATTTAATGTGTTCAACATGCAGGGATGCTTCAGTGAATACATTTTGTAAGCAGTGTGTATACAGAAAGACAGCAAACATAAATATATGTGTTGTGTGTAAGTAGTTATATGAAAAAAAATTGAACTTTAACCACTTGAATACCAAACGGACACAAGTGTCCGGAACATATGCAAGCGAACATGGATGTCCATGACATTTAAAAAATAAAATACTTGTTAACTAAATGTTAGCTAATCAAATTTAAAGTTGACAAAAAGGGCATTGTCGAATTTAATCGGTGTTTTGACGATATAATATATATAGATGAACACCAGATAAAACATCCTGCTAACGTTAAATAAATGATTATTTATAAGTAATATAATAAAGATATTTTAAAACATCTAAAATTACACAGACAAAATATAACAATGTATAAATATAATATACGAAATTTTAAATATCGAGACGGCCAAAGGGAGGAACGGTGTTCGATGCATGCATCAATTGACTTGATCGCATTAACTCTTGTAGAACCGGAGCGATAATCTCGTGAATTTGAGTAATAATTAAAAATATTGAACTAAAATTCTTTTTTGGGAGACATATTTTTTTTTTCATTTTTAATTTATTCCAAATAAGATTTGTACGAGAGAAGAAATTTTGCATTCCAGAAAAAATAGTTTGAAAGTAGTGTAAATTTTCAAATTCTCAGACAGTGAATTTTTTTAGCGAGAAATATTGTTTATACAGATATTTTTTCTTGCGAAAATTTCATTAATTTTTTGATACATTCTTGAATTGTTAACTAGTGGAATCTTTACTGAATGTGTATTTAAAATAAATTGGTTCTTTTGAGCTAAATTTTTAAACAAAACCTTATTTTGTATACTACAAAAGTAACATCTGGCGCAGATTTTAACACAGTTGGTAGAAAAAAAATAATATCAATTAATATTAATCAAAGAAATTGTCTAGGTTTCAATTTTCACAAGCTCATCTTTTTTCAAACTTAAAAGTTAAATTTAGATAATAATTCAGCATTTGCAAATAACATCCTTTTGATAGAACGTGTATTAAATTTGATCCATTGTGGTTATCGAAAAAAGCTGTTTTGAAAAAAAATTGAGTTACGTCCTTTTTCTTTTCCACAGTCGATATAATATTAACTATACTTCATATTTTTTAAACGATTTCATTTCTTGATAAAATTTTAAATGTATTATATATATATAATAAAATAGCTTAAGGTGTTATAAAGCTCATTTTGCATGCACAAAGTTATCGGTCAGTGATCGGCAACCACATGGGACGCGTTCCAGCGCACCAGACAGCGAAAACTGTTAACTTAATCAAAGTGTATCCAGCTAAAAATAAACAGATGATCGTTTCTTTGATCAGTGCGTGATGGATAAACCTACCCACACACCGTCTGTTGCCACCCCCTGTAAAAAAAGTACAGTCAATGTGATTTAAAGTCGATAACGCAGAGTGCTGGTTTATATATATATTTTAAAATACCTGCTTACTTAAAAGTAGACTAATAAGTGTTAATTTAGCATATTGATAAAACACGCATGAAATCTCATATCTTTATTTAGGACTTCCTATGTATGTTGTTTAATTTTTCATATAAAGCTTATTTAATTATGATCAGTGCCAATTGGTTATAGATATATGAGATAATTCAAGATTTCGACTGAAGGTGCTTAAAAGAATTACAATATTAAACTTGAATCGTTGAATCGTGCGGTTTGTCACTAACAAGAAGGGTTTTTTCTTTTGATATCTTTAGGGATAGGAAAGGCATACTATGCCCTCATCAGAACTGTAGTTCTAACTGAGGCCTTAAGCCAAAATAGCTATAGCTATCAACTATACATAACATAATATTTGTGGAACTAAAATATTTTGATATTGTTTCACGTTATGTAATAGAGTTGTACCAAGTTAATTAAATGCAAATTCAATTAGTGCATCTTAAACAGTTTTTATTCGATTAACCACCTAATCCTCTTTTTGCACTTGTTTTTTACACAGTTTCGAATTTTCACGGTCCAATATAATGGAACTTTCACTTTTTGCACGCATATAACATATCCCTCGTGCAAAAAGAAAATTGAATGTATATAATAATAAACATATTGTCACTGAGCTTGAAAGTTATGGTATGGGATGATATTAACGATATTTGATCAATTAGGAAAGTAAAACGATTAAAAAATTTCAATTTTTGTAGGTATATGTGACATTTGAATCGAATCGATGTTAACGTAAATTTATATCAATCACTTTTCAAGGGTTCAATAAGTTTGTTCTGCCAATTCAATGAAGTCATTTGCCTCGTCTCTTTATTAATATTAACATTATTCTAAAGTTTTATACGTGAATGTTTTTTATTGAATTGAAAAGCAATTTCCCGCTCTCAATTTGAATGTACAACTACAGTAAGTATTGAAACATGATTCAGCAAAATTTGTATGTAAAAATGTCTGAAACGTTTCACGCGGAGACGTCAATGAAACTAACCAGACGAATTTTCTGCCTAGGCAAGCCTGTTTCCTCAGATGATTGAGCATTTTCCTTTTCACTAAGTGTCCGGTGTTAGGAAAGTATTTAAATAATCGTTATCTTTTATATTAAAGTAATATTTTAAAACATATTCGCTTCCGTTGCGAACTGTATGAGCACCCAGTAGAAATTCTCAACACATTTTCTTCTACTTTCCATGGATTCGGCGGTAACTTTGTGGAAGTTCATTTTAATATAAAAGATAAAATAACTTAGATTATTCCACGTTTTAATCTACAAACTATGACACGTATTTAACTTCTTTCAGGGCCTACCCTTCCCTACTTTACCCTTTATAATTTATGTAACTCATTAGTTAATCATTTCTTAACGTAAATGTCATTTTATAATTTAAGATTTCGACTGAAGGTGCTTGGTGGAATTTCAATATTAAATTTGAATCGTTCAAACTATGTACATTCTCACAAATTTTGTCATTAACGACCCGGGTTTCGCCTTTCGGCATCTTCAGGCATTCAAGTGCACGGATGAACTTGAACTGACGCTTAGTAAATGAAAGTTTCGTGTTTATATAAGATATAAATGCATCACTGAGTCCAAAGCCACTGCTGGCAAAAAGGATAAGCCCATGGGAATGCCAACAGATTTGACTAGTGAGCAGTTTCAAGAATTATATAATTTGTTTGTCGGCAAAGGTTTTATGATTATATGATTTTATGGTTATATAGGGTATAGAAGAGGAGATGTGGGAAAATTTGATATTTCGTTTAAAATCGGAAGATTTTGCAGCTGTGCTTTGTTGATTTCTAACATTTCTTGGAAAAAGAGCTTATGACTGTCCGTATTTGGGTGTAACATTTTTATCCCTTGTTCCTGATTGAACACGTGTCCTTCCGATATTAAGTGATTAGCAAAAGTAGACGTGTCTTTTTTCAATCTAAAGGCTGCCATATGTTCTAAAACCCGGATGTTCAGTGTTCTTTCTGTTTTGCCGATATAAAACTTTGTACAACAAGAGCATTGCAATCTATAAATCCCGGATTTATTTAAGTAATGTATTTTATCTTTATTATTAACTAATAATTTGCCTAAAGAGTTTTTACAGTAAAAAGCAGGTCTTACACTATCAGCTAGCTGTTTTTTAATTTTAAGACTTGTATTTCCTAAAAAAATGATTCTACGCCAATACCTAGTATGATCTATGTCCTTTGACACTATACCTTTAAATAACATTTTTTCTGCAAGTTTAGTTTGTTTTTTTGATTGTTTTGTTGTTTGTTTTTTTGAGAAGTTAATAATAAAGATAAAATACATTACTTAAATAAATCCGGGATTTATAGATTGCAATGCTCTTGTTGTACAAAGTTTTATATCGGCAAAACAGAAAGAACACTGAACATCCGGGTTTTAGAACATATGGCAGCCTTTAGATTGAAAAAAGACACGTCTACTTTTGCTAATCACTTAATATCGGAAGGACACGTGTTCAATCAGGAACAAGGGATAAAAATGTTACACCCAAATACGGACAGTCATAAGCTCTTTTTCCAAGAAATGTTAGAAATCAACAAAGCACAGCTGCAAAATCTTCCGATTTTAAACGAAATATCAAATTTTCCCACATCTCCTCTTCTATACCCTATATAACCATAAAATCATATAATCATAAAACCTTTGCCGACAAACAAATTATATAATTCTTGAAACTGCTCACTAGTCAAATCTGTTGGCATTCCCATGGGCTTATCCTTTTTGCCAGCAGTGGCTTTGGACTCAGTGATGCATTTATATCTTATATAAACACGAAACTTTCATTTACTAAGCGTCAGTTCAAGTTCATCCGTGCACTTGAATGCCTGAAGATGCCGAAAGGCGAAACCCGGGTCGTTAATGACAAAATTTGTGAGAATGTACATAGTTTGAACGATTCAAATTTAAATGTCATTTGTTTGTTGTTTTTCTATCATCCCCTACTTGCCTCCCGTTTTTATTCAATTTTATTTTGATAATATATCAGAATAGTAAAATTAAAATCATTCGTACTTAAAGAAGCATTTATGAAAGAACGTCTGAGGATGCCTCTGAAAGAAGCGAAAAACGTGTCACAGTTTGTAGCACAATACGTGGAATAATCTAAAGTATTTTATATTTTACATTTTCTTCTACATTGTTAGTTGTATCTTTGAAACTTGATTAGATTTTATTAATATATACCTACATTAAAAAAACACAGTATTTCTTTGTACTTATTTTCACTTTTATTAATTAAGATCAGTACCGGTTTCGATCATGGCAAGCATTATCAACTGATAAGAAGTAGAATTGAACACTTCCCTACGGTGCTAAAAAAATATTTCCGATATGTTGCCGAGTCTTAAAGAACCAAGTGAAAAACATATTTTAACACTTACAGCCCTTTGATGGACGGTAAAAACACAAGATGTATATTTAAAAAAAAGCTTGTTTCACTTAATTTCTAAGGGGTCAGCATTATATCGGTGCATAAAGTATTTTTTTAACACCGTAGGAGAAGTGTTAACAGTGTTATTTATACAAAACAAATTTAAATAAAAAGGTGTAATAAACGATTGGCATTGAAAAGAATTTGCAAATTATATACTCTTGATGATCTTTGTAATTACATGTTGGAGGTGTTTAATATTTTAATTTGTATTATTTCAGATTCATAATTTATAATGTAATTTGTAAATTCTTTTCAATGCCAATTTTTTTTTTATACCTTTTTATTTCAATTTGTTTTGTATTAATAACAATGTTAAATTCTATTTATTAGCAGTTTATAATGCTCGCCATGAGCAAAACCGGTACTGATCTTGGTACATAAAAGTATAAATAAGTAATTTATCGACTTATTTTTGAAGTTATGTGTGCTTGTGACATTTTTAAATGTCTCTAATCCCTCCAATCCTAAAATAACGGGGTAAAGCGGTTAGTTAATCCTTCTATTTATACTATCTTTGAAAAAAAGAAATGATAAGTAGCTGAGTAACAACCCATTTTCGTAAAAAGAAAACTTCATTAGAAAGCTATATGCTCCAATTTGGGAATGGACATAGATTAGTAGAAAGGAGTTCCGGCACCTTTTTCTTCAAACAAAGCACTGCATTTAAATTTGAATTGTTCAAACTATGTACATTCTCACAGATTTTGTCACTAACGACCCGGGTTTCAAGTGCACGGATGAACTTGAACTGACGTTTTTTTTTTCACTGCATTTAAGTTAAATTTATCATCGCATTTGTTTAATTTTAAATTTACGTGAAACTATCATTTAAGGCAGTGCTTCTCAACCTTTTTTATGCCATGGACCTCTAAATTTGAAAACAATAATCTGCGGACCCCCGATTTTTTTTATGTCACAAGTTCATATTTTATCACAAAGAATGTTGAAAGAATGAAAATTTTCGCAGACTCCAGGTTGGGAAGCACTGATTTAAGGAATACTTGTATTAATAATACCGACGGCACATTATATCGACTGTGGAAAGGTAAAAGGACGCAACCCACACATATCAAATTTTAAAGGAGGCGCTAAAAACGTGTTTTGATGATTTTGTGACATATGCAAATTATGAATTGTACACTACCTTGAATTGCACGGAGACTTCTAAACTTGTGTTTAATTGACATAATCTAATATTAATTAAAAAAAATTTCGAGGAAAAACCCTTATTTCAGTCTTTTTTCTTGGTTTTAATTTTTACAAGGTCACCTTTTTCAAACTTAAAAGCTAAATTTAGATACTTATTTGGCATTTGCAGCTTGCATTATTTTGATAGAACGTGTATCAAGTTTGATACATTGTGATTATCGAAAAAACTGTGGGTTACGTCCTTTTTCCATTCCACAGTCGATATGAGAAAAATTTTAACTGTGTGGAATATCAATTGATTAACAAAGTCTTTGGTCATTGTTAAACTTCTTGAAGAAATTCTTTTGTAAAGCTCAAATACGGTGTGAAAAAAGCAGCAGTTATCGTAAAACGTATTAAAAAACTTCTTTCACGAGTAGAGAAATGCACATACGTTTGCCATTGAGAGGTTTTTTGAAAGGAACTTTCGCAAAAGGAGATCAAATTGTCAAAGGCATATTATTTCGCAGCCGCCAATTGCTCAGAGAAAAAGAAAATAAACGCTTCGTGAGCGGTTTTTTTTTATCCCGGACTCAAACCGCTGAAGATTTAGTGTGTTACACGTCTACTCAATCAGTCGCTAGATGCCACTTTCCACGCTCGATTGAACAGAAGAGACACATCTCAAACTTTGCTGCGTTACAATTTATATTTATTAATTAATAAGCCAAATGTGAATTACCAATGTTTACAACTAGCCTTGCCACTAACGACCCGGGATTCGTCTTTCAGTATCTTCAGTCGTTCAATTGCACGGATAGACTTGAACTGACGGTAAGTAGGTAAGTGTATCATGTTTACTTAAGAAATAAACGTAAAAGTCATTGTCAGATACATGGATTAAATTTGCTAATGATCCGGTTTTAATTAGGTGAATAAATATTTTCTTAAACAAAAAATCCTTGTAGCTTTTTGAAATTGATTGAGACTACGGTTAAAATGATACAATGCGGGAATGCCAAAAAATTGTAGGTAATTTAAAGAATTCTATTTTGAAATTTAATTATATTTACTAACATATATGATAAAAAAATGTGAGGCTTGGCAGATTCACCTGCTCATTTAAAATTGGCAAACTATTGAAATGTGCCCTATTAATTTCTCAGTAAAACAACTTACGTTCACCCGCGTATGGTGTACATTTTTTACTCCTTCATCCGAGTTTAACAAGTGGTTTTACGATTCAAATATAATATATTGAAGTTCCACCAACCACTTCATTCGAAATTTTAAATTTACATGAAGCATTCTATGTTCACTGTGAATTAAAAATATGATGTGATACTTTAATAATAGGAAATAACGTTAGAGACAAAGAAAAAATGGTAATGTCGATAAACTTCTGTAAAAAATAATAATGTTGGTATTGTCTGGGTAGTTACACGAATATTTCTTGCCCTACTATTAAACACGGTCTTAGTACCTAATCTGTAAACACTTGATAATATTTATTCATCGGGTGTTTTTTTTATTTTCTGAAAACAAGCTATTAGGAGAAATTTGATTAATACACTCGACGATTTTTATTTTTTCTATTCATGTCGTTACACGTTATCTATTTAAGATACATGAAATATAACAGTTTAACATTAAATGGCATGTTATCTATAGATTAAATATTTCTTAAATTATATATATATTCGCTATAGAAATGGAAAAACGTTTGAGAAATCTATAAACCAATCGTAATCCACCAATAGGGAGTCATTGCGAAAAAGCCGTCGTCCTCTGAATAGCTCATTTTCCACAGATGATGTCATTACACAGTGACAAGTTTCCACAAATCCTCTCCGGCCATAGCCAACTTTTTCTTGTGTATGTGGAAAAGTGTGGAAAATTAGATCCATTAAGTGCATTGGTCGGAGCCTGTCAATCGGCTGAAGACCCATTCATTGCGGCCCTTTTTTCTCTCTTTGAATTGCGCTAAGCCCTAAAAGGAAACTAGTTTGAACGCTTTACTACAAGATGGCTCTTTTATGGTTGTCGTTATTCGTTTGATGTATCATTCTTTTACATATAATATTTAGCAAACGTGGAAAAAGACTTATGTCTACAAACCTACATTTATCTATAATCGTGAAGATACAATTTTAAAAGACATAACATTCAAATAATAAACTATAATTTAATGCCCGATATATAATTGTTGAGTGAACTACCATTAACTGGATTAAAAACTATGCTATGCAATTCTTTTCTGAGTTGGCTTACAAAACTCGCATTGCACAGAATCAAATAGCATAACTTTTAGCTTTCATTCTAGCACACATAAGCTATTTTTTTAAATAAAGATCCTATGTTAAATGCACTGGAAATACTATATATAGTAAATAACATTCTTAATGACCAAACAAATATTAATCTATCACCGTTAATAAGACCGTTACAATACGATAATGCAATTTTATACCAAATCACCTTTAATTAAACTAATAGACTATTTATTTATTCAATATTTTAATCGTCCCGAGAAACATATAGAGTCAATTTATTACACTTAGTAATATAATATATTTTTAATACATACAATTATTTATCGTTTTTGATTATGTACTTTCATCTAGTTATTTTCTTATTTTCATAATTAAATTCGATGAATGTTTCATTATAATTGAATACGATATTTTTTACTTCTTCTCTACAACTGGTATTCGATACCAGTTATCATTAAAAAAAATAGAACGTGTTTGATACTTAGAAATAATTAATAGTGAATGATAATATCAGCAAACACTTAACTAATCAGTCTTGTAGTTGAGCTTTCAACGATCTCAAAGGTTATAAAAATTCAGTTGAAGTATTCACAAAATACATAGATACAGAATTCTTTTAATAAAATGTTTTTTTTTCACATTTACGGCGTTTGTGTTCAAATGTATCGACATCTTTAATGTAAACTTAATAAACATTTTTGTTCAATTACAGAAGCTGTGTAATGGATAAGATGGCGTAAATCATTCGGCGATAGTGTAGATATTTATGAATTAATTGTGCGATTAAATTCCACATTAATATTTTAAATAGATTCCGCTTTAACTTTGCGTAACTTCATTTTATTACATAATTAAATTTGAAAACCAAGTTATCATACAGGTTCTATATCAAATTGTGACAAGTTATCGCCTCTTCAGGCAAACTATCGAACACTAAAGTAAACTAAATGGAGATAAGGGTTTTCCTCTTTCAACGTCAGAAGACGTTAATACGCTTCTATAAGTGGATAAGCACGTGTTACATTTTTTACACAACCAGTGAAATAAAGATGTTCTTAATGAAGAATTTAATAATAAATTAAATCTTTTCGTATAATTCTAAGTGCAATCACTAAATACTTTAGTTCTACAAGAATTTGTACATATACAATTTCATTCTACCAGTTCCAGTTGAATCAATAGATCAGATCTGTTTTTTATTTCGTACAATGTTTTATAATCATTATGATTACTTTTTTATCAAATTTTGATTAAAGGTCTTTTTTAAATCGTTTTCGCCAGACGAATCTGACATTTTAACATTAAAATTTTATAATTAAGTATTTCGACTGAGGGTGCTTGATGGAATTTCAATATCAAATTTGAATTGTTTGAATTTTGTACTTTTCCATGAGTTTTGTCGCTAACGACCCGGGTTTCACCTTTCGGCATCTTCAGGCATTCCAAGTGCACGGATGTACTTGAACTGACGCGTAGTAAACAGTTTGTATCGTTTATAAACAAAAATATAAGTAGATCACTAAGTTATAAGGCTATTAAAATGTAAATTAGCGAAAATTGAATGTATACAATTTTCAATGGATTAAGTGGGTTTGTTATAATTATGGGAATTTTTCGAAAATATTAATGACCAGATAATAGCATAGGAATGTTTAAAATAAATCTAGGGTTTTATCCGACCTATTATTAATGAGTTGATTTGTTTTTAAGCCTTTGAATTAATATTTAATGATAGCAAGTGCTTGAATTATTAATAAAATGACAATTATTTAAAAGGGGTACAACAATGGGGAATTCGGTAGATAATATTGCTCGTTTAAAATTGGCAAACTGTTAATCTGAGCTCGATTAATCTCTAAGATTTCTTGGTAAAATAATTTAAACTCGCCCCAGTTAGTATGTAACAAATCAATACCTGAGTCAAAATTAAACGTATGGTTTTCAAGAATTAAATGATTGGCAAATGTGGAAGTATCCTTTTTTAAGCGAAAAGCGGCTAAATGCTCAGCCATTCTTATATTTAAGGTTCTAGCAGTTTTACCAATATAAAATTTGGGACAATCACTACACTGCAATCTATAAATCCCAGATTTGTTTTTATAATCTATAACATCTCTATTACTTTCGATGGTTTTGGCGGTAACTTTGTGGAAATTCATTTTAATAGAAAATTTAAATTAACTTTGATTATTCCACGTATTGACACGTGTTTCGCCTCTTTCAGAGGCATCTTCAGACTTACTATCGCAAAGTTTGCTTAAGTAATGAAGCAAGATTGATTCTAACATTTTAAAATTATAAAATTACAATATGGAGGTTTGGGTTTTTTTCCTTTTAAGAGGAGCAAGGAGGGGGGTGTAGAATCGAAATAAAGCAAACAAATAATGATACTAATGAATTGCAATCAATCAAATTGGGATTTTTCCTATTTAAGAAAAGCAAAAAGGGGATTATAAAATCGAAACAGTGCAAACAAATTTAATCATACTACTAATGACGTTAAACATTACAAACTATTAAACTAATGAGCTGCAGTCAATCAGCTAGGTTTGTGATTACTCTATTAATTGGAAACGATTTGAGTAACGGGGAACCGCCTGTGCTATTAAGAATATTATTTAATAATATTTCTTTTTTGTTAAGAGTTTTATTAATTTCTAAAAATTCTAAACTATTCATCTTTAAACCCTTTTTATTTACTCGGTGGAGTATTTCTAAATTACAAATCTGATTAAAATTATGATTATTTTCTATTAAATGATTGGCAAACTTAGAAAAATTGTTACTTTTTAGACATCTTATATGTTCTTTAATTCTAATATTAAAGTTTCTACCTGTCTGTCCAACATAAGACGCTTGACAGTCTCCACAAGAGAGTCGATAGATACCACTCTGTGACGATGAATCTACGCGATCTTTACTGTTCAATAAAATTTTACCTAAATTATTTACTGTATAAAACGCGGGTTCTATATTGTCTGGCAAAAATTTAACTATCTTTGACGAGATGTCTCCTAAATAAATAATTCTACGCCAGTTTTTAATATTATCGTTTGCTTTCTTCTCTCCTGAAAAAATATTATTTACTATGAGTTGTTTAACTTGCTTACGCTTAAGTAAGTTCACTACTACGTCTGTGTTGTAACCATTATTTACAGCTATCTGTTTAATAATGTTTAACTCTAATTCAAAGTTGACTTTAGTGAGAGGGATGTTAACTAATCTATTAATCATTGCATGGAATGATGAGAGTTTTTGCGACCACGGGTGAATTGATTGATGGTGAATGACGACATCTGTATAAGTAGGCTTTCTGTAAATGGCAAATTCTAATCTGTTGCTATTAGTAAGTCTGAAAATGCCTCTGAAAGAGGCGAAGCACGTGTCACAGTTAGTAACACAATACGTGGAATAATCAAAGTTAATTAACATCTTTATTATTTATCAATAATTTACCTAAAGAGTTCTTGCAATAGAAAGCCGGTCTAACACTTTCTGAGAGCTGCTTCTTTATCTTTAAACTGGTGTGTCCTATGTAATTAATACTACGCCAAAACCTAATATCACCTGAGTCTTTCGTTATTAATCCCTTGTGTAAGATTTGTTGTGCTAGCTTAATACGTTTTTTATATAAAAGATTGTCTATAAGAGACATATCATAACCATTGTTAATGGCGATTTGTTAGAGGATTTTTAATTCAAGATCAAAATTTAATTTGTTCAAGGGAATACTGACAAGTCTGTGAATTTCGGAATGAAATGCAGCTAATTTGTACGACATTGGATGTACTGAGTTTTTTATGAATACATGCATCTGAAAAAGTCGGTTTAAGAAAAATCGTGAAATGGTGGGTATCGTTTTAATGTCTATAGTAAGGTCAAGAAAGTTTATTTTCTTTCCAATAACTTATAACTTAGTGATCTACTTATATTTTTGTTTATAAACGATACAAACTGTTTACTGCGCGTCAGTTCAAGTACATCCGTGCACTTGGAATGCCTGAAGATGCCGAAAGGCGAAACCCGGGTCGTTAGCGACAAAACTCATGGAAAAGTACAAAATTCAAACAATTCAAATTTGATTCAAATTTTAATCGTTAAAATTATGTACATTCACACAAGCTTTGTCACAAACGACCCGGGTTTTGCCTTTCGGCATTTTCAGACATTCAAGTGCACAAATGAACTTGATCAGTCGAAATCTTAAATTATTTTAACTTTCATTGATTTTATTATCTTCTTCTGTTGTCTCTAAATAAATAAATATACCCCACTAGCTATGTAACATGATTTCATATAATTAAAAGTTATTTATTCTTGAATTGGTGTTATGTATACCCAGCATCATTCACTGTGCAATGTTGATTGCCCCTGACATGCTACAATTATAATGTATCCTATTTACTTGCACTCGAATATTGTATAGAGTTTCAATGTAACAATAAGTTTTCGATCGACAAAAGTCAGTTCGAATTGAAAGGTTCAATAGTTCAGTTTAACTCATCAATACTCTTTTGTATTCTGATTTTCATATTAACTGATTCATTATAATACAGTCGTAAAAATTTATGTTATAAAAAATAAATATGAAACATATTTAATAAAATTAAGTGTTTTAATTAATAAACCATAACACTGGTAATTTTACAAATTAATTTATTTTTTAAATAAAACACATATTTACATTTAAAAATGGTTCAAAGTTTAGCTAAGAAACTAGTTTATTTCTATTCAATTTAAATTTGATAAAACAGCCTAAAACGTTTATTATTAAAAAATGATAATATGAAGAATAATATTCGTGTGTATCACAATACAAAACAGTTTAATATTTTTGCAACAAATCATAGGGAAAATATTCGAAATGATTTGAAATATTTATTAGGCTACAAATTGAATGAACCTTAACGTAAATGTTCTTTCTATTGGAACTATTTCAATAATAGAAGAAAAAAGTTTGAAAAAGCTTTTCTTTAGACGTCTTTTGAAGCAGACAAACATTATTTTCATTTATACAGTGCAACCAAAAAGAAGCCATATGTTTTAAATATTTTTGGTTGATTTAAAACAAAATGTATTTAATATAAAATAACTTATATTAAATACTTATGTTAGGTGTGATTAGATATAGATAATTCCACGTATTGTGCTACAAACTGTGACACTTGTTTCACCTCTTTCAGAGGCATCCTCAGACAATCCTTACTTTCACAAATGCTTGTTTAAGTACGAAAGATTTTAATTTTACTATTTTGATTTTATTATAAACAGGACGCAAGGAGGGGATGGTAAAAAACAAACAAACAATGATAGTAATACAAATGACATTTGCGTAAAGAAATGATTAGGGTGGGACCCGCGAGATCTGTCACGGAAACCATCGATGAAAGACGTGTATTTGCCCCGGATTGGACAAAAAAAATCTAAATACTTTAGACACATATAAACATAAGACGCATTTTTTTAAGTTCCACTAATGCAGCACGTAAATATGAGGTAAAGTGAGCCAACTAGTAAAATACTAAAATCACGTCGTTACTTGGTGTTTTGGTGGATTGCATATTTTTTTTACGGAGACCTACGAAGTTGCTACTTCACTTTAACGATACTTTAAGACGTGCAGAAAATTACAACGCATCTAACTTATTTTTTTATAAAATATCACTTGGCTGAATTCACCTCTAGTGGGTCCAATTGTCATCATATGTAAAAGCTTATTTTACAAATAATTCATTTTTATAATAAAGAAAATAAAAAGAAAAATAAATAAATAGTACTTTAAGAACATACTGTGTTTGATAAAAAAGCTGCTTCTTAGAAAACAACCGCCGTTGATCGCACTGTATCCACTCATGAATTAAACATTTTGTATTTGAAAAGTTGAACGAAACAGTTGGAAATTGAATCAGGTCTATATGAAGTGTTACTACCACATACTCCATTCCAGAGTGTTTCGGGGGCTTAGATTGTAAAAGGTAAACATCAAATATTTACGAGTCTTGCAAGTACTTCATACATACTATAATAGAATCATGATAATGTCATAATATATCGATAAAACAATAAGTTACCCAAAAACGTCTCTAGTTACAAAAAGAGATATAATCACTAATCAACAATGACATTTTGTCACAATCAAGAAAAAAATATGTAAAAAAAGCCTTCGAAAAAAACGGCCTATTCATGTTAAATTTGAATCGTTCAAACTATGTAAATTCTCACAGATTTTTTCACACAAACCTTTGCCGACAAACAAATAAATATGATTCTTAAAACTACTTAATAGTCAAATCTGTGGGCATTCCCACCATCTTATTCTTTTCGCCATGGCAATGGCTTTAAGCTCAATGATACATTTATTTATTATATAAACACGAAACATTCATTTACTAAGTGTCAATTCAAATTCATCCGTGAACTTGAACGCCTGAAGATGCCGAAAGGCGAAATCCGGGTCGTTAGTGACAACATCTGTGAAAATGTACATAGTTATAACGATTAAAATTTAATATTGAAATTCCACCAAGCACCTTCATTAGAAATCTTAAATAAGACATATTCATGGTTTGGAATATTAAAAATCTTGTTGATTTTGGTATCTGGTATGAACAATTTTATTTTACTAATCTTTATTTAATTGCATGGTTTGTCAGCTAAAAACGCTGTTATTTTGTTTTTTATTTAGAAACAGAACAACAGAAAACATTATTTTCTTGAAACATTAAAGCATCGTTTAAACCAGTGGTTCTTAACGGGGGCGGTGCCGCCCTCTTGGTGGGCGTTTAGAAATCTGGGGGGGGCGTTTATAATTTTTCAGAATTTGGGGGGCGCTGCAGTAATGCGAGGGGGCGATGCACTTAGTCAGAAGGTCCACTGAGATATTGCAAGACTATATTACTATCATATGTGTTTTATTTGTTATAGGAAATCTATTGCATGAAATAATGGTACATACATAGATAATAGTGTAATTTTATAATTTCGTTTTTTTGGGGGAGGGGGGCGTTAGATAATTTTGAATAATTTATTTCTGCTAAAGGGGGCGATTCTTTCAATACGGTTAAGAAGCACTGGTTTAAACGGTTATAGCATAATTGATCGCCGTAGCCAAGTAACTCATAGTTCAACACTTGTGAAATTTTATTCATATCCCTCAACGATGAATTTCATACATAAATGATCAACACGATTACCTTGGCAGGATGTGCGTATAGTTATTTTGAAAAATTATTATGTACAGGCAAAAATATAATATATTTTTTAACACATGTCCACTTTCAATGTGAAAGTATGTGCTTACCTTTTAGTTGCTCGAACTCTCTTTTTAAACAAGACACATGATAAGCTAATCGTTCTAGCTACGCTCCGTTATTTTAGAGCTGAAGGGGTAGGAAGGCATTTTTAGATATCACAAACATCTATTGATTGAAAAACGCTGTTTACACCAGGAGTCAAAACATGTATTTAAGGTTACTATTATATTATAAAATAATTCCATAAGTAGATACTCAATATTTGAGTGAAATTACAAACCATTATAAAATATGTGATAGTTTTTTTTACATATGAATAGGAAATATTCCAATATTATAAATATAGTGGTAGACTCACGGATGAATTTTCAAACACTTTTAACTGCTTTATACACTTGTTGTATATAATACAAATTATGTTATATGTAAACTATAATATGAGTACTCAAACAAAACAAGTCATTCGCGTAGTAAAGATGTTTTCCATCTAGGCGAGATCTCATCTTTAGTCAATTGTTGAAGTCGTAAGCCTTAAAGTTGCTGAAAGTTGAAACATTGGAATTTAATGACAAATAAAAAAAAATATTTGTTATGCTTTTAAAATGAAGTTTTTTTCATCCAAATGTTTATATCATGATTACTATAAAAAACATTATGTATACAATTTGTTTCAAAATATACATATCGATTATTGTCATAATTTGTAGAATCTTTAAGATTCAATAATAAAGAGAAATGTTAAGTTCATATTATTATCAATCGAATGATTGAAAAAAAAGCTCGGAATGTATATAAGCTATCACCTAGTTTATATTGATTGCAATGCTAGTCGTGTGTGCTTTTGTTCGTGCTTAGAAAAACCATAGCGTTACCTTTGTAAATGTAAAAAAGCTTTGTGTCACAGACATTTCTCATTCATTAGTTTCTCTGTTTGGTCGTTTATGTTACTCAAAAAGTATAGCGGAGTATATAAAATATAATAATGTTTCTATTGTTGTTATTTTTTGTTTATTGAATTTTGTTCAGAAACAAAATAACTTCCTAACAATATACTTTCGTTAGTATTATATTTTTTTTATATTAAAATTATAATAATACATTTTAATTATAAAAAGCACTGACTGCGTCGTAGAGTGGTTAACGTTGTTGGCTTCGGTTACGAATATTATGGGTTCGATTCCCAGTAGGGGCTATTTATAGAAATTGATTCCCAATTGAGTGTATGGCTTATTCCAAAAACTGTTAAAAAATGTAACTTAACTTTCATTTTGAAAAACAATGTAATAAGTAGATTTTAAAAGTATTTTTAGTTTTACATTACTTTGGATGTTGTCGAGCGATGTTTGAGACTGATTTCTAAAAATACTTTCAAAAATTATTTTTATCCACTATATTACATGCATGGTTCATTTTTCAACAACTTTGGAATGAGTCGGGCATGCAAGTAATACCCTCAATCGGTTTATGGATTTCTGTTCAAAGTCATAGATGTATGTGATGTATTAAATGATCTCTTACCCATTGTATCCTAAAAGCGGGTGTATCAAAAGTGATTAGCTGACTACTGTTCAAGAAGAATAAAGTTAAGACAGAACTAGTGGTAAATCAATCGCTCTCACTACGCCCAGTTAATTTAAGGATTTTTAGACATCAAAAACACCTATGCCTTCGAATGTAAATAGATAAATCGATTGAAAAATGTTGTTTGTACTCCGTCACGGAAGTCAACGACGTTGGAAAATATGCCACGGATTCGACTAATTAATAAATAAAAACATTATTTGAAATCAAGCTCGCTTATTCCGCTGTGACTGTCAATTTTAAATGATGATAATTCGTTACAAATCGAATACTCATCCCATCGCATATTTTACCAAATATGCCGTGAAAACATATGGTCTCAAAAATCCATAGTTTGCGTTTTATCGACGAAATTCGCTATTTTATGGCATGATGTATGTCGAATAATTTGGTGTCGCAACCCTCAATCATTTTCAGTTCATTTGTCACGCGGTTTCGCAGGGTATTATATACCCCACAATAATATATCACGTAGGAAGAATACCCCGAACGAATACTTAGTAAAAACAGATGTAGTTTATCATCTGGTGATATGTATGCCATTAAGCCGCTTAAGGGCTATCGTTTTATTGTTACACATTATTTAAAAATGAATATCTCTTTTTGGTTGGGTAGTATATGATCAAAAACAATTTTGGAGTTAATCTTTTGGATTGATGTGTTTGTTATAAAGTGAGACCTTTTCGAAAAATATTACTAGTTTAGGGCGACTTTAGAGGATTGTTTTTCGAATTAGCAACACTTTTTCTAGCTACAGTTAATTTGACTGCTGACAGTAATTTGTTCTAAGTTTTGTTTGCCATTTCACTACAAAAAAGACTGACACTAGAACAAAGTTTGCTGTTTGTACAAATTCATAGCAAAAACGATGCCGGCCAGAATGTTACAGTAAATGGAGAGAGCTATAGATCCACGACTTCTAAAATTTTCACTCCCCAATTGAATGAAATTAATGTAAAAGAGCTGTGGTTATAATAAAACGGCGCAAGTTGCCTTACAGTTTGTGGCAGAAATACACTGTCACTGAACGAAGTGTTGTCAATTCAAAAACAAACCTTTATATTACCGAGGATTTTGAAGGAAGTCTTGCAAAAAAATATTTATGTTGTATAAACAATCAGTTCATAAATTTATTATTTATATTTGTGTAAGTTTAAAAAGTGTTTTGATTTTTAAGAAGTATCATCAGACTGAAGACTGAACTTTATTTTAGATCAGTTATGCACAATCTTTACCTTCTAGCGGGCCGCAAAGAAAAAAATGATTTCATATGCGCTCGATCCTTTTTATACAGAATATATGTACGTTTCATGTAAAACATTCTTAAAGCCGTGTAAAAAAGATTAAGTGAATTTAGATAAATAAGTAATAGTTTCTATTATATTATTTTGACTACGTTATTTCAAAAATAAATAAGCCATGCAAAAAATGATTAAGAGTACATGCTTTTTAAAAAATCGTTTCATTGTGAAATATGTATGTTTCATTTATATGCAAGTTAATGCAATCTTGGTCTTGGTTAATTTTTAACTTGTTTTTTTTAATTTGACATAATAGTTGTAAGCCTGTTTCTATGAACCGATTTATTCTCCTTCATTGAAGAAAAAGCTTGCTTACATGTATTAAAAAAATGTTTTACGTGAAAAAAATATGTTTGAGAAAAAAGTTTAAGGGCCGCCACAAAATTCAAAAAGGGCCGCGGTTTGTGCATCACTGTTTTAGATAATAGATTTAGTGAAATCACAGGTATCAATTCATATCTCTTAATTGTAGCATTTTACTTTAAAATCGAGGAAAACTATTTATTCTTTGCTGTGATTTCAACATTTTACATTTATATAGTGATAACGTTTAGCTAGAAAGCGTGTTACAAATATTATCTAATTTCTAAGTTGACTCAAAAATATATAAACTTTGATAACGAAAATGACAGCTCTACTTACAGTTTACAGTGTTTACACCGTGAGTATCAAATAATGGTCCAATCTAATTCCGTTCATTCTGCTTCGTTTATTATTGATCGTTAATATTTTTGTCCACTACTAAACTGACAGAAACTTTATTGGTTTTATATTTTTAATTGAAATAGATTATAATTGGAAAAACAAAAATATGAAAGAATTATGTTAAAAAATAAAAGTTTTTATTATAATAAATTAAGATAAAAAGTCTTTTGTTTTTTAGTTCACGATAATTTAACTAGTGTCAAAGCGGTAACTAGGGATCCTCAAATTGAACTAGGCAACAACCTTCTTGCTAAAAACTTTATGGAAGTTGTTTATTTACTAAGAAAATATCAGTATAATGATAACTGATATTGGACTAAGAAAACTTTAACAGCCCGTGAAATTTTATTATGTTAAAAATAAAAATAAAGTCCTTTTATTTATTGGCGTAGTGGTTATTGAAGGATTTAAGGTACCTGGATATATAAGGATATTTGTACACAACGCTGTTACCCACCCACGTACAAACAGACTCTTTTTAAAAAATAATTATTATGTATTTTAGCTTTATCCAATTATTCATCTGATAATACTTTTGATATCTCTTTGAAATTTGATTAAAAAACCAAATACACTACATAGGTAAATTTTTAAAAGCGTTTGAAAACATAAGAGAGTAAAATTCACCTTATGATTTGGGATTTCAACTATTCGAATATCGAATAGTAAAACTGAAACTATCTGGATATATTTGGATATTCGGATACTTTTTAGTATATACATTATTTTGATGTATATACAAAATTTTTGATAGAAGTCATTTATTAAAATTTCAAAAATGCATATTTGAAAAATAACAGGGCATTAAATGTTTCATATTTCAAAATTGTTTATAAATAAGTTTTAATTGTTTCTACCGTTTAAAATAATCTTTCAGTAAGTTGCTGACGTTGAATTTATTGTTAAAAGTGTTTTAAACAACTTGTCCTAAATTGATCCAAATATTTTAAATTTTTTTCAGACTATTTGTACATTTTTAGTTTCCATGAGAGATAAAATTGAGCTTTGCATTTCACGAAGCAATTCGAAAATTGAAAAAGAAAGAGGCGTCACTTCCACTTCAGAGTCATGATACAAATACAAATACTAAATCAATTAGCCTAAAAAAGGCCAAATATAATCGGATATTCAATATTCAAATATCATATGTCATTTGACTTTGTAGATATATTTTAACTGAAAGAAATGTTTTCAATTCACGAAATAAATAAACACAGCTATTGTAAAAATGAATTTTCTTGAAATTAGCAAGGTAGCCCTTAAGCCCAGAGCCCAAGTTGTGTAATATTCGGCGAAAGAAAAACCAATACGCCGGTTTCTGCTCAATAGATCAATCTTTCCGCGCTACGCGGTATAGGATATACATCCCCATCCGCTTCCTCAGCCTACCCTTTCAACAACCCTCCCCAGCCAGCCCCTAGTAGAGGAAAGTGTGGTAGTTTTTCAATGTAAGCTTTTCTGGTAAATATCTTTCTTTATGACAAGTAACTGCACAGATTTAAAAAAATGTTAATGATAGAATTTTGGAATTAATAATTGATTTACACTGAAAAATAATAAAGAATGTTTTTTTTTAAATAAAATAATATAATTATATTAACTAACTATTTAATAAAATAATATTTGCCATTAATAAAAAAATAATTGGACAATTTAAGTACAAAGCAACCGACAAAATTTGATATACATATTTAAAAAACACAACCCAATAAAATATTGTTTTCACATTAATTTTATATGATAAGGACCAGGACGCTTATAAAAGAATACAATATTACAGTGCTATTCGTTTAGAAAAAAATAAAATCATTAGGGTGTAACAAACAATTGGTAATAAAAAGAATTATTTACTGATAAATATACAAAATATAGATCAGATGCAGAAAATTTCATATAAATACAATTTTTATCACCTCTTAAATATATTTTGAAATCTTATCAAAAAATAATTAGGTTCAAGTGGTAACGAACGATAAATTCGAATATGATTATAAACTGGGATATTTTTACAAAATAAATTATAATTTACTAATGCTACTTTTAAATATAAGTGAAATTAGTAAAATGGAGAAGTTTATTATTTAATATATAACCATTATTTAGAAAGAAGTTAGCAAGAAAAAAATATTACGTTATGTAAAAAGAATATTATGAAAAAATATAACAATACAGTATAAGCATACGTGAAGTACACCTAAATTTAAATAATCTCTTTCAGCTTTCACCCTGAAAATCGCATTAAAAATATGACACTGAAAAAATATTTTCATTCATAAAGAATCAAAAAAGGCAAAAGCTGCCACGGCTGTGAAAATAGGATTTTCTTCAAACAGATTTTGGCGAGTTTTTTCCACCGAATATGGGATTAGGCGAAAGGAGTCTCAAATAAGCCCACTCTCCTCCAGATGTTATTTGCTTCACTATAGAGAAAAAACATCGAAGACGCACTTGTTCGTAATATATGCGTTGTTTATGCTTCCGGTAAAGGGGGTACTCCTAGCCTAAAATCCCATAAAAACAGATAAAAACATCGGTATTAAAAAAATTCTATCCATATCGCCATACATCTTGTTCGGCGCGTTCAAAAGCGCGCGAGAATACACGAGCGCGGCTTTTTTTATTCGGAAGACACTTTTTCTATTATTCGTTTACCGATTTTTGTTGTTGCTATTGTACAAATGGATAAGTAGTATCAGAAAAAATGTACAAAATTTATTTGATTAAAAACAGCAAAAAAATAAACTATAATATATCAGTGGCTTAGTTCCACACTGCTAAAAATAGAAATTGGAAGTTTTGAGAAGTGGCTGACACAGCTGAGTTGTAGAAAAGTGATAATTGTTATTTGTTTCATCTTTTTAGTGAATCATTTGGTAATATATCAAAATTATATTCAAATTTGTTGAAATGTTGACAAAATCATGAAATGATATTTCGAGTAATATTTATATGAAACTGAAAGAAGACTAAATTTGAATTGTTCAAACTATGTACATTCTCACAGATTTTGTCACTAACGACCCGAGTTTCGCCTTTCGCCATCTTCAGGCGTTCAAGTGCACGAATGAACTTGAACTGACGTTTAGTAAATGAATGTTTGGTGTTTATTTAAGAAATAAATGTATCATTGAGTTCAAAGCCATTGCTGGCGAAAAGGATAAGCTCATGGGAATGCCCACAGATTTGAGGAGTAAGTAGTTTCAAGAACTATATTTTATTTGTTTGTCGGCAAAGGTTTTATGATTATATTTATATAGGGTACAAAAGTGGAGACCCAGGTAGGTTGAGTATTTCATTTAAAATCGGAAGACTATGCAATTGTGCTCTATTAATTTTCAAAACTTCCTGGAAAAAGAGTTTATGACTGTCCGTATTTGGGTGTAACATTTTTATCCCTTGTTCCTGATTGAACACGTGTCCTTCCGAAATTAAGTGATTAATTGCTTTTGCTAATCACTTAATTTCGGAGTTTTTTTTATGGAGCTAAAGAAGAGAGGTATTCGAATATAATGGGTGATATATCTCAAAACATCATTTTTTAGTCATAGTTCATCGGTATATAGTTTTATTATTTTTTATATTAGCATTTTTTGTCGCGTCCGTGTTGCATTGATTAACGGATCTCACGGGTTGAATTGTCAGCACAAGCAGTGTGTTTTAAATCGATGTTTCGATTTCTGTTTAAAAGCACGAGTATTTACAATGTTTTAAAATTTCATCCTACTCTCCCAATCCTAAAATAACGGCACAGCGAGACTGATTAGCTAACCACTAGCCGTTTCCAAGTCCAAAACTTCCATCCTATTATATTAAAAAAGACGAGTGGAGCAACTGATGTTGAACTGAAAAATGTCAAAATAATCGTTTTATTCCTTGACGAAAGCAATAATTTTGATGATAACTAATTGGAAAGAAAAACCATGTACGTATAGAAGTGTTTAAATGAGCATTAAGGTAGATTCAAATCAGGAAAATTCTGTAGCCTTTATAATCGTAAATTAACACATAAAACATTAAATCACGCATTTTTAACGATTGATTCGATCTAAATATATGCTAACTACCAAAATTAAGTGTCTTAATGCCAATCAGATGCGAGTGTTGATAAATTCGGTTGTCAAATAATTGCACTTTCAACAGAACGTTTTCAGAATCAGCAAGGCGATGAAAAGCAATGAAAATATCATCAGCCGATTCTTTACCTTACTTATAAGCAAGTACCCACCACCATTTATTGTTTATATGGAGACAACGTTGTTTGGCCTCCTTCAACAACGCAAGAGTAAAACCCTCTCGCTCATGGCCCGAGCACCATTGTGTTTGATAAATGAAACGTTCAATAAAATAAAAAGTGTGATTAAGTCAGTCACTTGAATCTAGTTGATATTAAGTTTCTTGTGTAAAATCTGGAAACGCTCATTGTATTAAACGAGTTCATTGTTTTAGCTTGACACTTTCTGTAAAGATAAGTCTGTATGATTCATATTAGCGACCTTTACATAAATACGCTTCCATGCGCTATTGAATGGTGTATGTGTGCTTTATAACTTGAAATAGTGGATCTAGTATCTAAATTAATCTTTTATGTTTTGAAAAAGTAAAGTAAAATAGACTTAATATGTTATTCTAAAGTAATTTATTAAATTATTATTAGATTATGTCAATTAAACACTAGTTTATAAGTCTTCGTGCTCTTCAAGTTTGTGTATATTATATAATAAGGCTATACCCCAAAATCATCATAACAGGTTTTTGCGCCTCCTATAAAATTTGGTATATCTGGGTCACAGTCGATATGTAAACACCTGCCTACCAACAAAAAAAATATAAGAGCTTCTGAAGAATGTTTGTCGAGTATAATAGTTAAGTAATCAAATTGTTGATTAATTATTCAATGGAGCTATTCTATCGAATAATGGTCAAGATAAAGTCAATTTATACAAAACAATATAGGTATTTGTACGTTGAAAAGTTTTTGTGTGCAAAACCATATAAATCCTTCTTTGCAGTCTTCATTCATCTTATAATACGCGCTTTGCCTATATTGAAGTCAGCCTAAACAGCGATCGTTAGCAGAATATCATAACTCCCTTTATTGCGAAGCTTCACATTTTTTTTTATTACGAAGAATGTTTTTGTTGTCCGGCGCTGCGGCCCTTCAAAACTAATAAACTGGAATTTTTTGCACATTTTTAACACATTTTTATGGGTTTCCTTGTAGCTGCTTAACTTTTTATACCTTTTAAACGGGCATTCCCCGTTTTATATCGGCGGCTGTCTATAAACAGGCATTTGCAAACTTTACAGAATAGTCATTTTGTTGTTTTTGTAATACGCTATTATTAAATCGTTACTTATATGTGCTCCCGAATGCAAACACTTCTTTGTTATGTTTCGCACTAAAAAAGTGTATCGATAAAAAAATTATTGCCCATAAAAACAGTGCATCATATTATCTACTAAAAATTGAGCTTTGTTCTTATAAGAAAACATTGAACTGACGTTGAATGATCTGTGTTATAAAGTTAATCTTGAAGTTTATTATTCTTACTAACAAAATAAAATTTTTATGGATAAATATATTAAATCATTATTATATTATAAATAAGGTACTACATAAACAGTCTGAGGTCATTTTTTGTCAGAAAAGCTTTTGCCTGATAATAAAAAGATACTATGTGTACACATTTTTAGTGTATATATAATTAATAAACTGATTAAAAATAAGATTGGAAATTTTATCATTTCCAATTAGAATATTTGTAATTGTATTATCTTATATTATTTTTCTACCATCAATTAAAAGAAACTCATTTTTATCAAAAAGACAATTTTTAGTAAATTTGAATCGTTCAAATTATGTACATTCACACAAATTTTGTCACTAAAGACGCGGGTTTCTCTTTTCGGCATCTTCAGTCGTTTAAGTGCACGGATGAACATACGATTTTTCGTACTGATTATGCAATAATCGACATCGGTTTTAATCATTAAAAAACAAATAAAGGCAATAGTACAAAAACATCTGTAATTGGTAGTTGTAACTAAAATATTTTAATCTCTCCAGTTGAATGATGAGTAAATTTGAATTAGTGCGTTTCGCTTAGGAGCTTAAAAGAAGGTTTACGCTCTATTGTATAATTATATTACGTTGGACTGTAAATATATGAAAAAGTCTTACGTACACTGAATAAAAAAAATCATATATTAAAAAAAAACTGAAAATGCTTCCTAAATATTAAAACTTTCATTATTTGGCTTGCTAAAGAGGTATATCAAATTTCTTTTAAATGTCTGAACAAAACTTTTTTTGACATGTTTAATTCATTAATATGTTATGTGTACTTTTTGATCCAAATCAATCTCTCCGTAACACTTCAACATTTAAACAGATTTAAGTAGTTGCTTAGATCAACAATACACAATTGAACCAATGAAATCACATTAAAAATCTAAGACCACTGTCAAATAATAAATTTGAGGTTTGAGAATCTTCAGGTTTTTAGTATGAGACAGGGTGAACTTTTTTCGGCCCACTACCCCCGCGAGAAGCGCGCAGTTTACGACGATCTCTCAGAAGAGATATTCTAATAATGTGCATAAAGTTATCTGGGAGGCTTTACGAGGGGGGTGGCGGGTCACCGGTTGGCGGTGCAGCCGAGCGGATTTGATGGTGTCGATAGCTTTTTTCTGCTGATGCCGATGACAAGGGGAGCTTTAAGGGCAAAGCGAGCTGGCTGTAATAGTTTGCCGCTTACAGTAAAACTGTGTTAATTGTGCAATTGCTGCAATGGCAGATGCTTTGAAGGTCTTACGATGATTTGTTTAATGTTTCGTGTTTCAAGGATAACAGCAGCGTCTTTTGAAATGGAAAAATTACGAAATACTTCATCTGTGCTTATGATATTTTCACTTCACTTTGAAATTGAAGACACAAGTGGACGAAAGAGTAATGTACCAAAATCAGAGTTTTTAATAAATTAAAGTCAATGTTAAGTTTTTATTATATTTGAAGACAGTTTTTGATGCTACATGTTTAAAATAGCATTCTATTTGTAAATACAAAAAATACCACTGCTATGATTATTATGGACGAAGAAGACCTGAATAGGGTTTCTAATCCAGAGATCCCGACTAAATTTGAGATTACGTTAGTACAACGACAATCCGAAGATTTCGGGATTTAGGATATCAAGTGAAAATCCGTTATATGTGGAATTATTTTAGGCTGAAGTCATTGACAATGGAAAGACCTGAATTGACAGTTTCAGTTCAATTCGACTTTAGTGACGGTGACTTTTAAAATGTACACTGCCAATAGTTGATAAAAAAGGATTAAATTCAAGAAAATAAGCTCCACATTTAATAAATATGATCAGGACCGGTTTCGCGCATGACAAGCATTTTCAACTGATTTTAATACACGTTAATACAGTGTTAACAAAAAATGCTATTACAGGTTTAACAAACAATTGCTTATAGAGATAATTTAAGATTTCGACTGAAGGTGCTTGGTGGAATTTCAATATTAAATTTGAATCGTTCAAATTGTGTACATTCACACAGAGTTTGCTTATAGATAGTTTTATTTGGTTCTGTATAAATAGCACTGCATTGATGTGTATTCCTTATCAGTTGAAAATGACAGTCATGGGTGAAACTGGACTTGATAATAAAAAATAATGTGGAATTTAATATAATAACTTTTAAATGAATATAACGGAATAATAGAAAATTTAAATTAATGATTATTCCACGTATTGTGTTAAGGGCATCCAATACCGGGATCCCGTTCAATTTTCTGATCCTGAAATTCCGGGATTGAGATGGCCGCGATCCCGGGATTTCAAATTCCTCAGTGAGCTAAAAAAAAAAAAAAAGAGTTTCGGTGAGATTCTGGGAAAAAGTATACCAAATCGGAGATTTAGAATTTCTCGGTGAGCTAAAAAAAAAAAAACGAGGTTCTGTGAGAATCTGGGAAAAAGTACGAATTGAGGATTTCAAATTTCTCGGTAAGAAAATCACAATCCCGGGATCCCGAAAAAAAGGGGATCAATCCCGAAATCCCGGGATTGGAAAAAGGCTCCGGGATTGGATACCCTAATTGTGTTACTAACTGTGACACGTGTTTCGCCACATTGAGAGGCATCTTCAGACTGACAAAAAAGTGTTATTTTTCGAATATATTCTTGTTTTTACTTGATAATATTTTTATAGTATACAAATTTTAGCAGATTGATTTTCACTATATTCATACCAATACAACTAAAAAGCTCCTGAAGTTTCTTTAAGGTGGTTTGGGTATTAATAATGTGGGATTCTATTAATTAATGTATATTTAAAAAAAATGTATTGTTAACCTTAAACTCTGTAGATAGTATCAAAAAAGCAGTCTTCTATAAGGAATATTATGTTTTAAGTTATATTTATTAAAAAATAATTTTGTAAAAATATTCTTGAAACGTATTATGACGTTCGTTTATATTCCTCATCTCCTTCCACCGACCCCCAAGAGCCACCCCTTATTACGCCATAATTTACGACATTTTCTCCGCGTAAATAACCTATATATTTTTTCATCCCCAATCTTGTACATTAATTAAGTTTTATTTTACTGCCTTGGCCCGGCGGTATAAATTGAAATTTGTTAATTTATTTCAAACTCGTGTTTTTAATTTCGAAAAGTATGATAATTTTATAGAAAATTGAGAAAAAAATAAAGCAGATACTTAACCGTTTTTTTTTGATCTTTCATGCATATTTTTTTTTCTTCTTGGTGTAATCATTTTTTTAAAAAATATCTTTTAACATTGAAATTGTTGTTATAATTTAAAATTTTGACTGAAGGTAACTTGGTGAAATTTCGATATTTATTTTGAATCGTTCAAATTTAAATTAAATGAAAAATTACCATTTGGAAATCAAAAAACAATTAAAGATAACAACATATTTGGGGATTTTTTTTAATGCAATATGTATTAAAAATTTTATCGCTCATTAGTGAATTATTAAAATTTTCTTTTTTCTTTTGGCCATGTTCGCTCCCTATGTGGAGCATATGGCCGCCACGTGGCACCTCCATGTTTCCCTGTCTCCCGCCAACTGCTTTGATTCCTCCGATGACATGCCAGCATCCCTCAGTTCCGCCGAGTACATCCTATGGATAGTAATGATTAAAATTAGTAATATTTTAATTACTTATAATTACTTTTTAAAAAAATTGATTTGGGCGAGCTTGATGCTTAACTCCACAAATAACGATATTTACATATTTTTTTAATGGGCCCTCTAGAAGTGAAGTGAGCCAACTAGTAAAATTGGTAAAACTTTTTCCTTGGACTATAAAGTAGGGTTCCCGGTAAATTGCTCGAATAACAAGATAATCAATTTGTTTCCGTTTGTTCTGTCTTAGCCTAGTCTTCTGTGGTTTATGGAAATATATACAAACAGTTTGAGTAACTAATTAATAAGCAGTTCTCGTAGAAACACTTCTGTTGAGATAAAATCCATTAAAAGATCATATGTTCCGCATTTGGAGCGAACACGGTTAAAATAAATACTTACGAAAATTATTTTTATATTTCACTCTCTAAGCAAGTGTCGCCACAAGTAGGGTATCCAATCCCGAAGCCTTTTTCCAATCCCGGGATTTCGGGATTGAATTATTTTGAATCCCGGGATCCCGGGATCGAGATTTTCTCACCGAGGAATTTGAAATACTCAATTTGCTATACTTTTTTCCAGAATCTCACAGAAACTTGTTTTTTTTTTTTTTTAGCTCACCGAGGAATTTGAAATCCCCGATTTGGTATACTTTTTCCCAGAATCTCACAGAAACTCGTTTTTTTTTTTTTTTTTTAGCTCACCGAAGTATTTGAAATCCCCGATTTGCCAATTTCGTATAAATTTCGAGAATTTGCTAGAAATTTCTCAATACCGAAATCCCGGGATCGCGGCCATCTCAATCCCGGAATTTCGGGATCAGAAAATTGAACGGGATCCCGGGATTGGATGCCCTAGCCACAAGATAAAAATGAAATTCGTAGAAAAAGTCGTGAAACATCGTTTAAATAACCAAGCAATTCGAATAATTTGTAATTTGAGCAATTTACCGGCTCCCATAAAGTACAATCACGTCTTTATTTGATGCTTTGGTGCATTGCATATTTTTATTTAACGGAAATAACACTATTGCGATGTGTATTGGCTAAGGTTATTTCATGCCTCACTTTACCTCCAATAGGCCAATGATGTATTTTGCATTTATTTAAATTATAAGATGTGAATTTATTTTTAGTTTTTAAGACGTTTGTCTCAAAAATTGCTATAAAGACAATTAAATGAATGTAGTTATTTAAAAAGCGATATAAATTATGAAACGTTGTAAGAAAGTGTTCATTATTTGAGCTTCTTTACACAGAATCCCTTCCGTCGTTTTTGTTATTCCTTATTTTGTCATTTCCGTTAGTCCCTTTGTGATGTCATTAACCCTTGGCCTGTCGTCAGGATGAAACAGGCTCTGATACAATCCATTCTGCTTGGGTGATATGATTGAATGGTGACAAAAATGGAAAGAAAAAACGAAATATTTTAGACGCAAGCTCACTTATAACGTGAATATATGTATGCTTATAAATTTGGTACATTTATTTTCGGTTTTAAATATTATAATTTCAAATTAGAAAAAAGTACTTAATTAGATAAAATTACTCAATTTATTTGCCATGGTATGCTAATTATCGATATTATAGTTAATTGCAATTTAATGAAATGTACAGGAATCTAGCATTTTTACCAGGGATGTGGAGTCGCGTGAAAAAAAGACGACTCCGACTCCAGCTTTAAAATAATTTACGGCTCTGACTCCGAGGAAATTTTTCAATAATTTTATTTTAACTTATATATATGTATACCATTAGATCATCTTTTGAACATTTTGTTTAAAAACACATCATTAAATATATTTAAAAAAAAAATCGAGCCGCTCATTTTTCACGATTTCAACTCCGACTCCAGCCAAAATACCGCGACTCCGTGACTTCGACTCCACAGCCCTGATTTTTACAGTTGTGTAAATCAAGTAATAAATATTTCACTCTAAAGTGTCTTTCATTTTCATTTACCCAATACTTGTTTATTTATACAGTTTTTTGGCTCTTCTGTAAAATTGAACAAATGTCGGTTACGTATTGTCAACTTATGGCCATCAATATACCACATCTGAAATAAATAATGAATAATAAAAAATCATTAATTATTTTGCTTTACTATGATGATGACAAAAGATAAGAAGATAATGATGCAAAATAATTGAAGCAGGCTACAGCACATGTAATGGCAAAACGTTCCTAGTAGGGTCCCTAGACAGTTTTACGATACGATCTTCAATTAAAATTTCATACGCGGCCTCGGTAAAAACGTCAGAATATGAAATTTGATGCGTTGTATTTGTTTCTTTGATATACACTGGATATATAAATATGTATGACGATAATGGCCGAAGTTTAAATTACAGTAGACGTCAAAAATGGCGTTTTGATATAAAATATACGTAGATATATTTTGCTTTTCATGTCTTACGTAAAGTGTTGCTAGAATAAGTATATTTATAAGCCAGGCATAAAGCAAAACGTTCTACGTAAGTGACGGTGTACTCGGGTTTGAATCCAAATCCAAGTATAGAAAACTTTTATAATTCAATTATACAAATTTGAACCATTAATCATTAATAAAAACACAGTATTCCTTTGTATTTTATTCCATTCTATTTAAAAGGTCAGAAACGGTTTTGCTCATTGTGAGCATTGTCAACTGATAAGAAATATAATATATATAAACAGTGCTATTTATACGAAAGAAAAGGTGTAAACAACAATTGACATGAAAAAAAATCTAAAAATTACAATATACGTGATTCTTTAATGACGCAAAATTAAAATGTTCAACACCTTAACATATAATTGAAAAATCATCAAAGACTAATAAATTTGAAATTTTGTAAACGACCCGGGCTTAGCCTTTCGGCATCTTCAGGCGTTCAAGTGCACAGGTGAACTTGAAATGACGTTCAGTAAAAAAAGTATACCGTACTTATATAAGAAATAAATGTATCACTAAGATTAAAACCATTGCTGGCGAAATGGATTAACCCATGAGAATGCCTTCAAATTTAAATGGTGAGTAATTTTAAGAACTTAAGGAAGTAGGAGAAATTTATAAGTAAGGAATTAAAATCAATGTTTACGTATAATAACCTAACGATAATAAATCTAAAGATGGTACTCAAAGACGTGAAACACGTTTCACAATTCGTTACATAATCAGTGAAAAAATAGAGTCATCAATTACGACCTTATATTAAAAATAATTTATTCAAAGTTACTGCTGAATCTATCGAAAAGACTAGCGAATCGCTCTAAATATGAAGCATGTTTAGTTTCAAATTGGTAGTAGTAAATCCATGAAGAGATTGAAAAAACAAATGATCAACGGAAATATCTCACGAGTACAAAGTGGCGGATTATCCCATAAGCGCAAGAGGCGCTCGCATGGGGTCTCCAAATCTTAGGGTCCTCAAAATTAATTATTAATTATAATTAATTAATTTTTCAGTATGTCTTCTTATTTTAAGTTAAGCTGTTTATTAGTCCCATTAACTATCATTCTTGCTTATTATTATTTAATTGTTTTTACTTGTAATTATACCAATTCTTTGCATTTAATTAACCTTTATTAATATCTATATATTTTTAATTATTATTTATTGTTGCCTTTCAAATTGTACCTAAATACAATGTGTCTTAACTGTATCATTGAGGAGATATCATCTTCGGTGTGATGCAGAAAAGAAAAGAAAAAGTTTATCGAATAAAAAAAAAAAAGACTTTATTCGAATAACAGGGACTCCAAATTGTATTGAGCCTGGGGCCTCCCAATTGCGTAATCTGCCAGTGTGGGTACCGCAAACGAATATGACCAACTCCCAACAGAATTGATCAATCGGTTCCATGACTTGAGTAACTGTTTCATTTATTTCATTCAAATAATAATTTTGGCTATTTCTTACATTTTTAAGCTTGTACGCTTTGACATTGTAACCAACACGTGTGCTTAAAAATACAAATGTATAATTTGAAGGATTCTCAGTATCCGGAAATATTTTTCGGCTGACTGGAGAGTGTTGCCAGGATACCGAAGTTTTCTTACGCACATCTCAAATGTCATGGTTTGCTACGTGTGCGAGAATTCGCAAATTGGAAGCGTCCTTTGAAATATTATCCAAAACACTGAATTTGATTGAAATAACGACAGTACCATAAAAAGTCTTTCAACATTATAAATCTGTCCTTGAGCAGATACAGTGTCATTTTAGAGCGTATAAAACCAAATAAAAAGCATAATGAACTTCTCAAATTTATTTAATATTATCAGGACTGATTTTTTCACGACTAGCATTATCAACTGATAAGGAATTTACAAATAAATGTACAAAATATGAAAAAGTGACTGTTTAACTTTTTAACTGCCGATAGATGTACGTATGGCGGTACGAAGCACGCCCAGATTTATCGTTATTGAAAATGTATTAAAGTGTATTTATAAAAACTAACCAAATACACGAAGAGTGCGCCAATGTGTTCAAAATATTTGTATGCTCAAAATAATTGATGAAGGTTAGTAAAATCCTCTTTAAAACGGAGATTGTATGACCGGCGTCCCAGCCACGGAAAATTGTGCGCTTTAAGACGCGTATGGCAGTTAAACGGTTAACACCTCAAACATTTTAGTTTGTGTTTGTTTAGTGTCACTTATTCATAATTGGTACTGTAATTTTTAAAATATTTTCATTGCTAATTGTTTATTACACCTTTTTATTTAAATTTGTTTTGTATAAATAACACTTTTGAATTCTGTTTATCATTTGATAATGATCGCCATGAGCAGTGTTCCCTCTAAGCTGTGCGCGTGTGCGCGCGCACACAACTTGCCGAGCGCGCGCACATACATTACAACAGAGCGCACAAAAGATACATCAGCTATACCACCACCAGAATAAATTAATTGAGATTATATAGTGTTGTTAATTATTGTCATTATTAAAAATCAATCTTTTCGTTTAGTATGTCTAAATATCGCTGTGTGGCGCACAAATCTTTTTATTTTTTGTCAAAGTTGCACAACCAATGTCTTTCGCGCACATAACCTTCCGAAAATTAGAGGGAACATTGGCCATGAGTGAAACCAATCGTGATCTTTGTAAAAAAAAGTAAAAATAATTACAAAAGAGTACTGCGTGTTTCTTTTCCTCTAATAATAATTACAAAACTAACTAAAGAGTAATTAAGCTAAATTAAAAAGGTGATCTTATTAAATAAAAGTGAGAATTAATACAAATGCGTATTTTATTTATTGACTACAATGCTTTTCCACCAAGTATTGACAGTAAACATCTTAAAAGTGTTTTATATGACTGTGTTTAATGGAGAAATGTAATTATGCTTTTATATCGTCAAAAAAACTTCATGTACTTGTTGTAATTAAATTGATTTTGATAAACTGTGAGAATATTCTTGCATCAATATGAGGCATGTAAAAACAAAAACGACCTTTTCCAGCAGCATTTTTTTTTACTCACCAACTTACTTGGTTGAAAATGCTTACGATGTGTTAAACTAGTCATCATTTGATCGTTTCAAAAAATACTGCCATATTTATTTAAAATCTTATTTGAGGGTATTACTTGCAAACACGGCTTATTCAAAAATGGTTAAAAATTTAATCTTGAATTTCATTAAAAAAAAAGAATGTACATACATTTTAAAAGTATTTTTAGTCATACATTACTTTGGAATCATATTTTGGATGTTATCAAGCCATGTTTGAGACTGGTTTCTAAAAATACATACTTTAAAAAATATATTTTTATCTACTAAATTACATTCATTCAACAACTTTGGAATGAGCCGGGTATGGGCATGCAACTTTGGAATGCAAGTAATACCCTCATTTTATTGTTTTTTTTTAATCATTTACACAAATGTTTCTCATGCGTGCTTTTGATAATATTCTAATCGACATAACAGTTAGATATATTTTTGTATACTGTCAACAAGCCCATCAGTAGCTTAAATATGATAAAACTAAAGGGTATCAAAATTGCCAGTGGTGTGCAGAAATATTTTCCCCTGACACATAACCCGTGTTGACTATTTTCACACACTTTTTCCGCCCTTTTTTCAAGGCACTTTCCCCATTAGCATGACATAACGTATATCGCATCATCTTTCACTGAGAAACATTCATCACGCGCCGCCCTTTGCTTTTTCCTCCACATCCTGAGCGCATCCAGCAAGGAAGATTTCTCATACATAACTAGGATATAAATGAAAATAAAACGGCTCCATACAGCGGGCCTACACAGATAAATTGCCCGCACGAAAAAGATATAACACTTTCGTGTAAATAATGTTTGCAAATCTTAAAGTGGGTTATAAGTTAATAAAATATTTCTGGCACAGCATGTAGCTCTAATATATATTATTTAACAATGTGAAAAACTTTGTTTTACTTTATATTAAGAATACATATAAAATACCACATTATAAATCTAAGTTGTAAGGACTTTTAAGTTTTTGACCAAAAATACAGCAAAAGAGCAAAATATAATTTAAGATTTCGACTAAAGGTGCTTGGTAGAATTTCAATATTTAATTTTTGAAATTGAAAGAAGAAAGAGATTGAATTGCCAATGCACCAAATATTTTTAAGTTGAAAGATCATACAAGAAAAACTCGAGGTAAATAAACATCACAAACCCCCAAGTCTTAGGTCTCAAATTTTACCCTATATCGGTCAGCATAGTAAATAGTCATAATTTAAATTAAATTAACAAAAAACCTAACCTAACCTAACCAAGATGGTAATAAAATATTCTGACCGTTCTTATTTCTATGCTGACCAAAAATTGATTTAAATTAAGACACTGATTAATTTATTCCCTTATTTTTTAAATAAAAATACACTTTTCATTTTAGTTGTCATATATTTAACACAAATACATTCATCCCTTTAGTTTCAGATGGCAACCAGGCGCACAGAGGGTGGGTATGGATGGCTATCGCTTCACGAAAATTCGTGCTGCTAACTTTTAATTACGAAAGTTTATAATAACAAATACACGCCGGCGACCGTTGGCTTCTACATCAGTGAAGTCGATTTGCTAGCACTAACTTTGAAGAGAGAGTTCGAATAAAAATCGTTGTTATTTTATGTTCGCCTAATACTTCGATGCTTATTGATTTGGGTATTTAAAATGAATTATACAAATGTAGAATTAATAATTGTTGGTGTAATTTTATGAAGAGAATGATAAATAGTGAGTTAAATAGCCATTCACATTTAAAACTTAGAAAATAAAATTTGTTTTCTTTTCTATTGTAATTGTAGACTATGATTAATAAGACCCTTGGTATGAAATTTACAGTGATAATTTATTTTTATTAGCTTTAAAGAATAAAGTATATAAAATAATCTATTTGTTATGAATACATTTGATTAGTTAGTTCATTAAAAGAGTTTCAGTAAGTAAATGAATTAAATTTTAAATTAAAATAGTTTAAAACTTTTATTTGTTCTCTCGGTCGTATAATTAAGTGTGAAATTTTATTTGAAAGGCTTACGATCTTGTATTTTTGTTATTATTTAAAAATATTTTTAGAACTTAATTACTATGATATTTATATATATTATCACAATGGAGTTCTAGAAAGTAAATGAAAATTTAATCAGTAAACCATTAACTTATTAATTGATTTGGCATTTACTTGGTAGAACTCCATTATAACAGATTAAAATATCAAAGTATTTTAGTTCTACAGTTTTTTAATAATTTTATGCGTTGATAGCTACATCGTCAGAACTAGACTAGAACTAGTTCTGACGATGGCGCAAGCCAAAATAGCTATCAACGCATAAAATTATTAAAAAAACTGTAGAACTAAAATACTTTGATATTTTTAATCTGTTAAGCCATTAACTTTTAGAAAATGGTTAATCGATTGACAATGATGTGTGTTAAAATGGAAAAAAAACATTTTAAATATTATTGCTGTTTATTCTTTATATTGACAATATAGTACATATAAATTCAGTTTAATGTTGACAAAACTCTTTTCAAAGTACAATATAACTGCCATGCGTTTTACTTGAGTTATTTGTAATTATGAAAGATTTTTCGAAACCAATCGAACTTTTACAAAAGGATGTTTTATGTTTTATTGTAATGACTTTTCATTTTTATTTAAGAGAGCAATTTTAATGTTAAGCTTTATAATACCTCTTGAAATTGAAATATTTTTAAGGTGTTCACAATTAAACTGGCGCAAACGCATGTTTCAATAATAATCAAAAGTTCTTTTTTACTACTTCTGCATTTATTTATTGGTATCAGGACGGGTTTTGCTGGATTCCGGAGATTTAAAGAATATTTAACATTCACTAAGGCGATGAATTTACTTCGCTTGGAAACATTTATTATTAAAATTAAGTATTACGACTGAGGGTGCTTGATGAAATTTCAATATCAAATTTGAATTGTTTGAATTTTTTACTTTTCCATACAAAATTCAAACAATTGAAATTTCATTTATTATTAAATAAACACACGTTTGATATTAATAAAAACATTGTAATCCTGCAATTAAATAATGCATAAGAAAAAATAACATTTAATATATGTACATATATGAGACTTATTGAACGAGCAAATTAATTTACCTTTATCACTGTTGTTACATCCATTTAATTTTGATACGTCTTTTTTTAACAATAAATTATGACTTCTTATACACATATTTTACTTTGTTTCTTTTTATTTAAATAATTATATATTATTTTTTTATATGATGAAAAAAACCTGTTTTTATCATAATAAATAAATAAATATTCATTATATTATAAATTATCTTTATATTGAAAAAAAAACATCTCAAAAAACGTTAATCAACCACTTTAATACCAAGCGGACTCAGGTGTCCGGAACAAATGGAAGCAAACACGGATGTCCAAGACATTTAAAAAATCAAACACTTGGTATTCTAATAGAATATAAGCAATATTTGTATGAATATGTGTAGTGCTATCTACACTGAGTCAATAAAGGTTTTTAAAATATCAAATTCGAGTGTATATTAGGCAAAAATATTTTTCTCAAAAATACGCAGTATCTCTGGGACATATTAATGATTTATTTGTGCGGTATTCAAACGGTTAAACTAGTTTTAGATCGAATCGTCGATCTTAGTCGTGTACATAATTTAAACATGTAGAAAAATACATCACTGATGTAATCTTTTTATAATAACAGCAAAACTAAACTAAAATATGTAAAATACCCTTGCATCAAATTCTTAACCTTTACGACAAAATTACATATCACTCGTATAATAAATGATACGGTCGAGACAAAATTTACTTTTTCAGTTAATTTTTTATTCATAGCATAACTTGAAAGAATCTAAAAAATATACTAGAGGGAAAAATAGCATGGGAAATTAACAGGTGGCGTGGTGTTTAGAGAAAGACAGCCTATTTCATGTCGTTTCCCACTCTGACTTTCACAAAGTGATTTATTCACGTAGGTTGACATAATAAATTGATGTGAAATTGTAAGTACGAAGTAGTAGTTGCTTTAATAATAATTGTCTTTTTGAGTTGTGTATATTTTTTCTCTAGAAAATAAGTCAATATTATTTATAACACATCAGATAGACAACTATTGTGGCAATCACTAAACAACTATTAATATCAACCGCCTGTGTGGTCAAGTGGTCAACGTCGTTGATTTCGGTCACGGAAGTCGAATCCCAGTACGGACAGTTTTATAAATTGATTTTTCAATCGATTTATGAATTTATGTTCGAAGGCATGGATGTATGTGATGTCTTGAATTGCCCCTCCCACCCATCCAATCCTATGAACAGGGAGTATCGAGAGAGATTAGCTATCCACGAGTCCTGTCCTAGCCCTATATTTCTATTCCTACTGAGCAACAAGCAGTTCTCGTAGAAACACTTCTGTTGAGATAAACTCCATTAAGAGTCCATATGCTCCACATTAGGAGCGGACATGGTAAAATAATAAATAAGTAAAGCTTAATAAAAATAATAAAACATTTTTAGTACTTTTTCCACATAAAATTTATTAGATCAGGACCGGTTTCGCTCATCGCGAGCATTATCAACTGATAAGAAAAATACAAAAACAGTGATATTTATACAAATTTAAATTGAAATAAAAAGGTGTAAGCAACTATTAACAATTTAAAGGATTAGCAAATTACATTATAATTACAAAAAGCTTACCCATTAAAGTGTGTCACACAATGCGTGTTGAATAAATTACTGTCAAAAATATCGCATCAAGACAACACTGTTACAAATCTAAAAACCGGTTTTCTGGTGTAAGTGTCAAATCAACTGCCTGCTCAGTATTTACGATAATGTTATACTTTTTATAAGTTTTATAAGTTTTATAAAAAATCTGAAGCAACACTGTTATAATTGAAATGAGTATGTGTTTATATATGTTGTTGTAACATGACATTTGGAATTATGCTAATATTGTTTTAAAAAGTGTGTGATATAAAAGTAATTTAATTTGTTACTTCTATGTATTCTGTGATGCAGTCAGTTCTCCAAATCCCATTTAAAGTTATGAAAAATAATATTTATTATAAGTTTATTGCTCGGAATAATATTATATTACGTTAGTTAGTTCAATCATTCAAGGCAATGGTCTAAAAAACTATTACTTCTTGTTATAATAAAATATCGTTAATAGTCAGTTTTTTAAAAAATACTAGAAGCAACATAATTATGCTAGACACATGCACGCCGTGAGAAATTTACTAGAAAGTCCATATTGCAGTCCTTATGCAGCATATAAGTGTTAGGTGAACATTGTGGCTATAAAATATAAAATTCACATTCTCCAAACATTTTCAACTTGCCATACAATCAATTACTTTACTCATATTTTATATATAACATAAATAACGTATAAAAGTAAATAGTAGATTCAATAGAATCTTTTTTATTTTCGCTAAACGTCTCACTGTCATGGTAATTGCAAAGCGGTGAATAGGGCTTATCGATTTTTTAAAACCGAGTTTTTCATCTTGGTTACATAGATTCAAGTTTTTGAATATTTGTGCTATTTAAAACGCCTTGTTTGAAAATAAAACGAGATGAAATATATATTTTAATGGTCAGCATACATTAAAAAGTGTTCGAAAAATACCACAATTAGATTAATTTTGAAAATGTTTTTACTGAGCGATACAACTCTCAATTACGAAGCAAGAACAGTTCACCGACGAATTAAATTTTAGTATTTTTCAACAGTGTAAGTATATAATAAATAAACGAAGATTTTTTTAAAAAAACACGTTTTTTTGGTCTAATTTGTTTCTTTGCTTTTAAAACCAGGTCAAACCGAGTTTTAGAAAATATTGATATTTGAAAACCGGTTTTTACAAAACTCATTTTTTTCAAACCCTACCAGTGAGTAAATAACTAAAAATCTTATTTTATTTAATTTCTTCTAATAGTAGATTATAAATTTTCAAAATTTTACAATTTTTTTAAGGCTTTTCGATAAAACTAATAAAGCTGAGTCAAATCTCTCACAGTAAATTATAAAACATGTTTGTTGAATAGTAAAAAATGTTACTTATTTCCTGTGTAGCACAGCTTTTATAAAGCATTTAAAACAAAATGAGTAATCATTCTAAAAAGTTAAACTGTTAAAAAGTTTATGACCGTAAAATTTGAATCGAAGATGACCAATAATTTTTAAAATTTAGTTCGGTTAAAAGCTTATCAGTAAATAACGAAAAGCTCAAAATCGAATGGTTATCTTATATCTTGCCCCCACTAAACTTTAGTGGTATCTTAAATGCTTAAAAAAATTAGCCACTTATATAAGTAGTCAAAACTCATTTTTTTCAAATGAATGTTTGTAAAAACTATAGTTAGTTATCCAAGAAATTAAATTTGTGTTTTAGTTTTCCAAAAAATACGTTAAATTTAAATAATTGAACGAAATCATTTCGCAGTTTGAGAAACACTTGTAAGTAATACCTGGTTACTTTAAATGGACTTGGCGAGGTATTAGATACAGTAGCAATACTGTTGGTAGCGTATTATGATTTAAATTAAATATCAAACCGATCGTAATGGATGAAAGTAATCATCTTGAGTTATATAGTGGCTCCCCTATTGTTTTATACTCGCTACTGTCCATGGTACAGGCTCCAAATCAGTGATTTATCAATAGGGATTATAATACTGGTATTATCGAAACCGGGATTCCGGTATTCATGGAGTTTTCAATACCGAAAACCAGTTTTCGACTCTTTTTTTTGTAAGATAAGAATCTTTTAATACATCTAAAATTGATAAGACATTATATTAAATCGAGTTTTAAAAATATAATTCTTGACTTTAAACTTTCTACAACCTTTATTGTATTACTATGAATAACAGTGGCTGTATTGGGATTTAAACTTATGACAACAGCAGCCAAAGAGAATAACGCTGTTAATATGGTCACATTTAAAATGATCGCACAATAAAAATCGAATAAACACAGATAAAAAAAAGCTAGTATACTTTGGTTTCATTATAAAATTGAACTAAATGCCGGTTTTGCGTCCCAACGACTCACTGGATTTAGCGAAGCATATCAAACTAAGACCGTGACAATACTATTGGTCGTAAATAATTTAGTACATAAGAAGCTCTCCTACAACACGGTGTCTTAGATCGGAGTACAGTCCTACAAAACATAGTTTTCGTGTATTGCGATGTAATTTTTGACTTCCCTCTAATAGCACTAATTTTCCTATCACACTGTTTTGAATGAAATTTGATGCCCCCTAATACTTGTTAGTAGAGAAAACAATAATCATAAATCACCATTTAATCCATGATCAAAACATAAGGTTAAAAATATCAATGTATTCAATTTTACAATTTTCCATCGTCAGAACTAGCGCACGCCAAAATAGCCATTAGCTCATCTTATAAAAAAATGTGGAACTAAATATATTGATATTTTTTACCCTATTATAATGAAATGCTAATTCAATGATTTAATCTAACCAAATCTTTTATCAGAAGTCCTAAAGTCGAAATTAATTGTTTTTTGTCACCTAATTACTTTGTCAATTATAGTTATTCAAAATTTATCTAATTCAGCTTTGTTAATAATTATGTATTGTTGTTGGTTATTTTATGGCCATATTCGTTTCCTATTCAGAGCATATGGCCAACATGAGGCACCTCTATGTTTTCCTGTCTCCCGCAAATTAAATAGCTTCCTTACAAGATATGTCAAGATCAGCCGAGTACATCCTGCGGATAGTACCCGACAATCATCAAGGATAACGGATTCTCACCGACTGTAAAAAGAGGCAGGCAGGATTAAGGCTTTTTAGAGACATTCGCAACACGAGACGCAAACAATTCTAACGTCTCTCCACAACCATTGACGTGACCTGGCGCTATACCTCTGAGATCCTCACAAAATTAAACTACCTCATTCTCCAACACAAGCATCTATTCTAGAGTCTCTGTCAGGTGCCATGATTTTCTACCGTAAAGTAGCGCTGTTAGTGGAATTTGGTTTAAATCGAGTAAATCTGTGCGTTCCAGTTTGTCTTGATTACGTTAAATGTGGCTTCAGCAATCCTTAGTCGTATATCGAGTTTTTTCCTTCTACCTGAGCAACCCGATTATATATTCTCGATTATATTTAAAGAAGTTTAATTCTCCATATTTTCCACGTATTTTGCCAGTCTCTGGATGCCGTCATCTTTACGTTAGTCGTTTACCAAATCACTGTGAAAATTGTTAAATTTCAGCCGAACCATTTTTTTTATCTTTCTTCTTCACCTTATATTTGAATAGGGATATTACAATAAACCTGCTTTAAGAAGACTGCAAAGCAAGCAAAACATTTTATCTACACTGATATATTATCATTCGTTCATATATTAAATGCATCTAAACCTTTATACAAGAGTGATATAACAAAAAACCCTATTCTTTAGTTTCATTATTCACGATTTTTTACGATAATGGTAGTAGAATCGCGTAACCTAATGTGAAAGCAGTAAAAAAAGTTTGTTTTTATTGAGAAAGTAGATGTTTATGCATGTCTATTGCAAGAAGTTATGAAGTGATTTACGAAAGGTGATTGCATTTTTACGAATGAATATAGGTTAATAACATAATATTAGATTTGATAACTTTATTATTCCATTTTTTGTGTTACAAAATGTGACACGTGTTTCGCCACATTGAGAATCATCATCAGACAGAACATCCCAAGGCTTACAATTAAACGAAAAATAAATTATATTTTTTATGTTATAAATTATAAAATAACATTCACAATCACAATCTAAATATATAGTTTGAGTATAAAATATTTGTGTAATACATATGTGCGTAATTATATAGATATATTATTAAATAAAGTCAGTCAGGTAGGTCAGTGTAAGATTTTTCATTTTCCGGTATTTTATGGTTTTCGGGATATTGAAAAACACATACACCGATCCCGGTTAACTTAATTATATAGTATTGGATAAGAAACAATACATTATGCTTAAATTATACAGTGTATTTAATTAGTAAAAAATACTACATGCATTCAGTTTTGTTAGAAAATTTAAGTAAAATATTAATTATATGAACAATTGTCAAGCAAAAAATATATTTTTTTTTAAGAATCCTATGTCATGTCAAACGAAAATAAAATTACTATTATTGCACCATCTTTTCTTAACTGTTAATAATTCAGCTAGCGATAACGTCAAAATTTTTAAAACAGGGTATTTTTTAATTTTCCAGGATTTTGTTTTTAAATTTTCGGGAAACTGGAACCCTACGTGTCACAGTTAAATGTGTTTGCAGAATCTTAAATTAATATGTAAACTATAAACTAACAACAAAATAATTGACAAAATCGGTTAGAGTAAGATCGAAAAATACTTTTATAAAACTATTTCGTAATAAAACAATTTTCCTTTCACTTTATTCGCACTGTAAAAGTTAAAACAATAATGAAAAATTCCCAGCAAGTCGAGATCAACTCTTGTGAAACTCCGAAAACCCCTTCGGAGTTCATACTAGTAAATACAAAAGTTTGCTATTGTTTTTTTCTACTTCCTTTTCTATTTTTCTACCTAAGTTGCTTCACCGGAAGAACTTTCAAATATTTATCAAAAAATATAGTCTATTTGTAGATAGTAGTGGAGTTAATACGTTGACATTATATTTATTTCTTACGTATTTATTAATGATAGGCATGCAATATTAAAATTACTATTGTAATACTCTTTATAGACAATGATATTTTAATTCACTCAATTGATTGCATACACCTTTTATTTAAACTATGTACTATGTTCATGAAATTCAAATTATTAAAGCACACACAAATACATTATGTTATAAACTTTAAAAAATGCTACGGTTTTAAAAAATAGACTATCGACATTTATATATAATATTTTATATTGGTGAATCTACTCACTCAATAAAAACACAATATTCCTTTGTACTTTATTCCACTTTATTTAATAGGTCAGGACCGGTTTCGCTCATTGCGAGCATTGTCAACTGATAAGAAATATAATTTAACAATGCTATTTATACAAAATTAGTTTAAACGAAAAGGTGTAAACAACAATTGGCATTGAAAATAAACTACAAATTACATTAAAAGTGATTCTAAAATAACACAAAATTAAAATTCTAAAAATACATCTAACATATAATTAAAAAGTCATCCAAGATTAATAAATTTCAAGTGGTGACTGAAAGTAATTACAAAAATAATTACAATTTGGGAAATTTTTGACAAAGTGATAAAATGCTACATTAATAAAGTGAATAGGCTTAATGATAGTTTCCTGTTTTTCTTCGCTTCCAAGGAGTTGGTGTGTGTACATACTTATTGTTGATATAGGATTTACAAATAACAACGGTAGAACATGCTGAATTGAAATAACAATAATGGTCCTCTGTGAGCTAATCGGTATATACCAAATTTTTCCTAGTAATCAAGTCCGTCTGGGTATAAGTCCCAATAAAGTCAAAATTAAAATAGCACTTTCTTTGAAAATTTGGTATCTTAAACTTAGGTGTTTTTGATGTCTCTTCTCCTCAAGTTAATCTTCTGAATTATGAATTTTTCGTCACGTTTATCTGGTAAAATGTTTTTATTAAAAAAATAATTTAATCTATGCTTTCCACTGTCTAAGGAACTCACTCAAGTGACACTGATCGGTTTTTATGTTTCATATATTGTAGATTATATAAATAACATTTGTTCACGCATACGAATTAATTTAACGATGTTATTAATTGATTAAAATAATCACCATGGCAGTATTGATACAAGATTTATGGAAATATAGCTAATATAAATCAAGACGTTCAACATCGTAATTAATTTCATGTAAATCCAATTAACAAAGATACACCTGGTTTGTTGTTCAGCGTGGGCATAAATAACAGATAAGGCGATATATTTATGTAATAATATTCAGTAATTTTGACATTTGAATAAGATTTTAGCATTATTATTAACTTTGGTTGGAATATTAAGATAATATATATCATAATAAAAAAGAGTTATTTACATGTTCAGCTTCACGACTTGACTTTGCTTACTTTTGAAAATCGACGCCATTTTGTCAAAAACGTGTCGTTTCAACAAGTGTTCAATTAATTATAAATATTTTTTGATCTTTCAACAGGTAGAAAGTAAAATTTAGAGAAAAATTAATTGAGTCGTCTGGTATCAAAAACAGAACTGTTATATACATGCTCTGTGGAATAGTTCTGCTTTTGATACCAGACGACTCAATTACTGTGTTGACTTTAACATCGTTACAATTGACTTTTAAAATTACTGATGTAAAAACCGAATTTATCCTCATATAATCTTCACCTGAAATTGAATGAGTCTGTCTGTTGGTCTGTTTATTTGCATATCACAAAAACTGCTTACAAACAGTAACGACATGACATTTTCACCAGAGCCTCCAATCACGAGATCCCGTCTAATTGTGTGATCCTGAAATTATTAATTTCTCTGAGATTTTGGATTCAAAATTCTGATAGGAAGAAATAAAAAAAAAAGGTCTAGCGTCTTTTAATTTTGGTAATCATGCAAACTCCTGGGTTTTTGAGATCGAAAAAAATTACAGTATTTCAAAATTTCCGAACACACGATTTTTTGTTGAATGTGTTCGATCACAAAAAACCTCCGGGATTGGATGTTCCGATTTGCACATGCTATTTTGGCTAAAATTTCTCGGTAAACTTTGGTATTTTCAACCAGTAACATTATAATCAAGTCATAAATTAAATTATATTTTTCAAGTGCATGGCGAATTGGCGTCAGCTGTTATGTCATGTACTGTAATTTTGATTTTTTTTTTTTTTTAACAATAAATAAATAAATTAAAAAAAATATTTTGATGTAACACTCAACTTAAAACGTTTAACATAGGCTAGCAGCAAAAATCATCAAAAAATTGGTTCAATGCAACCAATTCAAAGCCGGGTAGTACACATATCTATTCTGTTTTTAGAACACGCGTTATATTAATTAAGAAAATAGTGCTTTCTAAGCAGCGAAACTAAGATTGGTACATGTTTGTCAAAAATAATTGTAGTATTTTCTTGTAGTGATTATAGAATGCGTTTGAATCTATACCGAACGAAGCCGGGTAATGAATTATTTATATTCAGAACTAGGGCATCCAATCCCGGGATCCCGAAATGCCGGGATTGAGATGACCGCGATCCCGGGATTTCGGGATTGAGAAATTTTGAGGAAATTCGCGAAATTTACACGAAATTGGCAAATTGGAAATTTCCGTGAGATTCCGGGAAAGAGTATAGCAAATTGAGGATTTCATATTCTTCGGTGAGAAAATCTCAATCCCGGGATTCAAAATAAATCAATCCCGAAATCCCGGGATTGGAAAAAGGCTCCGGGATTGGATACCCTATTCAGAACGTAGTGTCCCCAACTTATTTTATTTAAGCTGTTCGATATCAATATTATGTTTTCTTTAATTCTTATTGTGGGCTTATTATATGCAACTTTTGAGCCCAAAATGTGCGCTTAAATTTGACTCAATTAGCAAAGAAACGCAAAAATAATATCAAAACTAGTATTGTACCGTAACTGTACTGACTTTTTATGTCAGCCATGACTCACGATATGTATTGTATAACAATAACTCATTGCCTAGAGAACTGGACATTTTTGGTGATAGTGTTCGTGAACTGTCTGTTAAGTTTTTATTTTTAATTTTGTTGTAATATGTAGTCTTATTTTTTGTCACATTATATTTGTTTTGTCTCATTAACATTCTGTCAAGTGCATGGCGATTTGGCATCAGCTGTTATGTCATGTACTGTAAATTTAATTTTTTAAGCAATAAACAATAATATTAAAAGAACTTATATCCATGTATACTAAAAACTTAATCTTACTTATGGAATGTATTTGTATGATACATAATACTTTCTGTTTGAAATGTGGTACTCGGCCGTCCATTCGGAGTCAATATGCAAACTTTCAAAGTTAGTACTACCTGTGCATAGGATAATAGAAATAACTGCATACTTACTTTCCCACGGGTCCATACTCGCGAGAATTGACCGCTCTAGCGTTCAAAGGGACTTAAAGGCACGTGTATAATATTTTAAAAATAATTGTTAGTTATTAATGAGAAAAAAAGTAAAATTTACTTAATTTGTAAAAAAATCGTTCAGTAAATAAACAGCACAATTGTGTAATTATTTTTTTGATTGAAAAATATATTAGACGTTTCAGCTAAAGCCAATGCGTCCGATGTTTTAAAGTTGAGAGATCATATGAGAAAAAACTAGACAGAATTTATTGTGAGTCACTCAAGATCGACTCCAGGTAAATTGACATAACAAGGACCCTGTCTAAGGTCTCAAATTCAAAATTTAATAACCAAAATTTGAGATTGACCTTACCAGGAATCGAACCCAGACCCACCTGGTTGGCAAAGCAAGCTCAACGGGTCTTTTCTTTAGCTCTATAAAAGTATAAAAAGAAAAAAAATACAAATTTAGTCTCGGTAAGGATTTTTTTTTCAAATCGACGAGTCATGTAAAAAGAATTAACCCACGCATAACATATTTTACAGGAAACAAAAAAACGATTTTTGGCCATAAAATTTTTAGAAACATCAATTTCTACGTGTTTACCCGTTTTCTTGCCCGTAAATAGAAGAACGTATTTAACGGTGTAGTGGAATATGCGTTTGTGGTAAGGTTTTTGATTAAATACCATTATATAACAATCCGAAAGATTAAGTGGATTTTTATGTTGAACTTAAAACTTCTCTTATGGTGCTAAAAATACTTCTGATGTGTTGCTGGCCCTTATAAAACCAAATAAAAAAACATTTTTTAAGACTAACCGCCCTTTGATATAAGTAAAAACCTAAGACGTACATTAAAAAAAATGTTTTTCACTTGGTTCTTTAAGGGCCAGCAACATATCGGAAGTATTTTTATCACCGTAGGGGAAGAGTTTATAAAGTTCTTTTTATTTATTTATTTATTGTTAAAAATTAAAATTACAGTACATGACATAACAGCTGACGCCAATTCGCCATGCACTTGAAAAATATAATAAGACAAAATATAAAATAAAAATACACAGTACATCAAATTCAACATAAAAATTCAAGAAATACAATAGAAAAATTTATCGAACAGTTCACAAATACCATCACTAAAAATGTCCACTTCTCTAGGCAATGCGTTGATTAATCGAACGGCCCTTGGAACTGGTGCTATATTTAATACATCTTTTTGTTTACAATATTAGAAGATTTTTCAATGTTTTCAGCACTGTGAAAATACTACGACATTTTTTCTAATGTTGTAGTAAAAATATTATAAACAAATTTTAAATATTGCTGTTAGCTATTGAACATTTAGCTTGGTAGAGAATTCACGTAATATGTGCGTTTCTCGTCAGAAAACTTAAGGCCAGTAAAATCTTACAAAAATCTACCAAAAAAACTTTACTATATATAATATTGATACAGCAAGCATGTGCGGACGAGCCATAGTGGCTTCAACGTTTTCTCAATCGATTTATGACGCGCCTGAAATAAATGAGCTCTAGTTACGTTTGTATGTGAAACAAGATAATTTGTGTTTCAATTATTGCAAATGTAACAAGGAGTATGAAATGAATGCACCGTTAAAATTGAAACGTGATTTCCTACTAGAGACGATATATTTATTATCATTGCCATTGACGCATGTTTAAACGTTTCCCACGATTATAAATGCCAACTATAAAATGATAATTCGCGGAAGATTGCCATACAATTAACGTGCAATAAACGTTCAATTGAACAGTGCGACTGACTGTGATTACTTGATCCAGTCATTAAACTTTTATAAAAAAACACATGGTACCTTCTTTTAAGTGCTTGAATACCAAACGGACACAGGTGTCTAGAACATATGAAAGCGAACACGGATGTCTAAGACATTTAAAAAATCAAATACTTGGTATTCTAATATAAACAATATTTTGATGAATATGTGTGGTACTATCTATACTGAGTCAATATAGATTTTTAAAATATCGAATTCGAGTGGATATTTGGCAAAATTATTTTTCTCAAAAACGAGCAGTATCTCTGGGACACATTAATGATTTATTTGCGCGGTATTCAAGCGGTTAAGTGCTTTTTACTAAAATATAAAACAATATATCGATGCTTTAGTTACATAGTGCTACAACTACATATTGGTAATTTTGAAATATGGTAGACTAAATAAAGTTTTGACACATCTAAGCTGAGTTGTAAAAAAGTGGTCATTATTATTTGTCTACTCTTTTAAGTGGATCGTATAGTTATTTATCTCAATTAAATTTAAATTCATTGCAACATTGACAAAACCATAAAATGGTATTTTGATTTGTATTTATATGGAATGGAACTGAGACAAGATTGTTTATATTTATTTATTTTCATTTGCAAATATCTACCTACCGAGAGAAAACTAGTTTTTTTCTCGTTGTACTTTTAGGAGCTATAGAAAAGAAGAATTTTAGTATAATGTATAATATAAGTCAAAACATATTTTTTTTGACATCGTCATATTTCAAAATGAGTGCATGCACGATGGTGTACGAAAATCTTATTATTGATAATCGTCGGCGACATTTCTGGACGTTATGAAAAACTATTAATTTGAAAGAGATTTTTCATATAGTATTTTTCCATCGTTGGAAGATCCAAGCAACATTGAATTTTTATGCTTGTGGTGTTTTTTTTTACTTCGGAGATATTTCAATTATTATTAATTCAGTTGTCCAATATTGCTATTCAAATCGGTTGTACATATGATAACATGTTTCGCTGATATGAATTGTTGAATATGGCACTAATCGTTCCCAGATGTATTTTGCTTAGAATATGTATTTATTTTGTGGAGTCTTATAGCGCAGCGGTATGCGTTGTTGGCTTCCGTGCCGGATCTCACAGGTTAAAATCACAGTACGAACAGCATTTTTTATGATCGATTCTGTTCGAAGACATAGATGTTTGTGATGTCTAAAAAAAATCCCACCACCCTTACAACCCTTCAATAACCGAGCGTTGTGAGAGAGATAATTTTACTACTATAACTGTCCTAGCCTTATCCTTCTAACACTACTACTCTCTTCAGAAAAGAGAAGCTAAGCGACAGAATAATAAGCAGTTCTTATAGAAGAGGCCATATGCTTCACATTGGAAACGGAAATGGATTTTAAAATGTGTTTTTAACACTGAAACAAGTCTATTTTATTTTATAGTATTAAGTTTTCCATTAAATATTGCATCAAATTGTTAACATCTATGTAAGTATATAGGAAAAAAATATGTTTCTATTCAAAAGTTAGCTTGTTGCCCTATATGAAATTCAACAAAAATTTAAGCCTTTTATCTTCTTGGTCTCACCTCTTGATAACCTCACACATTCTATAAGAGTGTTGATTTGTTTTGAAACAATTTATTAAATAATTCTGAAGTACTAAATTTTTAACATGCTTTTTAGTTCTTTTTATGCATTTGAAGTAATTTGAAGCAACTTTTTTTTATGTTGGGTATGTGTTTTCATATTTTCTCAATCAAAATCACGCGCACATTTTTTTATTTCCGTAATAAAACTGACACATATAAAACACAAAAAAAAACTTAATAATCTCTCACCAAAAAATATCTATAAAAACACGTTTTACGACCGTCTTAAAAATATCTTTGGCACGAAATAATAAAAATGGGCGAATTGAAAACAATTTTGTTTTGCACCGACAAGGCCTGATTGAACTGATCGCGGATTTTCCAAAAGAGCTCAGTTGATTTAAATCTTTGTTTTTAACGTAAACATTAATCAACTAACTAATCGGGAACAAAAGCAATTCAAAACTTTCGCTAAAAAAAAAGTTTCATCGAGCGGATTTTTCCTGTAAATATTGGGACAGTAAGTAATTTTACAGATGATTGGGTTTTATCTAAGTTTTCAACAATAAATTTTACAGAATTTAAATATGGGACAAACTTCTTTGAACGTAGCAAATATATTACCTATAAACAATAGTGTTCCTTACGAAGCAACCCTCGGCACCAAGAAGGCTATTCTTACAATATACGATTAGATCTTGTAAAGAAAACTTGTATTGTGTCATACTAAAATAGTACCCTTTTTGTGCTTTATCGTTTGTAAAAAAGACCTATTTATATTATTTAAGGTTTTTTTTAACATAAGCACCTAATAAGATATTAAAAGTGAAAACATTTCAGGTGTTACCAGTCAAATTTATTTTTGGTTGAAATGCGCTTTATTTTTGAAAATAACTATTTTTACCAGCATTTTTGAAACATTTTTTTTTCACGACCTGGCTTGGACACGTGTTGAGGATGCCTGAAGAGAGCCTGAACCCTGCCTGTCTCTTCTTCCGGCCACTGATGACTATCCACAGGATGTACTCGGCGGAGTTACGGGACGCTGGGATGACCTGGGAGGAGGCGAGGAGACTGGCTGGAGATAGAGAATTGTGGAGGAGCTTCGTGGTGACCATATGCTCCGCATAGGGAGCGCAAAGTCAATGCAAAAGAACTTAGAAATCGTATGATAATAAAAAAACTTCATTTAATTTTAGCGTGTGGACTGTCAGTAATTTGTGGAAAGTACTAATTGTACTAATTCCACAGTTATTTAATTTGATCAGAACTGGTTTCTTTCATCACGATCGTCTTAACCTGATTATAATATAAATTATACATATACATGTACAACAAACAATTCGTACCACATAGAAAATGTTTTCATATTTATATTACCAATTGTTTATTACATTCTTAAAAGATTTAATTGGCTTATTATAAACAGCACTGTATGTATTAATATTCTCGTCAGTAAAAGAATTTTCCGTTCATGATTATATGAAATATATGTGAAATTAGTACAAAAGAAAGTTTTATTTTTTTAACAACGGCCTTTCTACATGCGTGTTGACCAGAAATTAAAGATAAATATAATTTCAATTTCGCCTTGAAAGATTATTTGATTCCTACGTGAAAAAAGACATATTTTTTACAAAATGGTTTTAATTGTAGAATTATTTTACGAAATATCTTTTTGTTATAAAAACTGAGTGTTTATTTGAAAACTATTATTGCAAAGCTAAAAATAAGCTTTCCCTATCAAATATTTATAATATTTAAAATTAGTAAACTTTCGTGTTATATTGAACGTGCGATTGAAAGCTAGACGTAAAGATTTCTTTCAATACAACATTTTGAATTTTTAAAACGAAACTGGGACTATTCATACGTTAAGCCGAAGCGGTCCAGTCCGCTTGGATCTAATCAAAAGTTTGGTTTCGAAACGGGATTTGTGTGCAGTGAATATAAAACTGTGGGAAAACAATAATTTTAGGTAAAGTTCACGTAATTTATTTACTATTATAGCAAATTTGTAATGAAAATATAAAAAAAAAATAAGTGACCCTAAGTAAAATAAAAAAACACCTCTTACAAATTAATGATTCTTATATGCAATCGCATCAAAGAACAATTATTTTATAATGGGTACTAACAGTAAATTCAAAATTAATTAAAAATCTGGATTTTTTACAATATTATAATCATTATTAATTTATTCGATAAATTCGGCGGTAACTTTGTACTATTAAATCTTGTTTCTCACCCCCTCAATGCGTCCAATATAAAAGAACCGACCCCGAATTTTATTTTGTAATTTAAAAAATAAGAATTTGAACCAATTTTCAGTTGATTTGTAAACGTTGCGATAGTTCAATGATGCTTCTTAAAGAAGCAAAACATGTGGAATAACAACGTTGTCAAATTTAAAATTAATATCATTTCATATTTCTATTACTAATTACTTGTTACCAGCTTAATAGTTTAACTAGACTTAGTATAAATATTCTTGTGTTAATGTAGGTTTTTATCAGCTGAAAATGTTTTTGTGAGCGAAACCAGTCCTGATCATTCGGAATTAGTAAAAAATAGTGCTGTTTTTAGAATAAAATAAAATGATTATAAATTTTTGTCAAATGGTAAAATTACGATAATTTTCAACACTTTTTATTAAATATTGATAAATAAGCAAAAACAGCTAAAATAAATAATATTACAAGAAGTGTACAATTCATATCTGCTCCCATTTAATGTAAGGATAGGATTCTAGTCATAGTAGAGCATAATAAAATTTATATAAAGTATAGATTGATGATCAGTGAGTGCGTGGTGGGGGGAGGTGGATAACACCCGGTAGAAAAATGTGTTTTACGGTCTTGTTTGTCGGGAGACCTATTTGTTCCGATATAATGAGAGAAATTCGCTCGACCCGACCGGGGGAAAGTTTTTAAAAGTGTTTTCCGGCTACGCACATACATATTATTTGTAGGGCGGGTGTTTTTGTCTTGTTCGATTTAGCCCCAACTCCCCTACGAACAAGTCTTATACAGAGTGTTGTAATACTTAATTCTTAAGTAATAATCACAAAACACATTTTTTTAAACATTATTGTACATACATGAAGAGTTGATATATATTTGTGATTAGTAACGTAAAATATTATTAGACTAATACGAAAATAAAAAAGTTTTTGCTTAACCGTGAATTATGTGACTTTATGCCTGATGATGCTTCGCAAAGAAACAAACACACATATAACACATGGAATAACAACTTTTTAAAATTTAATTTTACATTAACCCTCCAGAGACGAGAGCTTTATTCCGATACAAAAAAATATTTTCTACGCCATATTGAAGTCACGGATAACTTTTATTCCTATCGAAAATTAAAAAAAAAAAAACGCAAAGTTGTTGTATATAAACCCCGCATTACTATATGGTCATGCTCATCCTTTTATTACCGTGTAATATTGAGTACGGACAGTAGTAAAGACAAAAGTGACCGTATGTGCTCGCTAACATTCGGGGTTGAAATATAGCTAAACGTGATTTTTTTTTAAATATTTACATTTTGACCTCTTTAGATCAACATAATTTCAATACAAATATATTAGCAAAATAACTGTAAATAATTTGATGTTTTTGTAAAAAAAAAACTAGCAGTTTCAAAAAGTAAATTAAAAAAAACGGAAATTCAAAAAATCACATGTGCTTTTGGAGGCCGTTTCTATCCCCACGGTTGATGACTAACTGTAGTCTGTACCCTTCTTAACCAAATATGAGCAAAAGCAACGATATTCAGGAAGAAAAAAGATGAATAGTGGGATCAATAGACAACGGTGTTTACTGTGACCATATGGTGACGCTCGTCTTTGGAATCTTCTATAATAAGTAAATAATGTAATGGCGGTAATACAATTACTTTTTAATAGTAACATAAATCAGACATTAATTGGTGAGAGTTTTACTAAAAGAAAAAGATTCATAAAGATATTCTGGAAACGAAGCTAGATCTAAATGTCCAATAAGACCATCATGGCTGTTTCCACGTGAATAAAAAAATATATCTCTCTTAATGGACACAATCGGACAAGATTATTAAGTAATTTTACAATAGTTTTTTTTGTACATTAAATTAGTGCGTCTATTCTAAAAAGTATCGTTATATTAAGATAGCATTTTAAACCTATTTGTGATTTTTTAAATATTCTATATGAATAAATTAAAGTAATCAAGACGATTAAATAATGAAAAAATCTTCAAAGGAATGACCTTCAAATGAATCTTTAATCGAAAAAAAGTTGACATTAGTTCATTTGTGTTTGTTCATGTTCAATATATTTATAAATCTGCCAGTCAGTGATACAATACTTAGAAAGATAATTAAATTGATCCCAAAAAGAGAAACAACCAGGTCATAAAACTTGTTAAAAAAAAACAGTTGCATGTTTTAGGTAATGTTTTAACGTATAAGTGATAGTAGATCTGAAAGCCAGTTGAGTTAAATAATTCTTTACTTCTTCTGACATCGTTTTTATTAAAACTTGGATTAAAATGGCATAATATCTCTCTGTATACAAAGGAAAATATAATATACTCTTATGGTTTCCAATGACTTTCCGTCTGCTAATGTTTAGTTGTAAACCAAGCAAACGTCATTTATCGTAAGACTCGAGACAGATTTATTCCATAATGTGGAGTATTAATCGACTTCCTGCTTTTGATCTTTAGTATGATGCGAAAGCTTGGCTTGCAGATCAGTTCCAGAAAATCAAAGAACAAAAAAAGCAAGAAGGTACCAGTATAGAAAAATGAGGCTAGCAAACTGTTAACGGTAAAAATTAGATGGATTTTTGGCTTTAGTGCGTTTGCCTCGAATGCATCTTGCCAGCTGGATGTCCTTGGGCACGATGGTGACGCGTTTGGTGTGGATGGTGCAGAGGTTGGTGTCCGGTCCAGATCTTCATAAATAAAAGTGGAGATAAGTACAAAAGAATATTGTGTTTTTCTTAAAATAAAATATGATATTGAAGTTTATTTATATTACTTAAAACTTTAAGAATATAACCTTTACTATAATATAACAAACATTTTGATATATATAGTATTTTTCAATAAAAATAAATTGAGACACGCTGTAGAGCTAAAACAAGTTTATTTGTTGGGAAGGAATTTGTACGATTGCAATATATTAAGGAGGTTCGTTTTGATTTACCTTCATTAATTTTTTCAAAGTTTTACAAAAACAAAGTGCATTCACAATTTGTAGGGATTTTTAAGGAATATGATTACAATTAAAAACAGATTTTTAGGTGGACTTAGCCAGGTGAAATTGAAATCTAGATGGTTTTCAGTGGTGAATACGTAATTTAATAATAATAATACCATCACAAAAATCTTATATTGTATGCAAAATCAAATATGATTTTTAATCTTATTTAGTTGAGATATCAATATAAACGAGATGCTTAAAATTAGACTCAGATTATGTACTAATCATAATTTGTATTAGTAAAAAGCATGATGATAAAGTCATAAAAGAATGAAAAAGATTTTTCGACTCCTACTTTTGAATTGAATTGATTTTTTCAAATATTTCTGTTTAACTTACATACCTGCATACTATCAGATGACTCTAGTTACTAGAATAGGTTCACTTATCATTATGATGGATAGACTAATACATTTTCTATATCCTTAAATTATTTTTCTCCGATTTTCCCGACTCCGACTCTACCTCCAGAAAAACACCCAAATCTTCGAGTCCCGACTCCCGACTCCGACCCCCCAGCCTTGATATCACTTATATACACAACAGAGGCTAAAAGTATTACTACTTAAACGGATTTTCATTATTTACCAGTGAGCAGTTTATTATTGTTTACACCGCTGTCAATTCCAGTTAATGTTTAAGATTTCGACTGAAGGTGCTTGGTGGAATTTCAATATTAAATTTGAATCGTTCAAACTATGTACATTCTCACAGATTTTGTCACTAACGACCTGGGTTTCGCCTTTCGGCATCTACAGGCATTCAAGTGCACGGATGAACTTGAACTGACTGATTTATTATATAAACACGAAACTTTCATTTACTAAGCGTCAGTTCAAGTTCATCCGTGCACTTGAATGCTTGAAGATGCCAAAAGGCGAAACCTGGGTCGTTAGTGACAAAATCTGTGTGAATGTACGTAGTTTGAACGATTCCAGTTAAAGTTTTTAAAAAGCTAAAAAAAAATGTAACACTGTCTGCAATGCATGTATTGTAGAAAACTCTTAGATTTTTATTTCCATAACACGCATTTAAGTGTTAGTTCTCTACAAAAATATCTGTCAAAAGATGGCGTCTACTGCATGTGTTTTCGGTGACAATGACATTCGATTTACCTTCAGGATATATCATTAAAAGATATCTAGTATGTGGTTAATAAATTTAAAAACATACGGTTTTTGTTTTGAGCGTAGGTGAAATATTTCTCGCACTCAATTCTAAATCACTTCTCTACATATCGTCGTTTATCGAATTAAGTTTTTTCTTGTGTTAACTTAATAAACCATTCTGATCATGGGATGACCATAAAATACCTTTTTTCGTCTAGTTATAGTAAACTTTAACTATTCTTAAGGCCTTATTATTTATTAACCTGCTCTTTTCCTATCACTACCCTTCTGATAATAAAGATGGTCTGACTTCTACTTTCGATTAAAAACGTGTATACAGGAAACGATATTAGTTTAAGTATGTTGTACAATTCTGTTTATGGTGGGGTAAAAAAGACTAGCTAAAATTTTTCGTGTTAACTATGGTTTGGCAAAGCTTCTTATATCAAAGTTTATATTTAAAAAATAACTGTTTTTGTAATATTTAATAAGATAATTGATTTAATAATATTAGTCAAGGGTTTTCAACAATAGCACTAGGAAGTGTGTCGTGAATAATACTGGACTGTGTAAATATTTTTCAATTTGACCAACATTAACATTGAGTTTATTACCTACCATACACAGCATTTAAATAGAGAGTATTATATAAAATTTGAATGATATTGTACTACGTCATATAAAATCATTCAACTCGAGAGTAGCAATTGTAAAATTAAATGATAAAGATTTTATGTATATATTATTATATTTTTCCTTTGTGAAATTAAAAACAAAAACGTAATTGAAAGCTTTGGTGGTTTTATAATAAAGAAGCTAATGAGAAATGTGGTTCATTACCTGAATTATTTATCATTCTTATAGAACTCGTCAATGCTTCCGCATCACGAGTATGCTATCAACCAATTATCCGAAACGTTCCCAATCTATGGTGTAACATTTAGAAAAACTTTTATGATGTGTAGCGCTTGAAGTTAACTTTCATTATTTTAAATTAATAATACCTAGTATCTTTTATAAAGTATATTATTAAAACAATACAATGAAAAATAAAGTTAGTGATTACATACTTAAATAAAAATGTAATATGTTTAATTGAAATAAGTTTTATAATTAATTATATATTTTTATCAATATATTATCTGAGGTCATTTGATTGAGTTATATTTTTAAGTAAACGTATTCTCAATTTTTTAAAAATCTTTCAGTTTTCTAAGTAGACTAAATTAGTTACTATTTATTAAACAATAAATTTAAGGCTTTTACAATGAAGAAAAAAAACATAATACAAATTTAATATTAAAAGCAGTAGAAAAAAATGGCAAAAAAAGTCAACTGAGTAAGCTCCGACACACTCTACTTTAATATATAAAAAAAGTATTTGTCGGAACTCGCCCACGTCCACGTGGAATATGTTGACATCCGGAGCAATACTGTTAAAACCCGCCAAAGCTCTTCCCAGTTGGCAGGCTGGTTCTATTACAGCATTTAAGCACAACTTTTTTTACATGAACCGGCTTTCAGTAATTAGCAAAAAATAAATTTATTGTAACGTTTGGTAAAATTTATTAACAAGATAACTGAACTGGTTACACTGTGATTATTCTTTTATTTTTTTTATAACACTCTACTATGTGGTTTACAACGATTATTGTGTATTTTTGCTTGTGGCCATGAACGTGAGCCACGTGGCCACAAGTGAACAACGTGAGTCATTTTTTGTGTATAAAAAAACTAACGAGGGCCGCAGAAAATCAAAACGGCCCGTGGGTCGCCAATTGTGTATAAATCATTTACTACCAAATTTTGGGCAGGTGCTCCTTAGACATCATCGGTTATGAAAAATAACTGTAAATGCGTTTAAAGTTTACTACACCATTAGATACTGATGTACAAAATTACGAATAAGTATACAGAAGTAAGTGAGTTCTATATTCCCTGGCATTGGTCTTTCATCGCCATGCTAACATTTCAACAACTGATTGATTGACGTCAATTAATACCATTCACCTGTTAAAATCCTCACGACGCGACATGATGACCAAAGAAGGAGTCAACCTTTTTACTTTGACCGACGATGTTAAATCCAATGCAAATAGCTTGGTTTTAATTTAAATTTATGGGTCTATTTAATTATCCCATGAATAAATTACTCAGTATTTATTTCGATCGTGAGGAATAAAATACGAATCATATACCTACAATTATACATTTTACGCTGATAGTTGAGCAGGTTGACATTTATAATATAATGCTTAGATATTTTAACGTTAAACGCGTAGATGACTATGAAAAGTACAAACATTTGTTTTGGCTTTTTCGCAAAACAGAAATCGATTTTACCTTTAATTCTTATACCCAATGCTGTGTCCAATATCACGCATTTATTGAAATTTAGTGTCATCTGACATAACCTCGAAAAACTCAACGTATTGTTGTCATTCTAGCCTGTTTCTATTAAACTTTATTTTTATTTTTATAAAATACAAAGTTTCCTAAATAAGTATTTTTTACTCATAAAAAAAAACTAAGACATTATTGTATATAAAAACAATGTTTATTACTAAATAAAAAACCACATTATAAAAATGATCTAAAACTATAAAGTGCAGACATGCACAAACTCTCTACTGAAGTGGAAAATACCACAAGAAAAAAATAATTTTATTCGTTTAAAAAAATGTTTATGCATTTTTTTCTATAATTAAAAAAAATGAATCCTTTAGAATAAGACATAATATTATTTATCTAGCCTATTCTTTCTAAGCTGATTTAATCTTCTTCGCCAACAAAACATCTTGCCATTTTTTATTAAATGAAATTAATCAATTGAAAAAATATAACCTTTATTTTCATTTTAAGAAAACAAGACGTTAAAGCTACACAATACTGATTTAGACGTAAGATAATTAAAAAAAAAACCTATTATCAATGTATTATTGAATTTATTTTAGTGCCTTTCAATGTTATTGTATATCTTTCATATTTGATAATTTTGCTTTGTTCATATTTTGTAAAGATTTATAACACATTTAACACCAAATATGTAACATAAACAAAATGTATAAAGTTTGTTTAAATTTTATTAGTCTATTATGAGCTTATGTTTCTTAAATAAAAATATCTTTCAAATAATTGGTTTATTGGCAGAGATACATTTATGTAAACTATTTTACCACTTTAAATGTGTTCACTGTCGATTCTTGGTATGAAGGCATTATATTAAGGCAACCAAAGTTGATAATTCCCACCACTAGCGAAACTTGCCCTGATCATATAAAATAAATGTAATTATATAGCAAAAATAAGTGTTTTTATTTTTTTAAACAATTTTACGCAAAACAATCTACTATTCTCAAACTTCAAGAATTTCAAGAATTACAAGAATTGTTTTTGTTTTATTATGATACATGCCAGTCGAGAAGCATTTATCGTGTAAATGATTCAGGAGATTTTAAATTCAATGTTTAGCTTAATTGTGTTTTGCACTAACGTCTAAAACAGTCTAAATCTATGAGAAACTTCCTCTATAATTACAAAATGCATAATGTAAAATGCTTGTTCCCTCAGCGTATTACCCGAGAGAAGTATCATATGAACAGCGTTTCTCAAAGTCAAATACTTAAGTAATATTATTATATTTTTATGATCATAATAATAAGTGTTGTAAAAATCTTTATTCCATGCGGTATAGAGCATCCAATGTCGAATCTTGTTTGTGATCCCAGTGATTTCAGGATTGATCATAAACTATAATTTAATGTTGTATTTTTTAAACATATTCTAAATTACCTATTGTAAAAATGGCATTACAGCGGTCAAAGCGATATTTTTATTATTAAACCATAGTTACTTGATATCAATTTTAGTAGAAGAGATAATATTACGAACACCTGTGTCCAAGATCTCAAAATAAAATTGAAAAACTTCTTATCTTTCCCTGAAAAAGGAATGAACAGTCATTTCTTTTCTACTTTACATGTATTAAACTGAGTTTTGTATACAACTTTGAAAAAACTTGTTTTACGACTGTAGCAAAATTTAAGAGGATGTAGGAACTCAAATCGTTTATTAATTATGTAGCTATTATACAACAATATGTATGTAAACACACCGTTGAAAATTTTTTTAACATAAAAATATATGGTAGTAAATCAGGATAAATAATGTTTTTTTACATGTTTTAGTGAATTCCGAAATTCAGTAACAGTAATAAAATTATCCTAGGATTTTTAAACGGGAAATTTATTTCAACTTAAGCAATGACCTGCTAGAATTTTGCGAGGAAGAAATTTTGTTAAAATGTTTCATTAAGACCCTATTTCCTCCACATAAGAAGCAGACAAAGTTAAAACACAATTTCATTTTTGTAAGTTAAATATCATGAACGTAAAAAACTCAGAATTATATATTTTATAAATCTTAACCAATAAAAATAAATGTCAGAAGTCACTATATTTTTGAAACTTAAGTTCAACAGATTACTTCCTCTTCCTCAAAGTTTGAGACTCGTCAGCCCAGGCGATTAGGAACATAAAGCTCTGAGAAACTTTAAACCAACAGACAGTGTCTTAACATTGATGAAACGAGTAGTAAATAGTGCGACGGGGTTATTCTGAGAACTCAGATAGTTAGAATAATACTTCCTTGCATAAAATAAAATAGTCAAAATTATGATAAGATTCTTAGTAATGTTTAACACTTACGATTAATATTGGTTTCATACTACCGTGTAACATTGATAACAGTATAATATTTATTAATGAGGAATATATTTTGGAAATGCTTCCGAAATTCTAAATAATTGCATTAATACATATGTGATTTGTTTATTTGATTAAGTGTAAGTGACTTTTTCATTGAATCGAAATGTGACTTCATTTCAATAAATGAAAATTTCTGTTTTACTGATTTAGTAGCGTATTACTAGTAATATTATTGCAGTAAAGAATTTAATGGCTTCAATTAAATACAAATAAACTGATCTATATAATTGTATATAGTTCCTGCTTTCTGTGTAGTGATGTTATCATCACTAAGAAACCGCCAAATAAGCAAAAAAGATATTCAAAAATATTTTTTATAAAATGTCACTTTTTGTGTGTTCACTGTCAATTCTCGCTGTAAAATTATTATATTAAAAAAAAAATCAGAATCGATTGATAATGTAAATCGATAACAGATTATTTATAAAAAAAAAAATACGATAAGAGGTTCTGATAAGGGTCTGCAATCCCGGGATCCTGTTCAATTTTGCGATCCCGAAATCCCGGTATTGGCATGGTCGCGATCCCGGGATTTCGGGATTAAGAAATTTTTCACAAATCCCGAAAATTTATAGTAATTTGTATTTGGAAGAACGATGATATTTTGTAGAAAAGGTATAGGGATTTGAGACTTTCGGGATTGAAAATTAAACAGTCTCTAAATCCCGGAATCACAAAAAGGCTCCGGGATCGGATACCCTAGTTCTGATCATAAAAAAATATGTGAAATTCGTAGATTTAATTTTTAACGTTTTACTAAAACCATAATATGTCAAATGTTTATTGTAAAAAAATCGTTTATATAATGGAATGTGTTATGATAAAACTCATCATTAAAATCAACTTATAATAATATGTTATATTAAATTTAAATATGCTCATTAACAAAATTGAAAAGAAATTATATTATTGTAGATGGTATATCCATCCTCAGACATGTTTTATAATGAGCGCTATAATTTTGTAAAAATAAATAATTATCTATGTCGAAATATAATATTAACTTTCTGTATGTAAAATGACTCCACATGTCTGGCGGCATTAAATTGTATAAATATATTATTTCAATATTATTCAATGTCAACAGTTCATTTGAAATTAAGCCATCGCCTTCATAAATGTTCATATCTCAATCTTAGAAATATCAAAGGCTAGACAAAATCAACCCTCCACCGTGGAATATTCATTGAAATGCAATACATACACTGTAAGATTTTTTGTGGATATATAATGAAAATTGAAAAGTGATAATTTTATGGCTTTGTAATTTTTTTTTTACTATTTTTATATCTTCAAAAAATAAAACACTCATTCGTACTAGTTACACTTTTATGGTATACGATAAAGAACAGTTTTGCTCATTACATTACATAATTTGTGAAATATCTCAAAAGTTTCATAGCGAGGTAGTAAAACATACCAACGATCTTTATTCGTCACAACTATGACGAGACAATGTCTGAGAATCGTTTTAGACCGAGAGCAGCTCTGGAATTTTTTCTAGGAATTGTTTATGATTTAATAATACTTGTTCGTCATTGCTGGAATTAGTTCCCGAAAAGATTCTCTTAGACTCAACGTTTGTTGGACTGTCATTAAATAATAAAACATTTGTACAATAGTTTCAAATATATACTACAAACGTTTCCTAATGCAGACGGTGAATTATTAAGATAATTTTGACTCAAAATCGTCGAGTCTTTAGTTTGACAAGGATTATGTAGCATAATCCAGTATTTAGCTATATTCAGCATCATCACGACACTGTCAAAACTATTCTTTAACTGTTAAACTTTCTATAGATATTTTCATGGTTTTGACGATAGCAATACGTCTATATATGTATATCTTTCATAGTTCTTCTGAAACTAAATACTTACTTTGTGTTCATTTATTACAGAAACAGATGCTTGCGGCGATTACTAAAGGGTAATTTGTTTGATTTGATAAGAATTTAAGGTAAAATATTATTATTACGTAAAATATAAAGATACGACGACGATACTATCTTAGAAGTGTGCTGCAGATGTTTCAGGGTAACCTGAATACTGTCTGTCTCTTCTATCAACTGGATAAATTCCGTTGTCTTTGAAAACCACTAATTACCGTGTATTTAGCAGATATGTAAAGATCTGGCATGATTTGGTGGATACAAAAAGACTGGAGAGGGACAAAATATCTTGAAAGTACTTGGAGTGAATATTATATTCATCGTCTCCGTCACTGTCTAGTTAGTGAACAAATAATGTTAATGTAAGCCACAGTTTTCTTCGTGAATCAGATTTAATAATTCCTTGCTAGTATGGCTCAATATTGGCAGATGTTACATTCCCTGCGAAACTACCCCCAGTCAACTGTCAGGATCATTCCCATGAATAATGGATGCAGTTAAACTTCCGCAATTAATCAAGTCCAAATTATATCACGATGGCTTATTATTACTTCACTTTCTGGCTGAATGCACGCCTAAATAATGCGCATTGCTTCTATTTGATTTAGACAATGCTATGATATTAAATAATTGTCGATTTAGTTTAATTCGATTATCTTTTTATTTGATCAAAAGAGCTGCGGGTCTATTCTTAAAATTATTAAGACCTTGACACTAATTTAAGTGGGGTCTATAAGACTCAACATAATATTTGTATTTGGTTTTTACGGTTGGTTAAACGTAAATATTAGCTTTTCTCACAATATTGTGTTATAAAAATATTTTTTAAATTATTTATGATATTGAACAAACATCATCCGATTAAGGTTTTTTATCCATGCCCACTCCCAATATGGATCTTATAACCTCCTAACGGAAGTACCTCAACGTTTTTTTTACAAGAACTGCTTGTTAACCGTTTGTTTAACTTTTTTTCAAAGAGAGATAGAAAGGATAAGGTTAGGACAGTACTAATAGTAAGCCAACCGTTCTTGATACACCCCATTATTTAAGGATTCAAAGCGTAGAAGAGAATTTTTAGAAATTACAAAAATTCATCCTTTTGAACAGAAAAACATGAATAAATCGATTGAAAATTCCATTCGTACTGGGATTTGAACCCGTGAAGTCTAGCGTGGAGGCCAACGACGTTGAACACTTAAGGCTAATATTTGTGACAAAAAGAAATATGGCAATATTTCATCCAGAGTCTTGTAAACTAGCAAAATGAATCTGTTCGAAATAATAATAATTTGACTATCTGCTTTCGCAAAATAATTTATTCCTTTTAGAATAATGTATTTTTCACTCTCACAATGTGTTGATTATCATTGGCATTAGAGAAGTAATAATTAAATGGATAATGTGATATGAAAATGAGTCCCGTCATTTCTATTAGTTTTCGATATTCCAGCATATATGCTTGTAATAAAAAAAAGAGATTTCACGATTTATAGTAAAAATGAGTTTTATTTATATTTAAAAACATAAGAAATAGTATAACATATGTGACACGTTTTTTGCAAAGAAATAAATATTTAGCATGAACATAGTTATTGCCAATCTAACTTTTCGTAAAGCTTTGGGATGATAGTTAACACTTGATACGTGCACCATCGAAATTCAAAACTGACCTACATAGATTTTATGAATCATGGATTGTTATCAAAATTTCCATATCGTTGATAATTTTCGTATTGAGCGTAACTGGTTATGATATATAATAAATAATATGAAATTAGCACAAACGTTTGTTGTTTTAATCACACGTTTGAATGGTTGAAATTAAAATATACAAACATATTAAAAAAATCTTTTGTAAAAAAGTTTCAATACAAAAATAATATTTTTAACAAAAATTACTAAGTCACTTATTAGGTCTTTAGTAAGAAAATATGTTTCCCTTTGTTACTCGAGATGTTTTAAAAATTAATTTTCTGAACAAGCTTTCAAAATACTTCGATCATTAAAAATACTTTCTTATGTAATTTTCCAGGTAAGTATTTAATCTTGATATAGATACAGGTATTTAAAAAGAAAAATGAATATTCGGAGAGTTTTAAAAGTCCACAGTTACACGCCGCCGTAAAAAATCTCACATAATAAAAACATAAAACGCCAAAAAGGTGAATGGTTGATTTTTTTCCCTCCGTAGGCTCAACTTTTTTGAACTTTTAAGTATTATCCCAAATTAACAAAGTTTTGTAATGTTATCAAGTAATAATATTATCTTTCTTCCTCAGTCGAGCTTTTTTGGAAAGCGAAAGTGGAAGGAGGGCGGGCTAAATTTTCCCGCGTGAGTTTTGCGAAAACAAAATCATAACGATGGAAGTCTGGAGTTTTTTTCTCTTTATTTGTGAACATGTGAAACGTAGAATATCGTATTAAAATTTTAATAGTTACAGGTAAGGAAGTATTATATACATAACAATATGTTAAGCAATAAATATTGCCTGACAAATATACAAACTGAAGAAAAAAGGGAAGGAAGAAAAATGCATCAAATTATTTGAATTTTTTTAAAGGGAAATTATTAACAATAAGATAAACTACCACAGTAGACTTAGTAGCTTTATTTTCTATTTAAAAGTATGGGTGTTTGTGATGTCTAAAATTCCCTCCCATTGTTTGTATTTTTTTAATAACTGGGCCTAGCAAAAGCGATTATTTAACCACTCACTAGTCTTTTCCTAGCATTATACTACTATCCTTACTACTATCTTTGAAAAAGAGAGGTTGAGCGACTGAGTAACAGCCAGTTATTGTATGATAGGAAAACTACTGCTGAGATACCTTCATTAGGAGGTTATATGCTTCTCATTGGGAGTGGTCATGGATAAAAAAATACTTAGCTATTGTCGCTATAAATTCGTGAGAATATTGGAGAGTAAGACATGCACCAGGTAGCGTATCATGGAGAGACGTTGCAACTGGCTGGGAAACGAGCTGTGGATGCTTTCGGAGATCCTCGAATGTACCAATCTTTTTTTCTGATCAACGGGATTGTAACGTCTGACTCATGTGATGGAAAGTAATAATGCTTTTGATGGATGACAAGAAACCAACGAGGTGGCAGTAGTGTAAAAAACGATGCATAAGTAAATATATTTTTTAATAAGCTAGGTGGTTCACCATTGTTGAATTTAATTCCATTGCGTTTGCCACATATAATAATAGTAACTAGTTTTTAATTAGTAATATCAATGTATGTATCTTAACTCATTCTTGCGTCCAGTAGAAAAAGACAAAACCCGACTTTTATTTTGTAATTTAAAACATTAAATTTAGATCATATTTTAGTTTATTCGTAAAAAATCCGATAGCCTGATAATGTGTGTCACAATTTAAAGCTCTCCAAGTAAATTAAAAAAGATATCAAATTTAGTTTTGGATTCAAAATGAAATTACACAAAGTTACCACTGAATCCATCAAATATACTGAATATCGTGTTTTAAATACTGTTGACAAATTTATTTTAATCTTGATCAGATAAATTTAACAAGCCTTATCATAAAATAATTGTACAAATGTTGTTGCGATCAAGTATGGTAAAGGGTAGTGGTTCTAAGCAAGGGAGTTTTTGTATTTGATAAAGTTCGAGTGGACGATTGCATCATTTCATATTGCTATAATGTTACTGTATCTATGTATCATCGACAAAGACGAGTGTAAGTCGAATAAAAATTGATCACAATACACTATTTTGTTACGACGTGTAAAACATAATATTATATACATGTAAGCCTAAAATCTGCCTGGTCATCGTTGCAAAAAAGTACCCAGCAGATAGTAGTGCTTCGTAAACGAGTGCACTAGAGAAAGGTTGATCCTTTTTCCTTTTTCGGTTCGAATCCGCGATAAGCATTGATTGATTGCGCGAAAAACTTCAACGTCTACAGAAAAGAGATTACCGTTGATTGGTCGGAATTGTGCACGGGGATTTATCCTTGATTTATCATTTATTCAAACCTTGTTGTACTGAAAGTAAGTCCTTTATTCGAGAAATAGTTATTCTATTTTTTTCAAAGAAGTAAGCGGTAAATTTGTAGAAACCAATTTCAAATATTTTTTCATGTTTCAATAATCAGATGATTGACTTGAAATTTACTTGGTAGAACTCCATTATGATACGTTGCTATTTTTACTCTATTCAATAATCAGAATTTTGTAACGAATCTTAATATTGTTTTCATCTTACGTTTCTTTGCACTTAGTAAAGAAAAAGTCCCATTCTCGATGTCTCATAATAATAATAAAGAATAAAAATAAATCTCTGAGTTCAAATAAAAAAAAATAGTAACATTAAATAAGTCAAATAATTTAATTTCTTCTTTGTGTACCTTATGCATTTGTGTTGTTTATATATGTATTTTTCAAATATATTTTTTCACATTTAAGCTAGTTGAAGATTGTTCCTACCGTTGAGAAAATTGGTTATACGTACTAGGGTATCCAATCCCGGAGCTTTTTCCAATCCCGGATTGATCCCCTTTTTTTCGGGATCCCGGGATTGGGGTTTCGGGATCCCGGGCTTGTGATTTTCTTACCGAGAAATTTGAAATCCTCAATTCGTTATACTTTAGCTCACCGAGGAATTTAAATCTCCAATTTGGTATACTATTTCCCAGAATCTCACCGAAACTCGTTTTTTTTTTAAGCTCACCGATTTACCAATTTCATGTCAATTATCGGGTTTTCCTCAAAATTTCTCAATCCCGAAATCCCGGGATCGCGGCCATCTCAATCCCGGAATTTCGGGATCAGAAAATTGAACGGGATCCCGGGATTGGATGCCCTAATACGTACAGTAAATGAGACATAAACTTACTTCACAGAGATTAACACAACGGAAAAAATGGGTTTTTCGACTCTTAACAACTTTGTAATGTATTGATTGATTTGGCACTTATTTGGTAGAAATCCACGTTAATAAGTTTAAAAAATATATCAAAATATTTTATCACTTTTAGGGTGTTCACTGTCAATACTTGGTGGAAAGGCATTATATTAATAAAAACAATAATCCTTTGTACTTCATTCCACTTCATTTAATATGTCAGGACCGGTTTCGCTCATTGCGAGCATTGTCAGTTGACAATGCTCGCAATGAGCGAAACCGGTCCTGACATATTAAATAAAGTGGAATGAAGTACAAAAGATTATTGTTTTTATTAACAAAATATTTTAGTTTCGAAAATATTAGCTTCTGCGAGGTGAAGTGAGCCATGTGGTATTAGAAGAAAAGATGATTAAGATGTGTTATAATACCCTACATCTCTAGAAGTATCGTACACTTGAAGACATCTGAGTAAATATATCCCGTGTTAATGTTATCTTAGTAACCATGTCATTGTACATAAATGTCCAATATAAACATTCAACTTCATATTTTACTTCTTGGCTCACTTCACTTATTTACGGCTCATATGTTTGATAGCTATTTCGCCTTATGCCTTCATTAGAACTATTATTTATCAACATTAGTTCTGATGAGGGCATAAGCCAAAACAGCTATCAACAATACAAGTTGGCTGTTAACTATCCTACCACCACCCGTTATGTGCATGCAGCCGCTTGTTCACGGCCGCTTTCTATAACGCAATACTATCAAGAAAAAAAATACTGCTCATATTATTGAACTGATACAGAGCTGCACGGGATCTTTCTTTTAACCATGTACTGTTGTGCTTAAAACAATATAAAAAAGAAAGAAAACTCCGCCATTTAGTTTAACTTTTCCGGTTCTAAGCTCAAGAAATGCGACCCCAATACCAATATTTTCTTAAATATCTATTTTAATATAGGTGATACAATGTTTATAATTAAGGTATTCTTATATCATAATTTTTTGGACCTTTTGTAGTTTATATAAATACGCGATAAAGTCATAACGCTATAAGGCGATAACGATCGTTCGTAAGATAGCTGCGCTACACTCGTCAGTTGTAAATTCATATGTGTGCTGGGATGACGTCTTTTTTACGCGCAACTTAAGATATGATTATTTATTAAAAAAAACCACGGATTTTTATAAAAAAATGTGAGGAATGAGAGATATTTTAAAGCCCTTAAACTATTTTTTTTTTGAAATTCATAAGAATAAGGCAAATAATGAGGAAACCACTGGGGTCACAAAATAACCCCATCGGCAGAGAAGTATTTTTCTAGTCTACGAGCCGCGATAGTTAAGTGATATTAAATATCATGTGTATCAGTATACTGAGAATCCGCCGTGATGGAGGAGTTTAATCTTCTCCGCGTTGAATTCAAAGAGGAAACAAGAATACCCATAATATGATGTTGCAAATTTATCAAATGCCCCAAAATTGGCCTCAGTTGAAATCAGGTCAGCGTGGCCCATTGAGCCCGTATGAGAACAGACCACAGTAAACAGCGCTGCTCGTCTGGCATTCATATCAGAAAAAACTCACCGTACGTTTTTGGGATTTTGGTGGTTATGCCCACAAGTGCAATCTGGTCGTTCAACCAACTTGCCCAGCACAAATAGTTTACAATTGAATTTTCCGTGGGCCCTATAAACAATAATATTGTATGAAATGATACTTATATAAGTAAAATAGTTTTTTAGGTAATATATTAGTAATAAGTTTTTTCACGCGCGAAACAATGTATTTATTTATATGACGTGTAGCGCCATTTATAGACTGTATGGTTTTTGATACGTTGTATAATTCTCCCATACCCCGTCACATCGACAGTATATTCGTAAATTCCATCACGTGTATTAATCACCCTAAAACTAGGATTCTGTTGAAATCCGATGCAGAATTTGCATGAATTACAATTCATAGATTTCACGGTATTGTGAATTCCGCTTTAGTTTCGTGTCGTTGAATCAAACATTTTAGATATTGTAAGATTTTGTTTATAACACTAGAGAGATGACCAAAAAATACTATTTATATTGAAACAGTCATAATATCAGGATAGGCATTGTCCATATACTACTATTTACTTCTTTTAACGAACTTAATTTAAAAAAAAACCCTTGTGAAATTAACTTTTCCGGTTCTAAGCTCAAGAAATGCGACCCCAATACCAACATTTTCTTAAATATCTATTTTAATATGGGTGATACAATGTTTATAATTAAGGTATTCTTATATCATAGTTTTTTGGACCTTTTGTAGTTTATATAAATACGCGATAACGCGATAACGCTATAAGGCGGTAAGCGCCCGCGATAACGATCGTTCGTAAGATAGCTGCGCTACACTAGTCAGTTGTAAATTCATATGTGTGCTGGGATGACGTCTTTTTTACACGCAACTTAAAATATGATTATTCATTAAAAAAATCACGGATTTTTATAAAAAAATGTATGAGGAATGATGCAGAGAGATATTTTAAAGCCCTTAGACTATTTTTTTTTTGAAATTCATAAGAATAAGGCCAATAATGAGGAAACCACTGGAGTCACAAAATAACCCCATCGGCAGAGAAGTATTTTTCTACTCTCCGAGCCGCGAGAGTTAAAAATGGTCGGTTGCGATTTTCTATTTACGAGTCAATATTTATGTCCAGTGTTGTAAGTTGTTATCTCTACGCCAAATTCATCGAATATTCAAATAATAACCTCATTCACTAATCACTAAACAAAATAATAACATCACTAAACTTTTGTTTTTGTGTGTTTCGAATCTTCAAGAAAACTCGACAGATTAAAGTCCATATCGCTAGTCAAAGATAGTTTACAAAATTCAAGTGATTTATAAATTTGGTTGAATATCGTTCATGTTTCGTGAAATAGTCCTTAGACTATTTTATCCTTGAGCGAAGCGACGCGAGTTAATCCTTTAGATCTACGACTGAATGACATACGAATACACTGTGTCATTATTATAGGAAAATTGAGGTAAGCCCTCCCTTCTATAGGCATTCAATTTTCGTTTAAATACGCAATTCATCAATATACCTTTGAACTGAATGATGGGATCCCTACAAAATGAGAACTTCTGACTATTAATTATTTCAAACCATATTCGAAACATTACTTTATTGTTTAAGAATTTTCAATGACAAAACTTTATTTAAACAAAATTTCTGTTAAAAAGAAGATTAATTTTAGTCAAAGTGTATTTTCTTAATCAAGTCAACTTTCAATATTGTATATACAAGTTGGTTGTTGAGTATCCCACCACCACCCGTTATGCGTATGCAGCCGCATTTTCACGGCATCCTTCCATAACGCAATGCGATCAAGAAAAGAAAATAATTTATTCCTCATATTTTTGGCCCGATACAGAGCTGCACGGGACCTATCTTTTAACCATGCACTGTTGTGCTTAAAAGATAAAGATAGAAAGAAAAAAGAGAATGTGACTGCTCAGTCATTTAGTCAAGTGATATTAAGTATTAAATTTGAATCGTTCAAACTATGTACACTCTCACAGATTTTGTCACTAACGACCCGGGTTTCGTCTTTCGGCATCTTCAGGCGTTCAAGTGCACGGATGAACATGAACTGACGCTTAGTAAATGAATGTTTCGTGTTTCCGTAAAAATCAGGGCTGGTTCTACTCATCTTGCAATACTCAATGACAAAAATACTTATTATAAGGGAAATCGGCCCTTGATCTTTAATAACAGTGTATAACTAGTAAAAAAAAGTGTTATCTTTTTGATAATACTCCATTTTCATAAAGAATTGACAGAGAACAATAATTTATTTACTTTGTAGAAACCTTCTGTTATTCTGTCAAACAACCCTAGATTCAAACAGGGTGACAATTGTAAGATGGAACCAGGACCGAATAACTAGTTGGTTAGTTGCTTTCGATAAGCCCGTAAGCTTTAATAAGCTTTGCAAGCTATCTTCGGTAACTTTATGAAAAATCATTTTCAATATAATATTAAATTAGGCTTTGTTAGTCTATTGATTATCTTGAAAAATATGACAGATATATTACCTGTTTGAAAAGCATTTTTAGACTCACTATCATTAGATGATTATTAATAAAGAAAACATTTCAATTCTAACTTATAATTTAGAAATTCGTCTGAAGGTGCATGGTGGAATTTCAATATCAAATTTGAATTTTCTGAATCCTGTAATCTTCCATGAGTCTTGTCGCTAATGACCCGGTTTTAACTTTCCGAATCTTCAAGCTTTTCAAGTGCACGAATGTACTTGAACTGACGCGCAATAAATTTGATTACAATAACATTACTAAAAACTAATGTTTTGGTTGCTAAAGAAAGGAAGGACCCTTTAAGAAATTAATTTAGCAGAGCGAACTTTTGCTTTATTTAAAATGTTACAAAATGATTATATTTATTTATAACTAGCCGGTTCCCAGCAAGCGTTGCAATGCCATTTAAAGAAAGACTGTATTTGTTTTGCAAAGTTTACAAAGTGTATTTAATTGCTGTATTTGTTTTGCAAAGTTTACAAAGTGTATTTAATTGCGTTTATTGGAGTGCATGTTTTCTTTTGCTGTCTGTTTGACGTTTGATGCCAATTGTCTATGGTACGACACACGCGCCACCTTATGTAGCTTAATTGTACTACGCCTATAACTTTTGCGCAAGTTGCATGAACGGTATGGCAGATATACAAACATTGATTTTTATATATAAGACCTACTGTAACCTCTTGAATACCAAGCGGACACAGGTTTCTGGAACATATGCAAGCAAACACGGATGTCAAAGACATTCAAAAAATCAAATACTTGGTATTCTAATAGAATCTAAGCAATATTTTGATGACAATGTGTAGTGCCATCTATACTGAGTCAATATATCTCTGGGACATATTAATGATTTATTTGCGCGGTATTCAAATAGTTAAGTTAATTTTAATATGCCTATAACTTTCCCGAAAGTGCAAGCAAAAAGTTTTTCAAAGTTTTATTGCAATCGGATGAGCGGTGTGGCAACGCAAAAAGTACGAACAAACGAACATTCATTTACATATATTAGATTGGCCAAAAATCTTTTACATTTAACTGTTTTTGGAATCTTTTTACTGTATAAAAATATCCATCTGAAAATAACAACATCTTGCAACATATGTACACTGTTAAGTTATGATTTGATGGAAATAATAATTGGACAAACAGCAGACGTTAAAATAAACGTTTACTGTTTTCTGTCACATGCAATATTACAGTTCGCAAACGTTCAGCGTCATGGGAATGATTATGTGAACAGAACATAAGTCTATCCTGAGTCGGTTCAGTGGAAACGTCTCGAGTTTGTACTATTTACCTTTCTCATAGTACTGTACTATTTTTATGATCCGCCAAGCATGAGATATCTCAGACGTAAACTATGCGTTACTTATTATTTATGTGCTGTATGGAATATATTCTTGGGAAAAAAACGCTAGCCTATTATTATATTTTTAGCCTTGTCTTTAATAATATGACTATTAAATGAACAATAATAATGAATTTAATGAAATAGACTCGATAACAATTTTCAAGCTCATTCGAGATAACGGATTAAAAAACATAAATATATGTTTCAATAATGCAAACATACCAGTATTTTTCCCTTAAATGTATGAATTTCTCTTTTTTTTAAAGTATGTTTTTTTTCAAAAGTACACACATAAATTGCAAATAAAAAATATTTTTAATGTTATTTTGTCGTAAATAATCAATAAACATGTCAAATTTGAATTGTGTAAGTCTTGTACTGTTATCGCTAACAACCCGGGTTTCGCCTTTCGGCATCTTCAGGCTTTTCAAGTGCACGAATGTACTTGAAATGACGCGCAGTAAACAGTTCGCATCGTTTATATACAAACATTCGTTAACGTACAGGATTCAGACAAATTTAAATTTGATATCGATTCCATCAAGCACCTTCAGTTGAAATTCTAAGCTATAAATAAACATATATTAAAGAACGCAGTAATATTTTTTGTTTTTTAACAGTTAAAAGTGAATTTGAATATTGCCTTAAATCAAGATTTCCAAAGACTCCGGCTCTCTTTCTTTATATTAGAATATTAGAACCAACAACCTCTTGCTACTTAAACATGCATTATAAAAATTGGAAGAATGACTTAGATTTTACAATTGGTTGTAGAAATATATGTTAAAATACACTTCTCTAGGCCTAGATGCAAGATGGATGCATTTTTTGAAAAAATAAAGTGAAACTATCTTTACAACTTAAAAATATCTATTTTGATTAACTACAATATTAAAGTAAGTGTACGATATGTATGAATAAATAATAAAGCTTGATTTGAAATTCCAATAAAAAAACAGCATTAAGGAACGTCAATAACGCATGTTACCCAAATTTATTTTATTGCCCCATGTTACACTCAGCCCGTTCTCCCCGAAATATATCTGCCCAAACGTATGTCGATTGGCTCACAGTTAAAATATTGTATATCCAATTTTTGTCAAGTACTGAAATGTACCAAAAATAGAACATATTTTTATGTGTAAAAATATTGCATCTCTGAACTTACTGTTCCACAGATTGTATACAAATAAAAATAGGGTATTCTAAATCTTTAAGGCAATATTTTTTTATGAGGTCATATCGTCGGCTTACTACCAAAAGTCGTTAAGTGACAAAATATTGATTTCGATATAATCGACTTCCAAGTTTTAACTATGTACATTTTACGAGTTATATTCAAACTTAAATAATAAAAAAGTTGTTTGTCTTTAATAATCTGAAAGTTTCAGTCGATTCTGTCGATTACAGAGAAGTTTTTGATAGTAAGTTAACTGCACTTAGTGACTTCTTGTAAACATCATGTAATAGCGTGTTTTATGATTTAATGACTTATATTCTGAGTAAAACATAACAAAATGAGTAGATTGTGACATCTTACTCAGTTTTGACCCACATGTCACTTAATCACGTTTGGCAGAAAAACAACGATGAATTTATTTTGTTAACAATAAATTTATTTTTATAATAAATGAAAGTTTTCATGCCAGTTCAGAAAAAAAACACAATGCAATAAACAACAAATATTTATGTAAAGTAAATAAACTATAACATTAAATTAAAAACTCATTGCTATAATTTAAAAAAATCTGATTTGCAAACATTCAAATTCAGCTTTCTCTATTTTTTATGATTTGTGGAGATACAATATTTTAGCTCTAAGCCATCGATGTATTCCTCTGCACAGTATGTTACTGTGCGCTGAGTAAAGCAAGCGATGTACCAGGATGTAGGGGAGATGGGGTCAACCGCGCCCCTGGGCGGCTGTAAATCACGTGCTAATTTATAGCGGCGGTGCTCCAATTGTCGCTGCGTCCCCGCGGACCGCGTCTGTATCGCCGGACCGCAATTGACAACACCTGCCCCGGCCGATAGCTGTCTCAATGGTGGCCAGATGGGGGGAAATTGCACAGTACAGACGATTTGAGCGCATTTCATTTTTTTTTGTTAATGATTTTTTACTCGACGTACAAAGTTAAAATGTACTTTTTATCACATTACAATGATTAATCATGTCACAGCAAATTATAAACAGATGTTATAATGTACAATATACATTGAATAATAATATGATATTCAAAAAGAATTGAAACCAATTCGGCACTCATTCTGCCAAACCCTGGTTTAGTTGTCAAAGATATACCTAAACGATTAGATGAGTATAAATTTTAGAAAATCGTTTTTAAATCAAATATTTTTGATCTTGGGCATTGGTGTTTTTGATTTTTTTCATCATTCATAAACAATGATGCCAAATATATTTATATATGAGCCCATTAGAAGTGAAGTGATCCAAATCGTATCGTAGACAAAATATTAGATACGTTGTAATATTCTACACGTCTTAACCCTCCAAGGACGAGCGTCACCATATGGTCACACAAAACACCGTTGTCTATTGATCCCACTATTCATACTTTTTCTACCTGAATATCGTTGTTTTTTCTCATATTTGGTTAAGAAAGATACGGACTAAAGTTAGTCATTAGCCGTGGGAACAGGAACGGTCTCTAAAAGCACATGTGATTTTTTGAATTTCCGTTTTTTTTAATTTACTTTTTGAAACTGTTAGATATTTTTTTATAAAAACATAAAATTATTTACAGTTATTTTGCTAATATATTTGTTTTGAAATTATGTTGATCTAAAGAGGTCAAATTGTAAATATTTAAAAAAAAATCACGTTTAGCTATATTTCAACCCCGAATGTTTGCAAGCCCATACGGTCACTTTTGTCCTTACTACTGTCCGTACTCAATATTACACGGTAATAAAAGGATGAGCATGACAATATAGTCATGCGGAGTTTCTATACAACGACTTTGAGTTTTTTTTTTTTTTAATTTTGGATAGGAATAAAAGTTATCCGTGACTTCAATATGGCTTAGAAAATATTTTTTTTATCGGAAAAAAGCTCTCGTCTCTGGAGGGTTGTATCGTAAAAATGAAGTATCCTCAGTTAATTTACATTGCAATAGTGTTATCTCTATACATTAAAAATATATAATCCAGTAAAACACCAAATAAATACGGGATTCTATTTAAAAGTCTTAGGAAAAAGTTTTACCAAATTTACTAGTTGGCTCACTTCACTTCTAGAGAGCCCATATGTTTAAGCTTAATATAATCTGATGAGTATACGAGAGCTTTTTTATAGTCGGACTTAAAATAATCAATGAAATTAATGTTAAATTTGAATCGTTCAAACTATGTACGTTCTCACAGATTTTGTCACTAACGACCCGGGATTCGCCTTTCGGCACCTTCAGGCGTTCAAGTGCACGGATGAACTTGAACTGACGTTTAGTCAATGAATGTTTCGTGTTTATATAAGAAATAAATGTATCATTGAGCTTAAAGCCATTGCTGGCGAAAAGAATAAGCTCATGGGAATGCCCACAGATTTGAGTAGTAAGTAGTTTCAAGAATTATATTTATTTGTTTGTCGGCAAAGGTTTAATGACTATATTTATATATGGTATAGAAGTGGAGATTCCGGTAGGTTTAATATTTCATTTAAAATCGGAAGGCTATGCAATTGTGCTCTATTTATTTCCAAAATTTCCTAGAAAAACAGCTTATGACTGTCCGTATTTGGGTGTAACATTTTTATCCCTTGTTCCTGATTGAACACGTGTCCTTCCGAAAGGCGAAACCCAGGTCGTTAGTGACAAAATCTGTGAGAATGTACATAGTTTGGACGATTCAAATTTAATATTGAAATTCCACCAAGCACTTTCAGTCGAAATCTGAAATTAATTTTAATTATTTTTATTGAATAATTATCATTTGATTTGGCATTTGCTTAATATCAGTATTGACTAACCCGATAGTATTTTTTATAAACTTATGTAGCGCCAGTATTGATCAATGTAATATTAATCGGTTTTTGATACGACACCAAAATACCGACATTGTCATATTTGTCCGGTATTTTTGTCCCTATGCTCAACCTCTTGGATTGAAATCTTCGCATATTTGTATCCGACTTTACCTCAACGCAGTCCAGGATAGTAAATTTGACGAGAAAGTCTACATCGAATGGAAATTGAAACCTCTATAATTATTATTATATAATATCATGATTGAAAGGTTCTTTTTCAATTATAAAAAAATATTGATCATAAAATAAAATTTGTTTTCAATTGGCATGTTTTGATTTTCATAACAAATATACATAAATTTTTTACATTCAATATAACTAAAAATTAATATTTTTTTTCAGAATCAACATTTGATGATATTAACCGGACACCAAATTGATTTATGAGCAACACAATCAAACTCATTCATTTTTGTTATGTCAGTAGTACTGTTAAATGTTGTATGCGTTTAAAGGTGCTCTTAGCATAACAATGTGGTATTTTAATGTGGACCGTATGGCCTTCTAATGGAGGTATATAAACAGAAATTTATCTAAGATAACTGTTTGTTGCTCAGTCGCTCAGCCTCTTTCCAATAAGAGATGTATGGATAGAAGGATAAAGCTAGAGCAGGACTAATGGCTAACTAATCGCTCTCACTACGCCAAGTCATTGAAGGATCGAAAGAGTGGGAGGGAATTTTAGACATCACAAACACTCGAAAAAATACGTACTGGGGCTCGAGCCTGTGAGATCCGGCGCGAAAGCCAACAATTCTAACCGCTGCTCCATATGACCCGTCTTATAATAATGTGGGCATAGATAGTATGTCGCCTGCTGTGGCCATTATGTCACCTGATGTGACCCCGTTGGTTATAGCTTGCTCTACCGATTACGCAGGTCTGGGTTTGATTCCCGGAAAGATTACAGTGAATTTGAAAATTATTCAATTCAAAGTTGTGATCTAAGACTGGGTGTTTGTAATGTCAATTCGCATTATTTCCTGTCCTCCCGTCCTTCTGATCCTTTTATAAATGGGTGTAGCAATAGAGATTAATTAACCACTAGTCCTGTTCTAGCCTTATCCTTCTTCCCTACTACTCACTTAAAAAAAAAGTGAGTAATAAACAGTTCTCGTAGAAAAAACTTCTGTTGATACACCTTCATTAGGAGGCCATATGCTCCACATTGGGAGCGGAGATGGATATTTTTTTTTAGATAGGACTGTATAAAATAACCATAGACAAAATCTGTTTTTGTGTATTTCAAATTTGTATAATATAATATACTATAAAACAATATCTGATTTAGATTATTTTACGATTTAATTTTTTTTATTGGAAAATACTTGAAATATGTATGGGTTTCTTTTGATTGACTACTCAATAAGTAATTCTTTCGTTTATATAGCTGTATTTTTTCTATTGTGTTTTTTATACCTTTTATTTGAATGATCGTATTTTAAGCGTTGGTTTTTTTACATGAAATATTAAAAAATACAATAAACTGATGGTATATGGAACCTCTTATATATATCGCAATATCTGAGGACTTTTCAAAATTTGGTTCTCTCCCTCATAATGATCTCCATTAAAGATCAACAAAGTTATTGCTACTTCAGTATGTACTCGGCCGTCTTTACGCTCAGGTTGATAGTGTCGTTATAAGGATTGAAAAACACTGCGACGGGGTATATTTAAAGGCGGAGTTAATGGCTAAAAGCGAGCCTGCATGATGTGGAGAGCGGAGTTAGGCTTGGTGGGGAATGCGCAGTAGCGTTCATACACTTTAACAACAGCCATAGGAATCATTTCAATACATTGGTAAATGTAGTACTTTTTTTTTTAGTTATTCATTCGTGTAATAAGAATGCCTTTTTTCAGATAAATTCTATTAAAATTAATACATACGGAAATATAAGTTTATTATTTATTGTATAATAAGTCTATTATTGTTCTGACGATGGCGAAAGCCGAAATAGCTATCAACGCATAAAAATTATTAAAAACTGTAGAACTAAAGTACTTTGATATTTTTATTCTCTGATAATGGAGTTCTACTAAGTAAATGCCAAATCAATTTATTATATTTAGTACATTATTTTTTAAATATAAGTAAGATGTGAGGATAGATAAAAAGATATTTGAGTATTTTTTCTTAGTCAAAACTTTCGTTATACATAGCTAAGCTAAATAAAGCTTAAACGATGTTCTAACGAGAGAGTCAAGCCAAAATAGCAACTAATTTATTACAAATTTTAAATAAAAAACATAAAGAAATATAAACTTTTTTACTACTGTCAAGTTTTACTCATGTGACTAAATAATGTCTTATCTCTAACCCCTATGTCTTAACTAAATATTTCAAATTTTACAATTTATGACATTTTCTTCCACCCATTAATAATAAATGCAGATTTTATGTATTTAAACTTTTATTTTAAGTTTTATTAAACTTTAGTGTGAAAATTTTTAAATCTATTGTATCAACTAATTATCTATTTTCTTTAAGGTCCAATTTCACATTTTCAAATAGATTGATACATTTGTACAGTAACGTAACAGCGTGTGTTCATTTATCTTCTTTCACTACAGTAGGGTTTCCCAAAATTATTGTGCAATGGAACACCCCGAAAATCTGGGAATTTTACCGAAACACAGCTTATTTTTTATGCCGGGTAATTTATAATAGTCAAAATATTGAAAAATATATATTTTTTAAATCACTTATTATGTATTGATTAATTAAGTATTTCGACTGAGGGTGCTTGATGGAATTTAAATATCAAATTTGAATTGTTTGAATTTTGTACTTTTCCATGAGTTTTGTTGCAAGGGCGTAACAGGGGCGAGTTTAAATTATTTTACCAGGAAATCTTAGAGATAAATCGAGCTCAGCTCAACAGTTTGCCAATTTTAAACGAGCAATTTTATCTACCAAATTCTCCAATGTTGTACACCTTTTAAATAATTGTCATTTTATTAATAATTCAAGCACTTGCTATCATTAAATATTAATTTAAAGGCTTAACATCAATCAACTCATTAATAATAGGTCGGATAAAACCCTAGATTTATTTTAAGCATTCCTATGTTATTATCTGGTCATTAATATTTTCAAAAAATCCCCATAATTATAACAAACCCACTTAATTCATTGAAAATTGTATACATTCAATTTACATTTTAATAGCCTTTTAACTTAGTGATCTACTTATATTTTTGAATATAAACGATACACACTGTTTACTACGCGTCAGTTCAAGTACATCCGTGCACTTGGAATGCATGAAGATGCCGAAAGGCGAAACCCGGGTCGTTAGCGACAAAACTCATGGAAAAGTACAAATTCAAACAATTCAAAAATGTTCACTTTTAAGGTGTTCACTGTCAATACTTGGTGGAATGGCATTATAATAAAAATAATAAAACATTTTTAGTACTTTTTCCACATAAATTTTAAATAAGACAGTAAGTTTAGCCGTACTAGCTTCATTGATCACTTTTAAGGTGTTCACTGTCAATACTTGGTGGAATGGCATTATAATAAAAATAATAAAACATTTTTAGTACTTTTTCCACATAAATTTAAATTTATGTGGAAAAAGTACTAAAAATGTTTTATTATTTTTATTAATTCAAAAATGTATTGATTAATTATTTTAAAACATGTTACACAGAAAAATGAGTGAACGAAGCTCTTAGTGATTAAAAATCTACGCCTGAACCAAGATATTTAACGTTTTAAAGATCAGTGGAGATTTTCCATCACTCGATTTTTAATATGAAGTGGAAGATGCTTAAATATATTGCAACGCACATATATTACTGTTGCAGATTTTCGCGGAACACCTATTTAGGTACCACGGAACACCAGTGTTCCGCGAAACATAGTTTGGGAAACCCCGCACTACAGTATCTTGCATTCAGAAAGGTTAGATAACGGTTTGGTACTCGTTTTTTCTAAGAATCAGTTATGTTAAATATTGGCTTGCCAGACTTTTTACTTTACATCGGCAGTGGATATAGTGAAGAAAGGAATATAAGTGCATACTGACAAATCAAGAAGGGATTTTGTGACATTATAACTTGCTACGCTACTGGCAACGGAAGTGGGGAGTGGCGTTGCGGGATTACCCGAAATGTGCAATAAGTTCTCGAATGCGAGCGGAATAGCGATTGCGTCCGTGTTTTCGAAAAGCGGTCGCGAGGCGTCGGCGTCGTAACGAAAGCTTCCCATGCAGCGCCGCGACGCTGACGACGGAAACGATAGTCAGTTAAGTGGGAGGATTCGGGGGCTATTTCTAAACGTACCCGCTTACCCATTAAGGTTCTGATTCGCAAAAAGTGATTTTTTATAGCTCTAGCCTGTCATGTAGACGAAGGGTAAAAGATTTTAATATCCTGTCCTCATTAAAAGAATTCGTAATCAGAAAAGTATTCATACAAATTGTTAACTAACAATTTGTGTCTTAAAGCAAGGAGGTATGTGATTTATTTTTTCTTTTTAAATTACTGCTAAACTGATAATTAAAACTTACCATAACTAGCCGTTATAAAAAGCGAAGCTAAAAGATTGACTTGCAACTAGCATTTTAAAAAAATCAAACGCTCAAACAATGATGCAGATGAGTCTAAACTCTAGAAAATTGAATGGCAAACGTAAATTTAAAAATGTGGTCATGTGTTGTAACTTTTCCTTGTTGATCTTGAGTGAGATATAAAAAAAAAATAAAGTCTGTCTCATATGATTTTTCAAGTTCAAAATATTTGTATTGCCAAAAAGAAGTATTTATATTTTTAAAAATATATAAATAATACTTATATATTTATTTTACTTTTGCTTAGCAATCGTAATTTTTCTTTGATTGCGTTTGTTGAGTTACTTAATAAAACAGATTTCGTTTAGAATTTTTACTAAAAAAATATTTTACTGAATACTAAAAAAAAACTAAAAAAAGCGCAAAGCTTGGAGGTGTTAAATGTGTTCATTTAAAACGCAGCAAAAAACAAATTGCCGGATTTGCAGATTAAAAGTTTTCGGTTGACGTAAAAAATGTTCATAAGATTTTTATTGAGAATTATGTGAGAAGTTTTGAAAATTCTGAAACATTCTCAAATAATTTATTCAAAATTTTATTTAGGTTTTTATTACAACAACGTTTTCAGATTATGAAACTAATATTTTCTTGGCTTAGTTTAGTTTGATTTATGGTTTTACAGGCTTTTTAGATACCCGTCAATTTCAGAGTTTTTTGTTCGATAATTTAAAAATTTCTCTAGCTGAAATACCAAATCTTTTGAGCCACTAAAAAAATTCTTACTGAATTTTACATATTATTACATCGATGTAAAATATTTTTGTTTCTTTTCAAAATCAGATAAAGCCAAAAGAATTTTGTTAAATGAGATTGCATTTTGAAACTAATTGAAATATCAATTTTAAGATTAAAAAATAGCTAACGTTTCTTACACCCTTCAAAACTTGTTTGTTTTCTTTCCTCTTCGGGTTATCACTTTTTATGCGTGATTTCTTTGGTATTAATCGTATTGATATTTGACACAACATGTGTCTTGGACGATATTAATGAAACTTGTTTGGTTGCTATGGCGACTAAAAAAGTAATGTTTACTGTAAAGTTTAACAACTGTAGCAATGTGTGTAAGGGTCCATTAATTTAGACAGATCTTACGGATTCAATTCCCAGTACGAACACCACTTTTTCAATCAATGTTTCGCTTTTTGTTCGACTGAATAGATCTTTATCTTATCTCAAAATTATATCTCATTCTTCCCATCCTTAAATAACTGGACGTATCGAGAGCAATATGCTTACCTTATTTTCTACTCTATTCGTAAAAGAAGTTTCACCACTGAAAGACAAACCGTTCACGTAGAAAAAGATTCTGCTGTAATACTTGCAATATAATTTATACCAAAGAAGATATGAATTATTTTTTTGTGATACAAATCGACTGCTCAATCTGCAAGGCGTCCTACTACTTTTTTGGGCAATGTTTCAGGACGTTTTATTATCTAAATAATTAAAAGTATTTTGTTTATTAAAATTATTTTGTTTCGCTAGTGTAAGTATACCAACTCAGCGTGCAGATAATAATAAAGACGAAAACATAAAAACAGTTATAAATGATAGAACATCAACTACTTAGAAATCGTAACTTATATTGTGTGTCAAAAAACATCTGTTTTTATACTCAGTGAAATGACAAGGTAAAAAAAAGTAAGTAGAAACAGAAGACAGCAATTCTCTATATTTATAAATAATAAATAGTCAGACAAGTTTTTTAAGCCTGAAGAAAACTCATTTTATCTTTATATGTCTATAAAGTATCTCGTAATCTCTTAAAAATATTTTTTACCAAACTATTCGATGTATTTTTCAACCTTTCACAAAGAATTTAAAACGAATTTTCTTTGTAAAACTAATTTTATTCCTCTGTGGAAAATAAATAAGATACATCAGACGTTCAAAATATAAGGTTTTTTATTTATAGTTAACGCTTTATCATAAATATACTAAAACAACCACTTTATATGGAGTCTATTATACATTTTGAAAACGAACCAATTTTTCGTGAAATTTATGAATATATGAATTGACGTAAAAACATATTTTAATTCAACGTGTAGTAATGTGTTTGGAAATAAATACGTTTCATGTTGTTTCAAATAGTTTTTTTGAAATATATTTAATTCACACATAAACAAATAGCCTATTCAATTAGGAATGTTTGAGACGGATACGTTGACCCTTGTCAGTCCTGAAGCCGAATGGTCAGTCGATTGCATTTATTTGCGTTCATGGTGTTATATTCACTTCTACCTTCTACTCTACTTTTATTTGTGTATTACTTTGTTATTCTTCATTTTTTCATGTATATTTTATTATAAAAGTGACCATAACAACAATTTCTTTTTCAACAATTTTTAATAAGAAATTTATATCGGTTGCAGAGATCGATATCAATAATTTGATATGTGAATATTAATGGTTATTTTATTAAAATATATATATATATTTTTTTTTACATTTATTTAATTTGGAAGTCATATATGTACTTGTAATACGAAAATTTACTACGTGGCATACCGATATACTTATCAATGTCAAGCAAACTTGAATCGTTCAAATTATGTACATTCACACAAATTTTCTCATTAACGACCCGGGTTTTGCCTTTCGGCATCTTCAGGAGTTCAAGTACACGGATAAACTTGAACTTGCTTAGTAAATGAATGTATCGTGCTACTTAGTATAATAAAAAAATGTATCACTAAGTATAAAGCCATTGCTGGCGAAATAGATTAACCCAGTCAAGAACCTGCGGTCTATTGACTTAATCAAAATATTCACTTTGATCAATTAAGTATACGCAAGCGTTTGGAAAAAGAGCGTATTCAACCCATTATATGTTCGACAGTCGGAAAAAAGAGGGGCTTTGTCAATGCGGCCTTATGTTGAATCAGATACATGAATGTGGCATTTAGAAATGAAAAAGGTTCCCCAACCCGGGATTAGCCCATGGGAATGCCTACATATTTGAATGGTGAGTAATTTCAAGAATTATATTTATTTTTGTTAGCTGGAAGATTTATTTTGTTTGCTGGAAGATTTATAATTTATCAGAAGATTTATAAAAATAGTTTGACATTTTATTATTTGTAATTCGATTTTCTACTAAGCTTCATTGTGATGAGTGTCACTTGGTTAATTTTCAAGAATAAAAAGAGTAGCATGTAAGAAAACATATTTACCTTTAAATAAAATAAATATTAATTGTAAGAGTTCTATATCTTTAAAAGCCTTTTTTTTATTCGATGAACTTTCTTTTTCCTTTCTGCATTACACCGAAGATGATATCTCCTCAATGATACAGTTAAGATACATTTTTATAAAAAAATTGATAGGCAATAAATAATAATTAAACATATAATGATATCATTAAAGCCTATATAAAATTAATTAATTTTTTAATCCATATTTTATACTGTATGGCAACAACTCCGTTTGAATTATTTGGTATTTGACGAAAGTTTCACTGCCTTGTTCCTTGTCATCGTTCGCTGAATAATTGACGAGAGAATGGACGTTCGAAGCGTTGAAGTTAAACACTACCCGTTGCATTATATTTTACTGTGAATTCTAAAGCAATTTATCGTCTGCTAGCTTTTCAATACAACGATCAATACACTGCACCTTAATTTCGATTATGTTTCACTATAGAAAAGTTTCATAGTAACATCAAACGTTTGAACATATTTTATCCAGCCATGTGGAGCAATACTTTGATACAGTAGTATTTTTTTATAACAATGCCCTGTTTTTACTTAAAAAATATCGACTGTGGAAAGGAAAATGGACGTATCCCACAAATTTTACAGGAGGCACAAAAAACGTGTTTTAAAGACTTTCAGCCATATGCAAATTATGAAATAAACACAACCTTGAAATGCACAGAGATCTTAAAACCAGTGTTTAATTGACATAATCTAATATTCATTTAAGAAACTGTCTAGAAAAAATCTCTTTTTTAGTCTTTTTTCTTGATTTCAATTTTCACTAGCCCATCTTTTTTCGAACTTTAAAGCTAAGTTTAGACATTAATTTGGCATTTGCAGCTTAAATCCTTTTGATGAAACGTGTATCAAATTGATTAAATTGTGATTATCGAAAAAACTGTGGGTAACGTCCTTTTTCTTTTCCATAGTCGATATGAGGGCTCTTCAAACAATAAAATAGTAACGATTTATTTGATAGAAGCATCCAGTCTATTATTTAAGCACGTAAGATGGTATTTCTACGAGGAATGTTTTTTACTTAGTAGCTCAACAGAGAGTATTACATATTCTTACTGCTCTTTTTGGAAAAAAGAGGATGATCAACTTAGTACCAGACAACTCTCGTATAAAAACTTCTGTTAAGGTACTTCTATTAAGAGACTATAGTCTATCGGGTCCTTGACGCAGCGGTTATGGTTGTTGGCTTCCATGTCGGACCTCACGGGTTCTAGTCCCAATACGAACAGCATTTTTTCAATCGATATCTGTTCGTAGGCACGGGTGTTTGTGATTTATAAATATTCTTTCTCACCCTTCCGATCCTTCAATAATTGGGCGTAGCAAGAGCGATTAGTTAATCACTAATCCTGTCTTAGCCTTGTCCTTTTATCACCACTACTCTCTTCGGAAAAGAGAGGTTGTGTGACTGAGTTAAAAACAGTTCTCGTAGAAAAACTTTTCTTAAGATTAGTCTTTTAGGTGATCATATGCTACTCTACATTGGGAGCGGACATAGATAAAAAAATTGCAAAGATAATTATTATTTTTAGTTCTTTCCTAAATATTGAGTTTATGAGGTTTGCAATATCGTATTACAATATTTACTGTCAATAATTTATAAATTCTGTAATGGAAAATTTATCTCTATTGTCAATTGATTGATATAAATTTACCCAGGTGAAAATGGGAGGTAATTGGATAAGTCCATCAAAATGATACAAACTCAGACTCGTTCTTGTGAATATTAAGTGCGCTAAAATATGTCATATTAAGTCGACAGAATCAATTAGCTCGAGGTGAATAAATGGCGTGGATAGTTTGAACTTGCACGGCAGGGTTGCCATTCGTAAAAATACAATAACGTTGCTGAATATTTCATAATTTCTTATAACCTAGACTTGCTAGTTTCACATTGTGATGAATGTTTTTGTGTACTGATTTTATTATAAAACTGATGGTCCGGAAAACAAAAGCAACTGTTTTCATGTTTTCATGTTCTAAAATGTTGACAAATCAATTTAAACGTTCTTTTTAATTTTCAAAACATTGGAAATCAATCAAAAACGAAACAAAAATTAAAAAAGCTGTTCAACTGAATGTGTTAAGATTTTTATGAACAGTAAAATAATTTAATAGGTTTATTATTTGTGGGTATAACTTGCAAACCCGAATCATTTCAAAGTTGTTGAAACATGAACCATGAACGTAATTTAGTAGATAAAAATAAAATTTGAAAGTATTTATAGAAATCAGTCTCAAACCTTGACAACATCCAAAATATCATTCCAAAGTAATGTAAGACTAAAAATACTTTTAAAATGTGCATACATTGTTTTTTTAAATGAAATTCAAGTTTCAGTTTTTAATAATTTTGGAAAAAGCCGTGTTTTCAAGTAATTAATTACCTCATTTATAATCTCTGATCAAAACTCACGAGAAATTTTATAGAAACCTATTTTAGAAACTCTGTTATGTATACGCCAAATAAACATCATTGTGAAATGTTGATTGTCCCTGACATAAATAATTAAAATTTGATTCATTGATTCCTTCAACTTCAGCTAAAATCAAGGTTCAAATCAAACAGTCGTCGACTTGGTAGAGACCTCTTGATACTCATATCGTTATTATTTTAATTATAAGATTAAGTGATTTATTAAAGTGTAAAAATTATGTTATTCGAATAAAAGTTGAACAAACATTTAAATATTGTTTCAATAATATTTATATCCGTAACAACTCAAAAGAAACTTCTTTATGTATATTTTTATTTTATAATAATACATTTTAAAAAAAGTGGAAAAATCGAATTGTTTCTTTTATCGGATATTTGCACAACCCTGCATATTTTATGTATTAATTAGAAAGACCCGTCCCGTAGGGATGGCGTTACAGAGGCGAAGGTGACAGTGGGCAATGCTGAAAGACCAGGTATTAATCATTTCAAAAGAGGGATGGTATTTAGTTCCATTAATCATAATCGAAGCGGAAAGTCTAAAGTTTGTTTATCAATTTAATTTCAAAATGTGTTGTACGCCTAACTGAAATCAATATGCTCCTGATTTCAGAATCAAATTGAATCATTGAATAATTTAAATATGTAATCAATAACACATTATAAAAGTCACCGTATGCTTATATCTTTGCAATAAAGGTCTAGATCAGCGCTCATCAAACTACGGCCCGCCGAAGATTTTCATCCGGCCGCAAAACGTTCTGGATTTTTGCATATAAATTATTCATATAAGATATATAAATTTTTATGATTTAGTTGTGAATTAACGACAACTATTTATTTCAAATCATCAATTGTCATACAACCATCTGGTAGGGGACTCAAAGTGAAGGAAGTTGGATAGAAATTGGAGGAGAGACGACCAGATGTTCGTTTACTCAAAAAACTCTCGATATTCTCATTTATTGAAATTCTAAGAAGGGCAAACATTTGTTTACATTCTTATTATTATGTAACCACATACAATTAAATAATATTCTGATTGTGTTCCAATAAGAATTTATGTGTCGTCCGGCCCCCTTAGTTTTTAAAAAGTTCAATCCGGCCCGCTTCTCAAAAAGTTTGGTGACCCATGGTCTAGATTACAAACACTAGAAAGAATACAATTTAATCAAGGTTATAAATTTATTAATTACCCGACATATATAAACACATCACCGCTCATAAAGCCATTAAAGAAGCTCACGTTATTACGCACAATCAAAGTTGAAGTAACTCTGAATATTATAATTCTCGTAGAACTAAATACTGTTTTTGTTTTTACGTTAATTTAATAAAGTTTTACTAGGTCAATGTCAATAATTAAATCAATAACTTTTTTATTGACACATGATAAATTAAATTTGACTAGCTGTAAGCCCGTTGCCCAGCAACGTGAGATTTTTGTTGCAAAGTATTGAATTTTATTTTATTTTATTTTATTTTATTTTATTTTATTTGATGTTATTCTATTTTATTTTATTTAAAAAAGAAATTTCGTAAATTATTTAATATTTGGAATAATGTTCAAGTTTGCTAACAACCATTTTTCGTAGTAGCAGAAATTTCGTAAAATATTTTATTTTTGAAATAATGTTTAAGTTTGCTAACAACCATTTTTCGTAGGAGCAGAAATTTCGTAAATTATTTTATATTAAGAATAATGTTCAAGTTTGCTAACAACCATTTTTCGTAGTAGCAGAAATTTCGTAAAATATTTTATTTTTGAAATAATGTTTAAGTTCTCTAACAACCATTTTTTGTAGTAGCCGAAATTTCGTAAATGATTTAATTTTTGGAATAATGTTCAAGTTTGCTAACATCCATTTTTCGTAGGAGCAGAAATTTCGTAAATTATTTAATATTTGGAATAATGTTCAAGTTTGCTAACAACCATTTTTCGTAGGAGCAGAAATTTCGTAAATTATTTAATATTTGGAATAATTTTCAAGTTTGCTAACAACCATTTTTCGTAGGAGCAGAAATTTCGTAAATTATTTAATATTTGAAATAATGTTCAAGTTTGCTAACAACCATTTTTCGTAGTAGCAGAAATTTCGTAAATTATTGAATTTTTGGAATAATGCTCAAGTTTGCTAACAACCATTTTTCGTTGGAGCAGAAATTTCGTAAATTATTTAATATTTGGAATAATTTCCAAGTTTGCTAACAACCATTTTTCGTAGTAGCAGAAATATCGTAAATTATTATATTTTGGAATAATGTTTAAGTTTGCTAACAACCATTTTTCGTAATAGCAGAAATTTCGTAACATATTAAATCCTTGGAATAATGTTAAAGTTTGCTAACAATCATTTTTCATAGTACCATAAATCGACCTCGGCGCATATATCGACAGCCCTGCAGTTTTTAAATTGTAAATTATTTAATATTTGGAATAATGTTAAAGTTTGCTAACAATCATTTGTCGTAGTAGCAGAAATTTCGTAAATTATTATATTTTGGAATAATGTTTAAGTTTGCTAACAACCATTTTTCGTAGTAGCAGAAATTTCGTAAATTATTTAATATTTTGAATAATGTTCAAGTTTGCTAACAATTATTTTTCGTAATAGCAGAAATGTCGTAAAATATTAAATCTTGGGAATAATGTTCAAGTTTGCTAACAATCATTTTTCATAGTACCATAAATCGACCTCGGCGCATATATCGACCGCCCTGCAGTTTTTTAATTGTAAAATATTTAATATTTGGAATAATGTTTAAGTTTGCTAACAATCATTTATCGTAGTAGCAGAAATTTCGTAAATTATTATATTTTGGAATAATGTTTAAGTTTGCTAACAACCATTTTTCGTAGTAGCAGAAATTTCGTAAATTATTTAATATTTTGAATAATGTTTAAGTTTGCTAACAATTATTTTTCGTAATAGCAGAAATTTCGTAAATTATTAAATCTTGGGAATAATGTTCAAGTTTGCTAACAATCATTTGTCGTAGTAGCAGAAATTTCGTAAATTATTATATTTTGGAATAATGTTTAAGTTTGCTAACAACCATTTTTCGTAATAGCAGAAATTTCGTAAAATATTAAATCTTGGGAATAATGTTCAAGTTTGCTGACAATCATTTTTCATAGTACCATAAATCGACCTCGGCGCATATATCGACAGCCCTGCAGTTTTTTAATTGTAAATTATTTAATATTTGGAATAATTTTCAAGTTTGCTAACAACCATTTTTCGTAGGAGCAGAAATTTCGTAAATTATTATATTTTGGAATAATGTTTAAGTTTGCTAACAACCATTTTTCGTAGTAGCAGAAATTTCGTAAATTATTTAATATTTTGAATAATGTTCAAGTTTGCTAACAATTATTTTTCGTAGGAGCAGAAATTTCGTAAATTATTATATTTTGGAATAATGTTTAAGTTTGCTAACAACCATTTTTCGTAGTAGCAGAAATTTCGTAAATTATTTAATATTTTGAATAATGTTCAAGTTTGCTAACAATTATTTTTCGTAATAGCAGAAATTTCGTAAATTATTAAATCTTGGGAATAATTTTCAAGTTTGCTAACAACCATTTTTCGTAGGAGCAGAAATTTCGTAAATTATTTAATATTTGGAATAATGTTCAAGTTTGCTAACAACCATTTGTCGTAGTAGTAGAAATTTCGTAAATTATTTAATTTTTGGAATAATGTTTTAGTTTGCTTACAACCATTTTTCGTAGTAGCAGAAATTTCATAAATTATTTAATATTTGGAATAATGTTCAAGTTTGCTAACAATCATTTGTCGTAGTAGCAGAAATTTCGTAAATTATTATATTTTGGAATAATGTTTAAGTTTGCTAACAACCATTTTTCGTAATAGCAGAAATTTCGTAAAATATTAAATCTTGGGAATAATGTTCAAGTTTGCTGACAATCATTTTTCATAGTACCATAAATCGACCTCGGCGCATATATCGACAGCCCTGCAGTTTTTTAATTGTAAATTATTTAATATTTGGAATAATTTTCAAGTTTGCTAACAACCATTTTTCGTAGGAGCAGAAATTTCGTAAATTATTATATTTTGGAATAATGTTTAAGTTTGCTAACAACCATTTTTCGTAGTAGCAGAAATTTCGTAAATTATTTAATATTTTGAATAATGTTCAAGTTTGCTAACAATTATTTTTCGTAGGAGCAGAAATTTCGTAAATTATTATATTTTGGAATAATGTTTAAGTTTGCTAACAACCATTTTTCGTAGTAGCAGAAATTTCGTAAATTATTTAATATTTTGAATAATGTTCAAGTTTGCTAACAATTATTTTTCGTAATAGCAGAAATTTCGTAAATTATTAAATCTTGGGAATAATTTTCAAGTTTGCTAACAACCATTTTTCGTAGGAGCAGAAATTTCGTAAATTATTTAATATTTGGAATAATGTTCAAGTTTGCTAACAACCATTTGTCGTAGTAGTAGAAATTTCGTAAATTATTTAATTTTTGGAATAATGTTTTAGTTTGCTTACAACCATTTTTCGTAGTAGCAGAAATTTCGTAAATTATTTAATATTTGGAATATTGTTCAAGTTTGCTTACAACCATTTTTCGTAGGAGCAGAAATTTCATAAATTATTTAATATTTGGAATAATGTTCAAGTTTGCTAACAACCATTTTTCGTAGTTGCAGAAATTTCGTAAATTATTGAATCTTGGGAATAATGTTCAAGTTTGCTAACAATCATTTTTCATAGTACCATAAATCGACCTCGGCGCATATATCGACAGCCCTGCAGTTTTTAAATTGCAAATTATTGAATTTTTGGAATAATATTCAAGTTTACTAACAAACATTTTTCGTAGTATATATATTTTATTCAACTAATTTTCAAATACGCTAACAAATACATTTCGTAAAAGAAGAAAAAGACCCGAGGACATCAGTACGCACACATTTGTGAAAAGTGAAAAGTAAAAAGTAAAAAGTAAAAAGTAAAAAGTGAAAAGCGAGTGATTATTTTATCGACTATTAATATATAGATTACCAAGCGTCAGTTCAAGTTTGTCCGGGTACTTGAACGCCTGAAGATGCCGAAAAGCGAAACCCTGGTCGTCAGTGAGAAAAACTTGTGTGAATGTACATAATTTGAACGACTGAAATTTAATATTGAAATTACACTTACATTAAAATGATAATTTATTACAAAAAATGTGTTTTTTGTAAGCTTATTCAAAATAGATTTGGACTGTGATGATAAAAATACCTCAAAAGAAGTTATTTTTACAAAATTGCGCGTGGTAAGGGCGTATTATTTATCTACCTATTGAGGATATTGAGGATAATTAAACATCCCTCATCCTAAAGAACCTTCAAGTTATACTTACATAATGCAATAACAAAAATATGGCAGACGCTAGAATCAAATCGATTTCCTCGACCATTAGAATATTATACTTCCTTTGTTCCGATACCGGTTATGAAATAGTACCGTCTAATTTGTTTAGACAACCCTGCATTAGGCAGGCAGATGATGTCTCCTGCAGATACTCCAATGGCGTATTTGATGTGTCCGTTCAATTACTATCCAGTATCAGGTGAGAACCAGTAAGCTGTCTGAACTAACTAGCGCATGGAATGTTATACCTTATGCCACTAACTACAGTAATAGCCGAATAAGTTATGAAGGCACTGCAATATAGCGTAAAGATAAATTGGGCCAATTGTAAAGTGAGCCAAGTGATATTTTGAAAGAAAATTTAGATGCTTTGTAATATTCCACACGTTGTAAAGTATTGTAAAAGTGAAGTAACCTCACTTAATACACATTGAAATAGTGTTATCTTCGTAAAATAAAAATAGTTAATCAATCAAAGACCCAATTAAAGACGTGATAGTACTTACAAATTAAAGATTTTTTTACCATTTTACTAGTTTTATTTACCTTCAATGGGCCTAATTAATGAATTTGAAACAGTCAGTTTTTAAAAAGTAAAAATGCTTGTATATGTTTTCAGTTATTTTAAGATGTTTTCAAAATTGATTACAGGTAGATTTTGAAATACAACACGGGCAAAATGTATCAGTAAGATTCACAAAAAATGTCAATAGAGATTATGTTACTTATGTATAACATTACGGTATTAACCCCATCTTCATAATTGTGTTTAAATGTAGAGGGGGTGAGTTTATCTTGCTTATATCGACGAATCCTACGAGGGCTCGAGAAACAAATGATGTAGCACTCACTTTACACAACCCCAAAATGTTGGAAAATCAACAACAATATTGTATTCATATATCAGAACGTCTGAAAAAAAATGCTAAGTATTCTTTTAAATATTTTTAATTAACTGCCGGGTTTGCTTGACATAACCATAAAAATTTCCTTTTTGGGTAAAACATCGATTCTTAAAATTGTCTTAGTTCTATACGATAAAATATATACATATATCATGTTCGACAAACATGGAGTCTGCCGTCATTGTTTTCAGAGCTCTCATATGACAATAATGAGTGAACAATATACTAATTAGCAATATGAGGCTATTACATGCAAAGCCGGCTCATTCCAAAGTTGTTGAAACAAATTTAATGTAATTTAGTAGATACAAATTAATTTTGAAAGTATTTTTAGGAAACATTGTCAAACATGGCTTGACAACAACCAAAATATCGTTCCAAAGTAATGTTAGACTAAAAATACTTTCAAAATGTACGTTGCTTTTCAAAATGAAATTCAAGTTTCGTTTTTTAACCGTTTTGAAATAAGTCATCTGTTCGAGTTATACCCTGATATATGCGTTTTATATATTATGTTCTTTAATTACATTTAAAATTGTTCTTTAAAATGCATAAAATTAATGCATTTATATTAATTTGGCATATTTATTTCAAACATTTTAAAAATGCAATATGTAAATTTTGATTTTAACCGCTACAATTACTCTAATAAAATAATAATTATTACCTACCTACAATTTGTTTTTAATAACTTGTTGGCTTTATGTTAAGAATTAAATATCAGTTATAACCAACTTTTTTGTCTACCCCAGAGCGATAATATTATTCAGGAGTAATTTTCATGAAATAGCAGGCAAAGAAATTTAAACGAAGAAAGTTGTTTATTCATATCGCTGGGTGAGCACAAGAGATGTCGTTCTAGTGCTCCCGTTGTTTTTGGTTGATACGTACGCTGCGAACGCGAACCTAATTCCGTTTTTGCTAGCCAGTTATTCAGAAGCAAACGGACTAACTACTAACTGCCTTACACAAGAATAGATTAGAATTATTGTTCTGGATGTCTCAGCGATTCTCAAAGAAAATTATTCTTTATTTATATTGCCGCCTGTGTGGTCAATTGGTCAACGTCGTTGGCTTCGGTTACGGAGGTCACGGATTCGAATCCCAGAACGGACAGTTTTATAAATTGATTAATTGATTAATTTTGTGACATTCGAAAACCAGCTATTTTCAACTTCGTGACCGGTTTTAAATATATTTTTTTTATTATTTCAATAAAAACGTTATTATTTTAACTTGATTTTGTCATGGTTTCAAATAAAACGAGATTAAATAAGTATATTAATAATATTTTGTAGTCAGCAAGTTTGATATCAGGAATTTTTGTTACCAAAAATTAAATCATTACTAGGTGATCGATCAGTGGACGCTTTGTGTTTTCTTCAATCATATTTCATGAAGAGTAACACTAAATAATTTCTTGTTGTGTATTATTATGTTTAAATAAAAACAAAATAAAAAAGAATTTAAAACTTCTTTTCGCTATTTTAATTAAATTATTCATTCCATGTAAAACTTTGAAATGCGGATAAAGCCAGTTTTCTAACAATATTGACATTTGAAAACCGGTTTTTTCAAATGTCGGTTTTTGTATAGGCCCTAAGTCCTAAATTTTGCTGCTTTATAAGAATATTAAAGTAAAATATACCTTAAAACAAAAAGCCAAAAGACGAAGGCCTTTAGTGATAAAACATGTAAGAATTTTTTTTTCATGTTTGCAAATTAGTACTGTTTACTTGTGAAAAAAGTTTGAAGTTTGTCGGATAAAATGCAAGCGTTTTGCGCGGGTGGTCCCGGCAGTAAGTATTTTGCATTTGTGAATTAAGCTTCATGTAAGCATGAAATTTTATACTGTTAGACTTGTCGTAATACGAAATGAGAAAACATTCAGGTGGTTGGTAACTCTTCTCCCCTACCACCCCATCTTCATTTCCCATTTATCATAATGTACGTAATGTAAGAAAACAAACTTTCATTCTTAAAAAATAAATAGTTGTTAAAGCATATTTTATTACAGCTTTGTACTATCACTACATAGAACTTCAAAAAAATACTTGTAAGGTCTTCACTCCATTTTTAAGTAGAACGGCATTATATTGAAGGTAAAAAATTCGTTTTTGTACAACTATTCGTTTAGGAATGGCTGGAGCCACATTAAACTCAATGCGGACTGTCTGGGACACACAGCTGTACTCGATTAAAACCAAATGCCACTTGTTCAACGCTTGCATTCTGCCGGTAATGCTTTACGGTTGCGAATCATAGCACCTGACGAAGACTCAGAAAAACCGTATACTGAGCTTCGAGAACAGATGCTTGCGTCGGATAATGGGGGTGAGGTGGTTTGATTTTGTGAGGAATTCAGAGATAAGGGAGCGTACAAGACAGCGTCCCGTCACGTCAGTGGTTATGGAGAGACGTTGGAACTGGCTGGGTCACGTGCTGCGGATGCCTCCGGAAAGCCTTAACCCTGCCTGCCTCTTCTTTCATCCGGTGGGATTCCGGCGTCCTGGACGTCCGTCGGGTACTATCCATAGGATGTACTCGGCGGAACTGAGGGATGCTGGCATGTCATGGAAGGAAGCAAAGCTATTGGCGGGAGACAGGGAAACATGGAGGTGCCGCGTGGCGGCCATATGCTCCACATAGGGAGCGAACATGGCCAAAGAAGAAGAAGAAGAAAAAAATCTGAAATGTACTAATTTCAAATAAAAAAAAAAATAATAAAAATACAATATTCCTTAGAACTTTTTTCCATTTTATTTAAAAATGTCAGGACCAGTTTCGCTCTCGACGAGCATTGTCAGTTATTAATGCTCGCCATGAATGAAACCAGCTGACCTTTTCAAATAAAAATAAAATAAATTAAATAAAAAAAAACTAATATTTGTCGTGATACAAAATGTGGCACGTGTTTTTCCTTTTTAAAAAGCATCACCAGACGTAACATAACTAGGTTTACGAATATAATAAAAAATAATTCTAATTCTTAAGTAAAAAATGAAAATATAAAAGTCCAGGCTTGTCCTTGTCTACAAAACACAGAAAATGGGTAAGATAAAAGCTTTGAAAGTACTTACAAATAATTGTACAATCTTAACGTGAATTCCAATAGAAATTAATTTAAAAATCTCGGTTCAAATATCCAATTTCAAATTTACCAATTTTTCTTTTCTATTAATGACTTTATTAATTTCTGAAACTTCAATTATTATTTTTTAGCCATTTATTATTTTGTTTATGGAGTATTTAAATATTTTCATGTTTATCAAAATTGTAATAATTTTCTATCAAATTAAAAATCAAACAAAAAATATTGCTTTTTAGACATCTTACATGTTTTTTAATATTCACATTAAAGTTTCTACCTATATTCTTACAGTATAACATTTAAAACTTGTACCAAATCCGTTGATAAAATTATCTATAAAAAGTAAAAAAAAATTAACAAACTATATCGAGTATTGTCTATTAACTACCCACGTTAAATTGAACAAAAAACAAATAAAGCTTATCTATTTCATAGAATGTTTGTTTAGTAATAATATGTTTTGTCTGGAGAGTTGAAAAAACATAGACGATTTCATATTGATGAACACGAAGCAAACCATCATTGTCTTCATAAATAGTGATCATTCTCGCTATAACAGTTTCAAAATAACGAGTCATTCCAGACATTACGGGATAGACACTTATTACATTTTTTCACGTTGCTTTTTAGAACTACCACAGAGAAAATCGTATTTCTGTTTATTTTTCTTTACAAGAATTTCAGTATTTTGGTGTTTGTTATTACGTTTTTATTTGTACTTGTTTTTTGTAATAGATTTTTGTAACCGACGAGTTACTATTGAAAAATGTCTTAAAAACTTGTGGTTTTATTATTATAACAAAAAAAATGTGTTTAAGTTTATATTTATAGTATTTTAGGCTTAACAATACAAGTTTATTTAATATACAGTGGAACCTCTCATAAAGAGTTTAATTTTTTCCAGAATCTTACTCGTTATGTGAAACACTCGTTATGCGAAACAATTTTTCCCATATAAAACAATGTAAAATACAATAATGCGTTCCATGCCGAAAAAAAAATCATTTTTTTATATTTTTAACATGTATTCAAGTATAAATTTTAAGGAGCGTAACAACCTAGAATGCGATTTCAATTTGCAAAAAACGATAAAAAATCGACTAGTTTATGCTTCTTAATGTACGATGCAACAGTTTTAAATGCTTTCAGCTTTTCTTTTATTGCGCCAGAAGATTGTTTCTTTGCTACTTCCTCCTCCTCCACTAATAAACTCTCCTCCATAACTTCTTGCTGTGAAAAACAATGCAACTCCAGAAGATTTTCGGTGGTCAGCTCTTGACTGTACTCTTTTGCAAGCTCATCAATATCATTGTTATCCACTTTCAGTCCCATGGTATTGGCCAAAGATGCAATCTCGCTGACTGTAGACTCCACAGGTACTGTTTTAAGCCCCTCAAAATCACTTTCGACAACGCTCCTTGGCAAAGCATTTTCCAAGCTGAAGTGAGGGTTCTCTTGGTAACCCCTTTCTACGCCTTGCCAATCATCTTGAGGCAAGCAACCCTGTGAAAGTGATCTTTCCAAAACTCTGCGTCACTCGTTATGCGAAATATCGCTCGTTAAGGGAGCATTTTTTCACAATCTGTTTTGCTCGTTATGTGAATTACTCGTTATAAGAGGTGCTCATTATGAGAGGTTCCACTGTATTTCTGATACATCGTACAATAAAAATATGCTATTAATCGTAATAAATATAAATAAAGTCAGAAAGTAATATATTGATTTAAATGGTTTTAACTAATACTATGTACTAGTTTCATAATTTGACAGTTAACATATCTTAAATTTAAATGAAAAAAAAACTGTTAAAAAGACTAAAAGTATGAGTGGAATTATTATCTATGAAAGATCCTATAAGCATATTAAAATTTTAATATTTTATATTTCATCAATTAAATATTATCATAGTTTGTATCATTATTATTGAAATATAATAAGTATTTTCAATAAAATTTGACTGAGAAGACTTTGAACTTTTCTCAAAAGTATGTATCTGTATAAAACAAAATAACTTGCATCTATATTTGTTGTAGCTCACTTGAAAATTACTAATTATTAGTGCAGTTATAATCTGGTTAAAATAGACATTTAGATAAATATTATTTCATAAATTAAATAGTACAATAGTTTGTATGATGAAACATATTAAAGTATTTATAAAAAGATGTGTTTAAAATTATAATAAACTGAATATTTTAATCATTTTTTTAGTCAATTTAAAAAACCTAAGAATTGTAGATTTTGTAGAAAGAATTTGTAGATTTCTCAAAATGAAACGACGGTAGAGATTTTTTTATCTCTTTTCAGAATTTCTTTTCAAATTTTCTCAATACCAAAATACAGGGATTATTACTGTCACGATATTACTGTAACTAAAAATATATAGCAATATATATTTATGGCTGTAAACATTTTTAGCACAAGCTCTAGTACAGCTAAATTCTTCGAATACACAACCCAAACAACGTTCATAAAAAATATATTTATGAATTGAATAAATTTGGCTGACAATACAAAATTTTCGGGTACTTGCATCCCGTCTCTGGAAACACTTCTTTCAAACTGTTTACCCTACCACCGAAGCAGTCTGTTTTCTATTTCCACTAATTCCATTTTCCGGCGCGTTGGATGTAAGTTGGATATTTGAACCACCCTAGAAGGGGTTGGCACAGGAGGCTTTAAATTTAAAAAAAATCAAACTGATACGTGTCAGCATAAATTTTAGTAAATAAAAATATTTTTATTCATATTGTTTTTGAACACGGGTTGCGAGTAGGGTATCCAATCCCGGAGCTTTTTTCTAGTCCCGAGATTCCAGGATTGATACATTTTCAATCCCGGGACTGAAACATCGATTGCCCGGATTATTTTAATTCCCTATTTAACATTTTCATACATTAAATTCTCAACTAAAAGTATTGAAGTATGTGATGTTATCGTTAACAAAAAGAGTTTATACGCAATTATTATTTTGTTTGAAAAGACATTTATTTGGTAGAAATCTAAAAAATTAAGGTAAGGAACGAACATTTACAAAGTGATCACTTTTAAGGTGTTCACTGTCAATACTTGGTGGAATGGCATTATAATAAAAATAATAAAACATTTTTAGTACTTTTTCCACATAAAATTTATTAAATCAGTTGACAATGCTCATCATGAGCGAAACCGGTCCTGATCTAATAAATTGTATGTGGAAAAAGTACTAAAAATGTTTTATTATTTTTATTTACAAAGTGATTTGTCACAAATAAAATGCTTGGGAAATGATGATTTGAGTGTTGGAGAAATCACAGTTTGCTTGAATGTGTCTTGAACTTTATGATTTAATTTGTATCCTTTTTTTTATCTCACCGAGGAATTTAAAATTCTCGATTTGCTATACTTTTTCTCCAGATTATCTCCAAACCTCGTTTTTTTTAGCTCACCGAGGAATTTGAAATCATCGATTTGCTACACTTTTTCCCAAAATTATCCAGATTAGCTCTTCCAATTCCAAAATCCTATCAATTTTCGGGATTTTCCTAAAATTACTCAATCCCGAAATCCCGGGATTCTGTCCAATTTTGTGATCCCAAAATCCCGGGATTGACATGGTCGCGATTGGATGCCCTGGTTGCGAGCTTAATTACCAGACACGAGACAGCCAACATTAATATTTTAATCAATGCTTTGATGTCGTTATTATTTAAGTTGCGAAACCGGACCTGATCCTGATAAACAAAAATGGAAATTAAGTACAAATAAGTTTTTTGTTTTTTTTTTAATTGAACGAATTCATAAAAAGATAATCAATTTATTGATGGAATTGGCATAAACTTGGAAGCCTTGAATTATAAAACAGTTGGACAAAGCAATGTGGAAGTGTTATAAAATACTGAAAGCTATTTTGGAATCACGCCATCGCCAGTGCAACAAAAATGAAAAACGTGTTGATGTTAACGCTGCTATTTACAGAACTATATTTTTTTAAGACTACGACTAAATCAGTCGATCATGATGTTTAATTAATGTTTGATGAGATATAGATTAGAAAAATTATGTTTAAATGCAAAATATATGACAGATTTTATCGAGTTCGCAGTGAACATCCCCCTTTATGTGAAGAACCTCTAAATTTTCCGGGTGGTTTGAAGTGTTTGAAGCTAAAGAAGGTTTTAACAGGCCGAAACAGAACCAGACCGAGTTTCGCGATGAAAACCACCTAAATATACTCCATACAAACTCATTCAATAGAGTATAGAATTTTCATTTAGTAAAGCTTTAAAAATCCAATTCGTATTTACTAAACCGAATTATACAAAAAATTTACAAAAAACTGTGCTCGTTATATAAATATTTTTTTTATCGTTATCTAATGATATTTTTTTTCTTTTTAATAAGCGACGGTAAAATTACGATTGCAATGAATATTTAAGAATCGGCAGAAACCATAGTTTTTTTGTTCTGGCTTTCTATATTATAATGATCAATAATAAGTTAATTGCTTTTTGTATGTCAGACAGCTTGAAACGTTTTGTCTTTCAAAGGCTTATTACAGTTTATTTATATAACAAACCATTATCAATCCAACACTGTTGTTAAAACCTCTAATGTAATTAATAATAAATATCAGAGTAATTTATTCTTATTGACCTTGAAAAATCCTACATTGCTTATTGTTTTTCGAAACACTAAATTCATAGTTAATAAATTTAATGTTATGTAATTAATAATAAATATCAGTTTAATTTATCCTAATTTACGTTTAAAAACCCCAGATTGCTTATCGTTCTTCTAAACGCTAGAGTCATATTTAATAAGTTTAATAACATGCTGCATTGTGTATCTCTTCAGAGCCAGTATATATGCTGAGAAAAAATGTAAGTTTAATAATAGTTCTGACGATGGTGAAAGCCGGAATAACTATCAACTAATAAATATAAAAAAAAACTGTAGATCTAAATACGTTGCTATGTTTACCCTATTACTTATTATACTTGTTTGCAGCTATTAAAATAAAATAAAATCTGATAAAATAATTATTTAAATTAATTAAGCTTTATTGACTGATTAATTAGCTTAGAATTTATTCTTAAGTAATTAAATTGTTTGTTACATTCTGTTTTTGTATAAATAAGCTTGTATCAATATTTATATATACTGACTGTGGAAATGAAAAATGACGTAATACACACATATTTATTTTACAGGAGACACCAAAAATTGTTTTTTTGTGTGATTTTGGGCTAACGGCAAATAATCAAATATACACAACCTTGAAGTGTACGGTGACTAATAAGTTGGCTTTTAATTGGATTTATCTAATTTTAATAAAATAAACTGACAAAAAAATCTTTTTCAAGTCTTTTTTCCTAATCTCAATTTTCACGGGTACTTCTTTTTACAAACTTTAAGCCTAAATTTAGATGCTAATTTGCTATTTGCAGCTATATATTTTTGGTAGATTCAGTAACGCTACCCGTTACATTACATTCAAAAGAGACTTAGGATTAACAGTCAATGGTTTTCAAAGGGAAAAAAAACCTAATAATGATTTAAAATTTTAAAAATGCCAAAGAAAACGGTGCCAAAACGCCATTCAACCGCGTTAAATGGTGAAAAAAAACCCTTTATTTTTGCAAAATTTCAGAAATTTATCAATTTTTACTGCTGCAGTTCAATCGTAAGTATTGTATAGAACAGAAAAAAAACGCCACAAGTAGCCATACTTTTGGATTATAGTAAATAATCGATTAAAAAGCAGAGCATAATAATTTCATGAAGGATAATGTGTATTTTATAAATTAAAATGAGGCTTGTGAAAATCGTGTGCCCCTCGCCCCTGGCCACGGAGCCGTGTAATAATTATACAGGCTGTACTAAACTGATCCTCTTCTGTTGTCGTTCGTTCTGATAAGCCTTCAGTAATAGCAAGGCGCAGAAATAATGATATGGGAACAAGTAGTACACGCTACACTTGTGCATGTATGAAGGTTCTTACTGCCTATGAGCATTTTCGCGAGCTAGGGCATTAGAGTAATGATCAAGAAAGGAGAGAAATGTCGCGTTGGATATCAATGAACGCTTAGCCCATTGGGAGAAAAAGAAAGCATGCACTTCAATATACACAATAAAAACAAAAACACTTTCTTTCTTCGAGTGACATTGCAACGCTTGCCGGGTACCGGCCAGTATTTTATAAAATCCAAAGGATTGAGAGGTTGATAGAATGATAAAAATTTCAGGTTATTGTGTAATTAATTTATTTTTATTCAAAATTAATAAAACCTTTTTGATCTTATGAAAAGAGACATAGAAAAACTGGACATCGAGTATTAATTTTAATTAAGAAAAAAGGTCATAAGTCTTGTTTAATCAATTCAAGTATAGAAGTGTATCTCTTGTAAGGCTATTACTACCCAAACTTGCGTGAAGGCTCTACTTAGTTCACTCTTCGAGGGGACTATGGATGAAGGAAGTATCATCAGTAAATAAACTCACCCTACAGCTTACTTGCATTATAAACATCTATCTCATCCGGGTATATATTATTTTACATAATATACCATAAACTGACGTGTAATATTTACTGAAAAACTAACATATTTGGTAAACAATAATATATTTAGATTGTAAGAAGATAAAAGCAACACAATACAACTAAATGGATTACAATATTAACTTAAATATGCTTAATTTTAAGTATTTTATATTAAATTTGCAAAAAAGACAAAAAATAAAACAAAACTGGAAACTCGTAAACTGATTACAACTCTTTTTAACTAATTACATTTATTTAGAAAGACTAAGGCTGATTTCACTCATCACAAATATATTTAATTGCCAACTATATGTATATATCGACTGTGGAAAGGAAAAAGGACGTAACCCATACGTATCAAATTTTACAGGCGGCTCAAAAAACGTGTTTTGATGATTTTGGGCTATATACAAATTAGGAATTATACACAACCTTTAAGTGCACGGAGACTTGTAAACTGGTGTTTAATTGACATAATCTAATATTAATCAAAGAAATTATCTACCTTATTTCATTATTTTTTCATGGTTTTTTTTAGGGAAAACCTTTATTTCATTATTTTTTCATGGTTTTAATTTTTTATATCATCTTTTTCAAACTTAAAAGATAAATTTAGATACCAATTCGGCATTTGCAGCTTGGATCATTTTGATAGAACGTGTATTAAGTTTGATGCATTGTGATTATCGAAAAAAACCTGTTTTGAAAAACTGTGGGTCCTTTTTCCTTTCCACAGTCGATATATAAACTATGTTAGAATTGAAAGATTGTAACAAACAATTTGTAAGTCACATGATTTTTTTTAATGATAACATAAGTGTGAATAAGTGACAAATAAGTGTCACAAAATTTCTATAGTACTAAAAAACAATAAAGTAAAAAACACTTCTAACAATACATTAAAAGATTTATCTAAAATAAGAAAAAGGAATTTATTATTTTATATTACTTTTATCAATAAATTAATTGTTATTATATCCTTTTTGGTCTTAATTGAGTAATTTAGTTACCTGTATCAATATGTTATTTTAATTGTATAAGTTTTATATACTTGCGATGACCGAAATCCTTCCTGATCTAAAGTGAAATGAGTACAAGAAGGTTTTATTTTTTAATATAATACCTTTCCTCCAATTGTTGACAAGGAAGATCGCTAAAGTAATTTAATTATTAATCAGTTCTATAATAGTTCATCCGTTAATTTTAATGCTTGAAGATAGCGAAATATGAAATCAGAGTTGTTAGCGACAAACTACGTTAAAATGTAAAAAAAAATGAAATTCCATAAAAATCCTTAATACTTCCCGCCCTTTGATGGACGGCTAAAGCCCAGGACGTACGTATACTTAAAAAAAACAAGTTTTTCACTTGATTATTAAAGGGCCAGAAACATATCGGAAGTGTTTTAAGCACCGTAGAGGAATTGTTAATCATATTAAAAAGGTTTTTAAATTTTAATTTAATTGGTCTATCAATTAAGATGGCTTTATTGTAGGGTTGAGTCACTATTATGGTTATATTATATATAAAATGTTTCTTAGGCAGTTAAATTATTTAGTAATACTTTTTTGAGTAAGACAAATTAACATTTACTTTAATATAATTTAAAGAAGTCAAAACGTTAAGTTTCTTAGAGACGTGGAAAAAAATGAGTTAAAAATCTTAGCCATACACGTTTCTTAAAGAATTATTATTGATTAAGCTACATCCCAACTGATGCAATAATTGTTTAATTAATTTATGTCAATTCGATGCGGCAATTGCATTGAATTGCATTCAATCCAGACTGTTACATGTAAACATATTCACCGGTTGATTGCAATCAAATTAATTGCATTAGCTAGGCGTACAATTACTGCTACTCACCCTCATGATATAATACGGGGAATATGTTGTATACGATGTTTCTTAATGAATTACATGTTTTTTTTTTAATTTTACGTAACCATATCTATTGCCAATGTGGGCATATTAATGTTTATACTTTTTGTATAAGTATAATTGTGGGGTTATAATGCAAAACATATTTCAAAAATGAGCGATATTGAGTTAGGTATGCAGATAGGGTAATTGGGTAGTTGGGTATCGAACCAACTAATGTCGATCTCACGATCAGAAAAAATGGTGTTTTATAATTCTATAATATATCTCTACATATAAATGACCATTTAAAGCTTCTTGTGGGCTCATTTCTAGTCTGGGCTTCAATCAATATTTTCATTTAGATTATTTCTAAGCATATAATATATTTTTGATTTTTTTTATTCTTGTCTCTCCTAATGTGGAGGATATGTTCACCTAACAAAGGTATCACAACAAAAGTTTTTCCTTGAAAACTGTTCGTTACTCATTCACTTAACCTCCTTTTTAAAAAAAGAGTGTTAGAGATATACGGATAAAGCTAGAGCAGCACTAGTATTTAACTAATCACTCTTTGTACACCTAGCTATTGATACATTAAAATGTAATATTTATCATAAACAAAACTGTCGAGTTCGCTAATGGGATTTCAAAATATGTTATTAGTTATTAGTAGGCATGGCTTAAGGAATCAATTACTAATCACACATAAAATGTATACAAAAAAATCTAGAAATCACAAAGATTTTTTATTTGTGATCTGCTTTAGTATCCCTGAGTATATAGCTGATAAGTGAACACTGTACGGTGCAGCAGTGGGCCGCATCTGGCCGTCTCTTGCATTGCAATCACAGTAACCGCATTATTCTATATAAAAACAACGCAATTACACTCAGACTCCAGCCATGAATTTTTAAAAGACATTCATACAATGCAGGATGTCTCTACAGCTATTCGAAAATTCGCATTATTATAAGATATGATGTGTATTTATTGTTTTGTAAGAATAGCATTCTTCATTTTGGACATAAGGGCCATACAACATCGCTGTTATGTTTTTAATTAGGCCTATTTTCACTGACCATGACCATATTCAATTGTTAAAAAATAAGTATTGACACAGAGCTATTTATACAAATTCAAAAACTACTAATATGGGTGTATGTAGTAAATATAGTAAATAATTACATATTGGTAAAATAAATGTGAAAAAAAAATATTGCATTGAGAATCGTTATATTTATGACTTTAAGATTTATTTATTTATTTAAAATTGCACAACGTTGACAAATTATAAATTTAAAACAATTTACAATGAAGAAAAAAAAATAGTACAATTTAATATTAAAAGCAGTAGAAAAAAATGGCAAGGAAGTCAACTGAGTAAACTCCGACAAACTCTACTTTAATACATAAAAAATAGTATTCGTCGGAACTCACCCACGTCTACGTGGAATTTGTCGACATTCGAAGTAATATTGTTGAACACGGTTAAAGCTCTCCTCAGTGGCATCCCCATTGGCAGGCTGGTTCTACACCTTGGGAGAACAAACAATCCATGCCCACGATTTCTCAAAAAATAATCAGAAACATTTAGATTCGCATTCTCAAGAATGGTGGAATTCACTTATTTAACTTTTATTTTGGTCCCTGGTCAACCCTGGTCATTAATTACAAAACATGTAGAGGTGTACAACGTTTAAACAATTAGCTTAATAATTCAAAATCTTAAATTATACAAAGATTATATTTTTGTTTTTGTTTTAAGTCCATGTTCGCTCCCAATGTGGAGCATACGGCCTTTTAATGAAGATATCAACAGAAGTTTCTTTGATAACTTTTAGGGTGTTCACTGTCAATACTGCAGTAAAAAAACATTATATTATAAAAAACACAATATTCCTTTGTACTTTATTCCACTTTATTTAAAAGGTCAGGACCGGTTTCGCTCATTGCGAGCATTGCCAACTGTTAAAATAAATATATAAACAGTGCTGTTTATACAAAAATACATTGAAATAAAAAGGTTTAAACAACAATTGACATTGAAAAGAATTTAAAAATTACAGTATAAGTGACTCTATAATTACACAAAATTAACATGTTTTACTCGTCTAACTAAGTATCTCAGTTGTTCAATAGTGTAAGGTAAGAGAGGATAGAGCTAGAACAAGACTAGTAGGTGAATAATTACACTCGCTACACAACCTTATTAAAAGATTGGAATGGTGGGAGGGGGGTGTATTTTTAAAAATCCATGACTTCGAACAGAAAATTGACATACTAAAGAATTCTGTTCGGACTAGAACCGTAAAATGTGAAGTCCAGCATAGAAACCAACAACGCTGACTACTGTGGCATGGACCCGAGAATATAATATTCCTGGCTAAAAATTTCTTTGTTTGTCATTTTTGTATGTGTCGTTATAAAATTAGTTCATTATCTGAAACGTTCGAGTATGTCTCTCCAGGAGACGACAATCGTAAGTAAATTCCGCTCCACTTTTCGAGTTTTTATTTCGCACTTTCGCGATGGGAATTAACATTCAACGGGTATTTGTTTATTCCTGGCTAAGTGGTTTGTCTTGTACCTGCGTTTCTAATTGCCGCTGCTGCCAACGCCAACCCCTCACTCCATCTGGAAAGGGGTAGAAAAATAAGCGATGCCTTTGAATTGTGGTACAGCTTCTAACGTTTAAATATTTAAGGTTTTACTTATTTGGGATTGACGTCAATGCGCGCGTTATTTTCTGATTCATACTACACATATTCCGTTTCTTCATTTAAAACTACAATAAAAATACGCAATAGTTTTCTTGGTAGATTTATTTATTTCGATCATTATGTGAATAATATTATTTTTTAATAACATTTAAATCTGTAAATATTTAGGTCAGTAGCGTAGTGGTCAACTTCATAGGCATACGTGACGGATTTCACAGTATGTACAGCATTTTTTTCGATAAATGTGTGAATTTATTTGTGTTTGTGATCTCTAAAACTTCTCTCCTACCTTTTTCAATCCTAAGTTCTAAAATAATGAAACGTAGCGAGAGAAATAATAAACCATTAATCTTGTCCTAATCTTACGCTTCTATCCCCACTCCATTTGAAAAGAGAGACAAGTGAGTTACAAACAGTTCTCGTAGATTTTTTTTTCTTATATAAATTCATTGGAAAGCCATATACTCTACATTGAGAGGGGACATAGAATAAATAAAAAAAGTAAACGACGCATTACTAATGACAAAATGCATATGACATATTTTTCCTAGCAATACCAAATTGTGAAAATTTTTGTATTAACTACTGATTAGCTTAATGGTGATATGTCTCTTCTACAAATATTATTTTTTCTTCTAATGTAACGACCAAGCTTTTTCAAAATAAAGCGAATTATTTATTAAACGTTTTAAATTAAGCCTTCAATCAAATGTTCAAAAAATTGCGTACTGTATTAGCTTAATGAAATTTTGAATTTTATCAAAACAACTGCTTATTTTATTCTCCAAGTTAAATTTTGCATTCGAGATGATAAATATTTGTGATGTTTAAAATTGCTTTTTAAAAGAATTTAATTTAATACTAGTCTTATTTAAAAGCTCATTTTGTTATCCTGACTCTCAATAATGACTCTGATAAATAATCAATTAGATTATAACTCTTTTTTCAGATAAGCTCTATTAGAAATGCATATGATCTTACTTCCTGTCGGGTCCTATGGTGCAGCGGTTAGCATTGTGGGCTTCCATACCAGACCTCACCAGTTCGAGTCTCAGTACGAACAGCATTTTTTCGAACGATTTATTTTCGAAGGCATGGGTGCTTATAACTTTTTTTCACCATTTACAATGCTTTAACAAGCAATCACAGTGAGAGCAATTAGTTAACCACTATTCCTGTCCTAGTCTTATCATTCTATTCTTACTCTTTTTGAAAAAGTGAGGTTGAGCGACTGAGTAAAAACATTTCTAGTAGAAAATCCTCTGTTGAGATACTTCTAGTAGGAGGCCATATGCTCCACATTGGGAAAGAACATGGATTAACAAAAATTATCTTCCTTGAGAGTGGACATAGAACTTACTTTTTTTTGTTAAATACATATAAAAAGATTAATGTTATATATCTGTTTAAAAAATACCCACATATAACGATTAAAGCTGTAAAATATAGACTGTATTTGAGTTGACAAATATCGTCACAAAATTAAATTTAGAAAAATCACAATATTTTTGAATTCGTTACAAATACAACTCAAAACTGTTTCAAAAAGCAATATCCTCAAATGAAAACTTGCAGCAAGATGTTTGCAGCAATAATAATACGAAATAATAATTGACGAATTCAAACGAAGAGGTTTGAAGCTTTTGCCCATATGGTCTGAAGCACGAAGATCACTTTTCAAACACAATTTCATATTTCAAGAGAAACTTGTTTGTTTTCCGTGTACTCGAACTTTTGACAGGGCTGCCACAAAATAATTAAACGCTGTATGAAAAACAAAATATATCAAGATCCAAATTATTTGTTAGACTGAATCGTGCTTTTATATATCATTACAACATATCAACTGTGGAAAGGAAAAAGGATGTAAACCACACATAGCAAGCTTTACAGGAGGCATAAAAACGTGTTTTGATGATTTTGGGCTATATGAAAATTATGAAATATTCACATCCTTGAAGTGCACGGAGACTTTTAAACTAGTGTTATATTGACACAATCTAATATTAATTAAAGAAATTGTCTAGAAAAAACATTTTTTTCAGTCTTTTTTCTTGGTTTGAATTTTCACAAGCTAATCTTTTTTTAAACGTTAAAGCTAAATTTAGATACTAATTTGGCATTTGCAGCTTACTTCCTTTTGGTAGAACGTGTATAAAGTTTGATAAATTGTGATCGTGTATCGAAAAAAAGCTGTTTTGGAAAAACTGCAGGTTACGTCCTTTTTCCTTTCCACAGTCGATATGTTCATGTATTTAGTTGTAGTTAAAAAATAAAAATCTTTTTTTGTACTAATTCAACGTTTTCAATAAAGATATGAATCTGTTTCAGTCATCAAAAACATCATGCGCAAAACTTGTCCCAATGATTACTAAAAATGTGAAATTTGGACAAAAAAAGTGTTTTGTTTTTTTAAGCATAATGCCTTTCTATCAAAACTTGAAATTTAACAAGTTAAAAGTGATTTAGGTAGTTATAATAAAAATTTTGTATAAATTCATAGTTTCTTGTGTGTTTCGCTGTTTTTTTCTTCAATATAGCATTTTGCGAAAAGTTACAAGAACTTGTGGTCATTAGCTCAGCCTTATTATAAATATAATAATTATAATATAAATATGACAATAATTGCAGATATAAGCAGACGGTATGAAATCAACAATATTAGTTGTTAGGTAATGCTCTTTGTTACGCAAAACTTTAATTTTCATCTTGCTTCAAAATTACTTCGATCAGCTATCGTTAATTATTGTGAAGTCAATATAAGTCTTCCAGTGAATATATTGTTTTAAAGTATTATATTAATAATTGATTTTAATACAATTAATAATGAGTGTTCACTTTATCTATAAAAACCCACGTTTAATCAAATCACTAGCATTATTTTTATAGAAATTCCGTTGCAATATAAATAAAGCTCACGATTGTAGATTTACTGATTTTTTTTTGAATATTTTTGTTCATACTTTAGATATTTCTGTTCATATGTATTTAAAGCACCTTTAAACAGAAATATCTCTTTACATACATACATATATGTTTTTATACTATCATTGTATGGTCGGTTGTTTTTTTGGATCCTTATTATTCTCTTTTATCATAAAACAAATTTTCATTGGTAATGATTTACAGCCCTGTTAAAGCAAATCGAACATTCGGTCGCTAAGTTTTCCTGTACAGAGAGCACAGCACGTTCAACATTTAAATTGAAAATACTTCAAAAAGTTCAGGCGATTGAAACGTTTATGAAATAAAAATAACACTATAAGACATTTTACTGACATCAATAAAGTTGTACACCAACAATATGCAGATTCCAGAAATGAATTTGAAATTTTCATAAACAACTCAAAATAACTGTGTTTGTCGTAACTCTCACCGAGTGGTAAACGATGTTGGCCTCAATTTCTATACACACTGCCACAATTCGCAGTAAATAAAAAACCATTAGAATTTTTTTCTTTAAAAAAATCCTTGAAACAACCAGAAAAAAACGTTATACGTTTATATGCCCTTTGTAAACCACAGACAAAATTAGTCGAAGAAGCTTAGTATGAAATCATTAAATCCGTAAAGATGATAAAGTTTCGAAATATTTTATTAATATTTAATGAATGGTTCGTAGGGCGCGGTAGGATCAAAGTTCTTAAAGTCTACGTCATCGCTGATGTTATTTGTTGTTTTCATTCCTTTTAATCGTTTCCAACGTAACGGTGTGACTGTTGACGAGGTGAGAAACCATAGTGAAACCAGTTCACGGGGACATCATATGTATTCAATTTGTATTCATATGTATTTATATGTAATATTTTTTTTGAAAATATCAAATCTATAAATACTCGTCAAGCTAAACTGCTTTAAATTATTATTTCATTATATTTGAAAAATGAAAATATCGTTGAGTTAAAACGTTTGCATACCTCACTGTAAAACTTTTCAGAGATTTCACATATATGCTCACGGATTCCCATTGAAAAAGTAGAAAGAACGTCTCATATTGAAAGTAAATAATTTTGAAGTATTTCTTGAGTCCACATCATTTTGATTAGTTTGCTAAATTGAAAGCTTTTCGTAATAAAATAAAAGCAATTCGATTCACTGCTAAGAAATTTATGTCATTACTGAATAATAAGGAAATGGTTATTTTTGTGAAACCAAATTAACGTCTTGTAATTTCTCATTTCTACACTACGTTACGTTAATAATAACAGTGTCATAAAGTAAAACACTAATACGATTTTGGTGTTTTTAACCTAATTAAAGCCGCAGGTAATTTGAAAATGTGGTTTATGCAGATTACTTACAAAAGTATTTTAAAACATAATAATATTTTGTAATAATTGGTTTTTCTATCTTATTAAAAATTATTTACGGAATTTTCTTAATGTCATTCTTTATTTATATTAAATAAAACTATATTTATTAACAATAACTTTTTTCGCATTGTTGCTCTTAAGATTTTTTTATAAAATACGCCATTCCCGTATATAGTATAGAAATATATAGATACGAATAATTTCTATTGAACCTTCATAGTCGTACTCTGATGTTTGTTTTTTTAAATTGAATCATTAAAATTATGTACATTCACACACGATGTGTCACTAACGACTCAGATTTCGCCTTTTGACATCTTCATGCATTCAAGTGCACGGGTGAACTTGAACTGATAGTTCTTGTGTGACGGTGATTTATCAGTTCAAGTTCATTTATGCATGCCAGAAGATGCTGAAAGGCGAAATCCCGGTCGTTAGTTACAAAACTTGTGTAAATGTACATTATTTGAACGATTCAAATTTAATATTGATATTGCACTTAGCGCCTTCAGTTGAAATCATTTTTTTTACGTTAGTTTCTATTGTCTTATAATAAGTTTTAAGCGTTCAAATTATGTACATTCACACAAATTTTGTCAGTAACGACCCGGTTTTCGCATTTCGGCATATTCAGGCGTTCAAGTGCACGGATGAACTCGAACTGACTTAAAATAAGTGTTATACATTCAGGGCCGGCGCCACCATACAGGCGAAATAGGCAACCGCCTATGGCGCAAACCATTAGGGGGCGCATAAATGGAGTATGAAAATTATTTCCATGTACTCTAATAATAAAAAAATTGCAGTATGTTCGTATTCAATATGATTTGAAAAAGAGAGGTTAAGCTACCAAGTAACAAGCAGTTTACGAAAAAAAACTTATGCCATATGCTCCACATTAGGAGCCAATATGGGGATATACATAAAAAATCTAATGATCGTGAATTGTTTGTTTTTTATTATATTTTCGAAAAGGAAGTGGGATGATTTGTTAAAAAGGGGCGCGCCAATAACCTTTGCCTAGAGCGCCAAATATTTTCGCGCCGGCACTGTCTACATTGATGCATATTTCTTTGAATTTTTTACTTAAATTATTGCTAAAACAAAATATTAAAACATATTTAAGTATAATATATAACATTGAAAAAAAAACATAATTTTGGTTTGCTCTTAATTTTGTTTATATTTAAACTAAGGGTTTGAAGAAAATGCATTTCTTCAAATCGAATACAGTGCTTTATAACTCAACTATTATTTACATTGATTGCATATTATTTTTTCTTATATAATTTAAAATTTCTCATAGCATATATTGTAAACATAAAGGAATTTAACAAACCGCATACAAAACTCTTTCCCACATACAAACAATAACCGCAGAGAGCAGGTTGGATTAATGAAAAATAAGAATTTAGCGTGAATGATATAACGCATAGGTCGCGAAGTTATTTATTAACCTTTTGTTAGACTTTGAAATAGTGTGAGAATATTCCGCTTCATACTAATAAAACTCAAGTGGTTTCTCTCGTGAATATGATAATATAATAAATTTAAATTGAAAAATTAAATATAAATGAAGTGCATACATTTATATTTGTATGTATGGGGCAATAGTACACTTTTTGCTATTCTACCATCAACAGGAAGCGAATGGAATTGTAATAAAACATTTTAAGAAAACTAGCTGTAAATCAATTACACTACAGTAGAAACCCAATTACACCAACCTAAATTACGCGCTGACTTGAAATATTTGCCGCAAATCCCCCAATTGCACTATCAAATTCCATTTTCGTTGCTACGAGACGGTCGTCTGTGCGGCGCATACAGTCAAATGTTGGCTAGCGTCTGTGTATTCAACACGTGCCAGGCTATACACGTATTGCACACGCTTTGCATTTTATCACTTAGTAACTGAATATTTCGTCCAATTTTTTTTTTGCAAAACTAAGGTAAATCTTGCCGCCTGTGTGGTCGAGTGGTCAACGTTGTTGGCTTCGGCTACGGAGGGCCCGGGTTCAAATCCCGGTACGGACAGTTTTATAAATTGATTTTTCAATCGATTTATGAATTTCTGTTCAAAGGCATGTATGTGATGTCTTGAATTCCCCCTCTCACCCATCCTATCCTATAAACGGGGCATTTAGAGAGCGATTAGCTTACCACTAATCCTGTCCTAGCCCTATCCTTCTATCCCTACTCTCTTTGGAAAAAGAGAGGTTGAGCAACTGAGTAACAAGCAGTTCTCGTAGAAACACTTCTGTTGAGATAAACTCCATTAGGAGTCCATATGCTTCACATTGGGAGCGGACATGGTTAAAAAAAAAAGGTAAATCTTAATTTTTCATTTTTTTCGGAAAAAACTAAATCCCTAATTTTGTATGAGATTCACTCCTCCGATTACACTACCCTGAATTACACTGTCCCGACTTTTGTGTAAATGGGGGTTTTACTGTAAATTTTATTACTGTATTGGTGATTATAAACGACTTTAAAGAAGTAGCCGATAAATGATTAACTGAAAGTTTGCGTTACTATGTAGATAAGAACTCGTTACCCCACAGTTTTAATCGCGGAGAAAAATACTCTTCGCCACACCCACTTGAACATGGTGATCCATAATATTGTATATCGTCGTAATCTGGTAGAAATTGAAGAGCTGCCTTGAAGAATCGTTTGCATATTTGTAATCAATATGAAAAACTAGTCATTGTTATTCAGAATAATTTCTAATTGGGCAAAATGACAATTTTAAATATAGTTATGCTATTTTTAACGTTGTTTTCCAAGGGTATTTGATGTTCGTAAATCGTAAAACAGTTAATTTGTTTGTTTTTAATAAAAACCTACTTGGTTATTTTTTATTTATATACTCACACATAGCAAACTTTACAGGAGGCGCAAAAAACGTGTTTTGATGATTTTGAGCCATATGCAAATTATGAAACATACACTACCTCGAAGTGCACGAAGACTTCTAAGCTAGTGTTTAGTTGACATAAACTAATATTGATCAAATAAATTGTCCAGGAAAAACCTTTTTTCAGTCTTTATTCTTGGTTTCAATTTTCACAAGCTCATTTTTTTCAAATATTAAAGCTAAATTAAGATATTAATTTGGCATTTGCAGCTTACATCCTTCTAATAGAACGTGTACCAAGTTAGATACAATGTGATTATCGAAAAAAAGTTCTTTTGAAAAAACTGTGGCTTAAGTTTTTTTAACTTTCAACAGTCGATATGCAACATCACGTTGAATTGTATAATACAACTAAAGAAGAGTAATTCAATGTTATTGATGAACTTTTCTATCAGGATTAATGTAAACACTAATTTGTTGGCGTGAGTTTCCTGTTTATGCACATCGATTCAAAATGTCTTATTTGAATCCAATTAATGCAACACGATTTCCTGATAATTGACGTTACTCGATGCCCTCTGCAAACCCCTGAAATTGGAAATCCAATTCAATCGGCCACTGCCATGTGAAATTAATTGTCAGGGTATTACAGGAACTGTCAGCTGTACGGTTAACATTTTGAAATATAATATATTTTAATAAAATTAATATTTGGTTAACGTTTTAATAATACAAATTGGTTTCTAATCTGAACAATATTTTGACCAAAACTTCAGAGCACTAAAGTGGAATAACATAATGTCATACATTATCTGTCAGTCATGTAGTTAAGTGCTCAAAACACGGTTGTTTTACTTGGTTGAGGGGGTCATGGGTTCGAATTCAAGAACGAACACTTTCATACATTAATTTGTATCTAATTGCATGTATATATTATATGGTAATTATTTTCCTTTATAACTGTTTCCTATTCTGTAACTAGCTGTTCTTCCTTACTACATAAATGAGACTGATGAATGTTGAAGTTATGTCTTTTAAGGTCAGTGTAGCTTTGAAGATTTTGAGATAGATTTGAAAAAAAATAAAGAAAAAAGGCTGTAACTACGAAAGAACTAATAGTGTGGTAGGGCGGAGACGCATGGGGTCTGCGCTCCCATACCTTTAATAGACGATTTAGAAATGTTGTGATAAATGTTTATTTTTACGTAAATATAATGAAATGATTTTTGTAATAATGTATTGGAAAAAAGTTTTGTTAGAAACTTGTTGATGTGGAAATTCAATCGCTGTGGTTTGAGGGCATTAAAATATTATAATTAATCAGCGCTCCCATATTTTTTAGCTAGCACTTTTTTGGTTAATATCCATTTTTTTTTTCATTTTAAATTCAATGGATTACAAAACGTTACCAGAGGGTAAAAATATTTAGTCATACAGTTTTTAATAAGTTTTATGCGTTGATAGCTATTTCGGCTTTCGTCATCGTCAGAACTATCTGTATAACTAAAATACTTTGATATTTTTACCCTCTGATAATGGAGTTCTACCAAGTAAATTCCAAATCATTTTACAAAACATTACGTTTAAAAACATGTACAAATATCAACTTTGAATGTCAATTGACAAACTAATTGAAAAATTAATTAATAATTTTTAGGACACAGCATTGAGTACTATCAGCCAAAAGCGTTGAATATTATTTATTTTCAAAATCATTATGACTATCCAGTAGCATATAATTTTCTACGTTTAATCTATAAACGTTAAAATGAAAAGAGTCTTAGATATAAATAAATATACACTCAATACTTTTACAATTATAGTTAAACCATTTGAATTAAAAAGGATTTTTGTGACCTTTGTCGAGTTGATAGATGAGTTATGATTATTTTTCACATATAATAAATACATTCTGCAGACAATTAAAGAATTTTTTTTAGTCGAAGATACAATCTTTCTAGAAAAACACTAACAGAAGTTAAAAAAAAACTTTAAGAGGAAAGAAGATTATAAAGTAATAAAAAAGTAAAACATCGCGTTTTAATTTGAGCTAGTTTTTACTCATAATAATAATTTTATCTTAACTCTCATTACATTCCAGAGAGAACTTTATAGGCCTCGAGTTTAAATAATTGATATAAATTTTCTTGAAAACTATTAACTTGAGTATTCTGTTTTACAACTTAGGAAGATAACTTTTATATTCGTAGAGCTTAAGATACTGCCTTAAAGAAAGTTTATATCCATATTTTCATAGGTCAGCCAGAGCTAAGAAAACGGCTCAACAACTGGTAGGTTTTAATTACTTATTCCTAAGAAGAAAAAAGTATTATCTCTACTTATTTATTTTAAAAAGCTTTTTACAACAATAATCAGTCTCTTTGTTAATCGTACCACAATATTTAGTTATTATAATATAGAATTTAAACATGTTTTTTCATAAATCAATTGAGTTTCATAGCACAGTGGTTAATTTCACCGGCTTCCGTGGGAGCCGGTAAATTGCTCGAATTACAAATTATTCGAATTGCTTGGTTATTTAAACGATTTTTCACGACTTTGTCTACGAATTTTATTTTTATCTTGTGCGTCACTTGTTTAGAGAGTGAAATATAAAAATAATTTTCGTAAGTATTTATTTTAACCGTTTTCGCTCCAAATGCGGAACATATGGTCTTTTAGTGGAGTTCATCTCAACAGAAGTGTTTCTACGAGAACTGCTTATTAATTAGTTACTCAAACTGTTTTTATATATTTCCAGAAAACATACAAGACTAGGGCAGAACAAACGGACCGAACAAACGGAAACAAATTGATTATCTTGTTATTCATGCAATTTCCATTCAAGCAATTTACCGGGAACCGGCTTCCGTGATGGATCTCATGGGTTTGAATCCCATTTTTTCAATGGATTTATGTTCAAAGGCAAAAATATTCCAATCCTTACGTAAAGTAGTAAGAGCGATTATTTAACCACTAGTCCTTGTCCTAGCCCTATACTTTTTATTTTTACTCTTTTCGTAAAAAAAAGGTTAAGCAAATGAGTAACAAGCAGTTCTCGTTGGACGCCTTCTGTTGAGATATATCCATAAGGAAACCAAAAATGCCATATTAAGAACGAACATACACTTCAAAAATTGCATATGGTTGACAAGCACGATAAATTTACGAAATATAAAATTTTAATAACTTTTAAAAAACTCCATAATACTGCTAATATGGTTTATTTTAATATAATTTCATTATTTTATTTATTATTTAAAAAAGCACCCTATTCTAAAAAAAACAAATGTATTACTAGAACTGTTTTCATTTTAAAATGATTGTAATGAGCGAAACCGGTCTGAATAAATGTAGAATAAATAACATAGAGTTTTTTAAATTATTTTTACCGCATTGAGAGTGACATTAAATAGTATTTATTATTTATATCAGTTGAGATTGTGTTTTTAATGAGAAAAGTTTTTTTTATGTTGAAAATTCAGTTATAGAATTTTAAAAAAACACAATGCATATAATTTATACCTAATGTAACATTGCATTAAATTTAAAATATTTGAATTTAACGTTTATGCTGTAATTTTTATTTATAAATGCTGCATCCTTTTAAAATCTAGTTGGTTGAACGTTTTGCCAGCTTACTCATTCACGAGAGGTTGTTTGCCGAAAATTCCACTTCAATATCATGGACAAAACTTGAAACATTCAGTCAAGTTAAAACATCGCAATTTTTAACGCGCGAACGCATACAAATATTAGCTGTGACCAACGATTAAGTATTTTATAGTATAACATGTTAAGCAACACAAATATATTTTTTTGGATATCAAATTTGTGGAGCTTTAAGTACCAACACACGTTAGCGTCAAAGTTCTTCGAGTCTCCTTCATCGTTAATGTTTTGAAACTTTTTAATATATTACCATCGGTGCAGATGGAAGGGCGTGATCACTACAGAAGTAAGAAAACTACACCATTTACAACAAACATCTGTTAAGTTTTAAGTGAAAAACTAAGTTTATGAGTTAACAGTAGTAACTGAAAACTTCGTGCGTGGTATATTACGTACTTTTTTTAATCCATGTCCACTCCAAATTTGATTATAGGCTCCTAATGGATGTATCTCAACAGATTTTTTTCTACGATCACTGTTTGTTACTCAGTCGCCCAACCTTTCATTTCCAAAAAGAGTAGTAGGGATGAAATGTTAAGGCTAAGATATCACTCGTGGTTAACTAATTGCTCTCGCTACATCCAGTTATTGAAGGATCGTAAAGGTGGGAGGATTTTTTTTATATTACAAACACCCATGTCTATAAAAATAAATCGATTAATCGACCAAAAAATACAAAACTGTTCTCGGTCTAAAACGATTCTCAGGCATTGTCTCGTCATAGTTGTGAAGATTAGAGATCGTTGGGTTATAATGTTTGCCTACCTCGCTGTAAAAATTTTGAGGTACAAAAAAGGCGTAATGATTCTGTGCGTCCAAGTACAACTGGTAGAAAATTTAAAGCGGGTATAACGGGTACAGAAATTGTTACATCGGAAAGATTACGGTTTGGTATTCCATGTTAATAAATACACAGATTTCAAAGGTATGGTTACATTACTTAGGGTCACATAAAATGTAGTTGTGGAGTTCAAGCATGGTAGAAAGAGAGAGAGTAGAAAATAAAAAAAAGGGTGGAGGGTTTTGCGAGGTGCCCAAAGCGCCTCCTTGCTCACTCTCACTGTGCCCGAATGCTCGACACTGTTGGGCTCTCATTAAAATAATTTGCCTAGGTGCATCTGTTGACATTGGAGAGACCATTTAGTAATGAGACACATTTGATGGTGTAACGTCACAAGTCTACTAATGTTAACAAACATGACCAGTACAGAAAACAGATTGTTAACTAAACACCGAAATTATACTTATGAGTAATAAATAATTTAGATGTGTAGAGTTACTAAGTTTTTTTTCTTTACAAAATGACAGCAAAAATAAATACGATCATAGCAGTCAAAGTCTTTCTAAATAAAGAAAAAATATTTATTGCTTTTTTTTTAAAAACTTAAGTGATTACTATTTAAATATATAATTGGTGGCAATTTATAAATGCTTATGCATGGAAAATATACATGTATTTTTTTTTTAAATAACAGACATTTTTCAATCATTTGTAGAAACATAAAAAAATAATAAATAGATTAATTCTTTCGCAAAAACTTATATTTTTAACAAAACACAACGCAATTTCTTTTTTATTTTTTTTAAATAAACAAAAATAACAAAATAATCTCATAATTTATTCACAAAGATAAAGGGAAAATACTTGGATTCTTAAAAAAACACTTATTGATAAATATTGTTCGAAGGCAAGGGTGTTTGTGATTTATAAAAATTCCTTCATACCCTTGCGATACTTCAATAACTGGACGTAGCAAAAGCGATAAGTTAACCACTAGTTTTGTCATACTCTTATCCTTCTATGCCTACTACTCTCCTTAAAAACAGAGAGGTTGAGTAACTGAATAATAAACCAATTCTCGTATAAAATTTTGTCTGTTGGTGCTGGTACCACTAGAAGACTATGTGCTGTGCATGTGAATGTGAAAACGGTTATAGATAAAAAAATATAAAAAATTCTCTATCTATACATTTATTATAAAGCTGTAGTTTATGGAGCTTCTTCAGGCTTTAGGCAAGATTCTTAAGTTGACAATTTAACTTTTCCGGTTCTAAGCTTAAGAAATGCGACCCCAATACCCACATTTTCTTAAATATCTATTTTAATACGTGTGATACAATGTTAATAATTAAGGTTTTCTTTTATCATAGTTTTTTGGACCCTTTTTAGTTTACATAAATACGCGATAAGCGACCGTTCGTAAGATAGCTGGACTAAACTCGTCAGTTGCAATTTCATATGTGTGCTGGGATGACGTCTTTTTTACGCGCAACTTAAAATATGATTATTTATTAAAAAGCCACAGATTTTTATAAAAAAATGTATAAGGAATGATGCAAAAATATATTTTAAAGCCCTAAGGCTGTTTAATTTTTTTTAATTCATAAGAATAAGGCCAATAATGAGGAAACCACTGGGGTCCCTAAACGACCCCCATCGGCAGAGAAGTATTTTTCTAGTATCCGAGCCGAAGGATTAAATAACTTGAAAATGGGTTATTTAATATATTATATTATGTGTGACAATGATATGCTTACAAAAATTGAGTCTTAGTTTATTAATACCAGCGCCGTCACCCAAAAAGTTTTTGTATGCAAAAAAGGGGTGGACGAGATATTTTGGCAAAAACACGGCTTTCATGGCAACAAAATAATAAAACAAAACATGCAGACGTCGCATCAGTAGAAGAAGAAAACGACGCCGAAGAAGAAATAAATAGAAGGGGTGAAATGCTTTAAATGAAAATATGCAAAGGGAAGTTGCAGACGACCCTCTGTTTAATGAAAGGTGAAGAGCAACTAGGGATGCGCCACGGGTTGGAAATTTAGGTATATGCCGTGATTTCACATTGACGATGTGACAATAAATTAACAGAGTATGATTATTCACGAAATATTATTTAAAGTCGAATATATGTGATTGTTTATCTCAATTTGGCTTGAGCTTACAAATATCCGTTAACTGAAAAATTAAATTATACTTGTAATACCGATCTAATTATCCGATCGAAAGTAAATAAATAATCAAATGAATAATATTAGATCGCTTTGAAGATGTTTACTGTCAATACTTAGTTGAAGAATATCTAACACTATTTTGTACTAATTCCAAATTTATCTAATATGATCAAAAACGGTTTGGCTCGTTACGAAAATTTTCAATTGTAAATTTTTAATTAATACGGGGCTTGTTAGTTTTACTTGTTTGAGTATAAATAACCCTGTATTAATGTTAACGTTGTTGGTTTCGGTTACGGAGTTCGTGGGTCTGAATTCCAGTACGGAGATTTTTAATAAATCAATTTAAAGTTTTCTGTCCGAACGCATGGATGTATGTGATGTTTAAAAAGGTTTTCCACCTTTCCTGACCTCGAAAAAAGGCTTAAAAAGAATGGTTAGCTAACCACGTGTCCTGTCCCAACTACCAACCCTATTCTTCTATCCCTACTTCCTAAAAAAGTAAGGTTAAACAATTGACTAACAAACAGTTCTCATAGAAAATCTTCTGTTGAGATATATTCATTAGGAGACCATAAGATCCACATTGGGAGCGGACACGGGTTAAACATATGTATTAATTTACATTCTTATCCGTTGAAAATGCTCGTAATGAGTGAAACAGGTTCTTATCCAATTAAATATATATGTTTATTTTTTAACTAATAATAGATCTTTTGATAAAGATCAGGAACGGTTTTACTGATCACAAGTATTATCAACGGATAACTATGATCTTAATAGAAAAACTGGTACTGATTTTTATTAAAATACTTGGTAAAAACACAAAATACAAAAAAAATGTTATCACAATTTTATTTTGGTAGTTTTTTGATAAAGGTACATTTTTTTTCTCGCTACTTTAAAGAAACATTTTTTTAAATTTATGTATCAAAAGTAGAACTGTTCCATACATCATGTATGTGACAGTTCTACTTTTGATACTATACGGCTTAAATAATATGATGTATATATATAATCGGTACATTTCTATAACTAAAATTACATACATGATGTTCATATAAAATATAGTTTATGCACAGTATGTTAGTAGAAATGTGTTCTAATTTGTGTTTAAAAAAGTGTGTACGAACGAAAAGCTTCTTTATTAGCTTTTAGTAAAACTAAGCTTTTTAATATATGATAAACATAAAGATATTCATAATACACTAAATATTTGTAAAGCATTCAAAATCATAACAAATTTCTTATTTATTTAATTTATTTTAATGGTGGAGTTTTCATTTTTAATTAATCTTTAAGCTGACACTATATAAGCTATAATTTATATACCATATTTTGAATCAGTAAGAATTTCATTGTTATAACCTTTTGAATTGCGTTTTATTGATGATCGACTCTAATTATCACAGGTAATTTTAAAGACAGACAGTTATTAATAAAAGACACAATATTTCTTTTGAATTTATTTTCAGTTTATTTATAAAGGTCAGGACCGGTTTCGCTCATGGCGAGCAATGTCAACTGATAAGAAATACATTTTAATTAACAGTGCTATTATATTTATACACAAACAAATTGAAATGAAAATGTGTAAACAAAAATTGACATTGAAAAGGATTTCCAAATAACAGTAGAAGTGACTCTAAAATTACACAAAATTAAAATGTTTAACACCTCTACCAAATAATTTAAAAAATATCAAAGATTAATAAAGTGGTGACTAACGGTTATTACAAACATAATTATAGTTTCGGAAATTTTAACAAAGTTATCTAAAATTCTACATTACTAATGTTATTAACCTTATAATAATTTAATTGCTTTAATTGCTTCCAAGTAGTTTCTATACTTTTACTAAGACAGCCGTGAAGATTCTGAAAAAAGATTTTTTTTTAAATTAATTCTAAGTCAAAAGAAATAAAATCAAAAACATTAAGATATTGTAATTGTTTTAGCGATTACTTTCACAAAAATTAAAATTGGATGTCAGTAATATTTTCTATACCGATCTCTCATGTATGTTTTTGTTTTAAGTAACTACAATGATAAACACATAATAATGTGAGTAATATTTGACTCTTATTTAATTACAAAAAGCAACCCTACTGTTCGGACACGATACAGCTGGAATAAGTATCCGTTTAGAAGAAAATGTATGGAAACAAGTGGTTGAGTTTGAATTTCTACGGAAATGGAAAATTGTAAGGCTTTTGAAATACTCGCATTTTGTAAGTCTCTTCATTGCCGAGGAACAATTTAAATTTCGGATTTTTATAGGCATGTTTAGTTAAAATATTTTAAATACTAGATTAAGTCAGTTATATATATTATGTAAACATATCGACTGTGGAAAGAAAAAAGGACGTAACCCACAGTTTTTTCAAAACAGTTTTTTTTCGATAATCAGAATGTAAATGACTTGATACACTTTCTATCAAAAAGATGTAAGCTGAAAACTATGCTAAATTTAGCTTTCGAGTTCAAAAAAAGAAGGAGCTGTGGAAAATGCGATCAATAAAAACGACATAAAAAAAGTTTTTTTTTTTTTTGTTTAAATTCATATCAGGTAAAGTCAAATAAAAACCAGTTTATTAGTTTCCATGCACTAAAAGGTTGTGTATATTTCATAATCTGCCTTTGGCCCAAAATTATCAAAAAACGTTTTTTGTGTCTCCTGTAAAAAATAATATGTGTGGGTTACGTCCTTTTCCCTTCCCACAGTCGATATAAAACCTTTTTATCAATAATTGATAGCGAAAAATTTAAGAAAATCATATTATACGCACATGATTATGAACACTATTCTTTAAACAGATTGAAATAAAAAGTTAGTGTACTGCTCATATGCCTGCAAAACAGAAACAATTAATAACGTTAGCCATCCGACTTCACAACTATTTTTTTTCAAATTCAAAATGCGATAAAATTATCAGCTTGTTAAGAACAGTCTTCAATATGGAAAAAAAATGGAATAAAAATTATTTTCTACCCTGTAAATATAAAAAGGCATCCTATTCCACTTCAGTGATTTTAAGAAAATTGACAACAAAAACATGCATTCATGAACTTATAACTTTCATAAAGTTTTAACACACAAACAAAATAGCCAAGTGAAAACTTAGTGTATTAAATATGGGCAAAGTGTTTTCCGCCGGAGAAACGAGTGGAAAATTGTTTGAAAGTCGAGATAAAGGCTTACACGCCGCAGGCTAGTGCACATCCTGTCTTTGGGACCGTGAGATCAGCCTGGAGGCTTTCGGGGTGGCGGGTAGCTTGCACTTTCCGATGAAAAGGCTGGCGTCGATGGTGTCAGCCAACTCGGGCTGTATTGAAAGCTCGCTTTAAAAACTTTCGTACCGGTCTTTGAAGTTGATCGAGAAAACATTTGTAAAGCGACTTGAAGTTTATGTGGATTGGAGTGGAGTGGTGTATTTCATATGGTGTACGTTTCGCTATCCGTTTGGTTTACTTTCTGGAGTGAAAATGTGTAAAAGGAAATGAATTAATTGTACATCGATTTCAGGTGTACTGGAAGTTTTCCTTTGTTATGGTATATATCTCTTACTACGTACTTTAGATTCATTTTGTTAACAGAACATCTCCATATAAAGATTTTTTTGTTGTTTGAATCGTAATTGGAGCCTTACTTGAAATGAAATAAAAAAAAAAAAAAATTGAGAAAACGCAATTTTATTTTATGTCATTCAAAGAATATTTTACTTTTCAATCATAATCTCATTATATTTAAAAAAAGCACAATATTACTTTGTACTGATTTCCACTTTTATTTAGCAAGATCAGGACCGGTGTCGTTCATGATGGGCATTATCAACTGATAAGAAGTACAATGAAACAGTTATACTTTACTTATTGACTTGGCATTTACTTGGCTCCATTATAATAAGGTAAAAATAGCAACGAATTTAGTTCTATAGTTTTTTTTAAATATTTATTAGTTGATAGCTATTTTGGCTTTTGCTATCGTCAAAAAACTGTAGAACTAAATACGTTGCTACTTTTACCCTATTATTAAACATTAATACAATAAAACTTGACAATCCACCAAGTATTGACAGTGAACATCATAAAAGTGATAATCTCATTACCTATTTTATTATTTTTATTTCATGCACCAACTAAACTTAATGTTTTTGTTTATTTCGTCACTCTTAGGTAAAGAAGCGAAATATGTCACATTTTGTAACACAATAAACTAACCATTATTTGTATCTAAACATTTGAACACAAACCAAATAAATCATTGTATTAAGAAAAAAAAATCGATAAAAATATGTATAGCCTCTCATTGATAAAAATTGAGGTAAATTTATGTAAGTAAAAGATGTATTGACAGAAAAAAAAATGTTAAGAATATTTTTTGAAGAATTTACAACTGGAGTGAACCAGCGAAAAAATGCTTGAGACGCATTTTAGATTGGAATATCAACGCACCACTGCTCGACATGACAATTTTAGCACCAACACGGTGATCAAAAGGTGAATCATTTTTTTAAACAAATGTACACTACTTTATTGTAAAAATCAAGTTTGATTATGTATTTATTTTGTATAAATTTGTGAATTTTGTTACCTCACTTATTGTGTTCAAAATTGACACGTATTTATTCTCTTTAAGAAGTCGCAACCTGAGTACTACAAGGTTATATGTGAAGAATTTTGACTAAACAAAAATAACAATCATGGTACTAGGAAGACTGCCGCATTGTTGCTACTGTTTCGTCAAAATTTTTCACATAGAACCTTGTAGTACTCAGGTCGTGAAGTATCATCTGACAGAACGTTTCAAGGTTTACAAATAAACTAAAAATTGATTATAATTGAGCCCCCGAAAGGTGAAATGAGCCAACTGTAAAATATTAAAACTGTTTTCTTGCACTTTTAAGTACAATCACGTCTTTACTTGGTGTTTTGGTGGAGTGTATATTTTTATTTTACGGAAATAACACTATTGAAATGTCTTTTAACTGAGGTTACTTCACTTAAACGATGCTCTAAGACGTGTAGAATATTACAACGCATATTCATTATTCTTTTCTAGAATACCACTTCTAATGACCGCAAATATTAAGGTATAAATTACACAATAAAATCAGGGCGTTTTTTTTTCCAACTAGACACAGACAGAGGGAACATTGATTGTACCGATTACAAATTGATTGCTTATATTAGATACTGTAAATTCTAATAGGAGAAAATCAACTATGGTGAGCCACCTATCTTATTTTATACGGAAGAAATTTAAATCAGAGACGCTATACTAAATAAATAAGACAGAAAATGGTAACCATTTATTTTTTTATTTTATTATCGAATATTGGGTAATTGAAAAAACATAGAATAAGAGTTTCACTTATAAGATAGAGATATCGACCTTATCCACAAATATAAAATTTTACAGGAGGCGCAAAAAACGTGTTTTGATGATTTTGGGCCATATGCAAATTATGAATTATACACAACTTTGAAGTGCACGGAGACTTCTAAACTGGTGTTTAATTGACATAATCTAATATTAATCAAATAAATTGTCTAAGAAAAACCTTTATTTCAGTCTTCAGCTTATCTTTGTCAAACTTAAAAGCTAAATTTAGATACTAATTTTGCATTTGCAGCTTGCATCCTTTTGATAGAATGTGTATCAGTTTGATACATTTTGATTATCGAAAAAAACTTGTTTTGAAAAACTGTGGGTAACGTCCTTTTTCCTTTCCACAGTCGATATATGTGTAATAACATTTTGTGGAAAAACAGTAAATATAAACAAATAGTAATATGTGTTTCATTTCGAACACCGTGCGAAAGAGAATACCGCATTCCTTGTCTCGCTCCATCGCACCCACGAAATATATAACAATACAAAAGGCGACACGGAAAAAAATGAATAAATATAAGGAATCCTGGAACTTGCATCATTACGAATGCTCAAATGACTCGAACATTTCACCTGACAGATTCGTTTGATACCAGAGTGTTGTGTGTGTCCGCATCTCTAGAAAAAAAGAAGACACCGTGGTTCAAAAGTATACTTAAAAAAAAAAGAAAATTATTTTTGAAATAAATTATAAACAAATAATTGTGTCGCACAATAGTGAAATTAATTTTCATTTTATATATAACGTATAGCAGAGGAAAAAAACTTTTTTTTTAATCACACTTTTTTGTTGTTGAAAAATAAAAAAATGATTAAGAAATTCGAAGTTTTTTGAGCTCATTTTTTGACGTAGTATATTTTATAAGAAATTAAAAACATGAGTTACAGTTTGTAGCACAATAAATGAAATTATCTAAGATATTTTATATTAAAATGAACTTCCACAAAGTTACCGTCGAATCCATTGAAGTAATGGAAAACATGATTCAAGAATGCGGTATAGAAATCAGCGCATTATAGTAAATTTATATAAATTTATATTTGCCGTATTCGTGGCGCAGTGGTCAACGTTGGTAGGAGAAAATTTTCTTCAATTTATTGATTTCTGTTTGGAAGGGAAGGTGTTTACAATGGCTAAAAAATAATCTCCTACCCTTCATATTCTAAAATAATGGAGCAAAGCAAGAGACATTATTTTACCAATAGTCTTTTCCTAAACTCTATCTTTTAATTCTTAATCTCTCCGAAATAGATCAGTTTAGCAACTGAGTAATAATCAGTTCTCGTGGATTTTATTTCTTGATAAACCTGCATTAGAAAGCCATATGGCATATGGCATATGCAAATGAAAATTTATTGCTAGTTTGTGAAAATCAGAAATTTACTACTGTGCGCTCATCTCGTATATTGCCTCCGTTACGCAAAAATTGGCTAGCTATTATTTTTTGAAAACTTTCTGTAAGCTCTTCTAGTGGTATTTTTCATTATGAAAGAAACTTCAGCAAAATTACTAATCTGTTTAACTTACTCAGTGTAGTTCGTTAACCGTGTGTTTATTTAAACTTTTGACTAATCAAATAAAACATTTATTCGGATTTTTTATATATATCAACTGTAAAAAAGGAAAAAAAAACATAACCCACAGTTTTTTCAAAACAGCTTCTTTTCGACAATTGAAATGTTTACAACTTGGTACACGTTCTATCAAAATGATGTAAGCTGAATGTTGAAGTTTGGGAAAAGAGGGCATGTCGAAGTTGCGATCAGGAAAATTGAAATAATTTTTTTTTTTTTTTAATATATTAAATTAATATTAGAGAAAGTCAATTAAAATCAGTTTATAAGTCTCTATGCACTTAAATGTTGTATATATTTCGTAATTTTTTTTTTGCCCAAATTCGTCAATACACGTTTTTTGTGTCTCATGTAAAATTTTTTATGTTTGGGTTACGTCATTTTTCCTTTCCACAGTCAATATGTTATATAGGCGTCGAAAATATTATATACAAAGCAAAACTTCATTTGCTCAAATCTTGTATAATTTTGATCAATTTTGAATTACAGAGACGATACCTCAATACTCAGCGGTGTTTTACGCCTTGGTAGACGAACTATTTGATATATGAAATGACAGTCAAAATAACGTTCACCCTGTTGGCTGTGTGATACATATATACATTTGTCAACACCAATGCAAAACGCTCTTCATTTCAAACGGTTGTTTATTTTGAAATTTGACGCCCGGGAAATACCTAGCTTTATTATTATTATATCGTAGAATGTTTTCCGCGTTTATTTCAGGGGTGTACTATTAGTACGGTGGATGATTTCTTTGCTTGTTTCTTTGGCAATTTATGTGACGTGACACGTCACACCTATAGAAGAAATCAAGAAAGTGTTCCCACGTGTAGGCGTTTGTTTTTGTAGCTTGAATTGGGTTCGTGTGGTATTTGTACAAATCACATTTTTAAATATCTAACGTTTCGGATACCTAAAATGACAGAACGTATGAAAAATTACAACGTTTAACGATTGAAATTTGATATTTAAATTTCATTCAATGCATTCAGTTGAAATCATAAATTAAATCAGGTTATTTTGAGACATTAAAAATTTCAGTATTTATGCATGAAATTAAAAGGTTTTGCAAATATATTAGTCCATGATGTAAGGATAAATATCGAATTGGTTAGAAAATTTGGATACAAAACCAGCTTGTTAATTCTCTTGTCATAATATTATCAGATTTTTTAATGACACATTTTATTGAATGCCGTATAGTAAGTTATAATTAGTTGCTATTATGATTAAGCTGAGCGAGTAGAATAATGGCTCATATTCAAATAAAAAGCTAGTTTACTTATTTTTTAATTAATTATATAAAATTCCTGACACAAGTATTTAATTACACTAGGGATTGCAATATCGGTATTACCGTAACTGTGATATCGGTATTCATGACATTTTTACAATGCTGAAATACCGGTTTCTTAAATTCTAAAATAAATAATTTTTTCAGTATTGATAATTAACTATGGCCGAATTTTAAATGTATATTTGTCAAGAAACATCGAGAGACCGATCTTGATTAACCGACCAGTATTGAAATCTTTAAAAGAAGCCATTTACAATATATTTTAAAAAAAAATCTTATGGAAAAGTACAGAATCGAAATAATTAAAATTTGATTTTGAAGTTTCATCAAGCACCTTCAGTCGAAGTTCTAAATTATTTAAAAGTATTTAATCTAGGATTTGAACCATCACACCACTTAGCTAACACGGATGACATTTAGCGTACAATGTACTTAAACACGTTACTTAAAATGATAAAATAAAATGAGGAGCAAACATTCAAAAAGTGTTTTGTCACACAAATACAAAGCTTGGAAAATGATGATTTAAGTGTTGCAAAAGTGACGGTTTGTATGAATGTGTCAATTTTATGATTTCATTTTAATATGAAAAAAAACCTTTTTGAACACTAATTTTGATTTCCATTCATATGTTTCATTATGGGCTATCAGAATTGATATAAAACGCCGTTTTTCAAAATTTGTGACAAAACACTTTTTGAATGTTTGCTCCTCAAATATGTTTACTTATGGGAAACAATAACAATGAATAGGTTAAAAAACGTTAAAAAAAATGTCTTCTATGGTAATGACGCCAATGCTTCTTTCTTCTTTCTGAGGTAAATGAACATTTTTATAATATAAATAAACAATTAAAATCAATGTTGTACTTGAAAATCTCAGGATAAAAGTATTTGCTGAAGATGTACAGTAAAAAAGTAAACCACCTATTATGTCTCGTGACAACAACTAGTGAAATATCTTTTTCATATAAATGAATTGAAATTTAACCTCTTCAATTATTCGAATGATAGGGTATTTTTTGAAGCTATAAAATTTGAATCGTTAAAACTCTACTTGCCACAAGCACATAGACTTGGCTATAGCGACTCGCGTAAATCAATTAAGAAAATTTAATAAAGCTTTCATACAAATCGAATGATAATAGTTGCACACCAGTTATCCAACCTCTTCCACTGTCAACATTGGTGCAGCAAAGAGTGCTTAATTCTCATGCTGCGATCTCATCTCGTCACATTTTTTAATTAAAAGCGGTCGAGAAATTGCCAAGAGTGCAAAATAAATTTGTTTGAATAAAAGAGTGCCGTTGGTAATTTTCATGACGACAATCTACCATTACTCTAGTGGATACTTTGAAACAGGTAATATATAATCACATTTGTATAACATCTTCCACTTTAAACAAGAAAAAAACATACCTTCGAATATAAATTCATTCGTTAAAACAGTAAATAAATAAATAAAATAATAATCGTTGTTTGAATGGACGAAACATGTGTCACAAGTTGTAACACAGTAAGTGGAATAACAATTTTATCAAATTTAATTTTATAATAATAAAATAATGTTTATCAATGATGTATCTTTCTTGTAAATATACATTTCATTTCAATACCATAAATTTAAATATTGTCAGGACAAACTTGGCTTAAGACACATTCAATTATTATCTGAATTAAAAATATGTCAAAAATGAAGGCTTGAAATAATAAACCATAAATATATGTTTCATTTGACAGTTTTTAGTTTATCATTCAGAAAAATTTCATTTCAGAATATTATAAAAGTTAGTAAAAATATTGTAACAAAATGTCAAATAAAAAAATTAAAATTACGAAATCTTGAAAAGAAAATACATTCACGATGATTTTCATTTCTTTTGAATTGAGTTAATTTAAAAATAAACCTCCAGTCTACTCCAGCCTGAAACTGTTTCTCGATAAGGTGGTGATATGAATTTTGCGCCAGCACATCCTTTTCAAAACAAAAAGCCTTTTCAAGATGATGGATGACTTGAGTCGAGTTTTCCGCGTGGATGCCTCCCAAAAAAAGTTAAGTTATTTAGTCAACTGAAGCTTGAAAATTTTCCACGGCCCTATTGGATTTTCTTCTTCATATTAAAGTGGCGGACTTATTGTAGCTGTGAGCGTTTTCGGAGGAATTAAATTATCCGAACAGTTTGAGGAAGGAAAACAAGTTACTCTTATATAATTTTTTTGTCGTATTATTTTCCAAGGTATTGTTAGAAAATAGAAAATTACACATATTTTCATCATTTTTATAAATCTTCTAATGGTGTACTTGCCTTCTACGGTCTAATAGCAAGAGCAATACTCTAGCAATGAGTGGTTCCGGGATCAAATGAAAAAAATGTCAATATCAAAACATATTTTCTTTTGCAACAATGCAGTAAATAATTTCCTGTCTGAATTCCGAGTTCATTGTCGAACAGTCAATGTCGTTTCATCGGTCGCAAAGCTCACGGGTTCAAGTCACAGAACGGACAATTTCTTCAATTAATTTTCGCATTTTATTTCAAAGACATTGATATATGTGATTCTCTCCCACTATCTACCCGATACTGAAAATGATGCGTATCAAGAGCAATTAACTAACCGCTTGTTTTTCCCTTGCCGTATAGTTTTAACTCTATTTTAGATTTTTTAACTGATAATGCTTCTTAACGAGATGAAACACTTGTCACAGTAAGTGGAGTAAAAAAGTACCTAACCAAAATTTACAATTTGGCCAAAATCGATATTTTTTTATCCGTGTCCGCTCCCAATGGAGGTATTTTAATGCAAGTTTTTTTACGAGAACTGTTTGTTACCCAGTCACTGAAAAGCTGGGACAGGACTAGTAATTCATTTATCGCTAGTCTTGTCCAGTAATAATATTGAAGAATCGGAAGGGTGGGAGGGAATTTTTAGACATCGCAAACAATCATATGCCTACGAACAGAAATCAATAAATCGATCGAAAAAATGCTGTTTGTTATACTGGGACTTAAACCCGTGAGGTTCGGCAAAGAAGCCAACAACGCTAGCCACTGCGCCATAGGACCTGACAAAAAATCGACACAGTATAGTATAATTATCATGTACAGAAATATATCCCAATCATTATCAAGAAAGGTAAGAAGTGAAATGTAATGCTTAATGTGCTTAACAATAATAGAAAAAGTTTTAAATTAAACAGGAGATAATGCTGTCCGGAATGAATATTACCATGTCGGTACACTTGACGTGGTCAGAACAGAAAATGATTATGGTGACCACAGGAAAGGCAAGAGCGGGCTTCTTTCCCTTTAATTAAAGCCACCCCCATTATGCTAGAGCATCCGGACACAATTTAACATTTTCCTCATACCCCAAAATAGGTATCACAGCCTTAATATTTGCGTTGTGGTATTATGAAAAAAGCAGTCATGTTGAATAATGTTTATTCACATTATTGTTAAGACAAAATTGTTTGGCCTTAAAAATTCAGCTGTTTTTTTGTGAAATTGTCAGTTTTAAGAAAAGACTTAAGTTTAATTAAATTCACATTGTTAGCAGAAATGTTTTTCAACATAAAGAATGAATATAAACCTACATCGTCGCCTACTGTGACCCAGTTGGTTAGAGCTTGCTCTACCGATCACACAGGTCTGGGTTCGATTTTCGGTAAGATCACAGTGAATTTGAGAATTTTTCAATTCATTGTTATGATCGAAGACTGGGTGTTTGTAATGTCAATTCACATTATTTTCTTTCCTTCAATTCTTCTGATCCTTTAATAACTGGGTGTAGCAATAGCGATTAGTTAATCACTAGTCCTGTTCTAGCCTTTCTTTCCCTACTTATTCACTTTGAAAAAAAGTGAGGTTAAGTGACTGAGCAACAAACAGTTCTCGTCGAAAAAAAACTTCTGTTGAGATACCTCCATAAGGAGGTGATATGCTCTACATTGGGAGTGAAAATGGATAAAAAATATATAAACCTAACAAATTTTGCTGAAATTAAATTATTTTAAAATTATACTTAACAATTATACAAATAACTATTTTAGAGTTGCATCACACAGCTTGTTTTTATCAAAAATTCGAACCACTGTAATTTAATTGATATTTTTGCTATACTTTGATCAAACACTAAAATAAAATGAATCCATCTTTTTTGTTATTTTTAAAATTCGAATTACTTAATTAATTCCGTATAACTTATATTTTTGTGTTAAATAATATGTTATGTGACAGTATTAGTGATAATAATTTAAATTAAACTTTTTTTTTTACTGGACACATGTAAATTATTTAATGCAGTAAAAAATACTCAATTCACCAAACACTAAAAAAGCCAATTGCAGAGTTGCTCATGGGAAAGAAAAAGATATATAACGCGGTAAAAAATATATTTTATACACCGACTGTGTTTTACACAGACAGAAAAGACACATTAAATGTTTACTTTTTACCGCAAAAAACGCAAAAGGTCAAGTCTTAGAATTCAGTGACCGTAATGAATTCTGTTTTTCTTTACGCGCAAAAAAAATCCTTTTCTGTTTTTTTCTTGTCCTGTAATAACTCACTCAAAAAACAGCTCCCAAGGATTTGCATTATCAAGATGGCGAATTCGGTTCACGCTGGAGTAAATCAAAACGTAATATTTCACTTGACGCAACTGGCTTCCGGTCACCTGTCAAGAGAACGGCACCGTGGCTACGCGCACTGAGCGCGACGATGAGCGCCCGCCCGACGCGCCGGATGTGGGAGCGGCGAGGCTCCGAATCTCTCGACCGTTTCCGGTTGGGCCGAACACTGTCCGTAAGGGGCAAAGAGATCTCCAAATTTGTATTTCTTTTGTGTTTATTTTCAGTGTGTGCTTAAACGAAATAATAATTTAACAGTAGCATATGACAACTCTTTTAAATTATCGAAATTATTTTTTAAAAAATTGACAAGAACATATCGACCCCATAATTGACAAAAAAACTTGAGTGACACAATTCAATAAATTGCGTTTTAGGCCTATACGTTATCAATATCGCCTAAGGCAGCGATTTTCAACCGTGGAATATTGCAAAGGGAGTCGTGAACAGTACAAAATATTTATTTACCCTTTAAAACGTGTTTTAATTACTAAATGAAATAAAGGATGAGGAGACGCGAAGATAGTTTTTCTTCAAAAGGAGGCGCAGTATCAAAAAGGTTGGAAAACACTGGCATAAGGCGTCAGTGACAAAAAAAAGGATCGTTATTTCATTTGTCTGATCTTTTTAGGGTCTGTTCATTTTAGCGTTTTGACTAGTTATCGTTGGTTCCACATGGACCCCGGTTGATAAACGCTGATCTAGAGAACTGAACGTAGTCAGATAATTGTATAATAATATCAGGAAAGCATTGACCATACACTGATATCCTTATTTATATTGTTCTATTAAGCCTGCTTTCAGTGAGCAGTTTATAATCTTCTAATAGAGCAAATTAAATAAAATTTAATCTCATTTTTGGAGCGGGCATAAGAATTTCAGGTCTTATGGTGCAGCGGTTAGCGTTGTGGGTTTTCTTTTTTCGATCGATTTCTGTTCGAAGGCATGGGTGTTTGTGATGTCTAAAAATTCCCTCCCACCCTTTCCGATCCTTAATAACTAGGCATAGCGAGAGCGTTTAATTCACCATTAGTCATGTTCTAGCCTTATTATTCTATCAATACTACTCTCTTTGACAAATAGCGGTTGTGCAACTGAGTAACAAAAAGTTCTCATGGAAAAACTTCTGTTGAGATATCTCCATTAGCAGGCCATATGCTCTACATTGGTAGCGGACATGGATTTTAAAAAGATGACCTGAGATTGAACTACTTATAAGTTTGTCACTCTCGCTTCAAACCGCTTTTGAATTGGAATTGTGATAGAAAGCTTGAACATCACAGACAGGGATGATTTTGAATACAAGTCAAAAATCAATTAATTCAATAATTTGAACTCAATTGCACTGACCACAAAGCTAGATAACCCTATACTTTTTTTCATCATATTTTCTTTAAAAATTGAAAGCAATATAATCGAAATTAATTAATGAAAACATATTATCCAGTATCTAAAGAGTAAAAGTTATATTGATGAAAATATTTAAGTGGTATTGAAAAAAATACAAACGCATATAAAATAAAGCCTAGGAAAATTATTTAATGTGCATTTGAGGATTTAAAAAAATCATGAAGAAGACACATATTATACAACACTGACGAAGGATTATGGTACAGGAAAGCTCATTATTAAGTGAACTTTCGTGTATGCCCGGTGTTTTGTTTTTCGCGCCGCAAAGCCTTCTGCTGCTAATCCCCTGCTAAAAAAACAGAGGGTTATTTTTTGCGGTCTCGTCATACTGTTTTGATCGTGTGTGTGGTCACAAAGACTTCTTATAATTTATTTCTTAGTCGTAAAATTTAATACATGTTCATATACATTTTTCCAACGATATATATAAAAGGTTTTTTACATCCTGATAATAATTTAATTGTTTTTTTATATCATTATTACTGAAATTAATCACGATTTTTATCCACAGGGTGGTAGTAGTTTCTAGTTCAATTGATGCAGTTGAATAAGTGGTGAGTTTTAATGCATAAAATATTAAGCGAACATTACAATTAAAACTGTCAAAGCTAATATTTAGTTTAAATTTACAGTCTACATTAGTTTTAAATTGTAAGTAAGTTTTAATGGCACTTAAGACCAACTCAAATAAAACGGCACAGTAAATACCAATGCCCTTATAACTTAAAACTATAGTAATTTGATATTTAAAAAAATAATTTTTAAAAAAATATTTGACATTACAGCTTACGCCAATGCGGCAAATATTTTGATGTTGAAAGATTATACGAGATATACTCGATGAGAATTTTTGTAAGCCACATGAAATTAACTCAAGGAGAATTAACTTTACAAACACCCATGTCTTAGATCTCAAATTAAAATTGAAAAAATCCAATTTTCCATTGACCTTACCGGGAATCGAGCCCAGACCCGCTTGATCGGTAGAGCAAGCTTTAACCAACTGAACAACAGCGGTTATATCAATTCAGGTCATACTTGCTGCGGTTTTAATACCTTTATCATCAAATTATTGATCCAGTTTTACTTGTTATGTCACTATTGAGAAACAAAAATTCAATAAGTGATTTGTTAACAAATACAGAGCTTGGAAAATAATTATTTAAGTGTTGGAGAAATCATAGTTTGCTTGAATGTGTCAATTTTATGATTTAATTAAAAGAAAAAACCTCCTTTGAACACTAATTGTAATGCTATATTTTTCAATATAAGTTAGGACGTGAGAAATCTATGGGAAGATTTATTTTGTTTGTCTTCAAAGCCAGTATATATATATAATATAACTAATTAAAAATTTATTTTATATTACCAGAATCAGTTTTGCTCACCTCGAGCATTTTCATCTGATAAGAATATACATTTATACAGTACTGTTTATACTAAACAAATTAAAATTTTCCCATCAAGTTTTGACTTTGAACACTTTAAAAGTGATATATAGTCAAGTTTAAATATAGCTTTTAACTACTTCTGTGCCTAGATTGTAAATAAAGAGCTATGGCTACAGGCCGCATGTTTTTAATGTACCAAAAATGTCATAAATCTTATCACAATCACACATTTATTGTTTCTACCCTAATTCTACTTGTAATCATTTATTGTTTTTAATATATGTCTGCTAAGCATGGATAGAAATAAACGTTCGTAATCCAATGTCAACTAAAAATATTAAGTGTCGAGCTATTTGAGACTTCAAAGTTGCTCACGCACCCGTGCGTGTAAGGCATTGAATTGGTTAAGAAATCGTAATGCCAAAATAACTATCTACTGAATTGTAAAATAATGTATAATGAAAATATATTGCTATTTTTTTTACCTAATTATCAATTAAATAATATAATTGAAATTTTCTTAGTAAAGATAATCTTGTATACATTGTTAATTTCTTTTATCCAAATTACTATACCATAAAGTCATTTTAAGCGTCACGGGTTCGTTATCAATAAATGTAATCCTTATTAAAATGCAGAAAATGAAACATTTAACATGAAAAATAATAACGCGGATAGAATTGTAAATTTGCCAATGCAAAAAATCCCTGAACGAATTTTGTAGCTGTTTTTATGATATGGTTATTCCGCATAGTCAAATTTCTCAAAAGATTTCAACATATTTTAGCACGGCGTTTATCCCAGGAATAAGAAACAGTTTTATTTTATTTTTATTTAATATGTAAAAAACAGTGTTTTACGGTCACTCTTAAGTCTCAATGTAATCGGCGTCGAGTATAATATTTATAAGAATCATAGCAGATTTTTTGACGAGAACTGTTTTAGGCAGCCATTACGCATTTATCTTCTATGAGAGTTGGGAAAGAAGAAAGCGATTAATAAAACTGAAGTGGGACAGTTAAAAAGATTACAGACATACCCATTAAATTATTGAAAAATCAATTGATGCAAACCCTTGTCCCGTGAAACCGTGTGGATAAGTCCAAGATCAACCGCAATGTAAATAATTTGTTACACGCAAACAGAGATGGGCATAAATTGTTTTCCTGATTTTAAGATATGACAGATGAAAGGGAATTTCAGACATCACATAAATTCATTCCTTTAAACAGAAATTGGTGAATCGATTAAAAATCAGTTTATGAATCTGCAAGTTCTGGGTATTTGAGCCCATTCAATACGTAACTAAAGCCAACAACGTGGATCATTCAACCACGGATCCAAAAAATGTTTGGCTATTGATAATTAACATATCTCTAGTGTAATGAATAGTGAATATGAATATTTTTATAAGTGTATTTTTTTTACAAATTGCTAGAAATAATTTATGTAAGTTGTTTTGTTTGTATTTTATTTTCTTATTAGGCAAATGTTCGTAAAATTTATGGGTAGTGTTTAAGCTTTAAAGTATATTTTAACTTATATTAATATTTTATGAATACTAGTAATTGCTTTAATGTCATAAACAATAGCCGTCTGATAAAAAGGCTGGTAATTAATTACATTCAGTAGAATTACGCAATGTTTCGAAAACCACACGTTGTCGATGCCAAACAAAACCAAATAAACGACGTAAAATTCGGAAAACATAACGCACCTATATGATGGAAAACCTTTTGAAATTATTTAAAGCTATTTTATGTTCGATTCCGTCAGTCCTGTGGTACGAGGTATGGGGTACCATATAAAAGGTACGAGGTACCAATATGTATGTTGTATGTGAAAACTCTCTTTTATCGGAATTCGCCAAAGAGCTTATTCAGAAATTTATTATGGATTTTGTGGGAAATGCGGTTTTGTGTGGAACGAGGCGGGAGAGAGAGCTGTAAGAACGTCACTTTTGGTATGCAAATGTTTTGGTTTGTTTATAAATTATTTTACTTTAATAAAAACGTATTTTAAAACGTTCATTAAATTTTCAATTATATAGTTTTTATCATTATTCTTTTTCTTATGTTATCCAAATAATTTATTATGTTATTCTTTTTTTTTGAGATCAAATTTATGAAGCTTTAAGTACCAGGGCGTCAAAGTTCTTCGAGTATCCTTAATCGCTAATTTTTTGAAAGTTTGTATCCCCTTACGATCGTTCCTGTCAAAAAGGCGTGATTGCTACACAGGTGAAAAATCATAAGTGAAGCCAGTTCACGGGAACTCCATATGCATTAATTTGCGTATCACATTATATATGAATCACCTCGTACTATATACATACATGTTCACACGCATGCGCATATAGACACAAGGAAGTCAACCAAAAAGAGTCATTTCCATGAAGCTAAGTTGGTTCTTAAACAGTTTATTATTTTAGACAAACGTAATAAAAATAAACAAATTAAAATTACATTCGAATTTATCATTAGTCTTAATTTTTACTTAATCTTCTCTTACGAATTTTGAAATTACTTTTAGCAGGTAAAAAACATTTTATTATAGTCATTTTAGTGTCACTGATTCAAATTTTGTACCTTTATCTGAAAACTTCTTTCGATACCATTTTGTTTGTTTTGTTACCATCATAATAATATTTTTGTGCACGCTTATACTGTATTATCGTATCAGTTGATAATGCTCGTCATGAGCGAAATTGATCAAATTAAATAAAATTGGAATAAACACAAATGAGTATTTTATTTTTTGAACTTAATGCTTTGCCACAAGTATCGATAATAAACACCCTAAAAGGCACTATTTTTAGGTCAGCTGGTTATTGTGTGAAATCTAGTTATGTAAAAAAACTGTACGAGTGCCTAAAAAACAAATTGGGAACACCTCCATTCACCATTAAATCAAAATGCCGTCGATGATGATGAAATTTGCGCCGAACAAAATATTCACGTTATTGCATTGCATTCATTTCACCCTAGCGTATAGAAAAATACAAAAACCGCTGCAACAACGTAAAATATAGCTCCAGCTTCCGGGTATACAATATTTCATACATAAATCACGCATTTGCAACTGGCATTATGTGGTGCGGCCTTTATACAATATTACGAAACGTTGAATCCAGCCTTGATTGCATCGAGATTTTTAGGACGTAATTTGGTATAGAGAAAGAATTAAGTCAATAATGTATTTTAGTTTTTACACTTAAACGTTAAACTCGATACAAGGTAAAAATGTTCAGTTGTGTTATCTATGTTTATCAGGTGTTTGCTAGAATCTTAAGTAAAAAAATACTTGCCACTCGTTTTACACCAGTATTTCCCAACCTTATTTGTGCCACGCCTCACTTTAACGCTTCAAAATTTTCTACGTCCTTCCTTCCCAATCAAAATCTCAAAGTTAGGTATCTAAGGAATTCGGAAAAAATAATTTCTTTTAATAATAAATGTACATAATTTCTTTGACATCTTTGTTACTTTTTTCCAAAACCTTTTTGAGAAAAATCGATATAGTGATTACAGGATTAGTGGTAAGCTAATCGCTCTCGATACGCCCCGTTCATGTGATAGGATGGGTGGGATGGGGGAATTTAAGACATCACATACATCCATGCCTTCGAACAGAAATTCATAAATCGATTGAAAAATCAATTTATAAAATGTCCGTACCGGGATTCAAGCCCGGGACCTCCGTTACCGTAGCCACCGACGTTGACCACTCGACCACACAGGTGGCTATATTCTAGTAGGTTGAGCAACTGAGTAACAAGCAGTTCTCGTAGAAACACTTCTGTTGAGATAAACTCCATTAGGAGTCCATATGCTCCACATTGGGAGCGGACATGGTTTAAAAAAATATATATTTTTAATGGCGGTGTTTTTATTAACTCGCTCGGTAATGCAATCACTATTGGTTTTTTTTTCTATATTCAATATGAAGCCATGAGAAGTGAAGTGAACCATGTGGTGATAGTAAGAAATAAACTGCTTAAAAAATAAGCGAACCACGAAAACACACTAACCAAATACGTGATTGTATTTAAAAGTTCAACGGAAAAGTTTTACCACTGTTGTTCTTAGCTCACTTCACTTCTAAAAGCCTCATATGTTCGTCTGGTATTGCGATCATTAAAAACAAGAATATCATTTGTATGTTAAAGTCAAGTTTTTCTCAAGAATAAATATTCCTTTTGCTCGGTTTTAAATAATATATAAACTTTCATTTAACGTAAGAACGCGAATTGTAAAGAAAACCACTTACTAGCTGTTTGTCGCTTCTTATAATCATATTTCCTGCTTTAACTTCTACGAAGAAAGAAGTTGACCAGCTGACTTACAATTGAGGGTGTTACTTGCAAACCCGGCTCATTCCAAAATGGTTGAAACATGAACAATGAATGTAATATAGTAGAAAAAAAAAAATTTGAAAGTATTTTTAGAAATCAGTCTTAAACATGGCTAGACAACATCCAAAATATCATTCCAAAGTAATGTAAGACTAAAAATACTTGTCGCTTGCCGTAGCCCAGTTGGTTAGAGCTTGCTCTACAGATCAAGCAGGTCTGGGCTCGATTCCCGGTCAGATCACAGTGAATTTGAGATTTATTCAATTCAAAGATGCGATCAAAGACTGGGTGTTTGTGACATAAATCCACATTATTTCCTCTCCTTCCATCCTTCTGATCCTTTCATAACTGTGTGTAGCGACAACGATTAGTCAACCACTAATCCTGTCCTAGCCTTATCCTTCTTTTCCTACTACTCACTTTGAAAAAAAAATTGAGGTTGAGCGACTATCAAAGTAACAAGCAGTTCTTGTAGAAAAAACTTTTGTTGAAATACCTGCATTAGGAGGTCATATGCTCCACATTGGGAGCGAGAATGGATAAAAAACAAAAATACTTTTTAAATGTACATTGTTTTTCAAAATGTAATTAAAGTTTAATTTTTTATTCATTTTAGAATTGAGATTTGTGATTGTATATAACGATGCTAATTTTTGAGTTCCAATGTTCTATATATACTACTAGCAGAAATTGATTAAAAAATTGCGTGTTTAGACAATTTTGTGTTAAACCAAACGATTTATATTTCGTATTTTATTTTGTAAATAAAAAAATAAATTTAAATAATTTTTCATCATACAAGAATGCTCGTATTTCTTTTTAAAAAATGCGTTTGTTTTTTTAATGAAGTTCTCCGTAGAATAAGTCGTCTGTCGTAATGCGGACGTAAAATAATATCAAATGTCATCTTCACCAGTAGAGATGCAAATGAATACATAAATAAATCAATTAGCCTTAACCAGGGCCGCCTTACTTCATTGTGCATCGCCTTTTCTACGCACAGAGCGCAATACTCTGGGGGCGGTAATCTGAGTCTGCGTTGTATCTGTGAAACATTATCTTAACAGCGGAAACCCGTTGGGATTTAAGGGACAATTCATTTGAAAGTTAGTCTCCTTTTGCACGAGCCCCCTATGGTGAAGTAATGACAGTTCGCAGGGGTGGCTCGGCTCGGGCAATAAAGAAAAACCAAATTACAAATTGCAAAGGAAAACGCAAGAGAAAATCTTAAATTGTGATGATTTTGAAAAAGGTTCAGTAAATAAGACAACCCAAAATATATTTGATGCGAAAGTTTTGGTGAAATAATGGTGTCTTTATTTTTAGCCTGGATTAGGCTAGGCCCGTTTATTTTATACAAAGCTGAAAAATGATGCGCGTTGGACTTCAATAAATAGTTGAAAATTTGGTTTTAGGTTGAACTCTACAAAAGTTTAATTAAACCTACGTTAAAGATTTTCAATACCACCAAAAATATATTATTTTCAAATTTATTTATTTATTTTCAATAACGGCATCATAAATATGCTACATTATTTTCAGTAATATACCAAATATAATGATATGTACTTGATAGAATTCCATTATTACAAGGTGAAAATAGCACTGTATTTGGTTATATTTGTTTTTATTTAGATTGATTTTACTTCTTAGCCGCCTGTGTGGTTGAGTGGTCAACGTTGTTGGCTTCGGCTACGGAGGGCCCGGGTTCAAATCCCGGTACGGACAGTTTTTATAAATTGATTTTTCAATCGATTTATGAATTTCTGTTCAAAGACATGGGTGTATGTGATGTCTTGAATTCCCCCCTCTCACCCATCCTATCCTACGAACGGGGCGTATCGAGAGCGATTAGCTTACCACCAATCCTGTCCTAGCCCCTATCCTTATATCCCTACTCTTTTTAGAAAAAGAGAGGTTGAGCAACTGAGTAACAAGCAGTTCTCGTAGAAACACTTCTGTTGAGATAAACTCCATTAAGAGTCCATATGCTCCACATTGGGAGCGGACATGGTTTTAAAAAAAAATAGTTTTTCTAGTTTTTACGAAGACGTACGGCCAAGCAAGCAAACGACTAAATGAAAAAGTGCTTTTTCGATGTTTTTTTTTTAAATCGAGTAAATACGACATAAAGTATTCAAATTATTGTGTGTTAGTTGTAGTGCTACAACTCGTTGAGATATTCGTTTATTGATGCCGTGTTGAGAAACTATGCTATTTTCAAAAACATGTAATACACATTTGTACAAAGTCGCACTTTTATTTAATAATTCCACTATCAGTTTTGCTCATGACAAGCATTATCAAAATAAGTGAAATCAGTCGTGATATTATTAACTAAAAGTAATAATTAGTACAAATGAGTATTTAATTTCTTTAATATAATACAAAGGTGAAAGCATCCTAACTTCTAGAACATCCTAAAAGTAAACTAAGTCATACAATGGTGCATTCTTACATAAATAACTTATCCTTTCAAATTTATTAAAAGTACAAAGTCGATGGGATAACCTAGTGTTGTTTTTATTGACGAAGAATTATTAGTAATTAACTTTGTCATTCCACAGATTGTGCTATAAAATATGACACGTACTTTGTTTCTTCCAGAGATATCTTCAAACTGCTTTTTAAGAATGTGAAAAATGTGTCACAGTTTGTAACAGCAACACAGAAATAACAAGCATATCAAATAATTCTAAACTTGAATTTGTTAACTTTGTTATTTCAGTTGTTGTGTCACAAAATGTTTATTTCGCCTCTTTGAGAAGCATAATGAAAAAACATGTCACAATTAATTTGTAAATGTAGTCACAAGCAACGTTCCCTCTATGCCGAAGGTTTAGATGCGCGGAAATTTCAAAGGCTGCGCGGACCGATCAAATATCAATTGAGCAACTGTCTTGTAGTGCGCGCCAACCCGGAATGAGTGCGCGGGAACTTCTCAACTGCACGCGCGCAGCTTAGAGGGAACGTTGGTCACAAGGTTATCAAATTTGATATTATACTAGCAAGTAATTGGCATGCGTTACAATGCCACTCAAATAAAGACAGTGTTTGTGTTTTATTTGTGTTTATTGAAGTACAAGTTTTCTTTATCTGTCTGTTTGACGTTTGCTGCCAATTATCTATGGTACGACACACACGCCACCTACTGTAAGTTATTTGTATTATAACCTTCGCGCAAGTGCAAGCATACGTTATCAAAATGAGCTGTATGGCAGACATACAAACATTGTTATAATTTAAGATTTCGACTGAAGGTGCTTGGTGGAATTTCAATATTAAATTTGAATCGTTCAAACTATGTACATTCTCACAGATTTTGTCATTAACGACCCGGGATTCGCCTTTCGGCATCTTCAGGCGTTCAAGTGCACGGATAAACTTGAACTGACAGTTGACGTGTGTGTGCCTAGGAATAGATGTATGCGATGCTTACATTCCCTACCACACATTCAATACCTTGAACGGAGGCTGAAAAGAGTAATCTGATATATATATATATTACTCCTTTTCTTCTACCCTCTTTCTCACCCTTAACCCTTTGCCCGCGTCACCAAATTTAGCGAGCATTCTCTGTACGCGGTTGCTTTTTTGGGAATTTGTCATCGCGTTTTCGACTATAAATATAGGTTGTAATATTTTTTTAACTAATCAAATATGTTAATTGCCACCCAAAGTAACTTTGTCAATAATAAAATACAATATATTTCTTCTATTTTGGGTTTAATTCAACAATAATCATTCTTCATACAATTGCGGCGTGACGTAGCTATATTGCAAAATACCGCCACGCGCGACCGAGAACACTGCGCCACCACCATACCATGCTTATAATATTAAATTCTCGGAACAATTTCAATTTCACCCGCACTCGATCGCTTATTTACACTATCCAAAATCTTGCATTGGTGACGTATGTTCACGGCGTGTTCCAGAAAAAAAATATTTTAGCCTATATTGAATCTTTTTTGACTAATGCTATCTATTGCATTTGGTAAAATATACATTAAATAATATTTTCAACCAAGTTATACAATTTTATCACAATAGATAGCTCTTACATAGGGTTTGAAATTTCCATAACATCTATACGTGTCACACGCGCTGAGGGCACGTTCGCTAGGACATGCATAGATGTCATACGCGGTGTGAAGGTTAACAATAAAGAAAGGTTGAATTTTTGATTAAAAAACAGTTCTCGTGCACCAATTTCTGTTGAAATGTGCCATCAGGAGGTCATACTTTACCTTGAAAGCGTACAGAGCTTAATATATATACACTAAAGTCCCTTTTTATACGAATTCGAAATAACACGGTGCAAAAAAAGAGAAAAAAAAAGAACATTCATTTAACAATGCGTAACAGTAATTTGGAATTTCCTACATTCCTTGCATGAATTTACTACTCAGGATTGTCTATTGTCTCTAGGGTATCCAATCCCGGAGCCTTTTTCCAATCCCGGGATTTCGGGATTGATCCCCTATTTTTCGGGATCCCTGGATTGTGATTTTCTTACCGAGAAATTTGAAATCCTCAATTCGTTATACTTTTTCCCAGATTCTCGCAAAACCTCGTTTTTTTTTTTAAGCTCACCGATTTACCAATTTCGTGTAAATTATCGGGTTTTCCTCAAAATTTCTCAATCCTGAAATCCCGGGATCGCGGCCATCTCAATCCCGGATTTTGGGATCAGAAAATTGAACGGGATTCCGGATCCCGGGATTGGATGCCCTAATTGTCTCATAGTGATAGAGAATAATTTTTGTTACCGTTGATTTTTTAAATACAATTAAGATACAATAAGCAATAATGATTTTTTTTATTGGTATCCTGAATTGATTTTTATACAAGAAATTGTCTATCCACCATATTTGCAAATGCACTGCAAATGTGACATCAACAATAAGATCTTAAATGTGATATAAAAGAAATCGAAATTGGATATTGATCTTATTGGGACATAATCTTACAACCGTCTGATTTTTAGCGTATAGCCTTTACCAATATACCAAACTAATTTAACATAGTATTATACATAATATATAGTAAGCTATATATCGGTATTATTATTTTCTTTTAAACCACGTATCGTCACTGCGTTGAAAACCCGTCTTAAGATACGAAGTCTGGATAAATTAGAAGTAGCACATGTCTACCTGGTTAAGGCATTTTGCACAGGTACTGCTCGCTCTTCCTTCTCGGCCCTTCTTTCCATAGAGACTTCAAACCCTTCCGCATTATTATTTAAAGGCACTGTTGACACATTGAATATTTTATCTGAAATATGATACGCCACTGCTGCACGGCTGGGCACTTAGATCGGTTTCCGGGCAATATTGTTACGTTTTATACTATATCTACTTTTAAATATGATGCATTCATTGACTTGATATATGTATTTTATCTAGTGAAACAGTTTTTTATTGTTGGTTCCGAAGCTGTTTACAATATTTTTATTACAACAATATTTGGTGTCATCCCTGAAAATTAAAATACCGGTTTAACTGAAACCGGAACATGTATCAATGATGTATTTTTCAATAACAAAATACTAGAATTTTAAACGTTAAAGTATTAAACTATGACATATTACAAAATTGCTCGCAATAAATGAAAAAAAAAATTTTTTTTTAAGAATTTCATAATTGGCGAGCTTAACAATTATGCAATATTTTTTAAAACCTCGAAAGTTATTTGTGAAAGTCACCATTTGTAATAAACTCATATTTTTAAATAAGAGTATTTTGTGTGAAAAATCGATACTGCAATTCCAATTAGGTGTCCAACGGATGTGTATTAATATGTTCATTCAAAAATGCAGTACCTAGTCATTTCATTGTGTTATTAATTCACAAAAAAATAAATAAAAAAAAACTTATAAAGGATGATTTATCAACACTACTAATAACTATTTTGGGACTGAGTTGTCGTAAATTCTATGTAATGTTTTAGGGCGCCACTGGTATCATATTCATTTCATTTAAATTTCATTAGCGTAAAAATATACAAACTTGAATGTTAATAAAATTTTTAGCAATCCGAATTGTACTTACATGTATATTTTTTTAAACTTAATTTACTATTTTTACTTTTTAGCACATTACACTTTTCGATAAGCATCAACAGTTCATTATCTTTGTAATATACCTATTTTGCTAAAATTAGACATATTAAACTATTTAGAGTAGGCAATAAGCCAACATATTATCGTCTATATGAACGTTAATTACCTACCTATTATTTAATTTAATTTATTTATTATGATGTTCCAATTAAAAATATTTCCAGTAAAACTGACGTAATGATTATTGAGCATGAAAATTTTGCGTTAAAAAGGTAATATAGTTGGAAAATAAAAAAAATGATAGTCAAATAAAAGGGTTTAAGTGTAGGTGCTCAATTAAAACTGTTTATTTCTTTCTCGCAATAATAACTTTAACCCTTCGGCCAGTTTATTGGTGATATATTCAAAATACCCCCTTAAAGTGAATACAGCCTGAAAGTCATACGTCCACTTTATCAAGCCTCTTCCAGTTATCTTCAAGCCTTTGACGGTCAATTTCACAGCCCTAAATTTACATATAGACGATTATTTGTAGGGGTTGGTGTATTAGTAGAGTAGACTGGAGGGATGTTATATTAAATTTGTCAGCTGATATGGAAAATTTTACAGCTATGAAAAATATTGTAGCATTAAAGAAAATTCGTAAGTCTTTATGAAATCGATCATAATGTAATCCATATTCACATTTATAAAATAAATTATCATGTATTATTCAAGTTAAATTCATAATTTTTAAATTTCACTAAATGTGTAGCTATTACATATAAATTGTGTTTTGCTTCTCTTAAGAGCACTTTCTGCATATTTAATTTTAAATAAAAACGTTTTTCGAACACAACGAATAAAAATATGTTTTAGAAAAATTACATTATATCATCAACTAAAACAACTGTATTACTCACTTTAAAATTGATATTGTTCATTTTTAGTTGTTAAATAAAAATATTTTTTTTATTTAATTTTTTAACCTATTATTATTTTAAACATTATTTCCCTAAATTTTTGAATGACAGTGAATTAAAGGACTTATAGTAAGTCATTGCTACGACATATTAGTTTCATTGGGATAAGCTATGACATGATTAAAGATTTTTAAAAAAATACTTATTTGTACTAATTCCTACTTTTATTTAATAAGATAAGGACTAGTTTAGCTCAAGACTAGTATTATCAACTGAGCTATTCATGAGCGAAACCTGTCCTTATCTTATTAAATAAAAGTGTAAATTATTACAAATGAGTATGTTTTTTTTAATTGAATGCCTATTCACTAAGTATTGACAGTGAACAAACAAAAAGTGATAATTAAAGTTTATCCAAAGATACCAATCAATCTTCATTGAATAATCTTACTAAAAATATCTTATGGCATTATTATTTCTATCTCAACGTATTTCGTCAGCTCGTCAAAAAAATATATCATTGAGCTATTTTGTGAACAAAATGAAGTTATCATTTACTTTTAAATACCCAAAAATTACTTAATGAATTTTTTTCATGCGTAGACTTTTCGATTCAAAATTGATATAGAATTAACGATGTTTTTTTAAATTTAGTACTTTATAATGCATGGCCAAAGTGCTGAACAAAATAATACAATATAACACTTTAAAAATACTTTACTTTTAGTGTGCATAAAAACAAAGCTTAGATATGCTACCCTGATATGGCGTATGTCTCATCATCATCCCATCTCCGTTGGGTCTATTTAGCATCCCTTCCATTTGCATATAGATGATAATTTCTCGTGGCAAGGTATCAGGCGAGCAGAAAACAGGCTGGTGGGAAATCACGTACATAGGTAGTCGGGTAAATTACGGCCGATGCATCTACTAGGCGTCATTTCCGCGTTATCTCGCCAGCGTTGCAGGCAACCGGACTCGTCGTATGCGAGCCTGGTATATTATGTTTGATGGAGTATAAATTTGGATAACTTTCGTTTGTATAATTAATTCATCCAAAGAAAGTGAGTAATACACTTTCATTATATTTAATTTAATTAAATTAATAAACATAAATAATTAATTGAATAAAAAAAATCTAATTTATTTATGTTAAAGCAAGTTCACTTTTAAGGTGTTCACTGTCAATACTAAGTGGAATGGCATTATAATAAAAATAATAAAACATTTTTAGTACTTTTTCCACATAAAATTTATTAGATCAGGACCGGTTTCGCTCATGATGAGCATTGTCAACTGATAAGAAAAACAATAAAACAGTGACTCTACTGAATTTTCCAAACTCAATTTGGTTGACAGACATTAAGATTTATTATATACACTAATTGTAGGTTTTTACTTTGGTAATTGGTTTTTGTCATAATAGTTTCATTGCTAAGTGGTCTTCAACTTTTTATTTATAGTTTATTTTCCTTGTATTTTACTTCAATTATTTTGCTAGGTTGTAATACCAATTGTTTGTCATACCTTGTTTTTATCACTTAACTTTTGTATAAATATCACTGTTTTATTGTTTTTCTTATCAGTTGACAATGCTCATCATGAGCGAAACCTGTCCTGATCTAATAAATTTTATGTGGAAAAAGTACTAAAAATGTTAAAGCAAGTATTAGTATCATTTATTGTTTAATGTAGTTAGCTAGTGACGAGCAACTTGCTTAAAATTTAGTACCGTCTTTTAAAATAATCAAATGATATACGTTATAAAAATGTTTCGCGTACGCTGAAGTCGTGTTAGTCGAAGCATTTATGGCAAACGTTAACAAAAGATAAATCGTAGCAGTGGCGCAGCTGTCTATATCATTAGCTTTCTTGACGGATCTTGCGGGTTCGATTCCCAGAACGATCAGATTTTTTCAATCAATTTGTGTTTGACGCATGGGTATTTGTGATGTCTGAAAATTCTCTTTCACACTTCCAATACTAAAATAAGATGGTGTATTGAAAGCGGTTAGTTAACCACTAGATCTGTCCTAGCCCGATTCTTTTATCCTTACTCTCTTAGAAAAAGAAACTTTGAGCAACTTAGTATCAAACAGTTTTTGTTAAAAACTTCTGCTTACTTCTATTAGATACATTTATTAAGTGACAATATTCTCTACATTGGAAGTGGACATGAGTTATTTAATAAAAGCAAATTTTCAAAAAATGTTATATTTCCCTGGTCTTCAAAATATTAATGGTTTTTGAAAAAAACATTTTTTTAAATCAAATCCACATGCACTTTAATTTCTGAAAATATGTGTCATTGCGTTCCTTTTGAGACGTAGTGAGAGTTCTGATAGAAGAGATTGCATATTTTTAACTTCATCTTAAAAACGTTCGTATTTTGATAGCAATAAACTATGCATTTATAATTAAAATGTAAAAAAAGGTTTTTGATAGTTTTCGTAATGTAACATAACATAAATAAAATTGTCCACAATAACAACCTTCTCTCAAATTAAAATAACCAAGCTAGGATTTCTAATGTCAATAGCTTCACCACAGGCAGGACTAATGTCCCATGACCCATTTCGCATGGTCTATTCTGCAGGATCCGTAATGCTTTTGGGTAATAATATCTCGTTGTTTGTGCAAATTTTTAGGTTCAAACGACCCCTGCCCTTCCGTTATATATTATTATAATGTTGATGAATGAATATATTCTGCGTGGTAGACCTACTGAAATTGTGATATGATTATTCTAAGAAATTATTTATTAAATTTAATAGTGTTATGAGACATTATGAAAATACATGTATGACATAATGTTCTTCTCTTAATTTCACTGCACATCAAAAATAATAAATTAGTGTCTCTAAGTTATCATAGGCATATTATTATTAAACAAGAATATGTATTATTTTCTATATGTGCTGTAGTAATTTTGTCTTAATCGTATATTTTAAAAATCTGATGGAAAAGTATCACTTTAAATTGTGTATTCGGTATTTTTTTTTATTTTTAAATGGAATGAATAATTTAGCAATTAATCAGGAATAGATATCGATTTCAAATAGGTGCTTTCCCATGATACAGTACAACAAAAATTGCATTTTTTATGCAATCTTTAAAGAAAACTCTAGAGCAGGCGTGGGAAACCTTATATTCTCTAAAAACCGCATTCATGTTTCTGATTCGACATAAATCCGCAGTAAACATTGACTAGGGTATCTTTGGCCGGAAAAAAATATGCCAATTTCTAAAGCCCAGAAATTTGCTGACTTCCCAAAATTACTTTTTTTAGGTCTTTCAGGAACAGTCAAATCCAAAATCTCAGAAATTTACGAATTTACAAAAATTACAGATTAACAGAATTGGTCAGAAGGCCACAAGTTCCACACGCAATGTTTTTACGGAAAAGTCGTTCATTAAAATACTTAATAAATAACAATAACATAGACAAAATATCATTTTTAAAAAAAATACTCTTCTAGGTTAGTATTTTTTAATACATAGACTGTGGAAAGGAAAAAGGACGTAACCCTCAATTTTCCAAAATAGCTTTTTTTCGATAATCACAATGTATGCAACTTGACACACATTCTATCAAAAGGATGGAGACTGAAAATGCCGAACAAGTATCTAAATTTAGCTTTTAAGTTTGACAATTTCTTTAATTAATATTAAGTTATGTCAATTAAACACCAATTTAGAAGTATTCGTGCACTTCAAAGTTGTGTATAATTCATAATTTGCATATGTCACAAAATCATCAAAACACGTTTTTAGCGCCTCCTGTAAAATTTGATATGTGTGGGTTACGTCCTTTTTCCTTTCCATCGTCGATATGTAGATTAGGATCATTTTATTTTTATTAATGTCTTTCCACCAAGAGTTGACAGCAGGCTCCTTAAGTAAAAATATTTAGTATCGTTTTCGTTGCTTAAAACTTATATTGTAGAGATGTTTATTCACATACATCTATTATGAATACATTTCAAAGTACATTTATATACTTGAACTTTTACTTGGGTTTCTCTTATGACCGTTGTATCTTAATTGTTTATTTTTTTTTACTAGACTCATTAAACGCGATACACAGTAGAATGTCGATATGACGGACGAATTAAGAAAAAATCTGATTATCCTCCAACGGATAAACAAGCTTTTTCACTTCACTTTTAGGGATATCACTGTCAATACATGGTGGAAAGTCATTATATTGAAAAAAATACGATATTCATTTGTACCACATACTTTTGTTTTGTAAAATTGTATTTTCTTATCAGTCGATAATCCTCACTATGAGCGAAACTGGTCCTAATATTTTGTACGTATATAAATGAATATTGCATTCTTTTTAATAAGAAATACGCATTTGGAAAGCTTGATTTAATATTGTGACGGACATCCTCTGACTACAGTTAGTCCGTTATATCGAGGTTCTATTGTACTGAATATTCCTTCACTAATGAACACAAATTATTGATTTTTGGTTGTGTAAATTGTTATTTATAAGAACTGATAGGTCGTCAGCATATAGCGCGTATTTTAATTTATTATTTGATGTTTTTAGATAAATCATAATATATTACCAAGTATATCGATGTGCATGTCTCTAAAAGCGGCCCCAATATATTGCTCACCATAATATTATATTTGGACGATTTATTTTGGTGGTGATGAAAAGCGTATTTTTAATACTGGCGTGGCGCATCTCTCCCTTTATTTACTTCACTTTACACCTCATATGACCCATAAAATATCAGTGGTACGCCACTCTTTTTCACTCGCTGTTTTTTTTTTATTTCAAGAGTGAATGATTTTAAAACACGACGTGTGCTTAACTATATGTACTAGGGCATCCAATCCCGGGATCCCGTTCAATTTTCTGATCCCGAAATTCCGGGATTGAGATGGCCGCGATCCCGGGATTTCGGGATTGAGAAATTTTGAGCAAATTCTCGAAATTTACACGAAATTGGCAAATTGAAGATTTCAAATTCCTCGGTGAGCTAAAAAAAACGAGTTTCCGTGAGATTCCGGGAAAAAGTATAGCGAATTGAGGATTTCAAATTCCTCGGTGAGAAAATCTCAATCCCGGGATCCCGGGATTCAAAATAAATCAATCCCGAAATCCCGGAATTGGAAAAAGGCCTCGGGATTGGATACCCAAATATGTACACGTTAAGATTTATTTACTATGTAATTTACCAAAAGCTAGTTATTACTATTGTAGGTAGTACTTTTTAAATTAGCATACAGTAGAAATAAAATCCTACTTCCTTTTTAATTATAATTAATTATTATAAATATTATGTAGTGTTTGTAATACGTGTTAATAAAAAATAGTCCTGCCTGTGGTGAAGCTATTGACATTAGAAATCCTAGCTTGGTTATTTTATCACTTTTAAGGTGTTCACTGTCAATACTTGGTGGAAAGGCATTATAATAAAAATAATAAAAAAAATTTAGTACTTTTTCCACATAAAATTTATTAGATCAGGACCGGTTTCGCTCATCGCGAGCATTATCAACTGATAAGCAGCTTGGTTATTTTATCACTTTTAAGGTGTTCACTGTCAATAATTGGTGGAAAGGCATTATAATAAAAATAATACAAATTTTTTAGTATTTTTTCCACATAAAATTTAATAGATCAGGACCGGTTTCGCTAATCGCGAGCATTATCAACTGATCAGTTAATAATGCTCGCGATGAGCGAAGCCGGTCCTGATCTAATAAATTTTATGTGGAAAAAGTACTAAAAATCTTTTATTATTTTTATTGGTTATTTTAATTTGAGAGAAGGTTGTTATTGTGGACAATTTTATTTATGTCATGATATGCAATCTCTTCTATCAGAACACTCGCTACGTCTCAAAAGGAACGCAATGACACATATTTTTCAGAAATTAAAGTGCATGTGGATTTGATTTTAAGGTAAAAAAATAGCATTTTCTACAACTATTTATTGTTTTGTGTCTTTTTGTTATAATTCTTGTTCACTTTTAATCTAGAAAAAATGGCATCCTAATGAAGGTACCTAATAGTGTTAAGCATAAGTTTTTAACACAAAAAATGTTTGTTACTAAGTTGCTCAACGTCTCTTTTTCTAAGAGAGTAAGTATAAAAGAATCGGGCTAAGACAGATCTAGTGGTTAACTAACCGCTTTCAATACACTTCCTTATTTTAAGATTGGAAGCATAAAAGGGAATTTTCAGATATCACAAACACCCATGTGTCAAACACAAATCGATTTAAAAAATGCTGTTCTTGCTGGAAATCAAACCCACAAGATCCGATAACCACTTGAATACCAAGGTGTCCGGAACATATGCAAGCAAACACGGATGTCCAAGAAATTTAAAAAATCAAATACTTGTTATTCTAATAGAATATAAGCAATATTTTGTATATGAATATGTGTAGTGCTATCGATACTGAGTCAATATAAGTTTTTAAAATATTTAATTCGAGTGTATATTAGGCAAAATTATTTTTCTCAAAAACACGCAGTATCTCTGGGACATATTTATGATTTATTTGCGCGGTATTCAAACGGTTAAGAGTTATCAAAAGGTTTCAAGCCACTGCAACCAATGTATCAATATCTTAGAAACGCGTAAATGTTTACGATGGCGTATAGAAAAAAATCGTAAAATATGTTTGAGTAGGTTACCCATCAAACGGTTTGGATATCAACAGTGGTTGGCTTAAAGCCACGTGCCGTATATTAAAAACTGATGAATGATATTTTAATAGATTTTTCAAAACACCGTAAAAGATAAAATACATAAGATGGCTGACGCTGATTTAAAATAGCTAGACGTTAACTCAACAAAAAACGAACACACATATGCGCTTTATATATGACCCACACTTAGCAATTTATTTTAAAATAAATCGGAATGACAGTTGAAATTACGCAACTTAAACTTTCTGTAAAAATGGTATATTTTTATTACATTTACTTGTTGGTGGTAATGAGTGGAATAAGACAATTCCACTCCGTCTGGCACATTCATACTCGTAAAGGAAAATTTTCTCACCACGTCTGGCAAAAGTTTTGCTGAGAATGGCTTAATAAAGATACGCCCGTGATAGGTGTAAGTAATTTCGGTTTGTTTGTATTTGTTCTGAAAAACTAAAAAATATAAACGTGTTATAAAATCTTTGTTTACGTCAACGGCTCAACATTCTCACACTGTGGTTAAAAGGCTGTTACAAAAACTCCAATCAATAGAAAGGATAATGAAATTAATAAAAAAACTTACATGCTTCATATTAAATTTCAATACATACTATATAATAATTCCAATGTAGGATTTTTTTGATAAAATTACTGGAAAACATCGACTCGACTTAATGGTGAAGTGTCAGTTATTAAAATCAGCTGTTTAGCAACCGCCATATTGAATATTGTATTACAGCATAAACTAGGCCTGGAGCATCGATTTTAGAATTATTTAAAATGTACAACGCTGCCAAAATTATATATATTTTAATAAAAATAATATAATGCGTTATTTTGAGAATATGTAATCTTCAACAGAGGTTTCTTGGAAAAACAATTAATTCTGATTTTACGAATTACATTATTTATATTTCTTCTTATTTCAAACAGTAAATTATAAGTTGAAATTAAAACAAACCTTTACAATTTAATGCTTAGCCTTAAGAAGTTTTCAGTGTTACTCGTTGTGGAAGATTTTTTTTTTTCAATATATACAATATTCTGATAAAAAAAATACGTTTTTTTAAATTATTAATACAATTCACAAAACATAGTGGCGTGCCGTACTTTACCTTAGGTCGATATAAATATCCACTACTCTCCCTGGATCATGTCCAGACTTATTGCCGAAAAATCTTTTTCGAGAATAATATACGCAGTAACTAAAAAAAATATATAAAATAGCTATACATGTATTGTATGCACTATAAATTAACTGGGTACATTACCACCTGGCAACATTAGTTTGACAGGGATTAGAGTTGAAATTAGACTCTATGATTTAATACTTATGTTTGATTTATCAAAATCATGTTATAATTTATAACATATAAATATACATTATATATATTTATCAAGACTGTGGAATTGATAAAAAAGCACAAGCCCAACTGCGACTCATTTACATAGCCTGAGTGTAATCATTTACAAATGATTACACTGCGGCTCAAATTTTAAAAATGATTCAAAATTGTATATATGGTCTTTGTTAAGTTTTTAATGTCTACTAGAATATAGCCACCTGTGTAGTCGAGTGGTCAACGTTGGTGGCTACGGTTACGGAGGTCCCGGGCTTGAATCCCGGTACGGACATTTTATAAATTGATTTTTCAATCGATTTATGAATTTCTGTTCAAAAGCATGGATGTATGTGATGTCTTAAATTCCCACATCCCACCAATACTATCCTATGAACAGGCCGTATCAAGAGCGATTAGCTAACCACTAGTCCTGTCCTAGCCCTATCCTTTTATTCATACTCTCTTTGGAAAAAGAGAGGTTGAGCAACTGAGTAACAAGCAGTTCTCGTAGAAACATATCTGTTGAGATGAACTCCATTAGGAGTCCATACGCTCCACATTGGGAGTGGACATGGTAAATGGAACGAAGCCATTTTTTATTTTTATTTAATTAGGAATGTGTAAAAAAAAGTGTTTGGAGCTTACAGCAAAATAATTCATATTGTTGAAATATTTCTGTTACTGTTTCTTTATTAACAGCATGTGTTTTAAATAACTCTAAATTTTACGTTCAGAAATATGAAACCGCAAGAATAAATTGAAGTTTTTTTTTAAATATTTCATTAAAATAGTAATTCATATTTCACGGGTAGATATTAAAAGTATAAATGCGTTTCAGCTTTGTAAATAGACACACACGCAAATAGATAAATGTATATTGTAGTCAGATGAGATTGGTTGGGGGGTATGATTTTTGATAAATAAACATTCGTTTATTTGAAATTGTATCGATGGCTCATCCCATATAAGCTTTGCATACACATTGCGAGTAAACGAAGAATGGTTCGGGGTAGTTCGGCCCACGTAAAAATTATCAATTCCATTCGGCTGTAAAATGGCCGTTTGGTTTCCAAGTGCCATTCGTCCCATCACACCCCAGAACTTTCTTTTACGATTTTAAAGAATACTGCTCTCTCTCGTTTACGAGGCTGCTCCGCTGTAAGTGGAACAAATTGTTTGAAAACGGCTCTAAGGATTTTATTTGAGTATTTTTGCAAAAGTTCTCCTTTTTCTACGTCCTCGGCCAATTCCAATTTGCAGACTTCTTGGCACTTATCCTTTTCTTTATTTAAATGACCAGTAATTTTAAACTAAGCTTTCAGACTTCAACTTTTACAACGAGTGAATTTAATTGCCAGCTTTTTCGAAGAGAATTATCCATTCTGAATTTTTTGACTAAGTAAACTTACAAGGATTTTTCATAAGACTCTTAATAAAGCTTTTGTGCATTTTTATAAATGCAAAGCTCAGACATAAATATTATCTACCTTTTCGCCAGCAATGGCTTAAAGCTCAATGATACATTTATTTCTTATAATATAAACACGAAAATTTCATTTACTAAGCGTCAGTTCAAGTTCATCCGTGCATTTGAACGCCTGAAGATGCCGGAAAGCGCAACCCGGGTCGTTAGTGACAAAATATGTGAGAATGTCCATAGTTTAAACGATTCAAATAATTATTATCATTTTACAAATTGAATTATTTGTATGCCTCACTCATCACTGTCAAATTCCTCTTTGTAATTTGTAATCTGTGTTATATTGGATCGATCTCGGAATTGCAGCATCGCCAAATTGGTTGGCTTCCTTGATCCCAGAATTTAAAGCCGTACCATTATTCTTAAGAAGTTATTTCCAATATAAAAATATATTTGATAATTTTGATATTCCACTTGTTGTGTTACCAACTATGAAACGTGTTTCTCTTCTTACTTTCGTAATTTAATTGTAAATTTTGCGATTTTAAGTTTCCAAAAAAAGTGCTTATAAAGATTGACATATCGACTGTAGAAAAGAAAAAAGACGCAACCCTCAATTTTTCCAAAACAGCTTTTTTTCGATAATTATAATTGCATAATTGCGATAAGCATAATTGATTGCATAACAACTTGACACACGTTCTATCAAAAAGATGGCAGCTGAAAATGCCAAATTAGTACCTAAATATAGCTTTTAATTTTGAAGAAAGAAAGGCTTGTGAAAATTACAACCAGGAAAAAGAACATAAAAATGGTTTTTCTTGAACAATTTATTAAATTAATATTAGGCTAGGTCAATAAAAAAACAGTGTATCAGTCATTGTGCACTTCAAGGTTGTGTATATTTCAAAATTTGCTTTTAGCCTAAAATCATCAAAAGACGTTTTTGTGTCTCCTGTAAAATTTGATATGTGTGGGTTACGTCCTTTTTCCTTTCCACAGTCGATATGATATCACTCAAATACTTTTTATTAAAATACTAGTATTACACTATCATTACAAATTTGCACGAGTTTACAGTTAAAATATTTTATTTTGAAAGTTTCTCAAAAGTTACCGAAAAGATAAAGCATCTGTTATCTTTCAAGCAACTATAATCTACTTCTAAAATCGCAAAGTGTATAGACTTTAATATTATAGCGGCAAAGTTGTCTATAATAGAATATTCACCATAGACAGTAAAAGTTGTAACACTTGCTTCATAGTTAGAATATGAATCCACATCATTGTAAGCGTTTAGATCTGTAAGGGCATGTTACTGTTTTAGGGATGTCAATTTAAATAACTATAAGTAACTACTTGAATGTTCGTATATACATACATATTTTGTATTCGGAAATTATTGAACACAATGTTGACCTATTTATTTATTCAACATTGACCATGGTTAAAATAGTCGGGTTCTATGGCGCAGCGGTTAGCATATTTTATATCGATTTTCAATTTCTGTTCGAAGGCATGGGTGTTTGTGATGTACCTTCCACCATTTTCGATTCTTTAACAAACAAGTGTAGCGAGAGCTATTAATTAACCACTTTTCCTGTCCTGCCTATACCTTTTTATCCCTACTCTCTTTAGAAAAAAATATAGAAAAACTTATGTTAAGATACCTTCATTAGGAGGAAATATGCTTCACATTGGGAACGGACATGGATAAAAAAGCTATACGTGGAATTGCTAACTTACCTCGACAAAAAATGAATACTGCCGTCTTTGTCTTCGGTACTCTAACATACTTGAATACAGGGGTAAACAGACAATCATTTTAAAGCACTGAGAGATTTCTTGGCGTAGTAGAATTTGAAAGTTACATAGAAAATTTTGATTCGATTGTTTTTGTTATTCATTTTGTTACACAACGCTGAAAAACCAAAACTTGACAAAACTTAAATATCGATCCACCAACCAAAGAAGAATTCTTAACATAGATAATTCTAGTTAAAAAGTACTAAAATTTTAATATTTACTATTTTAGCCTAAGTGTGTTTACTATTTTTTTGTTCAGATCAATTCCTGCTACTATATTGTTAACAAGGTTTTATTGGAACATTGGCGCACGTGTAACTGAAGTTTCCACTGTATCAAATACCTCGAGCACTTCCCATCCCTAGTTGCCTGCAAGAAGAGCATTTCGTTCCTTAGTCAGGGGAGCATATTGAGGCGTTTTGATGAGCGGCATTGTTCCATAGCGAAATTCTCTGATAGCTTTGTAGCTAACTTTGAGTTCATTGTGATGGAAATTCTACCCGCTTTTGGTCTTGTATGTAATAATTACACTCCTCTGATAATAGGTTCTAAGACGAGAATGACGATTGTGAGTGAGTTGTATTGAGAAAGACTACCCATTCATATACTTTCAGTAAATGCATTCAAACTCAAAATGACTCGAGTAATTTTACAAAACCTTATCACGTACACTAAATATTTATTTTTTAAAGGTATGCATGTTAAATCTATAATGAATTTGTGATATCTTAGAAAACTAATTATCTGTGTGCGAGAGGATAATATTTATTTTCTAGAGTACTAACACAACTTTCTTGTCAATTATTGTAATTTATACATAAATGTTTTGATGTAAATAATAATTTATTGTAAACAAATTATTACTATATATTTTTATTAAAAATATGTATAAATGAAAAAATATGTTTTTACAGCATCACAGCGAAAATGTTCCTCAAATGACTGAGCGAAAATTCTAAGAAAAATTGAAAAAAAGCTTTGACAGTCTAAAAATAATTCTATGTTAGGTATACAGTAGAAAATCATCTTCTATTAATTTCACTTTTAGGGTGTTCACTGTCAATACTTGGTGGAAAGGCATTATATTAATAAAAACAATAATCCTTTGTACTTCATTCCACTTTATTTAATATGTCAGGACCGGTTTCGCTCATTGCGAGCATCAGTTGCGAGCATCAGTTGACAATGCTCGCAATGAGCGAAACCGGTCCTGACATATTAAATAAAGTGGAATGAAGTACAAAGGATTATTGTTTTTATTAATATTCTATTAATTTATAAATAAATTAAACACATCAATCACTTTAAACATGTTCGCTGTCAATACTTCACTACTTACTAACTATTTAACTACTCCTTAATTCAAATATAATGAATTGAATAAGAAAAATATATTGGCGTCTCCTTCGTTATTTTATCCGTTGCATTAACTTACGATTATAATTGTCTTTTTTTATCATTTTGTGTGTAAGAATTGATATGGCTTGTTATTTTTTTTTTCAAAATCTTCATGGTTGTTGGTTTTAAAAAGTCTACTATTATACTCGTCTGGGTTACCCGGAAGTAGTTACTTCGTCTATTAGTTATTAATTTTGTTAATGTAACATTATAAATTATTTTGTAAAAAAATCATGCTCGGATAATTACAAAGGTAAACTATTTCCCAGCGACAAGAGAATAAATATATTTAAACTTATAGAACGTTGGCGTTAAACGTTGACATTTTTGTAGCAAACACAATTTTTATATTATAGTCTTAAAAAATAGCAATTTGGTGACTTAAAAAATCAATAATCTATATAAGCTTACCAATAACACTCAGTAACTCAAGTGTTTAAGTAACCTTCCAAGTAGGGATTCCAACTCGGATATCCGGATATATCCGGCCTTTTTTAACTATTCGATATCCGGATATTTGGGGAAATATCTGGATAGTATTCGTTACAATTTTTAATGAAATATTTTATAAAATCGACGAAAGATGATACTGATGAATACTAGAGTATTTACTACCTGTGAGAAACTATTACTTAGGAGTAGTGTTTTTTATTACCTTCCTCGAACTCGGGTATTATATCATTATCGATACTCCAATAAATATGAGGCCATTTCTTTAGCACAAAGTATTATTAAGAGAATTAACCCAAATTTGTTATCTAGTAATGATGAAATCTCTCAGGACTCTGATGTAGAAATAACACCTCTCTTATTTTCGACTTCCGAATTGGAACATAAAATGCGTAGTTCTATTTAATCTCTCGCGGAAACTGACGACAATACAAATATTCTGAAAAAGGATTTTAAATACTTAGATCAATTTAAAAAAAGAACGGAAAAGTTGGACGTGTTGTTTAAAAAACTTCTAACAATAAAACCAACATCAACAGCAACGGAACGAGTATTTTCAACAGGAAGACAAATTAAAACTAAATTAAGATCTAATTTAAAACATGATACATTTAATGCTCTCTTATTTTTAAAATCTGAATAAATGACTTTTATTACAAATGAACTCGTTTTTAATGTACTATTTTATTACATAAATTTATATATTTAGTGATGTTTTGTTATTTTAATACTTACTGAAACTATCTGGATATCCGGATATTTCCGGATAGTTTCAGTTTTACTATTCGATATCCGGATAGTTGAAAATGACAAATAGTTGAAATCTCTACTTCCAAGCGACCATTTTAAGGCTTAAAATACATGTTGTTTTATACTATTTTACATTAATATATAATATATTTGTGCTTTTGTGCAACCGTCAGGAGAGGTCCACGTATATTTGTGGATGTCTCTGTGGGGGAATATTGTGCCGCCAACGGTGAGCTCATTCATAGTGGCAAGCTCGATGAGTCTCTCACCGTTGTCATTGGCTACACCGAGGCCATACCTTCCCATCACTGTGGGGCCAAGCAATGGATCAACTCCCACTCTCGCATTGAGATCTCCCATTACGATTACGCGGTCTCTGTGAGGGATTGTGGTGATTGCCGCATGGAGAGAGTTATAAAAATTTTCTTTTGCCTGTGTGACGGCATCCTCGGTGGGGGCATAGCACTGGAGGACAGTTACCGAGCTGTCAGTCGTCCGAAAGGTGGCTCGTATCAGTCGTTCTGAGATGGGTTCCCATTTGACAAGGCATCGGGCTGCCCTCCCCGACATCAATACTGCCACTCCCTGGCGGTGATAACGCTCCTGGCCTGAATATATAAGTGTGTATCCGCCCTCTAACAACTTTTTCCCAGTGCCTTTCCAACGCACCTCGCTCAGCCCTAAAACGTCAAGTTTGTAGGTTTGCATGATGCGAGTGGCGTGTAGGTCCTTTCCTGGGGTGCACATAGTACGCACGTTGTATGCGCCTATGCGCATAGAGTGGTTGTTGGAGAGTATCGTGTCCGTTTTCTTGCCAAGTTGTCGCTGGGCAGAGCTAGGTGTCCGAGGCATCTGCGATGGTGTTATCGTAATCATTTTGATTTAGGAAGGCAGGGTGATTAACCCTGCGCTTCCGAGGCCTGAGTCACGAGGGCTCTGCAGGTTGGCTCAACCCGGTTTTTCTGTCAGGGATTTCCTTCCCTTAGCCAGTAGACCGGTTTTAAGGCGCCGGAAGGTTCGCCCTTTGCCCCCTGCTGTTAGCTACAGTCGAAACTGCATTGCCCGATGATCGCCGCGGGGAGGCCAGCAGATGGACTTGCTGTGTTTGAGATTTCCCATAATTTGCTATGAGGACATCCACTAGCATAGATGTGCCCACATGGGATCACCAGCCATTCGATCATCATCAAATTGACCACTTTCTCTACAGCACCTCTCACCGAAGGGAACTTCTCGACGTCCGTACCTACAGGGGTGCCGATATATACAGCGATCATGAACTGCTGGTCGGTAAAGTCCGTCTCAGACTCAGACGCCCAGTAAGGCACCCAACACGAAAAAGAACCGACATCGAGAGGCTACAATCTCCTAGAATTCGGCTAGACTTTGATGTCGCTGTGAGAAAGAACATCGTCGACTGTGCTAATGACCGGCAAAGTCCACACCGCGACCCCATCGAATTAGAATGGTCCAGCATAAAGAATGCAGTCGCGTCAGCCGCGCATGAGGTGCTTGGAGTCAGAAAAAGTACCCAGCCAAAGTGGATGTCTGACAACACGTGGAAGAATATTGAAGAGAGAGCCTGGCGTAAAGCACTGAGGGACAGTGAGACGAACTCAAATCGAGTCGAGGAACGTCGGACTAACTATCAACTCCAGGATAAGATAGTTAAAAAGTCTGTGCGACTCGATAAACGCCGATTCCTGGACAAGCAGATCAAAGCAGCAGAAGTGGCGTCACGTAGGAATGACACAAGAAGACTTTTCAAAATAACACGTGAAATTTGCGGCAGACGGCTGCCAACCGCGGGGCCTATCCGTAGTCCCAGCGGAACGATAGAGTCGAACGTAGAGCGTGTCAAAAAGATCTGGAGAGATCATTTCTGCGGGGTGCTTAACCGCCCCCCTCCTTCGGACCCCTTTGATATACCCAATGAAGCCACAATTACGGAAATTCCTCGAGCGTCGAACATTCCAGACTATGCGCCGACACATGCTGAGATCTCCTCGGCTGTGCAGCGCTTAAAAAACGGGAAGGCGCCGGGCATGGATGGTATACATCCAGAGTTCCTAAAGTACGGCCTGGAGGCGCTTCTGCACCCCCTGCACCAACTTCTTAGTATGGTGTGGGCGCAAGAGCGCTGTCCGAGGGACTGGGTTAATGGCGAGGTAGTCACAATTCACAAAAAAGGTGATCCACTGTGCTGTGACAACTACCGTGGCATAACGCTGCTCAGCGTACCTGGCAAGGTCCTGGCGCAGATAGTATTGGCGAGAATAAGGATTCCAATTATGAGTATCCTCAGGGAAAACCAGGCCGGGTTCTTACCTGGCCGATCCTGCGCGGACCAAATACACAATCTTAGGTGCCTTCTTCAGCAAAGCAACGAATTCAACAGTTCGCTGGCATGTTGCTTTGTAGACTACGAGAAGGCCTTTGATAGTCCGCACCGGTCTTCTCTATGGAACATATTAAAATTGTACGGAATCCCAACCAAGATTGTTGCCATCATCAAATGCTTGCACGAGGGGAGCGAATGCTGCATAAGAATCGGTGATATAACCACTGAATGGTTTGGAGTCTCAACCGGGGTCAGACAGGGCTGCGTCTTAGCTCCGTTCCTTTTCATTATAATCTTCGACTTCATTCTGAGGAAGTCAATTCCACCTGACCGAGGTGTGACCGTTACCCCCAATCTAAAGCTATGCGACCTCGAGTATGCAGACGACGCTGTTATATTTGATAAATCTGTCGAGGGTATTCAAGAGACAATGGATAGACTGCAGAGAAACTCATATCGCATCGGTCTTAAAATCAATGCGAGTAAAACCAATGTACTCTGCAACAGTGCCTGTCCGGACCCACACTACCCTTTGACGAGCGCCGGTCAAAACATCGAAAGAGTCGACGGTTTCAGGTACCTGGGGGTACACATCACGGGAGATGGCAATCCGTGTAAAGAGCTCGCGATCCGATTAGGGATAGCTGGAGCAACCTTTAACTCAATGCGGAAAGTCTGGGACTCACGGTTTGTACTCGGTCAGAACCAAGTGCCTCCTATTCAACGCATGTATCTTAACAGTGCTGCTTTACGGTTGCGAATCATGGCACCTTACGAAAGCGCAGAGTAACCGTATACTGTGCTTCGAAAACAGATGCCTGCGACGAATGCTAGGGGTGAAATGGTCTGACTTTGTCAGGAACACGGAGATAAGAGAACGGACTAACCAGCCTCTTATCACGTCAAAAATAAAGAAACGGCGGTGGACCTGGCTTGGACACGTGTTGAGGATGCCTGAAGAGAGCCTGAACCCTGCCTGTCTCTTCTTCCGGCCGGATGGATCCCGGCGTCGTGGAAGGCCACTGATGACTATCCACAGGATGTACTCGGCGGAGTTACGGGACGCTGGGATGACCTGGGAGGAGGCGAGGAGACTGGCTGGAGACAGAGAATTGTGGAGGAGCTTCGTGGTGACCATATGCTCCGTATAGGGAGCGGATATGGATTAAAAAAATATAATATATAAAATTGACTGAAAATACTTTGTGTACAAAGAGAGACATGAACATTTAATATCGAAAAACTTTTCATTCGCCATTAAAACTAATGCACATTCTTTTAGAATGTACACCAGATACATTTTAAATATTGTTATGGAATGATGTTCATCACAAATAGTTGCAATAAAGGCATAAGCAAAGAAATCTATCAACCATATATATTAAATAATATTTGGATAACTATGATACTCTGATAATTTTTCACTTTATTAAAATAATTTTTATTGTGTGTTAGAAAATGTATATTTACTATCCGAAAAATATATAAGCAGATTTAATAATGTAATTATAAAATGGCGTAGCGATAACAAAGTTTTGCGAATTGTAAAATGTAACACCATCCATACTTTGACGTCTCTAATCTCTTCGCAGACAAAAACTCAATGCAGAGTCGTTCAATCTTTTCCGTGGACCTTTTATATTCAAAACTGTTAATAATAAATACATAACACCATATTTATGAATTGCATTTGATTTTTTTGTAGGTGTACTTAACTTAACCCAAACAATTCTAAATATTCAATCTAACACATCTCAGCATCTATAATCAAGCAGTAAGGTCTTCAAAATGTATAGAGTATAATGTTCAATTTCTGAATATGTAAATATGTATCTAATGAAAAAATCTCAAGTGATTTCTAATACTAATAGTGAAATTGTATTGTCATGTTTAACATATGTATTTATATAGTCGATATGTATATATATATATATCGACTGTGAAAGGGAAAAATGACGTAACCTACAGCTTTTTTCGATAATCACAATGTATCCAACTTGGTACACGTTCAATCAAAAGGATGTAAGCTGCAAATGCCGAATTCGTATCTAAATTTAGCTTTTAAGTCTCAAAAAGATGGGCTTGTAAAAATTGAAACCAAGAAAAAAGACAGAAAAAAGGTTTACCCTAGACAATTTCTTAAGTTAATATTATAATATGTCAATTAAACACCAGTTTAGAAGTCTCCGTGCACTTCAAGCTTGTGGATATTTCGTAATTTGCAAATGGCCCAAAATCATCAAAACACGTTTTTTGTGCCTCTTGTAAAATTTGCTATGTGTGGGTTACGCCCTTTTTCCTTTCCGCAGTCGATATATATGTCTTTAATTTTGGTAAGTTGTGTAAGATTCTTTGAAAAGTGAAGTAAATGATGCATCGTAAAAGACATTTTTTAATCAATATGTTGTATTATAAGAAAACCAACCAAAGTTTCCATCTTTTTTTACAACTCAAAATCTTCAAAATTTTTCTATCATTCAAAAACTAAACATATTTGAGTTGGTTACGAAACCATTTTTTAGAATCTATTATCGAATGGCACTGACTTCAGACTTTAAATGCAAATGAACAAAAATAAGTTGGTCTTCCTATTTAAAATAATTTTAAAGTTGTCCAAACGTAAAAGAAAATTCAAATATTTAATAATTTGTAAATAAATCAAAGTTGAACTTTTCGTTTTTGAAAGCTTTCTTGAATCGGTGACTTTCCAACGTGAAATATACTATTATAACGTTGCTTTGGCTGGTGTCTTTTCTTCTTTACAAAATTATACATTGCTTAATATTCAACTTAAATTATAATGTTGAAGACTTGGCTCCCTTTTCCTTACTACACAAAATTTTTCTTACTAATAAATGTCACTGTAATAAAAAGTTTAGCATTTCCGTTACCCTTAAACGTACATTTTAATTTGTTCAAGGACATTTTTCAATAAGACAGCTTTGAAAGCTCTGTTAGAAGCAGGAAAAAGACTAAAGTCTCTAAATAGGACCCTCTTTAAAGTTTGAAACAATATTCAGCCGAAATGTTGCCTGACGTTTCTTCATGGCTCGACGCTACATTGTTGTTTCCGTAAAATTACAAATAGCTTTAAAAGGATGCGTTAAGTGAGTAAGTTTTGCCATTACAGGGTATACATATTCACAAAAGCTTTCTTTTGACTTGTATATTACTTGCTTTCTAAGAAGGTTGTTTTATACAAAATTCTTTTAATAAATTGATTACTGAGAAAAAAATAGAGTAAGAAATTGCATTAATATAACATCACTTGTTTCTTTATTTGTATGTAAAAATAATTTCGTTATTTTTTTTCAAGTCTAATATAATATTGGTTGTTTGTATTTCTTTTTCATCAATGCTGAAAGAAAAGCGCGATGGTTTCAAATGTGAGCAATCTCAAGTAAAATAAATTCACGTATACATCGTTTACACTTATATCGATTATTGAAAAGCGAAAGGACGAAAAAAATACGATTTTTTTTCAATTATAACAATGTTTAAAATTTAATATACGTTTTTATTAAAAATAAGCTGCAAATTCCGAATAAATTTAATAAGAAGGGATGTGAAAATTGCAACCAAGAAAAATAAGTATTTCTTAAACAAATTATTAAATTAATATTAGATTGAGTCAACAAAATCCCAATTTAATTTTAATAGCACCAAAAAGCGCCAATAAATTTTTGTGCCATTTTCTGTGCGATTTTGATAAATGTAATAAAATGGGGGGGGACTTTGGGCAGATCTCCCATCGACCTTGATCGATTTTTAAGTATTGTTTTGTCACAATTATTAAGATAAGATATCGTCAGTTGTAATGTTTGCCTACATCGCTATACAACTTTTGAGAGATTTCACGAACCAACTCGCAAATTTTAGGTATTTTCAAGTATTTATGAAGCAGCTAATTCCGCACAAACCACGGTTCATTACTTGTTATATAATTCGCAATGATTTATTTTGTAAAATATGGATAGTCTTCAAATGCTTGTGTCACGGTTATGGTTAAGAAACTACAAAATTATAATGGTTTTTGACACTGTGAAATTAAATTACTTCATTAATATTTAAATTGAAAACGCTTTGAGTAATATATTTTGACATTTGAAACATCATAAATTGCAGTAGTTATTCATTATTCTGTAAAATAAAAGCTTTTGCCGATTACTGTAATTATATAGCAAACTAAAACAAGCTCTGTTGAATGCATTGCATGTCACTCATTGCGTTTTATAACAAACATAATCATAAATCATTTTGAATGAAACAAATGCAAAATACGAGGGCTCTAATTATTATTTGAATAATTAAAATCAGGTTAAAACAGCACTGTTGTAAGTGCCACAGAAACGATTGATAGCTATTTCGGTAACATGCCACTTTCACAAATACTGATACTCAAATAGTTCTGACGAAAATGCCAACATAGTTCAATCACCAGCGATAAAACAACGCTATTAAAGTTTTTATTTTATAGTTTAATATAATACTAATCTTTTCAATATAAAATAAATCATGAAAATCAACGTATACTTAGGTAAAATATATTTTTTGATACATACAATATTATGAAATTTTGGGATCGATGAAAAGAAGTGCAAAATTCTCGGAAAATTTGTGAAAACAGGCAACCAGCAAAAAATTAAGAAAGGTCCTATTTTTTTATTTTTTTAGGAAATCCGTAAATTCCCAGGATTTCAAAATGGAGGGCCAAAAATTTTTGAAATGCCGAATTTGTCCACGATTTAATGGTGAATGTTAAATCCCAGTATTGGAAAAAATGTGAATCCAGAAATCCCTGGATCACAAAAAGGGTGCGGGATTGGATGCTTTAATATGGATGTTAAGAAATCGCTTTTTTTATCCATGTCCGCTCCCAATGTGGAGCATATGGCCTACTACAAGAACTGTTTGTTACTCAGTCGCTCAACCTCTCTTTTTCAGAGAGAGTAGTAGGGATTGAAAGGCAAGCCTAGGACAGAAGTAGTGATTAACTTATCGCTCTCGCTACGCCCAGTTATTGTAGGATTGGAAGGGTGAGAAGGATTTTTTTGATTACAAACACCGATATCAACGAACAGAAATCGATAAATCGATCGAAAAAATGCTGTTCGTACTGGGAATCGAACCCGTGAGGTCCAGCACGGAAGCCAGCAACAATAACTGCTGCGCCATAGGATCCAACGAGGAAGAACTCATAGAAGAAATCATAAAATTTAATATATTAAAGAAATACGTATTTTATAGTTTTTCTTAAAAAAAAAGTTGTTGAAATTTTTGATCTATAATTATTTTGTTGCGCGTAAGATTTTTGTTTGGTTTAAGAAAGACGATGCTATGTACAAAAACTTTTTACTTTGTTTTAATAATTATAATTTTGAAAACTGTAACTGTCTTAGGATAAAATCTTTGTTTATGGAACGTATCAACACTTCAAAATACTTATCCTCATCTCAGGGCGGTAAGTAAACATAAATTCAGTGATGGAGAAACGCTTCGTTAATTAAATAATAATATTTAAATTATCTGAGACATTTTTGTCAAATATTTTAATACAATGATTTTAAATTTGAATTTTTCAAACTATGTACATTCTCGCAGATTTTGTCACTAACGACCCGGGTTTCGCCTTTCGGCATCTTAATTTCGGAAGGACACGTGTTCAATCAGGAACAAGGGATAAAAATGTTACACCCAAATACGGACAGTCATAAACTCTTTTTCCAGGAAATTTTGGAAATTAATAGAGCACAATTGCATAGTCTTCCGATTTTAAATGAAATACTCAACCTACCTGGGTCTCCACTTTTGTACCCTATATAAATATAATCATAAAACCTTTGCCGACAAACAAATAAAATATAGTTCTTGAAACTACTTACTTCTCAAATCTGTGGGCATTCCCATGAGCTTATCCTTTTCGCCAGCAATGGCTTTGAACTCAATGATACATTTATTTCTTATATAAACACGAAACATTCATTTATTAAACGTCAGTTCAAGTTCATCCGTGCACTTGAACGCCTGAAGATGCCGAAAGGCGAAACCCGGGTCGTTAGTGACAAAATCTGTGAGAATGTACATAGTTTGAACAATTCAAATTTAATATTGAAATTCCACCAAGCACCTTAAGTCGAAATCTTAAATTATAACAATGATTTTATTTGAAATTAAATATTCATGTCACTTGCATTTAGGAGAAAAATATGTGACCTTGAAAATTTTAGGTTTTGTAAAAAACTACGATAAAGGAAGGATCTTTAAACGAGGACTGCAGCATACGCTATGGGAAACTTCTTTATAATAGGGAGCATTATAGGAGGGTTTAATGTATATCTAAGATAATACATGATGACTGTCAGTATTTGATTTTAAATCCCGTTACTGCACATATCAAAACCGATCAAATTTTGTATGAACTATCAAAATCATTTGATAGTTTAAATAAAATACCGCTATTAAAAATATACAACATTTCAAGCAGGTGGTTTCTTAAAATAATAATTCACTATTTAAAAAGTTCATCAATTCTGGAACCTGTTAATACAGATACAAATCTTGGCAGATTTAAAATATTTTAAATCATCGCAAAAAATATATTTTGAATTTTGTGCAATTAAAATATAGTAATGTTTTAGTTAATTTTCGATTCAAAAATACCGGTGTTTTTATCTTTAAAACAAGTGTTTCGGAATCGAAAAAAAACACTATAAATACTGGGATTCTAGTTTCAGTAATACCGGTTTTGTTATCCCTACTCTTAATGTATCTGTATCTTACTATGTTTGAATCACAGCACACACACCTTCTCTCTAGCTGCCAACCTGAAAGGCGGCACCGCTAAATGAACTGTATTATATATTGCATATATAGTGGTGAGGAGTATTTGTAAACTAGCGAAAATAGAGATAAAAATTCATGTCCCGGAAAAGACAGTTTCAAATGAGGGTTTTGTTAATTTTTGAGATGAGCTGGAATGTTTTTTTTTATTTAAAATAATTGGGTTTCTTCATTTTCTGTTTATACAATTAAATTTATTTATTTTTAGTTAATTAAAAAGTATATCTATAAAGTTTCTTACCAATGAATACAAGACAAACACTTACTTCTCTTTGATGTTGAGATCTTTGAGTTGATTTTATCTTCTTCGAAGAAAGCTGCGATCATATCAAAGGTGAACCAAGGAGCTTATTTTCATTGCACGATTCAAAAGCTCGACTACAAATATCTATTACTTGTGATTTTCATCGCTAGCGTTAAGTCTTGCTACTCTGCAGCTCAGATGACAGCTGTTGACTTGGTTGAAATGTATTTCTGATACCGAATTAATATTCGAGCTTTGTATTAACTTAAATTGCAGATAATATTACAAATAATGAAGCAGGGCTACTAATAATTATAATTAAATTTGTCGAGAGCATTTTTTTCGGATAATATTTGATCATTTACAAAGTATTTGATAAGTATAATAACATTATATATTTAAATAGATTATAGTTGATATCAGTAGTAATTCTACAACCAGCACCGAGAAGGGTGCTCCAAAGGGCGCAGTGTATTGAAATGCGTTTGGTTGCATAGTCACCGCGACAATTGCAGACATGCCAACTAATAAATTACTCAGATGGTATTTTTAGCCTCGTATATCGATCGGCCGCTCGCATTTGCACCGGTGCATAAGGGATGAGGACAAGCACACCCCTTTGCTTTATTGCTAAGCCTCCGGGTGACGTAATAGCGCAGTGTCACCAATAACAGGGATGTGGCAAAAAAAACAAAGGAAAAAGTTGTTTTTTTTTTTTCTTATTTCTGCGTTTTATTTCAAGCATGCTACAATGTTACAGTAAATCATTTCAGAAGAAAATGTTTAACAATATTTTTTTTTTGCAAGACAAATTAAACGTTAGTACTGTTTATCACTCTATCAGTCATTGATAAAAAATCAATGAATAAAGGTAACCATTCCGCGATTTGATCTATCGAGCTCATAACTCAGTATGACAAAAATTGTAGACAAAAAGTTCAGCTACAAGCCGACCATTTCAAATCAATTTTAGAGTATTGGCATAAATTATTTCGGCTGTCACTTTTTTTGTCTGGGACACACAGCTGTACTCGATTAACACCAAATGCCACTTGTTCAACGCTTGCATTCTGCCGGTAATAATTTACGGTTGCAAATCATGGCACCTGACGAAGACTCAGAAAAACCGTATACTGAGCTTCGAGAACAGATGCTTGCGTCGGATGATGGGGGTGAGGTGGTTTGATTTTGTGAGGAATTCAGAGATAAGGGAGCGTACAAGACAGCGTCCCGTCACGTCTGTGGTTATGGAGAGACGTTGAAACTGGCTGGGTCACGTGCTGCGGATGCCTCCAGAAATCCTCAATCTTGCCTGCCTCTTCTTTTGACCGGTGGGATTCCGGCGTCCTAGACGTCCATCGGGTACTATCCATAGGATGTACCCGGTGGAACTGAGGGATGCTGGCATGTCATGAGAGGAAGCAAAGCTATTGGCGGGAGACAGGGAAACATGGAGGTGACGCGTGGCAGCCATATTCTCCACATAGAGAGGGAACATGGCCAAATAAGAAGAAGTCACTTTTCATTTGTTAAATGCTTATTTTGAAAAGGATCGTAATTTTTTAAAACGTACATTTTTCTACTCTATTTCCACATTTTCACAATTATCAAAACCGTATTTTCTCATCACAAATATGATCAGTTGATAAAACTGACGATGAGCGAAGCTGATTCTGAACTGTTTAAAAAGGTGTAAAGAGAACAAAAAAATATCATTTTATACATATTTATATAATTTAAGATTTTGACTGAAGGTGCTTGGTGGAATTTCAATATTAAATTTGAATCGGTCAAACTATGTACATTCTCACAGATTTTGTCACTAACGACCCGGGTTTCGCCTTTCGGCATCTTCAGGCATTCAAGTGCACGGATGAACTTGAACTGACGCTTAGCAAATGAAAGTTTTGTGTTTATATAAGATATAAATGCATCACTGAGTCCAAAGCCATTGCTGGCGAAAAGGATGAGCTCATGGGAATGCCAACAGATTTGAGTAGTGAGCAGTTTCAAGAATTATATTTATGTTTCGATATTTTTCTGAAACAATTTGGTTTGAGTTAATTAATATCACTTATATCGGTTATAACATTTAATGATAAAACATTTTTCTGATAAGAATTCCAAGCTTTGATTCTTACGTGGGCGAAACTATGATCAAAAAATTTTGTTTCTAAAAACTTATGCGTCGCTTAGGAGGTATGAGTCACCAGTTCCAAAGGCCGTTCGATTGATCAACTCATTGCATAGAAAAGTGAACATTTTTAGTGACAGTATGTGTGAACTGTTTGTTAAATTTTACTATTTATTTCTTGATTTTGTATGTTAATTTTGATGTATTATGCAGTTTTATTTTATATTTTATCTCATTATATTTGTCAAGTACATGACGAATTGGCGTCAGCTGGTATGTCAAGTACTATACTTTTAATTTTTTAGCAATAAACTATAAATAATGTGAAAATTTAATTATGTTTCCAATAATTTAATAGAGAATCAAACAATTTAAATTAAATGTCAATTTTTATTTCAAGCAAAAATGAAAATATTTATTTTCATATCAACCATTTTTGAATGTATGTATAAATGAGCTGGTTCTGCTTATTATAAAATCCACCCTTACTTGATGTGCGTGAGTATACTGAAAGCAGAGTAGTTGTATCCAGGTCAACGACGTAAAAGCTTACAGAGGGAGCTTAATGATGAAGGAAAAAGTTCAGAAAATTATAGCTTTACCACTATGCTATGCCATCATTATAAACATTACATTATTATAATATTTAAAATAAATTATCATAAACTTTGTTGATTTTAAATAAAAAACATATTTATTGCGATTTATGACTGCAATATTGACGATTGGGCAGTAACTTTGTGAAAGTTCATTTTAATATAAAATACTATTCAGATTAAAATAATGCTCGTTTTCTATTAGATGATTGGCAGGATTTTTTAATGTAAATGTCATTTGTATTATTATTATTGTTTGTTTGGTTTTCTTTCATCCCCTCCTGGCCTCCCATTTATTTTTGATTTTTATTTTCATATTTGTGAAAGTAAGTCTGTTTGAGGATGCCTCTGAAAGAGGCAAAACACGTGTCACAGTTTGTAGTACAATACGTGGAATAATCTAAGTTATTTTATATTAAAATTAATACAAATTTCTCTACCACTATTTCAAGCTGGATCTTACTACATTTCTACCACTCCTACAAGATAAGATTGTAAAATTTTCTTGATGATTTCATTGTTTACCATTTTTCACTTATAATCTTGTTTTATTTCTAAACGTTATTTGAATATCGACTGTGAAAAGGAAATAGGACTTAACCCTCAATTTTCCAAAACAGCTTTTTCTCGATAATCACAATGTATAATACTTGACACGCATTCTATCAAAAGGATGGAAGCTAAAAATGCCTAATTAGTATCTAAATTTAGCTTTTAAGTTTGAAAAAGATGACCTTGTAAAAAATTAAAACCAAGAAAAAACACTGAAATAAAGGTTTTTCCGAGACAATTTCTTTAATTAATATTAGATTATGTCAATTAAACACCAGTTAAGAAATATCCGTGCACTTCAAGGATGTATATAATTCATCATTTGCATATGTCACAAAATCATCAAAACACGTTTTTAGCGCCTCCTGTAAAATTTGATATATGTGGGTTATGTCCTTTTTCCTTTCCACGGTCGATATTAATCAACGACAGTTCAATTTGATAATTTTAATAATAAAATTAATGAACAACACGGTTATCAATTTTAATTTTATATTAAAATTACTCAACGACTCTTTATATATTTTACATAAGTTAACGTTTATTTGATTGTATTGTATAGAATTAGAAGAGTCTTTTCATTTACTGATCAATAAAAAAATTGTTATAGACAGCAATAATCAGCATAGTAAGGAAGAGTTGATGAATGTGAATATTCTAACGTTTGTGCAAATATATAACTTTCAAAAAACCGTTTGACATGACATATTTTTGAGCCTATAAAAAATGTGCAGTTCATAGGTATGACAATAGTTAGGTCACTTGTTTTATAATGTGAACATCTTACCGGAGTTTGAAGCATAAGGGAAAAATACCCTCACCTCCAATTGATGTTGTTACAAAAGGTAATGTATATAAAAGTATTATAAAACACACACAAATAATTAAATTATATTCGATTGATAATTAAGCATTTTCATTTAAAACGCTATTGAGAAATTGTCACTGCGATTTAACGATTGCAATTTAAAGCATTTCTTATAAAATACAAGGAATTGAAACACTATTTTTTGCTTATTATCGAAGTTATATCATTTAATGTTTTGATTATGAATATATAAGTTTGTTTGTTAAGATAAAGGTAATAGTGAAATGAAATAAACTTAAATACTGATCTCTATATCTGAGTTGTGACAGACTGTAGCTTTTTTGGTAATTAAGCTTTCGAATGCAGAAATATGGACTTTTTGCATTTTAAGATTAACTTTCCAAACATCTTATATAAAACTTCTTTACATATTGATATAACTGTCATGAAAGAACAGAAACTGAAACATAATTGGTTTGTTTTTTGGATGAAACGATACGTATTATTTTCAAAATATGCTTACTTTATAATAGGGTAAAAATATCAACGTATTTTAGTTTTACAGTTTTTTTAAATTTGTGAGTTGATAGCTATTTCAGCTTTCGCCATCGTCAGAACTATGATGATGGCGAAAGCCGAAATAGCTATCAACTCAAAAAATTAAAAAAAAACTGTAAAACTAAAATACGTTGATATGTTTATCCTATTATAATGGAGTTCTACCAAGTAAATTCCAAATCAATAAATGCTTACTTTATTATTTCAAGTGATTTTTTCTCCAATAGTAACTTAACAGATAATAGCTCTTTAGCCAAAAAAAATCAGTAATGGATTGATTGTTTATTAAATACATAACTTAATAATTCTACAAGATTCATTCTTTTCACGAAATCGGTTTTTTTTAAACAACCTATATTATTAACGAAGTTAACATTATCTTGAGTGAATTTGGCCAGTTTATTAGTCTTTGTGCATTTCAATATGCTGACTTTGGGCCCAAAATTATCTTATCAAAAAAACGTCAATTGTGTCTCCTGTAAAAAAAACTGTGCGGTTTACCTGCTTGTGCTTTTCTACAGTCGGTATGAATATAAAAATAATTCCTATAAAATAATAATTCATTGCATAAAACTACTTTTTATAATAAACAAAGTCTTTTCGGTATTTCAGTCTATAGATTTGCTTTCATCGACACTATACTTGAGGGGCTGAATAGAAAATCGGCTCAGCTCATATTTTTGTCTTTTCAATTCTTTTATAATGAAAAATAGCTTATATCAACTTTCCATTTACATAACGTGTTAAACAAGCCCATGTGCCGTTGAGACATTTTTTCTTTTGTTTAATAAATGACATTTATTACTTTGGTGATTTGTGTCTGATTGACAAGCTTGACAAATCTCTCAAAACCTTTCAATTTGAAAAAAATGAAAACTCAAAATTTTCAATACATTTTGCATTTTGCTAACTTAAAATTGATTTTACTCAATACTTTGCTTTATTACTTAGGTCGTTTTTACTTTATTCTTGTCACTTCATGATATAACATACAATTTGTTCGATAGGCTACTTATATGCGAGGCGTGAAGTATTCATTACGACAACTCTTTTGTGCGCCAATCCAACTAAGCGTGATACTTAATTCATTTTAAGTGTGATACTAAATATTTCCATTGAATTCGTTGATGCGACACCCATTCGTAAACTATCCTTTGTACATAGACGAATGAAGCATCTCTGCCGTCAAGTGAAACACATAAACAATGAACGTTGTGTGCACTCGTTTTGCTAAGTGTTTCATATAAGCGTATAATATTACACTGCGCTTCGGGTTCCTCGGGGATGTCCCCTGCTTTGGAGTGGACAGACTGCATACAAGCCCCTAGTATAAAATGCCTCTCATTAAAACGATATGCTTTTTAGCATCGGCTGGCTTAGTGGATAGACTCACCATGATTTCTGTGCATTATTAAAAAATATATAAATAGTTATCAATGATAATAATTGGGCGCCTTAATTTCAAAACCTATGTACCTAACTCTAAAACAAAAATTGTTGGCAAAGTGCCAAAAACCTCTGTGGGTTTTTTGGATTTCGGTAGGTTTTGAAACTAAGCACGTTTTCTCTGTATTTAGATATGTTTTAAAATTGAAAATTGTTGATTTTGTAGATATTGAAAAAGAGAACAAGTTGGCATCAAAATTTGATAAAAATCAAAAATGGTCTTTGGGTAGGTTTTGAAATTGAGATCCTCAATTGCTAAAATTGTATTGCCAATTGCTTGGCCTTCACTTTTAAGGATCTGTAGGCGTTCGTTAAAACTTCCCCTGCGGTGATAAAAAAATACTTCTGATGTGTTGCTGGCCCTTAAAAACCAAATAAAAAAACATGTTTTAACACTTATTTGATGGACGGTAAATACCCAGGACGTACAAAATAAATTACATACAATTGAAATTTAAACGAAGCACTATTACAAATAAACCGTATTGGAATAAAGCGTCCTATTCCATGCAAAGTTGAGCTTGCCAAAAGCATGTCTCTACAAAGGTCAAATAAAGAAGATGGAGAATTACAGTCAAAATGTGCCGTGTCACTTTGAATCCAAGCGAACGGTTTTTAACCAATCGAATGATTTGGTTCAAACTGACATCATTCTAGTGTTGCGAGAGCAGAGTAGATATTTAATTATTACGTGTTAAGTGTTTATTTGATAATTATATAATGCAATGTATTTATTTTATTTTGTAATAGGAGCTCAATGCGCTTTGTGCAATTTGAAAATCGTGGGTGTCTAAAATCATCTATGAATATTAAATGTGTTGTAGATTTAGATATAAGTTTAACTTACTACCCATCTGATACTCAAGACAAGGCTAAATTAGCTTAACACTAGTTTTATTATAGCCATATCATTAAATCTTTACTCTCTCCTAATCTAAAAAAGGGTGGGCGACTGAGTAACACGTAATTCTTGTAAAAAAACTTCTATTGCGATATACCCCAAATGCTCTGTGCTGGAAACGGGCATGAAACTTATTTTTCCATGAATTCCTGTTTGCGGTTTCGTTACCAAACAGATTTTTTTTAAATTTTCACTAGCGGAAATCTAAATGCCCATGGCATTATGGTCACCGTACATAACCCAAGCACTTGTCAACTTGTGCAGTTGACGACAGAAGTCGGTGAAGGGTAGTGTGAGGATCTCAACAAGGGTGTAACTCCCTGGTTGTATGGAAACGGTTGTCAAGGGTTGGAGCAGGTATACTCCTTAGCAACCACTGTCCCATTGATGACTGATACTGTGGGGTTCTGCGCTTTCAGTTAACATGTAGGTTTGTTTCATACTCGTATTTTTGTCCTAGTTTCTGTAGGTATACTTTATTAGACATTTATTTTTAAATATGAATTAAAATTTAAAGCGCTAATTGAATAGTCAGATAATGTACCTGGATAAACATTGAATAACTTGGTTCAAATAATTATTAAGTAGTAAAGATTGGTCATGGTTATTAAATAATACCATTGACCATTCAGTTGAGAATTAACTTTTAAATGCATGATTCTCTACATTCAAATAAAAAGTACAAGACAGCGCCCCGTCACGTCAGTGGTTATGGAGAGCCGTTGGAACTGGCTGGGTCACGTGCTGCGGATGCCTCCGGAAAACCTCGATCCTGCCTGCCTTTTTTTCCGACCGGTGGGATTCCGGCGCCCCAGACGTCCGTCAGGTACTCCATAAGATTTACTCAGAGAAACTGAGGGATGCTGGCATGTCATGGGAGGAAGCAAAGCAATTGGTGGGAGACGAATATGGTCAAAGAAGAAGAAGAAATGAAAAATAATTTTCACACAGTTTATAAAAAAGCAACATTTAGAATACATAATCAACTATAGAATACATATCTCAACTATTTAATACAAATATGATAAATCGTATTTTTTTTATTGTGAAAATTGTATTAAAAGACGGTCGAAAATTAATGGCCGCCAAAACTCCGGATAAACTCTGTTCGAATGAAGATTATAATGGTTTAAGACGTGCAGAAAAGACATCTATTGAAATAATATGAAGAGTATTTTACCATTAGGTATAATAGATAATTAAAATACAGTATGTTGCATATCTGCAACACATGCATTTAAGCATTAAATAACTGAATGCCATTTGTATTTAAAGTGATGAAAAACGCATTAATTATTGTTATGAAAAAGTCACGTTCCATCTTTGCGATATTATATGACATCGCAATCAAACAATTTCCGTTGGAATAAGACTGAAGTTAAACCTTTAAGTCTTTGACTCAGCACAGGTTTATTGCATTATAAACAAGCGCCAGTTAAACATTAACGGTTAGTTTTACAACTTGCAAGGTGAAATTGCTTCTACCGCTTGAAAGTTTTTTACAAGTTCGGCTAATAGTAGCTGCGTCGGTAGTTATACCCATGGCTACATATCCTGCTCTCAGTAGCGTCCAGAATTTACCTGTGCAGACTGCAGCTAATATATCTTTTGGGAGAATTTCAGGGGCAAGTGGTAGGTTACGTAAAATGCAAAGTATCTTAAATTTGAATCGTTCAAATTATGTACATTCATAATTTTTTTGTCACTTATGACTCAGGTTTTGCCTTTCGGCATATTAAGACAATCAAGTACACATATGAACATGAACTGACGCTCAGTAAATAAATGTATCGTGTTTATATAAGAAATAAATATATCATTGAGTTTAAAGCCATTGCTGGAGAAAAATATTAGCCCATGGGAATGCCCATAGATTTGAATGGTGAGTAATTTATTTTGTTTGCTGGAAAAAAATATGATTATATTTACCTGCATATATGGTATAAGATTGGGGAATTTGGCATCTTTACCTGCTCATTCAAAATTTGTAAACAATTTGACTGTGCCATGTTTATTTCTAAAATTTCCTGGAAAAATAATTTATGCCCATCTGTGTTTGGATGTAACATTTTAATCCCTTCATCCACATTGAACAATTATTTGAGAAAAGTTAATATCTTTTAGTCTGGATTTAGCGATAAAGGGCCAACGCTGACATTCAGGTGGGTGATTGGACAATGATTTACTTATCAAGACGTTTGATTCTCTGCTCAAATTCTGAATGAAATTGATTTTGTGTAAATCAGACAATGTTTTTAAAAGTTCATTGCTGTACATGCATACCTACCAAGAGCAGTGATTTTTTTCTTAAATTTTGTTTTTAATTCTTTAGATGTCGATGGATTCAATTGGGTTACAACGTAACAGTCAGGCCGAGCAGATTTTCTCCCCTGTAAAGTCTGGACGCTACTGTCTCCCGTGGCTGCAGTTCGGCGTGTTCAATTCCAAATTACAAAACTCTTGCGTCTTGGCAAAGTCAAACAACGAAATTAGTAGACTCTCATGCGAGCGTATTATTAATTCAGCTGTCTTACTTAAGCAAACAGTTTAACAAGACGGTTAAGTACATTAAGCCGATTAGGCTTTTTATAACAAAGCCGTAAAGTTTTTTGAACATATCTCTTGATTAACGTAAGTACTTTCAATTACAAAATAAAAGTTTATTTAAAAAAAAAGCATCACAGAATTATCAAAAGAACAGTACAGCTTTTAAATTAATGAAAAAGATACACGCTTGTACTGCGTTGATTTTTAAGGACATACTGTATTCTAATGTTAATTAAATAGATTCTTGATAAAGCATCTAAAATTAATTGTCTGTGTTGTCTAAAAATCTCCTCCGTTCCACCATTCTAATCCTTAAGCAACGGGGTGTAACGAACCGAACGCTAGTCCTGTCTAGCCCCACCCTTTTTACCCCTACCCTTTTCACCCAAAGAAAGGTTGAGAAACTGAGTAATAAGATGTTATCACAGAAAAATGTTTATAGATATATTATCTATTGGGACTCCATATGATTCAAATTGGAGCGAAAATGGATTTAAAAAAAAGTAACGTTGAATTTTTTTACTTTCTAAGAAATCTCTGAAAACCGTTATTGGCCCACGAAAAGCGTGGCTTACTATCAGTGTTCATCAAACGTTTTATATCTGCTGACCGGTAAAAATGGAAAATTATTTCGCGGACCAGCATCAACCAGATGCACATATTTCCACACAGCAAGATCTCGACTTACGACTATTTGGACTAACGGTGGAGTATATATAAGTAAAAAATATTTTTTTCTCTAGTTTATTTCAAATATTTTATAAAATAATATTTTGCCTCTGGTGAATCATATAAGTGTCATAATTTGGCTTATTGATGGCTTTATATATTTAATTATAATGCTATATATTGGATTTTATTTTTTTAGGTTTGAAATATTTTTTATTTGTATGAAACTCTACTTATTACCACTTCGACTTATGTCTGCGGTGGCGTAACGGAACTTTTTGTAGGTCAAGAATTGACTGTACAGTTTTACATGTTTGCTTAGGATAATATATCAACCTTTAGAAGAGTATGGACGTACATGTACGTCGACGCCATTTTTCTGTAAATTAATATGGAAGTACTTTTACCTCAACACAGGATTGTCTGTCTGTTAGCATATGTATGCTCTAAGTATCAATTACATATATTCATTGGGAAAAAGTTACAAAGTTGTCATGTTAAGAAAAAGCAGTAAATTAAAGTAAGGACTGTATAGATCTATTCACTCCTCTTAATGCATAGATTCCCAGCCTTTTTCGGGTGGCGACCCCTTTTTATAAAAACCATGTGACTAGCGACCCCCCCCCCCCAGGAATTTGAAATCCTCGATTTAATTTTTGCCCGGATTGTCTCCGAAGCTCCTTTTTTTTTTTTAGCTCACCGAGGAATTTGAAATGCTCGATTTACTATACTTTTTCCCAGGATTGTCACAGAAACTCTTTTTTTCTTTATAGCTCACCGGGGAATTTTGAATCCTCGATTCGCTATATTGTTAAAATCTAAAAAAAGTTGGCGACCCCCTCAGGAAACCCTCGGCGACCCCTAAGTTGGGAACCCGTGTCTTAAAGTTTAAAAGTTATAGCAATTGAGGCGTTAGGTAAATTTTATTCATAAAAGCTAATAAAAGTACGTTTTTGGTATAAATTTTTTTGCTGATTATTTGTAATCAAATTTGAGTAAAAAAATCGTAACATAAAAGTTATCGCAGACAGGAAACAAACTCTTGCGAATCGGTGCTGGTCAGCTGATCATAGGTTGAAAAATTTACATACCTTTTCTTAGAATTCGTTAGATTAGCTCGGCCTGGGCGTGGACTAATGCAATGGGAGGCGCGAAGAGTTCAAAATATTTATTTACTGTTTAAAACGTGTCTTTTTTACTATATGAAATGAAGGATGGGGAGTCGCGAAAATATTTTTTTCTTCAAAAGGAGGCGCAGTAACATTGAGGTTGGAAACCACTGGATTAGCTGCTTCGGTGTACGCTCATTTTGACAGTTTGGAAGAGAGTGAATTTTATGAAATTCCAAGAAATCCCAAGATCCACGTGCCTAAACGAAGCTAGAGTTATGAAATAATTGCCCCTTGAAATTCACGCATGGCAGTGACGCGGCGCGACGGGTGACGTCTTGCGTCGCGAAACTTTTCGACGCTTTTGTTTCCCCGCGTTCCGTTACAGCTGATATTATAACGTGTTAACTTTCCCCGTAACGGACAAAAGCTCATTCCAACGGAGTGGATTATTTCGACAGGATAGTCTTAAATATATTACCTAAAAATACGCCAAATGTTTTAATGTTGAAAAATACTTGATAAAAACTCGATGAGATTTTTTATGTAAGTCGCTCGATATCAAATAGAGGAGAATTTACATCATATTCTTCCATGTCTTAGATTTCAAATGAGAATTAATAAAATAATCTATAGAAACTTTATTACACTATAATTTCATGATAGACAAGACAGAATATCTCAACTCTTAAAATGATTCAGTATATTTTTTTATGCCAATTTCCATTCCCAATGTGTAGATTATGGCCTCACAATGGAAGTATCTAAACATAAGTTTTTTTTACGAGGACTGTTTGTCGCTGAATCGCTCAACCTCTCTTTTGCAAAGAAAGCAGTGGTGATAGAATGATAATTACTAGTGAATACTTATCGCTCTCGCTACGCCAGATATTGAAAAATCGGAAGCGTAGTAGGGAATTTATGACATTACAAACACCCATGCCTTGGAACAGAAATCGATTAATCTGGCACGGATGCCTACAACGCTAACCGCTGCGATATAGGGTCCGACAATATGAAAATATAAACACTTATGTATATTTTTTTTGCCATTCCCACTCCCAATGTTAAGCATATGGAGTCCTAACGGACAGAAGTGTTATCCTGTCTCAACAGAAGTGTTTCTACGAGAACTGCTTGTTACTAAGTTGCTCAACCTCTCCTTTTCCAAAGAGAGTAGGGATATAAGGATAGGGCTAGGACAGGACTAGTGGTTGGCTAATCGCTCTCGATACACCCGTTCATGAGATAGGACAAGTGAGAGTAAGGAATTCTACTTACCTACCTAATATGTTATTTTATTTAAATTAATTGTAATGAGCTTAATATTTGAATTAATAAAAACTTAACAATGAGTGTATTTTATATATCTAGTATTTTTCTTGTATAAGAAAGAATAAGTCAACGAAACTTAATGTTTTAATATAGTTTTGAACAAAATATTTTCGTTAAAATACGAGTAAAAAAAAAGGCGACGCTAATTAAAAGCTTTTCATAATGCAACAGATAAGTTTCAGTTTAAAATATACTTCAACTTTGCATTTACAAAATAGAAAATATATTTTAATTACACTGTAGGTGCAGTGTCTGTCTTCTTGGTATTTGAAAGAAGAATCCCTAAGGTTTTGTAAAATGTATAATATGCCATAGAAAAGTGTCATCTTTTCCGAGATGGTAGAAAACATGTCATGCTGTAGTAAATTCAAGATGCTGCAATAAATATTAAAATATTTGTGGTTTTTGTAAGAGAGGTATTTTTTGAGTAAATTAATCTCTCAGGGAAAACTGTTCAACGTTTCAAAATGGAATTAATAAATATTATGAGTAAAGAATATCGAAATATAATGATTTGACTGCACGAATATGAATGTTATATACGGACTTAAATATATCTGAATTTAAGATTTATTGAAAATTACAGTTATATTCAATCGAAAATACAGGTAGATATTTTGCTAATAAAATAGTTGCAAAACAATAATCATTCAAAATATTTAGCTCAACAGTATTTTTCAACAATTAATTATTTGTCGTATGCTTTCGTCAGAATTGATTCAAAACATCACTAGTTCTGATGAAGGAATACTCCGAAATAGCAATCAACTAATTTAAAAAATAAGTACTTTGTTATTTTTTATATTATAATAACGGAGTTCTACCAATTCAATCAATAATAATCATTCAATGTCAATAAATGTTTATACTAAAAGAACCTTTCCTTTAGTTCTAACTGAAAGCTAACATTTAGATGATTTCGATAGTTCGCCAGATATGAGAAAACGCTGCTCTTACATTTTTAACATGTTTAATTTTTGTAAAATTGATTAAGATTGATTATTTTATATATAAACGTAATAAAATGCAAAAAAATACTTTTATCTTGGTCAATTTTGTTGGGTTGAAATTGTGCTAAAATTAAAAACTATTTTTCGTAAAATTTAGACATTTTTTTTAAGTTCTCAAGGCTGATTATTACCAGTTATTTCAACTGATTTAATTGATAATGTTTACTCCCAAAAACTCGGTTCTGATCGTTTTATAAAGTACGAAGTATATACATTTATTGAAGCGTAAAATCGCTTTTAATATTGTTAAGTCATACAGGTATAATAATAATTCTGACAACAAAATATTTGTGACTAATCCAAATGGGTTTAAATGCAGCACAAATAATGGCTTGAGTAAAATTTTGATAGCCAGACATAAACATAAATTGAAGTTTTGTCAAATAGGGAAGTTGAAAAAGTTTTGTAATAACAAATTCAAATTTCAGCGCTTAAGGAATTTCGACAAAGTGCTGTCAACATTGTCAAACTTCTGGCAATAAAATATCTAATCACGACAGCAACATAGCAATACTGTATCCATCACATTGTATGCAGTCATTATTTTGTTCGTGGAGAATCAGTGTTGCCAATATACCGTAGTAAAATAACGCTGTATTTTTTAATTACTCTTGTAACATAAAATTTATAATATGTAGTTCTGATGATTTTTTATACCATTCATTAAATTAAGCTTATGAACTCCAGATAGAACATAATATTAGAAGTTATTTACTTCTAACGGTTTTACAAATACAAATACAAAAGCTGACTTGGACGACTAGAAAATGATAAGTTAACTACTAATACTTACTAACTAGGCATTTTGTGTTGAGACAATCCGTGAATAATTTCTCGAGAAATCGACCTTAGTCGAAATCCAGAAATTCTGGGATCAGTACCAGAAAATCAGTACAAAATTAAAAAAAATCCCGAGATTCGAGGTCTTAGTTACAACCCTCTCAATTTTTCATTAATGCAAGCTGGAGGTTTTGTTTATTTTTTTTGTGTTGCAATCAATAAATACGTTATGAACTTAAAATAACTATTAATTCAACATATTACGTCACCACTTTCAACAATTAAGGAAAATAGTCGGTTGAATAAAGGTTAAAGTGACAAAAATATGTTATTTGGTAACACCAGATGCGTCAAAATGAACCAAAAGTATTATTAGAGCTGCATCTCTTAAGATAACACAATATCGTCAGTCGTAGACATTACTGAAAAGCTTATATGAAACCATAACAATCATCTTTATGAAAGACGATCAAGCTCTCATTGCAGAAGTTTAACGTCAAATGTATTTCTCAACGAAGTCATACTGTGTATGATTGCCGTTATTTGAAAATGTAATTGGAACAAATTATGTAATACTCTGAAAATGTTGATTTTTATCAAATACCTAGTATAATGCGGAATTTTTTAAATAGTAAATAGAAAATCGACTGTATGTTATAGAAAAATGTCATACATACAGAAAGGTGTAATAAAAAATAATAATTTTAATATGATCCAGCAAAAAACGTTGCCTTTGTTGATGTCAGTTCATTTAAAATTCCTTTGAACTTAATTTTCTCTTTATTTATCAAGATAAAGACCGGTTACGCTCATGGTGAGCACTGTCAATTGATTAGAAATAAAATTTAACATTGCTATTTATACACAAATAAATTGAAATAAAAAGGTGTAATAAGCAATTGGCATTGAAAAACATTAACAAATTACAGTAGAAATTGTCCGTAAGCGACTCTAAAATAGCACAAAATAAAATGTTTAAGACCTCTAACATGTAATTGAGCATAAAAAAATGTTATGTTTTTTCTTAATAATATATAATGCCTTTTCACCAAGTATTTATTGACAGTGAACACACTAAAAGTTTCTTATTTAAGCAGCTTTTCATTTTTATTAAATTTACAATTTTAAAGGAATTAAAAAATGTAAAATTCCAAATTTAAACCAAATATAAAAAACTTATTATCATTCAATTGTTTATATTACGTGGCGATTTCTTTTTTAATGCTTTGTAACCATGTTCACTTACATACATAGAGCAAATAGACTACGAATGAAGCTTATATCGAAAGAAGTGGTTCTACTCAAACTACTTATTACTTTGTTGTCTAGCTTTATGTTTAGTTAATTCCTCGTTCTTATAACCAAATAAGTGAGAGGACATTTTTTAAAATATAAAAATTCAATTTACGATAGTATTCGCACTAGGACTTGAACTCGGGATTACCACAATCAAAGCAATCAACGTTGACAACTCAGCCATGGGTTCGCAGTATTTATTATAGTATTTTGACAGGAGTTATGTGCTAGGACAGGAATAGTGATGAGCTAAATGTTTTCGCTACGCCGCTATTTTTTTTAAATTGGAATGGTCGTCAGAAATTTTCTGACACAACTCACAGAAATCATATGAAAAAAAAATGTTCGTACTAAGACTTGGAGACCCGTTAGATTCGACATAGAAGCCAACGACGTTGACCAATGCACCACAGACCCGATTCTAAGAATGTATTTATCAATTGAAAATAAATAAAAGATAACTGTTTTTTCTCCCACTGGAGTCTTATACACTCTATAGTATACTGCAATAAAAAATATCCTCTTGAAAATGAAATACAATATTTTTATTTTTTAAATCTTTGTATCCATGGCAAGAAAATATTATTAATTTTACTGCTGCGTAAATTATGCACTTCATCTTTATTTTCACACTGTGAAAAAATTGATGCACTTTCTCGAATTAAAATAACAAAAAAACCTTCGCATATCGAAAAGCCTTACTCAATTAATATGACAACAGTGGGAACGCCACTCACTTGTAGTCGAACAAAATAAAGCAAATGTCGACTTCCGGCGCACCGCGCACCTGATCAACGCGTCGTTCGCAACTTCCGGGGACTTTGGTAAATTGCTTTTGTTTCCTTTATCCTCTTTTCATTGAGCTTTTACAAATATGAGGCAAGTTTTCCTGGCGGCGGTAGGGATTAACCCCGGACCGAGTGCCGGAGCCAGGCTTACGGAACTCAGAACTCAGTAGTAGTTCGGAATTCGATATATTATATAACATATAACATGTGGTTTTATTTTTATATTTACTATATTTCTGATTTAATAGTCGTAACCATTTTATATTTTCATAAAGAACTTTTCTGTTTGTTTTCCAAGTTATAAATAACATATACAATAGAAAAACAATACAGTTGTTCGTGGAATGAAGCTTGACTAATATAAGAAACAAGCTGTACCTCATCAAAGCTCATGATTTAATAAGCTAAGAAAACAGCAGTTTTCATTGTTTTACATTTTGTTTTGATTCAATATCAAAACACAATAAAGTTTATAATATCAGATTTTTAACGGAAAAATTATCGTCCACTAAACTACTGTCTCTTTAAGATAAGTAAAAAGATTAAATAAAAATGTTTGCAATGAGAAAATCCGGATTTTTCTTTTCGTAGAATTGTGGAATTAGTTAAAAACTATATTACTATAATGCCTTTCCGACAAAACACACAACAACTTTTGACAACAATTAACTCATTCAATACTGTCGATATTGTGCTTCGGAAAGATATTCAATGAATGAATTCAATTAATTTTGCCACCGCAACAACAAGTGAAGCGATGTAACTAATTACTTTGTTTTACAAAATATATATTATGAGATGAATTAATAATATGTATCACAACTGTTTTTGATGGATTTGGCGGTAACTTTGCGGAAGTTCATTTTTAATAAAAAATTATATTTGATAAATATGTTTATCAAAATATGGTATAACAAATTGTGAAGCGTGTTTTGCCTCTTTCTTCTCAGAGAGGTATCTATCACCTTACCTGTCAAGACTGTCAAGCTTCTTATGTTGAGTAGATAAATAGAAACTTGAATATAAGAATTAAAGAACGCGTGCGATATCTAAAAATGCTTTTTCATGATTTGCGAATTCTTTTATGAAATACTTTGTCTTGTAATAAAATAAAGGCTTTAGAATGAACGGTATAAAAGTTTTAAAATTCATTAAATTCATTATTAGAAATGAAACATTAGTAGATAACATTTTAAATAAATCAAGCGGGTCACGTTTGTTAGTTAAACTAACATATTTCTTTTAGGATTTACCGCCCGTTATAAAAGTAATCAGTGTTAAGTTTGTATCTTACCCTTCTTTGAGTCCAGAAGAACCGAAAAACCACCATCATATTGTAATTTATTAATTAAGACTTCGAATCAATTTGAAGATTTTTCGCACACCTTGTGATATGCAATAAAAAGAAATATTATAAAGCAACATACAATAGATTTGATGAATTGTTAAAAAAATTAAGTACATTTACATATTTTTAGAGTGGCAATAATTTTATATATTTTTTTTTTCAATAAAAAATCAAAAACGTGAGAAAAAAAAAATTCGACGTGTGTTCACATAAAGAAGATATAATATACCATTTAAAAATGACTCACTTTGCAATCGAAATCACTTTGTTAAAAATAGATTACTTTTATTAATGCATCGAGAAAATCTGTCTTGTAAGTAAACAATTGAGAGAGTCATCGAGACTATTATGATAAACACTTTTATTTAAACATCTCATAAATTATGTTTGAAGCAGTGGGAAGAAATGGCATTTAGGGGACATTTACTTTGCATTTATAGTATTAAAATCCCATCTGCGTTCTGAACTCTGAATTGTTTGCCGAAAGCCGTCGCAACTAGGGATGTTATTTTTTCTCATGGAATAACGAATTCTTGTATCGTTACTCGGAAGGCGCTACCCGGGTACTCAGCATTTCTATATTGTTAAAATACGGCCTTAACTCTCAAAAATTACTTCTTGTAAAATTGCAGCCGATTATTGCTTTTTGAAAGGAAATGTTTTGAGACAATGCTTGTGTTATGTATACACAACATCAACCTTTATGCTATGTTGATTATCTATGCCTATGGGATAAATTTTAAAGACAAACTTTTCAACGGACTAAACCAATATTCAATTCTTTTCTCATCAGTTAAAAACGAGAGTTCAAATCAAAACGTCTAACCGCTTAGTAGAAACTCCTCAATACTCTTTTCCGATATTATTTTGATTTCAAAAAATTTAAGTGATTTATAATAAAGTGTATAAACTTTGTTATAGAATAAAGTTGAAACAATTTTGAATTAAAAATAAGTGTTTTAGTAAAAAAAAAAACCATAGCACTTGCTTAAGTATATCTATGCATAATATGAGTAAAATTTGTATGCAAGTAAAATTCTGAAAATTAATGAATGCCAGAGAAGATTCTAAAAATTCCGTGTCAAAATAACCCAATAATAAATTCATGGGAAATCGACGCTTTTTGCCTTTTTCTTTGTTTTTGTATAACAACTTGAGACTTAGTTAATAAAATTTGGGTACGTAGATTGAATGCATTAAATTCAAATACAGTTTGGGAATATTTTTGGCTTAAAAACCCATGTAATATTGGAAGGGAATAAAAAGTTTAATTTATTAAAAAAAACGAACTCGGACCACTTTTCTATTTAGCAATAATAACCAATAAAATATTTTCTTTGGCGAAATGTATGTAAAAAAACAATTTAAATGCGTACACACTTTTAGGTTGTTCACTGTTAATACTTGGTAGAATGGCACTATATTTTAAAAAATTGAGCACGTATTTGTACTGATTCTCTTTTTATTTAATATTATCAGGACCGGTTTAGCTCATGAAAAATATTAACAATTGATGAGAGAATACAATAAATATTACAGTGCAATTTATATTAAACAAAAAGGATAAAAATAATTGACAAATTAATAAATTATTAATATTATTCATCTTTTTGTACCCTACACTCTTAAACACACAAATCATATCCTAGATGTATTATTGGTATTCATTCAAATATTTTTATCAGATGAAATAGTTAAGAAAATAATATTACGACATGGAAATTGATTCACATCTCTATAGAAAACAAGGAACTAAAAAGACATAATTTATTATTTGCCAATTCGTCTTTAAATATTCGCAAATAAGAAGCAAGAACAAACTGAAGAGGAAAACTTCAAAAGTAAATATTTATTCAAAGCCAACCCTCTTCTACTGAGAAGAAGTTTGCATTAATTCAAGTATAGTCTATTGGATATCAAAATAAGAAATTCAATTGTTTATAATAATACGCTGATAATAATATACAAAAGTGGTGTCCTCTATTTCATCCACATTCAGCTTTCAGTTTATTATTGATAAAGAAAAGGTTTTCTTTCAAAATGTGTAAAAAAATATTATTTTGTATTATTGAATTCAATTTTTTAACTACATTTAATACCCCAAACATTTATATATTATGTAATATATATTTGCAATACAAAAAATATCTGATTTTTTTAAAAACAAAATTTACGTTATTTTGTAAACAGCCGTGTATGCTATACAGCAGTGCTCCGCAACCGGTGTGCCGCGGCACACTGGTGTGCCGTGAGCCAGATGCAGGTGTGCCGCGGTCAAACAAAAAAAGAAAAATTATTTTGACTAAGAACTTCGGGTTGTGCTTTCAAATATAAAGCTGAATATAAAACAACTGTGTTCATTGAATCAAGCGCGCAGGTATCACATTTATTAATATATTATAGTTTCATGTCTTTTGTCACTTTGTATACAATGTCACTTTTCAAATAAAAAACGAAAATTTATTGTAAAATTTATGTATCAATTTAATACCTATATATTTTTGCTTTTGGTGTGCCGCGGGATTCTAAGAAGAATTTTGGTGTGTCGTAGGTGAGAAAAGGTTACGGAGCACTGCTATACAGGACTGTGTAAATTGCCGCTTTTGTTACAAACTCGATATCTATTCTTCAAAAATGTATATGTATGACACTTTTTTGAAATTAACTTAATAATTTATGCGGATTTTAGAACTCTATAAGATAACGTATTTAACTGATTCTTGGCCAGAAATGAAGACTGCCGTCTTTGTTTCCTGAGCCTTAATACTTTTTTTATTATTTTTACATTATTAAATATTTTTTTTATAAATTATAAAAAGTCAAAATAATGGTAGCATAAGGGGTGCTTTCTGATTCCGAACAATCTCAAATAGTTATATTGAATGATACAGTCATTTTGTTATGTACAATAAAGTAGCGTTTTCCAAATGATGGGTCGCCAATTTTCTAAAATAAATCTGTTTGTTTACTAAATAATTTCGAAACACCTCTCATTAATAGATTGTTGGTACATTTGATATCTTTACGGGCTTATCAGAGTTAATTATTTTGTATCAAAACATAAAAAGAATGTATGGACACAAATATACTGTTTCATTTTACCTACCATAGTTACTACTAGTATAAGTACTACCGGAATAAAAAAATTGGTGAGTCACGAAGGAGAAATATTAAAATAACCAGGTCACAGGAAAAAAAGTTGGGAAACGCTGCAGTTAGGAAGTCTTTGTATTTATAAAAAAAAACATATTTTCAGTACTTATTTCATTATTTTACTCAATTACGCTGTTCTGATATTAATATTAATTACAAAATAAGTATAAAAATAGAGACAAGCGACTGTTGTAGAAGGCAGTGGATTGTGTGAAGTAGAGTAGATTGATTTAAGCAGAAACGACTGTAGTCCAAGGCTGTAGTTTCAAGAAGAAGAAGAAGAATGAAATTGTACGCAAACAAATGTTTTGTTATAGTAAACACAACTGAATAGACTATAAATTAGTTGTTCTCAAGATAAGGCTCACTACACTAAGGTGTATAATAATTTCGCAAACAACTTTATCAAGTTTTAAAGTCTTCGAAACAAAATAAAAGGACACCGACTGTGATTGATGTTACAGGGACTGATGACGTCATCAGTATCTTTAATCTTTATCTTAGTTTATCTAATATCTATTGTATTCAAGATAAACCCATCTACAATGATCGTATCACTAATTATTTTATTTTTTAATTAAATTAATTTAAAATTAAGTTTTAAATAAAAGAATTGTATCTGCTTACAATGTGGAGCGTGTAGCCATATTATGAAATACTTAAACTGTGGTTTTTTTTAGACAATCAATGGTCTCAATATATTTTTTTATAACTGGCAGTTACATATTTAATTGCTATTTCTACGCTTCATAGGGGATTACGGCAATCAATCCCAGACTCTTTGTGTAATTTCGGTATTCATCATTTGATTGCCAGAATTTCATGTTTTCATTTTCTTTGTGTCTAGTAAATAAATTTAATGCGCATTACATTAAACGGCATTGAAGACTTTATTTTACTTAAAAAAACAACAGCTGTTTCAGATCAATTACAAGAGAATAGACATAGCACACTAATATCCAATATCTTAAATTAATTATGTCAATTCGGGAAGCGATTTCAGGGTTAAAGGATAACTAAATTGATTTGAGATCCTGATTGAAAGCCTTGGTTAGGTTTGTATTGGACTACGTAGTGAAAAACGATGCCATCAGTGACTCATTTGTTTTTGAGAACTGATAAGAAAATTAAATATAATATGATGTTTTCTGAAAATTTCATTTATCAAATATAATTGATAAAAAAACGAATGAAACGAAAAACGAATTGAAACTATACTATGCAAAACATCCTACTCTCAATAAAATACATTCGCAAGTTTTCATTTGTCATTTAAAGTTTTCATAATTTTGCTGTAATAAAGTCTGGATACACAAACCTTGAATTGTTTTAAAGTGAGAATTTTTTTATTATAAACAGTTATTTTTACTTTTCTAGAAAGTAAACCAATGTGACGAAATTTTTACGATCACTTTCACTATTTTCGAAATGTTGTGAACTGATTTTTTTTCTGTGACATTATTTTAGTGCACGATATTTTTTGCGACAATTTTCAACATACAACAGTATGTTATGAAGAGTGTGGCAAAGTTTTGTTTCCTGACAATTGTATAATATAATAATCTTCTCGCGTAATGTTAGTATTGATAGTTTTTTTTAATTGGAATTTAAATTAACAGTACATACAAATAAACAGGAAGAGAATGAGAATAAAAGGAGATATAAATCAAGTATAGTTTAACATTAATAAATATATAACATTATGAAATAATAATTAACAAGTAACCCAAAAACCATTGAAGATAGTATGTAAATTAAACGGCTAACGTTTTAAGAATATCGAATATAAAAACACACTTTGAAAGAAGACATGTTAAAAACATTCAAATTATTTTTTTCAATACAAGATGATTCTGTGATAAAAACTGAAAAAAATATCATTAAATATTTCGCTCAAAAACTTTATTTTGATGGACAAATAAAAATATGTTTTTAAGTATAATTTCACTAAAGGGGCAGCCTTTCTCAAAAGCTTAAGATCTGATTCCATTCAAAAACAAAATCTTAAAAGCCTACATTTCAGACTTTTATTCAAAAGGTCATTTTTGTTTAGTCTCAAAAATATATCAAGATCTCCTTCAAAATGAAATTGTTCTTGTGTTTCAAGATTCAAAAAGGAGACACCCAAAGAATAAAAAGCTCTCAAAGGAGCATCGCGTCTTATCTAAGAAGCTTTTTAAGAATTCTTTGAACAAAGTACAAAAAATACAGACTATTAGAAGTATTAAATATGTCGCATTTTATTTAAACGAAAATATTGTTTGTGTTTTCAACTCGACCCAAAATTAACGTCAACCCATCATCACAGTCAAGTTGTAATTTTTCGGTGCTTTGTCCGGTGGTCTTACCTTCGAATCCCCGGCTAAGAGTTTGCATTATTATTTTTATTAGTATTTTAGCCTTTACTATTGAGGCATGGGTATAGTGTGATATGATCAATTGTTACATTTTCCCAGAAGTCACGAGAAAAATCGTATCTAATAGAGTTTTCTGGGAGAAAAACACACTAGTTTTATTTGTTGTCATTTTTTTCATGCATAAATAAATATTTTATAATATTTTTTTTTCTTCTTCCAAACCGTCCCGTTGCTCCATTACTTGAACTTATACTCGGTACGATCTTGATCATATATTGAATGTGATATTTTTTTCATAATTGTCTAATTCTAATGTGGAGCACATGACTTCCTAATGAAGGTATCCCAACAGAAGTTTTTTCTAAGATAACTGTTTGGTACTCAGTTGTTTCGCCTTTTTTTTCAAAATGAGTATACGGATAGAAAGAATAGGTCTAGGATAGAACTAGTGATAAGCTTATCGCTACGCTCCCTTATTTGAGGATTGTAAGAAAATAGTGACATTTTTAGACATTACATTGATTTAAAAAATGTTTGTTGGTACTGTCACTTAAAAAAGTTAGATCCGTCCCGGAAGCCAATGAAGTTAACCACTGCACTACAAACTTGACATGGCTACAATTTAATACATCGACCCATAATCGGCAAAAGAACTTAATCAACACAATTCAGTAAATTGCGTTTTAAGCCAATACTTGTTCAATATCGCTTTGGCGTCAGTAACAAAACTTAAAGAGCGTTTATTTCATTCGTCTGATTTTTTTAAAGCCTGTGAATTTTAATGTTTTGATTTGTTATTATTTGTTTCACGAAGACCTAGGTTGAGAAACGTTGATAGTACTCAGACAATTTTATTATAATATCATGATAGGCATTGAACATATATAACTATTTCCTAACCGCACTTAAGGAATTCATTTTTCGAATTTAATTTAGAAAAAAGCTTTCCTTATTTAATTTAGATAAAAATTCATAAAATATTGTCGGTTAAGATTTTCTACCTATTGCGGGTCGATATGAAGAGCTTTGGGTAGACAATTATTTTCATTGAATTATGTTTATTTTTTACTTACACAGTGCTATGTTTTTTTCTTTTCCTTTCAAAAAATCATTTCAAATGTCCTCAGAATATGACTTGATGGAAGTCTATGTTGATTCAAATGTAGTGATAAATTGAATTATTGTCACAATTTGAAGACTCTTAGCGCATTCTGTTGAATCAAGTGGACGGTTGGAGTGCAAACTCCGCTGAGAAGATTGGAAGTCGAGCCAGACAAAAATATTATGACGATGGAAATTGAAGTGGGAAACGTCTTTATCGGGAAACTTTTCAAAATATTTTACTCGGAAACCTGTCAATTAATAATATATATATTTTTCGAACATGTGGAAGATATCGAAATTGTTTTTCGATCTATGGTATTTTATATTAAAAACTTTCGAATTATATCTGTAGAAGACATTTAAGAGACATCTTTGTGACCATTTTGGTTATAAAATAATGTTTTATCTAAATAATCAGTTAAGTTATTAATTGAATGGAAATTTACTTTAAAAAAAAACTTGTTATTTGAGAACTAGAGAAATAAAGGCGACATTTCAAATTATAGATAAAACGTCTAAAAAAGTAATGTTAAATATTTGAATATCATAAACATTGTTTTGCGAAGTCCGTTTAATAACTGCCGGTTTTGATATACAGGACTATGTTTACTGCTGCTTTTGCTACAAGCTTTGTTCAATTTTACTTACCACTATAATATGACTTATTTATAACTTGGTTATTGTTTTATAAATCCTTGTTCATCCTTGACTAGCGAAATCATAAAATTCACGTTTTGATAAACAATAAAAATTGCATTTCTCTTAAATTACTTTCCTTACCGTTTATTAAGAAATAGAGTGATTATATTCGAATAACATAAAAATAAAATAAAAAAAATAATATTCTGGGAAAATTGTAATATTTTCATATTTCAAATTTCTTTTCTGAAAGTCATGTATATTATATTATCAAAAACTTTTGAGAACCATTGACAGAAATGAACAGTCAGTTTCTAAAAACATTTCTGCAATAACACTTTGATTCGTAGTATGTACGAATGGAATTCAAGAAAATTGCTTCGGTTGCAAGAAAATTATTCTAGTCAAATAATCAAATTCATTTTGTAATTCTATTAAAAACCCTTCTAAAATCACTAAATTCCTTTTTGAATGTATGACAGATAAGTGCCAATGTGTCGTTGTTATTGAAATGAAAGTCTTTTGTTTATTTAATGTTTTTTTTTAAATTGTGAGTGTTTTGTAAAGACGACATTATTAAATTATTATTAATTTGTATGTCCAATATATATAACAAGATGTCAACTGTCATGTTCTATACAATGTTCCTCAGGTGTTACTTTATTTATCTTTTAAATCAATTCATTACGATAACATATTTCTATTTTCGAAATTAAAAATGAGCAAAATTGATTATATTTTATGTATTTTTGAAATAGTCTTTTAGTGAAGTTGTTAAGACTAATTCAGGAAACATAGATAAATATTAAAAACCCACAAACATAAATGATTGATAATTCACGAATTTATTAAAAAATCAATGTATCAGAATTATTCTTTCATAGAACCAAACCTTTGATAGTAAAACTAAACAAGAAAAAACTCTAATGTGAATACCAGTCTACTAAAAAAGCGAGCTCGATATAATTGTGTTTATAACTAGAAATTATTAAATAGATTCTTTCGCTATCTTCTTTGCGCTACCGTATTGTATACTAGAAATATTTCCCTTTATTCTTACGTAAAGAGATTTCCATGCAAAATGCATTCACCGTTTGATAAATGTTATTTCAAGCATCAAAAATTCCTTACATTTTTTTCTGTCACTTTACATATATAGCTCTGAGTTTTCAAAGCAAAGTACAGTGTCTTTTATTTTTACGTGAGACATGAAGTATTGGAAAGAATGCAGCTAGTTTTATATACCAGGGATATTAATTTTGTTAAAATCAGTATTTTTTAAAAGACATTAAAATCGTCAAATATACTAAAGGTCTATCACTAAGTCACATATAAAAACAAATTATTAAAATTGATAATTATGTTACTCTAAATTTTATGTTGCGAATTACGACACGCAATTTGCCTCTTTAAAAAGCATCATCAGAAAAAAAAACATAGTACGGTTTATAAAAAGTGAAATAAATTACGAATAAATATGTTTTAGTTTATTCGTAGACTTGCAATATTCTGTCATATGACAGTTCTTAAATTGACATAATACATGTTACAATTTACAACATACCAAAGTTATTAAATTGAATTAAACATTATAATAAGCGCCTTTAAAGTTACAGCCGAATCAAATCGAAAACGTGTATAAAATGACCAAATCGAAATGATTGGTTGCTTATTTCTTTCAAACCGATAAAAACGTTTTTACTTTTGAATTCATTAGTGATATAAATAATCTATTTCTTATAAATTACTTAACTACACCTAAATATCCTACACTTAAACTTTTTGTTAATTGATCGGCTTATAACCAGTGATGCGTAGCCGGATAAAAAAAGACAATTCTGAATTGATTTTTTCTTTCAATATTTTCGTACCATCAGATCATTCAAGTCATTTGAATAATATTGGTAGATTTCACCAATCAATATGATGAAAAGACTAATAATTGTAAATTATTTTTCTCTAATTTTTCCGACTCCACCTTCGGAAAACACCCGACTTCTCGTACCCAGACTCCGACTCCACAACTTTGTTTATATCTCCTTTTTTGTATTGACGTGAAAACGTTTTTAAAATTGCTTCTATAGGGAGGCAATTCAAAAAAATTAATGATAACAAAATCGGGGGATACAGTTTGGTGTTGCAGCTTTATATATACCTTTGCTATTCAAAATTTTATTGCACCACTGGAAAGTTAAAGAATCAAAGAATTTATTGCGTTATGTAAGAAATGTGATATATTGCGCGGGACGGAGGAGGAAGCGCCGCCATTTTGACGTAATTTTGCTGCGTATCGAGATTTCTATTTACTATAACTTTTGACTCAAAGAAGTTACGATGTTTGTTTACGTTTCAGTCGTGAGCTCTCGTCAAAATCTATCGATTATAGATAAAACATTAGTGTAAAATTGTGACTGTGATTATAATTAGGTGTTAAAAAAAATATCTATATATATATAATGCCAGGCTTAACGCGTCAAAAAGCCAAGTCGAAATACAAAGATCGCATATGGTTGGGAAGGGCTTCTCAAGAGCAATCGAATGGAACCATTAAAACACCATACGACCGAGTCAAGCAGTGCCGGCAACGTAAAAACGGGGCGTAATATCACCTATTACGAGACGTATTCACGTACAACAGACGGCCGTGTCCATGACACAGCCACACCCCATTTTTATAATATTCAGTTTGAATAGACGATATGAAACATTTAAGAATTATTTTGAATCCTTGGTCGACGAATCGAATTATGACGGACTGCGACTGCAATTAGCACTTCTTTGACGCACCCGAAAAATATTTTAAGCTAAGCACGTATTGTTGGTTAAAGGTTTTTTCCGTACAAGGTGTTTGCAACGTCTGCAAAAAGTAAGTAATGGTTTTCATATTTTTCTTAGATATCGCTTTTATGAGATGATAATATTTTCTCAGCATTTGAATCGAGCTCGGTGTCTGTGTCCATAAATGGATATTGTATGTCGAACTGTCTCTCTGATACATGCATTTATTTTACTTGTCTCTTGTATCGCTCTCCTGCACCTATTTTGAACCTTGCAATATTTTTCTATTTTTTTTTATTTAATGACATTACAGCTTAGCCAATGCGCCAAATATTTTGAATTTGAAAGATCATATGAGAAATTTTTGAAAGTCAAATGAGATTAACTCGAAGAGAATCGACTTCACAAACACTCGAGTCTTAGATCTCAAATTAAAATTGAAAAAATCCAATTCGATATTGACCTTACCGGGAATTGAACCCAGACTCACCTGATGGGTAGAGCAAGCTCTATCCAACTAGACCACAGCGGGCGAACAGACATAATCACAACGGCTAAATTAATAGTGTTGAAAAGAAAAATTTCATTGCTTATTCATTAATGTAATGTTTTATAATTCAAAATATACAAAAGATTACTTAATAAATATTCGAATAGAATAAATATACAAGAAAATAAACAATATTGTAATAATCAAATATATAAAAATGTATGCGTTGCCACACCGCTCATCTGACTGCAATAAAATATCAACAAACTTTTTGCTTACAGTTCTAGGAAGATTATAAGCATAGTAAAATTAACTTACAGTAGGTCTTATATATACAAATCAATGTTTGTATGTCTGCCGTACAGTTTATTTTTACAACGTATGCTTGCACTTGCGCGAAGTTTATAGAACAATTAACTTACAGTAGGTGGCGCGTGTGTCGTACCATAGACAATCGGCAGTAAATGTCAAACAGACAGAAAAAGAAAACATGCACTTCAATAAACACAATTAAAACACAAACACTTTCTTTCTTTGAGTGGCATTGCAACGCTTGCCGGGAACCGAATAATGAAGCTCTAAGCGGTGATATTTTTTTATTAATCAATACATAATGTTTCCAGCGCAAAACCATAAAAAGATGAATGTTGGTTAAAATGTAAAATCATTTTTTCAGTCTTTTGGGAAATGTATGTTTTAAATAATATTATGTTTTAATATATAAAAAAAAACTCTTTTTGTTTTATTATACCTTATTAATATGAGCAAGGCCTGTTTCGCTCATCATGACTTTATTAAACGGACATCAAAACAATGCTGTTTATACTAAACGTGGTAAATCAGTTAAAGGTGTAAGAAACAATTATTGGTAATAAAAGTATGAACGAAAAGATAAATGTACACAATATGAATAAATGATATTATAATTTATTAATTGATTTGGCATTTACTTGGTAGAACTCCATTATAATAGAGTAAAAATATCATTTTTTTTTAGTTCTACAGTTTTTAATAATTTCTGCGTTGATAGCTATTTCGGCTTTCGCCATCGTCTCCTGCGGCTACTAGTTCTGACGATGGCGCAAGCCGAAATAGCTATCAACGCATAAAATTATTAAAAACTGTAGAACTAAAATACTTTGTTATTTTTAATCTGTTAAAAATAAAAGATATATCAGACCGTGTTAAAATAGAATTCAGTAAGTGAGAATGTACTTTGAATCTTGACAGCAGCTTGCTTAGTGGTGTATGACTTTCTAATCCACAAAATAAGCATTTTCGTTCAAGGTTTCTAATTATTCAATCAACATTTCCCCTACGGTGCAAAATAACACTTCCGATATGTTGCAAGCCTTTTAAAAACCAAGTGAAAAACATGTTTTTTTTTTAAATATATTTCCTGGGTTTTGACCGTCCATCAAAGGACGTTAAGTGTTAGAGCATCGGTTCTTTATGGACTAGCAACAATTTAGAAGTATTTTTTTAGCATATGTATTTTTTAGTATATGTAATCGATAAAATTTCTCCATATGTAATTAATTAACATACAACCTTTGGCGAAATCAAAATAGAAAGTATCTATTTCAATTTTTTTTGCAGTCTAAAATTATTATTAAATAATATTATTCATCTCTATTTCAATTAAATATAAACAATCTGTATGCAATAGTTCTCTTTCTTATGGCAGTATAGGATGTTGAGCATTTTTTCTTACAATGATAACTAGAGTATTTATTCGTCATAATTAATAGTGATTATAAAAACTCAGCACAAAATAAAATGTAGACAAAAAAATATGATAAAACTACCTTTTTGATATAAAGCTTTTAATGGTATGAAGTATTAAGCACTAATAAAAACATTTCTTTCTAAAGACCTATAGAGAGTTAATAACGGTACATAAAAAGGCCATAAAAACACTCTATCGAAACTGCATTTAAAAAACTAAAGCGGACATTACACTAAATTAATCTCCCGTCGTTCCATAATGCCCCTAATATACCGCTTCAAAGCTCAACGGGAGAGCTTTTTGCATACTTGCCCCGTAATGTGCAACGAACGAAATCTTTGGCTGGCGTTCAGTTGTACAAGGTGGTTGAAAGAAGACAGCATTGAGTATCGAATTTTTGCGATCTGGTAAAACATTGTTGTAATTTTATATCTTTAATATCTTCTTCGATATCTGAGAGCTATTGTAGCTCTTTACCTTCACGCGTTTAATTATTATCTGACAATGATAATACGCGTGGCCAATTTATTCTGGATAATAAAACATTAAAACATATTTTTGTGTCACTGCATCTTAATAAAAAAAAAAATAATATTCGAGGGCTTTGAAAACAAAGACGGCAGTCTCTATATTTTGTCGAAAATTAGTTAGATATTATGCCATCGTGAAGAAATGGCATGGCAAATCCGCATGTAGAATTATTAGTTAAATAGATACGTTAATAAAAACACAATCTTCTTTTGTATTTTATTCCACTTTATTTAAAAGGTCAGGACCGGTTTCGCTCATTGCGAGCATTTTCAACTGATTGTCAACTTAACAACAGTATTGTCAACTGAATTACAAAAGAATATTGTGTTTTTATTGATAGAATGCCTATCCGCCAAGTGTTGACAGTGAGCACCCTAAAAGCGATAAATAGATACGGTTCTACCATATAAATTTTTGAAAAATTAAAATCAACTTGATAACAAAAGAGGTAGTTTACATAGTCTTGTATACCAAATACGTTAGTTATTTAAATGATATCAATAACAATTTAAATTATATTAAATAGGAAGATAATAATAAAAAGAGTGTTTAACATTATTTTTTTCAGAAAGTTTGCCAGCAATTAAGGATTATAAAAATTTCCACCTTTTTCCTTTGCCCAAAATTATAGTTTTATGTTGTAATTTTTGCAAAAATGTAATACCTTCAATATTGTTCATTTTTAAACATTCTTTTTGTTCTAGTAATAATCCTTTGTAGAAAGACATTATCATGAAAAAGGGTATAGTACATTCCACATGCATTTTAATGATGCTACGGTTGTCTATCACATTTTTTCAGTCAGAAATACTCAAAATGCAAGCTTTCTAAACTATATTCTCAAACATAAATGTTAATAGTTGCCATAAAAAAACATATTCATAAAAAAATTACAACAATATGTGTGTTTTTTATGAACAAGTTGATTTTTAGGTAAAATTACATTTAGTTATTGTTTTTTTATTAATATGTAAGAGGTTGAAAAAACAATTTTACGATACGATGTAAAAATACGTGAACGTTTATTTTATTCTAAGTTAACTGGTAGACATCAGAAAACTAATATCATTTACTGATATCTTTTTTATGTAGAGCCCGAACTTCTCATGTATAACATTAAAGAATGAAAAAATAAATATTAAGCTTAGCTATATTTCAGTAAATTAATGATAACAAAAAACCTATTAATAAAAATGGTAAACAGCTTAATAATTTTGATAGTGCTAGAGACAAGCTGATGCTATTCAAATAAAATCAAAGCCTTTTATTCATTTCAACAACACAATTAAAACATATGTTCTCTGAATGATTGATAAGTCTGGATTATTTCCATGCTGTATTGTATTGGCTGAATGGCAATGGATATTTATTAAGCTCACTGTAGACAGTACTCAAAATGCGAAAAAAGCTCAACGAGCGCAACAGCCTTTGGTATTGGAAAACATGTTGTTAACCCTTTGGTGGTTTTTAGTTTGGAGCTTTTTGTGGGTTGAAAAATTGAATGCGATCGAATTTTAAACGAAGTCGCGTTTCCATTCAGTGAATTGTTCCGTCATGTAAGAACAAAAAGTACCACTCTAAAATATAAATTTATTTAACATTATTATTTTTAAGTAACGTTTTTTTAACTACATATAATATATCTGACTTAAATTTGGATCATATGTTTTTTTACGAAATTTTTGTTCAATTACTGAACCTCTAATTTTTACGAGTAGAGATAGAAGAATATAACTAACCGTTTGAATACCGCGAAAATAAATCATTAGTATATCCCAGAGATACTGCGTGTTTTTGAGAAAAATACTTTTGCCTAATATACACTCGAATTCGATATTTTAAAAACCTATATTGACTCAGTATAGATAGCACTACACATATTCATTGCTATTGCTTATATTCTATAAGAATACTAAGTATTTGATTTTTTAAATGTCTTGGACATCCGTGTTCGCTTTCATATGTTCTAGACACCTGTGTCCGCTTGGTATTTAAGTGGCAAAGAAAGAACTAGTAATTAGCTATTCGCTCTCGTTATTTAAGGTCTGCGTGAGCAAAGGGGATTTAAAATACCATGTCTTGAAAAATAGATCGAAATTTGAAAAAATGTTTTTATTACTGTCACTTAAGCTCGTAAGATCCGTCACGTAAGCGAACGACGTTGACAACTGCACCAAGGACCCGGCGTGAAAAATAATATTAACAATTAAAAATAGTAAACGAACGGAGACTTACTTATAATGCGACAAACATTTTTTTTTATGTCCAATTTATTCGATGAAGTTTTTTACTACGTCACGTGATATCAACTCGAGTCGATAAGACATGTTAACCCTGTGTGTATTTTGATTATTTTTACCATTGATACATACAAAAATATTTTAAAAAAAAATTGTTTATTGGTCAGTCTGGAAAAATTATGGAATAATTTTTCAGGTGGTAAATATTTTTAATACTAACACATAATTAAAAATGTAAATATAGAAAAAACATTTATACTTTTCAATAATTTTCAAGAAGCTATTACTTCTAATTTGGACCTAGATAATTATTTGTCCCGCTCTACAAACGTTGATTTCAGGAAGAGAATCGCGCCAAAATGTAATTTAAAGCTTAATATTGTACGGCTACCGAGTTGTGTGCAAATATTAACCTTTCTATAAAATTGTTTTTTTCATTTCCAACAAACAATAACAATAATGTCACTTCTAAATTCACAGATTTTTTTATCAATATATGAAGACATAATGACAATTCCATTCAAATCATGAGAAAGGCAATACATATTAGACTACACAACATTTGGGCGCAGATATTTTATCCAAAAAGCTTATAAAAACCATTTGTGTTTTATTTAGATTTGAACTCAAAATATTTTTATTGCTTTTTTATTATTATTAAACAAAAAATGATTAGGCGTGTCGCTCAAATTTTCGAACGAATTTTACAAACATTCTTGTATGTGATGTTATATATTTTTTTTTTAACCATGTCCGCTCCTAATGTGGAGCATATGGACTCCTAATGGAGTTTATCTCAACAGGTGTGTTTCTACGAGAACTGCTTATTACTCAGTTGCTCAATCTCTCTTTTTCCAAAGAGAGTAGGAATATAAGGATAGGGCTGGGACAGGACTAGTGGTTAGCTTATCACTCTCGATACGCCCCGTTCATAGGATAGGATGGGTGGGAGGGGGTAATACAATACATCACACACATCCATGCCTTCGAACAGAAATTCATAAATCAATTAAAAATCAAATTATAAAACTGTCCGTACCGGGATTCGAACTCGGGACATCCGTAACCGAAGCCAACGGCGTTGACCACTCGACCACACAGGCGGCTATATCATTAACCACCCTAAAAAAAAAAGTTGAGTTTCTGAATACGAAACAGTTTTTCTTTAAAACCAACTTCTGCCGAGATTCTCTTTCAAACGTTAATTGGAAGAAAATATGGTTTGTAAAAGTATTTGAAAAAGCCATCGCCAAAAAGGTTATTAATACAAATACACCGAAAAGGTTTTGGCCTCGAAGTTTTCCCCAAAATCGACAACTTTGGTTATCCAAGTGCACTGAGTTGTACGTGTACAGCACTATTATTTCCGTGGTTTACGACCTCGCTCAAGCTGAGATTTGGCCATAAATTTTGAGAGCCTTTTGCTGATACATCATTAAGATTGTGACCAGCGGACGAAACTTATCGACTTTGATAACGCGTCAAATCATCTTAATGTATTCGATACACCGAAGCAAATAATATTATTAGTTCATTCAAGATTTTCGAGTCGCAATTTCGGGTCTGTAGTGCAGTGGTCAACGTGTTTGGCGGATTTCAAAGGATCAAATCCCAGTAAGAACAGATTTTTAAAAAAAATCGATGTATTCGTTTTTGTTAGAAGGTATAGGTTTTTGTAAAGTAAATACAATCTTTTCTACCATGCCAATCCTAAACATTAATGACATATAGCGAGAGTGATTAGTTTATCGACTGGTCCTTTCTTAGCTCTATACTTTCTTTGAAAAAAGAACGGTTAAAAAACTGAGTAACAACCAGTTTTTATAGAAAAACTTTTTTTGTGATACCTCCCTCCGTTAGATGGCCATATGAACCATACTTGGAACGAGCATGGATTTAAAAAAAAGGTTTGCAAATCATATACGCAGTCTTTCGCAGATTAAGGAAGTGTGGCGAACACTTCTTTGCCCAATAGCATTCAACTACTTTTAGCCGGCTGAGTGGTGGAGTGTCATCTTCGTTGGCTTAGTGTTTCTTAACCATTCGAAAGAATCGCCCCCTTTGGAAGAAATAAATTATCTACCGCCCCCCAAAATGCCATTTATTGCCATGTAAGCCGTATCAACATTTTAATAATAGATTTATTAAAATTAAAAACGCCCCCTCAGACTTTTAAACGTCCACCATGGGGGCGATACCACCCCCGTTAAGAACCACTGGCTTAAAACACGGATATCACGGGCTCGAATTTCAGTACGAATTGATTTGGTAGATTGATTTTTCAATCAATTAATGTATTTCTGTTCGAAGGCATAGATGTTTGTGATGTCTTGAAATCCCCTACCCGCACATCCTGTCATTAAAAAACGATAAGCAAATCACAATTCCTATCCTAGCCCTACCATCTCTAAAAAATGTTGAGAAATGAATAACAGGCAGATTTTGTAGAAGTTCTTTCGGTTGAGAGAAACACTTCGTTGTGTGTCAATATACTCTACATTAGAACCAGGCATAGTACAAATTAAAATGAATATTACATGTTATCATTAAAGAATAATGATAGGTCTTTGTAAATAAATAGTTTTTACTAAAAAGCAATTGAAAACGATAGTTTTACAGCACTGCCAAAAGATTTAAGCTTTTTTCTTTCCTTATAATTGATCTGAAGGAATGTTGATTTATTAGCACGAGCATATAAAATATCATCAAATGCTTTGAAATATGTTTTGCAAAGGCAATATATGTACGTTAATTCAACAATGTCCTGGGTTAATTATTCTAGGAGTAATTTCAGTGTAGTGATTGCTATGCTCTTGTGTAGTAAATCTAACGATCATGAGTTGAAAAAATGAATTAATTTATTGTGGATTAAATCCTTGAATCAATGAACAGAAGCTTACATTATTCCCATTCGGTTACATATAACTAGTTATATTTTAGATTTGTAGTAAATTTAGTAATATCTAATGTTTATACGGATTATTCTAATACATTAAATTTCAAAGCACATTCATAGATGTCTATGCCAGTGTCAATTACTAACAATTTCAATTTGCACTGCACTCATTTCAAAGAGACTGCAAAAGTATTAGTACGTACTTCTTAGCAGTGGTTCGGATCTTTGCTAGACTCGAATAAAACTTAATGGATTAAATGCTTCAGAGACACATAAAATGCTAAAAAAACAACTCATTTAATTTAAATTCACTTTGTGATTGTAACCAGACGTGCACTTGTCTGTTTTTTTAGAAGGCTTGTTATTAAATAGTAACATGTATACTATATGGGTGTTTGATACGAAATTCAATTATTTAACTCGTTTATTGCAATAATTTATTTGTATAATATAACGAATTTCTGTTGATCTTTAACAATTAAGACTTTGTTCCAGGGCTGTGGATTCGGATAAAAAGAAAAGAGTTCGACTTTGAATTGATTATTTCAATAATTTCCGTTTTACTTAAATATCTGTATACAGCTATTATTTACGCTATTTTTTTTTAATTATTGAATTAAAAATAATAGCTGTGTCGACATGAATCAAAATATGCCACTGTTGACTTTATTGGCAAAATAAATATATTTTTTAGTTAACTTTATTCTATTTATGTTATGATAAAAAAATGAGTAACGATGACTTTAACGCAATTTATTGTAATTTTTCACGTGTTTTTATTAAAGTCAGTTCTTGGGACCAATATATTGCGTTCAAATTGGATTGGGTGTATGCATACAATTGGTAATTTAAATGAATTTAATTTGAACGAAAACGTAACCATTTTCTTTATCAATGAAGAAAAATGTGCTAAATATTTTAAAATAGATAGATCATACTCATATTTTAGTTTGATTACTTACGAATGTCAAGTTTTGTCCATTTGAAAACTTTATTACATGTTCAAAAACTTATAACAGAATTAAAATATTCAAAAACAACCCTCCTTACTTCCCCCACTTTATATATCACCTGCCTGGTTGACGGCGTCAAACCCCAAGAATCAAACAGGCACCGAAGAAGGGAAAAAATAAATAAAACGATCAAAATAAAAGATAAGACAGAAACAGAACAAGAGCTCATATCTCTATAAAGGATGAAAGACACTAGTCAGTTGGAAATGTCATATAACTGATAGAAAATTTTAATTAACTTTGATTATTCCACGTATTGTGTTACTAACTGTGACACGTGTTTCGCCTCTTTCAGAGGCATCTTCAGACTTACTATCGCAAAGTTTGCTTAAATTTGCTTAAATTTTCTAATAAAATGAACTTTCACAAAGTTACCGCCGAAACCATCGAAAGTGTCATATAACTGATTTAGCTACTACGTTTATGAACACGCACAGTTCTATTGATATTTGTTACGAAAATATAGACAATAATCAAATTTTTTCTCAGATATTCGACAATGTTAATGTATGTACACTTGAATAATAATTAAGAACAATAATTGATATGGTAAGTTAATAAGCAACTGTGAATTCTGAGGTATAAAGGCACCAAAATTTGCCTGATATTGTTTCTTGGAAACCATTTCACTGTCAGAAATAGAAATACTTGGAATGACACGGCACGTTTTGGCTTCCCCTGCTTGGTAGATTGCATGACTTAAGTTTCCTTTAGTGAATTCCTGGAAAATGAGGTGACGAAATCCTTCACGTGAAACGATAAATTATTTTTATCGTCTCAGGTACATTTCAATGTAATTAAAACAAATTGTATTTTAATTGCTCAGCAGCTTACAAATATTTTGGATGTTATGAACAATTTAAAGAAAAAATATTATTTTATATTGTGCAAGGAGAAAATTTCCGGTGATAATGAAAAGTTCTTATTTACCTTAAGCTTGCTTACAACATTTTTTTTATCCATGTTCGCTCTTAATATGAAACAATTCCGAATGGAGGAATTTTAACAGAAGTTTTTTTATGAGAAATTTTTGTTGCTCAGTCGCTGAACCTTTTTTTCCAAAACGAGAGAAGTAAAGATAGAATAATAAGGCTAGGACAGGACAACTTAACTAATCGTTCTCGCTACGCTCAGTTATTGAAGGATCGGAAGGGTGGGAGTCAATTTTTAGTAAATTGTAATTTGAATTAGGATGTGAGAGTGAATAAAATGATGCATTGTGTATCTCTTCGAAACCAGTATATATAGCTGAGAAAAATGTAAGTTTAATCATAGTTCTAACGAAAGCAAAAGCCGAAATAGCTATCTTATTGATTATTTGGCATAGCTGTCGTTTAATAATTTTGTTGAATTTATTGCATCTTAAAAATTTGTCTTATTCAATATTGTTTTCTACTGTAAGTGACGTTTGTATAATAAACTAACATAAAGATAGTAAGAAGCTGAAGTAACTTACTAACTCATTTGACAGAGAAAGCTGGTGGTAAAGTTTGGGCATGTTCAGAGGTGCAAGTCGAAAGTTTGATGTTTTCCTGTTCACAAAAGCTGCCGAGTGTATGTTTTAAGTGTGTCTACACAACGAACTTGAGAAATATGAGTTATGATCAGACAAAGTTTATTTTATTTAAATTAAATATAACGTGAACCTTCAATTGTACTTTTTTTTTTATGAAATTGTTTTTGTGCCTTTTTTGTCCATCTTCGGTGTAAATTTTTTCAATTGAAACTTGCAAAATATAACATATATATGAAGTTACCAACCGGTTGTGTATTCCAGTGTTCAGCGTCGTTGGCTTTGGTAAGGGAGATCGTGGATTCGAATCCGAATACAATTTTTTTTTAAATTAATTTTTTAGTCGATTTAACTATATTTCTGTTTAAAGACGTTATTTTAAATTCTCTCCAACCAATCCTATATTCAAAACAGTGCGTAGCAAGTATTAAAGCTTAGTATTAGTCATGTCTGAGACTTATCTTTCTATCTCTATTCTCTTTTATATAAAGAGAAGTTGAGTAACTGAGAATCAAGCAGTTTTCGTAGAAACACTTCTGTTAAGATTAGTCCATGACCTGGAAAGTTTCCGTACTGATAAAAGTTGGTAAATAACAAAATTTACTTACGTGACTGCATGAGATTTTGAGATATCAATGTTTTGGATGGAATAACTTAAATGGTTCAATTATTATATTATTATGACAAAAGAGGAATTCGTAAACTAATTTAGATTTTAAGCAAACAATGCATGTTTCCGATTGACATAAGAACGTCATATTATAATTTGATATTGAGTATTGAATAAAAATAATATGTAGAGTATTTGTTACATAAGATAAATTTAATTTAAGGTCCTAATCATTTAAGATTTAACTGTGATTTGTCATTCACTAGATAAATGTAGTTATTATCTTTCAACGTCTAAAAGTATACAAAATGTACAAAAATTGAATCGTTGAAAGTATGTACATTCACACAGATTTTGTCACTGACGACCCGGGTTTCGCCTTTCGGCATCTTCAGGCGCTCAAGTGCACGGATAAACTTGAACTGACGCTTAGTAAATGAATGGTTCGTATTTATATAAGAAATAAATGTATCATTGAGTTTAAAGCCATTGCTGGCGAAAACGATTAACAAATAGGAATGCCCACCGATTTGAATGGTGAGTAGTTTTGAGAACTATATTTATTTTTGGTTATTGGAAAAGGTTTTATGATTATATTTATATAGGGTATAAAAGTGGAGAGCCTGACATATATAACTGCTCATTTAAAATCGGAAGACTGTTCAATTGTGTTCTATTTATTTCTAAAAATCGCTGGAAAAAGGGTTAATGAGCGTCCGTATTCCGGGATTTATAGATTGCAATGCTTTGTTGTACATATCAAAAATTGTCACCAATACATACCGCCAAAATATGTATCGTACTAAAACCAACAACTGTAGTAAAACAGCAAGTCATACGTATGAATTTGTCTTAAAAACAATTTCTTCTTCGATGTATAAATATCACTCAATTTCTACGAACCAACTCATACGTGAAGTCAGTGGCAGAGGATTAATAAACTTCGATGTAAGGCTTCATTTTTCATTTCCGTATCGGTTAACTTCCGGTTTGTTTTTCGGTTATTTAAACAGTTTTGCTATATTACGAGCGAGGCTTGGAGTAGCGTTTTGGTTTTCAGTATAATCCGAGCTTAAAAAAAAACTAAACGGAAAATTTTCTGTTATGCATACAACGTACACTCATAGATGTTTTTTAGTTAAAAGACGTAAGTGATAGACTGCATAGCTACATATATGAATACTCTGTTTTTTCACGTGGGATCTATTTGTTTATGTTTTAAACTTACTTTACTTGTAACCTTTTTGGCAGACGTTGTAAAGCAAATAATCTGACAAAAATATGTTACGTATATAAAGTATTTTTTTTAAATAACTGACTTCATACATTCGTTATACCAGTTTTCAAAAAAAAAAAACATTTATTTGTATAATCAATTATTATTAATAGTGGTTTAAATGCCGACAATTGTCATTTTATATTAATTATAAACTGTTATTTATGTCAGATTTAGCGGCGGGCTGCCAATGCGTTAACAAGGAGCTCGCTTAATCTCAAAGCAATTCTCGGTGTTCTGGGGAACGAGTGAAATTTTTCATCACTCCTATGCAATTATATGCAATACTTTAATTTGAATTCATGTCCACTCCCAGTGTGTTTGAATTCATGTCCACTCCCAATGTGACTGAGTAACAACAACTGTTTGTTACTCAGTCGCTCAACCTCACTTTTTTCAAAGTGAGTAGTAGAGAAAGAAGGATAAGGCTAGTACAGTACTAGTGGTTGACTAATCGCTATAGCTACACCCAGTTATTAAATACTCAGGATGAGAGGAGAGGAAATAATTTGAATTGACATCACAAACACCCAGTCTTCGATCACAACTTTGAATTGAATAATTCTCAAATTCACTATGATTGGACCGGGAATCGTGATCGGTAGAGTAAGCTCTAACCAACTGGGCCACAGCAGGCGACAAACTAATAATTTTAATTTGTTGAAATCACTTGGTTTGTTATCGGTCATTGAAAACAGCAGTTAATACTGAAACAATATTTTAATGTGAGTGTGTGTGCTTGAAAACAAATGCTTTTGATATTATGGTTTTCAACACGATTATTCTGAACGTAAATGCTGCGGTGACGTAGATCCCCCCTCACTGTCTAGTTTTTTTTTTTTAATAATAAACTAAAATAAAACGTTAATGCACTTATATCAAATCAAATCCATAATGTATGGTGCCGTGGCTTGTATCCAAAAGATTCTGAAATATGTTTACAGACTATGAATCTTGAAAAAAGTCTTAATAGAGTAATGCAAAGTTCAGGGGTAATCAACTAAGTACATTCGCGGACTCGGGATTACAGAGCGCGCAAGGAGGTGTATAAATCAACTCCGCCGTCATATTTGCACCGTACAAAATTGAGATTTATGTAAAAGGCAAAGATTTACATTGGACGCCCGAAGGCTTTGGCGAGGTGTAGATTTTTCGCGGAAAGTTGCTAACAATTTTTATTAACGTCAGCTAAAAGTTGTCTGAATAAGAGATCTGTTCTAGCGCTGGGATAAAATTTGTTAAAACTTATTATTACATCATGTTGTTTTTTTTTTGTATTCGTGTATTTGTAAACAATTTTTGCTTCTCATGCAAAGTTTGAAACAGGTTCAAGAATAAACACTTTTTGTTCGATCAAAGTTGTCACTTTGAAATTATTTCGTATTAAAGATTTCGACTGAAGGTGCTTGGTGGAATTTCAATATTTAATTTGAATCGTTCAAATTATGTACAATCACACAGATCAATCAGACGTTCAAGTGCACGGATGAACTTGAACTGAGTTGAAAAAAAAGCTTTAAATATCAATAATAATAATTTACTTGAACGCCTGAAGATACCGAAAGGCGAATCCCGGGTCAATGGTGACAAAAACTGTGGGAATGTATATGATTTGAACAATTCAAATTTATTTCGTATTTGTTATTACAGTTAAAATTGATAAATCAAATAAATAATATGAATTTTAAGGCGTTTGAGTGCATGGATGTACTTGAACTGACGTTTAGTAAATAAATGTATCGTGTTTATATAAGAAATAAATTCATCACCAAGTTTATTTATTTATTTATTAAATTAATATTGCACAAGGTTGACAAATTATAAATTTAAAACTTTTACATAGGAGAAAAAAATTGTACAATTTAATATTAAAAGCAGTAGAAAAAAAATGGCAAAGAAGTCAACTGAGTAAGCTCCGACGAACTCTACTTTAATACATTAAAAATAGTATTCGTCGGAACTCACCCACGTCTACGTGGAATATGTCGACATCTGAAGCAATATTGTTGAACACTGTAAAAACTCTCCCCAGTGGCGTCCCCATTGGCAGGCTGGTTCTACACCTTGGGAGAACAAACAATTCATGTCTACGATTTCTCAAAATTGGCCATTGCTAGTGAAATGAATTAACCCAGCTTTTCCAAAATGATGGGTCGCGATCCGGTACATGGTCGCAAAAAGCAAAATGCCGGGTCGCCAATTTTCTAAAATAAATCTGTATATTTAGTATATAATTTTGTCATATCTCTTATTAATAAGTTATTGTTACATTTGATTTCTATGTAGGTTTATCAGACTAAATTATTTTGTATAATAACACATAAATATACTGTTTTGTTTTACCTATAGGCCGGTAGTATCGGCCATAACAAATTTAGTGGGTCACGAAGGAGAAATATTAAAATAACCGGGTCGCGGTGGAAACTTTTTGGGAAACGCTGGATTAACCCATTGGAATGCCTTTCAATTCCATTTTTGTACTTGAACGCCTGAAGATGCCGAAAGGCGAAACCCGGGTCGTAAGTGGAAAAAACTTGTGTACATAATTTGAAAGATTTTGATTTAATATTGAAATTCCACCAAACTCCATCAGTCGAAATCTTAAATTATAATATTTTGACTAATGACTATATTTTATATTATAATTTAATTATATATTATTTAAATTATAATATTTTGACTATGGCTATATTTGAAGAAAATAACATTACGTGAAAGCATAGTTCCGGGACTCAAAATGTTAAATAAACGAAAAACGTATTTTTAATATGCGAAGAAAATATTTAAAGAGAAAATAATATTGTTACATACTCTCTGTAGAACTTCAACGGCATCAAAATGGATCCATTGATCTCACTGTTTTTACTGGTTTTTAATTAAATTATTTAAATCTCAAAACATACTTATGATGAAAATTACTGATTGTATTATAACACAAAGTTTTCTGCTAGCTTAAATGACCGTAAAGTAATTACATTCCAAAAGTTTATCACATATCCTGAAATCAAATTAAATGTCAAACAATGGAAGTGAAGTTAGTTAACTATTTCCTCATTTAATTCAATCAATCGTGAAACTCATCCGACGACAATATCTCTCTGATTATACGCGCAAACGAATTGTTGAGATTTAATCATATAACCAAACAGGGAGTTTGGATAAACCCTTTGTAGAATTTATACTAGGGCTGCCAAAACAATTTTAAATTGTATAATGTTTTTGTTTTTGTTTTTGCAATGTAAGATACACGTGAATAATTTTATTTTTATTTTGCATGTCCGCTGCCATTTGGAAACATATGGCATCTTAATTAAGGTATCTCAACATAAGTTTTTCTACAAAAACTGCTTGGGAGAGAAAGACAGAGCTAGGACAGAACAAACATTTTTTTCGAACACTCATGCTTTCGACCTGAAACCATGTCATGGAAGCCAACGGCATGAACTACTATGTCGCGGACCCGATATTAATAAATTTACATTTAAAAAAAAAAAAAAAATTTCAACTCCATTATGAAATACAAAACTTCGTTAGGCAGGATCTGTGACACAAAGAAGTAGATTGAGCAAAAATTGGAGAATTTAATTTAAGCAAGCTCTGTAAGAATTTTCAATCAACGAATATAGCTTTTGAGTTGCGCAATATCAATTATTTTTCGTGTAAACAATTTTTGTACTAATTTCAAATTTATACTTTAAGATCAGTTTTGTGCATCACAAGCACTGGTTCTGGTTCTGATCCAAATACATAAATAAATGTCAAATGAGTGCAAAAGAGGGGTTTTTTTTTTAATTCAGGGGAAGCACTGAGGTTCGGAGGTTTTTAGCGGTGGTCGAAAATTTTCAGTTGAAAGTACAAATATTTATTAGTGAACCTTTTTTATGTATAGGTTATATCGGGGGTCATCAGATTATTTTTTGAGATTTTCATGACAACTGTTGGGGAGCACCGTTTTAATTAATAAATGAGCTCCTGATAAGTGAAATGAGCCGTGTGGAATTTTAGGAAAAAGTGAGTCAAGTGTATTTAATTTTTCTAAATGTCTTAATTTATCATAAAAGTATAGTAATCTCAGTAAATACAAACTGTTTAAGTGTTATCTGTTTAATAAAATCAATCATAACACCAAAGTAAAGACGTGATTTTACTTAAAAGTGTAATAGAAAAGTTTGATCATTTTACTCATTATTTCACTAAGCTTCTCAGTGGCTCAAATATAAAATAAATTTCAGAAGTTTAAAAATAATATATGAAAAAGTGAATTTTTTCTACAGCTGCATATAGGTACAATAAAAAAAACACTGGAATATTGTCCATCAGTTTACTTTAATCATTTAAAATTATTTTTAACTGAATGAGTATTAAATTGAAATAGCTTCTCACGTTGTCGTTGCCACCCCTGAAATACCGATATGAAAGTATTTAGGAAGCGCCGCCGTGGTATTTGAATTTGGTGCCTCAGAGAAATGTCAAATTGATTTGCCGGATGACAATCAGATCCTATAAATAATTCGACCGTTATGGATTCTAGAAATAGTTTCACACCCTCGCCGCTAAGAGCTATTATTTTAATGAACGTGTAGACTGTAGAGAATGAATTAAAAGATTTTTTTGAGCAATCGAAGAAATTGTCAATTGATTTTTTCTTCATAAATTACATGTATAAAATCCATAAGTTAATAAAAAAGATGTAGATTTATGATACATTTGTAATAGTATGCGTGTTTTAAATACAACCCTGAAATGCATAGATGACTTCGAAAAGTACAACAGACTTTCAACAAAACAACGCTTACGAAACGTGTTAATTTATTTCTTCAAAAATAATCCCAGCCAGATCATTACAGTCAATGGAATTAATGTGGAAGATCTGTGGTTGCAAAACACGATTGCGCAACATGCCACACCTTTAGATAATTCCAGTAACAAACCTCTAAAAAATCACTCTATTATTTTATATTTTGAAGTTTCTCTGCTAATAATTATTAAATATAAAATAACTTAGATTATTTCACGTATTGTGCTACAGACTGTGACACGTGTTTTGTCTCTTTCAGAGGCATCCTTAAACAATCTTACTTTCACAAATGCTTGTTTTAGTGCGAATAATTTTATTTTTATTTATGTTGATATATTATAAAAATTAAAATTAAAAATAAAGCTTTCACGAAGTTAACCCCTGAATCCATTGAAAGTAATAATTATTAATATTAATTATTATTTGATGTGGTTTTCTGTTGCTTTTCTGTATTCATACTATATAAAACCACTAATTGTATGACTTTCTTTCATAACAACTTAACGATCAATAAAAATCAATTCCAGCTTCGCAATCTTGAGTTAGTGTCAAGTTGTTCTTAGATGATATTGCTATCATTTATATATCGACTGTGGAAAGAAAAGTGGACGTAACCCACACATAGCAAATTTTACAGGAGGCGCAAAAAACGTAGTTTGATGATTTTAGGCCATATTCAAATTATGAAATATACACAACCTGGAAGTGCAGGGAGACTTCTAAACTGGTGTTTTATTGACATTAATTAAATAAATTTACTAGGAAAAACCGTTTTTTCAGTCTTTTTTCTTGGTTTCAATTTTCACAGGCTCATCTTTTGTCAAACTTAAGAGTTAAATTTAGATACTAATTCGGCATTTGCAGCTCACATATTTTTGATATAACGTGTATCAAGTTTGATACATTGCGATTATTGAAAAAAAGCTGTTCTGAAAAAAACTGTGGGTTACGTCCTTTTTCCTTTCCACAGTCGATATTTCATTACTTCGTCACAGAGGCAGTACTCTTCATCATGACAGTTCTGAATAATCCAATCAAAATACGTCTTAGTATCCAATTTCTCCATCCAACGCTGAATTCCACCCCGCGCTCCCCGTCAACCCTTCCTACCGCCACGATCTGTATCGGCTAGGTATGTAATGAACAAGCATAATCCAAAATTAATGATGCATTTCATCCCTTTGTCGAGGCGGCCATGTTGTATTGGAATGCGCTTTATTAGCGACCGTCTGGAATAACTCCACCCACCCTTTGCCTGACTTACCCCTTTGACTGACCGATACCACTGAACACAATATTATTGCATGAAATATAATAATAAAGCTGAATTTCTGTTTGGCATTTAAAGTATTATATTAATATGGGAAAAAATAGTGTTTTCATTTTTTAATAAGAATTATCAAATGGGCCCATTAGCAGTGAAGTGAGCTAAGTTGTATTTTAGAAAAAAATTTAGATGCGTTGTAATATTCTGCACATCTTAAGGCATCGTAAAAGTAAAGTAACCCCAGTTGAAGCACGTTGCAAAATTGTTACCTCCGTAAAATAAAAATATGCAATCCACCAAAACACCAAATAAAGACGTGATTGTACCAGATAAAATTTTTACCATTTTACTAGTTGGCTCACTTCACCCCTAGAGGGCCCGAATATTGTTGAAAGCGATAAGGCATAAAGCTTTCATTTGATCTGAAAATGAACGTTGATATATTTATAACTATAATAGTCACTTTTAAGCTGTTTGCTGTCAACACTTAAAGGAGTAAAAAACTATTAGTGATAGAATTATGATGATACAATATCTTAGTGTTTTGTATTTGTTGATCTTATAAATTCATTTCATATTAATTTCAATGGATTCGGCGGTAACTTTGTAAAAGTGCGTTTTTAATGTTAAATTAAATTTGATAAGTTTGTTATTACACGTATAGTGTTTCAAACGTGCTTCGTCTCTTAAAGAAGAATCGTCAAATAGAACACTGAAATTCCTCATCGACGGGAATTTCTCACTGGTTGGGAACCAATGGTCTACGCGCTTGATAATGACACTAACAATGTTTTTACACTCAGGCTTCCTAGTGGGGTCATTTACATTGCAAAATTCTTCATATAAATACCAATATTTTTCATCTGATATTAATTGTAATCTTCAATGCCACCCTCAATAAATGCAATGAAAATATGTCTGAAGTCACTTTGTATCCCGTCGCTTCTAGATACCATTTTTGTCGTTTTGGTACTAAAATTTGAAGTATCAAAAAACTTCCAGTAAATTAGTTTGATATTCCAAAAACAGTTACGAAATTTTAAACATATCATTCCAGTTCAACAACACAAAAGGTTTTTATTTTTATCCTAAAATACATGTTTATTATAACCATCGTAAAATATTTTATTGTTCAGAGTTGTTTTGGCAAAATTTTACATACATGTATTAAATAACATTAAAAGTTTTAATTGCTTCGCTTATTATGTTGGAGTGATTGTTTATCTACGGTGTTAAATATTGAAACATTAAATTGAAAATCATTCGTTTTAAAGCTATAACAGTAATAGTTAATGTGCCGCTAACCGCAGGCTGTTTAAGTTACAAAGCATTGCACAAATTTTATAAAAGGATTACTTCAACAAAGTTTCAATTTGTTTGTCAAAATTTATTTTTATTTGAGAGAAAAAAGTTCAATTATTTAAACATGAAGATAAATTTCAACATTTAAGGTGTTCACTGTCAATACTTAGTGGAAATACATTACATAAAAAAATAAAATATAAATATTTTTTTATTAATTTCCATATTTATTTATTAAGAACAGGACCGGTTTTGCACATGAAAAGCGTTATCAACTGATAACAGAATACAGAACAAAATACAATTATGCAATTGTATTTTGTTCTGTAAGCGTAACACTGTCATATTGTATAATCCTATCATTTGATAATGTTCGTAATGAAAGAAACCGGTCCTGGTCATAATAGATAAAAGTGGGAATTAGTACAAATGTGTATTTTATTTATTGAATAAATTTTAACAATTCGAAAAATATTTCGTTTCTTTTATAAGAGAGTAAGATATAAATTAATTGTTTTTTTTTTGAATTGTCAAATTTCGCTTTTATATATTCTGTTTTTTTTTGTTGTGTCAGCCAGTTTATAATTTGTTTATAATAAAACATATAAATGGTATTTCTTAAATATTCAACGAGGAGTTAAAACTCGATTACTACTTCTGGATCCAGAGTAATTCCATTTCTCAATTTCACTATTTCAGAAAAATATATTTACTATTGATTTCGAACATAGCCAAAAAAAGTTTATTATTATTGTTCGCTTTTCAGTTCGGCCTGACCACAGTCGGTGCCCAATGATGCCCACCCCCCACGTATGCGTTCTAGTGGCTTATCCATATATACATTAAATTTGGCGTACTCAACCACGAAAAACATAAAAATAAAATGACCATGTAACTTTTCTAGCAAAAAATAGAAGGTTTAATAACTGAATGTTTGATTTGATTTTACTTTTGTATGTAAAAAAAATACTGGCCTATTTTTTAGTATGTGCCTTTAAGGATGTTGGCCGCGTTTCTTGAACGTGACCATACTCCTCAAATCGTAAGGATAAGGATGACTTGTCGCAGCGAGCACGAAACTCAGTCTAAATTTAGTGCAGCTTGCTTCATAACAATGACAATGTTAAAATAATGTGTACGAGACAAAAAACAAATAATGTTGTTTTTATCAACTAAAATAATTTATGAATTTGTCATGATTAAATTCAAATCTACAGATAAATAATATTTTTTACTTTTTTTACTATTTTATTTTTTTGTTCTGGAGTAGTGGTTAGCATTATTGGGCTTCCGTCCTTTATTTCATAGGTTCATGTCTCAGCATGAACAGCGTTATTTTAATTGATTGATCGATTTCTGTTCAAAGGCATGGGTGTTTGTGATGTCTACAAAATCCCTCTCACCCTTTCCAATCCCTTAACAACTGGGCGTAGCGAGAGCGATTAGTTAACCACTACTCCTGTCCTTGTCTTATCCTTCGATACCTACTACTCTTTTTAAAAAAGAAAGGTAGACCGACCAAGTAACAAACAGTTCTCGTAGAAAAGGTTCTGTTTAGATACCTCCATTAGGAGCCTATACTATCAACACTGGGAGTGGATATGGATAAAAAAAACTGAAAAGTTCAATGCTATATTTTATGACCAACTTTTTATTTGGAAATCTTAAAAAAGCTGGCTTTACAAAATTTGCCTTATTTGAAATTATCTAAAAAGTTTTTCAATATTTAAAAAAAAAAATCTTCAGGGTTAAAATTGATAACAATTTTAATTTTGAATGAAGCAAGAATATCTCGTGTTTAAACTTTAGTGAATACCCCTGAAATCTAAATAGCTTTAATAAACTAAAGCTGTTTTGACATTCATTATAGTTTTGTTGAATTCATAATATGTATTCTATGACACAGAGCAGTAGAGTGAAAATAAATAATAAACAGTGTTGAAGCACAGTAAACAGTTTTGATTTGTAGTTAAAAAATATTTGACATCACGTTAAGTCATAATTCATTAACGCTGAATGAATTATAAACAAATATTAATGTTGTTTTGAAGTTCGAAAATAATTAAATTTTGCATTAGTTGACCAATGTTTCAAAAGCATTATTTGTCACTGTGAAAACAATATTGTTGACTCTTTAATAATTATCGGGTTACATAAAATTAAAATAGTGAATATTCAATTTAAGAATACACCGCAACATTTTCCCAATTATAACTGCTGATAAAAAATATGTAATCAGTGATTTGCTTAAATAAGTTGTTAAATCTGGTATAAAATAATTAATTAAACTTAGCTTACATGTAAAAACATAAAGAGTACTTAAGTTATATTATAATTATGCTCATAACTTAACAAAAGAAATATTATATACTAGGAACATGCTGTATGTAAGAACAGTATTTTTTAATTGATTTATCGATTTGAAAAGTGGCATGTATGTTTGTGATGACTTAGTATTCCCTCCCAACCTTTAAATTCTAAAATAACAGGGCAAACCAAGTAGGGCATTCAATCCTATAGTAAAATTAATTAAATCAAATATTTTATACTAGGAAAAGTACTATAGGAACTCCGGGATTTCGGAATTACAAAATTGAACAGGATGTCAGGATTTTGGGATTCCGGATTGAAGGTTTTAGTGCCGAAAGCGATTAGCTTACCAATAATCATGTCGTCATTCATTGCTATCCTGTATATCCTTTCTATCTATACTATTAACATAGTAACTAGCAGTTATCGTAGAAGAATTCCAGTTGAGGTACTTTCAATAGGAGACCATATCAACTGTGGAAAGGAAAAAGGACGTAGCCCACAGTTTTTTCAAAACAGCTTTTTTTCGATAATCACAATGTATCAAACTTGGTACACGTTCTATCAAAAGGATGCAAGCTGCAAATGCCGAATTAGTATCTAAATTTAGCTTTTAAGTTTGAAAAAGATGACCTTGTAAAAAGTTAAAACCAAGAAAAAAGCCTGAAATAAAGGGTTTTCCTAGACAATTTCTCTAATTAATATTAGATTATGTCAATTAAACACCATTTCAGAAGTCTCCGTGCACTTCAAGGTTGTGTATAATTCAGAATTTACATATGGTTCAAAATAATCAAAACACGTTTTTTGCGCCTTCTGTATAATTTGATATGTGTGGGTTACGTCCTTTTTCCTTTCAACATGCGATATGCTCTAAATTGAAAGCTAACATGGGTTAAAAAAAGTAATTTCTAACAAAAAATAAAAGTAATAATGATACGGCAAATCTATCTTAAATAAATGTGAAACACAAACTCATAAAATAACACTACAAGGTTAAGAGTGTTCATGACAGTTCGATATTCAATTAGTCGACCAGTTCCAGTGAAATACGTTCATTCTATGGCGAGAGTCTCGAGTATAAAGAAATAAATAGTGTTGAATTTGAGAACACGGCTATCGTGCAAAGTGTGGTGTTATAAATATGGTGCTGAGATTTCATCAATAAAATCAATTAAACCGACTGCTAAAGTGCTAAAAAGAACCATTAATATCGGCTAAGCAGACTGGTTTGCGAAACAAACTCACTGCCTCGTGGCATAGTGTTTAGTTTGTTAAATAACAATTATTTAATAAAAAACATTTAAATTTTAACTTTGATAACAGAATTTTTAAGGACAGAGACGAACAAAAAAAAAATCAAAGATGAGAGGTTCGGAGGGGCTTGCGCGAGCCCTTTGTGAAATTTCACTAAGGCTGACTTCTGACTTAAATCTAGTACAGTAGTACATTTTTAGCCATTTACATTAATTAGTTTACGGACAATTTCATATTGTTACATATTATAAGTGTATTAAGTAACCATCGATTGCTATAATTGCTTAGGAGTGATAAAAAATTCACTCCTTCCCCAGAACACTGAGAATTGCTTTGAGATTAACCGAGCCCATTGTTAACGTATTGAAAGCCCACCGCTGAATATGTGGAATATGAAAATGGTACTGCTTAAATTGAATGACCAAAATAGTATGGATATGAATAATGAGGACAATGATAGGAAAACGTAATCAAAAAGTATATTAAATTGTGATTGAAGAAATTAAGACGGACGTAATAAAAAAAAATGTTTTAATGAATGGAATGGTATAAGATGATAACTTTATAATTTATGTACAATCGACAAAGCGGTATGAAAAAATAGTGTGAAAACAAAAAAAACTATTGACAGATTGGTAAATAATAGTAGTTAAAATTGAATTGAAAGCTTTTTAGTAGATAAGTTGTCGGTATTGTTAATAATAATATTTTATAAGCATTGGAACAGTAATGTAAAATTATATAAAAATTACAGCCAGCTGGGATTGCTATACTAGAGGAATAAACAATAAAATTGTTCAATGTAGGATGGGTGTCACAAACATTATTTTTTTAATTTATAATAGGTGTCTTTTGCAAGGACCAACGCGTGACTTTTTATGATACATAATAAATCAATGACTGTCAATGAAATAGTTCTGCCAAATTTTCAATAACGAAATACCGGTTTGTAGTGTTGAAAAAATGTAATATTTATTAAAAACTCATATGAAATACTGATATCACGTGTGGCAAAGATTTTTTTTTTATTTATAATGTGCGACTTTTGCAAGGACCAACGTGTGAACTTCAATGTAACATCAAAAATAAATGACATCAAAAAAATAATTCTGTCAAATTTTCAATAATGAAATGCTGGTTTGCAGTATTAAAAAATGTCATATTAAATAAAAACTAATCCTAAATACTAGTATTGAGACCGCATAAAAACTGTTCAAGTGCCTATCTGAGAAAAAGGCTTTTTAAACACTTACGTAGAGCGAATCATTGGAAACCATAATCTACATATTATATAAGTGAACAAACAAATTTAGTTTAATATTTTTTAATGCCCTTAAATTTCTTTGAAATTATATAAACGATTTCTGTATTAATTCAGTGTCTTTATTAAGACCTTATTTATTTAAGCTAACTTGATTGATAAAAATCAAAGAATAAATAAATATTGAAATCCCAACTATGTCAGTATGTAAAGAATATAATCACCTGACATTAAATAATATACGAAAATGATGGGCAGAGTTTTGCTTGATTTAATACTCTATCGCAGCGTAAACACGGATAGTACATGTCCCAAAGAACGAATAGATTTTTAAGAACGTGACCAAGAATACGGTGTACGTTGAAGCGTCTGAAAATCGTTTAGCAACTTGCATGATCTGTCAAAAGCGCTTCTAGCGATGCACTTTGCTGCAGCCATACAAGCGTCTGCTTTGAGGATGAATATCTGCAAACGATTCGTAGCCGAAGAAAATGTACAACAATAACTCGAACAACAATTGAGTTTTATTCTATACAAAGCTTTTAATTTAATCAAAATACAAGAGTGAATCTATAAAACGCTAGATGAAAACTAGAACGAAACTGAAAGCTTTCAATATATTATCGTATTAACAATGCAAAAATTTGACGACTAGTTAAAAAATATGAAACCTTACTTTAACTATTAGTGATTAGGAATTCTAGTTATTAAGAGTCATCGGTCAAAGAAAAATACGCAGCAGAGACGTTTGTAAAAAGAGATTTTCCTTGCTTCGCTTTGCGCCCAGTGAAGTTGGCAACTCTGATTCGGCTTTTTCACTTGATCAAAATGTTCACTTACATCAAAAAATTATACGCAAGCGTTTGAAAAAAGAGAGTAATCATCCGATTATATGTTCGACAGTCGAAAAAAAAGGGGGGGTCAGCGTTTTCTTTACTGCGGCCTTGTGTTGAATCAGATAAATGGATGTTGCCTTTAGAGATGAAAAGGTTCTCCACCACTGGCTTTGCCCATAAGTGGCTAATTCATAATTTATCATATCATGTCGGAAGCCCAAAACAAGTACTGTGAATTTGATTGTCAATATTTCAAGACAGACATATCTTTAACGTACATACAGAAGTCGTTGGGTAATACATTGATTGTTTAGATCAGAGATACTCGATCTTTTTTTCGTCTGAGCCGCATGCCAGTTTTTTTTTCATTACGTAGGCCGCAGCATATAAATAGTAATACGTCAACATACCACATACTATACATAAATGTAAATACACAAAAATACAAATGTATACAAAATTTTCAATCGTATTTTTTGCAAACAATACCAGATGTTTGAAAAAGCATTTTGTGACGATGATTGTTTGAGCCTCACATTAAATCTGAATGGGCTGCAGGTTGAGTATCGCTGACTTAAACTCTAGAGTAAATAGCAAACGAAAAAACTGATCCTTTGGAAAACAAGCCTCCAGCCTCAACTTTTTTTATGTTACATAAATAATTGTAAGGTTAAAATATGATGAAAAAACCGAAATCTGACACAAATAACGCGAAGAAGTTGTATGTGTAGAAAAAAAGAATATCTATCTTAGAATTCAAAGCTCTTTCATTTTGTCCATACTATCTCGGAGAAGATAAGTTGAACCAATAGCAAATAATTATCATAAAAAAAAAATTATCTCCATAAAAAGCTCATACAGGTGACATTGGGAACCGCTATGACGTAAACATATATATTCCGTCCAAGTAATGAAGAAGAAATAAAAAAAGAAGGCTACCTAAAAAAACTATCCTTTTCAAAAGACAAGCTGACGAACATTTCTTGTACTGCACTTCCATTGCGCCGATGAACCGTGCAATTTTTCACACCGTTCAGTGTATTTGAAAGCTTTCGAGTTATTAATGATTGAGATTACAAAGTTTATGATTAGTACTTTCAAAAGCTGCCTTGAGCTTTCGCTATACCAAACGACCTGTGAATTATGATCGTTAAATTAATTATTTATAATGTATTATTATAGTAATAAGATAATTATATGTTTTCTAGGTAATTTATGAAGAGCTGTACATAATAATTATGATTTAACTTCGCAGTTAATCTCTAGAATTGAAAAGGCGACGAAGAATAATTGAAAGGTGAAGGTATTGATAATGTATATATGAGCCGTAATTATTATTGAGTGTTAATCTCGTTGTTAGTTGTTTGGATTCGTTCTATATAGAAATTTAAACGACTAAAATCAAAAAGAAACTTTGTTTTTTTAGCATTTAACCCTCCAAGGACGAGCGTCACCATATGGTCACGTAAAACACCGTTGTCTATTGATCCCACTATTCATACTTTTTCTACCTGAATATCGTTGCTTTCGCTCATATTTGTTTAAGAAGGGTACGGACTACAGTTAGTCATCAGCCGTGGGAACAGGAACGGTCTCCAAAAGCACATGTGATTTTTTGAATTTCCGTTTTTTTTAATTTACTTTTTGAAACTGTTAGATATTTTTTTATAAAAACATAAAATTATTTACAGTTATTTTGCTAATATATTTGTTTTGAAATTATGTTGATCTAAAGAGGTCAAATTGTAAATATTTAAAAAAAAATCACGTTTAGCTATATTTCAACCCCGAATGTTTGCAAGCCCATCCGGTCACTTTTGTCCTTACTACTGTCCGTACTCAATATTACACGGTAATAAAAGGATGAGCATGACCATATAGTCATGCGGGGTTTCTATACAACGACTTGGCGTTTTTTTTTTTTTTAATTTTGGATAGCAATAAAAGTTATCCGTGACTTCAATATGGCTTAGAAAATATTTTTTTTATCGGAAAAAGCTCTCGTCTCTGGAGGGTTTTAAGCAATATTTTAATTAAAATTTAAGACAGAATTTTTCTGCGTTAAATAACCGAGTCGAGTGTCAAGAGAGACCTGTGTGTTGTAAAGCTAATTTATGTATAAAAAAAGAATTTTATAAAAAGGAAACTGTTCAATTTTACTGAGATTAACTAAATTTGAATCGTTCAAACTATGTACATTCTCACAAATTTTGTCACTAACGACCCGGGTTTCGCCTTTCGGCATCTTCAGGCATTCAAGTGACATGACAAAATTTGTGAGAATGTACATAGTTTGAACGATTCAAATTTAATATTGAAATTCCACCAAGCACCTTCAGTCGAAATCTTAAATGAGATTAACTACTTAAAATATTGCTGTATGCATAAATGTTACGTAAAAATAGTGAACAGATAATGATACAGAATATGGAATAATTAATTAATAGTGAAATGGTTTATGCCAACGCAAGATTATACAATTGACAATTCGGTAATTTATGAAAAAATACCCATATGTATATTATATTCTCGCTTAAAATGCGCGTATAGAGAATTTTGAAAAACGATAAATTACTTTTTGGCAGACGATATATTTCAAATAACCCATCCGAAAACGAAATGCTTTTTTTACATAGTTATAAATTTGTGTCGAGTATGCAAAACAAGATATCCAAAAAAATCTGAAACAAAGCTGGAATTCAAATACCTAATATTGTGTACTGCGGTCAACATTAAACGATATAACGTTTCCCCAAATTTTATTTATTTTATAATAGATTTATTTTTATTAACTCAAAATAAAGTTGTTTTATATAATTTATTATACTATATTAACTAACTAATAACTCACAGAAAATACTCGATGGAAGTAATTATGGAATGCGCCATGTCCATAGTCCAGTGGTCAACGTCGCTTGTTTCAGTCGAAATATTCACGTGTTTGAAACCAACAATGGACCGATTCATAAATTATGTTTTTAATCAATTAATAAAATTTTATTTGAAGTTATGGATATCTGTAATTTATAAAACATCTTTTCACCTATCAGATCCTAAGGATGTGTAGCGCGAACTTAAATATGATTTGCTAAAAATTAGTCCTATCCCAGCTTTTTATAAAACAACTTTTTTTCGATAATCACAATGTATAAAACTTGATACACGTTCTATCAAAAGGATGTAAACTGAAAGTTCTAGATATATATATATAAATTTACCTTTTGACTTTGAAAATAAAAGGGCCTGTGAATATTGCGACCAGGAAAAATTACATACAAAAGATAATTCTTAATTAATATCAGACCAAGTCAATGAATAACCAGTTTATCAGTCTCTGTGCACTTCAATGATATGAATATTTCATAATTTGCCTTTGGCCTATGTGTGGGTTATTTTTTTTCCTTTCCACAATCGATAAGTGCATTTTATTATTATTATTAAAAGTTTGACGATGTATTTATTATAAGATATATATATATTTCTGAGATATAATGGGTACAAAACGCAGTCATTGAAATAAATTTTGAGAATCTCCCCTGAACTAAACAGAAATTGCAAGATTAGTTTATTACGAAAAAAAAGAATAACTATCAGCACATTTCATAGAAATCTCTAATACGCGAATAAAATACGATGGGAGCTTAGGAAAGGAGAGTGCTCACATGTTTTAATAAAGTACATTTTTTAATGTAACTAGTTTGTGGTTGTTAAAAATAAAACTGAATAAATTTTATGTTACCTTATAACTTCATGTTATTTTAATCAGAACTCGCCAGCGTCAAATTAAATTACTATATAAATTATATTGTAAAAAAATCCTAGATTAAGAAATATCTTAGAATTTTTTGTGCTAATATCTATTCTCGCTTGGTTGCATTTTAATTATAGTCAATTTCATTAATATTTTGTAAATCTATTTATCCTTTTCATATTTCTATTACTAATTGTTTGCTATTGTCTATGTTATTAATGTATTTTGTTATCAAATGAAAATTCGCGTGATAAACAAAACCGGTGTTGATTGTATTTAATAAATGTTGAAGTAGTACAAACGACTGTTTTTTTTTAAATTTAAACGTAATGTATTTTCATTCAAGATAAATAAAATAATTGTATTTATATTTTAATTAAGTAAGAAGTTTTTACTTAAGTACAATCAAATTCAAAAAAAAAAAATATCGGTGACGAGCTGCAGCTTTTTTTTGCCAAAACAATTTTACTTCGCCAAGTCAGTTTGATACTGAAGAAAATAAATGATTTAATAATTCATTTACTATAGTATTAAACTTTATTTAATAAAAAAAATAAAACAATACAAGGGTCGTTATCTGTATAATTTTTATATATTTTTAAATTGTTAAAACCATATTTCGATTGTACTTCAAAAATAGTTTAACACATTCCAAACTGGCGTAGCTAACTGTTTAAGTAAGATTTTAAGAGTCTAGATAAAAAAAATAATCCCTTAAAAAATATTGAATATTTTTATTTCGTAAGTTATTACTCATCTCTCCCGTTGACAAGCTTTCCGTCTGGCATACAAAAATCTCGAAGCGGTAGCAAAGTATGGCGATCTCCACTTAATCTGTAAACCTCTCATAAATCAAGCATTAGTTTCGCGGAGCTTTTTGTATCAGCTGGGAAGAAAATTTCGCACCGTGCACCAAGATTAGTAAACTTGCTTTTGTGTCTGTTTTCGGCCGTCACGCTATTTTTCCGACCACAGATTTCATTTACTAGCATATTATCGATTTAGATTTTGTACAAAAATATAAACACAAAGCTGTATGCAGAAATAGAGACGTATACAAAATAAGATTTTTCTTTACGACGAAGCTGATATAATTGATTTAAAATTTTATAAGAGATTTTGACGTTTTTTACGCTTGTAAGATTAATTTATTTATAGTTTATTGTTTATGAATGACGTCCACGGGAAGTCATCTAAATTCCACTTCGTTTAAATTTTTCTTTGACGATGTCAACAAGAACTCGCGTACATAAAAAAACGCGTTACAATTATTTTTATTTTAATATTACCAAAACTTCATTAAATATATTAGCAATGCAAAAGACTGCATGTTTCTTTTTTTGCTTTTACTTTATTACATAGTTTCAAATATTTTTTTTAAAGAAATAATTTAAAAAACGTTTCAAGTGAGTAAATGATTTTTTGTATCTATGCCCGCTACTAATATGTAAAATATGGGCTTCTAATAAAAGTTTTTTTTTATGAGAGTGCAGTTACTCAAGTTTTTTTTCGAAGAGAATATGGATAGAAACAACAGGATTTGGACAGGACTAGTGGTAAACTAAGCTCTCGCTACATCCCGTTAATTTAGTATTAGAAAGGTGAGAGGTAATTTTTAAACATCACATCCCATCGAACAAAATCATAATAAAAATGCTGTTCGTACTGGTATTTGAATCTGTGAGGTGCGGCACGGAAGCCAACAACGTTGACGACTGTGCTATGGACTCGACAAAGATTATTTTGTTGTTATTAACTGTTGATATTACACGCCATGTTCGGCGTTCGAAACCAGTTTTCTTAAAAGTGGTTACTTTTAGGATGTTTACTTTCTATACCTGGTGGAAAGACCTTATATTAAGAAAAACACAATATTCCCCTGTACTTATTTCCACTTTAATTTATCAAGATCAGGATTCGCTCATGGCGATCGTGGCGAGCATCAGGTGAAAATTAGGGCATCCAATCCCGTTCAATTTTCTGATCCCGAAATCCCGGGATTGACACGGCTGCGATCCCGAGATTTCGGGACTGATAAATTTTGAGCAAACCCCGAAAATTGACACGAAATTGGCAAATCGAGGATTTTAAATTCTTCGGTGAGCTAAAAAAAAAACGAGTTTCTGAGATAATCTGGGAAAAAGAATAGCGGATTGAAGATTTCAAATTCTTCGGTGAGTTTATCTCGATCCCGGGATTGAAAATTAATCAACCCAAAAATCTCGGGATTGGAAAAGGGCTCCGGGATTGGATACCCTAGTGACAATGCTCACCATGAGTAAAACAGGTCATGATCTTAATAAATTAAAGTGGAAATAATACAGAGGAATATTTGTTTTTCTTAATGAAAGTTGAATTCGTACAAATTAATGTTTTACTTTTTGAATATATGTCTTTCCACAGTATTTTTTATATACAAGTTTTTACAGTGGAAACCTTGAAAGTCATTATTTTATTTTAATATTATTACTGAAACATCAGTATTTTTTAAAAAAAAGTGAGCAGAAATGATCCTTTAAGGTATTTTGATATCCATCTTTTTGGCAAAGCCATCCATAACTTGCTCACACATCATGATGTAGACCACGTTTCGGCAACTAGGTTAAGTAAACTAAAGTTTGAAATATAGGAAAACAAACAAAATGATAGCGGCGGATCGTAAATCTCCTTTTTAAAAATTGCTGACCAAACGCTGCGTTAGTTTTGCTTTAGATGCGTTCAATTTTCCATTAAAACAGTTTGTACTGAAATGATGGCAGTGGGCCATGTAAATATCTGAATACACAACTGGTTATTTATTGCCAAATGGACACATCCGATACTGGTTTGAAATTGCATACTTGCATTTTGGTTTATCTATTATGGTATAACTCTAACAGTTCAAAATTTTGCCTAATGATCATGATATTTAATTGAAGAATAATTAGTAACTATAATTTGTGTCAGGGTCTATGGTGCAGCGGTTAGCGTGTTGGAGTTCCGTGCCGGACTTTACGGGTTTGAGTTCCAGTACGAACACCATTTTTTCGATCGATTTATCAATTTCTGTTCAAAGGCATAAGTGTTTGTGATGTCTAAAAATGTCCTCCCATCTTTTCTAATCATTGAATAATTGGGTGTAGTCAGAGCGATTAGCAAACCGCTAGTCCTGCTCTAGCTTTATACTTCTGTCCCTACTACTCTCTTTGAATAAAATAGGTAACAAACTAAAATAGGTAACAAACTAAAAAGGCAACTGAGTAGCAAACAGTTCTCGTAAAAAAAATCTGTTGAGATACCTCCATCAGGATGCCATATGCTTCATATTGAGAGCGGACATGGAAAAAAAATTGTGTTGGCTTTACTGTAAATAGCATATGACAAGAAGTTCTGGTGAAAAGATCTTCGAAAGAGTAATATTTACATACATTGATATTGCAGATCACCGTGACTAGGGCATCCAATACTGAACAAATTTTCCCATCCTGGGATTGATCGTTCACCACAAAATCGTGTCGCAATTGTTTGAGATTCTCGGAGAATTTCGTGACTCACAAATATTGGAATCAAGATTTTTTTAGTTTGCTGGCTGATTTCAAAAACCTGGGAATATACGAATTCACCGATTATTAAAAAGTGTGACAGCTTTTTTTTGACTCGCTCCAACAAAAAAATAGTGAATTCACAGTTTCCACGAAATTTTTTTACGTGTACAGGATTTGACAAATTTTTCACTTGCTATCTATCCATAATCCTGAAATTACGAGATTTCGAGATCACAAAATTGAACGTAGTACCGGGATTGGAGTCCCTAACTTTGACCAAAAGGAAACGGTAAATGACTTTTTTGTTAAATTCTTTGATAAGATGTTCTTACAAATTACCTTCTTTTAAAATATCTAGCTTTCCATAGCTTTAAAAACCTTGAATTTCATCAGCATAATTAAAATGACAAAATATCATTATTTTTAAAAATAAGCTTTGACTGTCGAAGAAATTACAGCGCAGCCTGTTAATTTTTTATTATATTTGAATGTTATATATAATAATATATTAATAAATAAACCAATCATTATATTCATGATGAATATTCATAAACAAATAAGTCAGTAAAAAGTGCATCTTTCCCGTTGTTAACAGTAAACTGCTAACGCAATATTAAACAGGTATTATTATGCTTATAGATATAGGACTGCCTCGCGTGCACGTGGGCGAATGATATGGGGTGGAAAAGCTCCTGAATCGATTTCACTGAAGCAAATTTACTCCCCAATTAGGTGGGCATAATGGGGTTGTAATTTAAATTTATAACACAAGCGCAGGTAATTGATAATATATTGTAAGATAGAAATCCTATTCAGGCTTCTACGAAGAAACATTATCTTTTGAACTTGTCTGTCTAGAATCTTAAAGACTGGATATATCAAATTACAAGTAAAACTTTTTTAGAACAGAATACGATCGCTTTTTAGTTGAATTATTTGAAATCATCAAGATTGTACAATATGAGTAACATTTGAAAACAAGATGCATTATTAATTCATGTATATATTGCTTTTTAATTATTGCAATAAGCAAACCCGTACATTTTTATCAAAAATGTTAATTTATACCATATATATAAGTGAAAAAAAAACAAAGTATTTTTAAAAAAATCTCATCTCAACTAAAACGCACTATTTATTTAAAAAAACAAGACTAAACGTTAGTAAAATAAAATACATCAATAAGTTTTGATTTTTTTAACCTTTTTTTGGACATTCATACCATAATAAATTTTGAAACAATATCTGTCAAATTTGAATCGTTCAAACTATGTACATTCTCACAAATTTTGTCATTAACGACCCGGGTTTCGCCTTTCGGCATCTTCAGGCATTCAAGTGCACGGATGAACTTGAACTGACGCTTAGTAAATGAAAGTTTCGTGTTTATATAAGATATAAATGCATCACTGAGTCCAAAGCCACTGCTGGCAAAAAGGATAAGCCCATGGGAATGCCAACAGATTTGACTAGTGAGCAGTTTCATTAAACCACAAATTTTGATTAACAACACGAAACTTTAACACTAATTTACTATAGAGTTCAGTCAATCTTGCTGTACTAGCAATATTGATATAATTTAAGATTTCGACTGAAGGTGCTTGGTGGAATTTCAATATTAAATTTGAATCGTTCAAACTATGTACATTCTCACAAATTTTGTCATTAACGACCCAGGTTTCGCCTTTCGGCATCTTCAGGCATTCAAGTGCACGGATGAACTTGAACTGACGCTTAGTAAATGAAAGTTTCGTGTTTATATAAGATATAAATGCATCACTGAGTCCAAAGCCACTGCTGGCAAAAAGGATAAGCCCATGGGAATGCCAACAGATTTGACTAGTGAGCAGTTTCATTAATTTATTTATTTATTATATTTATTTCTTATATAAACACGAAACATTCACTTACTAAACGTCAGTTCAAGTTCATCCGTGCACTTGAATGCCTGAAGATGCCGAAAGGCGAAACCCGGGTCGTTAATGACAAAATTTGTGAGAATGTACATAGTTTGAACGATTCAAATTTAATATTGAAATTCCACCGAGCACCTTAAGTCGAAATCTTAAATAATATCTGTCAAATTTAAAAAAAATAAAAAACTTAATGTTAAATTAATATCGATATATTTGATTTTATAAATGTTTAATATTTTTTTCAAAAATAAAAAAAAAATGTTTTGGTTGAGATATCATCATATTATAAAACATAAAGTTACATATATTATTATTATATGTTATTTTTATTAAAATGTGTTATCTCATTTTGTATTAGAAGAAAAAATGTATCTTTAAGAAAATTCTTGTTATAAAACACAATATTTTTGGCTTTTTCAATTCAATTATACGAGTGAATATCTTTAGGAGTGGTTTTTATTTAAATATGTTTTTTTAAATGAAAATATGATTTTCATAAAAGAAAGCCTCAATGAAAAATACTGACATTATGTTTATTTTATAATACGCATACAAAAATATAATATAACCATTTTCTCCAGACTGTGCCTTTATTTAACTGATTGCAAGTAAAGGAGAATATATTTCATTTAATTTCTACAGACGTGAGTAGCTTATTAAGGGTTGCCACACGATTCATAATTCATGGATTGTCACCATATTTTCTTCCCTTGGGTCATATTTCCGTCTGTAAAGTTTAAGTTCAGATTTTTTTTATTTTTTAGCAAAAAGCAAATACTGCAGACAATAATTGACATATAATTATAAATTTAGCAAAAAGCACGTATTGAATTTATCAAGATTTTTCAATAATTTCATATCAGAATAACTTTTATGTTGTTCACTGTCAAATACTTGATAAGACATTAATAATAAAAAAAAACTTGCAGTAATTTCACTTTTATTTAATAAGATCAGAACCGGTTTCACTCATGACGAGAATAATCAACTGGTAAGATAATATAATCTTTTTTTAACGTGTCCGCTCCCAATCTGGAGCATATGTATCTCAACATAAGTGTTTCTGCGAGAACTGCTTGATACTCAGTTGCTCAACCTCTTTTTTTCCGAAGAGAGTAGTAATAGAAGGATAAGGCTAGGACAGGACTAGTGGTTAGCTAATCGCTCTTGATACACCTCGTTCATAGGAATGGATGGGTGGGAGAAGGGTCATTCAAGACATCACATACATACTTCAATAATATTAAAACATACAATTTATACCATTCACTCATGTATTTATTGCCTAAAATAAAATAAAATGTTCTAAAATATTTATTATAGACAATAAAATACATGAAGACTTTAAAATGAGTGAATGGTATAAAAGTTATGTTTGAATATTATTTCATGAAATATAACCACCCCTGCGTATAGAAGAGGTTCATTGATCCAATGCCACATTGACCGGCCGCCACTGTATCGGACTAAGAATATAAGAAGTCGATTCGTTTCTTTTATTTATTATTATTAAGAAAAAACACAGTATTTCTTTGTACTTAATATCCAATTTTATTTATTAAGATCCGGACTGGTTTCGGTCATGACGAGCATTGTCATCTGGTGTACTGTTATGCGATATGGAAGACTGCTGCACTTACATATCGGGTGGAGGTGGCTAAATCAACAGCTAACGACTTAAATTTTTCGTTTGTTAAAAATACTGTTTTTTATGTGGAGGGCAGCCCTAAATTTTCTATTTTATTCAAAATATGGTGACTTTTTTATGCATGAAAAAAAAATACTGAGTGAAATTTCATATGCGCTACGTAATCCAAAATATGAGTGAAATATGCTTTCAACAAAATAATACAACCCGCTACGGTCTGGAGCATACAATTCCTATTTGTTAGACGTCAGATTAGCGAATATGTTCGAGAATTTTTCTCAAGAAAACTATCGTTTAAATTATATGAAACATAAGTAGGTTCAGCTTTTAGAGTACTTCAATTTACTCAAAAATATGCCCTTTATGTATGACCTGATAATAGCTCAGGAGAATTACTTATGTAAATAATGTATTACAATAATAATGGTTTCGAGAACCCAGACAGGTGCTTTTTTGAAAAGATCAGACATCCATATTTATTGTCTGGCTTAAATTTGCTTAGAGTATAGTACGTTGACGAAAAAAATATGAATTCTTTTATCAAATAAACAGAAGTATTAAATTTACACATGTTAGTAATATCATATGTACCCAAAGGTATTTAGCTCATCTATAAGAGCCCCACGTCAGAATGTTTCGGGCCCTCTAGATGTGAAGTGAGTAAACTAGTAAAATGGTAAAACTTTTTTCTTGGATTTTTTTAAGTACAATCACGTCTTTATTTGGTGTTTTTTTTTATTTTAAGGAGATAAAACTATTGATGTGTGTATTAACCGAGATTACTTCACTTTTACAATACTTGAAAACGTGTAAAATATTAATTAAGTATTTAAGCTGAGGGTGCTTGATGGAATTTCAATATCAGATTTGACTTGTTTGAATTTTGTACTTTTCCATGAGTTTTGTCGCTAACGACCCGGATTTCGTCTTTCGGCATCTTCAGGCATTCCAAGTGCATGGATGTACTTGAACTGACGCGTAGTAAACAGTTTGTATCGAAGAAAGGCGAAACCCGGGTCGTTAGCGACAAAAATCATGGAAAAATACAAAATTCAAACAATTCAAAAAAAAATGTGTAAAATATTACAACGCTTATTTTTTTTTAAATACCACTTGGCTCACTTAACTTCTAAAGGGCCAACATTTTTTTTTTGTCACATGATTCAAATATTTGTTAATAGACTTTGCTGATTTTTTCTTATACTTGAAATCAAAAGCTTCTGAATCATGTTTTACCAAGTATTAAGTGAATAAATATCAAGTTTCAAATAGTTTACGCTTTCGGTGTATCGGTAAAAGCTCAGTCCAGTAATAACATAGACTCATTTTCTTGTATAGATCAAGAATCAATTGCTGGTATAAGAAATCAGCTTACATATCTGAAAAAATAATATCACGTCTTTATGAATCTTTTTGGTCTTATTACAAATATTTTTTTATTTATCTGAAATGCCAAAATAATAAAGTGGGGAGATAAGAAATGTCAGAGAATAAGGTAACTTGTGCACAAATAAAAAAAAGTTTAGAAGTTTTTAGTCTCTCTTTCATTGCAGTTGTTAAGTGATTCATAAACAGGAATGTGAAGTAGGAGTCGTGGTGTTTTGAGTGAAGTCAGTTCCTAGAATCTTTAATTCTGTAGTCCATACCTGCTTCCAATTTAGAGTACATGGCCTCCTCATAAACTGTTTGTTACTTAGTTGCGCAAAGTTTTTTTTTTAAGAGAGTATGCATTGAAAGAATTAAGTGGTTAGATAATTGCTTTCGCTTTAATTCATTATTTTAGAACTATAACAGAAGAAGAGAATTTAAGGACGTGATGTCATTAAACACCATTTTCTTCAAATAGAAATCGATCATAAAATACAGTTAATACTGGAATTTAAGCCTGTGAGATCTGGCACCGAAGCCAACGACACTGATCTTTACACCACGGACTTTTTTTGAGAACCTAATTGAAATAAATATAAAAAATTATATAGTTTAGTAGATATAAGAAAATACGTTAATAATTTATATCCAGTTTGTAGGCGCCCACCGACCGATTTTGGTGCGCCTGCCAACTAATTTGGGAAAATCGTTAAATTCTTGAAATTTTGGATGTCGAAATTCTTGGAAGAGCTAAAAAAAAAAACGAGTCAAGCTGATAATTTGGGCAAATCGGTAAAATCCCGGGTTATAAATAACCTTGAAAAAATGTGGTGCCCGCCGCTCTACAAATATTTTAGAATGCACTCTAGTGTCCCAAAAGGTCTGTAACCCCTGCTTGACAGTCTTATTTATAAACTAATATTTATAAAAAAAAAATATGCTGCAAAGTTATATTATTGACAAACGAAATCTGTTCCAAAAAAAATATTATTCAATTGATAGAACATTTTCAATTCATATATAAATGCAGCTGAAAGGCCAAAATTTGCCAAACGTAAATTCAATGTGCAGACAGATCAAGGGCGTTCTGTGAGATTTACACGGGGAAGGGCAGTGTTAAGCTACGGGATGCAGTTTGTATGCAGTGGCGTACGCCAGAGTGGAGAGCGGGGATTGAATTCAGCCCGAGGATATGAGATGGACTAGCCATGCGAGATCACCCTTTACAATTTGCAGAGGGGAATCGGAACAAAATGGACAAATCAACTCTATAGGTATTGAAATTTATTGCAAAATCATTATTACTATATTTTTTTAAAGTTAAAGGAAAAAGTTAGTCAGACAATGGAAAACATTGTTTCCCCCTTTAATATTTATGTTTGGTATTTGAGGTAACCTTTTTTTTGTGCTGCAGCTAGTGGCTGTGGTAGAAGTGGGAATGAATCAGGTGGTTTTCAACTGTTCCACTAAAAAATCTTGTGATGAGTGAAACCGGTTCAGACAATAAAAAATAAATGTGAAATTTGTACGAAATAGTGTTTTATTATTAAATACACAATATTTATTTGTACTTTATTTCCATTTTATTTGAAAAAGTCTGTATCGGTTTCGCTCATGGCGAGCATTGTCAACTGATGAGAAATATAATTTAACAGCGCTATTTGTATGCTACAAAAACAACTTAAAATAAAAAGGTGTAAACAACAATTGACTTTGAAAAGAATTTAAAAATTGCAGTAAAAGTGATTTTATAATTACACCAAATTAAAATGCTTAACACCTTTAACATATAATTAAAAATTCATCAAAGATTAATAAATTTAAAGTTGTGACCGATGGTAGTTGCAAAAATAATTATAATTTCGGATTTTTTTAACTAAGTGTTACTAATGTTAATAACTTTATGATAATTGAACTGCTTTAACTACTTCCAAGTTTAGTAGTATGTGTACTTTAACAAAATCAACAGCCATGAAGATTCTGCAAAATGTATTTTTTATAAACCATATCAATTCTAACGAAAGAAATAAAATTTTAAAATATTTACATATATTATATAAGAAAAGTTAACATGTGTTAATGCAATGGATAAAGTAAAGGGGAACATGCAAAAATAATTTGATCATTCAATAGATCTGACTGTAAAACTAGATAAACAGTAAATTCTAAAAATCAATAGATTTAAATTATTGCCTGATTCAGATCTATTGAATGATACGAATTGGCAAACAACACTTTTAAAATAAAAATAATAAAACATTTTTAGTACTTTTTCCACATAAAATTTATTAGATCAGGACCGGTTTCGCTCATGATGAGCATTGTCAACTGATAAGAAAAACAATAAAACAGTGATATTTATACAATTTTAAGTTATGTGATAAAAACAAGGTATGACAAACAATTGGTATTACAACCTAGCGAAAGAATTGAAGTAAAATACAATGAAAATAAACTATAAATAAAAAGTTGAAGACCACTTAGCAATGAAACTATTATGACAAAAACCAATTAGGTATGAATTATCATTACCAAAGTAAAAACCAACAATTAGTGTATATAATAAATAAATCTTAATGTCTGTCAACCAAATTGAGTTTGGAAAATCCAGTAGAGTCATGAGCGAAACCGGTCCTGATCTAATAAATTTTATGTGGAAAAAGTACTAAAAATGTTTTATTATTTTTATTATAATGCCATTCCACCAAGTATTGACAGTGAACACCTTAAAAGTAACTTTTAAAATAGTTGGCATACCACTCAAAAGCTTTGTCAAAAAGCTCCATTAAGATACGAAAAAAATGTGCAAATGAATTAAAAAGATAAAAAGTTTTAACGTTCCAATGCACCCCTCAACATTACACCATTGTATTGAACATGATTAATTAATCGGCCGCTGAACAGAATTTCGATTAGTGGTCAGAGAACCGGAAACCCCCTGCTTCGATTACACAACAAACACCACTGCATACACATATCAAATATCCTCAAATATTAATACCAATATGCAGCGTTCACTATTATATCATAGTCTAGTATCAATGAATAATATTGGAGGTATGACTTTGGAAGTCACATAGCTTCAAGCGAATATAAGCAACAATAAAAAAAATCATGCAGTGCCACCTGTTAAAACTCACGCTCTTACAAACACACACACTCTCTTTCTCTGTCTACGCATAGTGCATCGGGCGCAAGCTCCGTTTTTTACTATACATTAAGGACAAATAGACGGATTAATTGTTAAAAAAAGATTTATTTTGGAACTAGTATAAAACAATTCGTCGGCTATATAAATATTTATAAAAAAAACTAGCGAATACCCGGCATGCGTTGCAATGCCACTTAAACGATGAAAGTGTTCTTGTTTTAATTGTCTATTGACGTGCTTTTGGATACACACTAAAGTATTGCATATAATTGCGTAGGAGTGATAAAAAAATTCACTGCTTCCCCAGAACACCGAGAATTGCTTTGATATAAAGCGAGACCCATTGTTAATTTTTGGTAGCCCGCTACTGGTTCTACTAATTAAGAAACCTTTGCGGGCGTCCTAACAATGACTCACTAAAGATTTATCGCAATCAAACGGTATAGAAACGCATACGGGACAAACAAACATACTATCATTTTTATCTATGCATATACGAGGAGCAAACATTCAAAAAGTGTTTTGTCACACAAATACAAAGCTTGGAAAATGATGATTTAAGTGTTGCAAAAGTGACGGTTTGTATGAATGTGTCAACTTTATGATTTCATTTTAATATGAACAAAAATATTTTTGAGCACTTATTTTGATTTCAATTCATAGGTTTTATTATGGGCTATCAGAATTGATATAAAACGCCATTTTTCAAAATTTGTGACTTTTTTAATGTTTTCTCATTACATAGCTAGAACAATTCATAAATTGTTTTAACGTATTTACATAGTAATGTAAATATTTAAATTATAAATTTTATTGCGTATCCTCTACTTAAGTTTTGCGTTTAGCTTTCGGATTATCTGCTAATTAAGGGGATTAACGAGTGGTTGAAACGAAACTATGGTCAATTTTCTTATAAGAATTATGTTGGGAGTCGATTGCGAGAAAAATTAAGATTGAAAAATAGCTTCCACTATCAAAAAAGTTCGGGACCCTTGAGCTAAAGCCATATTTAACTTAGTAAAAACTAAATGGGACACAACGGTACACAATTCAAATCAATTTTCGTTTGATCAACACTTGATTTACGGTAGCGAATTATGACACATGACAAAAATTGAGGAAAAACTCTATGGAGAATCAGTATACTGAGCATTGAGAATAGACGCTTTCGTTGGATATTGGAGGTGAATTGGTTTGATCTCGTGAGGACCTCAGAGATAAGGGAACAAACAAGGTAGCACCCTGTCACATCAGTGATCGTGGAGAGACTTTGGAACTAGCTGGGTAGCCATCCAGAAAATCCTTCATTCGGCTTGCCTATTCTTCCCATTGGTGAGATTCCGGCTTCTTGGATAGCAGTCGAGTACTATTCATAGGATCTACTCGGCGTAACTGAGGGATGCTGGCAGGTGTATGTAAGTTAACAACTTGCAGGAGTTAAGGATACACATAGCGAGTGAATATATCAAAGATATGTCTGTTACTTGTATACAGTTTGCCATATGAATATATTTTTATTATTTATCACACATCAAGCCACCTGTGTGGTCGAGTGGTCAACGTCGTTGGTTTCAGTAACGAAGGTCATGGGTTTAAATCCCTGTACGGAAAGTTTTATAAATTGATTTTTTAATCGATTTATGAATTTCTGTTCGAAGGCATGGATGAACGTGATGTCTTGAATTCCCCTTCCCATCCTATGAACGGATTGAGTAGAGAGCAATTAGCTAACCACTAGTCCTGTCCTAGCTTTATCCTTCTATTCCTACTATTTAAAAAAAAAGAGAGGTTGAGCTACTGAGTAACAAGTAGTTTTCGTAGAAACACTTCTGTTGAGATAAACTCCATTAGGAGTCAATATGCTCTACATTAGGAGAGACATGGTAAAAAAATCACCACTAAATTGATGCTTCAGGGAAGTTAATTGGTTTTTTAATTCGAATGTAGAAACCAATAATGTATGAATTGAAAAACGGTATTATTGACAATGAAAAAAAAACTACTCAAGTATTTGCATCTACTTACAAATGGAGAGAAAGGCCTACTTAGCTTCGCTCTACTTGTAAAACGTTACTAAGAGCTGGATTAATACTTAGAGTTAGTGTAAAATCATAAATCAATCATGTTTTACATGCACGATCCTGTTGCATCTAATATATGGCGTATATTCGACTACAAAACGCCTTGTTTGAAAGGACAATACCTCCTCTTAGTTTTTTTTAAATTTACTCCTAAAAGTAAAATACATATTAACATGGAAATCATAGTTTATCACGCATATAAACGTTCTGTCATAAATGAAATAGATGATATTAATGCGTTTAATTGAGTGGAAGGAAGATATGGTTTACTTAACAACAGAGCATTACTCATTCCTCAATTGACAGTCATGAATACAAGATTTTTATTTATATTTTAGTGTCAAATATAACTTAAATAAAGAAGAATATTAATTAAAATTACCGATTTAATAACACTATTTATGTATGGTTTCAAATTAAGATATACTTAATTTTAGCTTACAATGTTTATGTACATCAAAAATAATTTAAAAACACATAAAAAAGAACAAAATTGATATGTTATATAGCAATTTTTATATTTATAAGATTTCAGATAAGAAATAAAAATAACGATTACAAAGCTATTTAAAAATAATGAAACACTCTTTAGCAGTTATTCCACAGTTATGTATTAGGATAAGGAAAGGTTTCGTTCATCAAAAGCATAACTGATGATAATGATGAGCTTGTGATAAGCGAAACCAGCCCTGATCTTAATACACAATTATAGAATAAGTACAAAGTACTGTTTTTATTTTTTTTTATTTGACACTTTATAAATATAAATATTGGTATATTTTATCTCAATTTCGTTCAACTGTTTTATAATTTCATATGCTATTTGATTATTATTGATCTAAGCTAGTATTAGGTGCATCAAAATTATAAAAAATACGTAAATGATACCTTATAATCTATCATTGATGATCAACATGTTAATTCCATAGCCAAGTGAACAATTCTCTTGGACTTGCGTCATATTTTGTCGTGCAGTTAAATGTACATTTTTCCATTGATTTTTGGATATATTGACTTTATATCCCAGTAGTTGTTTTATGATTTTTTTACTATAAAGCCTTTCCACAACGTACACCTTAAATATAACAAAGCTCTTTACTAAATATTCACCTTCATTTGTGTATTGAAACTAGGGTATCCAATCCCGGGATTGAGATTTTCTCACCGAGGAATTTGAGATCCTCAATTTGGTATACTTTTTCCCGGAATCTCACAGGAACTCGTTTTTTTTTCGTGGGATCGCGGCCATCTCAATCCCGGAATTTCGCGATCAGAAAATTGAACGGTATCCCGGGATTGGATGCTCTAATTGAAACCATTAATTACAAACTAATAAATTAGTTAAGTGGAGGTAGTAGACAGTGAAAGTAGGTGGTTGGTTTACAGTTGCAGCGAGCAGGCCGAGTTGCAAAAACGGTCGGACGAGTCCGTCTTTATGGGCCGTAAGTAAAGGATTAGGCAAATTGCGAGTATAAATTTGGCGCGTACAGGGTATAAAGTAAATAATAGTTCAGGTTGTAAATTTCGTCGGATTGTGCTTAATACGTTCGGTCACGCACTAGTTTCAAGTGTTAGGGTCTGGCAACACGACAAGCGACTCAAGGTATTAGTTATTTATGTAGTCTTAAAACTCCCACAATCTTGGAATGGATTCAATTCTACTTATCGCTACCGTGAGAAAATGTGTAAAAAGACGATTTTAAGATAAGTATGCCAATCGTTTGATAAAAGGTAAACCTTTTTCGCCGCGCGCTTTTACTTTTAGTCATATGAGACAATTATTCCGAAATTAATAACTCTAATCTATCGTCGACAACTATCGATAGTATAATATGAGAGATGGTTTGTTTCCCAATTCTCTGAAGAGTCAGCGATCCGACTTACTGTGATGAAGAGTGTCATGTAGTCAGGATGTTGATTAGACGAAAGAATATTTTTTAGGGAATAGATATCGGAATTATTTTTATCTTTTTAGAACATTTAAATAAAATCTTATTCTTAAAAATATTTTTATTATAATTTATTAACAAATAGTCCCATTTTTTCGAAATAATGAAAAAAAAACAATTCGAAATCATTATAAATATTTTTTAATAAATCAATGTCCGCTTCTCATGTGGAGCAAATGGCCTCATAATGGATTTATCTTTAGAAGTTTTTCTACGTGAACTACTTGTTACTCAGTGACCCAAATTCTCTTTTTCGAATCATATAAAAAATATACATTATTACAACGAACAAATACAAGCATTAAAATAAAATAAAATTTACTATTATTCATTCTTATTAGAGTATATAAAAATAATTTTATACTCCACTTATGCGCCCTAGGCGGTTGCCCATTTCGCTTGTACGGTTTCATCGTCCCTGTTGATATTGCCCTGTAACTTCAAAGCATTAGTGGGATTAGCAAATAAATACAAATAATAGTATACAAAAAGACCTACTATTATATTTATCATAAGCTATAAGAGAAAATAAATAAGAATATAATTCAATATTTTAAAAGTACAACACAAGCCTTAAAGTTCAATTATTTCGAAACTAGTATTTTCGACTTATCCCACTGTTGCATTAGGGTAGCGATATTTTTTTGTTGTATTCTGTAACTAATAGCGAGAGTGATTAGTTAACCACTAGTCATGTCCTGTCCTAAACGTCTATCTCTACTATTCTCTTGAAAACGAGATTTTGAGTGACTGAACAACAAACAGTTCTCATAAATAAACTGCTTTTGAGATATCTTGATAAAGAAGCCATATCCTCTACATTGAGAGCCTGCATAGTTTTAAAATAAAGGAGAGTGTTTTATATTATACTAGCCGGTTCCCGGCAAGCGTTGCAATGCCACTCAAAGAAAGAAAGTGTTTGTGTTTTAATTTTGTTTATTGAAGACATTTTTTCTGTCTGTTTGACGTTTGCTGCCGATTCTTTATGGTACGACACACACGTCACTTACTGTAAGTTAATTGTACTATCTATAACCTTCGCGCAAGTGCAAGCATACGTTGTCAAAATGAACTATATGGCATACGTACAAACATTGATTTTTATATATAAGACCTACTGTAACTATTTTTTTTTTTTTTTTTTACCATGTCCGCTCCCAATGTGGAGCATATGGACTCCTAATGGAGTTTATCTCAACAGAAGTGTTTCTACGAGAACTGCATGTTACTCAGTTGCTCAACCTCTCTTTTTCCAAAGAGAGTAGGAATAGAAGGAAAGGGCTAGGACAGGACTAGTGATTAGCTAATCGCTCTCGATACGTCCCTTACATAGGATAGGAGGGGGGAATTCAAGACATCACATACATCCATGCCTTTGAACAGAAATTCATAAATCGATTGAAAAATCAATTTATAAAACTGCTCGTACTGGGATTCGAACCCGTGACCTCCGTAGCGGTAGCCAACGACGTTGACCACTCGACCACACAGGCGGCAACTAATTTTACGATGCCTATAACCTTCCCAGAAGTGCAAGCAAAAAGTTTGTCAAAATTGTATTGCAATCAGATGAGCCGTGTGGCAATGCATACGGTACGAACAAACAAACAATCTTTTTTTGTATTAGATAATATATATTTTTGTTTATTTATTTGACATATCAATTAAATATTTGAGACGTTTTCTCAGCCCTAACACCAAAGTCTGCTTTAAATTTCCATCCTTAAACCGTAGTTTTACGGGTGTGTATCCCGAGCACGGCATTAACATTCGAAGCGATTGTTTGCCTAATGCATTTCCCGGGTATATCGTTTGGAATGTTAGCGACCGTGTACACCGATGCACTATTGCTACTTATAATTCGCCACAAACTACACAGTGTTTCAAAAATACAAATATTATTAAATTGTATTAACAACCGCATCAACTTACCACATTTTTTTAAATTACATCATATCTATCAAAAATTAACTGACTTGACATAATATCAATATTATATTTAATATAAAATCGCCCACAGTGGTCTAGTAACTAGTTGGTAAGAGCTTGCTCTTTCAATCAGGCGGGTCCAAGTTTGCTTCCTGGTAAAGTTAACGCCAAATAAAGATTTTTTCAATTTAAATTTGATTTGTTAGACGTGAGTGTATGTGATGTCGATTATCCTTGAGCTAATTTCAAGTAGCTTACAAAAAAAATAGTCTCGTATGGTCTTTCAATTAAAAATATTTGGCGCATTTGCATTAGCTATAATGTCAAATATTTCTTTAAAAATAACCAAAAGAAACAAAATGGCGTGTATTTATGCACCTAAAACTTTACAAATGAAATTTTATAATAATAATGCAACAGAAATAAGAGTAAGGAAAATACTAGCGATTCAAAATTCTCGGGACATAGAGATGATATGTTCCAGAAAATTCTCGTGTCTCGAGACCGTGGTACTTATTCTGGATTCGTTTCGACACAAAACTTTTCACTTAAGATATACATATATTACGAAAAATATAGATATATGATCTTACTGTGAGCAGTTATTGACTGCCAGTTAGTCAAAAATTGAAGTCAATATGAAAATGAAAAAACCTCGAGTTCCTAATTATTAATCAATATATTCAAAGAATTCAAAAGACAATCTTTCCATTATGTGACCCGAGAACAACAAGATCTTTTGAGTAAATTTAAGGCGGAAAAAGTAACAATGAATAATAACCATTAAATATATTACATGGAACATTAATGGTTATTATTCATTGTTACATGATAAAAAAAATACTACTTAGAACTTTGATTTTCCCGAGTTGCAATTAAGCTCATCGTTTTTTAGAATCGTTAATTTTTAATAAAATATTATTTTTTCAATAAAAGATTTGATCTTAAAATAAGTAAAAATTTGATATTACACATACTTTAATTCAAATAAGTAAATTTTGTTTTACAACAAGTTTAACAAGTAAGAAATACAAGCAACACTTTAAGATTAGTCTGAAATATAGTACATTATAAACATGCATTGTTTATGCTGCTCTTTGTAGCTTAAAAGCTCAGCTAATGAGAAGAAAGCTTTCTTTTAGGCATCCTGTAAGTCATAGTTAACCTCAACGCGAAGGGTGTTGATTATTTATCGCGAGGAGCAGGTAAATAACGCGCCGATTATTTACTTCAAATTGAAACTTCACGAGGTTAGCTCACGAAGTATTAAAGACAGGCGTTTGGCGCAAGCTGCAGAAGGAACTTACTTCATTCAATTTTCCTAACACGTTGTTCGAGTATTAATTATGTGAGAGTTAGCAGGCAGTATCAATAATTCATTACATTATCATGCCAAAGCAATCTCAGGGTAAATCAGAACGGGGCACCTGTTAGTGTAATCTGCGATACAAGCCATAAGTGGCGAGTGGAGTTCGAATAACAGGAAAAGGGAATTTCGAAATAAATACCGGAATTACAGAATAGGATTAAAAACTGCAATAATAGTAAAAATAATAACTGCTAAATGAGATAATCAAACTGACAGAATACAAAGATAATAGTTAATTATGAGGTTTTTTTGGATATCAAATTTATGGAGCTTTTAGTACTAGGGCGCGTTAGCGTCAAAGTTCTTTGAGTCTCCTTCATCGTTAATGTTTTGAAAAAAATTGTTCCTTTACAATCGATGCTGATGGAAAGGCTTCATCGCTACAGAGGTAAGAAGTGCTTAGTGAAGCCAGTTCACGGAGACAACATATGCAATGCTTATGGAGTCCTCGTGAACTTGCACATCACATTATATACGCTTTCCCTCATATTATATTCATACATGCACATACATACATATCAACCGTGGAAAGGAAAAAAGAACGTAACCTTCACATAGAAAACTTTACAGGAAGCACAAAAAACGTGTTTTGATGATTTTGGGCCATATGCAAATTATGAAATATACACAACCTTGAAGTGCACAGAAACTTCTAAACTGGTGTTTAATTGACATAGTCTTATATTAATTAAATAAATTGTCTAGGAAAACCTTTTTTTCAGTCTTTTTTCTCGGTTTCAATTCTCAGAAGCTCATCGTTTTTCAAACTTTCAAGCTAAATTTAGATACTAATCAGGCGTCTGCATTCTTTTGATAGAACTTGTATCAAGTTTGACACATTGTGATTATCGAAAAAAACTGTTTTGAAAAACTGTGGGTTACGTCCTTTACCCTTTCCACAGTTGATATACACTTACAGTACACAAAAAAGTCAACCAAAGAAAGTCATTTTCATGAAGATAAGTTCGTTTTATAAGTGTCATCGGTTATGAAATGTAACATCATATTCTTCTTACAATATACAAAAACTATTTCTTGATGTTTATTGGGCAAAGAAAATACTAGACTTTTATTTATGTAAATATATTATACTTATATCGCTTTTCTTCAAGAAACGTCATTTTGACACGGGAAATTATTTTTCTGACAGCTTTTTTTGAGTATAGATAGAAATGTCAGTTTCTCGAAAAATATATATGTCTTTACTTTTTCCATAACTGGACCCCAATTCAAATAAAACTTGTTTAAATCGTATGCGATGAGCAATATAATACGGTGTAGGTTGATGAATTATATTTTAAAAAAAATAGACAGTTCGTAAATTTATTTGCACGATGATAGTAATATGGCATTAAATTTCCGTTTGGCATAGCCAAAAAGTGACTTAAGTACTTTGTTGTTTTTAGTTCTGCCAGCGGTTTAAATACCCAAAAGAATGTACGATTGTTTTGAAAATATTATTTTGAATTGTGCAAGAAGACATGCTAAAACTGTTTCAATACTTTTTTACGATCTGATTCTGTTCATACAATCAAATTAAATTATTACACATAACTTACCCAAGTTTTCCCAAGAAAAAATAACATATTTCAACTGCATCTTTAAAACTGTTTTGTTACTCCATTTGAAGTTTTCCCTTCTTTTTTGAAAGAAGTACTGATAGATTGGTAGAGCTTTTACAAGAATAAATTGTTAGCTAATCGCTTCATTTTAGGATCTGATATATGATTGGAAAAAAATTTTGGTATCACAGACATCTATAAAAATAATAAAACATTTTTAGTACTTTTTCCACATAAAATTTATTAGATCAGGACCGGTTTCGCTCATGATGAGCATTGTCAACTGATAAGAAAAACAATAAAACAGTGATATTTATACAAAAGTTAAGTGATAAAAACAAGGTATGACAAACAATTGGTATTACAACCTAGCAAAAGAATTGAAGTAAAATACAAGGAAAATAAACTATAAATAAAAAGTTGAAGACCACTTAGCAATGAAACTATTATGACAAAAACCAATTAGGTATGAATTATCATTACCAAAGTAAAAACCAACAATTAGTGTATATAATAAATAAATCTTAATGTCTGTCAACCAAATTAATCTTCTATGAGATTCTGATAAGTAATAAATTAAATAATACATAATTACGGTACTTCATTATACATTATTGCAATTAAAGTTTTTTTTATTAAAATGTACTCATTAACATATCACAGATGGAATGATGATAATCGAAAATATAATATAATTATGTAATCGTTCAACTGTCGGGATACGGGTTTTATTAAATATTGTCAATTCACTCAAGGCTTCTCAACACTTAGAGTGAAAGTCAATAAATACCTAAACAGTCAATAAAAAAGACATACCAGATGAATTTTTAGTGGCCGACCTGGTAACAGGGCGTGGAAATTGTTCTTTTTCCGCTTCTGTATGTGACATTTTTTCAAATATGAATATTTTTATTTTTTCGGATAATATGAAGTGTTTGTCATTCGATTAGGGCTTATGTTGTCAATGTTTAGGGATTTTTTCTTACGTATATTGTTTGAAAGTAAAAAAGGAAAAGACATGCTTGCGCTCAAAATTTTTATTTTAAATATCATTTTATTATGATATTATATAATTTAGTTTTAAATTTTTCACTATCAATACTTGGTGAGAAGGCATTATATTAGTTAAATATATCACTATTTTGTAATAATTTTTCATTTAATTGTTACTTTCAGAACCGGTTTCGCTTATCACGAAAATTTCCAAGTGATAAAATATTAATTAATAATTACATAGTTTTTTATACTAAGCCCAAATAAGAATTGATAAGTAAATTAAAGGTGTAATAATCAATTTTTATTAAAAATATGAAATGATTCTATAGATCATTTTTTCATCCATGTCCGTCCCCAATGTGAAGCATATGGCCTCTTAGTCGCTTAACCTCTGGTAAAGGTTAAGTTCAGGACTGGTTTCGCTTATTGCAAGCATTGCCAACTGATAAGAAACTGAATATAAACAGTTATATTTATACAAAAATAAATTGAGATGAAAAGGTGTAAACAACAATTGACATTGAAATAATTTACAAATGACAGTATTAGTGATTCTAAAATTAAAATGCTTAACACCTCTAACATATTTCTTATCAAATTTGAATCGTTCAAACTATGTACATTCTCACAGACATGTATATTCTGACAGTTCAAGTTCATCCGTGCACTTGAACGCCTGAAGATGCCAAAAAGCAAATCTTGGGTCGTTAGTGACAAAATTTGTGAGAATGTACATAGTTTGAACGATTCAAATTTAATATTGAAATTCCACCAAGCACCTTCAGTCGAAATCTTAAATTATTTCTTATCAGTTGCAATGTCAATGCTCGCAATGAGTGAAACCGGTCTTGACCTTTTAAATAAAGCGGAATAAAGTACAAAGGAATATTGTGTTTTTATTAATAAAATTTCAATCCACAAAGTATCGACAATGAACACCCTAATGATATATATATATACAACCAGTGAACCTTCTTTCATTATATCACCAAAAAAAAATTCCATACGTTATAGTAAAATATACATTATATAAAAAAAATCTCTAATGTATTTATCGTCATGTGAACCAAGATTAAAATTTAAATATTTTCTTTGATATAAAGTAAACTTTTCTAAAAATAGTAGACAGCGAAAGTAAATTTGCGAGATTATAGAATTATTAAAATTTTCTCTCGGCCATTCTGCCATTTCTAAAAAGGCTCAGTCGCAGTGGCGTCCCCTCCCCCCATTTAACTCCTCTCGCGCCTCTTGTTGAGCCACGGTGCCGTGAATTTCAAAATTTTCTATTCAAATTTTCTCGCTTCACAAGAAATTAATTCGGACGCACAAGCTTTTGAAAACGCTTTGAGAGTACGCAGTGGTGATTGTCAAACTGTGGTACCTCACAAAATCTTATATTGTTACATTTATTTATAATCAGTATTGCAAAGAGTAGAAAGAATGTGTTTGTAAATAATTTTCAACAAACAATGATTATTTTCAATATATGTTATGTCTTAATTTCCCTCCCATTTTTTTCATCCTTCAATAACTTGGCATAGCGAGAGCGATTAGTTAAGCAATATTCCTGACATATCTTTATTCTTCTACTAAAAAGCGAGGATGAGCGATTGTCTAACAAACAGTTCTTGTATTAATAAAATCGGTTAATATATCTCCATAAGAAGGCCATATGCTCTGCATTGGGAGCGGACATGGATAAAAAAATGTTATTAAATATTTAAGTAGAGTTGATCAAACTTTTTTGTGACATATCATTTTTTTTTTGGCGACGACACGTTTGAAAAATTTGACATGTTCCCTTTGAACCAGAATGAGTTGAGACAAGCACCATTTTTTATTTATTAAAATAAACTTCTTCGGATCATATTTAGTGCTTCAAATGATTTGCAACTTTTTTTTTACATAGTTATGTTAATCATTTTTTAAATAAAGAATAATAATTTATATTGATTTTGTAATGTACAAGTGAGAGAATTTTTGTTTATCCAAGTTCACTTCTAATGTGAAACATATGGCTTATTAAAGAGAACTGTTAATTACTGACTTTTTTAAATCCATGTCCGCTCCCAATGTGGAGCATATGGCCTCCTAATGGAGGTATCTTAAAAGAAGTTTTTTCTACGAGAACTGTTTGTGATTCAGTCACTCAACCTCACTTTTTTCAATGTGAGTAGTAGGGAAAGAAGGATAAGGCTAGAAATGGACTAGTGGTTGGCTCATCGCTATTGCTACACCCAATTATTAAAAGATCAGAAGGATGGGAGGAGAAGAAAGTATGTGAATTGGCATCAACAAACATCCAGTCTTCGATCACAACTTTGAATTGAATAATTCTAAAATTCACAGTGATCTGACCGGGAATCGAACCCAGACCTGCATGATCGGTAGAGCAAGCTCTAACCAGCTGGACCACAGCAGGTGACTCAGTAGCTCGTTCTTTTAAGAAAACAGTATGGAATGGGATTGCTCTAGGTGCTTTAAATAACGCTAGTGAAACAAAAATACAGTATTTTTTTTCCTTTCATAATCAATGATCGATTTATTGTCTAATCTAGTATATTATTGAGTAGTCTGGAGAAAATTGTTAACTATTTTCGAAAAATTACAATTTACAATTTGGATAAGCCGCAAACGGTAAAGCAATTCTTGTAGCTGCTAAGGAACTGAAAACAATACTACTGGAATTGTCAGTGAAACACTTAGCTATGAATCAAGAAGGAACTAAATAGTAAAGTAAAAGTGATAAATATTGTTTAACAGATAGAGATTTTTTAATAATATTTTTTATAGATTCTTGGCTTTATGCTTTTTAAACTTAATAGGTAAATCGTAAAATCTTGTATATTATATGAATAAATTAAAATACATTGAATAATCGTTCGAAATGTGTATATTTTATAAGACAACTATGATTATGTTAGAAAATAATCCGCAGCCCTCTTATTTTGCTTGAGAACCATTTTATCAAATATTTCTCTCCCTTTGAGATTATAAAACCACTTCTGTTATTTCGTACAAGAGCAATCAATCTCTTTTGCATTTTATGTTTATTCACTTGAAAAATCGATTGTGCATTATCTTTGAGTGCGCTTGAATTTGTTGTTTTTTTTGTTGTAGTAAACAGCTAAGTGACAAAAGAGATCACAATAATATAATTTCATAAAAAAATCCACTAAGTGTTCATTTTAAGGCCACGACTAATATATCTTCGGTGTATTGCCTAAAAGCCTTATTTTGAAAAAATAGATTTTTTCGTAAATCATTAAGCAAACTGTTAATGTAGAGTGGCTCTAGACCAGTGGTTCTCACGTTAGATTTCATTGTGGACGCATTATAAGCATCGGCGGTCCTATGGAAACGTCTCGTGGCTAGGGCATCCAATCCCGGGATCCTGTTCAATTTTCTGATCCCGAAATTCCGGGATTGAGATGGCCGCGATCCCGGGATTTCGGGATTGAGAAATTTTGAGCAAATTCTCGAAATTTACACGAAATTGGCAAATTGGAGATTTCAAATTCCTCGGTGAGCTAAAAAAAAAAAAAACGAGTTTCCGTGAGATTCCGGGAAAAAGTATAGAAAATTGAGGATTTCAAATTCCTCGATGAGAAAATCTCAATCCCGGGATTCAAAATAAATCAATCCCGAAATCCCGGGATTGGAAAAAGGCTTCGGGATTGGATACCCTACTCGTGGCCGTTCCAAATGTGATAACAATAGCAGTTGCATTTACTTAAAAAAAAGTATTAATTTAATTCAATAAAATACACTATTTAAAGATATTGGTATTTATTTATTTAAAAGCAATTTGAATGGAAATTGTTCAACAGTTCTCTCTTCCAATGCAAGCCGTATCGCCGCTTCTAAGTTTGCATCTGTCAGCTGGTTTCGATATTTATTTTTTATAAAGAACATTACGCTGAATGATCTCATGAATGATGATACCTCTGTGAGTCATTTGGAGTAAATAACTCGACTAAATGCTCGATAAGTCCGGTGCTTTCAATCAATTTTAAAAAATAATAATTTTACAAATGAATTTGCAAAAATACATTTTTTATTTGATTTACTATGAAACTGTTGGTGGCCGCAGCAAAATCCTCTGGTGGCCGCACATGAAAACCACTGCTCTAGACAATAAGACAAATAAACATACATCAATTTTTTTAAATCTTAACATCTCAAAAACGTTTAGTAATCTAATCATCGTTGGTAGCTGTAAGAAATCTGTACCAACGAAATTGTCTTTGTTCGTATTAATTCTTTAAATATCGGAAAAAATAAATGTAATATGTCTTAAATTTGAATCGTTCAAATTATGTACATTCACACAAATTTTGTCACTAACGACCCGGGTTTCGCCATTCGGCCATCTTCAGGCGTTCAAGTGCACGGATGAACTGACGCTTAGTAAATGAATGTGTTGTGTTTATATAAGAAATAGCTGTATCATTAAGTTTAAAGACATTGCTTAAGCCATGAGAAAAGACTGAAAAAAAGGTTTTTCTTAACAATTTACTTAATTAGAATATGTCAATTAAACACCAGTTTAAAAGTCTCTGTGCACTTCAAGGTTGTGTATATTTCACAATTTGCATATGGTCAATGTTTTTTGTGCCTCTTGTATAATTTTCTATGTGTGGGTTACGTCCTATTTCCTTTCCACAGTCGATATATAATAAATAACTTTTAAAAATTTGCTTGTAATAAAGCATTTTATTTTTTTAAAGTGACGAAAACTATTATTTTTCTATTTGGAAAGCTATAATTGACTTTCTCTAGAAAAATGTTCGCTTTATAAGCATTACATTTATTTTCTTATTTATTAATACCCTTGTACCGCAAAGAAATATTCAAAAATCTGTGTCAATCTTTCCGATCACAATATTCAAATTTCTCAAGTTTTGGACATCGAAAAAATGCCTCGGAGCTTTCAGGAAAAACGCGAGGGGGTTGGTGCTTTCTAAAGCGTAGCCTTACTCGCAGGAAGTGATTTTCACAATATCCTGTCAGCAGTATTGCTTTTTGGAAACCTTTTTGATGCAGCCCTACGGGACTTTCCCTGCCTCCAGCAGTCATAGCTCGGTCAGTATATTTTCAAATGGATGATCACACAACTTACTATGTATAGTAGGGATCCACAACTGTTGATTTATAATATTTATCAGCTTTTTGTCAATTTTTTTTGAAAATATTTTTTTCTCGCAGTCCCAGTACGAACAGCATTTTTTTAATCGATTTTTCGTTTTTAGGCATGGGTGTTTCTGATATCTAAAAAGTCTCCAATCTATAACGACTCTAATCTTAAAATAGCGACGTATTGATAACGGTTAACTAAACATTAGTCCTGTTTTAGCCCGATACTTCTATACCTACTTTCATAAAAAAATAAGAGGTGGAACAACTGAGTAGCTAACAATTTTCGTTAAGAAAAATTCTGTTAAGATACCTCCATTACGAGGAGCATACCATTAATAGCGGATGTGGATAAAAAAAAATTATTTATATTCACCTAAATTTTTTAAAGTATTTCAACGGTTATTTGTGTTAAATGTTTTTTATGTTCAACATTTATAAAAAAAACTTTTACATTAACTGAAATAAAAATATATTTTAAAAATAACTTTTGAATCAATTATTCAATAAAAAACGGTTCCTATGATTTACAAATAAATGGAATATGGATCTACAATAAACTTTATTTTTTTGGTATAAATAATTTTGGCCTGTGAAGTTAGGTAAAAAGAAGACGACTCCGGCTCCAACTCCAGCTTTAATTTGAAAACCTACTACAAATTGTTTTTTTTTAATCATTTCCGTTAAACTTATATATACATAAGTATACCATCAGGTCATTCAGGTTTCTAAAATAATTAAATTACATTTCACCAATCAATATGATGAATATACTATTTTTTTTTTTAATATTTTTGTTTGATTTTCCCGACTCCGACTACACAGCCCTGATAAATATAACATATTTTCGCCAAAAATGATTGTTCAGATTCTCAAAATCATTATGTAGTAAGTCATCTACATCTTAAAGAAAAAATATTGCTAAGCGGATGGATAGAAAAAAAACAAATAATAAAGTAAATACGTAGCTGTTTTCAAAATTATCAAATCGTTATTATTGTTAAGCGTTTTCGACCACTGATATTTTTTTTTTGATTTAAAACAATTAATCAGACCAATTGAAAATTCAAATTAATAGTAAAGAGATCAATCAAATGAGACACCAAATCAATAGTTGGTCACAGCTGCAATGAGGCTTTTTTCACGGAACTGTTTTGGTGGTTAGCTTGCGTGACAAAGTGCTGGCACAATTCGATCACAAAGAGACATGGTGTAAATTCTGCAAATAGGTAGATAAATAGGTTTCTCTTCCAGTTTATCCATTCGCTGATGCCACGTGTCTATTTTTTCAATGAAAAGCTTTTTACAAAGTGTGGTAAAAAATCTTGCAGGTGAGCAGGGACAAATGATTTGTTCATGATATATACACCTTATATCTGCATTAGATCATGACAAAGCAATCTTTTTTATACTCGCGGCTTTCATTTTTGTTGCTTACACGTATGATATTATAGAATGCTAACTATTTTTTTTGTTTTATGTTCAAATTTTTTTTCAATGGAAGACTGTTTAATCATATATAATATGTTGTGACTTGCACACACAGAGAAAAGAGTGGGCTGGAGGGTGTTCGAAAAGGCTCGCGCAAGCTTCTTGTCTAATTTCGCTAAAGCCAGCGAGACCTTTGTTAATTTTAGGGAAAACAATATTCTCAGATCAAATTAATACATAACTGCAGTTTCTGATATATATATTATCTACGACAGCTTCAGTATACCCAGTAGTACATTTTTAGCCATTTACATTGATGATTTTACGATAAATTGCATATTGTGAAATATTGATTAGAAGTGTATAAAGTAATAACTGATTGCTTATTTAAATATTGCATATAATTTCATAAGAGTGTTTAAAAATTCACTCCTTCCCCGAACACCGATAATTTCTTAAATATTAAACAAACACTTGTTAATGTTTTGGCAGCCCACCGCTTCTTAGAGAATCATTAAAACATATTCGTTTTGAATAATAATATGTGCAGACATGGTGTATTTATTCTCGCATAGAAATTAAACGTGGGAAAGTATAGTATTTTTTGAATATATTGAGTTAGATATTGATTTTATTATGTAAATGTGGGTAATTTTTGTAAGTATTATATATTATAGCACTAAGCAAAAGTAATGAAACAAAAATATATCATTTGTTTTGGTAAATAATTTCTTTTTTAGATGTTCAATATCAATACTTGGTTGAATGGTATTATATTAAAAAAATAAAAGAATCTTTTTTAATACTTTTGATGGTTTCGGCGGTAACTTTGTGGAAGTTTATTTTAATAGAAAATTAAAAAAACTTTGATTATTCCACGTATTGTGTTACTAACTGTGACACGTGTTTCGCCTCGGTAGAAACTTTAATATTAGAATTAAAGAACATATAAGATGTCTAAAAAGTAACAATTTTTTTGAGTTTGCCAATCATTTAATAGAAAATAATCATAATTTTAATCAGATTTGTAATTTAGAAATACTCCACCGAGTAAATAAAAAGGGTTTAAAGATGAATAGTTTAGAATTTTTAGAAATTAATAAAGCTCTTAACAAAAAAGAAATATTATAAAATAATATTCTTAATAGCACAGGTGGTTCCCCGTTACTCAAATTGTTTCCAATTAATAGAGTAATCACAAACCTAGCTGATTGATTGCAGCTCATTAGTGTAATAGTTTGTAATGTTTAACGTCATTAGTAGTATGGTTAAATTTGTTTTCACTGTTTCGATTTTATAATCCCCTCTTTGCTTCCCTTAAAAAGGAAAAATCCCAATCTGATTGATTACAACTCATTAGTATCATTAGTATCATTATCTGTTTGCTTTATTTCGATTCTACACCCCCCTCCTTGCTCCTCTTAAAAGGAAAAAAACCCAAACCACCATTTTGTAATTTTATAATTTTAAAATGTTAGAATCAATCTTGCTTCATTACTTAAGCAAACTTTGCGATAGTAAGTCTGAAGATGCCTCTGAAAGAGGCGAAACACGTGTCATAGTTAGTAACACAATACGTGGAATAATCAAAGTTAATTTAAATTTTCTATTAGAATCTTTTTTAATTATTTCTATTTGTGTTAAACAGGAAAAAAAGGTTAATTTTTGACTTCAAATATAATTTAAATGATAGGTTTATGATACCGAAACATAATGAAATTTAATCACAAAATTTTAACGATTTCTATTAAAAGTTAAACTTTCTTCGAGAGTGATAAATTTATTCTAAGTGAATATAAAATACTTCAAGTCTTTTGAACTTTCGTGAATTTCCTTTAGTCTTCCTTTGATCATTTTTAATTCAACCGCATCGTCTTGAATTATAATAAAATTATAAATTCACCAAATGGAGGGTCAAGATCAAATTAATATCAAAACTGTAAAGGGAAAAATATTTGAAAAACGTGTTTGAAAATTTAATACCTTGCTCTCGATATTCTGTGGATACTTCGAGCTAATTTTTTATGGAAATAAAAATTAGCTTTTAGATCTGAAGGGTTTTAAAAAAAGTGTTTTTAAAATTTTTAACTTGTAGTATACACAGGTATATTGAAAAAAATCATCATCACCGATCAATATATGTCATCTACTGATCCGTTAATGCTTTAATTTTAAATGTTAATAGCGTGGCAAGACATACGAGAACAAGACAAACGATAACACAACATAGTAATTACACAAACAATAATCAAATACATGCACTTGAAATAATAAAAATATATTTTGAATAAGAAGAAACATATATATTCATATAAATTTGAATCGTTCAAACTATGTACATTCTCACAGATTTTGTCACTAACGACCCGGGTTTCACCTTTCGGCATCTTCAGGCGTTCAAGTGCACGGACGAACTTGAACTGACGCTTAGTAAATGAATGTTTCGTGTTTATATAAGAAATAAATGTATCATTGAGTTTAAAGCCATTGCTGGCGAAAAGGATAAGCTCATAGGAATACCCACAGATTTGAGTAGTAAGTAGTTTCATACTTTGAACGATTCAAATTTAATATTGAAATCCCACCAAGCACCTTCAGTCGAAATCTTAAATTATATATATTATTCATAGAGGTGAATATGGTTTTATAAAAAAACTTCTGGATGTCCAAAATGAAACTTTATTCGTTGTCTTGTTTTTTTTATTGTATTTAAAATAAAATCATCTAAAGAGTTTTAATTGTAAAGCAAGAAAAAAAGAAAAGTATTTAAAAGTAGGACAAACAGCTGTTGACTAGATTTAAAAAGAAATATGACTATACAAATGCATTATGTAGAGGAAATAGTGTACAGATGTGTGGAAGGATTATTAAAGTTCATATTTACTAAGAGTTGATACTTTAAAGTGATAAATTATCCTGGTTTGCATTGTTTTGATACTGACAGTTTGAACTTAATACCCTTTTAATTATATTATAAAATCTTTTTATGTAAAATAATATCTAAAAATTTGATTTAAAACAATCCTCGAAACTTTGAAATAGTTTTCGTTCTTTTGCTATAATAATACCTTTTATTATTCTAAGAGCACTTAAAAGTAGTTTTTCATGTATATTTCCATTTAAAATCTATTACTTTAGTAACATGGTGCATAATTTATGTTAAAATAAGCATTATGAGAATATTAGACGTTGTATAACCAAAATCCTAAAAAAGATCTGGGCTGAAATAATACGAGAGCTTAAATATTATTTATTGTCAACCTAGAAAGAAATTAATAAGCTTTTCTTTCTCTTCTTAGGCCTGCTTGTATTTCTTTTTCATGAAAAAAATATTTTCCACGAAATGTTTGTGTACAGGATGATTCAAATGCCGAATCAAAACTACAAACGAAATTATTTTTATTTTTATTCATAAATATTATAAATATTTTATTTTTATCCAAAAGAATCTAAGAACGAAGAAAAGGCTATCTTTTAAAAGGAACAAATTAAATGATCAGAATAAAAATACAGTCACTTGCTGTGGCCCAGTTGATTAGAGCTTGCTCTACCAATCACGCAGGTCTGGGTTCGATTCCCGGTAAGATCACAGTGAATATGAGAATAATTCAATTCAAATTTGTGATCGAAGACGAGGTGTTTGTGATGTCAATTCACATCATTTCCTCTCCTCCCATTCTTCTAATCCTTTAATAACTGGGTGTAGCAATAGCGATTAGTCAACCACTAGTTTTGTTCTTACCTTATCCATCTTTTCCTACTACTCACTTTGAAAGAAAGTGAGGTTGAGCAAATGAGTAACAAACAGTTCTGGTAGAAAAAAATCTACTGAGACACCTCCAATAAGAGGCCATATTCTCCACATTGGGTGCGGACATGGATAAAAAATATATATATACGAACGGTCAGAATAAAAATATTATACGGTCAGAATATTTTATAACCATTTTGGTTTGATTAGGTTAGTAAGGTTTTTTAAAATTTTATTTTAGTTATGACTATTTACCGATATATTATGACCATTTAACCCGTAACATGCCATCCTAAAAAATCACGTTCCCTGCCATGATGGCATCTCAGTTTCACTGTTTATTGACAGTATTTAAACCTAAGTTAGAAGCCTAAAAATAATTTTAAAAATGTATATATGCTTGCAAATATATTCTAGGTCTCATTGTCACATTCATTTTATTTATAAATGCTTACAATGTTTAAAATGCTTAAATGATTTAATGGCTCAACTAGCTATGAATGCATCATGTGCATGGAGGTGTATAAATTCTGACTTATATTATATAAATTCTAACCGGAAAAATACGAGCCTTTTTTAAATAAACATAGATATGGCCTACTAATTCTGTATGCACTAATGGATTACAACTTCCTTTTTGAACGGGGGTGTGAATTATTCTTATCAGTATTTTGTTTCATTATCTCGATAAAAATTTAAGAATTTATCTTTGGTTATAATTAACGAGTATAAATGTTTTTAATGTCTTTAGACCTTTAATATTTTGAAAGCAAAGTGTCGTGCCGTGATGCCAATTTTGACTCTAACGATTTGTATATACTATAAATTCAAAAAAGAATCGAAGTCGTTAGTTTTGTTTTCCGAATTTGACTCCACATCCCTTCTTTTTTATTAAAGATTTTTTCTTCTGAGATATTCTGGAAGATAGCTGAACAACAGTAATAACCCCTATGCAAACACTCTTTAAATACTATAAGGAAGACACTAGCAAAAATCACTTTACCAATAAATAAACTAGATGGCTTATTCTGGGAGGGAAATTGTTTTAAAGATACGCATTGTAGAATGAAACATCACCCTGTAACAATACGAAATAGCTATAAGCAATAAAGATAATAGTTATTACAAAGAAGTAACTATTAGCTCTGTAGACACGGAATTGTGATGGGCCTTGGAGTAGGGACCTACATTAAGGCTATACTCTCTTCCACGACTCATTTACTTTTCAATATTTTCCTCTCCGAATAAATACAAACGGTACGACTTACCCTCGGCAAAAAACATCGTTTATTCATTTCATAAATACTGTTTTATCTTCTTAGTATTTTGTTTGGGGTCGTAAAAAGTATTTCGGAGTGGGTTCCTCTGTTCATGTTCTCTTTTAAGTATTGCAACGCTTTTGAATAAATGTTTAGCAACGACAGTTTAGTGTTGTAAATTATTTCGATTAAAATAAACTAACAAGGTATGTAATTGTTTTTAAATATAAAACGAAGTAGTAAAAATATGAAAACATTTTTTACTGATGATATAATTTCTAAAAACAATCTTTCGATTGATAAACGTCATTGGTAAGGTCAGTGCTCCCCAACCTTTTTTATGCCACGGACCCTAAAATCTGAAAACAATAATCACGAATTTTTTTTTCATACTTTATCACAGAGAAAGTTGAAAGAATGAAAATTTTCACGGACCTCCATGAAAAACCTGCGGACCCCAAGTAGGGAAGCACTGAGTTAGGTTACGGTTCTCACGCGTTTGAATCCTTTTTTGAAATTATTTTTTTTTAACTTTTAATCGAATATATTGATGTATGTCATGTCTGAAATTACCTTCCACCCACCCGATTCTATAAACGGGACGTAGCGAGAGCGATAAATTTACAACTAGTTATGTCCTAGCCATTTCACTATTTCCCCCATGCCCTTTGAACAAGAGTAGTGTGAGCAACAAAAAAATACGCACTTCTTATTGAAAACTTCTTTTGGGATAAACTTTATTATGAGTCAATATTCTCAAAATTAATAATGTACACAATAAAGGATCACTTTAAATATATTTTTAACCCCTCCCTCCCTCTCTCTCTTCTTGGCGCTACAGTTCGGGTGGACCTTGGCTGCCGCAATCAATTTCCTCCCATCCTGCATTGTTGACCTCCACTTGCACTTGCAGCTACTGTGACACTTTGTTTATCCAGCAAAGTCACAGTCTTCCAACTCTTCGACTTACTTCGGGGGCATTAAATATGAAACATTAACTATTCACCTTATTCTTCTAGAAAAAACGTGTGACCACCCCTGTTCTAAAAATCAAAATAATTTCTATCACTTATAGGTTCGTTTTGATGTTGTCTGAAATATGCCAATAGTAATGAACAAAATAATCGGGATCAATTTATTTTATAAAAAAAATGTTTCCCATGAAAAATGTGCCAGAATGAACAATTACTCTTGAGCTAAACATATATTTGAAATGTAAATATGTTGTTAGAACAACTCATCCCGTACATAATTGATAATTTAAACTATTATTTAGTGATTTTACAAAACTTACTAAATGTGAACCGAATAATAATTAATATCATTTATTCAAGCATGATGAAAAATGAAACAATAATATAATGCATTTTATTCAAAAATACAAAGCTACTTACCCTAGTTTGTTCATTACGTAAATTAAAATAAATAGGGAAAGAAACATGCAACGAGACGCAACTCGAGACAATAATATTCCAAACAAAAGACCAAAAGCGTGCCAATGAAGGAACCATGAAATATTGCATTACCTTTTACATTTTTCGAAATAATCTTTCTTCGCAAATTTTGATAAAAGTTAATCTATTCGTTCGAACAACAATTACTTTAAAATTGTAATTTTCTCGACCTAGACACTTTTAAACAGTGCTTAAAAACCGCATCAAAATTTAAATACTATAAAATAAAATTAGGCAATTGAAGAATATTTTATTTTTCAATAACTTTATGCTATATAATACAGTCAATATTTATAGAATTTTAGCCGTATTATTGGTTGAATAAAAAATATGATTTTTGAAAGACGGGTGCTTTCAAATGATTACTTTTTCTCTTCAGCAAACTCTCTCGCTGATCGAAACTAATTTTCATTGTGTTATACATAAAATTTCGAAATAAGTAATAATATTTTTTTTATTTTTTAGAGTATTATTTTTTCTACTGCCGCCTGTCTGGTCGAGTGGTCAACGCCGTTAACTTTGGTTGCGGATGTCACGGGCTCAAATCCCAGTACAAACAGTTTTATAAATCTGAGAATGTGAATCTAAATGTTCCTGATTATTTTTTGAGAAATCGTGGACATGAATTGTTTGTTCTCCCAAGGTGTAGAACCAGCCTGCCAATGGGGATGCCACTGGGGAGAGCTTTAACGGTGTTCAATAATATTGCTTCGGATGTCGACATATTCTACGTAGACGTGGGTGAGTTCCGACGAATACTATTTTTTATGTATTAAAGTAGAGTTCGTCGGAGCTTACTCAGTTGACTTCCTTGCCACTTTTTTTTACTGCGTTTAATATTAAATCATACTATTTTTTTTTCTCCATTGTAAAAGTTTTAAATTTATAATTTGTCAACCTTGTACAATGTTAATTAAATAAATAAATTGATTTTTCAATCGATTCATGAATTTTTGTTCGAAGGCATAGATGAATTTCCCCCTTCCACCCATCTTATCGTATGAACGAGGCGTATCGAGAGCGATTAGCTAGCCACAAGTCCTGTCGTAGCCTTATCTTTATATTCCTTCTCTATTTGAAAAAAAAGAGGTTGAGCAACTGAATAACAAGCAGTTCTCGTAGAAAAACTTATGTTGAGATAAATTCCATTAAGGTATATACATATGCTCCACATTGAGAGCGGAAATGGTGAGAAAAAATCTACTAACTAGCGATTTAATCGACTATTAAAAAATACTATTTAATGAATCGCTTTACAAGTATTCCTCGATTTTGTGATCGAATGCGTGGGACGGAATTTTAGATATTTAAGAAAACTCTGCTTTTCTTTTGAACAGAAATCCATTGATCTGTTGAAATAAAAGTGACTGTACATCGTACCGAGAACGTGAACGCCGTTATCGAACTATACAATTTTGATCATTTTACCACTGACCCAACGGTGAGCTGGCAATACGCTAACAAGAGACATGCTTAATCTCAAATCAATTTTCAAGTGTTCTGGGTAAGTAGTGAATTTTTTTACCACTCCTATGCAATGATATACAAAACTTTAATATGCAGTCGATTGTTACTGAATACAATTACAATATGTAAAAATATTCAATTTACCACAGACTTATCAATGGAAATGGCTTAAAATGTACTACTGTGCATAATGAAGCTGTCGTAGATAATATATAGGTCAGAAATTGCAGTTATATACTAACTTGATCTGAGAATATTTTTTTCGCTTAAATTAACAGGAGGCTAGCTGGCCTAAATACAATTTGACAAGGGGCTCACGTGAGCCCCTCTAAGCGCCCTCCAGCCTACCCCTGCTGACAGCGGTAGGCTGCCAATTCGTTAAAAAAGGGCTCGCTTAATCTCAAAGCAATTTATCACTTCTATGCAATTATATCCAATACTTAAACAAGCAAACGATTGATAATTATAATATGCAACAATATGCAGTTTACCATAAACTAATCAATATGTATGGCTCAAAATGTACTACTGTGTATACTGAAGCTGTCGTAGATAATATATAAGTCAGAAATTGCAGTTGTATACAAACTTGTTCTGACAATATTTTTTTCTCTTAAATTAACAAGGGGCTCACCAGCCTTAATAAAATTTAAATACTTTTCCGAGCCACCTCCAACCCACCCCTGCTGACCCGGCAGACATATATTGAAGTTAAAATATAATTTATTTTTTTGTTGCATCCTTCTACGCCGACCTCTCCGCATAATAATCCTAACAAAAGTGTCTCAGCATTTGTTGTCAGCGGGACACACTATCGTTCGTACCTAATCTCCTTCTCCTTTTGTAAAAGTTGTTTAATGCAAGTATTGTTCCGCGCACGCTATACGGAGGTTTTATGGGCCGCAATATATAAGGAGACAACAGATAAACACCCCTGAATAAAGCGAGGGACTTTTAGGGTTTTCAACCCAGTCGTTGATTGCGTATTTCATTGCACACTTTTGGTTGCTGGTTATGTAATATATAAATTAATTTAATATATTTTACTGCTAATCCTTGCTGGAGTGAAATTATAATATAGCAACTTTATAGTACGGCAACCCTGCGCCAGAATATCATTTTTTTCTACACTCTCTTCTATTCGGTTGTCGGTTTAATATTTTTTAATGTTGGAATAGAAGCTCTCATGAATTGATTTTTTGCTATCGATTTATTTTCGTGTATTCAAAGACATTGCCTCCACAATAGGGATTGCATGATTACTAATACCAAAATACTGCTAATCACAATGTATTCAACTTGATACACGTTTTGTCAAAAGTATGTAAGCTGTAAATGCCGAATTAGTATTTAAATTTAGGTTTTAAGTTTGAAAAAAGATGAGCTTGTGAAAATTGAAACCAAGAAAAAAGACTGAAATAAAAGTTTTTCCTAGACAATTTCTTAAATTAATATTATATCAATTATATCAATTCGACATCAGCTTAGAAGTCTACGTGCACTTCAAGCTTGTGGATATTTCGAAATTTGCATTTGACCCAAAATCATCAAAACACGTTTTTTGTGCCTCCTGTAAAATTCGCTTTGTGTGGGTTACGTCCTTTTTCTTTTTCACAGTCAATATGAATATTGACAAGTTCTAGAATAGGTGAGCCTTTCAATGGTTCATTATTATTTAGAAACCGAAAGCTATTTATAAAAATCAGTAGTTTATCATTATGATACAAATTTGAATAACGGAATTGTATATAATATGAACAAGAATGATGATAAACATGTCCGCTCCTAATGTGGAGCATATGGCTTCCTAACGGAGGTATCTCAACAGATCTGTCTACGAGAACTGATTGTTACTCAGTTGCTCAACTTCTATTATCAAAGTGAGTAGGGATATAATGATATGACTAAGACACCACTAGTAGTAAGCTAATCGCTTTCACTACGCCCGTTTTAGGATAGGATGAGTGGGGAGAATTCAAAACATAACATACATCTATGTCTTCAGACAGAAATCCATAAATCGATTGACAAATAATCTATAAAAACTGTCCGTACTGGGATTTGCACCTGTGACCTCCGTGTTCAAAAGTCGACGAAGTTGACAGTTGACCACGTAGCCGGTGATTTATGATTATGATTTAATCACCCAATCATTATTGCGATGCCAATTAGCCAGTTTTTTTTTGTAATACCTGTATTGATATATTCTTCGGGCATTGCTATCCTTATTCCACTCTAACCACATATTTGATAATAAAAAAAGTTGTAGACAAAATGCTCTACATTGACAGTTAAAATATCAAATTCAGTCATTATTATTGATGATAAAAAATTGTGACTATTTGTAATGTATTTTAAACAAATTACTTTAAAACTGATAAAGGTTCAATTATGAGGTAATTTTATTTAATTAAATTTTGTTGTTTTAGCACAAAGCGAGTTAAAAATCAAAATAAAAACAATTCTATAGAAGCCATTGAGTTTTCATTTCAAGAAAATTATGGGCCAAATAAAAAACATGATAGAAAGATTATGAATGTTTAAAAATAAAATTTTTCTTAATTGACTGGCAATAATTTTTTATTTCAATTTTTATTTTTACAACCGAATACAAAATAAAATATTTTACAAATCGTCTAAATATGTAATACTGAGGAAACGAGCAGCAAAATTACTTCCTTAAAACGTTGTCAAAATTTAAATAACAAAAAACCCAGCGATTTACATAAAAATGAAAAAAGTTGAGAATTATTATTCATCCAGAAATGCACGAATCAGTATTTTTCGAAATAATTTCTCGTGCTAACAAAAAGTTTCTTTTATTCAATCAAATTGTATTTGTTCAAAGTAAAATAAAAAAGAATATACATTTCTGGTGGTCCCCCTCAATCCCAATTGCATTTCATTACTAGGTCTGTTATTAGGAGAGCATAAATTGGAAAATGATTGACCTATGTAGGCCGCAAAATAATCAACTGCTATTCATTCGGTTTGTATTTTATGTTAACAGCCACGGCGCTTCGTCATTATGAATTGCTAAATTAACGAAATGTTTTCAAGATTCATACTACTGTTACACAGTTCTGCTACCTTGATACAAATTTTGAATAACAAGTTATTTAAATTTGAATCGTTCAAATTATGTACATTCACACAAGTTTTGTCACTAACGCCTTTCGGCATCTTCAGGCGTTCAAGTGCACGGATAAACTTGAACTGACGCTTAGTTAATGAATGTATTATGTTTATAAAATAAATGTATCACTAAGCTTAAAGCCATTGCTGGCGAAAAGGATTTACCCATGGGAATCCCTACAGATTTGAATGGTGAGTAATGGTGGAATTTGTGTTTTTTTTCACCATAAATTTACATCTCGTATGTCATCACCATTGTTTGAAAATTTTTATTTTGGAGAGAAAACAATTTTCAGTGTGTATTTATACCAAGCTCACTTTTTACTTACGATACTTTGAGACATGTAGAATATTATTACGTATCTAACTCATGTTTTCCTAAAATACCACTTGGGCCACTTACCTTCACATGAGCTGATTTATTGTAGAATTTTAATTGCAGAATACGATATTTGATAGTTTTACAACTAGGTAGATTATTTATTGATGACGTCCTTACGATGTTATGTAACATTTATTATGTATTCTTTAACCGGAAACGTACAAGTTGTCACAAAATGCATCTTTTAACGAGTTACTATGCACTTAAAAGGACGGCAAATGCAACTTCGCTGCATAGGGAATAAGTTGAATTATTGCAGAGTTCTCTTAACAGATTTTCCTTCATTCAGAGATTACTAGATGTGCCTTTGAGCGGAGTTAGATGCTCCGGCAATTATAATATTTAAAACATAGTCATGCGACAGAGGAGAAATAAACATCTTGAATTTTAAATTGATCTTACTGTACCCAGATTAATGCACTTTGTCATCAAACATAAAACGTGGACGCATTACTTTATTGGTAAGTAAAACAGTCTTCAACGACACCTATTAGTAAGAAAGAATGTTAATTGACTTAAAAGTAACTGATAAAACCTATCGATTTAATTGGCATTTGCTTGATAGAACTCCATTATTATAAGGTAAAAATACCAACGTATTCAGTTTTACAATTTTTATATTATTAGTTGATAGCTATTTTAAATGTTCACTTTTAGGGTGTTCACTGTCAATACTTGGTGGAAAGGCATTATATTAATAAAAACAATAATCCTTTGTACTTCATTCCACTTTATTTAATATTTCAGGACCGGTTTCGCTCATTGTTTTTCAGAATCTTCCTGGCTGTCGATTTTGTTTAAGTGATGAATGAACACACCAACTACTTGGAAGCGGGGAAAACATAAAACTATCATTAAGCATATTCATATCATTAAGCATATTCACTTTATTAATGTAGCATTTTATCACTTTGTCAAAAATTTCCCAAATTTTAATTATGTTTGTAATTACTTTCAATCGCATTCTGAATTTATGAATCTGGGATGACTTTTTAATTATATGTTAGTTGTGTTGAACATTTTAATTTTGTGTTATTTTAGAATCACTTTAATGTAATTGGCAATTTCTTTTCAATGCCAACTGTTGTGTATAACTTTTCAATTTTGTATAAATAGCATTGTTAAATTATATTTCTTATCAGTTGACAATGCTCGCAATGAGCGAAACCGGTCCTGACATATTAAATAAAGTGGAATGAAGTACAAAGGATTATTGTTTTTATTAATATTTTAAATGTATTAATTGATTTGGCAATTACTTGGTAGAACTCTATTATAACAGATTAAAAATATCAAATTATTTTAGTTCTACAGTTTTTAATAATTTTATGCGTTGATAGCTATGTCGGCTTTCGCCATCGTCAGAACTATTTTAAAATTTATATTTTGCTCAGAAGAACGATAAGTAATATGGGATTTTTCAATGTAAATTAGGATAAATTTGACTGATATTTATTATTAAATGTAATACTTTAATTTTTATATGAGTTGGAATGTCAAAGTGAATATCAAAATGTATTGTGTATCTCTTTGGAGCCAGTTGAGATAGCTGAGAAAAATGTAAGCTTAAACATAGTTCTGACAATAGCAATGACGAGTTATGAAGTACAAAATAAAATTGGGGGTATTTTTGTTTCTGATGGACGCAGGGAGGGGATAAGATACAAACATTGATAGTACTAATTTTAGAAAGTAACCACTGAATACATAAAACAATGATATTTTTTATTTTAATAAGGTTTAAATTGTCGCTATTTACGTAACTTAGTTTTGGTCTAATACACTGCCTTCTTAACCATTTTCGTTTTGATTAATGTATTTTTTTCATAAGTGTACAAATAAACTTTATAAAATTAGTTTTGCAAATAGTATAACAAAAAAAAAAATAGATCAATCGAACAAAAAACATTTGTAGACGCGTGAAATTTGTATTGTATAATATGTTAAATTAAATTATTTAATTATAATGGACTGCTTTATTTGGTATGTTTTAAAACGTATTGATTTTCATTTGAATACAGTCTATACTCTTCTCGTGTCTCAATTCTGATCTATAAGTGCAAAATAAAAACGACAAAAAAATTGAAAGGAAATTTCAAAGAAGATTATTTTCAGTACAGGAGGCAAAATTATTCATTCAGATATATTATTATAGAGAAGCAAATCCTGTGCCAAAACTTTGAAATATTGCTCTTCCATTTCTCTGTGACATAGAAAAACATATGATAGTACTCGAGGAACAAAATCGTGACCGTGTTTCTAACCGGTCAGACCACAACAACATATTTTCGTGCCACGTTTCAATTGTTCTATATGTAATATTTTTTTTTATTTTTATAAATATATTATAGGTCTTCTGGCAATTAAATATTCCCAGATTAAACATGTGTCGTTCTCACATGAACGATTTTAATCGACCAAATTTTTACAGTGTACAGGACACTTATTTTACCACTGTGGAAATGTTATAGACATCTCAAATATATTTTACTCCTACTCTACATTATTTGGGTTCAAACCGCAAAGCATTTATTCTCTTTAATCTGAAGTCAGTGTTTTTAATAGCAAACAGTGTCAGAAAACAAAAGACTTGCGGAGAAACCGATTCGAGTTTATATATTTAGTTATTGTATAAATTTATATAATTAGATTTAAAAAATACTGGGAATGAATTAGAGAAAGCTTTACTTAACTTTTGATTATGTTTATATACTTTATAACCTGAATAAAAGCTTTGCAAGACACTCCTAACCTTACCTCAGTTATCGAATCTTTAGCTAAAGCGAGTTTTTTTTTCTTCTTAGATATTAAACCTAAAAACATGGTTAAAATTAAGGAACCACCAGAATCTTTTATTGGCAAATAAATATCCAAATTTATTTCATAAATGTTATAAATAAATATAGCTGAAAGTAAGAATGCCGCCTGTATGGTCAACGTCGTTGGCTTCGGTTACGGATGTCACGGGTTCGACTTTCAGGATGGACATTATTTATATATTGATTTTTGAACCGATTTATGAATTAAGGCATGGATGTATGTGATGTCTTGAATTCAAATCCTATCCTATCAACGGGATGTATTGAGAGCAATTAACTAACCACTAGTCCTGTCCTAGCACTATCCTTATATTTTTACTCTCTTTGGAAAAAAGAGAGGTTGAGCAACTGAGTAACAAGTAGTTCTCGTAGAAACACTTCTGTTGAGATAAACTCCATTAGAAGTCCACACGCTCCGCGTTAGGAGCGGACATGGTAAAAAAGTAAGAATAGTATAGTTTATTTTTGTAATTAGTAAAATAAATGTAGCTTTTTTTATTACAGTTTAACTGTGTTTTCAAATGTGCTATACTATAATACTAATTCTGTGTTGAAAATATGTTTTGAATTAAATTATGGTTAATTTCACCTGCGAAAATGGATATCGAACATCAAATTATCCTGACGATACATTATAACGCGCACTTTAAAGTTAGATACAAGTAAAGTTGCAAAAACGAGACTTTGCTCAACATTGAGCCGAAACGGTCCTCAAGCAAACGAGAACTCCCTGAGCAACACGTCGCTCCGTCACCCTTCAGCCCGAACGCTCTTATGGCGCCGGACGGTTTTGCATCTCGCTCCCGGCTGGACCGAATCCACAAATCTTACGTGTATTGCCAATCTCGATCCTTACATCGAGATGCATCCCCTTTTCGCAGCGGGTAAGCAATTACACCCGAAGTTGTTTACTTAGTCTTAGTAGTTTGCGTATGAAACGAAAACTTGCATTTTAAAACTCCACAATCAATGAAATCGTGACTAGAAATTTTGATCTATATTTTATTGGAGATGTTATAAACATGAGTATATAAAGATATAAATGTTAATTCTATTTCGTGTTTTCTTGTGATAAAAAAGGTTACTAATCTAAAAAATGTTGTTGATTTGAATGCAAACAATAAAATATGCACTACTAACAATAGACAATAAAAAAATATTGCTTTGATCTTTTGAATTAAGCATCAGACCACATACATACTGTACCATAAATTTTATAATACTAAACTTATTGTTCAACGTACTTGTGTACTTGTTCAACGCTTGCATTCTGCCAGTAATGCTTTACGGTTGCGAATCATGGCACCTGACGAAGACTCAGACAAACCGTGTACTGAGCTTCGAGAACAGATGCTTGCGTCGGATAATGGGGGTGAGGTGGAATTCAGAGATAAGGGAGCGTACAAGACAGCGTCCCGTCACGTCAGTGGTTATGGAGAGACGTTGGAACTGGCTGGGTCACGTGCTGCGGATTCCTCCGGAAAGCCTCAATCCTGCCTGCCTCTTCTTTCGACCGGTGGGATTCCGGAGTCCCGGACGTCCGTCGGGTACTATCCATGGGATGTACTCGGCGGAACTGAGGGATGCTGGCATGTCATGGGAGGAAGCAAAGCTATTGGCGGGAGACAAGGAAACATGGAGGTGCCGCGAGGCGGCCATATGCTTCACATAAAGAGCGAACATGGCCAAAGGAAAGAAAAAACTTATTGACCATTTTATTAAATTATTCAATATGTAATTAGCCAATTATAAATAAACTAGGATGATTCGTGAGATGTATAAAAAAAAACATTTTTTTTAAAAAAATACACATTATTAAATATTCATTGGGACCAGTTTTTCTCATTATGCTCATCATCATCGGATGAAAATACAATGTCATACATTACCTATATTAATTAATATGCCATCAGTCAATAATTCTAGTTATAAGCGAAACCAGTTATGTCCTAATCTTTATTTAACCCGTAACATGCCGTCCTAAAAAATCACGTTCCCTCCCACGATGTCAACTCAAATTCACTTTTTTGACAGTATTTAAACCTATGTTAAAAGCTAAAAAATAATAAGAGTAGACACCCTTGAAACATCTTGCTTCTATTTGTAAAGATGTGAAAATCGCGTTCTCTGTTAAACTAATCATTATAATAGGTTGTTCTGGCTCCTAACTATTTGAGATATCTGTTCTTCTATCAAATGTAAAATCGTATATCTCTATCGAATTTTACCATTCAAAGTTTGGTAAACCACAAAATCGTCAATTTTGTGTAGTAGACGTAATATTTTTGATTTTATAATTATATATTTGAATGTAAAACTACTTTTTCTAGGAACACCTAAAATGATTAATACTCATTGACAATATTAAGAGAAATATTAAATGATTTAATTGCTCAACTAGCTATGCCTGCATCATGGGCATGGAGGTGTTAACTACGTGGAATAAAAAAGAAGTACGTATTTTAAATTCTAAAATTGGCAAATTCATAAAATAAATAGACAGTCACTTAAAATAATCGATACAAATTGATGTAATAATAATAAAATTACCCTACAAAGTAATTTTTAATTGATATATATGATGATTTTCAAAATAGAAACAATTTTTCCAGCGACCACCAATTTGGTGTGCACTTTGTATGGTATGTTCCACTGGCTTGTTAAAACCACTGCTTTTCCACATGAATGCCATTCAATTTGAGAACGAAAAGGTCGTGCATGAATCTAAAGGGCTTTCTATTAACTGAAGTGCTGTGAACGGCATCATTTTTTAAGAAATAAATGTGCACAAATTGCTAGTGTCGTTTTGGTGTACGTATATTGATGGTGGAATGGCAAACCAAACTGAGCATAAATCAGTTGTCTCTAGAAAATGTTTAGTCAATTCTAATAACAAACCTTTACAAAGCACACTACATAATAAGTTTCCACAAAAAAAATACTGTTAACAAAATTCATGTGAATCACGTGAAAAGTCACATGTCTTACAGAAGAAAGCGGTTAGTAAATATTTATTTTAAAAGTGCGAAATAATTCCTTTCATGGTGAAAAATATATGTTTTATAAAAATCTTAATAATATATTTTGTCAAAATGGACATTAAAGTCATCTAAAATTTTTACGTTAAAGCTTGCGTTGTGATAATATACCCAAACCGGTAAAGCCGGTTATCCCAGAGACTTGTATAATATTGAAAGGAGTTTCCTTGAAGTCTTCGCCTTCTACTATAAGTGCATCACGACCTGGAGTCGATACAGTGAGGTCCATATATATACTACGTTGGACTTAGCACCTTCATCACGTGGAGTTACTATGTTTTTATACAGTATTTTTTTAAGACTGGAGCTTTTTTGTGTGTGTATAGTTGTTTTATAAATTTATTAGTGTTCAAAAATATATTTTAAAAACATTTACGCAACATCTAAAAGAGTTAATTCAAACACAAGTTTTTTCTACGACAATTGTTTTTTACAGAATTTTTCAATCTTTTTTTTACGAAAAGAATAAGTTTAAAAATACCATAAGGATTCGACTAGGGTAGTACTAGAGTGGCAAAGAAATTGCACCCGTTACCTCCTGTTGTAAAAATTGGATGGTTTTACGAGAATATTAATTATAATAATTAACCACTTTTGGTGAGAAACACTAAATACGTTGACGAAAAGGCAATAGTAACAATACCCATGCTTCTTCAGTATATATTAAGAAAAGTAATATCAACACCATAGCAACAAAAGAACAAAGAAGACTGAGCAGTATTTTACCAAAGCTCTTAATTTTTAAATTTCAGCTAAAGCTTTGACTGAAAGTTGTCAATGTGCTTATTATTATAGTTCCGCTGGGACGATGTATAAGCTTAACGTACATCGACTTTTTAATCAAATATTTGATTTAAGTTTAATTCATTGTTTATGTTAGATTTGGGTCAGGTTTTTGAGGTTTTCAGATTTTTTTCCGGGATTTTCGATAAGATTTGTTGTATTTTTTTCGCTTAAGTTATGTGAGGTTTTGGTCTCTCAACGGCATGAATTATTTTAATTTTTAAAATCCTTAAAAAATCGTGGTTTAGAAAAATGAAAAATACTTGTCATTTCTTATCCCAATCCTTTTATTTTTACTCTTTATAGAAAATAAAAAAAAAACTGCAATTTTTGTAATACAACTGCTGTTAAAAGTGTCATTACTATAACTAATACTTGGCTTATCATATAAGGCAATGGTTTCCAACCTCTATGTTACTGCGCCTCCCTTTGAAGAAAAAAATATCTTCTATATAGGGTAAATAAATATTTTTGACTGTTCGCGCCTCCCAGGTTGGAAATCGCTGATATAAGGGGATAAGAAACAAAGTTATGAAACTTGAAAACATATTTTTTCAATCTATGGATGCATAATCAAATAAGCATTAAACTCTTCTTGTGATTTTAACAAAAATATGTATTCATTCCATAGAAAATCGTATTTTTTTAATTCTCGTTAGAAACGAATTCATTTTTTTCACTCAAAACGTTTTGTAAAATACAAAAAGTTACGTGACAAACAAAAATCTCAGCATATTTGACGAATTCATTGTAAATCACAGCATTTTTTTGTAAGATAGATTTAAAAAAAAAAAAAAAAAAAATATTTAATAAAAAAAAACTGTATTTTAAATTTTTCTCAAAAATGGTTTCCGTGAAAGATTGATTTTGATCCTCTCATATGGTTTAGTAAAAATAATGTAAACATAGCATTTTTAATGCAAATAAATACATCAACGTTTGGTTTATGTATTTTTATTTCAAAAAACCAAATGAACTTTTATAATCATTGAAATGGTAAAGTAGAGACATGTTATGTCTGGAAACTTGACGGGTTTATTAATTTAGCATAAAATTGGTGTCTCTAAATAAGATCTAGAAATATTTCAATAACAACGAAGCATGATTGTATTTAGGGCATCCAATCCCGGGATCTCGTTCAATTTTCTGATCCCGAAATTCCGGGATTGAGATGGCCGCGATCCCGGGATTTCGGGATTGAGAAATTTTTAGCAAATTCTCGAAATTTACACGAAATTGGCAAATTGAAGATTTCAAATTCCTCGGTGAGCTAAAAAAAAAAAACGAGTTTCTGTGAGATTCCGGGAAAAAGTATACCAAATTGGAGATTTCAAATTCCTCGATGAGCTAAAAAAAAAAAAAACGAGTTTCTGTGAGATTCCGGGAAAAAGTATAGCAAATTGAGGATTTCAAATTCCTCGGTGAGAAAATCTCAATCCCGGGATTCAAAATAAATCAATCCCGAAATCCCGGGATCGAAAAAAGGCTTCGGGATTGGATACCCTAATTGTATTCTCTTACGTCGAATTAATACAAAATCGCTCAACGGTTTTGGAATATTGAGAGCGTGACAGATTAATACGCATGGTTCAAAGCAAGCGTGTAAATGGTTACTCAAAATAGATCATAATTTTCGAGTAAATTATTGTAATGCATTTTCCTGCACCGTGAGAATTCATATTCTAATCGTGGCGCATTGAAATACATCACGTTAAGTGGACGTTAGCTTAGAACACGGAGGTAACGTATTCGAATCACGAGACAGACATTTTTTGTAGATTTTCCTGAATTCCCTTCATGAATGTAAACTCAACCTATCCTTAAAAACCAATTGACCGGTTCAAGCCCCATCTTCTTCTTTTTTAAAAAAGTGAAGATCAAGCTGTTCTCATAGACAATATTCTATTGAGATAAACTCTATTAAAAGCCATATGCTCCACATTTTGAGCAGACATGTTTAAAAATGGATTTCTATAATACCTAAATTATGCATCAATAAATACAAAACCAACACAATCTTAAATAATGATAAAAAATATATAAATTGTTAACTGACTGTCAATTCATAGCATAATATGAAAAATAAGAAAAAATGTACATTTTATTTACTTTTGCACGAAATGCATTTATTATTGCGCATGGTGAAAAAAATAAAAATAGTATCATACTATAGTCATAATTGAAATAAACAATTTTAATTCAAATATACATGTTAAAGTTAAATTAAGTACTTATTCGATGTATACATTGTCCATTTAAGCCTGTTAAAGTTTACACAAGAGAACAAAAACTAAATAAAATAATACATAGTTAAACTATAAAAAAAATCACGTGTGCACTTATAGTGATACGAGTCACTCTCCACTTCTGTGTGCACTCAATCACGCAAATTTTGTTCTGTGATCTGACATTTAACATAATCTCAAAAAATATCAACTTCTTGTTGTCATTCTCGCTCTCTGTCTATTCAAAATATCTAACCTGACCTAATCTAAGTCGTTATGTCATGTACTGTACTTTTAATTTTTAACAATAAGTAAATTATATTAACATAACTTTATCGGTAATATCTTGAGTGAGTTTATACACTTAATGCATACATTGAAAAGTCAAAGTTAATGTGAATTGTTGTGATGTAAGTTTCAACTAAAACTGCTAGTCAATGAATTCTTACACTGACGAGATATCACACTTTAAATATGACATTTAGAAATAATTAATAATGTCTTCGTAAGTAGCTAAAAATAAAACAACATATATTTCAAGAAAAGATAAAAAAATTAGTTCAATGAAAGTCATGATTGATTATTGTCTGAATTCTTCTATCTATTATGTAGCATATAGAAACCTTGATGAGAAACATATAGATATTCAACCCAGATCGTTCAACAAGCTTTGCTAGAATAAAAAACTCATCGTTTGCATTCATATCAGAATTACCAGTAAAAAACTTTGTTAAATAAAAGTAGAATAATTATCTGTATGATATTTTACCTCTATATTAAAGATTTAAGTTTTTCATAAAACTGTATTTTCAATATTGTTTATAGACGCCGTAGTAAAAAAAAAGCTCGTAAAAAGAATCATTATAAATGATTACATCTCAACGATACTATGGCTTTTCTTTCCAGAAAACCTTTAAAGCAAACATAGCCTTAAGCAAACAGAAAAAAGACCTTTTCCGTCTTTTATATTATAATAGTTGGTCAACAATAAAATGTAGAAATTAAACAGACCCGTGGTCATAGAATGCTAAAGCAAAAAAAAAACACAAACAGAAAATATATTTACGTTACGAAAGCTCAAGCAAAGGAAATGACATAAGCTTTGAATTTTCAAGCTTTTATATAACCACTTTTTAGGCAAAGGTTTGAATGATATATACTGGAAAATTGTTGGAAGAAAACTAATATTAATAGTTGATTTAATTTAAATATTTCCATTATTCTACCTTATACATATTTGAGACATTTTATAATTTAATTTGCAGTTTAATAATAAGTCGACTGCCTATGACACAATATATTAAAATAAATATTTGACAGTTCTTCGATATGCAATAAATTAAAAAAAATACTTGTGTTCATCATGAGATTAGGCAAAAAAAAATTACGATAGAGGAATAATTAAAAAAACAGTGTCAAAAAATATAAATATTTTAATCAAAATTTACAAAAAAAAATGTATGATTAATAATGATAAATAAGCAATTTTCGGTGTGTTAAGAAATATCTTAAATTACAATAGCTATAAAAATGAATTCTAGCAAAGTAGGGATATACAACATGTAATGTGAATAGTTTTTTGATAGACAGTTCAGTTCAGTTGACGATGCTCGCAAAGAGCGAAACCGATCCTGACCTTTTAAATAAAGTGGAATGAAGTTCAAAATTTATTGTGTTTTTATTATTCATTTAAATACATCAATCTACCAGCTCGTTCACATATATATTGATAGTGTAATTACCACGTAAAAACATTATTTTAGGTAAAATAAAGTGATTTTACCCCGATCAATTATCACGGCGGTAATGTAGTAATCAAATCTGTAGGCATTCCCATGGGTTAATCCTTTTCGTCATCAATGGCTTTAAGCCTAGTGATACATTTATTTATTATTTTAACACGATACACTCATTTACTAAGCGTCAGTTCAAGTTCATCCGTGCACTTGAACGCCTGAATATGCCGAAAGGCGAAACCCGGGTAGTCAATGACAAAACTTGTGTGAATTTAGATAGTTTGAACTATTTAAATTGAGTAGAAATATTTTTTAGATATCAATTATTTTAGCATAATTTACATTTTTTTTGCAACGTTTAAATTTTTTATCTCAATACCCATTCGGCAGGTTTTTTTACTGTTACAAAAAAACTATTACAGAATAAATATTATGTTGTTTGAAAAAATATCGAAAAATGCATTTATATTGTTTAAACAATTTTACACAAGGCACTCGCCCATGTCCATGTATCAAACGATAATATATTGTGTTTCTCGTGGTGTTGTGTTCACAGTTGTCTAGTGAGTGTTTACCGGGAATGTTGAATGGAGAGTTTTTTTTTATCCATTATTTGTTATTTTAGCTACGGACAAAGAAGAGAAATACTGAGAATGATTTGAAAAGATGTGAAAGGTAAAAGAGAATGAAGGAAACACTCTCAAAAAGGAAAGATAAAGCCTCTCAGAAAAATAACCTTTTCTCGATACAAAAGGTGTGGTGTATTACATCCTTAACAGACAGCGTGCGGCTTAATACTGGAAATATGTTTTAATTAAGTAAGCAACGTGTCACATCGCTTAAAAATTAATCAACCTCTGCAATCTATTGATCTGTTTCATGAAAAATTTTCTTTTACTATCAGGAAAGCCTGAATTCAACTGCCAGTAAGATCAATTAATAAAAATCAATTTTTACATTTTTTATTTCTGAATTTGAGATTTTAGCCATGGCTTTTTATGACTTATTTTCTACTCAAGATGATCTTGATTAAAAAGTCTTACTTAATAACCTCAACTGAAGATATATTTAGTTGCAAATACTTTTTTTTTAAACCATGTCCGCTCCCAATGTGGAGCATATGGATTCCTAATGGAGTTTCTCACAACAGAAGTGTTTCTACGAGAACTGCTTGTTAGTCAGTTGCTCAACCTCTCTTTTTCCAAAGAGAGTAGAGCTAGAAGGATAGGGCTAGGACAGGATTAGTGGTTAGCTAATCGCTCTCGATACCGTTCATGGGATAGGATTGGTGGGAGGAGGGTTTTCAAGACATCAAATACATCCATGCCTTTGAACAGAAATTCATAAATCGATTGAAAAATCCATTTTTAAAACCGCCTGTGTGGTCGAGTGGTCAACGTTGTTGGCTTCGGCTACGGAGGGCCCGGGTTCAAATCCCGGTACGGACTGCTAATACTACCATTTTTTTTGTTTATATGCAAAATCAGTGTAAAAAAATGATTTGATTTTAGCACATTCAAAGTACAGTTTTAACATAATTTAAAATTTCAACTATATGTGCTTGATATAATTTTAATATAAATTTTAAATTGCTTAAATTTGATCGGGTTCTATGGCGCAGCGGCTAGCGATTTATGAATTTCTGTCCGAAGGCATAGTTGTATGTGATGTCTTGAATTCTCCCCTCCCACCCATCTTGTTCCATAAACGGGGTGTATCGAGAGCGATTAGCTAACCACTAGTTCTGTCCTAGCCCTATCTTTCTATTCCTACTCTCTTTGGAAAAAGAGAGGTTATGCAACTGAGCAGTGTTGGCCGGCCAATGCGGTATTGGATCAATGCACCGCTTGTTTATGCAGGGGCGGTTATATTTCATAAAATAATATTCAAACGTAACATTTATACCATTCACTCATTTTGAATTCTTCATTTATTTATTATCTAAAATAAAATAAAATAAAATGTTTTAGAAAATATTTATTATAGACAATAAGCACATGAAGAATTTAAAATGAGTGAATGGTATAAATGTTATGTTTGAATATTATTTTATGAAATATAACCGCCTCTGCATAAACAAGGGGTGCATTGATCCAATGCCACATTGACCGGCCGCCAGAGCAATTGAGTAACAAGTTGTTCTCGTAGAAAAACTTCTGTTGAGATAAACTCCATTAGGATTCCATATGCTCGACATTGGAAGCTGACATGGTAAAAAAAATAAAAATAAAAACAATAACAATAACGCTTCATAACCTTTTCTGTATGAAGACATTGACATTTAGAACTTTGTTTTCCTTCCCACCGTTGAATAAGGTGTCTTCCATTTTGAAATGTGACATGTAACTTATTTACTATGCTTTCGTATTTTCTTTCCCACTTTCCATTGTCCGACTCATGCACTGAGAGGGCATTGATGGAAGAAAAGGTGTTACCTTGATGGTACTTATTCACTTTACGCACACCTTTTCCAACATTTACTTTGATTTCACTCAAACTTACATTAAAAAAGTGAAAATTGAATATAATTGAGAGCATATATGTGATATATTATTCATTACTGACAACAACTTTTCATAGTTGTGTGTAATACAGTTCCAACAAACATTTTTTTTATCCATGTCCGCTCCCAATGTGGAGCATACGGGCTCCTAATGGAGGTATCTCAACAGAACTTTTTTTCTACGAGAACTGTTTGATACCTAGTCGCTCAACTTCAAAGTGAGTAGTAGGATAAGGCAAGAACGGGACTAGTGGTTAACTAATCGCTATTGCTACACCCAGTTATTATAGGATCAGAAGGAAGTACGGAGAAGAAATAATGCGAATTGACATCACAAGCACCCTGTCTTCGATCACATCTTCGAATTGAATAATTCTCAAATTCATTGTGATCTGACCGGGAATCGTACCCAGACCTGCGTGATCGGTAGAGCACTGGGAGAACTGGGCCACAGCAGGCGACTAAGCACAGTTAATTAATTAATTACACACAAAAAACATACATACGTCAACTATTAACAGTCGTTTTACGTGGCGTAACAATTGGTTGGAGTTTACTAAGTTTTTTTGCTGAGATTGTCTCAGGAGCTAAAGTGTGTTTCAAGTCCGTTACTTAATAAACAACGGAGTTTTTAATAGAAAATTTAAATTAACTTTGATTATTCCACGTATTGTGTTACTAACTGTGACACGTGTTTCGCCTGTTTGCTTTATTTCGATTCTACACCCCCCCTCCTTGCTCCTCTTAAAAGGAAAAAAACCCAAACCATTTTGTAATTTTATAATTTTAAAATGTTAGAATCAATCTTGCTTCATTACTTAAGCAAACATTGCGATAGTAAGTCTGACGATGCCTCTGAAAGAGGCGAAACACGTGTCACAGTTAGTAACACAATACGTGGAATAATCAAAGTTAATTTAAATTTTCTATTAAAATGAATTTCCACAAAGCTACCGCCGAAACCATCGAAAGTAACGGAGTTTTTATTTGTATAGGCATTTATTAATGAAATTTTTTTGATAAATAAAGTTAGTTAAGGTATCCACTATTTATAATTTACTGAATAAAGTAAGAGTATAACTAATTCTATAATTCGATATATCTTCTTCCATATTCAAAATATGAACTTGCAACTTTTGGCATTGATAAAAAATCTATACAAAAACACTTTTTTTTAACCCATGTCCGCTCCCTATGCAGAGCATATAGTTTCCTAATGGAGGTATCTCAACAAAAGTTTTCTTCTACAAGAACTGTTTGTTACTCAGTCGCTCAACCTCACTTTTTTTTTTAAAGTATGAAAGTAGGGAAATAACTTTAAGGCTATAACAGGACTACTGGTTGACTAGTCGCTATTGCTACCCAGTTATTAAAGGATTAGAAGGATGGGAAGAGTTTACATCACAAACACCCAGTCTTAGTTCACAACTGTGGCACTTACCGGGAATCGAGCCCAAACCTGTGTGATCGGTAGAGCAAGCTCTATCCAACTGGGCCACAGCAGGCGACAGTAACACTTTTCACTTTATAGCGACGATATGCAGATTTACAAAAATAAGCAAAGTCTGTAAGAATAATATTTATCTGGAATAACAGAACTTCAATTATGCTCAAATATTATAAAGAATCATTTATCTGACCAAGACTTACTCAATACTTTATAATTGTCTATATGTGTTCAAATCAATAAATATATTTAAAAAATTAAACCTATGTGAAAGTAAGTTTACCAAAAATATGACATTTCAATATGACGAAACCACTCACAGTATTTCGAATTGTGTCATCTCTTTAGACTTCCCAGTGCTTAGCGTTCCGGAAGTGAAAAAACATTTCACAAAAAAAACTGTCACGTAGGAAGATTTTTTCATTCAAGAGGAAAAAAATACATTTTATTTTTTTATAAAAGATTGTTGTTGTCACGTTTGATGACTTAATTGACTTTTAAAGTGTATTTTAGTTTATTATATATTATATTATACACTGTATTCTTCTGTATTAATTAGATTTTTTTAATTCGTTTTAAGAAATATTCGGCATTGAAAAATGAAAATTATAAGAGATTTTTTAAGTCACTCGAGATCAATTTAAGTATGTATGACGTCAAATACACCCATGTCTTCTGAAACATAAGCGTGTGTGATATGTTCCAAATTTGAAGTTGGTATTGAATATGCTGGGAATTAAGTCATTAAAATCAAATTTATCTTACCACCAGGCCACAGAGTATGGCTATTGTTCAATCTTAAAAGAACTAAAAGTATCCTAGCCCAAATGAATATAAATAATTATTTACTTGCAGATAAATCTTGTTTTCTAAATAAACAAACGCTTGAATTTTTTTTATGCAAATATTAATACACCAATGATTTGAGTGACCATTTTTTAAACATAATCGTCACTGTACTAGCTGAAATTAGTAAAAAACACAATGAGATTCTTTGATACAAATTCTCTGTCTGGAATAACCCAATTGTTGAATTGAATTTATTAACATCACTTAAACTAAATAGCTCCGCACGTCATATTCTATTTTTTTTCCTATCTATCATTATTTTTTTAAAACACAAAAATGCATGGTTAAAAGAAGAGTCTCGTGCAGCTCTGTATCGGGCCAAAACAATGGTGAGTAAATTCGATTAGTAAATTATTACATATGCAAATTTATAGGCAGGCTATTTTCTCTAAATGTCAATTCCTTAATTTATTTGTTTCAGGTCGGGAAAAATCCTTCTTTATTTTGACATTGTACTGATCTTGGAACAAGAGGTTTTATCTTAAAAACTTAAACTTTATATTTTTTACTCAAAACTATCAATAAGTTGCATTCCAATTAATATGCATATATTAAATAAAGCACATATTTTTTTAATTCTCCGTAACTAGTCTTAACCCGTAACATGCCATCCTAAAAAATCACGTTCCCTGCCATGATGGCATCTCAGTTTCACTGTTTATTGACAATATTTAAACCTATGTTAGAAGCTAAAAATAATTATTTATAATAAAAAATGTATATATGCTTGAAAAAATATTCTAGGTCTAATTTTCACCCTCATTTTATTTATAAATGCTTAACATGCTTGAATGATGTAATGGCTCAACTAGCTATGAATGCATCATGAGCATGGATGAGTTAATGGCCCAAACAAAAAAACAACCTTATCGAAAAGCTGCTTTTTGAATCATCATAAAGTAACATATAGCTGAAAAATACAATAAATTCATAAAGAATTTTTACATATAATCAAAATGGTTGGTATACGAAAACACCCAGAATTTATGAGTGTTGACGTTACTATGTCCATTATTTGATTTCTTTTTTTCGGTGCCAGTAACAATATGAAATTAACTAATTGATGAATTCTTGACATCCACATCTCGACAAATCAATAAAGTGATTGAAACTCTTACTGAGAATTGATACCCGTGCACTTTACATTCAACGCCAAAATGGGCGATAAATCGGTCTTAGGTTTGAAGAAAATAAGTATAATTGAACAATCATTGTTTTCTTGCTCTGTAATAGAGATGTACCATTTTAACTTGACTGTGGCAGAACTCAGAACTAAAATTGTCGCCCTAGAACGTGTTGACTATGTCAACGTTAATGATGCGATGGTGGCGCCCTCGCGGGCAGTCAAGTTACGCTGGTACATCTATACCAACGTATTCCACGCCAACATATTTTTTGCAGCCACTCTCAAACTTAAAATAAAGATACGAATCACCCTTGTATATTTTTGGATGGCTTTTCTTAGTATAAAAAGTAATGTAAGATTTTAATAGTCACTTTAAGGATGAATTTACTGAAAATATTATTTTTCCTTTATAAACACGGTAAGTTAACATAAACTGTAGAAAATTGCAGCTGTAAATGAAACTTTTAATTATAAGTGTGATACTACTTTTTTGTATGAATTCTTTCTTGATTTCACACTTAAAAAGCTTGGTAAACAAAAATATATTAAATCTTGATTCAAATATTTTTGAGCTTTTCCAATTGAGTCACAGCATAAAGCTTTCCACAGCCCCCTGTATACTAACTTAGGCACAGAAAGCTTTTAAAAAGTTTTTTTTAAATCAGTCATCCTATGCAGTGTAAGAATTTAACGCGCCGTCACATCTCATCGTTTTCTCATCTAATATTTCGTCGACTTGTGATAATAATTTATTTTTTCCTCGCGACGGTTGCTTTTTTACTTTAAATTAAACATCAATCACTCCAGCTGTCACGCATCATGGAATCTGTCACAAGACTTTTTTTCTATTTAATATTGTTCAGTTATAAAAAAAATGTTGTATTTGTATTTCGTTGCATGCAGGGCATCCAAATGCATTACCCGTATCTCGAATATTTTTTCATAAACTAACTGGGTATACGGTTCGGTTACGGGTAAATTTGTCAACTATCATATTATAATAACCCTGTATTAAATTTTCCGATATTCCAAGCATATGTACAATAATTATGGCGCAGTTGTTAGCGTTGTGGGATTCCGTGCCAGACCTCCGGGCTTGAGTCCTAGTATGAACAGCATTTTTTCGGTCGATTTATCGATTTCTGTTCAAAGACATGGGTGTTTGTGATGTCTGAAAATGTCCTCCCCTCCCACCCTTTTAACTCTTCAACAACTGGGCGTAGCGAGAGCGATTAGCTAACCACTAGTCTTTTCCTAACTTTATCCTTTTTTCCCTACTAATCTCTTTTTTAAAAAAGGAGAGGTTGAGCAACTGAGTAACAAACAGTAGAAAGACTTATATTATGATACTTTCATTTCAATCATTCATATTTCATAGAATTTTTTTTTTTTAAATATATGGATAAATCGAATAAAGCATAAAATATAAGAAAATAAAATGACCAAATACTCGTTAAAAATACCCGGGATCGGTTGTACCCGATTCGGAAGCCCTAGTTGCATGTTTTGATACATCGTCGTTGATTTCCCTCTACAAGAACTGACGTGACAGTTTTTTTTTTCAAATTTTAATGCAATCTTTGTGAATCGGATCAATCAAATATATTTTGAATTCAATTCTGTATTGTTGTAACATCTCTAAAAAAAAGTAATGAAAAATTATTTAAAAAAAACTGGCACAGAAGAGTGCCTTAACCAAGGACTCTTTGTTGCCGAATTCATGCGTGAAATTAAAAATTACAAGCATTATACACCAAATATAAAGAAACTGCCCAAAGAAATACAACAGGTATTATATTTATGTAAAACACTTTAAAAAAAATTACACATTATTGATACAGAACTGGACTCGTTGCGTTCATCACGGCCATTATCAATTGGGCCCTCGAGAGCTGAAGTGAACCAACTAGTAAAATGGTAAAACTTTATTTAGTGTTTTGGTTGATTGCATATTTATACTGAGATTGAAATGTGTATTAACTGGGGTTGCTTCACTTTAACAATTCTTTAAGACGTGTAGATAACAGCGAGTCTAACTTTTTTTTCTAAAATAAATACCACTTGGCTCACTTGATTTCTAATGAGCCAAATTGTCCCTCTGACAATTGTTTTAAATACCCTAAAAAGAAGAATAAAAATAAATTGCTATTATTCCTAATTTTCATTGAGTGCTACGAAATAAGTGCCAATTCTATCACTTATATAAATTACCTCGTTTGATTTTTTATCTGTTGGTAATGCTAGTGATGACCTAAAACGAATTGTGAAATTGATACTAAAATTGTTTTATTATTAAAGATTATACCTTTTCATCTAAGATTGATACAAAACGTTTTATTTCAAAGACAGCTTTTTGCAAATATTGCTAAAAAAATAAAAATGCACAAAAAATCCCTTCTCAATAGTAATGTAATGAAAAGTCACTTTTAAGGTGTTCACTGTCAATACTTGGTGGAATGGCATTATAATGAAAATAATAAAAAAAAATTAGTACTCTTTCCACATAAAATTTAATGGATCAGGACCGGATTCGCTCATGGTGAGCATTGTCAACTGATAAGAAATACAATTAAACAGTGATATTATTTCTTATCAGTTGACAATGCTCACCATGAGCGAAACCGGTCCTGATCCAATACATTGAATGTGGAAAAAGTACTTAAATGTTTTACTATTTTTAATATAATAAAAAGTATAAATTTTATTGTATAAACATAAATTAATGTAAAATAGTGTAACGGCCTAATTGAATTGCGTAAAGTTTTAATTAAACAATTAAAAAAACGAAATAGAAATAAAAATGTAAGGCAATTAATTTTGTAAACTTAATGTTAATTTTTATCATGTTGTATAAAAACAGGACACTGAGAAAGTTTCATTCGTCCTTTAGATGTAATAACAGAATATTCAAACTTTAGTTTTGTATATTAATTATTTCGTAACTTTTGCACAGGGCGAAGAATATCACTGTAACATAAAATCTGCGAACTGTGACCTATTAATGTAATAAACCTTTAATTTTTGAATTTGTTCATTATGACATATGTTTTTCAGTTATATATTTATATATGTATGTTGCTTCACGGCTTATAGTCGAATTACACAGTGATTTGAATCACATAATTTATGCAGATTTGTTAGGGATACTTTTATTACCCCACTCGTCAAAGACAACATCGTATTATAAAATTTGCTGACAGTCCAGCGCAGCGGTTATAGTTATTGGCTTCCTTGCCGTATATCAAGAGTCAAAGTAAGAATAGCATTTTTCAATCGAATTCTGTTTGAAGGCATGGATGTTTTTGATGTCTAAAAATTCCCTCCCACCCTTCTGACCTTTCAATAATTGGGCATAGCGAGAGCGATAAGATAACCACTAGTCCTGTCCTAGCCTTATCCTTCTATCCCTACTACTCTCTTTGAAAAAAAATAGGTTGAGCGACTGACTAACAAACAGTTCTCGTAGAAAAAAATATTTTGCGATACCTCCATTAGAAGCCCATATGCTTCACATTATGAGCAAATATGGATACTAAAAATAAAAAAGTTTTAAAAGTAATTGTGGAATTTACGAAAACGAAAAGACGTGAGACCTTTTGTTTAGCTCTTCCAAGAGTTTCAAAAACAAAATTTCAGGAATTAACGGATTTTCCAAAATGAACGACGTGGCCCTCCAAAACTGTACTGTGGGTACCTTGAAAAAATCTCTGTGGCCCCCCGTTGAGAAACCCTGTTCTACAGTGTATTTTTTCAAGTAAAAATACTCTTAATAGAAAATTAAAATTAACTTTGATTATTCCACGTATTGTGTTACTTACTGTGACACGTGTTTCGCCTCTTTCAGAGGCATCTTCAGACTTACTATCGTAAAGTTTGCTTAAGTAATGAAGCAAGATTGATTCTAACATTTTAAAATTATAAAATTACAAAATGGAGATTTGGGTTTTTTTCCCTTTAAGAGAAGCAAGGAGGGGGGTGTAGAATCGAAATAAAACAAACAGATAATGATACTAATTATACTAATGAGTTGTGATCAATCAGATTGGGATTTTCCTTTTTAAGGGAAGCAAAGACCCCCCTCCTTGCTCCTCTAAAAAGGAAAAAAACCCAATCCATTTTGTGATTTTATAATCCCCTCTATGCTTCCCTTAAAAAAGAAAAATCTCAATCTGATTGATTGCAACTCATTAGTATCATTATTTGTTTGCTTTATTTCGATTCTACACCCCCCTCCTTGCTCCTCTTCCCAAACCCAAAACTCCATTTTGTAATTTCATAATTTTAAAATGTTAGAATCAATCTTGCTTCATTACTTAAGCAAACTTTGCGATAGTAAGTCTGAAGATGCCTCTGAAAGAGGCGAAACACGTGTCACAGTTAGTAACACAATACGTGGAATAATCAAAGTTAATTTAAATTTTCTATTAAAATGAACTTCCACAAAGTTACCGCCGAAACCATCGAAAGTATAAAAATACTCTTCATAACTCTCGGTTCACGGACAGAAGAATGTATTATAGGTAGTTAGTTTCCTTCCAGGCGTGGTTGCAATGCCAGTCTATGAACATGGAAGGAAAATTAATGCGTAGGTCTACACGCCTTCGTTACAATTCATACAACTTTTTTTCGCTAGGCTTGTGAACAGTTTTTATATTCTTCAGGCATGATTTATACCTTCTTTGGTTTTACCAAATATACACTAAAGGATCGTACAAATAACAAAAGTATTACCATATGCATTGGGAAACGATGTTGGGCACAACAATGGTTTTACGGTGAAACATATATTATCAGAGTTGTTAAAACTTAATACCTGCACTGGTCCAGGTATATATCATGAGATGAGATGAGAGACAATCTACAAAACGTCTAACATAAGATACTTCTGAGAGAAGGCCGAAAGCCGAAGTTTGCTAGATAGATGGGATGTCACAGGATATTTTAGTGCCAGAAGTCAGCGACTAGCGTAAGAAGGCAGAGGACTTAATTAATTAAGGCTTCCAACGTATCACTTCGAAAATTAACAGCATAGAGGTTCAATAAGCATTATTAGCAAAGTTAAGTCATTTAGACCCCAGATAATGGCATTTTTTGCGTTATCTGATTTTATTCAAGTCTTACTTTTGAAGCGATAAATGAAAGAATGTTAAGGTTAGCTATGAGTTAATCTGTCACCTGCTGTGGCCAAGTTAGTTGGAGCTTGCTCTACCAATCACGCAGGTCTGGGTTCGATTCCCGGTAAGGTCACAGTGAATTTGAAAATTATTTAATTCAACGTTGTGATCGAAGACTGAGTGTTTGTGATGTCAATCCACATTATTTCCTCTCTCTCCATCCTTTTGATTCTTTAATAACTGGGTGTAGCAATAGCGACTTGTCAACCACTAGTCCTGTTCTAGGCTTATAGTTATTTCCCTACTTTCATACTTTGAAAATAAAAGTGAGATAACAAACAATTCTCGTAGAAAACATTTCATTTTGAGATACCGTAATTAGGAGGCCGTTTGCTCTACATTGGGGTTCACATATTACTGAAACTTTGAAATTATGACACAGTCAGTTTTGTAAAATTGTTGTCTTTCGAAACTTTTACTCGTGAGCGTGTTATATTATATATGTCTGGATCGGCGAAGGGGTTATATTTTGAAAAATCTGAAATTTCTGACTCACTATTGATTATTTAAGCTGACGGTTGTGCCAACCAAATGAAATCCTTTCAGCGTCTAGGTCTTTGACTCGTACGCGAAGATTGGTTTCAGGAAGAGTTAACAGAAGGTGTCATACGTGTTTTGCGACAAGCGGTTTTTGCAGATTGATCCCAACTTGACTTACTCTGTCGGACTTTTTAAATGTAAAAAAATACTCTTGAAATATCCGTACGTTTATAGCAAATATATGAGCGAATAAAGCCGATGGTTTCGTGTATTGAGCGCATTTATGAATATTAATAAATTAGTTTTTTCGTTCATATTATATTTTATAAGAAAATAAGATTTTGATCTCGGATATCGGAATTAAACATAAATAATCTCACCAAACAGGATGAACAAATTAGTTTCCTTGAAACCTTTGAGATTTATAGTTTTATTTTTGCCATCATTTAAGCGGAAGTTTATCAAATATTAAAAATAAAAAATGAAAGTTTTGTACCTATTATGTCAAAGAACGGATAAAGATATAAATAATCTTTTTACTTTGAATAATTTTAAATCATCTGATAATGTAATCAATTTTTGAGTATAACATCATAATAAGGTTTTTGAATCAGACAAACAAAATATAAATAAGCCATTTGCGGTCTTAATGTGAAGAGTATGGAAGTTTTATGAAGCATTTGTAATGGATTTTTTTTTTGACGACAACTGGTTCTACTTCGGTTGGCAAGTTAATTATTGTTTATTTAGGAAATGAATATATGCATACAAGAACTAGTAATGCTACTGTGTTATTGTATGCGTGTGATACATGGGAAATTACTTCAATGAAACGAATGCGAGATATGGTCGCCAAAAATCTTTAAGAGAAGCGATTGTTTGACAAAATTAGTTTACTTAAGTTTACCTTACAGGCGCAATTGAGTTGCTGGATTAATTTTAAAAAAATACGTTCGGTGGAAATATGTTACATCGAACAAAGTAAAATTTGTCGTCTTAGGAGTGAATAGCTTTAGGCATTGATTACTTCTGTCCATATTTATTGTTTGATTGTTAGTCATAAAGGAGGTCAAAAAAAAGTTTAGAATATTTGTGCAAGGTAAAAAATAAAGAAACATTGTTTTTGTATCGAAAATAAATTATTACTATATGTAAAAATAATGTATCCATGTCCGCTCCCTATGTGAAGCATATTGTCTCCTAATGAAGGTATCTCAGCAGAAGATTTTTTTACGAGAACTGTTTGTTACTCGCTCAACCTCTCTTTTTCAAAGAGAGTAGTAGGGATAGAAGGATAAGACTAGGACAGGACTAGTGATATTAACTAATCGCTCTCGCTACGCCTCGTCATTGAAGGATTGGAAAGAGTGGAAGAGAAATTTTAGACATCACAAACACCAATGCCTTCGAACGGAAATCGATGAAACGATCGAAAAAATGCTGTTCGTACTGGGACTCGAATCCATGAAATCCGGCAAGGAAGCCCGCAACACTAATCGCTACGCCATAGGACCCGAGAAGTAAAAAATATGGTAGAACAACATTTCAAACAATCTTTTTAAATTTCAGTAAATAATCTAAAATAACATTCAATTGTCAAGTAAGAAATCCCAGGAGCGCAGCAACTCGAATCGGCAGTTCTGAAATTACTGCTAACCTCCCTCGAGAATAACCATTCATATTTTTCCATCAAAATCCCCCGGTCGCTATTATGCGCGCCTGGTATTTTATTCCGGCCGAGAGTAAAAAAGCGCTTGCGACAAAACCATCAAACGCGCGACGCATAAATGGAATTGAAAAGCGAAGAAAAGTCGGGCGGAAGTGCAAAAGTGCAATCATTTCTGTTTTGACATTTCTTGACACTTGCAGTCTCGAGTTTTCTCTAGAACACTTTCATTTTTGTACACAATGTTGTCAAGAAAATATCAATTGAATATAACTTTTTTCATAGCTTTTAAATTATTGATTATACACCTGAACTGAGACAGTAATAAATGTGACAAGTTTTTATGAGTAAAACAACCAATTAGAAAAAAAGATAACTTTGCCTTTTTTATAAAAAATAAAAATAAAACAATAATTAAGACAGGTTTCGTTCAGCTCTAGCACTTTCTACTTGTAAATCCATGTATTTAAAACTGAAACAGTGTGTATAAAAAAATATGATAAGAGTACATTTCAACTACATTAGTATCAACACATATTATTTTTAATGTTATGTTTAATCAAACATCTTTTGACTGAGCTTTTTTTGATCGCTGAAACAAAAAAATGTTTACGTAGTTTTAAATTGTCGCCTGCCGTGGCCCAGTTGGTTAGAACTTGCTCTACCGATCACGCAGGCTTGGATTCGATCCCCGGTTAATAAGAAAAACACAATATTCCTTTGTATTTATTTCCTCTTTTATTAAGCAAGATCAGGACCGGTTTCGCTCATGGCGAGCGTTATCAACTGATAAAAATAGAATTTAGCAGTGTTATTTATAGAAAAACAAATTGAAATAAAAAAGTGTAATACTCAATTGGCACTGAAAAGAATTTACTTATTCATAATTTATAGTGTAATTTGTAAGTCTTTTCAATGCCAATTGTTTATTACATAATTATTTAATTGTTTTTTTAATATAATAGCTTTCCATTGAGTATTAAGACAGTGACCATGTTTAAATTAATAATTATATTGTTTATTCGATAGCTTCTTAATCAATATGAGTATGTATTATTATCTAATGACGATAGCTTGATGCTATATAAACTCTCAATTATTTAACATAATGCCTATAAAATTAATAACTTGCTATATTTTGCCTCGTTATAATGGTGGTTTTTTAAGAACATGACAATAATATAAACACAATACACAACATAAGCATTAAAAAAGTCTTAAAGTTACGGTAATCTGTGGTTGATGTTAGTAAAATTGAAGAATAGTTTCTATGCAGAGAATTGTTTTTTTTTTGTCGATAGTCTCGAATGTGTTAATAACGCTTCATCTCATTATCGAATGGCGTGTTTCGGGTTCAATTCCCAACTGGGAAATCACAAGGCTCCAATGCAATCACTTCAATCGTTGTGCCTGAAGTCTATTATGATTATTTTATACATTTTCTTATACCAAAACTCCTTTTCAAATTGCATTTTATATTAGTAAAAATGTTGTATATTTAAAAATATTTTTCATGTAAAGGACAATGTGTTCAAAATAAATCACTATATGTAACTCTCCGTGGTACGTGCGTAACTCGCTGCTTTACAGAGACTTAAAAATAACTACCATTCGCGAGTACGTTCGTGAAATATCTCAAAAGTTTCACAGCTAGGTAGGAAAACATTATAATTCAACGATCTCTAATCTTCACAACTATGACAATACAATGCATGCGAATCGTTTTAGAACGATAGCAGTTCTGCTCGACGACCCACCATAGATTTTATGTTTCGTCTAAAATTAATAAACTATTTAAGAACGAATTTAGCATCATGAAGATGAAAATCTTTTGTTGACTTGTGTACTGTATGTATGCGCATATGTATGGATATAGTAGAAAAGGAAGTATATAGAATGTAATTTGCAAATGAATGCGTATGGAGTCCCCGTGAACTGGCTTCACTAAGGATTTCTTATATCTGTAGCGATCACGTCTTTCCATCAACAACGGTGGTAAGGGAATACAACTTTGGTAAGGGAGAAGGTCTTGACGCTAATGCGCCTTGGTTCTCAAAGCTTCATAAATTTGATATCCAAAAAAAAATAAGACAATGTAGAAAAATATTATAAAATATCTGTTTGATGATTCTTTTTAACCAGGCGAAACCCGTCTCGCTATTTGTGACACAACACATGAAGTATGAAACAATATTATAAAATTTAATTTTATACTAAAAATGAGCTTCCATAAAGTTACAGTAATTCGAAAAAATTTCAAAGTATCAACACAGCATATTTTCTAAAATTAAAACGTTATTACTAATTTTAAAAGCCTAAATGTTTTCCGTTAAATTACGGTCAGTAATATCACTTAAATTAATTCTTGATTTATTATATCAAATTATAAATTATACAAAACTACCTTAAAAGCTTCAAATCCTAATAGCTATTCATTAGTGCTTGCTAAATATCCATCTATGGTAACGTTAAATTTATAATTATTTTAAACGACTTGAGGGAAGAAACACGTTTCCTTGTGCACAATAAATATAGGCTGAAAACTGTTCGGCTAAGAGCATTTGAAACTTTAAAGTTAAGAGGTGGAAAAATCTAGAGATTCATATAATTTATACCCCAGAAGTGCAAAGTGGGGTAAAAAATTGAACGGACTAAGCTTGCGAGTATGTTGTAATTCGTAAAAGCTGGTTTATTGCGGTTTAAAAACTAAATATATGAAAATTATAAGTTACGCAAAAATAAGCTTCGAGTGTGTGTTAATAAATAAATAATGTTATGTTTTAGTAAAATGTACTTAATTTTTCAAAACACGTTTAACGTTTGAATCCAATAATAACTAGTATATTTTCTAATAGTCTAGGCCAGTGCTTCCCATATTGTGGGCCGCGAATTTCCGGGGGAATTTCTCCGGGGATCGCCGCATAATATGTTTTTGTATTGAGGAGGGCCGCGGATTTTTTTTCAGATTTACGTGGCCGTAGAAAGAAAAAGGTTGGGAAGCACTGTTCTAAGCAACTAAAAACATGAAACTGTATGCTCTAGGCTTAAGTGTATACAGTATTTGCAAGATTGAATTTAGCAAGATCATACACATTTGGAGCAAAATTTAAAAAAAAAAAACTAAATATTAACAAGACCAAATTCGTTAGTTTTGAAACTGGTGTAGAAAACAACGACTAGAAATCAGATGTGAGCTGTAACTTTACATCAGTGTTTACCAAAGTGTGGTAAGCGTACCCCCTGGGGGACGGGAATAGTTTGATAGGTCTACGCGCTGCATCAGGATTTGGCTGCGCCTGGTACAACAAGCAGCTTATTTTGCTTTTGATTGCTATTCATTTTTTTTTGACGAGACCTCTCGGTGCTTCGAAAATTATAGAAGACACAAAAGTTTGGGAAACACTGATTTATACGAACGCGGCAGGTAGGTCGTGCTATAAATAAATTATATGGTGAGAGAAAAGGACAAAGTTTGTTTAGCTATTTTTCAAAATTATGAAGTTGACTATTTTTCTTCACACCTATCATATTTTAAAATAAGTTTAAGATTTCAACTGGAGGTTCTTGAAGGAATTTAAGTATTAGAATAGATTAAATTTAAATCATCAAAATTTTGTAAAAGAAAAAACGTAATATTAAACTATTCAAATTTTATAAAATTAACAACAAAATCAAAAATACTTACCTTCTACTATGGTCTGTGATTAATTATCTTAGTGAAGAAGAGTGTGAATGTTGGATAAAATAATTGAATAATGATAATCATTATGCTTTAAATCACTCAACTTATCTTAATTATCTATTTTGAATTTTTAAAAGTAAAAATTCCCTCCCATTACTTCTTACTCATTTACACGGTCCATTTCACCAACTTACCCCAAAAAATTTAACTATAATTTATTTTTGGCGAAAACTTGAAAAGTTGTTTTTATGAAAAGTTTCATTTTCGTTTTATTATTTTTGGCAAAAAAGCTTGGTGGGCGCAAAGAAAGGGATCTTTTCTTGCGAAAAAAAGAATTTCAAAAACCATTATATCATCTCGCGGCGAAAGTGTTTAAACGATGAAAAAAATATTGTCCGACAAGAGCTTTATTATTTCTTTCTTTACGTTGTTAGGCCGAGTATTCCTGCAGAAGCTTGTTTTAACGTGAGGTGATAATTTTTAAAAATACATATGACAAAAATTTTTTTATTATATTGCTCATCATAAAACAAAACCATACATCACACAACATTAACTAAAATTGGTTTTTAATTATTCGGTTTTAAAATGAAAAAAACATCAATTTAATTTATTATAAATAAGTTACTTTGTTGGGTGCGTGACGCATCTGTCGACGTCATAAGCTTTCGTGGCAGATGTCATGGGCTTGAGTCTAAATACGGAAAGCATTTTCGTTTCAAAGAATTGTGATATATTAAAATTCTTCTTCCATCCTTACAATTCTTAAATAACAGGGATTTCGGAGAGCGGTTAATTTATCACTTCTCCTGTCCTAGCTTTATCTAACTATCTTTGTATCCTTACTCAATTAAAAAAATAGATGTGAAACTATTCAGTAGCAAACAGTTCTCGTATAAAAAAAATCCGTTCAAGATGTCCGCTCCCAATGGGGAGCATATGGACTCCTAATAGAGTTAATCTCAACAGAAGTGTTTCTACGAGAACTGCTTGTTACTCAGTTGCTCAACCTCTCTTTTTCCAAAGAGAGTAGGAATAAAAAGAAAGGGCTAGGACTAGGCTAGTGGTTAGCTAATCGCTCTCGATACGCCCCGGTCATAGGATAGGATGGGTGAGAGGGGGGAATTCAAGACATCACATACATCCATGCCTTTGAACAGAAATTCATAAATCGATTGAAAAATCAATTTAACCACCTGTGTGGTCGAGTGGTCAGCGTCGTTGGCTACCGCTACGGAGGTCACGGGTTCGAATTCCAGTACGGGCAGTTTTTTATATGCTAATACATATACTAATTAAGTGTACATCGATAAATTGTTTCTGTTAATATAATATGTTCGACTTCTTTTCGAAGGCATGGGTGTTTGTGATATCTAAAAATTTCTCTCAAAATTCTAAACTTTAAATGACAGGGCGTTACAAGTGCGATTAGTTAACCACTGATCATTTATAAACCCTATCCTATAGTTTGAGCACATGAGCAGTGAAAACGAGTTATGGTAGAAGAGCTTTTGTTGTGATACCTTCACAAGGATGCCATATAAAACGTACATGGTATAAAAAACCCGTTTTATTTTTCTTGCGTGACAATTAACAAATAATTAATATGACTTTTTATTAAACTTAGCTTTGTGATTTTTACTGTATATATAATACAATATGTGAGGAGCAAACATTCAAAAAGTGTTTTGTCACACAAATACAAAGCTTGGAAAATGATGATTTAAGTGTTGCAAAAGTAACGGTTTGTATGAATGTGTCAACTTTATGATTTCATTTTAATATGAAAAAAAAACCTTTTTGAACACTAATTTTGATTTACATTCATAGGTTTTATTATGGGCTACCAGAATTGATATAAAACGCCATTTTTAAAAATTTGTGACAAAACACTTTTTGAATGTTTGCTCCTCATGTTGTATTTTCTTAGTGTAAGGATGTTTTATGTAAAGGTGTTAATACGAAAATCTTTGTTTTCTTTGTGCGTCGTTTTTAGGTACGATTTGCATGGTTCACAAGAAACTGCGACGCTATAAATATCCGACCGTACAAAGCGACTCTTATACAAGCTTAAAATCTAAGATGTAGACGAATAATAAAGAAGGTAAGAGACTTGGTTATAAAGCTTAGATAATATTGTCTGATGTGAGGAGTAAAATAGTTTTATGTGTTTTTTTCGAATATTTTTTACGTATATCGAATACGATTACAATAAAAAAATACATTTTGAATTATAAAAAAAAAACTCATTTAATATTACTTAAACTTTTCAGTACTGCAATTTTTTAAGCTAAAAAACATTCACTCACATACCTACCGCATTCTTTTTAAATATTTTTTGAATAGTTTTAAAAAATAGGACTGAATTTATGAATAATAAAAGTTTACTTATAAAATGATATATATAGTTTAATATGTTCAAGTTTCATTCGTGGTCTTCAGTGGCCTTACGTTATTCACGCCGTTTGTACGTAGCGGCCACCAGTGGCTTTACAGTACTGAAGCGGTTAAAAGCCTAGAAGTCTAGTGGTCAACATCTTTGGCTTCGGTCGTTGTACTCGCGAGTACATATCCAAGTCATTAATGTTTTTGATGTATTGTATAATTTTCTCCCATCTATCTGATCTAATAAAATAAAAAAGAATCTAGAATGACTATCTAAAAATTATTCTCGGTTTAAAGATAGGTCCCGTGCAGCTCTGTGTCAGGCTTATATTGCAAGATAGAGAGAGTATATTTTTTTTTCTTGATCGTTATTGCGTTATGAAAGGCAACCGTGAAAAAACAGCTACAAACACAAAACAGGTGGTGGTTAACAATCAACATCTTACTAACACTACTATTCTTGTACCTTGTGTTTTTTGCAAGTCAAAATTTAAATATGTATTTTTTTTGAAAAGTTTACCAATAACATTGATTAAACTATTATATATTTATTAAATATTGCCAAAGGCGATAAAAAATATTGTAAATTACATTCCTCATTGGCCACCTTTAATCATTATACGCTAAAATGTTTTTTTTACTGATGCGAGAATATCGATTTAAAAAATAAATTGTTAATTTAACTATAATAGATTTAAAAAAAACAGTTTTAAATTTGACAAGATTTATTTTAATATTTAATTTATTTCGTGTAAGTAGGAATACAATTTTTAGATACATCGAATTGGAATAAGAAGGCAAAAACTCTATTTTTTAAATAAGTAAAATACCTTTTTACGTAAAAATATAACGAACATTTATCAATTATAAATCCTCGCTATCTTTTTAAATAAACATAACAAATAGTTTAAGGTGATACTTTATCGAAAACTTTTAAAAAAGTCTTTTCACAAATCTTCGTGTGCCCGTTTTTGAGGTCTGAACAGAATCAAGCAGTTTCTAATAACCATATTTTATCAGCGGATCGATGTAATGTCTGTGTTTGTATCCATGTCCGCTCTCAATGTGCAGCATATGGTATGTCAACAGATTTCAACAGAGAGTAGTACAAATAGAGGGATAAGACTAGAACAGTACTAGTGGCTTAGTAATCGCTCTCGTTATGCTCAGTAATTCAAGGATGGCAAGAGTGGGAGGGAAATTAAGAAATCACAAACACCCATGCCTTCGAACAGAAATCGATAAATTGTTATATTTTTAAAATATTAAAATAAAATCCACTTTAACGCCGAGTAAAAACGTAACTGTACATAAAAGTCAAATTAAAAATTTTTACCATTTTACTACTTATCTCACTTCACTTCTCGAGTGCTCGATTGTGATTTAATAAATGAGGGTATTACTTGCAAACACGGCTTATTCCAAAATGATTAAAAAATAAAACTTTAATTTTATTTTAAAAAACAATGTACATATTTACAGAATTTTTAGTCTTACATTTACTTTGGAATGATATTTTGGATGTTGTCATGCCATGTTTGAGACTGATTTCTCAAATACTTTCAAAAAATATTTTTATCTACTAAATTACATTCATGGTTCATGTTTAAACAACTTTGGAATGAGCCAGGTTTGCAAGTAATACCTTCATATGAGCAAATTTTTTTAAAATCATAAAATGGATATTTGACAATGCAATGTTATCATCATTATACATAATGTTATTCCTTAGTTGTACTGTATCTATTTATAGTTATTCATTTATCACGCCGATCGCAAACCGAATAAATCAGATTTTTATTGCCCCATTAAAGATTACAAAAAACTCGTTTCATTCTGAGACTTCTTGTAAATTTCCATAACTTAACTATGAACATAAGCGTTGTAATAAATATGTTTAATAATTTTATGTAGGCTGTTGAGAATATCTCAATCAATTTATTTCGTGATTCATCAAATTTAATCTAAATTTATGCATCAATGGTGGCGAAGGAAAATTTAGAACTATGCAAAACTAACCCCTTCGGGTCCATGTTATAAATTTTATAAAAAAATAAAATATTCTTTTATACATGCTCCAAATCAAATTGCAAAAGATCGCAGATGAAGTTTTCAATAATTGATACCATCAATAACTCTGTATGTAAATGTAATGAAGGGAGTAAGATATTGCAGTAAGTACAGTGGAACCCCCAATTACACTACTCCGAATTACGCGCTAGTTTGAAATATTCGCCGCAAAACCCCTGATTGAACGATCGCATTCCATTGTCGTTACTACGAGACGGCCGTCTGTGCGGTGGATACAGTCAAATGTTGCCTAGCGTATGTGTATTCAACACGTGCCAGGTAGGGTATTCAATCCCGAAGCCTTTTTCCAATTGGATTTCGGGATTGATTTATTTTGAATCCCGGGATTGAGATTTTCTCACCGAAGAATTTGAAATCCTCAATTTGCTATACTTTTTCCCGGAATCTCACGGAAACTCGTTTTTTTTTTTTTTTTAGCTCACCGAGGAATTTGAAATCTCCGATTTGGTATACTTTTTCCCAGAATCTCACAGAAACTCGTTTTTTTTTTTGGCCCACCGAGGAATTTGAAATCTTCAATTTGCCAATTTCGTGAAATTTTCGAGAATTTGCTCAAAATTTCTCAATCCCGAAATCCCGGGATCGCGGCCATCTCAATCCCGGAATTTCGGGATCAGAAAATTGAACGGGATTCCGGGATTACGGGATCCCGGATCCGGGATTGGATGCCCTAGTGCCAGGCCATACGCACATAGCCGGGCGACTGTCTGTGTGCTGGATTTTGCGCGCGCTTTGCATTTTATCACTTAGTAACTAATTTTTTTTTTGCAAAACTAAGGTAAATCTTAGTTTCTCTCCCCCAATTACACTACTCCCAATTACACGGTCCCGAATTTAGTGTAAATGGGGGTTTTACTGTATAGCGATTATGGCCAGCCGCCGTGGCCAAATACACTTTAGGTATACCTGGTTAAAATTTTGAATTCCTCGATTTACACGTGCGTACATTTACTGTGTAATGTGTACCCAAAGTTTAAAATGTAGACATCTCACGTCTCCGCTTGTGAACAATATAAATTCTCAATTCACTCCCGATATAAATATATGAGCATATTTAGTTACTCACTTGATTTTTTTTGTTAACTTCTTCGCCAAATAAATTTAAAAAAATGAATACTTTCGTTATATCTATATTTTAATCTATGTCCGCTCCCAATGTGTAGCATGTGGCTTCCTAATGAAAGTATCTCTACAGAAATTTTTCTACGAGAACTGTTTTTTACTCAATCGTTAAACCTCACTTTTCTCTCACTCACTCTCATAACATTGTTCAGAATTTATATTAAATGGTCATAATATATCGGTCAGTGTAAATAGTCATAATTAAAATGAAATTAAAAAAAAACCTAACTAAAATGTTTATAAAATATTCTGACCGTAAAATATTTTTATTATGACCGTTCATATATATTATTTTTTATCCATGTTCACTCCCAATGTGAATAATATGGCCTCCTATTGGAGGTGTCTCAATAGATATTTTTTTCAACCAGAACTGTTTGTTACTCAGTCGCTCAACCGCACTTTTTTTCAAAGTGAGTAGTAAAAAAAGGAGGATAAGGCTAGAACAGAACTAGTGGTTGACTGATCGCTATTGCTACACCCAGTTATTAAAGGATCAGAATGATGGGACGAGAGGAAATAATGTGAATTGATATCACAAAACACCCAGTCTTCGATCACAATTTTCAATGGAATAATTCTCAAATTCACTGTGATCTGACCGGGAATCGAATTCACCTGCTTCGAATTGTGATGCGAAAAATCGATGGTGATTGGGGACTGACAATAATTTCATTATTATTAAATTCGAGAACGCTATTCGTTACAATATTTATAAACCTACCATAGAAATAATGTTTTTTGAAAATACGTTTCAAGTTATAAAATAAAATATAAAGTTAATAAAATATTTTTGCTGATTCCCAACAGGTTTTAACAAAGAGTTGTTTACGCAAACTTAAGCGCATTTTTTTCATACTTCATAGCATGATTTATCTTTTGAATTTGCGATCTGTTGTCAGAAAATTTAGAGAAAAATAGATCGCCTAAGACTACTAAGAGCATAATTGATTTTCATAGACATTTCTACGCATTTTTTTTTGCAACTTATCCTTAAAATATTTCTAAGAGAGAACCAAGTCGAAAAATATTTATGGTTATATAATATTTGTGAATAGTAAAACCAATTACCACGTATTGTCAAAACGAATCGTTTAAATTTAATTTCACTCCTTTTAAAGACTTATGTAACCGTGTATATCTCTTTTCCAAAAACCACTCACAGCAAAATTGTTTCACTGAATTATTTCATTTTTAAATCAAATATCCAATGCATATATTTAAAAGATTGCGATATGTTATGTATATTTTTTTACTGTTTTATAACATAAAACTTTACCGTACCAGATGAATATTTACATTTAAAAAATAATATATTTTCGTCTCTGTAGTGCAGTGGTCAACGTCGTTGACTTCCATGACGTAACTCACGAGTTCTAATCTCAATACAAACAGTATTTCTCACTTCCATTCCCACCATTTCAATCTTAAAATGACGAGACAAGAGGAGATCGATTAGCTTATCACTTGTCCTGTCAAAGATCTATCATTTCTTTTCTATCCTTATGATGATCATACAATAAATTAGATTTTTTTTTCAAATACCAAGAAGTTAGTCTTCGCTGCAATCAAACCCAGCATGATCGTTTGGACCTGTGTAAGGTCACTTGTTCAGGATGACAGATAAAACTATTTAAGTGATAAACAGTAATTCTTACCATATATACTCGCATCGAAAAAATAAGTAACTAATAGATCTCGTAGAAAAACTTATGTTGAAAACCTCTATTAAAAGCTTATACGCTCCATATTAGAAGCGGACGCATCTTTTCATGTATTCTTTATTTCTACAAAAGTATGTCTTAACCACTTCCCCGGCGAATTATTTTTTGCAAAAATGTTCCAAAAAAAACTGTTTTTATTTTCTTTTAATTTGAAGCATATAAATATTATTTTTATTTAAAAAAAAAAATTAACCCTTCAAAGTCTATTTTTTATATATTTTTTTTATTTAAGATTTTCCTCCTAAATTTTTATATAAAATATACGAATTCCACAAAGCTAATTCATATAAATTGAATATCGTGAAATTGTATGAAACACGTATTTGCGTGAATACCGAAAATCAAACAACATTTTTTAAATGTTTATATGGGCGCGAGCGCCGAAATTGGAACACTTTTTTTTACACGTATTCGTGTGAACGCCGGGGAAGTAGTTAAATATAGGTTATTTAATTTTACCGGGAGTGCACTATTTGTACAGTATTTTTTAAATAAAATATAACATAGGTACTCAAAAACGAAACTATAAGATAATATTTTATAAAACCTTTATAGAGAAATGATAAAGGTCTTTAATGCCAGCGTAATGATAGAAACAGCGACAAGAAAGTGGAGGGCGTAAAAAATCGCTTTATCGAGGATAACGATAGCACTAAATCTCAGCTCACGGGTCGCTAACGAAGCAATTCCGACGCTACATTTGAGAATCACTGTTCCATTTACTTATCTGAGATGGTTAAACTGTTGCCTTAGCGTCGTTTAAAACACCGTTTGAGGTTTGTCTGTAAAATAACCAATATATTATTAACTTTATAATATTAGCAGTATTTTTTTATTATAAACAATATATACTATTTTTATTATCCAGCTAAAAATTTAATATTATATTTAAGGACCTTAGAATCAAACACGCCCAAATCCAGTTTTGAGAAAAAAAAGTGATATCGCTATAAAATTGGAGTGCTGATTTAAAAGAACAGAATTTGATTTTTAATATCGATAAAAACTTAATACAATTTTCATGCCTTGCTTTTGTTTGCTGGGCATACCAAAACTCAATAGAATGTTATGAGTAAAAATCATTAAAACAATAAAACTGAATAAAAACAGATAGATTTCATCAATTAAGGGGAAAAAATAGTTGCCTAGATAAATCTGAAACTCTTAAATATGGATAAGAAAATACTAAGCATTCATTTGTTGTTCCATTAAATTTATTTGAATCGAGAATAACGAGTTCTAAACGTCAAACATAAAAAACAAACATTCAGTTGTTCTCCTAAATAAAATTAATTAAAAAAAATGAAGATTAAAAATCCACCAGTGAAAAGTCAATTACAAAAAACGCTTTTTTTATTAAATACTAGCCGATACCTGGCAAGCGTTGCAATGCCACACAAATAAAGAAAATGTTTGTGTTTATTGAAGTGCATGTTTTCCTTTTGTCTGTTTGACGTTTGCTGCCGATTATGTATGATACGACACACGCGCCACTTATTACAAGTTAATTGTACTATAACCTTCACGCAAGTGCAAGCATACATTGTCAAAATGAACTATATGGCAGACATACAAACATTGGCTTTTATATATAAGACCTAATTTAAGTTAATTTTACTTTGCTTATAACCTTCCCGGAAGTGTAAGCAAAAAGTTTTTCAAAGTTTTATTGTAATCGGATGAGCGGTGTGGCAGCGTATAAAATACGAATAAACAAACATTCATTTTTATATATTAGAATACATCAAATATGTTTACTTGGAGTCATAGGAGGTACAAAGTTTGTTGCAATCAAGGATCCAAGTGAATTGTATCGCATTTTTTTTCTATTACTAGAGTCGAAAAAGATTAAATCACAATTTGACTAATTTCCAGTCGAAACTGAATAAATAGTATGCAATATGCGTATCACTGAAAAAAATAATAAGCAGTATTATAAATATCTATAATGAGGCATTGATTATTTACTAAGTACATTCCGTAGACGCTTTTTTCGTAGAAAGCTCTACGCCGATCGAGCTTTCGGTATTTGACATTGGAAATCTTCTCACGTGTCGTGTTACAGCGATCTCCACTTTCAGAAAGGAAAAATCAGGCTCTCAGGTAAGCTTTTCGGGCAAATAGTACTAGGCGATTCTTAACAGGTATGTATTAGGTTGAGAACCGGATATATGGACGTTTTGAAGAATTTGAAGTGTTGAAATTCAGACTGGAAAACGAAAGTGTTAAGAAGTTATATTAGAGCACCACGAGTGCTTAGATTATGTCAATTATCATTTAAGATTTAACAGGATGCTCACCACAATTATATTTCTTTCCAATATGATTTACTATTCCAATCAAAAGTTATCAATTAGTAATTAGTAATACGTTTTAATAGAAAATTTAAATTAACTTTGATTATTCCACGTATTGTGTTACTAACTGTGACACGTGTTTCGCCTTTTTCAGAGGCATCTTCAGACTTACTATCGCAAAGTTTGCTTAAGTGATAAAGCAAGATTGATTCTAACATTTTAAAATTATGAAATTACAAAATGAAGTTTTGAGTTTTTTTCCTTTTAAGAGGAGCAAAGAGGGGGGTGTAGAATCGAAATAAAGCAAACAAATAATGATACTAATGAGTTGCAATCAATCAGATTGGGATTTTTCCTTTTTAAGGGAAGCAAAGAGGGGATTATAAAATCGAAACAGAGCAAACAAATATAATCATACTACTAATGACGTTAAACATTACAAACTATTAAACAAATGAGTTAGTAACACAATACGTGGAATAATCAAAGTTAATTTAAATTTTCTGTTAAAATGACCTTCCACAAAGTTACCGCCGAAACCATCGAAAGTAATAGTAATACGTTTGTTTGTATAGAGCTCTCCTTTTGTGTCCAGTAGAAAGGAAAAGTATCAACCTTAATTTTTTAATTAATTAAAAAAAATAAAAGTCAATGGTTATTTTGTTATTAAATAACTTTAACATAATTATTTTGCATAAACTAAGTTAAAAAACGTGTCATGATTCATAACACTATGACTAGATTGATTGAATTTATAATAAAGTGAACAATTGATCAATCACCGTTACTAAGGCCGTTACAAGAAGTTCATGTTGTTATAAATATTATTTAAACAAATTTGTTTTGACAAACAGTTAATAGTACCAGTTTATATATTATATATATTATTCGTCACGGGAATGACATCAAGTCAATTTGTTACTTTTTATACTATTTTTTTTTTAAATAAGAAAATGAGAAGATTTAATGTGTACCTCTTCTTAGCTAGTATACTTAGTTAAATTTTTTTCATGAAGAAAATATTTGGCATTACAGATAATGTCATTGCGCCAATATTTGAAAGATGAAAGATATTCGAGGAAAACTCGATGATAAATTATTTTAAATCACTCGAGGTAAATTGACATCACAAATACCGACCTCTTAGGCCTCAAATTTAATTTTAAAAAATCTTAATTGCACATTGACCTTACCGGGAATCAAACCTAGAGCAAGCTCTAACCAACTGTTTACAGCGGGCGTTAATGTAGTTTTAAATATAGTTCTGATGAGAACGTAAGTGAAAATTGCTATCATTTATATTTAATAAAATACTTTTTTCAATCATAAAAAACGAAGAAATTGAATTGTAATTAATTATAATATGTTAAAGCTCTTGATAAATCAATAGCTCGCAGTCTTCATAAGTTTCTAATACTAACTACTCTCCATATACAAGTTAAGGCGATAATGTTATTACGCTAGCGTTCTAAGCTCTGTTTCTTGAACCGTTCCTTTCTCTCTCGGAGCGATTTTTTTATCAGATTATAATGCTGTATTTATTAATGTGAAGAATATTTATTGTGTATTTTGTCGATCGAATGGCTATTTAATTAGCATAATTCCGTTGTAATAATGCACACAGAGTTAATGTTTTTAGTGCCACAATCACACTTTGATTGTGATAATAGCAATTTCAGCTAACGTTGTCGTTAAAAAAAAATCGGCTTGGATAATAAATAAATGAAGTAATCTATGCAATATATAAAAAACTTTTTCTTGAAATAGAATGTCCAGAAAACATACGCGGAGCATGGGATGCAACACGCTCAAATCCAGTTCTAAGAAAAAATAAGATATCGCTACAATATGAAAGTACTAATTCATAGAACAGAATAAAAAAATTAACGTTGCTGAAAACTTCGTAGTTTCCATACAATTAATGGTCAAAATTTGACATTAGAAATCAAAAATGTGTAATTTCCTTTGTTAAGGTAAAAGTGTATCTGGCCATTATTAATCCCAAGCTTTTCAATTACCTCCTCACTCAATGGTCCTTCTTCAATTACCTTACAAGCTGACGGAATGCTTTGATGATTTACAGATGTTTTCTAGTTGCAAAGACCTTTGCGATATTTTAAAAACAAATCCAAAAGCATCAGACTGATTAACTGCAAAAAATACTATTTAGTCGCATATCTTTTATATTCAGAAAATTTGAGCGATTGAATTTTAACCAGTTTTTGTTAAAGTACTTCTGTTGAAGCGGTCATTGCATTTCACTGGGAGTAAACTTATTCAAACAAGTAGATTTTTAAGTTGTTTCACTTAGTTTTGCAGTTGCTTACAATACAACAACATAATAAATAATTTACTTATGTAAGGTTTTTTCTACTATTTAGAAAATTTCCTGGTTCAGAGTTGATTATTTTTACAAATATCATAAAACAGTTTCTATTACAAAAGTTTTTTATTAGATTTATGAGACAGGAAGCAACTGGAAAATTCGTTCCGTAAATAAGATTAAAAGTGCATCACCATCCTTGGGGCTATTCAAAATTTTGCAGCTTCGTAAAAACACCCCTCCCGCTCGACCGGCGTCAACTGAACAGCTGATTTTTACGACGCCGACGCTGGACGCCCTTTATCGACGCCAGGATATAAACTGAAAATGGCCCTTTCCGCTTTTATGGGAGCGTCGTACCGCTTTTTCTCGGACTTATAACGGACCAACGGCGAGCGTTCAACCTCTATTGTGAAATTTTTATTGACTTATCAATCGAGGTAGGGTGTTAACGGTCAAAAATAGATAGACATAAAATGTGTGTGAATTTTAGTCCCTGTAAAGCTATACACTTTGTATATTACTACTGTAGCTACCAAAATTAATGCGCATCTACCTTTCTTATAAAAGTTTTGATTATTTAGTGAATATTAACAAAGCTTTATACTATCTGGGCTTAAGAGAAAATTTCTTCATTTTTCATTTCGCTGAAACTAAAGGTACAAAAAACGAGCTTCTATGTAGTTCCAGAATGGCAAGTTTTAAATGAATTATCACCAAGAGCAGGACTCCATTGTCTACGGTCTGAGATTGGCATAAGGCCCATACATGTTATGTTTCAAATCTTCGACGTAAATTGCTTGTGACTCAGTAACTCAATCTCTCTTTTTTTGAAAAGAATATGGGATAGAAGGATAGAGCTACGACAAAAGTAACAGTAAGCAAAACGTTCATTCTTTGCCCTGTTATTTTAGGATCAGACATGTGGTACAGAATTTCAGACATTCATGTCGTCGAAAATAAATCGATTGAAAAATCAATTTAATAAAACTTTTCACACTAAAATTCGAGCCCGTGTGGAATTCTATCACAAAAAAACAGACGTGTGAATAATAAGCTAATCAATCTTCTTCTATTGTTACCATTCTATCCATTCTCTCTTTGAAAAATAAAGATTTAGACAACTGAGTAACACACAGTTCTCTTCTGTTGAGATGCATCCATTAGAAGGCCATATGTTCCACATCGGGAATAGATGCAAAAACAAGTCGATTTGGATAACAAGTCTTTTGTTAATTAATCTTTGACAGTCACTTAGCATAATGATTTCATCTAGATTTGCTTTTTTGAAGCTAATTTTAACGTGAGCGTGAAATCAAAACCGTACTCATATAAGCAATTAATTTGTTTTGCAATCTCTTTTAATTATAATTTCAATAAGAAAATGAATGTACAATTTAAAAAAAAATACCTTTTTAATTTATCAGAGTATTTATTCAAAATTCATAATTTGCATAATGGCAAAAAAGAGCGTAATTTCATATAAAACCTCCATGCAATAAAATTGAAAATGGCCTATCTTAGGCATGCAATTTATAAATAAAATATTTACGTCTTATCTTCCGTTGGCGATTGAAATATCATAGGTATCATGCAGCAGAGGATACTCACTATAAAGTTTTTATGTTCCGACAAACCGAATTTATCAATCCACTAGAGCCTTGCAACCTGCAACGCCTTCTCTACAGCCTGCCTAAAACGAGTAATAAGAAACATAAATAATATCAATATTTATTTTTGCGTCATTGTTTTTGTTTATTTTTGTTATATAAAAGTGACAGTCGTTTTTTTCTTAAAAGTGACAGTCTTTTCTTAAATGATTAATATTGCACGGTGTAGCTATTACATATTTTTTATTGTATTCCCTTACCATCGTTCCAGACGGAAGGGTGTGATCACTACAGAGATAAAAAGTTCACGGGAACTCTGTATGCATTATTTTTCAAGTCACATTCTTTATGCTTCCCCCCATACTATATCCGTACTGAACATACACATGCGCATACATACATACACACATACAGTACACAAAAAGTCAACCAGAGAGTCATTTTCGTGATGCTAAATTCGTTCTTAAATTGTTAATTTTAGACAAAACATAAGATCTATGGTCGGTCGTCGAGCAGAGCTGCTCTCGGTCTAAAATGATTCTCAGGCAGTGTCTCGTCATAATTGTGGAGATTAGAGATCGTTGGGTGAAAATGTTTTCCTACCTCGCTGCGAAAATTTTGAGATATTTCACGATCAAACTCGCAGATGGTAGGTATTTGCAAGTCTCTGTGAAGCATCAAGTTACGCACGTACCATGGGGTGTTTTTTTTATTTGTAGATTATGTTTTTGATTCAATTTCCGGATATATTAATACAAGTTTACAGGAATTGGGTAATCAGTAAATATCTTCGGTTGCGATGCTCATGGGCTCGATTTCCAGTATCTGTGCTTTGCCATGAATCGATTTATGGATTTCTGCTTGACTACGTGAATGTCTGTGATGTTCAAAATTCTCTGCCACCAATCCGATCCGACGGAGATTAACAAGAGCGATTAGTTCACCACTTAATCTTGTAATGGTAATACAAGTAAGACTAATATTATGTGTAACCTACCCTGCCATGAATTTAATAGGACACTGACAAGCGTGGGACAGATCATCGATAAGGTTGGCAGCTTCAGATACCTCGGCGTAAATACCCCGGAAGACGGTAGCACAAAAAAGGAACCATTCGTCGAGGAATGGCTGGATCCACATTTAATTCAATGCGGACTGTCTAGGATTAACGATTGTACACGATAAAAACCAAAATACTATTTGTTAAACGCTTAAATTCTACCAGTACTTCTTTACGGTAGCAAGTCTGAGCTTTACAAACAGATGCTTGCGTCGGATAATGTGGATAAGGTGGTTTGATTTTGTGAGGAATTTAGAGATTAGTGAACGTACAAGACAGCCCCTCGTCACTTCATTAGTTATGGAGAGACGTTGGAACTGGCTGGGTCATGTGCTGCGTTTGCTTCCGGAAAGCCTTAATTCTGCCTGCTTGTTCTCTCAAATTTACTTGACTGTTATGGTGTGTGGTATTTTTAATGTTTTTTTCAACGATAATTGCAAAATATGTTTTCCAACAAATATATAAGAAATATACTTTTCAAACTGGTATTAAATTAATAATTACTAGCTGTAAGCCCGTTGCCTTCAACGGGGGGATTTTTGTTGCATTTTTAAATAGTCAGAAAATTTACTGAAATTATCTGACTTAATTAATTAAGTGTTAAGTGAAATATTAAACTATTTGAAAAATATTGCAAACCTATTTATTGAATAAGCCAGAAAATCTAAACGTATTTAATTCTTTAAATGTATTTTTTTAGGAATACACCCAGTTTCTCTAAAGAAACTAAAATACACTGGGATTGAAAAAAAATATGCAAATAGCGGATATAATAAAATATATTCATAAAAATCATAATTGAGCTGCCCTGCTGAGCTGCTATATCCAATATTGACCGCTCTGCAGTATTCATATTTTAATATTTTTAAATAATTCAAATGTTTCAAGTATGCAAAAAAATACATTTGGGAGACAAAGAAGAAGACCCTGGGACATATATTGACAGCCCTGCAGTATTTATATTTTAGAATAATTCAAATGTTTCAAGTATGCAAACAAATATATTTCGGAGAAAATGAAGAAGACCCCGTGACATATATCGACAGCCCTGCAGTATTTATTTTCAAAAAAAAGTTACGAAAATTCGCTATATTGGCATAAGAGATTTGTTATCAATGCATTTACAACAACCCTGTATTGTAGTCCACATTTAAATATACAGGAACAAAACAAGTTTTCTGCTCCTATAAAAGTGACATACGATATTGATCCGTAGCACGCTACCCGCAAATTCGACAATTGCATGTCGCCGTGCATTAATTTGAGCCAGTTTCCAGAAATAGGCAGGGCGAGCCACGTACGTAATGCAAAATACGCTTATTGCATTTTTAAATATCTTGGGTCGTAAAGAACTTAGGAAGGGAAAAAATCAACAGCTTTTACAATCGTATAGAATTTCACACAACATTTTTTTTCAATACTCGCTTGGCGTGTCGGGAATATGCCAGAGATAAATCACACAACAATAAAAATATTCAGTTAGCATATCGACTATGGAAATAAAAAAGGACGTAACCCACACATAGCAAATTTTACAGGAGGGACAAAGAACGTGTTTTGATTATTTTAGGCCAAAGGTAAATTATGCAATATATACAAATTTTTACTGGTTTTGAATTGACTTTATCTGATAATAATTGAATATTTATTTTCAAAAAAAAACCTTTTATTTCAGTCTTTTCTTAATCGCGATTTCCACATGCCATACTTTTTTTTAACTAAAAAGCTAAATTTAGAGACTAATTTGGCATTTTCAGCTTACATCCTTTTGATAGAATGTGTATTAAGTTGTATAGATTGTGATTATCGGAAAAAAAACTGTGGGTTACGTCATTTTTCCTTTCCACAGTTGATATGTAAATTATTTATCGTAAATATATTGAAAGCTTAGAGTAATGCAAGGGAAACTTATGAAAAGGAACTTTGAGTAAATTCGAGCATTATTATGGATGCAACTTTATAAAGTATAAAGTGGAACCTATAAATATGTATATCCATCAGTTACCTCTTATTGATACCAGTTACCTCTTTTTGATGATTTTTTCTCATTATAGTTAGTTTTTTTGTTATATTTGTCGTTTCTCTCAAGATCGGCACTGTGGCTGCAGTCGCTTGAAATGATGTCTAATTAAAACAGAATATGCTCGAAAAGAAGCACCTTGATATAGACAACAAAAATATAAATGCATTCAATGATGATGCGATCGACTATTTCAGGATGGTTTAAAAACAATTGAAAACAGACAAAATTTGACGAGTTCTTTGTTATATCGAGTACTACTGAACCATCGACAAAACGGATTCATCATCAGAGTTGGCCTTACCTGATAATCCAATTGATAAAATCTCTTTTTCTAAGCAATATTAACATTTCTTCTCTTCCTTTTCTACTATTTTAATTGTTCGATACAGTAATTATCAAGTTTTAATAACATCTTTGAATTATTTGTATTGACAGGAAACAGATAAATTGTGTTTCAGTAATTTAATATGAAAAATATTGTTTTATATTCATAAAGATTATTTGCCAAGTCACTCGAATCAAGATCGAAGTGATCTGTTTAAAGTTCTTTTAAATAAATAAAAACATTTTAAAGTAATCAATTGTTGAAAAAATAAATTTCAAAGAGTACTTTTAGAGTATCAGTACTTGGTGGAAAGGCATTATATAGGTAAAGCGAAAAGTAATCGTAATGTTTTTAGTACAATGAAAAAAAATATTTACAAAAAAACTAGACATTATTATTTTTAATATATTTAAACCGAAACTGGATAAAATTAACTTAAAAATAATACCTATCTTGATGTATTTTAAATTATAATTGAAACGCGCACTAAAATCACTGCGATTACTTTTCGCTGTACCTAATATTTAAAAATAAAATACTCATTTGTACTGTCAACATTTGTTGTTGTTCATCAGTTTATAATGATTTTCATAAGCGAAAACAGTCTGGAATTAGTTAAAATGAGTATGTCTCATTTATCAACAAAATATACTTTGTGATTAGTTTTGTTATTGATATAGTTTTTTTCTTACCCCCCTCCCCGCATCTTTTAGAAAGACTTAAGCATTTTAATGTGTTTATCACCAATTCAGTGTTTCAACATTTTGATGTCTTAATCAATGTTTTGAGAATCATTTAATGCCTATTTATAAAAAAACCCATACGATAGTTTGTCGAGAGATGCTTCTTAAATACACAGAAACCTTGTCAAAGCCAGTGGAATAATGGTTTATAATAAATGGTTTATATTTAGTTTCGGTAGTAAAATTTATTTTCTTCCATGTATACTTTGTAAAATAAAAAAGTTTTATTATTTACAGTGAGAAATTTCGAACAGAATTTTTACCACTGTTCCAATCGTACCTCGCATGTCAACAAATTATTATTTAAGGAATGTTTGAAACTCTATGACTGATAGATACTTAAGAAGTAAATGGCAGAAATAGCATCATGCTTGATTTTTTAAAAACAATAATCACTTCTTTTTTTTTGCATTTAGACATCTTATTTTTAACAGAACTACAAACATCAAACTATACTAATTTATTGAAATCAGTACCGATTTCGTTCTTTGCAAGCATTTCCAGAAACGACATCAATTAAAAAATGTTTAATTAGAATAAAACATATTTATTTTACTTTTTATGTCATTTCTTCTACTAAAGATTGACGGGGGATAACTTATAAGTGTTTAAGATAACATGCTTACCAAAACAGGCTATAAACCATACTTTAAATATAGACAACATGTGATAGAGTAGGTAAAGGATGCGCTTTTGGTTAAAATCTATTTTTATATCTTATCTTCAGAATCGGGTTGAGTTGAGAGTAATCGGGTAGCTATTTAAAAATTATACAAATAATATATTAGGCCTTAAAGGCCTAAAATTGATTAAAAAATATCTGATATTTAAAAACCACAGAAAATGTATTGTATAATTTATTATTATCAGCCGCGTGTGTGATCGAGTGGTTAACGTTGTTGGTTTCGTCTGCGGAGGGCCCGGGTTCAAATCCCGGTACGGACAGTTTTATAAATTGATTTTTCAATAGATTTTTCAATTTCTGTTCGAAGCCATGGATGTATATGATGTCTTGAAAACCCCCCTCCCACCAATCCTATCCCATGAACGGGGCGTATCGAGAGCGATTAGCTAACCACTAGTCTTGCCGTAGCCCTATCCTTCTATTCCTACTCTTTTCGGAAAAAGAAAGATTGAGCAACTGAGTAACAAGCAGTTCTTGTAGAAAAACTTCTGTTGAGATAAACTCCTTTAGGAATCCATATGCTCCACTTTGTTAGCGGACACGGTATAATAAAAAAAAGTTTGCAAAAGTAGAGCACTCTTTTATCAGAGACCTCTAAAAATCAAAATTGCTTACTTTTAAAATTTTTACAAAGTGGAGAAGTCATATTACTGCAAAACTGACAATGCATCAACAATAGGGATTCTGAAGACTCGGGGTTTTCAAAGTTCCGGGACTCGAGGCGTGATAAAGTCAAAGTCCCAAGACATCCCGGGACTCGAGACTTTTATTTCCCCTTCAATAAAATTATAATTGTATTCAAATTAAATATTTGCATGTATGTGTATGTATGTATTACACACATACATACTTTTGAAAGAACGCACTAGTAAAAATCGCGTTTTTTAATACAATGTTTAGTAATTATTATTTTTCTTATGTCATGGACATGTGCAATGTTTACGGTAAATTTTCACTAAGAAATGATGATAAAGGTACATGAAAAAATATCAAAGAATTCGAATAATCCGGAAGAAGTCCCGGGATTTAAGACAGCAAAAAACCTGACAAGTCCCTGGATTTTTGTCCCGGGACGTCTCGACACAAAATCCTTAGTCAACAATGATGCTACAAAAAAAATGTACACATTTATTTCTAAATCACGAGCTACAATTTATTGAATTCAATTCAGCGTGCTCAATTAAATATTCACTTGGTTGTTTGCCAATGACACATTGGATTTTTCAATTGAATTTTAACGATTTGTGATTCATGTAATAATTTATCGCGAAAGAATTATTTTAATCATTTTTATCCGGAGAATTCGTATTGTTTTGTACGCAAATTATTGTTTGAGAGCTTAGCATTATATTTTAGCCATTTTCACAATCTACTGTAAATTTTGTCCGTTATTTCGATATTATAATTTATTATTATCAGCTGCGTGTGTGGTCGAGTGGTCAGCGTTGTTGGCTGCGTCTACGGAGGGCCCGGGTTCAAATCCCGGTTTGGACAGTTTTATAAATTGATTTTTCAATAGATTTATGAATTTCTGTTCAAAGGCATGGATGTATGTAATGTCTTGAATTCCTCCCTCTCACCCATCCTATCCTATGAACGGGGCGTATCGAGAGCGATTAGCTTACCACTAGTCCTGTCCTAGCCCTATCCTTCTATCCTTACTCTCTTTGGAAAAAGAGAGGTTGAGCAACTGAGTAACAAGCAGTTCTCGTAGAAACACTTCTGTTGAGATAAACTCCATTAGGAGTCCATATGCTCCACATTGGGAGTTGACATGGCTTAAAAAAAATACTTTTTAGAATTATTCTTGAGTGTAATTTTATCATTTGTATAACATTTCTTTTCTTCCTCGATGATGTGCAATAATAGTAAATATTTCGTGATATATTTTTATTCTAAATATTTGAAAAAAGCCTGGGCATTTGAAGCATCTAAAATCAAAACCAAATGTGTCCACTTTGCAATTTTAACAGCTTAACGACCGTGGACGCGTATTTGAGTCTTTGAAAAACAAAGGTTGCTGGCCGGCGGACACATATATGCGTATATGTGAAGTATCTGGAAGCTTATAAAATTAAATTTTGTAAAGATATCTTGCTTACAAATTATAGCGAATTTAGTACAATTATAATTTTTGCGAATTTATCGCAAAATTTTATTTCGCCAGGTAAAATTTTATAAAAAAAACGTGCGGTCGTTAATTAATAGCAAACATGATTGTCGTTCATTCCTAAATTGTTAGTTATGTTGATAGCGCAATATTCATATCATACTGTATTTTCAATTAAGAAACACAATATGCATATTTTTTAAGCCCACTAACCACTTACTACAATCAATATAAGTGCAATTGAATTGGTCAAATCAACATTGAATTTATAGAATAAAATGTACCATAACTTAGATTATTTGACGTATTGTGCTACAAACTGTGACACGTGTTTCGCCTTTTTCAGAAGCATCCTCAGACAATTCTTACTTTCACAAATATTGATTAAGTACGAATGATTTTAATTTTACTATTCTGATATATTATATCGATATATATTCTAAGTCTAAGTTATTTTATATTTTATATCAAAATGAACTTCCACAAAGTTACCGCCGAATCCATCGAAAGTATTGTATTTATAGGTTTCTGCAGATAATCTACGTGACCGTGTAAAAGTTCTTTGGTTAGGTTTTGCATTGTATAAAATGTGTAATAGTATATTTACGTAAATTTTGATAGATTCTGAAAAATTGTGGAGTAATATTTTTGTTTTTTGCTTCATATGTCTTACTTTTTATATTTTTCCACAATTTTTAGGCGTTTCCCTATACTAAAAACTAAAACATAATAATATTTATAAATAACGCTAAATTCCCTAAACACTTGGCGTGTTCATTCAAAACAGGCTAGACATAAAAAAATATGAACAAATTAAGCAAAAATACAGTGTTTCCAGAATACATATTTTATTAAAATATATTTCACAATTTTGGTCGTACATCACCAACTTCATTGGTGCCCAATTTTATGTATTAAAATATAAATGAAATTGTTTTCACCTATGCGAGCGTGAAAACAAACTGTTAAAAAAATATCAGATGACAATATAAAATGCAACTAAAAAAACTTTAATTCCAATTGCCGTGCTGTGTACGAAGACACAAGTGTGTGTATAAAATGGCAGGTAGCGCAAGTTATTTTAAAAAATAAATATAAATATTTATTTTTGATATTAATAATGATATAAAAAATAATCTTTGAAACCATGGCTGCGTTTAATGTAGAGTACTATACGATAATGCATGTACCCGCTTTTAGTAATCTATATATACTGCTTTAGAAGAGATCATTGTGTATATCGTGTAAGCCAGTATATATATAGCTGAGTAAATGCAGGTCTATACATAGTTCGGACAATGGTATGAGCTGAAATAGCAATAAACTGATTTAAAAAAAAAATGTCAAACTAAATATACTTTGATGTTTTTACCGTATCATAATGGAGTTCTACCAAGTGAACGCCAATTTAATCAATCAATTACAGTGCATCTAACTTTTTTCTAAATGACTAATTGGCTCACTTCACCTCTAAGGATCCCATATTAAATATGTGTGGAATTCGTTTAAACTAGTGCTATTTAAAATGTAATTTATATTATCCATTTTTTATAATATCATTGATAGTTATTTCGGCTTTCGCCATCGTCAGAGCTATGTTTAAAATTAAATTTTGCTCAGTTATAGGTATATATATGTTGGCTCCGAAGAAATCCACAATACATCTTGCTATTTACTCTAACATCCTCATTCATTTTATTAATTGATTTGGCATTTACTTGGTAGAACTCCATTTATAACAGATTAAAAATACTTTGTTATTTTTAATCTGTTATCCTCATTCATATTACAAATCAATCAATTACAACGCATCTAACTTTTTTTTCTAAAATACCACTTGACTCACTTCGCCTCTAATGGGCCAATATTAAATAGGTGTGGAATTTGTACAAAAAAGGGCTTTTAAAAATGTAATTTATACTCATTCAAATATTGCATATCTTATTTTCAAACCTATTAGTTCAGTTTATTAATTGATTTGGCATTTACTTTTGGTAGAACTCCAATATAAGAGGGTAAAAATATCAAAGTATTTTAGTTCTAAAGTTTTTTATATTTTTTATGCGTTGATAGCTATTAGTAGTAGGTCTGACGATGGCGAAAGCCAAAATAGCTAGCAGCGCATAAAAAATATTAAAAACTGTTTGATATTTTTACCCTCCTATTCTTTCAGCATTTGGCAACACCATATAAACAGTTTAACAGCACTTCTAGGAATACCAATGGGAGCATTATCACTAAACAATAAAATAATTTCATGTTTCCTATCGTGTCATGAGATAACTAACGTCACCTGGCCGTGCTATACGAAAACATAATGACTGGTTTCAGCCTGAGAACCTTCTACTAGACATAATTTGTTGCAAGAATACACGTAATGCCAGCGTTCGCTTGCCTCTCGGGTATAATTAGATAACATTGAGTCTTATTAAATTTCCTATTTGAATCATGTAAAAAAGTAATTCGCAACTATCCAAAAAGCAATGCGAAAAGTATGCTTATTTATGATTTTATCGCTGAATATTTAATATACATACTTTATCGGTCTATATGGCAGTAGTCAATGTAATACAAACAGCATTTTTCTAATAGCTTTTTGTTCGACGACATAGATGCTTTTGATTAAGAAAAACACAATATTCTTTTGTACTTATTTCCACTTTTATTTAGCAACATCACGACCGGTTTTGCTCATGGCGTGATCACAGAATTGCACGGGATCCCAGGTTTTCGGAATCCAAGGATTGGAGACCCTAATAAAAATGTATTTTCCTTTAATCGAAATCTACCACATACAGACGTTGTATTTTTAATTGTTTATTTGTACTCCTGTAATACAGCGATAAGACCTCCACCCCAGCAATCAGATGAGCTGAGTTAAAGTCATTTGTTTAGAAAAAAAAACAAAATTCTCGGCACCTTGTAACAGTTGTAGCATATATCATAAACTGTAGTGATGTTATGGATATATTTTTACTAAAACACTTTATTATTAATACTTTCGTTGGTTTCGGCGGTAACTTAATGGAAGTTCATTTTAATAGAAAATTTAAATTAACTTTGATTATTTCACGTATTGTGTTTCGATTTTATAATCCCCTCTTTGCTTCCCTTAAATAGGAAAAATTCCAATCTGATTGATTACAACTCATTAGTATCATTATCTGTTTGTTTTATTTCGATTCTACACCCCCCTCCTTGCTCCTCTTAAAAGGAAAAAAACCCATTTTGTAATTTTATAATATTAAAATGTTAGAATCAATCTTGCTTCATTACTTAAGCAAACTTTGCGATAGTAAGTCTGAAGGTGCCTCTGAAAGAAGCGAAACACGTGTCACAGTTAGTAACACAATACGTGGAATAATCAAAGTTAATTTAAATTTTCTATCACTTTATTATTATTCAAATGTTGTTTCAACTTTATTTCATAATAATAATTTATACACTTTATAATAAATCACTTAAATTTTATTGAATAAAAATAATATCGATGTGAGTATTGAGGAGTTTCTACTAAGCTGTTAGATCTTTCAATTTGAACTCTCAATTTGAACTGAGGAGAAAGAATTGGATTTTGGTTTAGTCCGTTGAAAGGTTTATTGTTACAAGTATGTCATAAAGAACTAACATAGAAAAGAAGTAGATTTTGTGTATACATAACAGTGACACATATAATTGAAATGTATTTTAATGATAATTATTTATCAAACTAATTTTAGTATCAAACAGTAAATCTATACGCTTATATCAGAATAAGAATAGTATATTTCATAGTTTAGCTAATGCAATTTTGAGAATCACCATTTCCATACGAAACGACCTTAGTAAAAAAACTTCTGTCTAGGGAAGTAAAAAGAGCAAACGAAGCTGCTGGGATAGAAAGCGAGCCTCGTAAATGCACCTCACACGAAACCCGCCGAGTATTAGTCACCAATTTATTGCAAAGGGGGTTGCACATTTTTCGTGGATTTAGCTGCGCACCACATTTGGAGAATCGCAGAGCACTATATTGCCCTTGTGGGAGTTTATCTGCATTACTTTCAATAATATTCAACTGGCTAAACATGTAAATTTTCAACACATGTATAAGAGGGATGGTGTATTTGTCCAGCTGTCTTGTCTGCTCACCAAAACGAGGGTTGATTGACATTACAATCAGTTCTCGTATCATATTTATTGATTTGATTTTTTACTTACATATAAAAATAAATATTCTATGTTTTCATACGACAAATACTCTCTTTGGAAAAGATAGGTTGAGCGACTGAGTAACAAAAAAAAGTTTTATTGATATACTTCCATTAAGAGGCCATATACTCCACATTGGGAGCGAACATGGAAAAAAAAAATATTTTAAGTATAGTCAATGTCAGTAGCGGCCGGTCAATGTGGCATTTGATCAATGCACCCCTTGTATATGCAGGGGCGGCTATATTTCATGAAATAATATTAAAAAATAACATTTATACCATTTTAAATTCAATAAAATATTTATTATAGACAATAAATACATGAAGAATTAAAATGAGTGAATGGTATAAATGTTATGTTTAAATATTATTTCATGAAATATAACCGCCCCTGCATATACAAGGGGTGCATTGATCGAATGCCACATTGACCGGCCGCCACTAGTCAATGTAATGCCTCTGAATTTAGTATCATTATATGTTAATTCCTTTCATTACGTTTGTAATACTCTTATATTGTTTTATCAGTTTATAGTGCTCGTCGTGATCGAAACTGGTGCTGATAATTTAAAATAAATGTGGAATGAGTATAAATGAATATTTTATTTTTTGAATGTACATATGAGCGCCTTAGTTTCAAAACCTACTCAACTCCAAAAACCAAAATTATTGACAAAGTGCAAAAAAACTGCTGAGGGCTTTTTGGATTCAGAGAGGTTTTGATATCGGAAATTTATTGATTGTGTAGATCAGTGATGCACAACCTTTGCCTTCTAGCGGGCCGCATAAAACAAATTATCGTGGGTTCGTGCCGCAAAGAAAAAGATGATTTAAAGTACGCTCAATACTTTTTTATACAGAAAATATGTACGTTCCATGTAAAACAGCCTTAAAATCGTGTTAAAAAGATCAAGTGAATAATAGGCTCCATTATATTATTTTGACCGTGTTATTTCGAAAATAAATAAGCCATGCAAAAAAAGGATTACGAGTACATACTTGCTTATTAAAAATCGTTTCATCGTGAAATATTTAAGTTTCATTTATATGCAATTCATAAGTTAATGCGTTCTTGGTCTTGGTTAATTTTTAACTATTTTTTTAATTTGACATAATTTATGTAAGCCTGTTTTTATGAACCGATTTATTCTCCTTCATTGAAGAAAAAGTGCTTACACATGTTAAATAAATGTTTTACGTGAAAAAAATATGTTTGAGAAAGAGATTTAAGGGCCGCCACAAAATTCAAAAAGGGCCGCGGTTTGAGCATCACTGGTGTAGATATTAAAATAAAAAACAAGTTGGCATCAAATTTTGAAAAAATTGAAAATGTTTTTTAGGTAGGATTTGAAATCGAGGTGTTCATATATAGGATAAACTTACTATGCCAATAAAATTTTCTGCATATAATTACTCTTGGCAACTGTAAAAAATCTTGCGGATTAGTATACATTTGTTTGAATTAGATAACCATAATTAAATAAAAATATAAAATAAGAAGTATGCAAGCAATCATAGAGAATAATGTAAACGTTAGTAATAGAACTTTGTCAAAAATTTAACGAATTGCAGAGTCGGTACTGCGAGAGAGATTAATCTTTCACATTAAGTGGAATTTTATATGAATATAATTCTAGATTTATTTATTTTGTCGTTCCATAATGGCAGCATTAAAAGGAAAGCTTAATCAACGACAAAATATCGCAGCAATCTTTGCGTTGACAAATCGATGTAGTTTTGTTATAGTTTAAATCAGTCGTAAGCAACACAAGGCATACGTTACGTGCCTATTTTATCCATTTTATTATAACGTCTAATAGTAATTATAGTATGTACTAGGGATTGTGTCGAGACTTACCGGGACAAAAGTCCCGGGAATTTTCTGGTTTTCGCTGTCTTGAGTCCCGGGACTTTGTTTTAAAATGTCCCGGGAATGGTGACTGTGATTGGAAATGTGCTAACAAATTGTACTTTTTAATTTTGAAAAAAACAATTCTTGTGGTTAAGAAACCCTCAAAAGAATGTGTATTGAATGAAGGCAGGTAAAAGATTTATTATATTACATATTTTTTCAATGCATGTGCCGTTATCATCCCTTAGTAAAAATAAACCGTAAGTATTTCATTTATCCATTATATAAGAAAAATAATAATTATTAAACATTTTATTAAAAAAAAACGCGATTTTGACTAGTGCGTACTTTCAAAAAGCGCTGAGTGTATGTAATACATACATACATAGCATATACAAATATTTAATTTTAGTAAAATTTTATTAAAGGGTAAATAAAAGTCTCGAGTCTCGAGAATTCCCGGGACTTTGACTTTATCACGTCTCTAGTCCCGGGACTTTGAAAACCCCGAGACTTCAGAATCTCTAGTAAGTACTCTAACATGGTGTATAACCATTATACTTTTAGCTTACTTAACTATTTGAAAACCGAGTTTGAAGAATGTACGAAACGTTTTCAAAATAAAAATACTGGTAGCTAACACGTCAATAAATAAAGGATATGAAGTATGTAAACATTTCATGGAGTGAAGAAAAGCGATTGTCAAGGGAAAGTTAATAAAAATTTGTTAACGCCAATCGTGTTATTAACAGAGACAGGAGTCATCAGCATTTTAACCCAAAGCTGTCTGCTTGTTTTTTGGCCTTTGAAACTCCAAAAATGATCAAAACTTATAGTTGACTTTAAAGATTAAAATCATTTAAAACTATGCACAATAAATAAGTAACTGTTTTGTGGGTATCGGTGGAATGTTACCTTAAAATAGTGAGTGACATTTTGTATAAAATCACCAGTTTATTAAAGTTTTACAACATTTCTATTAAAACGTTTGAAATTATTCAAAATGAAAAAAGAAGACTATTATAAATTAACAGATTTTTTAGACTAAAGTTTTGTACCACTCAGGTGACATTGAATACAAAATTGTATCAGTAGATGCTTTGGAAGCTTCAACAGTATTTTCGTTGAGCAAAACGACAAATTTTGAGCTGTTTTGAGACTGAAACAAACTAAATTCGTGCTTTGTCAATTCGTAGAACTCGCCGCCGTCCCTGCCAAAATATGCGAACGTCAATTAGACACGGTTGGGTATTAACTCAAAACAGCAGCGGGCTGGTGCCAGAGGCAGAACGTGGCGGTAGCTATTTTTGAACACACTATTCGTCATTTTTATTTTAAACGGAAAAGTTGTGAAATTTCATTTTCAAACGGAATGTGGATCTTAAAAACATGATTTATGAAATTTGACTATTAGAGTTTAAATTTTGAATACAAAAATTATAAGCCAAAATAAAAAACCGATTGGTCAGATGAATTTTTTGGTAAACGAACTCAATGTGCTTACACATCAGGCGATTTGGCCATCATTGATATCAACTGCGGAAAGGAAAAAGGACGTAACCCACACATAAAACGTGTTTTGATGATTTTGGGCCATATGAAAATTATGAAGTATACACAACCTTGAAGTGCATGATGTCTTCTAAGCTGTGTTAAATTGACATAATCTAATATTAGTTTAAGAAATTATCTAGGATAAACCGTTTTTTCAGTCTTTTTTCTTGGTTTCAATTTTCATAAGCTCACCTTTTTTCCAAACTTAAAAGCTTCATTTTGTTACTAATTCGCCATTTGCAGCTTAAATCCTTGAGATAAAACGTTCATCATATTGAATACATTGTGATTATTCAAAAAAAAAATGTATTGAAAAAACTGTGGGTTACGTTTTTTTTCCTTTCCACAGTCGTTATCATGACATTCAAAACGAGCACGAAAAAAAAGAATTAAAAAAGTAATAAATGTTTGGCAATTTCAAGTTATCTATGTAATTTCTTTATAATTTAAAATAATGTAACACTTCATTTCCTGGTTAATGATTACCTCTCGTCGAGCGGTACTTTTTAATTTAATAATATATTTCTCTTGCACTAACCTTGGACTTAACTGTTTCTATCAGAAATGAATGCATTTATTGAACAAAATTATTCAAGCGTATAAATTGCAGTCTACGGTATAAACGTAAAAATAAATAACGTTGCTTATTATTAAATATAGAAAGGAAATGATAGTTAACGGACTTATTTAAATGAATTTTAAGAGTGAATATCGTATACAAATTTAAAAAATCGCAGTATTTATTGGTCACAATGTTCAATGTAAGAAACAGGACCAAAATTAGAGGAGCCACACTATTTTGACCAAAAATTCTCGTAGCTACAAATATTAGTTCGATAAAATAATTTCTTAACGTTATTTTTGGAAAGAATGAATACTTAACAGTAGCGGAGTACGCTATAAGCCAGCGATTTCCAACCTTTATGCTACTACGCCTCCCTTTGGAGAAAATAATATCTTCGCGCCTACCCATTCTTTATTTCATATAGTAATAAAGAGACGTTTTAAAGGGTAAATACATATTTTGGACTGTTCGCGCCTTCCTTTGCAATACACCACGCCTCCCAGGTTGGAAATCGCTGCTATAAGCGAATCAGGTGCGCGATCGTGGCCTCAAAAATGACTTATATTAAAAACCCAAATACTTTTTGTTTATATTTGTTATTTCACTTGAAATTTTTTGACGTTCTAATGTTATACATAAAAACAGGTCCTCCAAATTTTATTGCGAATAGGGCATCTCGTGTGCTTAATCCCACCAATGCTTATCAATTAAATTCGTAAGAAAATCTTGAAGTAAACATCGATGTTTTTGACATTTTATTGGTATTATTCATCCGATTGTATCGCGAGTATTTGTAGGATAAATTATTATTAAAACGAGCAGTAAAGATGCTTTCTGTCTGGCAGATTTATTTTTTTTTACCTCAGTGATCGATACTTCCTCTTTTATTATTATTTAACAATAAAGTTATAACTCTATTTTATTTAGTAAAATATACTTAAGCCTAGTAAATGGTTGATTGTTTTGACATTTACTTGGTAGAAATCCATTATAATAGGGTACAAATAGCAACGTATTTAGTTTTTATATTTATTAGTTGATGGCTATTTTGGCTTACATTTTTCTCAGCTATATATACTGGCTACGAAGAGATAAACAATACATCATGTTATTCGATCTACAACCTAATTCAAATTACTATTATAATAATACACTTATTAAATATGACTAGTGTTTTGAAAACGTTAAGCAATCTGGGTTTTATTTTAAACTGTAGAACTTAATACGTAGTTATTTTTACCGTATTACTAATAAATGATAGTGTTATTCAGAGATTTCGATTACATCTTTATTTTGTTTCATGTATCGGAAAAAATGAATGAATGTTGCAGGTTTATAAAACGAAAGACGTGACCACCTAAGAGCGATGAGTCCATGACTTGTGAAATGCATTCAAAATCAAATTTTTGATCAATTCATCATAATTTAAAACAGACGCCGCTGATTCGAGTGACTCAACACGTCACCAAGTTAAACCTTTAGCGTCACCTTGGGGATTTATAGGAAATTAATTATATATTTAAATCTATTTACATTTCTATCCATGTCCGCTCCCAGTGTGGAGCATGTGGCCACCTAATTTAGGTAACTCAACCAATGTTTTTTTCTATTAGAAGTCGGTTAATTTTTGTTTAATTCTACTCATTTATCAGAATTGGTTTCAATCATCGCGGGCTCACTTGCAATTGAGGGGGCTAAAAGCAAAGACAGCATTCTATCACGGAGTGAAACTGAAAAATGCATTACTTATTAATTTAATTTATGGTTGCTTTTTACATTAGAATATTGCGATTTATAATGAATTCGTCAAATTTACCGAGAAAACATTTTGTATTTGACGAAACGTGTAGAGAGACGAAGCTTGATTTTTTCTTAAAATAATTTTAATATAACTATTTTCTATAGAATGAAAAAAAGATTTGTTATCGACGTGTCAGCTGACAAGCTGAAATTTTTTTAGCTCTATGATTTTGCATACATTTAATGAAAAAAAAATTTTTTCAAGATAATCGGTTGCTTCTCACCTCCTCAATTAAAAAATCAATCAAAGTAAAACTTCAATATTTAAGAAACATATTTATGTCTAAGAGTTAATTAATATCGTTAAGTTGTAATTGCAAAAGTCAAAAAATGACAATATGATTAGTAAATTAGTAAGTTCGTGTTTTGAAAAAGACATAGCTAAAAAATATTAAAATTAATTCTAGCGTTGAAGCTGCGCTAAATTACTAAGTATATGTTTGTTTAATAAGTTTTATTTCTAAAAAGTACAATTGACATTAATTTGAAATATTTTTTAAGTGAGTCGATGGTAGCATGTTTAACAAGCAGAAGTCTTTAGTTTTGTCGTATTATCTTGATGCTCTCGCAAGGTGAATACGTTTTTGTCAACTTTTCCGCGAAATTCTCTTTCATCTGCAACATGAATGCATTTTCGTATGCAACCGAAGCCAATGCACTGTCGGAAACTGTCACAACAAATCAGGAATCTTCTCGAAATTTCATTACACACTGCAGTAATATAATGACCTTTTATAAGTAGAAATAATTTTATAAATAGATGGACATCTTCCCATAATAACGTACGTAGAAAGTAAGGTTCAGGTATAAGACTTAAACGAAAAAGTTTAAGACATTCATATTTAACAAAAATATTTGTGCAGTAAGATTTACTATAAAAAACATTTAAGTATTTTGAAAAAACTATATTTCTTTTTTATATTTTTAGGATAAACAACAATATTTCTATATTGGATGAAATTCAATTCAGTTATATTTTGAATCTGATTTTGATTTATATCTGAATTATATTGAATCTGATTTATATCTGAATTTATTAATCTGGGATGACTTTTTAATTATATGTTAGATGTGTTGAACATTTTAATTTTTTTGTTATTTTAGAATCACTTTAATGTAATTGGCAATTTCTTTTCAATGCCAATTGTTGTGTATAACTTTTCAATTTTGTATAAATAGCATTGGTAAATTATATTTCTTATCAGTTCGCAATGAGCGAAACCGGTCCTGACATATTAAATAAAGTGGAATGAAGTACAAAGGATTATTGTGTTTTTATTAATATTTTAAAGCAATGATATTATTTCAAAGAAATGAAAAACTCGATAATATAATATTCTGATACACACATTTGCCTATATCACAAGGTTAATAAAAGTCTACTCGTGGTGTTTAAATAATTACAAATTAAAATATGATACATTTCTTAACACATAGTGAAACTCACTTTTAAAGTGTTCACTGTCAATACTTGGCAGAAAAACATTATATTCAATAAATAAAACACTCTTTCATGCTCATTCCACATTTGTTTTATACGATTCGGACTGGTTTCGCTTAAAACGAGCATTTGCTGATTTGATCAGTGAAAATGCTCGTCCTGACCACGTGGAATCAGTAAAAGAGAGTGTTTTATGTATTGAATACACTGTCTCTCCGCCAAGTATCGGCAGTGAACACCTATTTATTAAGAAATGTATTTTATTTCTTAACTATTTTAACACCTACAGTATACTTATTTACCTTGTGACGTAGGCTAATGTATACTACATTACATCATCGAATCGAGAAGACCAGGAAGTACCCTCATACGGCAGCGACTTTATAATAACTTAAGGATGGGCTGGTTCACGAGCTGCAAATACTTCCAGAGAGCTTGAACACTCAACCGATGGGACTCCTGCGTCCTGGACAACCGTAAGACACTATCTAAAAGAACGCTGTCAAGGCATGGAGGGAAGCGATGCAATTGGTGAATTACAGATATTTCCGAAGACACCGTTTGATGACCATATGCTAAGCCCATCCAACGTATTACTTTTTTTTATTTATACGGCTATACATATATTATATTTTAAGTAAATCGAGTTTTCTATTTAACACTGTTTGAATTGGCCAGCACTTTAAGAAGATTCTTCGTAATATATTTTTATCTACACGTACGTGTATGTATAGCACAATTTGTTTGAATAGAAAAATACATTTTCATAAATAATAAGAAATTTTCGATTTTTTTCCGGGCAAGAATCTAAAATTCTTGTTCGCAAACATATATTATTAAATTTTATTTTTGTCATGAAACATTCTTTCTGTCATAAACGTCGGAATAAAATTCAATAAAATTTGCTGATTGATTTATTGTCTCAGAAATAATAATTATAATACTGACTTCAATTCTGAGAAAACTTTGCATCGTCATTCATTACCTGTCTCTTCTACACTAACAATGAGATGCAATCTATGCATATCGTTTTCAGGGGCTCCTTAGTATCATTTTTTTATGCCGGTTATATATTTTATTTTATTTTTTAAACCATGTCCGCTCCCAATGCGGAGCATATGGACTCCTAATGGAGTTTATCTCAACAGAAGTGTTTTCTACGAGAACTGCTTGTTACTCAGTTGCTCAACCTCTCTTTTTACAAATAGAGTAGGGATAGAAGGATAGGGCTAGGACAGGATTAGTGGTAAGCTAATCGCTCTCGATACGCCCCGTTCATAGGATAGGATGGGTGAGAGGGGGGAATTCAAGACATCACATATATCCATGCCTTTTAACAGAAATTCATAAATTGATTGAAAAATCAATTTATAAAACTGTCCGTACCGGGATTTGAGCCCGGGCCCTCCGTAGCCGAAGCCAACACCGTTGACCACTCGACCACACAGGTGGTATATTATTTATTTTACTAATAAAATCGGGCCCCAAGCAGAGTGGTAAATACAACTAAGATTAAGTCCAGATGATTAAATAATGGATTTCAAAGTTTCAAACATTGCTTCTCCAGTCAATTTAATAGGTATCTTTCATTGATTTGGCTGTAACTTTGTGTTCATTTTTAATATTTAACTACATTTTATTACATTGCGATAGTCTGATGATGCTTATCAAAGAGGTGAATCACGTACCACAAGTTTTAGTACAGCAGGTGGAATAACAAAGTTATCAAATTTAATGTTATATTAATTTGATTGTTTGTTGTAGAAAAAACAAATACGTTATTTATTTAATAGTAATATACTTACATCGTCGTTATTTTTTTTTTTTAAATTGCTGTGAAGATTCTATATTCGAAATCGATATTATGATCTATATTGGGATGGAACATGATATTACAAATGCATCATAGATAGATACTTGAAATGTTAAATGTATCGACAATAATCTCTTTTATTGATAACCTGTATCATCGTATGAAAACAAAACCGTTTCATTTAAACGGATATGCACAAAAATAACGATAAAAACCGGTCCTGCCAACCCTGGCGGTCGAGTTATTTATGTGATGCAGGTAATTAACGACATCAGGTGCTCAGTGGCGTGCACTCGAGACTTGGGACAACATCAAAGGAACTTCGCTCGCCAATCCAAAACTATTATTTTTCTCGGCGTTTTTACTGAAGTGTAAAACTACTGGGCGGTCTTGTAAGCTCGTTAAGCGATCATTGATCAATATTGCACTGTTCAATTTTTAATTGAATAGTTTTTTGTCACTGGCAGTATAGGTGACTTAGACACTTTTTATTTTTGTTCGTATCAAATGTTTTCTGCAAGATTAATGTTTTCATTCTAGCCAAGAGCACTTCATGCTAATATATTAACATTATTCACAAGTCAGGTATTTTGTCAAAGGTGTCATTATTTTATTTTTAACGAATGTTCGCTGCAGGACTTTGGTTAATTTACACCAGTGGTTCCCGAACTTATTATGCTCATGTACCTCTCTTAAAGCAACAATATGACCATGGACTCCAGGGAAAACAATACATTTAGTTTTTTCAAAGGTTTGGTTTTTAATTTGATTTGAATTAAGATAAATGGCGTGTGAAATTAAGGAATTAAGAAAAATTAAATGAAAATGATAAAAAGTTCAGCAAAAAGATGAGACAGTCAATAATAAATAATCACTTTTATAAAAAATATTATGTCAATCTTTTCTAGTTTCATCTAAAATCACCAGTTGAATTTTTGTATTTTTTGAATGATTCTCAAGATAATACCTAAAGATTCTGGCATCACCATGAGCAATATAATCACACAGTACATAATAAATTATATAATATGAATATTAAGTTTTAAATTAGCGTCTGCTTTGCAAAGTTGCAAAATAATAAATAACGTTTTTTGGCTTTTCTGAAAAGTTACATTTTTGTAGATAGTTTGACTTAAAGCCCTCAATATACTTAGAGCAAACATGCTTGAAATACTAATTCGTTTGCAAATATTGGACAATAATCGTTATCAGAATTTGTATAAATTAAAAAATGTTGAATAATTTAAAACATGCTGAGCTATCAATCTACAGATCGTGGCAGGCAAAATAAAACATAATAGCCGATGCAAAGGTAGTGGTTAGTTGCATGATTTTTTGCGAGCCATTTTTTTTTGTCGAATCAAACAGCTGTCATAGTGGTAGTGTAGTGTTGAAGTGTAGTGACGTCATCCGAGGTGCCAAGACGTCTGGCAAGACTTTTATGTTTCTTACTTCTTCCCACACTGCTATTATTATTATGACGGTGCGCTTACAACGTATCGTTTACGTCGCGTTCGAGAATAATTGTGTGCAGTTTTCTTCGTGGCGTTTTGGATAATCTTATCTCACAAATTTATGCTTAATAATACGTCTTTGTTTCGTTAATGTTATTTATATTTGAGGCTATTATTTGCAAGCTCGGTTCATTCCAAAATTGTTGGAACATTTAAATTAATTTTGAAAGTATGTTCAGAAACCAGTCTCAAACATGGCTTGATGACATACAAAATAATGTAAAACTAAAAATACTTTTGAAATGTATATTTTTTTTCAAAATGAAATTCATGTTTCATATTTAAACCATTTTGTAATGATCGGTGTTTGCAAAAAGACCTTCATTTAAGGTTTTTAATGCTGATTATTTGTGAACTAGTTGATAATTTTTGCGATGAACACAAATACAAATGTAAATTAATAAAAATAAAATTGTACAAAATAAAAAACATTATGGGTAAATAGAGTAAACTATTTTATATGATAAAAAGCAGCACCAATATGGTAGTGATAAATCTAATCTATAAAATAAATACAGTTTGATAATATTTATGATTTTTTAAAAATAATATGTAGATTTTTAGTGTTGTTCTTAAAAGGTCAAATACTTTGAAGGTTAATAAATTCAACTCTTTTTTTCGTTGTCGTCAAGACGTCATGGAAGGCCGTAGTGAAATATTCATGTATACATATTTTAGAATAGACAGCCAACTTATATGGTAATAAAAAATGATTTGTTTCAATTGAAATATAGTAAAAAAATAAAATTATAAGGTAAATACATATTTTTTTTTAGTTTGTATAAATGAAAAAAAATCTCTGATTATAATGTTTCCCGTTAAAAATGTTAATGCTTTCTTCGTTTCAAGCATATCGAAACATGCTCAAGTCTTTCGAATAAAAATAATATCTCATATAAGAGAAAATATTAATTATAACAATAAAAAAGAAAGTAAGCAAGCAAAACTATGGATCTACTATATTAAATAGGCGATTGCAAAACATTATTATTACGTCGTACAATTCTGATTGAATGAAGTCTAGTTATTTTATGGAATTATTGGCTTCATGAAGTAACCTGCAGTGTGTAAACACTTATTACTATAATTGCAATGTTGTACTGCTGCATCTGTTAATCGTATACAGATGGCGCTGGGTGCACTGTTTTTATAAAAAGTAATTGTTTTACTACCGCCATAGCAAATAAACATTTTATACTATTGAAGTAAAATCATTTCGTTTTGCATAGTGACTTACGTATAATTTTTAAAAAAATCACTTAACTTTTATATACTGATTTAAATAGTATTTACTAAGTGTAACTTTTTTAGCCATTTTAAAAACAGCCGCCAAACAATATATCGATCACTGAAATATATTCTCTACCAATGTAGAATATATCGACTCGTAATAGGCAGACAATTGTCACCGACAATTTATAAATACATATTACAGTGGAAGGTTTTTTTTTAAATTACGTTTGGAAAAAAAAATCTTATGTACGGTTATTAAATATTTCGTAATAAATAAGTTTCGTAAGTCAATCCTGATATTATAGTAAAATGGTCTGACTACAGTTAGTTATTTAGATAAGCGTTTCTCAACTGCTGAAACCTTAAAACATTAAAATTAAAATGTATTTAAAATAATCCGTGAATTATTAATTTATTCCGTTTTATTTATTTTCAATTTTTCTAAGATAAGCGACAATTGTTTATTTATTGGGTACGCCACACAATCGAGAAATAATATTTGACGATTTTTGACACGCTGACCAAAAAAGGTTCGCCACCCCTAGCATATGAGGTAAAGACTGAGTAATGATATTTAGGAAGCTCACTCATGTTTCAGACTCTTTTCTCATACTTGAAATGAAGATTCCTTACTATCCAAAAAAAAATACAAACTTTTCTCTCTATTTTTGAAATAATAATGTTGTATGACATAACATGTCCAAAAAGCAACGGAAATATTCAAAAAAAAAAATTAATAGAAAAATGAATATTTTTAATGTTACTTGACAATACGCCATCGATTCATTTGAAAAAACATAATTTTTAATAAAAAATATGCCAAATTAATGCCAATTTATGCAATAAATTACGCAACGATATATCTTGTTGACATTTCACTATTAATAAACCTTACATAACACGAGTTTTTTAATTATATACGAGCTGGGTTTTTTACGCTTTTTGATTTAGTATCTGAAAAAACTAGAAATTCATGTTATTAAATGTACATTTTGTACCAATGTCAGGGCCTCCTTCAAATCTGGATCGCATGTTGTGAGTATATTCAGAGAGAATTATTTATTTTTAATTTGAAATAGTTGTTCACTATCACAGAATACTGTTCAATTCCCATTTGTGCAATTGCACGACGTATACGTACTATAGGAAACCGTGTTGGATGAAACACCATATATTGTTTCTTTCATAATTTTGTAAAATGATATTTATTCATTTTTTTAATTTCAGCTGTGTAAGAATAAGTAATCAAGTCGTAATATCTATATGTCTAATTTCTGTCTGTCTGGCTGTCCATATGTATGTCCCGCTATAGTAGGGCACCTTGAGAATATTCTAATTATGATATTTTACATGCATTTTGGACAAACGTAAATAAATTTTAGCAAAAGATTAATGTTTATTTAATAAAAGCAAACCGTAAGGAGGTCGTGCTGTATGTAGGTAGGGCTGCCAAATTTTTCTGACAATTACTGGACATATTTCCCAAAAACAGAAATATTAATACGTTATTCCATAAAAAAAACTATTTAACATAACATACCTAAGATTCTGGACAGCAAATTCAATTCCTAGGCAATCCAGGTAAAACCCGAACGGTTGACAATCCTAGCTGTAGGTAGTAGTGCATTATGAAGACTTCAACCGTGCTGTAGGAAATGGTGTTATTCCAGGGTGTGTTATGAGTTGACAGCTGTGTATGACCTTTTTTCTCGGTATGGTTTTTTTTTAATCTTATCTATATGTAGTTACTCCTGAATATTGGTGCTAAAATCTAAATAAAAGAAAAAATTTCAATCAACATAATTACAGTAATACCCCGATTAGCGCGACCCCGTTAAGCGCGGTTTCACTATAACGCGAATTTCAAATTTCGCGCTCAAATGCCTCGCAGACTTACGCCCAGAGACTTAAAAGTGTACGTAAAGTTCCTTCCACCAAACACTACGTCAATATTACAACCTATGGACCAGGGAGCAATAGCAAACTTCAAAGCTTATTACCATCGCCGCACTTTTAGCCAACTAATTCATGAAACTGACGGGGAAGGAAGACAGTCTATGCGAGAGTGGTGGAAGTCATACAACATTATGAAGTCTACTCACAACATAGAAGAGGCTTGGAAGGAAGTTAAAATGAGTTGTATGAATAGGGTGTGGCGTAATCTTTGGCCAGATGTAGTGGAAGCACCTAGAAGAATTGTCCAGATGCAGAGACAAGTGCTTGAAGACATTGCTGCAATGATTGAGGGGTCTGAACTTGAAGATGTCACGGTAGAAGATCTCGTGGAACTTGTAGCAACGCACGACGATCCTATCAGCAATGAAGATTTGATCGAGTTACAGAATAATCCTATCTACGATGAGGAAGAACAGGTAGAAGAGAAAGTTTTATCTTCAGGGGAAATACAAAATGCACTTTCAAAAATTTATTCAGGTTTGGACATATTGCAGAGTATAGACAATAATGATGACCGTGTCTTGACCGTGTGTCAAACAATTAAAAACTACGTATTTTACAAGAACGTAAACAAAACGCTACCCAAAAGACAATAGATGTATTTTTCCGTAAAAAATAAGAGTATGTATTGCATAAAGTGTTCTTAGAATTAAAGTGATTGATTAAAATGATTTGTATTTTTTTGTATTAAATTTTGACTATGTTTAATCATAAACCTCGATATACGCGAATTTCAGTTAACGCGATTTTTTTCGGAACGTATCCCTCGCGTAAAGCGGGGTATTACTGTATTTGACATGACGCTTTGAAACTAATTTAAAACTATTATTCGTTAAGCTTTATTTAACATTGAAAAAATGCTATTATCTAATGGCCGTTGTAAAAGAATTATATGTTAGGCAATTTAAAAAAAATGCTTATTGGTTATTCTAAGATAAGCATCGATTGGCGCGACATCGTTTCTAATTTGAGTTTCGAACTGTATTCTCATCTCTTGGCAATGTTTTTTTTTTATCAAACTTGACTTCATAGTTTAAAGATAAGTGTTGCACTTATCTATCATAAAATTCAGAGTTCGATTCACTGTAAATATATTGGTTTTTTTTTAATTTTACGATGTGTAAACCAGACAACAGTGTTTTATTAATTTTTTAAGGTTATTTGAATGTTTTCCGATTTCACAGTAAAAATAAATAATTCTTGGCTGAAAGATGATTATTTTACAAATATAAATAAGTAAAAATAATTGTGAGTAAAATGAATAAACATTTTTTTTTTGCAAATACAAATAAATATTTTGCATTAAAGCGTATAATATATTGCCAATGCGTCAGATATTTTGAAATATTTGAACTACATGAGTCTATTTAAACCAATTTGAGAAGATAAGACATCACAAACATTCAAGATGAATAATATTGTGTCGCCTGTGGCCCAGTTGATTAGAGCTTGCTCTACCGATCACGCAGGTCTGGGTTAGATTCCCGGTCAGATCACAGTGAATTTGAGAATTATTCAATTCAAAGTTGTGATCGAAGACTGGGTATTTGTGATGTCAATTCACATCATTTCTTCTCATCCCATTCTTCTAATCCTTTAATAACTGGTTGTAGCAATAGCGATTAGCCAACCACTAGTCCTGTTCTAGCCTTATCCTTCTGTCCCTACTACTCACTTAAAGTGAGGTTGAGGAACTGAGTAACAAACAGTTCTCGTAGAAAAACTTATAAAGAGATACCTTCATTATGAGGCCATATGCTCCACATTGGGAGCGGACATGGATTAAAAAAATAATTAAATAATGTCAGGTTTTTAGCACATATCAATCTGACCGCTTGGATTAAGTTCCTACCACTAAAACACAAAAGCCGATGTTCGATGAAAATGACTGATTATTGAAAAAAATATACAAAATAGCTGTCATGTTAACATCGATAATGGATATATGAGGATTAAAAGTATCAGTTGACAATGCTCGCAATGAGCGAAACCGGTCCTGACATATTAAATAAAGTGGAATGAAGTACAAAGGATTATTGTGTTTTTATTAATATAATGCCTTTCCACCAAGTATTGACAGTGAACACCCTAAAAGTGATTAAAAGTATGATGAAAAATAATCAGTACCTTTTCTCAAGCTGACTGATAATTGGATTAACGAAATAGTCTCAAAACAAATGCATACACTTAAGTGTTTTATCTTGTCCTGGCAACAATGCGTAGTATATGTACATTCACACATATTTTGTCACTAACGAACCGAGTTTCGCTTTTCGGCATCTTCAGGCGTTCAAGTGCACGGATGAACTTGAACTGACGCTTAGTAAATGAATGTTTCGTGTTTATATAAGAAATAAATGTATCATTGATCTTAAAGCCATTGCTGGCGAAAAGGATTACCCCATAGGAATTTAGATGCCGAAAGGCAAAACCCGGGTTGTTAGTGACAAAATCTGTGTGAATTTACATAATTTGAACGATTCAAATTTAAGCGCAATTTTCTTTAATCCAAAAATATTAAACTTGTAAGTGCAGTTTTTTTAAAAAAGATATAATATATTAAAAATTCAAAGAAAAGCGTAAACAAATATTTAAAAAATATTCATAAATTAATCATAACGGCAGACAGAGTTCGACGAAAGGTCCGCGCCAATTATACTATTCACATTCTTTGAAGTGCTAGATTTAAAGAGCCGCCGCGAATCCGTGTTGTGGATTTGAGCCAAAAATTTCGTGCCGGGAGTCAGGCCCTTGACCGTCGCTCGCTCGGCCGCCGCAGCGTCCAAGTTGAAGGTCGAGCCGACCAACGACGCCCGTTCCGGGAAAAGCGACGCCCCCGGCACGTTACACTCACTGCATACGTCGACGTGCTGTCTGTCATGTGTGCATATAGATTATTGGAATGATCTATTACGTTTTGTTGCTTCTCATAACCAGTGGCGCACCGTTTCAGCGGTGGTTTTGTTTAAATCACGCACACTCGCAATGTGGAGTATATGCATTTCTAAATTTATCACCCTAACATACGTTTTAAACATCATCATATATTTGTTTACCAATAATTTTATTATTACCTGGCCTAACAAGAGATGGATACTAGCTTATGGTGGCCTTGTTGGCTCTAGCTTGCTCTACCGACCAAGCATGTCTGGGCTCGATTCCCGGTCAATGGTCAATGGTCAATGTTAAATTTAGATTTTTCAAATTGTTGTATGTAATGTCAATTTTGCCGCCTGTGTGGTCGAGTGGTCAACGTTGTTGGCTTCGACTACGGAGGGCCCGGGTTCAAATCCCGGTACGGACAGTTTTTATAAATTGATTTTTCAATCGATTTATGAATTTCTGTTCAAAGGCATGGGAGTGTGTGATGTCTTGAAATCTCCCCTCTCACCCATCCTATCCTACGAACGGGGCGTATCGAGAGCGATTAGCTTACCACTAATCCTGTCCTAGCCCCTATCCTTCTATCCCTACTCTCTTTGGAAAAAGAGAGGTTGAGCAACTGAGTAACAAGCAGTTCTCGTAGAAACACTTCTGTTGAGATAAACTCCATTAGGAGTCCATATGCTCCACATTGGGAGCGGACATGGTTAAAAAAAAAAAAAAAAACAATTTATCTCGAGTGTCTTACAATAAATTCTTATCGAGTTTTTCTCGTATGATCTTTCAACTTAAAAAAATTTGGCGCATTGTCATTAGCTAAATTTAAAAAAAATAGATAATGTAATAGATAAAACTTACAAAAATAAAGCCTCATTAACAATAATGTTAATTTTTTAAAATAGCACAGTTTGTGTTTTTAGTTTTTACCGTTTGAAAGTTTTTATAACAGACAGACAAATATATCTTCTGTTTTATATTATAGATCTATCACTTCACTGTTTTTTTCAGATAGTTTTTTTCAGCTGATGAAATGATTTTTAAATAAGAAATATCTAAATTTAGTAAAGAACGTTTTCTTAAACTAATCTAAGAAATACATTATTTTTAAAACACTAAAAAAGATACTGGCATGGTTAGAAGAAATCTCGATTTCTAAAAGCTTCGCGGAAGCAGACATTAGTTAAGAATATTATACAATACTAGACCAATATTTCAATGAAAGTAAACAGTATCGACACCAATAGATGTTAAAAGCTGATAATATAATAAATTAATACGGCTTTGGTTAATTAATACCATTGAAAATTTTTCCTTTGAACATCAACCAATCTTTTAATAGCTCAAAACTCTTTGAAGTAAATAATTAGAGATTTCATATTAATTGATAATTTGTTGTATTATTCTACGTGAACTTGAAAATTAATATTTTATCTCAGCGTTTCCTTGAACGTCAATTAGTAAAATATATTTTTTAAAGATTAACAATTTCGAAAGCGGGAAAGAATAAACTGTTTTACGGAAATGTGCGTTTTGATATTTCCAACAATGATAAGATGAGAGACGAGGAAAATATAACATTTTGAAATATTTTCTTTCCGGCTTATTTGACAGACAGCGGGCAATATTTTAGTAAGCTTTATGTCATGATATCATCAACTATTTTAAACAGCTTGTCATATATTTATTTTAACTTAGGGTACTAATTGGTTATGTGCGAAAACAGAGATTAGAAATGTATGACATATAAACTTTTATACTCAAACTTTTTGTAGGTTAAATGTTTTGTTTAGTTAAATATTTTTTCAGTTAAATCCTACGTGGCTGAGTGGTCAACGTCGGTGGCAACGGCTACGGAGATCACGGGTTCGACTTCTAATACCGACCGATATAAAAAATGATTTTCAATTTATAAATAGAAAGCAAGGAAGTAAATGACATATTGAATTTCCTCTCATCCATAATAACTTTAAAACGGGCATAGCAAAATCGATTACTTAACCACTTGTCCTGTCCTAGTTTTATCTCTGTATCCCTATTCTCAAATTGAGTAACTGGGATAGCTTCCATCAAGAGGAAATATGTTCCACATTGGGAACCGCGATGAAAAAAAAATGTATATTAATCTAATCGGCCAATATCAGCTGACCAGTATGTTTATTATTCAGTCATGTATCCAAATAACCTAATATAATCCAGTTAAAATTATTTGAAATGGTTTTTACTGCCCATTATTTAATAAATTCACTAATAACTTATTGAGTAAGTTACTGACAAAAAACATTAAGTTTGTTGTATCTTCACTTAAATAATCTTTGATTTGTGATGTTTATTAACATTGCAAATGTATTGGGTCAAACTTATTAGACATGGTTGTTTTCAAATAATTAAATATCATAGTTATTTATTTCTACACATATTATTTTATATTATATACGTATGCAAACTTAAAAGCTAAATTTAGATACTAATTCGGCATTTGCAGCTTGCATCCTTTTGATAGAACGTGTATCATGTTTGATACATTGTGATTATCTAAAAAAACCTGTCTTTAAAAAACTGTGGGTTACGTCCGTTTTCCTTTCCATAGTCGGTATTAAAATAAAAAGTTTCATTGTTACAAAGAAAGACGCAATACTTTGTAACATTATATCGCAAACCTAGATTTTTTTGCAATGTCTTATTCTCTCTCTGTAACAATGGTCAAATTATCAGTTTATATTAGTACTTTATAGTCTCAAATAGTACAAGATCCTTTTTTATTTGATGAATACTGTAATAAAAATTCTGTTTCGAGTAATAAATAAAGGTCCGTAACGTGATTATTTTAACCCATCTTTTCGCTAAAGTAGTGTTTCCCGAAGTGTGTTACGCGTACCCCTCGGGGTAAGCGAAGCGTTTGGTGGGGTACACGGAGGTAAGCTGCATTTTTTTACAGATAACGTCCTGAAATACATCAAGCCTTTTCTTACTTCATATCAATGTGAAGAGGTTTTTCAGCGTTTCGCGACAAAGGTTCTATGTGAACATTTTTCACTAAACATAAATAACAATGTATACCGATAATTGTCGGGTCCTACGGCGCAGCGGTTAGCGTCCTAGTATAAGCAGTATTTTTTCGGTCGATTTATCAATATATTTTTGAAGACATTGGTGTTTGTGATGACTTAAATGCCCTTCCCTCCCACCGTTCTGGTCTTTTATTTACTGGGCGTTGCAAGAACGATTAGTTAACTACTAGTCCTATCCTGGCATTATCCTTCTTTCCCTACATCTCTCTTTAAAAAAAAGAGGTTGGGCGACTGAGTAACAAACAGTTCTCGTAGAAAACTTCTATTTAGACACCTCCATTAGGAAGCCATTTACTCCACATTGAAAGCAGACATGGATTAAAACAATAATGGTACTTGGAAAACTGCCGCACTGTTACTTCAGTATCGCTAAATATCTACACTTAGAACCTTGTAGTACTCGGGTCGCAATTTTAAGACATTAAGTCAAAAAAAGGAACAGACTTTAAGATGTGTAGCTGTATCTCAGATTAAAATTGACAACTAGGGAACCAAATTATGATACTTTATAGCAGGGGGGAGAGCAAACTTTTCGGATGAAGGACCAAATTCGGGAATTCAAAATGCGCGTACAATACCATATTATATGTAAACCATTTATTATAATGAAAAAAACAGTCTTATGAGAGGAATGGAACTGTTTTACGTCTTTTAACATTTTTTTTAATTCAGTTGCTAATTTTGGAGTTGAGATTCGTAAAACTGCTTGTAAATGTTCATCGGTGATGTTTGATCGTAAAGAGGTTGATGATAGAAAATGTTTGTTCACGTATATATGTAGGTTGATAATACCGATTATTACATTTATTATCAATCTTTTTAAAAAGGCGTTTACAGATAAACAAGTAAATCTTTTTCAAAAATATAATATTGCTCGCGGGCCGTGGTTTAACCGTTCCTGCTCTATGGTCTCAAAATAATCAATTTTATTCTTCTCATTGATTATAATAAATGTTTTTTACGATATAACTTTAAAAATAAATATACTTTGATTGTTATAAAAGTATATGCGATTTTTTTTTGACGAGAGTTACTGGTGTTACGAAAATTATAAAAGAGGTTCACAGATGTCGAAAATTTGGGAAACACTGCGAAGTAAAAAAAAACTCGAACACATAATCAGTTCATTCCAAGAAAGAAGGCAAGAGTTAACCAACCGTGTCGAAGATACGAGAGTATTTGGTCCAACTTTGGATTTTTTTTCATTTTTATCTAATAGAATAATAGTAAGGAAGCGAAGTCTCTTGAATTATTTCCGAGACGCCTTGACCTTTCTTTAGCACTGCTTGTATGGAGCAAGGCTAGAGAAGGTATATTATTAATTTTGTTATTCTTTAATGGAATATACCTGTGTAGACAGTTAAATAGTTTTATTAAGCAGGTATTTTTTTTAAATTTAAAACATAGAAGAATTAAAAAAGCGATAAAAGGCGTAAGGAACATAAACTCTTTCACCTGTCCAAATGTATAAGTGTGTGTATGAAAATAAATTAAAATAAAGTTTATGGGTCATCATGACGTTTTTTGATTTTATATATTTTTTTCCATGTGGAGCACATGGCTTCCAAATGTCTCAAAAGGTTATTTTTTCTACGAGAACTGTTTGTTACTCAGTCACTTAACTTCTCTTCGTCCAACGAGAGTATCAGGGATAGAAGGATAAAACCGATGTGGTCTAGTTGGTTAGAGCTTGCTCTACCGATCAAGTGGGTCTGGGTTCGATTCCCGGTAAGGTCAAAGTCAAATTAGATTTTTTTCAATTTTAATTTGAGATCTAAGACATGGGTGTATGCGAATTCAATTAATCTTAGAGTTAATCTCATGAGACTTTCAACAATTCTCATCGAGTATAACTCGTATGATCTTCCAATTTCAAAATATTTGACGCATTGGCGTAAGCTGTAATGTCAAATATTGTTTTAAAAACCAAAAAAAAAGACTAGGACAGGACTAGTGATTTACAGAAATCGATGCATCTATCGAAGAAATGCTGTTATTAATGGGACTCGAAGCTGTGAGATCCGGCACGGAAGCTTTCAACGCTAACCGCTGCGCCATAGGACCCGACCGTTTTTTTTATTATATAAAAAAAATGTCAAATTCAACTATTAAAAAAATTGTTACGCGAATTTATTCATAAAATAGATTGTAGGCTACTAAAACCAGTTTTAACTATTCATAATATCATGATGAGATATAAATTACAATTATCAGTGGTACAGAGGTCAACGTCGTTGACTTCCGAGACGGATTTTAAGAGCTCAGTATCAGTAGGAACAGCAGTTTTTTTTTCAATCTCTTTATCGATTTATATTCAAAGACATTGAAGTTGTGAAGTCTCAAACATTGCCTTTCACGCTTCCAATTCTACAATATCGTTATTCTATTCTTACTGTCTGAAAAAAAGAGAGGTTGAGCAAATGTGTAACAAGTAATTTTCTTAGAAAAAAATCTCTTGAATACTTCCATAACGAGGCCATACGCTTTACATTAAGAGCGGACTTGAATAAAAAAAAATAGATTTTAAAACATTGATGAAACGTCTTTGAATGGGGTAATTATATTTCTAGTTTGTTTTGTCAGCCCCACCTCACATAAGAGCTCCTTTAAGTTTCCAGAATGCTTAGATTTGCAATAGTTCGGTCTATATTTAAAATGCTGTTTTTTTTTTTAAAAACGCTGAAATTTTGAGGGTTGAAACATGTAAACAATTAAGTGATTATAATTTAAAAAGTGCAACTTTCATGTGAAAAAGAATTCTTTACATTTTTTTACACTCCCACAGGTTTTATCACCCGGGATTCAGCTTTCGGCATTTTCAAGCGTTTAAGTACACGGATAAAACTTGAACTGACGATTGATAAATAATTGCATCTTGCATATAAAGGAATTAATTTTATCATTACTAAGCTAAAATTTATCGATAGCTTAATATATAATACATTTATTTTTTTAAGAAAAGGTGCTACAGCTAATGTTATTGCACCAAATATTTTCAAGTTGAAATATCATACAAGATTAACTTGCTGTGTTTTTTGCAAGTCACTCGAAAACTACTCGAGGAAAATCATTAAAATCACACTTCACAAACACGTCTCATATTTAAATACAAAAATCTTAATTTGACATTAACTTTACCGGGAATCGAACCCAGACTCTCATGTTCAGTAGAGCAAGCTCTAAACAACAAGACTGCAACAGACGAATGATTTTAATGACGTTCAATTAAATGAGGAATTACATAATCAAATACATTTTATGTAGGAATATCTTTTCAATTACATTTTTTTATCATTAAAAGGTTATAATATGGAAATGTCTACTGATTTAAAAGGTGATTATTTTGATCGCTGGAAAATAACCAAACACCTTTAGTTTGTCTAAATCATAAATTAAATATAACATAATACAATGCTAAAACAGAAAATTACCACGTTTCGAAATATTGAAGTCCGCTTAAAGTTCGATTAAATTAAATATAATTCTGCGGCCCTATTTGGAAAATATTACAAATCAATGATTTATATTAACAACTATGATATATGACTATGATGATAATTGCATGGTTTTTTGCCTTTATTAGCTTCCTAATCCATCAACATTAACAATGCAGATGTTTATTATGGATTATTAGCGTGAGAAAAATATTATCACACCGGCGTTTTTATTTGATTCCTAATGCAATATCGTATAAATGATTCATATATAAATAATTGTTTTTATGCATCAAATCAAAGCGAATGAAATCATAGCACGTTTTATGGCTCTGTCGATATTTCATTTACGTAATGAAGTTCAAGGCGATACAAAGGAGTGCCTTCAGTCTTTTTGTATTGATTTTTAAAACAAGTAATAAAATTGATTCAGCGTGGCAACATTATTATTTTTCATTTAAAATATTGCAATTATGATTAATCAAATAAGCCATTGAATTCCAGTAGTAAAACTTAAATATATCATTGTTTGCATTTTTAACAATATTATGTTTGTGATATGAAACATTAGTTGGTAATTTTTTTAATCCATGTCCGCTCCAAATGAGGAAAATATGGCTTCCTAATGGAGGTATCTCAACAGAAGATGAGATACCCGTGAATAAGTAAGGCATGTATTCAAAAAATAAAATATACATCGGTGCAGATTCTCACGTTTCATTATTAGAATCAGGACCGGTTTCACTCACGACGAACATTATCAACTGATAAGAGCATAAAATGTTACAGTTACTTTTAGGGTGTTCACTGTCAATACTTGGTGGAAAGGCATTAATAAAAACGCAATCTTTTTTTGTACTTTATTCCACTTTATTTAAACGGTCAGGACCGGTTTTATTCATGATGAGCATTGTCAAACTTGCTATTTACACAAAAATAAATTGAAATGATAAGGTGTAAACAACAATTGACATTGAAAAGAATTTACAAATTACAGTATGAGTGGTTCTATAATTATACAAAATTAAAATGTTTACCACCTCTAAGATATAATTTTAAAAATCATCAAAGATCAATAAATTTCAAGTGGTAACTGGTTACAAACATAATTAAAATTTGGAAAATTGGTGACTGATGGTTATTACAAACAAAATTAAAATTTGAGATTTTTTTAACAAAGTGGTATAAAATGCTACATTACCAGAATTAATAACTTAATGATAATTTTTCGTTTTTCCTGCTTCCAAGTAGTCAGTATGCAAACAAAATCGACAGCCAAAATCCAACACATAGACAGTCGCCCGGCTATACGTGTATAGCCTGACACGTGTTGAATACACAGCCGACATTTGACTGTATGCGCCGCTCAGACTACCGTCTCGTAGCAACGACAATGGAATGCGACAATGCAATTGGGGGATTCGCCGCGAATATTTCAAGCCAGCGCGTAATTTGGGGTAGTGTAATTGGAGGTTATACTGCAAAGTCCAAAAGTTCTGACGATGACGTGATATTAAAAAAGCACTTAAGTCGCGATATAGTGGACCCAACTTCCTGTCATGTGAAAGCATTTTTTTTAATCCATCACGATCATTTTTTAAAACACGTAAAAAATTCAGTCCATTTATGGAAACTGCAGAATATGTTATATATAAATTTATTGTGCGCTTTTACTTTCAATAATTGTTTAAGGAAACGCGTTCAAAAAACCACTCTATTGTAAGGGACTAATGACTTTAACGATTACCATTTCGCCTTATCCTAGTCGTTTTCATCAAAGTTCTACGCAGGCCCGGCGCTAGAAATTTTGCCGCCCAAAGTAATGCTGTATTTTTCCATCCTAGTTATGGCAAGCCAGCTGCGTCGTCGTGTGGCCAACGTCGTTGGCTACGGAGGACACTGGTTCGATTACCATTACGGACAGTTTTTACTAATTGGATTTCTGTCCAAAAGTTTGGTCCTATCCTTAAGAGAGAGTGATAAGCTAGCCACAACTCTTTGCTTGCACTATCCCTATTGAAATAAGAGAGGTTGAGCAGCTGACTAACAAACAGTTCCAGTATAAAAACTTATGTAGAAAATAATTATATTAAAAGCTCATATGCTTCATGCAAAGTTATCAAGATTAATTTTACAATAAAAATGATGTTTTACAAAACTGCCACCTAATCTATTAAAGACAGTATAAATTTTCAATAAAAAATAATTAACCACTTGAATACCAAGCGGACACCGGTGGCCGGAACATATACAAGCGAACACGGATGTCCAAGACATTTAAAAAATCAAATACTTGATATTCTAATAGAATATAAGCAATATTTTGATGAATATGTGTAGTGCTATCTTTATTGAGTCAATAATTTTTTTAAAATATCGAATTCGAGTGTATATTAGTCAAAATTATTTTTCTTAAAAACACGCAGTATCTCTGGGACATATGATTTATTTGCGCGGTATTCAAGCGGTTAATTAGTTAATGAGCTAAAATTTGTTTTTTGTCATAATGATCATTTAAAAATTACTTTTGATGACTAGATCCGTCGTCCGGCTTCGGCTTAAAATTTGCCTTGGATGAAAAAGTATTATATAATATTAAACCAATTTCTGGAAATACTTTTAAGTACAAGATAATTTCTAGTAAACGTCTATAAAAGTATTTTAACAATGTTTATTTTTAGTGCTTATAAAAAAAGCTGCCCATCTTGTTTCTCAACAACAAGTCTTCGTCAAGCTGTAGTACTTTAATATTATTATAAAGAGCTTTTGAATTTCTACTACCTACACAAAAGCGCACTGACAAAGTATGCTAACAATTCACATGGCGACGTACAACCTAATTATGATCTTTTGAGCTCAGCAATGCTTTCGCAGAACACATCCTTCGAGTTTCTTAAGGATTATAAGATATTGTACCTGCTTGCATAGCATCGAAACTGATCCAAGATGCGTTGATCGTTTGGTTACAATAACGAGAAGCGTTTCAAAGAAAATAAGCTTACATTTGTGAAATAAAAATAATTTTATAATATCTATAGAATACAAAGTGAATGTCGGTCTGAGATTTTCCTCCACCGCTTCCAAACATATATTTATTGAACTTGGTATTTATTTATTTATCAATCACTTAGACCGAATATTACCCCGGAAAAACTGTAGAAAATATCAGATAAGATTTCGTCTGAAGGTGTTTTGTGGAATTTCAAAATTAAATTAGAATCGTAGAAAATTTAAATTAACTTTGATTATTCCACGTATTGTGTTACTAACTGTGACACGTGTTTCGCCTCTTTCAGGCATCTTCAGACTTACTATCGCAAAGTTTGCTTAAGTAATGAAGCAAGATTGATTCTAACATTTTAAAATTATGAAATTACAAAATGGAGTTTTTGGTTTTTTTTTTCCTTTTAAGAGGAGCAAGGAGGGGGGCGTAGAATCTAAATAAAGCAAACAAATAATGATAGTAATGAGTTGCAATCAATCAGATTGGGATTTTTCCTTTTTAAGGGAAGCAAAGAGGGGATTATAAAATCGAAACAGAGCAAACAAATTTAATCATACTAATAATGACGTTAAACATTACAAACTATTAAACTAATGAGCTGCAATCAATCAGCTAGATTGTTGATTACTCTATTAATTAATATAATCAAAGTTTATTTAAATTTTCTATTAAAATGAACTTCCACAAAGTTACCGCCGAAACCATCGAAAGTATTAAATTAGAATCGTTCATTTTTTTTTACATTCACACAAGTTTTGCCACTTACGACATGGGTTTTGCTTTTCAGCATCCGAAAATTGATCAACTCAAGTTCATCTGTACACTTGAACGACTGGAGATGCCGAAAGGCGATGCCTGGATCGTTAGTGACAAAGCTTTTTGTTAGTATACAAAATTTATTTAATTTATTTTAAGTCCGCTTCTGTGTGGAGCATATGGCCTCTTAACGGCGAGATGTCAACATAAGTTTTTCTGCGATAACTGCTTGTTAACCATTTGCTCAATCTCTCTTTTTGGAAGAGAGTCCAGATAGAAAGGATATAGCTAAAACAGAACTATCGGTTATCGGTATCAGAAGAATCGCTCTCACTACGTCCTGCAAAAATGAAAGTTTGTTTTGCGTGATCGACTGGTCAACGATGTTGGTTCAGAACACGGAATTCACGGGCTCAAATCCCAGTACAAACAGTTTTTATACATTGATTTTTCAATCGATTTTAAGATTTCTGTTCGAAAGCATGGAAGTATGTAATATCTTGAATTCCCCCTTCCCAACCGTACTTATCTTAAAAACAGAGCTTAGAAAGAGCGATTGGCTAACCATTATGACCTGTCATATCTCAATCCTTACATCACTACTTTGGTTGAAAAAAAAAAGATTGAGTAATTGATTAACAGGAAGTTCTAGTAGAAACTCTTCTGTCGAGATAAGCCCATTAATAATCCATATGCTACCCATTGAGAGCGGACATGGCTAAAAAAGTATGATTATGGAATTTAGCCTAGTTTTAATAGTTACTACAGCACGCCCCAAAAACCGTGATATAGAAGAGAGACAAATCTAAATATTTATTGAAAATGTTAATTATAGTACATAATTTATAATTGAATGCATCAATGACATATTGCAGGACTAAATATCAGATTATTAATATCCATACATATAATTATAATGATGGGTTGCGTCAATTATTTTAACATTAAAAGATTTAACTCACAACCGATTTTTCGCCACATTGATATTCAAATAATTATTTGTACTACTTGATGACGCAACCAATCTTTATGACAGTACACTTAATATTTAAACTGCATTAATTGAAAGGTCGTTAGCTAAGTGGTTAACGTTCTTGTATTTGGATGTGTTGGTCACAGTTTCCTATTTTTTTTATATCGATTTATGTTCGAAAAATATCCCTTCTACTAATCAGATTCTAAAAACATTTTTAATGAGTATTTTGGAAGCGATTAACTAACCACTAGTTTGGCCTCGGCATCATCCTATTATACTTACACTTTTCGAAAACGAATCAGTAACTGAGTAACAAAAAGTTCTCGCTGAAGAGCTTCTAATGAGATAGATTCCATAAGGAATCCATATGTTCGACATTGTGAGTGGAAATAGTCAATTAAAATCTTAAGCTAATAACATTTAATTGATCCATTTTAGGGTGTTCACTGTCAATACTTGGTGGTAAAGCAATATATTTATGAAAACACAATCTTCCTTTGTACTTTATTCCACTTTATTTAAAAGGTCAGGACCGGTTTCGCTCATTGCGAGCATTGCAGTGACATTAATGTTGACAATGCTCGTAATGAGCGCAACCAGTCCTGACCATTTTAATAAAGTGGAATAAAGTACGAGAAATATTTTTTTTTCATTAATTTAATTATTCCTTTATAAAATAACGATATAAATGAAGATACAGTTTTGTACACTGTATTAGTGGTTGTTCGTATTAATTATGTTAGTTTAAATTAATTACAAGCATCGCAAAATTTAAAATAAATTAACCCATTTGGGCGCACAACTTGGGAAGCGTGATTTTCCGCGACGCGGCTCGTAAAATTTAACGCCATCTCGAAAATCCCATAAAACCCAACAAAATTACTATTGCTAGCAATTAAGATTCCGTCACCTTTGTGGGAGCGGAATAATAACCCTCAAACCTCACTGCCTTTGAATTATAATCATGGTGCTCATCATCAGGACGACCGCAATAAAGCGTGAACCTTGGATACTTTAAGTTCACAGCATTCGCTAATACAATATCGCAGTGCCCGCTTTGACGGTGAAGAAAATAAGTGCATAATGAATATGTATATGTCTCTAAATGGGTTGAGTTATAAATTACTAGAAAAAACGTAGCTTCGGCCTAACTCAGCTAAACTAATTTTCCTGCGTGATCGAGTGAACAACATTGTTAGCTTCAGTTAAAAAGGTCACGAATTCGAATCCCAGTCCACTCCCAATGTAAAGAATGTGGACTCCTTAAAAAAGTATCTCAGAGGTTTTCATTATACTCGCATATTATTTTTAGTCGAAAAATGGGTATATATTTAATACTTTCGATGGTTTCGGCGGTAACTTTGTGGAAGTTCATTTTAATAGAAAATTTAAATTAACTTTGATTATTCCACGATGATTAAATTTGTTTGCACTGTTTCGATTTTATAATCCCCTCTTTGCTTCCCTTAAAAAGGAAAAATCTCAATCTGATTGATTGCAACTCATTAGTATCATTATTTGTTTGCTTTATTTCGATTCTACACCCCCCTCCTTGCTCCTCTTAAAAGGAAAAAAACCCAAAACTCCATTTTGTAATTTCATAATTTTAAAATGTTAGAATCAATCTTGCTTCATTACTTAAGCAAAATTTGCGATAGTAAGTCTGAAGATGCCTTTGAAAGAGGCGAAACACGTGTCACAGTTAGTAACACAATACGTGGAATAATCAAAGTTAATTTAAATTTTCTATGGGTATATATTTCTTTATTTTGATGTATTATGTAGTTTTATTTTATATTTTGTCTCATTATATTTGTCAAGTACATGGCGAATTGGCGTCAGCTATTATGTCATGTACTGTACTTGTAATTTTTAACAATAAATAAATATTGTAATATTCATATTACATTTTTTTTTAAATCTATGTCTGCTCCCAATTTGAAGCATATGTCCTTCTAATAAAAATATCTCAAAACAAGTTTTTTTTTTCTACGATAACTGTTTTTTACTCAGTTGGTCAACCTCTCTTTTTCAAAGATAATAAAGATGGAAGGATATGACTAGGACTGAACTAGTGGTTAGCTATTCGCTCTTTCTACGCCCATTTTAGAATAGGTTGAGTAGAAAGGAATTCAAAACATCACAAAAATTCATAAATCGATAAAAACTGGCCGCACTGGTATTCGAGCCCGTGACACCGGTGTTCTAAGTCAACGAAGTTGACACCCGACTACACAGTTGGCGTATTGCTTTTGCGGCTATACCTAGATAGTATTTCAATAATATGTAAATCACAAAGTTATAAGAATTTCACGGTGATAGAATCACTTTTATTGTATTCACTGTCAACACTTGGTAGCAAGGCATTCTAGTATATTAAAACATAATTAACAACTCATTTGCACTTCTTTACAACTATTTATCAGGATAAGGACCGGTGTTTTCAATAACAAGCATTTAAATGAGCAGTTAATTGAGTATGATTAAAAAAATGTTAGCGATAAGTAAAATCCGTCTTTATCATAGTAAATCTATTTTAGTTTTTACTTTAAATTTGTAAAAGTTAATCATCAACCATACACATTATGAGCCCTAGAGAGGTTAAGTGAGCCAACTAGTTAAATGGTAATACTTTTTATTAGACTTTTAAGTAAAATCACGTCGTTACTTACCGTAACAATGTGAATTAACTGCTTCTTCATTTTTACTTGACACAAGTGTAGAATAAATATTACAACGCATCTAACTATTTTTTTTAAATACCACTTGGCACACTTCACCTCTAATGGGCCCATATGAAAATATACATTTCACAAATAGTCAAATCGCATCCTTGACTCGTAAATTTTCTTAACATTTATGAATCAAATTTATTTGATAAAAAGGTAAAGCAGAAAATTATCAATCATTCAATATTTTAAAAAAGTTTAAAACAGTCAAAACCTTGCATAGATAACATCAAACAACAGACATGACTTTGCATATTAATATATATTTAATTGAAATTAGTTTAAATTTTAATATTTATGATTTTAATCATTCATATTGTGTAGATTCGTCTTATTTAACACCTTGAAGAAAACCAAAACCGTTAATGACGAAACAAGTAGAATATTAAATTCATAAAGATAAAATCTCTACTTTTCAGTTACAGGATGTGTATATTGGCAAATAATAAATGAAATATTATAGTTCAGCTGAAATCCGGTCACCAACCCACATATTAATTTCGATTAGGTCAAAATTTACATCGCGATTATCATAATTATTAAGTATGCCACTAATCTAGCGTCGATCATTTTTTTCGTGGTCATAAATATGATAATATAATAATAGTATGCATAATTTTATATTCTAAGCGAGTTGTAGCATATATTTATATCACTTTTAGGGTGTTCACTGTCAATACTTGGTGGAAAGGCATTATATGAATAAAAACACAATATTCCTTTGTGCTTCATTCCACTTTATTAAATAGCTCAGGACCGTTTTCGCTCATTGCGAGCATTGTCAACTGATAAGAAATATAATTTAACAATGCTATTTATATAACAACGAAAAGTTGTAAACAACAATTGGCATTGAAAAGAAGTTACCAATTACATTATAAGTGATTCTAAAATAACCCAAAATTAAAATGCTTAACACATCTTAAAAATTTATCGTAGAAACACTTCTGTTGAGATATATTTCATTAGGAGTCCATATGCTCCACATTGGGAGCGGACTGTTAAAAAAATGTAAGCTGAAAACACCAAATTACTATCTTAACGTAGCTTTTATGTTTGGAAAAAGAAAGGCCTGTAGACATTGCGTTCAGGAAAAAATACCTAAAAAATGATTTCTTTTGACAAAAATATTAAATCAATATCAGATAAAGTCAATTAAAAACCATTTTATCAGTCTCCACGCACTTCAGCAATGTGTAAAATTCATAATTTGCCTTTGCCCCAAAGTCATCAAAAAACGTTTTTTGTGTCTTCTGTAAACTTTGTTATGTATTCAATGTGCTATATCCTTTCCACACTCGATATTATTATATAATTTAATTATACTGGTTTATCATATCTTAAGTTTGTGTGAAAAATTTCGTTTCTTTTCTCATATTTTTATGTTGGTTTTTATGATGTCTTTTATCTTTTCCACAGTCCATATATAATATATGAAACCAAAAACACAAGCATAAAATCAATGACGATATTGGCGTTGGTCTGAGTTATACGATCTTGTCATTCTATGCATCACAACAAATAATTATGCACTAACGCAGTATGCACTTATCCAATACCAAAACAGCAAACGTAACAACGATTCACATTGTGATTACGGTAAGTTGAGCCAGTAAGAATGAAGGCCAGATCCAGGCAATGCAATACAAGATGCCAACGCAAACGTCGTAAGAGACAACTCCACTCGTATAGGCGATCCAATATCAAACGAGTTCAACGGAGACTTTTTGGTATTGGAATCGTCGAATGCAGTCGTCACGGATAATTGCACAATCGTTGGACTGGTTGTATGTACGTGTGAGACTCGTTATGACTGCTAGGATGACCAAAATTTATTTATTCTGCCAGTCAGTCGAGCCCGTGGAGCAGATGGATTTCACGGGTTCGAGTCCCAGGAAATCAGCATTTTTTGAATAACTGATTTCTGTCCAAAGACTCTAGAGTGTTTGTGATGTGTAAAAAATTCTTCCTACTTATTTAACAATAAAATATTGGGGGGAAGCAAGAACGATTAGTTAACTTTTAGCCATATGCTTCTATTTCTACTACTCTCATTGTAAAAAAAGGGTCTGACACAAAGAGTTATCACAGAGAAAACTTCTGTTGGGATACCTCTATTAGGATACCATATCGACTGTGGAAAGGGAAAAGGACGAAACCCACAGTTTTTTCGATAATCACAATGTATCAAACTTGATACACGTTCTATCAAAAGGATACATACTGCAAATGCCGAATTAGTATCAAAATTTAGCTTTAAAGTTTGAAAAAGATGACCCTGTAAAAAATTAAAACCAAGAAAAAAGACTGTAATTAAGGTTTTTCCTAGACAATTTCTTTTATTCATATTAGATTATGTCGATTAAACACCAGTTTAGAAGTCTCCGTGCACTTCAAGGTTGTGTATAATTCATAATTTTCATCAAAACACGTTTTTTTGCGCCTCCTGTAAAATTTGAGATGTGTGGGTTACGTCCTTTTTCCTTTCCACAATCGATATGTATGTATGTTTTTTTTCAGATATTGACAATACCACACTGACAACTCATTTTAAATTTCAAAACTCAATTTTTTTCTCCAAAAAAACCTGGTCGATATGTTCCACTTTTGGAGAAAACATAGATAGCAAAATCGGGCGGGTGAGCATCAGAATTAGTAAATTAGTTTAAAAGACTGTTTTAGTTTTTGAATAGCATTCATAATAACAAGAAATTCAACAAGATAGGACAAAAATTTTCGGTTGATTCTAACACAATTGATTAATTTGGGGATTTATTTATCCGTTATTTAATTTTAAATAAAGAGCACTAATTTTGATTTTTTTAAATTTTTCTAACATTTTTTACGTTTTTTTATTTACACGGTGTATTAGTGCGACGTATCTACCGTGTAAAAAAGATTTTAGTGTAGTTATTTATCAAGGATATAGATGTTCAAAAACTTTCCGTTTACACCGTCACCACAACTCATTTTTTAATTATTTTTAAGTATATCGAATTTTTCGGATGTCCATGTTTTAGCATAGTATAGAAAATCTATAAAGCTCGGCATTCTAAGCTCGTACCGTGATATTCGTATATTTTCAATAACACATTCTTTCATTTATATTTTGTTTGTGAAACAATGGTTACCATATTACTCTCGATCCATTTGAGTAAAAATCTCTAGATCTGGCAAAAGCGACGTAAACTCATTCGTGACTTGGGAAAAGTTTGCACTTTTCAGTTGGACCAGTCATCAATCAATCATTTTTGTGTTTTTCTTTCAATGAAATGACAGTAACAATATAAATCAAATTGAAATTGATTAATATTTGATGTATTACTTTAATTTATTCAAAGTGTAAAATAAAGTTATGTATTTTTTTGTGGTCTTGAAATGGAAAATTGTACGAACCGGATAGTTGGCTATTTTTTTTTAATTATTTTTAAATGAGAATGGGATTGTTTTTTACGAGACTTTCATGAAATTTTAATGATCGTTTTATAGCGGCATCTGACATATCGTTGACAATACTTCAAGAATGAATATAAGGGTAAAAATAGCAACGTATTTAGTTATACAGTTTTTTATATTTATTATTTGATAGGTATTTCGGCTTTCGCCATCGTTAGAACTATGATTAAGCTTACATTTTTCTCAGCTATATATACTAGATCAATACAAGTGATACACAATTCATCATGTTATTCACTCTAACATCCTAATTCAAATTAAAATTATAATATTACAATTATTAAGTAAGACTCTAGTGTTTAGAAGAACGATAAGCAATCTGGGGTTTTTAACGATTATTAGGATAAATTAAACTTATATTTACTATTAATTACTTTACATTAAATTTATTAACTATGGCTTTAGCGTTTTGAAAAACAATAAGCGATATGGGATTTTTCAAGGTAAATTAGGATAAATTACACTGATATTTATTACTAATTACATTAAAGGCTTTAACAACGATGATGGTTGCTATTTTTACCCTATTATAATGGAGTTCTACCAAGTAAATGCCAAGTCAATAAATAAATTCAAGAATAAATTTCTGAATTTGGGTAATTTGACAGTTTGACAAGAGAGACAAAAAACGATATTGCTGGAAAAATAATATACTTTTTAGTTATGCTTGTATTAGGTACAACAATTAACTTATGAGTTCCGAATTGAAAATAACTATATTTGTTACTACCGAAATGTGCCAATTATACAAGAGATCACAACAAATGAGTAGCTTAGAGTCAAAGTAGGACAAACGACATTTACGAAATTTTACAGGGCAGGTATTTTTCGCCGTTTTTCATACAAAACGCGAACATTAAAACCAAAAATATATACGAAATGAGCAGCAGAAATGGAGTGTGTACTACTTTGATAGTAAGCTACTCAATTATAAAAAGTACTTTTAACCCTTCCCTTACTATGCAAAAAAAGCACAAGCTCATGAGCTGTGTAGTCGTTACACATCAGGCAAAAGAGAGTGAATCATGACAATTATATGTAGTACTGCTGTAGTAGTGTTATATAATTGTCATGATTCACTCCCGTTTGCCTGATGTGTAACGGATACACAGCTCAGCAGCTTGTGCTTTTTTGCATAATAAAGGAAGGGTTAACAAAAAGAACTGTTGTTACGTGTTCTAAAACATTGCTAAATTTCATCTTCATGCATAAATTTACTAGTGTAAGCGTAAACTATTCAAATCTTTAAGTTGTACTTAAGAAGCTTATTGGTTATATTTCTAATGAAAAGGATGATCCACGTATTTTCGTGAAAACAAATTATTTTTTAGTATACCTAAACATTAAAAAAGGATATTCTTACTTAATGAATTGCGTATCTTATGTTTCCAGCAATAAATATTAATACATTTAACCAATTCAAACGATAGGTACTTTTAAAAAATAATTCAAAAAATAGTTCTTTAAATATTTATTATGGAAATAAGTTGAATAATTTGAAGTAAGTTTTGAGCGCATAAAGACTTTCTTGATTCAACGTAAATCTAGATAACGTAAAATGTCTCGAGGCCGCGCAAAAATTTTGTTTTGAGATGTGATAAAAATAGCAGTTGCATTTACTAAAAGAAATGATCAACTTATAAGTGTATATTCAATAAAATACATTACTTAAACATATTGTTTTTTTTTTAAAACAAATATATTTTTTAATATCAATATTTACTACGAAGCTGTTGGTGGCCGCAGCAAAATCATTTGGTGACCGCAAATGAGAACCATTTATACGCACTGAAAATCCCTGATTGATCAAATTACTGGGGTGCGAGAAAGCATTTCGGGGGTGCGGGAGACATTTCTATTTTGACATAAATACAAAAAAATGTGTATTAAATGTATGACAAATAAGTAAATAAATTTTAAAGGTGGTGCGAGGACATATTGTCAGATTCAAGGAGGATCACTAAAAAGGTTAAGATCCACTGATCTAAAGTGAAGAAATAGCATTTAAATAGCGATGCTACTAAGAACAACTTTAACAATCCTCCCAACAATTTGGTTGCGGATATGAACACAATCATCCATCCGTTGTAGACGTGAGTGAGTTTATACAAAATTGGATTATATTCTCAATTTTTTTCTCATTCTCAGTATCAATAATGTGTTTTATTTTGTACGAAATATTGCTCGCAGTATACTTGTCCATAAAACTATAATGTTATTGAATATATGCAATACGTTAAGATGCACATCTGTTTATCAAAAGGTCACAACCTCGCTCGGCGGCTGCTCCCTATATGGCGCTACCATGAAACAGGGTTCATGGATTGTTCGTGACGTCTTATTTAGGCTCCCAATAAGGTACAATTTTGCTTCCGTAAAAATCCCCATTTGGTTGTACTATTTTTATCAGCAAGGACTGGGTGATTTACGAAAATGGTCATTGTGACCATATTCGTTGCGCGAGTTGTGTGAGACAAAATGCGGCAGGGATTTTGCAGTGCATTAAATTTTGTCACAAGGCTATTTATTATTGCATTGATAGAGAACAGAATTTCTTTTTTTTAACGTCAAACGAATTATCTGTCGAACTCTGTAGTCTATTCGGAAAAGATGTAACCTAGTGAAAAAATAGTATTGTGCTTATGTCCCGGCGAAGTCAATACCAGATTTTTTAATCGAATATTAAAAAACTTGAGCACGTGAGCTTGTGATGTCTTTTTTCCACGAGTTGATCTCAGCGTATTTTTTTTACAAAACGTTAAGTGTCAAAAATTTCAAAACGGTCCAATTAGAATTTTTATAAAAATATTACAATAAAAATATATATTTTATAAACATAGATTTAAAAAAATATTTGTTAGTAGTTGTTTATTTCTTGACTTCGCTAGACGTATTATGTGAAAGTCGAAACGAAAGAGTGAACGAGACAGGAAAAATGTTTGATAAGCTGATTTCGTTCAATTCAGAAAATTGTAACAATTGAAAGAACCTAACTTTAAATGTTATCTATGTCCACTCCCAATGTGGAGCATATGGCCTTCGAATGAAAGAATCTAAACAAATATATGTGAACTGTTTGTTACTCAGTTGCTCAACCTCTCTTTTTCAAAGAGAGTAGGGATACAAGGATATGGCTAAGGTATGACTAGTAGTTAGCTAATCGCTCTCGAAAAACCCGTTTTTTTAGGATTAGTATGAGTGGGTGATTAGTGAGTGATGAGATTCATGAAAAATCATTCTATAAAAGCGCTCCGTACTGGGATTGGAACCTGTAATTTCCGTGTTCTAAGTCAACGACGTTGACAGTCAACCACGCAGCCGGGGAACCTAAGTCATAATCTCTACGCTATAGGAGGGTCGACTGTATTTAGAAAAAAATCTAATATATCGACTGTGGAAAGGAAAAAGGACGTAACCCACAGTTTTTTCAAAATATCGATAATCGCAATACATCCAACTTGATACACGTTATATCAAAAGAATGTAAGCTACAAATGCCGAATTAGTATGCAAATTTAGCTTTTATGTTTGAAAAGAATGGGTTTGTTAAAATTGAAACCAAGAAAAAAGACTGAAAAAACGGGTTTTCCTAGACAATTTCTTCATCAAAACACGTTATTTGTGCCTCCTGTAAAATTTGCTATTTGTAGGTTACGTCTTTTTTCCTTTCCACAATCGATATGTAAGTTTGTTTTTTTTCAGATATTGATAATACCACACTGACAACTCATACCTGAATTTCAAACCTTTTTTTTCCAAAAAAACATATTTTTTCTATAAATCAATTATAAATATCTTTGTGTTGCTTCACAATAATGATCTTAAAATGTGTATTTCTTGAGACAGATGTGAATGTGTGTTTCGACATACATTCGTGATAACGATATAATTTAATATAAAAAAGATTTTTTTTCAGAATATAACTGCCATCAGAAATTAGTGGTATAAAAAGCAATTGCTTAAATCTTCCATAAACTAATAAATAAACGAACAAAAAATAATTGGCCCATGAGGGGATCGAACCCGCGACCTTCGCGTTATTAGCACGACGCTCTAACCAACTGAGCTAATGGGCCAGCTGTTATAGTTGTAATAAATATGAATATTTTTATATACATTGTAAAACATTGTGAATATGTACACTCAGTATCTTTATTGTTATACAATATGTCACAGCTGATGTGAGAAATCTCGTCAATTTCAACATGCACTAGTTGTCATAGTTGAAGCTTACATTAAAAAAAATTACCTTGACTATTCAATGTATAAATTAATTAGTTAATTTATAAACTCACTGATGAGAGCTAGCTCCAAAATGATATTACAAGCTAGGTTAGGTTGGCTTAGAATGGAAAAACGGCAATAATGACAACAAGACGTTGAAATTTTTGAAGATATGTGAAATTTCAGATGACAGTTAAATTAAACAACTGCATGAATGTTATAGTACAGAAGAGTGACTGGCAGAACTATGATTGCACGTTTAACTATTTTTATGTTCGTGAACAATTTAATTATGTCTATTTAGTTAATGCACACATTGACTAATTAAAGTGAAAACATTTTTTCTTTCTTGTACACTGCAACTAGCTACAATGGACGATATAAAAAATAAATAGCAAATTTATCATTGACTAAGTGCATACTTTACCTGTAACATATTATAATCAGATAATATTAATTTTATTTGCCTTATCTGTCCATTTTTTTGCTGATTTAGATAGGTAGATACAACAAATTCGTTTTGCTTGGTATTTGCATTCAAACAATTCGTGTCCATAAATCATGATAAATAATCATTTACCTACGTAGGTATCTATAATCATCAAAGTGAACAGAGCGGAGACCGCACAGCTGTTCAGATAATTTAGTAGACAGAATGGCGTCATACGTATATACAGATATAACAGCAATTATTATTATTTGCTCATTTAATTACAACTACTATTTCGTTTGAAAATGAAACATCGCCTGTAGTCTTCCATTAGTAAAGGTCAAAATAAAATATTACACTTTGATAACGTGCGGCGACGAAATGTTTGTATAGGAATAATATTATTTTATGATTTAGTTTATCAATTATTTGTGATATTAAATAATAGTAAATTTTTATAAATCCTTGTTGTACTTCTATAGTGCTTACAAGTAATATTCGTAAGGGGTTTTTTTGTAAAAGTTGACAAAAAATAAATAAAAATATTTTAATAAATACCTACAGGGAGTTAGTTTGTTTCTACCCTAAAAAAGTCTTTTCCGGTTGCAATTTTTTCCAGATTTTTTTTTAAATTTGTAGCTTTAAGGTTTGGCTAGCTTATCCGTAGTCACAGAGCATTTGACAAGTTGAGGAATTGCGAAACCGGTATTACCGAAAACGGGATCTCAGTATTCAAGTTGTTTTTTTTTTATTTCAATGAAAATGACCGGCACTTTGATATTGAAAATGAACAAATATCAAATTTACATCATATAACACGAAAAAATTGAGATTTTAAATCTGCATAAAATTGTATGAAATATTGACTGGTTCCAGAATTTTTGATGATGTATTTTTATTTAAGCTTTTAGGATTGTGATTATGACTTATTTTATAAAACATATATATGCCGAATCCTTTGCGCAGTGGTCAACGTAGTTGACTTCCGTGACGGATATCACGGGTTAAATTCCTAGTAAGGACAGCATTTTCCAACGTTCCTTCTAACGCAACGTTCCGTCTAAGCTGCGCGCGCGCTCGTACGCACAGCGGTTTCTAAGCCTCCGCACTCATTCCGGGTTGGCGCGCACTCCATGACAGCTATTCAATTAATATTTGATTGGCCCGCGCAGCTTTTAAAATTACGCAGCTGAGCTCTTGTCTTAGAGGAACCATCAAAGCGGACATGAAAAGAAAACTGATATTGATATTTGCAATATAATTTAAAATACTGAAATACATGTAGTAATATATTCTCCCGGTATCGCAATCCCTGGTCGGGTAATACAGCAGTGATATAATAAATTTCGTGTATAAAAATGCGAGTGGAAAATAACGTGACGTGATTGACATTGATTCTGTGAAATGTCACTGTCACACGAAGTCGTTTGGCAGGAAAAAAATACAAATAATAATACTATAGATAAATTATTACTATTACGGTATAACAGAATTAATCAGAATTGTGTAAGAAGATAATTTATTTGGCCGCGGGCTGGTTGATTGAAACGTGACTAGCTGCACACAGCACCCTCAGCAGAACATAAATAACAATATAGTTTAGAATACTAACTAATTTCCATCCGAAGATAATGATATTTATATTCAAACTACCAGTATTTATATATAAGTATATCGTGACTAAGTTACGTAATGTTTTTGTTTTATTTTAATGTTTTTGTTCTGGCTAAACCTCGTATTAAAAAATATTTAGAGGACTCACACAATGCTGCTTTATTTTTTTTTAAGTTTTCATGTATTATTTGTTTGTATGAATATGTCGTCGGTTTCCGTAGTGGACCCCACGGGCTGAATTCCCAATACGAACAGCATTTTCTCAATGGATTTATCGATTTTTGTGCAAATGCATGCATGTTTGTAATGTCTAAAAATTGCTTTTCATCCTTCCAATTCTAAAAAAAACTGGGCGAAGGGGGCGAGGTTGATAACCTCACCACTAGCCTAGTCCTAACTTTAACTTTTCCTTTTCCCACTCTCTTGTAAAATAAAAGAGTAACAAACAGTCGTAGAAATAAAATCTGTCATAAAGAGACCACATGCTCTACATTGGTAGCGGACATGAATTTAAAAAATAATATTTATTCAAAACTTCAACGACGAGACACAAAAAACGTGTTTTGATGATTTTGAGCCATTTGCAAATTGTGAAGTATACACATCCTTGTAGTGCACGGAAACTTCTAATCTGTGCTTAATTGACATAATCTAATTTCAATTTAAGAAATTATCTAGAAAAAACCGTTTTTTCTATCTTTTTTCTTGGTTTCAATTTTCGCAAGCTCACCTTTTTTCAATATTAAAAGCTGAATTTAGATACTAATTCGGCATTTGCAGCTTACACCCTTTTGATAGAACGCGTATCAAGTTTGATACATTCTGATTATCAAAAAAAGCTGTTTTGAAAAACCGTCTTTTCTCCTTTCCACAGGTTTTTTGTATGATATTTTCTAATGATTTTGGTTGTTGCTATGCAAATGTACTAAATATATAATTTAATTATCCGTTTATAATACGAAACAAATGAAAGAAAATTGATGTGAATATTAAAGAAGTATTAATCACGTTTAACTGCAAAGCTAAATCAATATTAATTGTAGGATGCAATGCCCTGAAATGCGTTTTCACGGGGGTGAACATACATCTTGTCGCATCTTCCGCTCGGGCAGTATGTTCCAATGAACGTGCGCAATTCCCTGGGCATCCAGGATAATATGAGACGCAGGCCCATCGGTTCGGTCGTTGGGGCCATAATTCGGCCGGTCGAGGCTTAGACACGAATATATGGCCTGCACCGTGACAAACAGATTCGAAACCATCGGTCAGCGAGCGTAAAGATTTATTTTTGAAAACAATACAATTTTCGAAAAATTCTATTGTACCTACTTTTTATGGAATTAGCGTGACGAGTAACAAAAGCACAAACAATGGTATATTAAATCTCGGTACGTAATGAAATTGTTTAATATTCTGTTCGTAGCCAAGTGAAGTTGGCGGAAAAAAAAATATGTTTCCTGAACAATACTAATGTATTTTGTATTAATATTTGCGGAAATACATATAAATAGGTCCTTCTTATAATGCAGGACTTTATATTATTATATATATATGATCCATGTAAAATTTTAATATTTCAAATAAAATCTTTGTCCGGTTTAATTTGTGATGCTAATTTTTTTTATTATTAATTCACATCCTTTCTCAATGTGAAACATATGGCCTCCTTATGGAGTGACATATATCAACATAAGTTTTTTTAATGTTTGTTGTTTAGTTGCTCAATTTTTCGTTTTCGAAGAGAGTATGGATAGAAAAATATGACTAGGATGAGGCTAGGGTAGAATTAATAAAGGACTAATAGGGGTTTTTAGACATCACAAAAGATCCATATGCCTTCGAACTGAAATCGATTGAAAAATGCATTTCGAAACGGGACTCGAATCCGTGAGATTAGTCACGGAAGCCAACGACCTCAACCGCTGCGCCACAAACCTGCGCTACTATATGTAGTTTTATAATAACGATAATTATGCTTTTGTTAGTTATTAAAAAAAAAACTATTTTCTAGCATTGTTAACAAATTATTGATAGTTTCAACAATCACTTCTTTGTTCAATTTGTCTAGCTTTAATTACACATATAATAAGAAAGAGCTTGCAATGTGTACATATACTTGGATTTTCCTCCAATTTTATCACTCTTTAGATTGGAAACGATAAATATTTCAAACAATTTGAAATACCAATAAATATGTTCAATGTATTCGGCGGCTTCTTGGTAGAAAGTTATTAAATTTCAAACATATTTAAACAATTAGTGGATTAAAAAAATCCTACGTAAAAATTGAATGACGATTAAAAAAGCATAATTTTCTCATTAGTCGAATGATTTTCTTTTTCAATCGTGATTTATAATATATGATTTAATCAAAAAATATGAATGTATTGATTTCGTTTCTGGAATCGGAAAAACTGTTGACGATTACTAAATCGCTTTTGGTCAACGTACTGCATAGTAAAATAAATCAAAGCGTTTATTGCCGCGCTCAGCATCCGACTTTAGTATCGTTATTTTGTATCAAAATCGTCAGTTTTTTACGCCTGGCTATTAATTAATTAATGTAACAGACATATACCTTTTAGGCTGGGCTTAAAACTAAAATATATAAAGCAAGTTTATTATAAATCTTATTAACTAATTATTTTACGTTCACTTAATTAGAGAATACAAATTCTACCAAGTCGACGGTTTTGTCTATATTGGTTCATTTGTAAACCATGACTGATATCTTAGAGAAAATCGACAAAAAAATCATAGTCGCTAAATGAAAATTGTATCAATCAGGATAGTCTATGTCTTGCGTAAAGTTTGTGAGACCAGGAACACACATTACAAAAATCTTTCAAAACCTTGAAACACTAATGCATCGAAAACCTGCATAACTATGTCAAATTAATTAATTCAAGCTGAATATATTCGGAAGGAATGACAACATTTAGGCTGTAGATCAGTGATGCCCAACTGAAATCACTCGGTGGGCCAAAGAAAATAATGCATGTCTCTGATGGGCCACACATAAATAGTTTAAGCATTGATAATAAATTGATATTTTTATATTAGTTACAAACAAACAGCTCTCAAATTTGAATTGTTTGAACTTTGTACTTTTCCATGAGTTTTGTCGCTAACGACCCGGGTTTCGCCTTTCGGCATCTTCAGGCATTCCAAGTGCACGGATGTACTTGAACTGACGCGTTGTAAACAGTTTGTATCGTTTATAAACAAAAATATAAGTAGATCACTAAGTTAAAAGGTTATTAAAATGTAAATTAGCGAAAATTGAATGTATACAATTTTCAATGGATTAAGTGGGTTTGTTATAATTATGGGGATTTTTGAAAATATTAATGACCAGATAATAAATCCCCATAATTATAACAAACCCACTTAATCCATTGAAAATTGTATACATTCAATTTTCGCAAATTTACATTTTAATAACCTTTTAACTTAGTGATCTACTTATATTTTTGTTTATAAACGATACAAACTGTTTACTACGCGTCAGTTCAAGTACATCCGTGCACTTGGAATGCCTGAAGATGCCTAAAGGCGAAACCCGGGTCGTTAGCGACAAAACTCATGGAAAAGTACAAAATTCAAACAATTCAAATTTGATATTGAAATTCCATCAAGCACCCTCAGTCGAAATACTTAATTAAAACAGCTCTCATTTGAAATAATTTTGATATTTTTTAAAATCCTTAAATTTGTTTTACCAATAAAAAAATGCAAAGTGTATAGAAATTTGAAAACCTTGAAAGGGCCACACGAAACCTTCAATAAGGTTACATGCGGCTTGTGGGCCAAGTTTTGGGCATGCCTGGTGTAAATATTATGCTGAGCTTTACGGTTTGTATGAATATTTTAACACAATCCATTTAAATTTGATAAAATATTACTGCAAGTAATACATAAATGCTACATCTTGTGGTTTTCCTTAAAAGAATCAACCTTCATCTGACAGTGACCTCCAAGTAAAAATCTGCAGACTTCAGTTTCTATTTTGACTGTGATAGACAATGACATGATCAGCTGTGCGGACTGCCCCGTGATAATGTTGGGAGCAGTATTGGGCATTCTAGTATATCAACTATATTCAAGTATTTTACAGTTATCTTCATATATGAAAAACTTCCTAGAAATGATTCCAATCCACTTATACTTTGTCTGCATAATATTACATAAGTCAATTAGTTCTGAGACTAAATGATATCATCGTTGTGTAAAAAATGACAGAAGACGTTAGACAGTTTGTCTAAGCCAAAACACAACGCGAGTTATATGATAATTACGGTAGGGTGAGTATATTTTCTATATGTTCAATTTATATCTTAAATGGTTTTTTTTTCATACAGACTATATTTTAATTATTTAATATTTCGACTGAAGGTTATTGGTGGAATTTCATTATTTAATTTAAATCGTTCATGTTAATTAAATACATTCACACTAGTTTCGTCACTAGTTCATTCACAATAGTTTCGTCACCCGGGTTTCGCCTTTCGACATCTTCAGGCGTTCAAGTGCACGGATGAAATTGAACTGACGTTAAGAAAATAAATGTATCGTGCTTATATAAGAAATATATAATGTATAACTAAATTGAAAGTTATTGATGGCGAAATAGATTAACGATGATAATTGATGACTTGATTTTAACGATATGTTATCACATTTTAAATGTAATCACACTAACTTCAAAAACTTACGAAAACTATTTATGATTTCAAAAGATTTTTTTTCTTAAATAACTGTTTGTCACTCAGACACTTAACTTCTTTTTCAAAAGAGAGTAGTAGGGATAGAAGGATAAAGCTAAGACAGGACTAGTGTTTAACTAATCGCTCTCACCTACGTCCAGTATTGGAGGGATCGGAAAGGTAGGAAGGAATTTTTAGACATCACAAACAACCATGACTTCGACAGAAATCGATCGAAAAAATGCTTTTCTTACTGGTACCCGAACCCGTGAGATCCAGCACAGAAACCAACAATGCAAACCGCTGCGCTATAAGACCTGATAATTCAATAGGAAACATGATGGTGGTTTAATATATTTTTTAAAATTCTAATTATCAAATAGGTCTTTTTAGTTATCACCTTCCTCCGTTTGACGTCAGACTCACACCGACGTTTTTCTTGAATTAACTACAACTTAATATTCAGTAACACAAAACCAATCATTTTAATGTATAGTGTGGTCTTCCTTTTTAAAGTAAACATAACGTTATCGTTATCTAAGTACTGGATGGTTGAAAAGGCATGACACACTGTCGGATAAAAAAGGCCGCTCACTATGAGATAATCATTTTCAAAAAGTCGGCTGATAATAAATTATTATAATTGTAACTGACTTCCGAGAATCTGTGACTGTATTGAAATGTGCTCTTTATTGTTGACTTCTATAGTATTTTTAGGGTGACACGTTTTTAAAGTGTCGATGTTATTTAAATTAAATAAATAGTTAATTCTGTTATTATGAGTTTGAAGTAACAGAACGAAATGTTACACGATACATTCAATTTAATAAAAACAGAAGAAAGATGCAATTGTATATTTATAAAAATCAATTCAGGAAGTCAAAAATTGAAACACAATATTACTGTATTTAAAACAATAGCATTTAATTTATTATTTCGTATTTTTTTTTACTCACGGTCCCTTCCCTAATTTCTTACACAGTTTTATATTAAATGTGGTAGATTACTGTCATACGTTAAAAATCAGCTAGTATCGTAAAAAATATTGTAAAAAAATATAAAATAAACTACTGCTTTCAACTGAATCATAAAAATGCAATGGTTGTCATCATAATTTATAAAAGTCTTATTTTGCAACCATGTCCTCTCCTAATGTGGAGTAAATTAACACCTAAAAAAGATTATCTCAACATAAGTACTTCTACGAGAAATGATTTCAATTTTCAAAATAGATCTCGAGAATTTATTATTATTAGCTGTATTGCCATTTTTTATTCAATACTTGTCGGGTACGTGGTGCAGTGGGCAACGTCGTTGGCTTCCGTTGCTGATCTTTCGTATTCAACTCCCAATAAGAACTGCATTCTTTTAAATCGATTTGTATTCAAATGTATGATAGTTTGTAATATCTGAAAATCTCCAATACTCTACCGATTCTAAAAAATAAAATAACGTAGCGAGAGTGATAAGCTTATCACTTGTTCTATTTTAGTCATATCAATTCAATCTCTACGCTCTTCGGTAAACAGAAAGGTTAATCAACTATTCTACACATAGTTATCGTAAAACAAGGAATCCAACTTTTTTTGCCCTGGGTTCGACTTTTCAATCTTAAGCATTTTTTGCGATCGACTTCTAATATGAATCTTATAAGAAAATTATTTATTTATGGCTTTTTCTCTTCTTTAAACATAGAAATGTTTATTTTAAATGCGAAATACATATCATTAGATAGGTATGTGCTTACAAAATAATTCAATTTTAGTAATTTTAGCCGCCTATGTGGTCGAGTGGTCAACGTTGTTGGCTACCGCTACAGAGGGCCCGGGTTCAAATCCCGGTACGGACAGTTTTATAAATTAATTTTTCAATCGATTTATGATTTCTGTTCAAAGGCATGGATGTATGTGATGTCTTCAATTCCCCCCTCTCACCCATCCTATCCTATGAACGGGGCGTATCGAGGACGATTAGCTTACCACTAATCCTGTCCTAGCCCTGTCCTTCTATCCCTACTCTCTTTGGAAAAAGAGAGGTTGAGCAACTGAGTAACAAGCAGTTCTCGTAGAAACACTTCTGTTGAGATAAACTCCATTAGGAGTCCATATGCTCCACATTGGGAGCGGACATGGTTAAAATAAAAAAAAATTAGTAAGCTTTCGGGATCAACCAAATTTTGGTTTGGGATCGACCGGTCGATCGCGATCTACCGGTTGGACACCCATGTCGTAGACAAACGTATGTTGAAGCACCTCTATAAGGATGACATATACTTCACATTGGCAGCGAATATGTATTAAAAAAACTTTGAATAAATAATATTTTAAAAAATATATACAAAGAAAATACTTAATTTTACGATAAGTATTGAAAATACCCACCGCAAATCACAACACAAGGTTTCCCTATCCAATAATATTTTACTATTTGCGTTAAATGCAATTCTGCTCAACAGATGGAGTTAATTGTATCGTTTGGAGTATTGACTATATTATAATCTCTGCATGGTATTGCATTAATATCATAACAGCGTGATTTTGAAAGCAGAATATTAATTATTATAGTGGGTATATATTTAAATCTATTGATTGAATTAGAATTAGTTTAAAAGAACTCTTGTATTGTGGAATAATTAAAAAAATATTGTTTTCATATTTTGGGTATTATTGGAAAATATCGAAAACTAGAATGCTGAAAAAAAATATATAAATTTATAATATATATATATATAAATATATATAAATTTATAATGTTTACTATGATTTTAGTATACTAAATAAAGATATGAATATTTTTGTTTTTCAAAAAAATATTGAGTTTACGTGCAATGCACTTTTATATTGATATGGTCAAAATTGTGAACTAATAAAAAAGTGAATATAAATAAAATTAGACATTCAGAAGTATTACTATTAAGGATTGCTTTTTTTTTAGAAAACATTGCAATATGAAGATCAATTTTATTAATAAGTCGATGGCTTTGGCTTAAAATTTTAAAGCATAATGTGTAAAAAATATTTCTACAAAATTATCGCCGAATCTGTAGAAAATATTTTTTTTTATTTCTGTCAATACTTAATGAAAAGGTATTATGTATGTGCATATATTCAAAAAATAAAACACAATACATAATTCATCTTTATTTTATATGATCGGGGCTGGTTTCGCGTCATGGGCGAAACCGATCCTGGGCAATACAAATGAAAGTAGAATAAGTTCAAAAAAGTGTATTTTTTGAAAATATTTTCGGTAAGTTATGCAATAAAAACTCACTATATCAACAAGGTACTAGTTCTAGATACTTCGAAGCTTACAGTGAGTTATTGTATGTCAAATCTGTGGTATCCAATACCGTACCCTTTTTGTGATCCCGGGATTTCGGGATTGAACACTCAACATAAATGTTTTTTTTTTCAAAAACCTAGAAATTTGCGAACTTTCCAAAATTACCAGCGCGGGAGCTTTTTTCTTTTAGCTCTTCCGAAATCCCGGAATTTCATTTCAATTGGCAATTCCGGGATTTCGGGATCACAGAATTAGACGGAATTGGATTACCCTGGTCAAATCGTATTAGAATAGTGTCTGAATGTGATCTTAATAAAAATAGTAACTTCACCAGAATAAGCCCACACCTAAGAATTTTGACTGGTAGCAGTAGTTATTTAACCGAATGATTAATTTTGTATATTGGAGTTTTTCATTTATTTTCCACGTAGAGAATATCAGAAGAAATATAATGTTATAATATTTGTAAAGTTTATGAGTATGTTAACCTATTCAGTGCCTGAAAAGAAGTCATCGACTCTTATACCCAAACAGCCCAAAGGCTGGCTGCACCTGTATAAAAGGGGGAATAATATCCGTCTCTTCCTAATATCCTGTGTGCTATTCCCGGTACGTGATTCCTACGGCAAAGTGCAGGGACTGTTCTTATCTCAAGCGAGGTGTACACGAGTTACTGCCTCATGATTTGAATATAAAGAGCTGCGCCAGGATTTGTGTTTCCACATCCTGCCGGCGGTGCAAGGCGCCGAAAACCTACGGCCCGTGGCTGCTTGATTGTTTTTATTTTCAGGCTATTTTTTCGCGAACAATTTTCATCCAATTACACCAAAGTGAAGTAACAAGTGAATTATGAAATAATTATTACGCAATCAGGTTTAGACAGTGAAAAGCAATTTTTCTTCTAGGGTAAATGTATTTACATGTTAAATTTGAATCGTTCAAATTATGTACATTTACACAAGTTATGTCACTAACGACCCGGGTTTCGCCGTTCGGCATCTTCAGACGTTCAAGTACACGGATGAACTTGAACTGACGCTTAATAAATGAATGTATCGTGTTTATATACGAAATACATGTATCAGTTTAAACCCATTGCTGGCAAAAAGGATTAACCCACAAGAATGCCTACAGATTTGAATCATATTTTTTTTTCTTGGAAAAGGTTTCATTTACATATAGGGTATAAAAGTGGGGAATTTGGCAGATTTACCTGCTCATTCAAAATTTAAAACTCAAAAAACATTGTGAACATCTTATAAAATTAGAATAATAAATATATTTTTTTAGAAATAAACAATGGATTCGTAAAAAGTATGGTCGGAGAAATGTTGTTATGGATTAATTATAATGTTTAAAGTTGTGTTTATTTTTATGGGGCTTAAAGATAATTAAGAGTATTTTTTTAAATCCATGTCCACTCCCAATGTGGAGCATATGACTCCCTAATGTAGTAATCTCAACACAAGTTTTCATTTCATGTGCGTGTTTCTCTGTTGCTCAATGTTTTTTGAAGAGAGAGTATAATTAGAAAGAATGACGCTAGGGCAGTACTAGTGGTTAGTTAAACGCCTTAGCTACGACCCGTTATTTAGGATCCGAAGTGTGAGAGGGAATTAATGCTATCACAAACAGTCATTCCTTCGAACAATAATTGATTGAAAAAAAACTTACTTGGTACATTTTCAAAATATCCAAAAATACTTAGTACTTAGTTCCTTTCATAGTGCCGTTGTAAACAACTATTTGAATAAGTTATAACTTAATAAAAGAAAAGTGTTTTGCGTGCAACCATCAAAGTTGTGTTAAATTATTTTTTAACTAAAAAAATATTAAAAAAGAATATTAGTCTAAAAATATAAGCCTCTGTCTCACGGTTTGTTCGTTGAGATAGTGCGGTAACTGGATTTCTTATTGTGTCAACTTACGGCGCCTGAATTTGGATTTGATAGATTCACGGATAGTAAAGGACAGTTTTCTTTGATATACGATATGTATTTTGGCTAGCGTCGATGTATATTGAGTAAGGATATATCTTAAAGTGCGATACAAAACCACATTGATACACGTCATGTTGACATATTGGTTCGATAAATTTATTTTTAGAATTATATTATTATTGATGGGAATCATGTTTTATTGATAACAACCCGAATGTAAGGCGATTCATTTGTAGTGTAGTGGGCTCAAATTCTAGTGAGGAAGAAATTATAAATCAATTTTATACTTACTTCATCTTCTTTCACTTAGTCAATCTTGGGATAAAATCGAAAGTTTCGCAAGAGCGATTAGCTAACAATATTAAAATTAGTTCTTATTTAGAAATCAAAATTCTGGTATGACCGAAATTGATATCCTGGTATTCATTGTGTTTTTTCAATACCAAAATATCGGTTTTTGAAATGCAAAAATATTATCATTTTGACAATAATAATGAACCACAGACGAAGTTTGAATGTAAAGAAATCAGCTCATATTTTAATATGAAATTAAATATTTTGAATCTCCTAAAAGTTCTATCAATATTGACATGTTATTAAAATTATCTGTTTATGAAAATATACATTTTTTGTGCCGGTACTTTATATGAAAATTTAAAATACCGATTTTTTTTCACTCATCCGGTATTTCGCGACCCGAGTGCTACAAGGTTCTATGTGAATTTTTTTGACGAAATAAAAATAGCAATGTATACCAATAATGGTACTTGGAAGACTGCCACATTGTTACTTTCGTTTCGTCAACAATTTTCACATATAACCTTGTAGTACTCGGGTCGCGATTTGTTTATTTTTTGGGTTTTTTTAAGGCTTTTTTTTATGATAGGATGAAATTACTTCAATGTACTTGTTTCATTTTATATTCATACCTACATATTTATAAGTTTTTGATCATTTAATACATTTATTAATATCAAAACTGTGGAGTCGGAGTCATAGTCGTGAAGTCACGGTGTTTTGGCCAGGTTGGAGTCGTGAAAAACGAGCGACTCAGATCCATTCAATTTTGTTTTAATGATGTGCATTTAAACCACAATAGTCCATAGTGTTGACATTGCATGCTTGGCTGACAAAAAATGATCTGATGAAATACATAGATATGCATATATAATTTAATAGTGAAAAAACTTGTGTGAATGTACATAATTTGAACGATTCAAATTTAATACATGTATACAAGTTAAATGAAATAATTGAAAAAAATCTCCGGAGTTGGAGTCGTCTTTTTTTACACGACCCCACAGCCTTGATTAATATACTATGGATGCTATGGGAAAAAATCAAGAAAATTGTAGAAATAATAAATTTATTTAACAATTTTACATCCCTACGATGCTATTCCTACGTACACAACACTTATTTTAAGCTGTCTGAAATATTCAACACAATCACGTTTTTCATATCAACACAATCACATGTTGAGTATTTCAAAGGGTTTAAATTATTGTATGAGGTCAGGAATAGCAGTGTTCAACAAACTCTTTTTAATGCTAATACATCACAAAGTAATTTAAATGAAAATAAATATAAGAAAAAGATAGATAGTTTTTTAACGAGTGGAGAAATACTAAACACGTTTACGTAGACATAAGGTATGGATACACATACTTAATTTTAAGTTTGACTTCTAACAGAGATAACCTATTTTTTTTCAATTGGGACCTTGAATATAGATCAACTAACTTGCTCGTTCTTATAAATATTTTTCAACAATCTTCTTATGGTAATCCAAGAGAAATAGTTTTTTTCTCATCGAATAATACATCGAAAGCCCTATTTTTTGTAAAGGGGCTACTCACTACGAAGGTTTTGATTTCATGATTTAGGAAAGAAAAAAGAATTCGGGAAAACCTCCAGCCGATAGTGTTATAACTATCAGAAAATGTAATAAATACATTATAATTAATGAGTGTTCCATAATTAATCAAGTCAGTATATTTTTTTGTATTAATCGCACAGTATTTTATATGGTCAGTATTTATTGTAAATTGTCAAATTGTTGTCAGTAAATTTGTGATGTTACCTTAATACTATAGGCCCTCGGGTTCAAGAGCTTATCAAAAAAATAACGTCAACAATACCTTTTGCGCATACATAATTAATAAACGTTAAATAATCTTTTTATAGTATACGGAATACACCTTGTAAAAAGACTGTGAATGGACAGCTGGTGATGGTGGGTAACACGTCGAGTATCTTTGGAAATTAAAAAAGAAAAGCAATACATCAATTATCTTAAAAAAATGCAACCTGCTCGGTGAAAGTACCTTCTCTGTCATTCGCTATTAAAAGCTATTATTCATTGATTTAATTGGAATTAACGTGGTAGATCTCCAATACAATTTATTCTTGTATTTATGTGTTAAAATTATTATTTTATATTATGTAGTTTTGAGCTATTTCGGCTCACGCCCTCGTCAAAAGTATTATTTTATCATCATATTAAAATTTTATTATTTACATATGTTTTCATTGCCATTTTGTAAATTTTCTGTTTTATTTAATTTTGTCAAAAAATATTCTTAATGTTGCTGTTTATATACATATCGACATTATCGACCCATAATCGTCCAAAAAACATAAGCGACACAAGTCGGTAAATTGCGTTTTAAGCCATTGCATTTTAGTGTTTTTACTTTTTATCGTTTGTTTCACGTGAAACCCGGTTGAGAAACGCTGGTCTAGAGAACTGAAAGTAATCAGACAATTTAACTCGTACTAACCGCAAACTCCTTTTTTGAATATAATTTTTAAAAAAATCCGTCTCCTATAATGTTTATAAATTGTCGTTTACAATTTTCTGCCTTTTAGGGTCGATACATACCAAAAATGAATCATAGAAAAGGTATTATTATGACATTCGATATGACACGAAGAACGTTATTGCGCATTGAAATGCTTCCAGAAAAATCCACGTGCTTGATACAAGCAACAAAAGCAGTAAAACGTTAAATAAATAAAATTGTACAGTGAGTAACCCTACACATTTCAAAAAAAAAAATCAAACAATGGGTAAATCCGTAGTCTTCGAATTTTTTTACTTCATTTTTGTCGAAGTATTTTTTGAATCGGTATTTGAATGAACTACGTTTTCAGCAATGAAGATTTATTCATACTGAATTAACTCTGTCGTTCTCGCTTATAAAGTGTTTTGAGACATCAATAATAAAACGTTTTTCAATATACTGTAACATTTTAAAAATATTTGAGAGTCTAAATAGTCAGCCTGTAGATTGTAAGTATTAAAACACTATTTTAAGAAACTGTTTTTTTTACAAAGTATTGCTGTAATAAAAGTGCAGTGGTACAGTTGTTCGTATCCGTGACTTACCTCGCGGGTTATAGTCCTAGTAAAAACAGCATACTTTCAATTGATTTCTGTCCGGAGATATGAAACATTATTTAACGACCTAGCGAGAGCGATTACTTAACTAGAGATGTACCATTTTAACTTGACTGTGGCAGAACTCGGAACTAAAATTGTCGCCCTAGGACGTGTTGACTATGGCAACGTTAATTATGCGATGGTGGCGCCCTCGCGGGCAGTCAAGTTACGCTGGTGCATCTATAGTAGTCCTCTCTTAGCCTTATCCTTTCGATCCCTAATCTCTTTAAAAAATATACGTTGAAGAAAATATATTTAAATACTTCTATTGAAAGGCCATATGCTTTATATTGAGAGTAGATATGGGATTAAAACAAAATAATTCAAGCAATGCTAATAATTTTCTTTTATATAATGCGCAATATCTAACGTTCATAACGAACTTTTTAAGTCAAATCTGCTCTCAATAAGTAACATTTGAATTTGGATTTATTAACAAAAGATTTTCGACGAGTGCTTTTTACTCAGTTACTCAACGTGTATTTTTCGACAGAAGTTAATACAAAAAGATAATACTAAAGAAGAAGGACATGACCATAGGTAAGCATATCGCTCTCACAATATTATTTTTTAGGATTTGAATGGGAGGGATCTCTCCGAACACAAATTAATAAATTGATTAAAAAAAATAATTATAAAGCTGTTCGTATCGGGAATCAAACCCATATGCCCCCCGCAATGTCAGTAACCAACAATGACAACCAATCAGCTACAGGTCTATGTCTTCTTTTCACAAATTTACGATGACACATTTACCTATAATATATATTTTTAAATACAATGATCTATGATAGTTAAGTCGTAGATATTAAAAAGACGGAATTTTTCTGATAAATAAAACTGTATTGAACTACTACATATGTATCGTAACTTAAAGATAAAAAATAGTAGGAACTAAAATATGATTTTTGTATACCAATAATACCGTTTTGGATTGTCAGTTAAACTGAAAAGAATGTGCATTTGTTTATCCATATTTGCTTCTAATGTGGAGCATATGGCCTCTTAATGGTATCTCAACCAAAGTTTTCTACGAGAATTGTTTGTTAGTAGGCCGCTGAGCCTTTCTTTTCCAAAGAGAGTAATATGAATAGAACGATAAGTCTCAGACAGGACCAGTGGTGACCTAATCACTAATTTGATCGAAACAAATACTGGCCGTACTGGTAATCGAACCCGTGGAATCCGGTATGGAAGCCAGCTACGCTAACCGCTGCGCCAAAGAATCCAATGAAAAATATGTTTGTATCATGTCAAAAATAATAATTGATTTAGTGTCATTGACTTCGTGTAAAAACACACTAATATCAGGGATCAAACGTATCTGGTACCATAACGTAAAATACTGAGAAATAAAATTAGTTTTGTCGAAGCGTTACTCATTTTCTGCGTATTTCCTAAATGGTTAACCCGAGTAAGCTTTTATGAATCAGCGATCCTTAGTTGAATTAGACCTATGTTATGAATAATTTTGTATCTGGTCGTGATAAAAGTATCCAGGAGGTATAAGGTAAAATGTTTTTAGTTTTGAAAATATATTTGTCCGCATTTTAGAAAATCGACGACATCAACATTCAACACATAATTTTTCATACACTTGTTTGTTAATTTATTTCATGTGCATTTTTTATTTAAAGTCATTATTTTTTTTGGTATCCAACTTTAAGATGTTGTTTGGGGATGGAGGGGACGGAGATTTTTAAAGGGCTTAAGTGGAGCATGGCACAAATAAGGTTGGGAAGCACTGTTCAAGGACTTGAACCCGTGAGTGAGTGACGTTGACCGCTGTGCCACTCGACGGATAGTTTTAATTCACCTCAAACGATTTTAAATTTGAATCGTTCAAATTATGCACATTCACACAAATTTTGTCACTAACGACCCGGGTTTCGTCTTCCGGCATCTTTAGGCGTTTAAGTGCACGGATGAACTTGAACTGACGCTTAGTAAATGAATATTTCGTGTTTATATCATAAATAAATGTATCATTGAGTTTAAAGCCATTGCTGGCGAAAAAGATTAGCCCATGGGAATGCCCACAGGTTTGAATGGTGAGTAGTTTTAAGAATTATATTTATTTTGTTTGCTGGAAAAGCTGTTCCTGATTGAACACGTGTCTTTCTGAAATCAGGTGATTTTTACTTTTGATTAGAGTATTATTTAATATTACTCAGCAGATAGTTTGTTATTTGTCAATGTAATCACGAGTTGACGTTTTATTTTACAAACGCGTTTAATTAAGCACGTCCCATCAATACATCATTAAGTTTTTAAATGTTCTTTGAACAATGAGTAATACAGTTAACCAACATCATGTGAAAAAAATGTCAAAGCGTGTTCTGAGAAATGATTTGGCATGTGTACTGTGTGGTCTACTGAAAAAGCCTTTACCTCACGAAAGATATTTAAGCAACAATTATTGTTGAAGGATAAAAAACTCTACATAAATCTACACTCTTAAGACAGTATTTTCATTTTGTTTTAATAACGTTTGATTTTGAGAGGCTTAATTTTTTTAATGCGTTTTACGCGGAGGACAAAAAAACTGGGTTAAAATAACTATTTCTAAATGATTGAGGAATTCGTGTTGTGCTTGTACATTTTTAATAATCTTTTCAACTACCGAGTGATAAGCTCAAAAATATTTATATTGGTAGATTAAATTAACATCATACTATATAATAAAGTAGACTGAAGTATCTACAGCTCGTGATCTAAGAACGTGTCCCGAAAATAGTGAAATGTATTAACCTTATTTTAATATGAAATAGGAAACGAAATACATACTTTTGTGTACAACTGTTTTTGCAGATTTATGGGACGTGAGGCATAGTGTTTTTTGTTCAGCGGAAACATTTATTTAAAAATTCTTCAGAAAATTGGGGGGAAATACAATTCTAAAAAATGTATACAATTTTCCTCGTTCAAAAATACATGCACGACATCACGCAATATAATTTCAAATCTTTCAAGCTCAAGGTCGTGAATACAATTTTCTTTTATTTTGCATACAATGATTTAAAAAAATCTTAGTTTATACTAAGATTTTTTGAATGAATATGTATTTTTTTTATACGCGAGAGAGATATAAAGAACCAAACGTGCCTAAATATGCACTCCTGGTTAGGAGTTGCAATGCCGGTCAAATACAGATATGAATCTGTAAAAAAAAACATAAAGAATCGTTTACATATTTTGAAAATTTACTGGAGCGTTTTCCTTTGTGTGAATTGTGAATTTTAATTGATTTCTAGCCTCTTTATATTAGGGTATCCAATCCCGGAGCCTTTTTCCAATCCCAGGATTTCGGGATTGATCCCCTATTTTTCGGGATCCCGAGATTGTGATTTTCTTACCGAGAAATTTGAAATCTTCAATTCTTTATACTTTTTCGCAGATTCTCACAGAACCTCGTTTTTTTTTTTTTTAGCTCACCGAGGAATTCGAAATCTCCGATTTGGTATACTTTTTCCCAGAATCTCACCAAAACTCGTTTTTTTTTTTTAGCTCACCAGATTTACCAATTTCGTGAAAATTATCGGGTTTTCCTCAAAATTTCTCAATCCCGAAATCCCGGGATCGCGGCCATCTCAATCCCGGAATTTCGGGATCAGAAAATTGAACGGGATCCCGGGATTGGATGCCCTACTTTATATCATTGAACATGTCTTATAACCAACATAGATATAACAATATTCATTAAATAGAAATCTACTTCGCAGTTCCCTCAACATTTCAGTAGATTATTTACTATAAGTAAGGCACAAATGCAAAGAACTTGACGTAAAAAGTAAACTTTTATTTTTTTTAAAAGTCACAAAGATTCTTACGTTTAGTTAATGAATGCTACACTTTTGAGGTAACACGTTTTTTTTAATATAATGATAAAAATTATTTTTATAAAAAGTTGCTTATTTTAAAAGTGCTCACTGTTAATTATTGGTAGAAAGATCCAAAGAGCGGCATGTGTGCTACATGAATTAAAACGGATAGTCACTTAAGATTGTCGATGTGTGTTTTTGTATTAGCCGGTAAAGAATTTATTGTGATTATTCTTGTAGATTTAACTAAAAATAATGATTTACTTACTAATCAATGTAATTTATAAAAGAAATAATATAAAGTATTTTTATAAGTGAAATAAGCTGATATGTTTATTTTATAATTTGCTTATTGTGTTTAATATATTATATTATAATTACTGCTTCATTTGAGGTTATTTACAGTAACAAGCATTAAGATAACATCTGTCAGTCTAACGATACATTTTAAAACGTTCATCTGTTTGCTGACAGCATGTCTAATCAAAATTACTTTCACAGCAGTTGACACGTCTCTTTAATTAGCAATAAGTGACTATTGGCTTTTAATCAATTCTATTTTACAACTCCTCTTAACTTTTAATTGCCTCGCTTATCAATCTTTGACATTATTGAAATACACATACGTTAACATGGTTATCTCGCGATATTTATGATTGAGTAGATCAACCGTAGCTAAATCTGCCATTTTGCGATTCGTTAATTTGTCATAAAAATACATTTATATTTTAATAATCTCAAGTTATTAAAATTTTGTTTGGTTCATTTCAATTTAATTGAGGACAGTAAAGGTTATGCAGATGTTGATTGGAGTACATACACAATATGTGAATAAATTAAATTTATTTTAGCTTATTATTTATCACAGAGATAAACCAATAATAGTTGATAAGTTGTAAGTTATTGCGATGTTATGATAGCTGATTGATTTTAATGTCTAATTAAAATGATAAAAAATAATATTATTAGATTAATAACCATCCATACACGGGCTCGCCTAACTGAGTGGCAAAGTTCACAATTCCGAATGTTATTCATTACATAAATCACGGTTTCTCAATCAGGGGTTATAGCATGTTCCATGGGGACCACAGAAAAAACGAAAATCTCGTGTCTTTTCATTTTCGTAATTACATATTGGAATTGGAAATTCTGGGAAGAGCTAAAAAAAATGAAATCTGCACACCAAGCAAAATTTTCAAAGAATTGTGTCACACAAAATGTTGAATAACAAATAATTTTATATTAAAAATGAACTTCCACAAAGTCATTTCCGAATCTATCGAGAATATGAAGTATTCTAGAACAATTCCGTAATCGTTATCATTTTTTGACATTAATAAAAACGTCACCCGTGCTTTGTCACCATGCTATGGTATTTTTTGTAAGAGTTTGCTTTTACTGATCAGGTGGGTCTGGGTTTAGTTCTCGGTAAGGTCAATGTAATTTGTTTTTTTAATTTAAATTTGAGATATTATATGTTACATGGATGTTTGTGATGTCGATTCTTCTCGAGTGACTTACAAAAAAGAGCATTTTCATTGAATGCTCAAAATGATTGTCATAAGCGAAACATATTATATTAAATACATGTATAATTAGTAAAAAATCGTTTATACCTTTCCACTAAGTATTGACAGTGAACACTTTAAAAGTGATACAAATAAAACACCAGACGTAGCTTAAATTTGAATAAACAGTGGCTGCGAATGTTGCAGACTGGTGAATAGCCGCTGAATAAGTCAACACGTGTTTCATAAATATAATATGGATACAGCGTTGTAAGTGAGATGTCATTTTTCTTTACTAGAATCTTATCGTAACAGATGTTCATGTCATTATCACAACAGAACATTCTTCACATAATTTAATATCAACTTAATAATATTTTGAGATGTCAACTCTATCCAAACAACGTGATATAACATTTTTTGTTGATTTATCCATTGTTGATAGATGTTATTTTTTTTCTGAGAAACCATATGGCGGTAAAATATTTCGTAATCAATATTTTTTTTCGTTAACTATAATAATAGACAGCGCATATTGCACACCAGATGCTAAGTTTGAAAATAATATACAGTTTTAAAGGACATAAGTAAACAAAACTAAAACATTTACAAGTTGTATTGCTTAAAATGTAATTTCAGTATGTTCCTTTACTTTCATCAAAAAAAAAATTATCATTTATTTCCTTTATACTAGGGCTTGTCGGTTTTCAAAAACCGATTTTTTTCAACTTCGTAACGGGTTGTTCCTAAAATTCTTAAGAAACCACGGAGGAATCAATAAATAGATTTCTTGAGAATCCACAAAAAAAAAAATAAGACCATTCCCAAGGTCGAATTTTCCATATACGAGTCTACGAACAAAAGGACAAAAATTTATTTCATGTCTTAAAGACCATATGCCCCACATCATTACTAGGGTATCCAATCCCGAAGCCTTTTTCCAATCCCGGGATTTCGGGATTGATTTATTTTGAATCCCGGGATCCCGGGATTCCGGGATTGAGATTTTCTCACCGAGGAATTTGAAATCCTCAATTTGCTATACTTTTTCCCGGAATCTCACGGAAACTCGTTTTTTTTTTTTTAGCTCACCGAAGAATTTGAAATCTCCGATTTGGTATACTTTTTCCCAGAATCTCACGAAAACTCGTTTTTTTTTTTTAGCTCACCGAGGAATTTGAAATCTTCAATTTGCCAATTTCGTGTAAATTTCGAGAATTTGCTCAAAATTTCTCAATCCCGAAATCCCGGGATCGCGGCCATCTCAATCCCGGAATTTCGGGATCAGAAAATTGAACGGGATCCCGGGATTGGATGCCCTAATCATTAGCCAGCGAAAGGGTATTTTCAATATGAGGAAAATTTGGTTACAAAAATTAGATCATCACTAAATGATCGATCAGTGGACGCTTTGTGTTTTATTAAACCATTTTCTGAAGAGTAACACCAAATAAACAAAATAAAAAAGGATTTTAAGCATTTTTTCGCTATTTTAATTGAATTATCCATTTTTTTTAAATAACAATATTGACATTCGAAAACTTGTATAAGCCCTACTTTATACTGATTCGTTTTTTGTAGTTTTATGCCTCGGCGAATAATATTTAAATAATGAAAAAACTTTACTTTTGATAACGTATTATCAAACATTTACATTTAAATCTGCGGTTGTTCTTGTATACAGAACGTAAACAATAATGATAAGACTAATTTGCATGTGTGAATTTAATATTGTTTTCAATTATTTCAAAATGATAGCGTTGTTATGAAAACTGATAATTTGCGGTCGGAATTAATGAGTCAGAATGATTATTTAATTATTGATAACACGTTCTGTGGAAGAGTAACTTGCGGCAACAGATGGAAAATGTAATATAACAGTGGTGACACCATTATAGGATGATCAAAAGAACCGCTCTTAAGCACAGACCTATTTGATGTGACCGAATAGCTACGAACGTTGCTCAACTTCCTATAGAAGAGGCATTTTCCTACGTGACTCCATATTATTCATACGATATATACAGTTGTTATTTTTACGTTAAAAAAATAACGAGATTATTTTATATTATCATATAATTTAATTTAACTAGCTTATTATATTTGAAGTTTGTGTGAGCAATTCCGTTTCTTTCCTCATCTTTGTTTTTTAGTTTGAATTAGCTCTTACAACTGCAATGTCGAATGTCACTCGAAATTATCTGATACATATTTTGATTTGATTATTTTTATGTAATGGATTTTTTTCTATCTTTGTCTTACATACTTGAAATAAATGATTTGTGGTACAGATAGTGACTATATGAAAGAATTGGACGATATATTTGTCAAATTCCAAAATTGAAAAAAACCATCGCTCCATTCTGTAATCTGTTTTAAAAAGTACAATACAATACGAAAATCAATTATTAAAACTAGTATCTAAGAATTCTAATATACATTAAACCATTCAAGGATAAGAAGCAAAAATAAATAAAAAATCTTCTAATTTTGCCGTGGAGGTGGTAGAAACAAAGTGGATGAGTGGAAAGGGTTAATTAAGCCAACATTGTTTTTTTATAAGTTCTCATTTATTTGTTTGTCAAAACTTTGTTTTTTATTTTTATCAAAAATATTTCATTATGTATAAATTCCAGGGCTGTGGAGTCGCGTGAAAAAATTCGACTCCGACTCCGAGGATTTTTTTAATAATTTAATTTTAATATATATATATGTATACCATCAGATCATCTTTAGTCAGCCAAGCATGAAATGTTAACACTTTTGACTATTTTGTTTAAATACACATCATTAAATATATTTGTCAAAAAAAAATCGAGCCGCTCATTTTTCACGACTCCGACTCCGACTCCACAGCCCTGGTAAATTCACTTAGCACAGTAGCTTGGAGTTGATGATTTTTTTTTAAAAAAATCTTTCGGAGTTAGGGTTAAAATGGTGTACATATCTAAAAGTTTTGTCACAAACGACTATGGATTCTGTGTCGAGACAACTTGGGAGACTTTATGCTAACCTCTGTTCTTGGCACATTTTGTGTAAAACAACCCAAGACTGGAAGTCTAGCTTAATTTTTATTAAAATTTTATAAAGTATATTTTATTCACTTAACACAAATACAGTTTGAGAATGTTTATACATTGAGAGCCTTTGTAAATTTTCGAAAGGCAATAAAAAAGGAAGAAACTTTCAAATATGACCATTGTAAGAATGTGTGACATGTTAGTTTAAAAAAAAAAACCATTAAATAATTAACCTAACGTATTATTTTTCAACGGAAATGGTTTCATTGGACAAATCAAACGAATCCGCCAAATGATGTGTAATAAAAAAGCAATATCAAATAAGTTTTTTTGACTGCTGAGATTGTAGAAAATAGTCTGTAAAAACACGCTCTTTATTCCATGCGTACCTTTTCTGAGAAAGTATGATTATATATTTACATGGTTGATTAATTAATTACGGCCTAAAACAGGGGTGGGGAACTTTTCATTATCTAAAGTCCGCATTCATTTCTCTTATTCGACATGAAGGCCGCAGTAAACATTGACTAGGGAACTTTTGGTCGGAAACAACTTCATACTAATTTCTAAAGCCCAGAAATTTGCAGATTTCCCAAAATTACCAGCGTGGGACCTTTTAGGTCTTTCAAGAATTTTGACATCAAAAATCAAAAGAATTTACGAAATTACAAAAGTTTACAGAATTAGAGAATTGGCCAGAAGGCCGCATGCGGCCTTAAAGCCGTAGGTTCCCCACGCCTGGCCTGAAAGAATGCGGTGACTTTAGTAAAGTATATTTAATTGTTTTTTTTTATAACTTTTAGATTATATTTATGATTTGGTAGGTGTCAGAAAGCCCCGAGAGGAAAAAAGTCCTGTTTTGAATTAAATTGCTTATTTTACAAATAAATTCTGTGACCGCAATCAAATTGCTATTATATTAAAATCCCGGGAGAATATAGGATTTCAATCACTTGACAGAATACCACATAATTTACAAAAGATAAATGTTTAATCAAAAAGTCATTATCTGTTTTTCACGCTTTTTTCTCAATATCATTCGTGGTTAAATAAATGATAGTAAAAGTAAATAAATATATTATATACAGACATTATTTTAAGTCGCAAAATGGGTTTACATTATAATTATTTTTTATTCTTTAATCCATGTTTGCTCCCAATGCTTAGCATATAGCGTCCTAATGAAGATATCTCATATTTTTTTTAACGAGAACTACTTGTTACTCATTTTCTTAACCTATCTTTTAATTATATATGAAAGAGCATCAAAAATCAATACCAATAAGGTTATATTCGGCTTCTGGATTACGAGTTCGAATTCTTGAAAAGTCACCTTCATACATTTGTATTTCAATCGGTTTATTTAAGCATTTGGGTTATATTATGCACTGGCTTATCCAATTAAGGAATCGGTGCCAAAAAGGACCTCCAATCCCGGAATCCCATCCAATTGTGTGATCCCAAAATTTCAGGATTGTGACAGTACTAATTCCGTGATTTCGTTATTGAGAAAATTAGAGAGAGTTGTGTTTGTAAATGCAAATCTCGGAGGAGCTAAAAAATAGGTCTCGCGTTGCTTCATTTTGGAAAATACGTTGGTAAATTCCTGGGTTTTTGAAATCGACAAAAAAAGTTTCTCAATCCCGAATTTATACACAATTTTATGTTCAATGTTCAATCCCGGTTTTGGATAAATTGTCAATGCTGAAATCTTGAGATCAAAAAAAGGTCAGGGATCGGATGCTATTATATACCAAGAGAGATATTAGCTACCTAACAGTAGGTATTTCACAAATGTCATTTTTGTAATACCCTTCCGTCGCCTTCTCTGAAATAGTTATATTGAGCAACCAAACTACAACCAGTCTCTGTAAAATGAATTATTTCTATATTATCTATTTGAATGCTTGCTACAAATTTCAATAAAACTGCGATACCCTATTACTGAAAAAACCTATCAAACCCCGTATGTTATAAAGCATGATTATGATAAAGTATGAATACTTTGTTTGCATACGTAGACACAAATTAATATTAAATTTTAAATTTAGTATTGTGGAAGAAATCGTTACTGCATTATTACCTTTGCAGAATTTTTACAAAATTAAATGCCGTAAGTCAATTTTTCTAGAAGAAGTTTTCTGTTTTGCAGCTGCGATTTGCGATAGGTAATTTTGTTATATTATAATGTAATATAACTATATGCCCTAATTCAAGAGACTTGGTTCATGACTCGTTAAAATAATTGCTATTTGTAATAATTGTTCAAACGATTCTATTGAGCAATTCACGGTTTTGAATTTGATCACTTTTTCGGGCATGACCACGACATGACGATTAAATAAAAAAAATCTTAAACTTGGTGTCACTTATTCATAATTTGAACGTTAATTTTAAAAGTCCTTTCATATTTATGTAACATATTATTTGTTGCACCCTTATTAGGGTAGGTACAACGTTGAGCTTCCTGCAAATATAGACAATACGTCTTGGTGTTTTTGGTTGAGTGAAACATACCATGGAATAAGAAATTGATAAAAAATCATTCACTTATTATTTTGTTCTTATGATTGGTAGTTTTATAAATCAAACACATATATCATAATATAGAAAATTAATTTCAATCCCATAACCGATGTACATGTAATAATAATTATTTAAAATAACTCCATAGAATCACTATTATTATTTTTATTTATTTTTTTGACTCAAAATATATCGAGGACTCTTTCTACACACATTTGATTCCACTCACTGAGACAGTTTCAGCGAGTACACTTAGTTCTGAAAGCCGAAATAGCGATCAACTAATAATTATAAAAAAAAAACTGTAGAACTAAATACGTTGCTATTTTTACTAAATCATAATTGAGTTCTACCAAGTAAATGCGAAGTCAATAAATAAATATATTTCTAGGGTGTTTACCGTCAATGCTTGGTGGAAAGGCATTATATTAATAAAAACACAATATTTCTTTGTTCTTTATTCCACGTAATTTAAAAGGTCAGAACCGGTTTCGCTCATTGCGAGCATTGTCAACTGATAAGACAAATATATGTTACAAATAAATAGAACATTATAAATTTTAAGTTGTATTATTCTTTGATGATTCTTTAATTATATGTTAAAGGTGTTAAACATTTTAATTTTGTGTAATTATTGAGTCACTTATACTGTAATTTGTAAATTCTTTTCAATATCAATTGTTGTTTACACCTTTTATATCAATTTATTTTTGTATAAATAGTACTAATTATATATTTTTCTTATCAGTTGACAATGCTCGCAATGAGCGAAACCGGTTCTGAGATTTTCAGTATAGTGGAATAACGTACAAAGAAATATTGTGTTTTTATTAATTAAATATATTAAGTACATTATATTTATGATGATCAACTCAATCATGTTTCATAAATTCGACTTGGTTTGATAAGAAGATCGTGTGTACATCCTAGTAGATTTCCAGGACATGTGCTCCTAATTTTTTTACTCGTTATCGAAGTGCGGTTTTCATCGTTACTATCACAACATAAGTCATTACAACAGTTACTCATTTAGGCCGCAATATGTACGTTATGTCATCATATATTATTTGTTTTGAATTTGTGTGTTACGCAAGTTTTTATTTATCTGTTTGAGGCATATCCATTGTCAACGCAGATCATGTGGACGAATGACAGACAATCTCAGACCAGTATTTAAAAAAATAATTGATTAAATTTAAATCGTTCAAATTATGTATATTGATACAAATTTTGTCACTAACATAATTTAAGATTTCAACTGAAGGTGCTTGGTGGAATTTCAATATTAAATTTAAATCGTTAAAATTATGTACATTCACACAAATTGTGTCACTAACAACCCGGGTTTCGCCTTTCGGCGTCTTCAGGCGTTAAAGTGCACGGATGGACTTGATCTGACGCTTAGTAAATGAATGTTTCGTGTTTATATAAGAAATAAATGTATCATTCAGCATAAAGCTATTCCTGGCGAAAAAGGTTATCATAAAACTACTCTCATCATAAAATCTTTTCCAACAAACAAAAATAAATATGGTTTTTAAAACTACTCACCATTCAAATCTGTGGGCATTCCCATGTGCTAATCCTTTTTGCCAGCAATGGCTTTAAACTCAATAATACCTTGAAGATGCCAAAAGGTGAAACCCGGGTCGTTAGCGACAAAATTAATGCGAATGTACATATTTTTAACGATTCAAAAAAACTAATATAATTGATTGTTTGTTAGTCGCATAAACTCTAAGAGGGTGAGGAAAATTATGCCAGACTTGGCAATGACTAATTATTGGCTGATCGAATCTTAAATGTCACTTTTTAGCTACACAAAATATTGTAGCATCAATTGTTCTATCAGGACTTCCGAAACCCTTAAAATTATGTTGAAATTGAATTTTTCAACTGTATGAGCTCGGAATATTTCCGGTTGTAAGTAACTTTTAAGGTGTCCACTTGGTAGAAACACATTAAACACTCTTTATTACTAATTCGAGATTTTTTAATATGATCTAGACCAGTTTGCACAACAGGAGCACCGTGTACTTGTTAAAAGTCAGTTAGTTAAGCGAAACCAGTCGTGATCATATTAAATAAATATGAAACTAATAAAAAATATTTAAAGATAGTATAAATGCATATATGCATACAATTATGGTAATGTCGGCTTTTTATATCTTCAGAATTTTATCCATTTTTCAATCATTGTTGACTATACAGATGAAAAAAATATAAGAGCTTAACTGTCGTAAAATGTTTTAAATTGCTGTTATTTATGTTGTGCTTGGTAATTATATATTTATTAATCTTGTCTATAAAAATCAAAATATTTCTCAACGCACGATCACAATATACAGATTGTTGACAAACATAATATCTGACCTTACCCTTCCAAATGACAGTATAGTAAATAACTTTATCAAATTACGACATCGAAGTTGTTTTCAATTTATAATTGATAAATAATAAATAATTATTGCAAAAAATTAATTATAATACCAGATAATTGATTTATGTTTTAAATCGTGATTTATTGGAATAACGTGCTAAATTCAATGCTCGTCAGCAGATTAATCAATTTGCGCAGTGAATCAAAACGCATTTTGTAACATTTGATCTTAGTAAATGAAAGTTTATTGATAAGCATCTATTATTAACGACATCAATTAAGTCGATGATGATTTATAAATATGATTTTGATAAGGACATTTTAAGACATGTGTATCTCTTATGAATAACATCAACACTAGGGCATCCAATCCCGGATCCTTTGTGTGATTCCGAAATTGACAATTCTTCAATCCCGGGATTAAATGTCAAAGACATTTAAAAAATCAAATACTTGGTATTCTAATAGAATAAAAGCAATATTTTGATGAATATGTTTAGTTCCATCTATGCTGATTCAATATAGGTTTTTAAAATATCGAATCCGAGTGTATATTAGACGAAATTATTTTTATCAAAAACACGCAGTATCTTTGGGAGATATTAATGATTTATTTCGCGGTATTCAAGCGGTTAAGTGACTTATTTACACACATTCGCATAATATCATATTAAATAAATGTCGAATTAAAACAAATGAGTGTTTTTTTAAACAATGCTTTTCCACCGAGGATTGGCAGTTAACACATTAAAAATGAAAAACACAATGTCTGTATCATTTCTATTCAATGAGGTCATACACACTTAGCAATGAAATCAATTGATTTGTGTTTTCCCACATTTCCTCTTCTAATGGTAATATACAACCAATCACATCAATCGTGTTAACATCATTCTGAATCGTGTCCTTCCTTAACTGCATTAAGATTTTACCTTCTAAAGACTCGTTCTCACACTCCACAAAAGGATTAAAATCACTTATATGAACTGCACATTATCGCCCTTAATCGAGAAAATGATCGAATTGAGATGATTTGTTAACGCGTCAATGCCAGTGGCGCCCATTACTGTCGACATGACTTCTGATTTGTTATTCGAAATCTACAGATAATAAATTATTTTATTAATTACTTAGTGTCAAAATAAAATGTTTTGATCAAAGATTGTTCCCGCCTGTTGAGGCCCAGTTGGTTTGAGCTTGCTCTACCGATCACGCAGGTCTGGGTTCGATTCCCGGTAAGATCACAGTGAATTTGTGAATTATTCAATTCAAAGTTGTGATCGAAGACTGGGTGTTTGTGATGTCAATTCACATTATTTTCTCTCTTATTATTCTTCTGATCCTTTAATAACTGGGTGTAGCAATAGCGATTAGTTAACCACTAGTCCTGTTCTTGCCTTCTCCTTCTTCCCTTACTACTCACTTTGAAAAAAAAAGTGAGGTTGAGTAACAAACAGTTCTCGTATAATAAAACTTCTATTGATATTCCTTCATAAAGAGGTCATATGCTCCACATTGGGAGCGGACATGGATATAAAAAAAAGATTGTTCATATTTTGGGATCTGCAATTGTCACACAGCTTCTAACCAAAAAAGTAATTGCTGTGTTAAATATATCAAATATATACGAAAACCTAAACAATAGCCATTGAGCGAGAACAGGGATGTCGAACCTTTTTATTACTTAAGGCCACATTCATTTATCTGATTGAAAATAAGGTCGCAGTAAAGAAAAAGTTGACACATATAATGATTTGATTAAGCTCATTTATCAAATGCTTGCGTATAATTTTTTGATCAAAGTGAATATTTTGATCAAGTCAAAGGGCCGCATCAGAGTAGCCAAGAGGCCGCAGATTCCCCTGCAGTGGACTAGAGTCTACTAGACAAGATGTTACTATTTTTTAACGAAGTAATTATATTCGGCATCTGCATTTATCAGTATTAACTTATTTTATTCAATTGCCTTCGTTATTAAGACTTTGGTCGAAAGCTACGAAAATTTCTTGCCGATACATAGTATGTTCTAAAAAGTTGATTGTTGATTCCTAGAATCTTTTCTTAGAAAACCCATTATGAAAGACCTCCATAATGTTTTTTTTTTAAATAACTTATTAAATTTATATTTAATTGAGTTTATAAAACTCTAGATTATAAGTATTTTTTCACATCAACGTTGTGTTGATTAATAATTTAATAATTATTAATTAACAAAATAATAATAATAAAAATAATTATTATTAATAATTTGACTTTGCCCTTAAATCGTTATAAACTCGCTTTTGTCCTGTGAGGGTTGTACAATTTGTTAAGAGTGGGTTGATAACTATTTTGGTTTATGCTTTCATCAGAGCTTTCAACCAAAAATAAAGTTATATTTGTAAAACTAAAATACGTTGATATTTTATCATCTTATTACAATTGACGTCTATCAAATAAATGCCAATTTAATCAGTAAAATAAATATTTGTGTATCAGAAGAGTTTTTTTTTTATAAACTATACTGATTTGAATGAATGTTTTTTTATTGTAATTTTGAAAAGCAATGACATTTTTTTGAGCAATGACTTGGTAGAACTGTAATAAGGTAAGAAAACAAGAAAACAACAGAATATTTTAGTTTTACAAATATCAACCGTAGAATTAAAATACTTATTTTTTCACAAGTTTTTTTTTATATTAGCCCAGTTCTACATACGAGGAGCAAACATTCAAAAAGTGTTTTGTCACACAAATACAAAGCTTGGAAAATAATGATTTAAGTGCTGCAAAAGTGACGGTTTGTATGAATGTGTCAACTTTATGATTTCATTTTAATATGAAAAAAAACCTTTTTGAACACAATTTTGATTTCCATTCATAGGTTTTGTTATGGGTTATCAGAATTGATATAAAACGCCATTTTTCAAAGTTTGTGACAAAACACTTTTAGAATGTTTGCTCCTCATATATCCGAATAACATACTTATATAAACATAACTTGACAATATTAATATTCTTATTGGTTTTCTGTAGCAGGCTTACATTGTTAAAATATCGATTAATCAGAAAAATAATAAAAAAAAAAATAATAACGATGTGAATGTGTAATTTTTATTCAGATTGCAACGGTTATTTCAATATATATAATTCAACAAACTTTTAAAAAAATTCCAGCAATTGTGTAAATTTGAACTCTATATTTAAAAAGAAATTAAAATACCTTACCGATGAATAAAGCGGTGAAATTCGCAGAATTGTACGAAAGGCATTTTTTTATTCACACAAGTAAACACGTTACAACTGCTTGCTTCTTAGCGAAAGCTAAAATCAATAGAAAATTCGTGGAAACTTTTCAATTGCCTACAACTCGTACGTCATTGGAAAATGAACAATCATAATTGTTTTTTTAAGGTTATCAGACTCAAAAAGGTGACTTCGTATTGTAATACTACTTAGATGCGTAAAAAAACTATTGAATTGCATTTAATAATCTGTCTAGACAGCATGGTATGCACAATTCTAATTATAGTTATGTTATGATATAGAATTATAAAAACTGATGACTAGTGACCCACTCCTGAGATCCTGTCTTATTTTGTGATGCCGAAATTCTGGAATTTCTAGATTTAGGATGAGAAGTGAAAATTTTTTGGAAATCAACTTATTAGCCAAAAATTGATGAAACAAGCCGGCGAGCTGAAAAAAACATTTAAAAGATTTTTTTTTCATTTCAGGAAACCCGTAAATTTATAGGTTTTTGAAATCTTCCATCAATCAAATCAGCGTAGCATTAAAAATAATTGTATGCCGATCATGATCGGCTTTGATCATAGCAAGCATTGCTAACTGATAAAAATTAGCATAAAAAATCTTGATCCTAGTAAACAATTGTTATTTTTTGAAAATATAATGCTTTTAATAAAAAATCATCGTAGGCTGTTAGGAAGGTATAAGAACGAACCGCACGTGATTCGATGTCTAAAAAAGAAGAAATACTGATGACGGTCTTTCTCGATTGAACCGTTAGTTTGCAGTATTAAAAAAGTATGAAAATCAATTTGTTATTTCGATTGTAACATAATAGATTTCGCTGCAGAACAGCAATGTAATGCAAAAAATATTTTTTTACCCTGCGCTAAAAAATGGAACAAGTTTTTTTTTAACATATTGCAGAAAAATATGATGAGTTGATTCAGTGCATTTATAATCAAAGCCATACTGTTTGCAGCAAACCTTTCAAAATATACATACGTCGGCTCGATTGATGTTTTCGCTTTGAGCAAATTGCATTTTTTGCATATTACATATTATAATTATTATTTGAGTATGTACGTTGCGCACAATAATTACACTTTAATTAACTGTGTAAACAAATGAGACTGCAAAATATTTCGATATGAAACTGTAGTTAGCATGTTGCATGGTTCATATTTATTATATAAGGACTTCAGTTACAAAAGCCGTTATAATATTTTTATTTATGAGCTTTGAAGCGGTGTTTTTTTTTGGAAACGGAGTTTAAAAATCGGAAAAAACATGCAAGTCAAAGATGTTGGAAAAATTATTAGTCTATTACTCATATTAATTAGAGGAATGTACTAGAATGATCTACTGAAATGTTTAAATAAATCAATTCAGAATCGTATTTTTTTTCTCGGATCAAAAGCTCTCGTATTTGTTTGATTGCGATGGTTTTGAGAACATTTTATTATGAGAGAATCAAAATTCAAATAATAATAATAAAATGAAATGGTTAACTGAATTAAAGAAATAAATTACAAATAACTGTTTGTTTCGTAGACGATTCACAATTTAGACAAAGTTTTGATCATTGTTACATATGATAACTTTAACAGTATTGCACTGGTTGTGTAACAAACTTTAACACGTGTATGGTCGCTTTAGAAAGCATCTTTAAGCAAACAATAGTAAGGTTATTGTCAAATAAACTGAAACTCAAACTTAATTTAAACATTTTTTAACTTTCAACTTACAAAAGATGGTAAGATAAAAGCACTTATAGTACTTATTACGAATTAGATGTTTATTTGAGTATTGTTGAACCTCAAATGAAATAAATCTAACAATAATAAAAAAAATGCTTGGATGTAATACCAATTGTTTGTTATACCTTGTTTTTTCTCACTTGACTTTTGTTATCACTGTTTCATTGTATTTCTTATCAGTTGACAATGCTCATCATGAGCGAAACCGGTCCTGATCTAGTAAATTTTGTGTGGAAAAAGTACTAAAAATGTTTTATTCATTTTATTATAATGCCATTCCACCAAGTATTGACAGTGAACACCTTAAAAGTGAGAAATCTAACAATGTTAAATTTTTCAATGTTTCGGTTTATTCATACAATTATTAACAGAAGTAAAGTATTTCGTCAATAAACTTGTGTTCGTCTAAAGATGCTTCTAATGGAGAAGAATTTCGGTTAACAATTTGTTACACAACCATTAGAATAACAAAATTATCATACTCAATTTATATTCAAAATTAACTTCTAACAAGTTACCGCTGAATTCATCGGAAATGTTAATCTTTATTAATTTATTTAAAAATGCACTTAAAGACTATGATTTTGTAAGCGGTATTTCGAAAATTTTGAACAAGTTGCAGTACAGAAAGATATTTTAGCTTTTCTAGTGTAAAATAGTGTATAGTGGATATAGGATAGGCATCGTCTTCCAGCACTTTGATTTAATTAATAAAACGGCGTTTAGAAATTTCTGCAAACATCGGTGAATAATCATTAAAAAAGTGCTTTTTGCAGGTTTTTGAACTGACAATCTTATAAATATCTAAATTTAAACATTTATCCTAATATCAGTACTCGACACTTGTAGCGGGTTTTGAAGCTGTATGCCTCATTTCATGATTGCAAGCTTAATTAATTTATTTGTTTTTTTAGCTCTGTGAGTAAAATAATATTTATTAATTATAAACATTATGTAATTATAATTGTTTTGATATGAAAAAATAAGCTTATCACAAGTATTATAAAAACTCAATCAATGAATTACAAAAAAACTATGTGTCGATAAATTGCATTTTACTTTTTTTACAATTATAGCTTGAACATTAACGGTTTCGGTTGACAGATTGTTTTGTGACGATACTGACAGATCATTGGGTGAATCAGAGTATGTATTATCATTTTGTAAAATGCGCTGACAATCCAAATGGTTATGAGTTACTGGAGAAACGGTTCACGTTATATTAAATGTATAGGGCAGTAGAGGGGAACTTGCGGCCTCTTGGCTACTCTGATGCGGTCATTTGACGTGATCAAAATATCAACTTTGCTCAAAAAATTATACGCAAGTATTTGGAAGAAGAGCGTTACCAACTTGTTCGACAGTCAAAAAAAAAGGTTCAACATTTTTTTTACTGCGGCCTTATGTTGAATCAGATAAATGAATGTGGCCTTTATAAATCAAAAGGTTTCCCACCCCTGGTCTTGGGTTTATATTGGTAAGTCTCGTTAAAACCTTCTTATTTCAAAATGGGCACACAATAAGACGACAAATTTAAACTTGCCATTCAAAAACCAATTTGATTGAACATATTCACATGATTTTATTATTATTTGACAGTTTTCCATACAAATATTGTTTATATATTGTTATAAGAATGTGTTAAGAGTTAGACGGAATCCGTATGCCAAACGATGGCAAAAAATATTTCCTATATCTATCATAATTATAATTTTCTAGAATTAAAAACAAAAACTATAATTTTGTGAATTATTTTTAACGAATACAATATACGGATATTATATATTATACAAAAAGAGGGCGATACATATTTAGCAGGGCTGTGGAGTCGCGTGAAAAAAAGACGACTCCAACTCCAGCCTTAAGATAAATAACGACTTTGACTCCGACTCCGATGATTTTTTTGATAATTTCATTTTAACTTATATATATGTATACCCAGCGGTGGGTTGCCAATATCTTAACAAGGGGCTCGGTAAATCTTATCTATAATGCCTTCAAGTCGTGGAATATAGATGATGCATAAACCGTGGCCCGCGAGCCACATGCGGTCAGCTTGGGTCTCTTTTATTATGCAACCAAAGTTAACGTATTTTTTTAAATAAATAAAAGGGCAACCAAGTCTTAAATAATAAAATGTAATCATCTACGGAAATCGCAGATAGGTGCTGATTTTGAGACAAATGACTTTCTTATCTTAACAAGGGGCTCGCGCGAACCCCCTTGAACCCCCTCTAGCCCACTCCTTTGTATACCATCATATCATCATTAGTCAGCCAAGCATGAAATGTTAACACTTTTGACTATTTTGCTTAAATACACATCATTAAATATATTTTTCAAAAAAAATCGAGCTCCGACTCCGACTCCACAGCCCTGATATTTAGAAACATAAAAACACAAAAATAAGTAAGAAAAATATTTGAAAAGGTGCCATCGATAAAACATTTCCAAATCTATATGCAATACTAAAATCGCAAAGGAAAGACTTTAAAAGAAAAATGCAACTAGAGGTCGGCTCGAATCCGAGTGTCCGCACTGTTTATATAAATTGATTTTTAATCAGATTTATGAATTTCTGTTCGAAGGCATTGACCGTGTTGTTGTAAATTTTTCCCCACCTATGTATATGATTGTAGAAAAAAACAGGGTTTATCGAAAGCGATAAACATCTTTAGTCTTTTCCATGCCCAATCCTTCTGTATTTTACTCTTCAAAAGAGATGTTGAGAAACTGTCAGCTGTTTTAGAAAAACATTATTGTTGAGATAAGCTTCTCTAAGGGTCCAAATTATACACACTTCTTCTTGAGAACATACTTTAAGCTTCAAGAAGATACTCCAATTACTCGATATCACAACTACTTGATTATCGAGTAGTAAAATTTTGAAATACTCGAGTAGTTTCAGATGTACCAACATACATTAGTTCAAATTTTATTTATAAAAATAAATACAGGCATGTAAAATTTTCTGAATTTATTATACCACCGCTGCATCCATTAGTCGGCAAACCAAAAAGATTATTTTTAAATATTTTATTTTGTCTCTTCTCAACATAGACTCTCGTCATCATAAACTTTTCATTGATAAGATAAGTCAGCAAGACCCAAAGCAAAAGTAACAAAATATTTTTTTGCATAGCGTAGTCAACGGCAATACTAGGCAAAACCGTTTAAAAATATATATTACACCCACGCGCAAGATATAAAACATTAAATATACATTTTTTTTAATAAGTAAATAAAATTTTCTAAATAAATCTTCATTTATAAATTACGATTATCGATTACTTGAAAAATGGACGAGTATTCTCGAGTATCGAGTGTTCGATACTCGAATTGGAGTGTCTAACTTCAAGTGACTGAAACTGAAGTAGTCGTTATATTAATATAACAGATAATTGGGGTACACAATGACAGGCTTAAATAATATATTTATAATTACGATTTCCATTCTGTGCTATATAGCTTAATCGACATATCAATTGGCATGAAATAATTATAGAATATCGTATCGATTGTGCAAAGCAAAGTTTGTATTCTGATTATCCTACACTTAACGTTATTTGTTAATACTGTTTAATTTATGCACATGTTTGCAAGAGTAATGAGGCAATGAGCAAAACATCGATATCCCTGCTTACCGTTTCGCAATGAAGTATTATAATAGCGGTGTGCGTAGGCCGATGTTCAACGGCTCTTATCTAATAAACAGAATTAATTAATACCAAAAATATTCAAACCTTACCATGACACAATGCGTAGATTTCGCAAAATTGCAGGTGCAGTTGGAATAACATTGCATTTTACAGTTGCATGTTTTTGATTGCATTGATACGCATATTTAAATTGTGTAACATAATAGAAGTACGATGCAATTACCTATTTATGAAACGTTGGTCTTAATGATATATTAACAGTTGTACTGGAAATATTGCAAAGTAAAATAAACAACGTAGGCACGAACAAGAAACAGGTCATTTAGAGTTTTGAAATCATGTTAAGTTATGGATCCCTAAAAATGTGTAGATTTCGACGCCTTCATTTAACACATGACTTCAACTTTATTTTTTGGGTTTCACTACGTTCGAATTGATTTAATATATTTGTCAAAAGTTATCTTAACCACATATATATACAACTACGTACATCCATACGTGAACTGTCTTTAGCAGTATTGAGATAGAGGTCAGATAGTCTTGTATCTTTTACATACATATCGACTGCGGATAGGAAAAAGGACGTAACCTATACATATTTTTTTTAAAAAGAGACACAAAAAACGTTTTGTTTGTGATTTTGGGTTAACGGAAAATTATGAAATAAAGACAACATTGAAGTTTTTTAATCTACTTTAAAATAAATTAAATATAATTGTTCAAAAAAAACCTTGCTTTCTTGGTTTTTCGTTTTTGAAACTTTAAACCTAAATTTGGATACTAATCCAGCATTTTCAGCTTACATCCATTTGATAGAACTTGTATCAAATTGTGTACATTGTGATTATCGAAAAAACTGTGGGATACGTTCTTTTACCTTGCAAAGTTGATAATTATACAATACTGGCGTCTATTTCACAATTAATTTATTTTTCTATCTTTTGTCACATCGATAAAGAGAGATTGATAAACAAAAGCAACAAGCAGTTACTTTCAGAGTAAAGCTTTTTAAAAGTAAAACTCGAGTTTTTTTCCATATTGGAAGTAAAAATGGTGAACGAAAAATATGATTATTGCATATATCAACAAAATGTATTTTTTTCATATCATGGTTTATCTTAAATACGTAAAAAAAATTCGATGCAAAAATTACGATGAATATTTATTAAAAGTTATTTGGTTATAAAAGAAGCGTTATATTACGTGAATGAGGTTATATTACGATGTAATCAATGCTTCTTAAATTAAAATTATTTATTTTATTACAGCAAAAATAGCTTGAAAAAACTCCATTAATATATTATGAATTATTTATGCTCATGCACACCTTCTAAGTAAAATAATAAATAACATTATTTTATTATAACATATTAAGACTGGCTTCAAATTATCATTTTGAGTACAAGTTGACTCGACAATAATGTTTAATTAGCTTATGTAGCGGCAATGACAAGACTACGCAAGACAACAGTCACTCATTAAAGGCGGAATCAATCATAATGAATTATTTAGCAAGTACGGTCTGATCAAAATATGTACATGTGCAAATTATTTTTTGATATAGTCTGGAATTAGTAGTCAAATGTGTTTTTCGTTGGATTCTACAGTAAATACAATACAGGTAGTACGCGTACCACACTTTGGGAAACACTGCATTAAGGAATATTACCAGACAGAACATCGCAAGGTTCACGAATAAACTTAAAATAAATTACAATTTTTTCTTAAGTTACAAACTGAAAGGGTCAAAGAACAATTGGCCCAACTCACATGGTCGGTTTTTTTGGATTCTTCGATATTTCGGTTCAACAATAATCATTTCATATGTGGAAAAATAGCCTTACTAACTTTTTTACTTTCATAACGTGTTATACAAGCCCATGTGCCGTTGGGTCATTTTTCTGTTGTTAAATAAATGACTTTGGTCATTTCTGTATGATTGACAAGCTTGACATATCTATCAAAACTTTTCAATTTGAAAGAGTGAAAACTTAAATATATAAAGCTTTCTGTAAGTAAAAAAATGATATTTTTTGATTGGAGTTAGTAATTCATGAATATTTAAAATTAAATTTACTCAACTCTGATTTTGGGTTAAGTTATTTTGTCTTTTGAGCCCCTTACTAGTGTTTGCAGTGTGATAGATCACTATGTAAATATTAGGAAACATATTGAATAAATAAAAACTTTTTGAGCACTACCATATTTAACAAACATCTATGTCCTATGTAGAGCATATGGTTTCCAAATAAAACAATCTATAAGAACTGTATGTTACTCAGTTGTTCAACGTCACTATTTTGAAGAGATTAAGAGTAGCAGGATAGGACTCAGATAAGAACAGTTATTTAATTTCTATTGCTACACCCTTTTATTTTAGGAAAGGTAGTTTGATTGGAGTTATTAAAGCGTGCTTACTTTAAATTGAATTTACTCAAAATTCCGCTTTTGGGCTTGAACTGTTTGTTTTTTGTGCTCATGTATTACAAAATAAAAGTCGCTGATTTGTATTATCATCAACTGGATGCAGGAGGGGTCAAGATGAAAACATTGGTAGTACTAATTAACTACTTTTTAAGAGTTACTTTATGATTAACGAAACAATGATAATATAGTGATCGAAACGATTTCTTCTGACTGTACATTCATAGCTCAACCAAACGGGTGCAATGTTGGCAGTCACTTGTTAAGTGATGTAAGACGATGTTTGCACATTTAACTATTTAGTTAATTTATCATATCTATATGCCATTGTTTTACCTGTCACATTATTTCAAGTTATTTAATACATTTAGATGAATAAAATAGCAATGGTTTAATGCAGAGAGAATTTTAAAAATATATTCGCTCACTAGATTTATTTATAATACAGTTTTTACATTCCAAATTGTACATTTGACAAACGAAATTGGATGTTTACTAATCAAATTGGACATTTTACAAAAAAATAATTAGAAAAACTATCGTTACAATTTTTAAATAATTAGATATTTCATTTATAAGTATATTTACGCACATTTTCATGAAATACAGTTATAAATCAGTAAATTTAATTTATAAATGTTCCTGCGCGGTAGCCGCAGGTAGTTTCATATACATATGTAATTATAACAATTTGCAGAAGTGACGATTGCAAATTTCAAAAATAAACTAAATTTGTGTTAATTCCAGCAGTTTATATATATATATCCAATTTGGTTTGTAAAATCTCCTATTTGGAGTGTAAAAGCTGTATGTTTTAAATGAGTGCAAACATTTTAGTGAAATCACACATAAAAATAAATATAATTTATTTTTTTAATTTAACATGTTTTCTCCTTATGTGGAGCATATGACTTCCTTGAAGAGATACCACAGCAGAAGATTTATTATACGACAATTGTTTACTAATCATATGCTTACTTGAATATGAATATACATTACAGTCGAAATTAAAATGCATTTTTTTGATAAACATGTACATGTACTTCTCATGTTAACGACTGTTAAAAGGCATAAAAAAGAGCTATTGTGGGACATTATGTGCTACTCAGCTGTCATTGCATACGCTGATCGCACATATCTGCTTCGACAGCCAATTCTGTGCTGCCTTAAACAGCGTTCCCTGCGTCCCATCAAACGTATAGCTGAAGGGTTTCTGTGCTGTTTCTGCAAACATATCGCATAAAATGTAATATTATTCTCTGATACAAATATTATTTTAATAAAAATAAAAAATAGGCTGTCTAATAAATTATTTTATGCGATATCTCATTCAGCAATAAATAATATCTGTTGTAAATATTGAAAGAAACAGAATTGGCATAAAAATAATAACCAGTAAAAAATAAACCACTCATAGATTGGGGAAAGGCGAGCAAACAGGATCGCTCGAATATCTCACGCCTAAAAAAGATTAATGAAACTTTCGTGTGTTGTATTGTTTTTTTTGGAAACTGACAGGTAAAATTCTACTCTTAGATAAACAAAAAAACGTTTCATCGAAAGATGTTTTTTTTTATCATTTGATACGTTTGTTACCTATTTATCATTTGTTGGGTCGTCTTTCGCAGCATAAAAGTAATTATTTTCTTGCATACACCCTCCTAGACACCTGGATGTAACTTTACTGAAGTTGAATTTATTGTAATTTTATATCGTAATCAATTTAATTATTGAAGACAGTATGTTTTATAACGACACCACTAGCGCCCAGAAAATCGATCCAGCTACACCACGTTATTTTGAGATAGCAAGAGTTGAAGGAAATTTTTAGACGAAACAAACAAACATAAACGATTTAACAAATACTGGAACTCGAATTATTGATATCAGTCACAAAAGCCAACGACGTTGACTACTATACCACGGACCTGATAAAATTATACAAATGTATATATCATTTTTAATTAAAGCTTTCTAAAAAAAAATGTTTGTGATGTATTTGTAAAGTGATTACAATATATGTAGAAGCATCCAAAGCAGTGGAGAGTAACTTGCGATCATTTGGCTACTCTGATGCAGCTTTTTGAATTGACCAAAGTATTAATTTTGAAAAAAAATATACCATACGCAAGCGTTTGGAAAAACAGTGTTATCAACCCATTATATGTTACATTCGAAAAAAAAGGGGGGAGGGGGCGGTGTCAATGTTTTCTTAACTGCGGCCTCATGTTGAATCAGATAAATGAACGTGGCCCTTTGAAATGAAAAAGTTTCCCACCCCTCCTGATCCAAAGGTACGGCGAGTCAAATTAGATAAACTAATGTTTTCGCACTTTGGCTTGTATCATTCGCTTTCTGGAGTGTTTTTTCAGGGCTTTGGAGTCATGCAAATAAAGATGACTCCAACTAGGATTCCAATTTTTTTTTCAATAATTTCTTTTTAACGAGTATGTATATATCAATACCATCAGCTCATCTTTAGTCAGCCTAGAATTCAGTGGCTAATTTGGTTGGAATATACATTATTAAATATATTTTCGTAAGATTTTTCCGACTCCGACTCCACAGGCCCTGTTTTTTTGAGCCACCAACATTTATAAAATGAAAATTACGTGCGTTTAATCTTTTTTTTATTTAATTTCGATGTTATTTTAATATTTGTTCATCAACGTTAAATCTCGACCTGAGTACTACAAGGTTCTATGTGAAATCTTTTGACGATACATACTTAAAAATGCGGCAGTCTTCCAAGTACCATTATTGGTGTATTTTGCTATTTTTGTTTCGTCAAATGGTTTCACATAAAACTGCAGTACTGGGGTCGCGAAATGCTAACGGTGTTTATTATTATGGTTTCGAATATACATAGATCATTCCATTGAATCTCGAGCAAACGAAATTAGTCTTTGTATATATGAGCCCTGAGAAGTGAAGTAAGCCAAATGGTATGTTAGAAACACATACTTTAGATGCAAATTTGAATTGTTTGATTTTTTTACTTTTCCGTGAGTTGTATTTGAACTGTCAGTTCAAGTACATCCGTGCACTTGGAATGCCTGAAGATGCCGAAAGGCGAAACCTGGGTCGTTAGCGACAAAACTCATGGAAAAGTACAAAATTCAAACAATTCAAATTTGATATTGAAATTCCATCAAGAGCCTTCAGTCAAAATAAGTATATTTAAATATTAACCTGCTACTAAAATCAATAAAAAAAAAATTATAAAAATTCTTCTCGCTGGTATCACTATTTGTAAGTTAATTTTTTTATTTTTTACAGAATACAAAAATCATAATTCTCTCTAGATATCCTACCGTGATATTGTTAATGACAATAGAGACGCTATGTTGGTACCACTTAGAAAAAAAATTAAGTACACTTCACTTACGATAGTCAAAAGAAGTTACTCAGTTTATTAACACCCTGTGTGATATCTAAATATTTACTTACAAAAGCCTTGTTTTCTAGGATAATATTTGAATTTTAATTTTTTTTATTACAGCTTATGACAATTGTGTCAAATATTTTGAAATCGAAAGATCATACGAGATATACTCGATGAGAATATTTGTAAGTTACATGAGATTAACTCAAGGATAATTGACGTCACAAACACCCATGTCTTAGATCTCAAAAAATCCAATTTGACATTGGCTTTACCGGGAATCGAGCCCAGACCTACTTGATCGGTAAAGCAAGCTGTGACCAACAAGCCCACAGCGGGCGACTAATTTATTATCAATGAAAGTTGTAAATGCTTGTTGTACACCATTTTTGAAGTTACCTCAATTGATCGAGATTAAAAAATAAAAATACGTTTTAGTATTTATTGTAACTGTTATTAAATATTTTTTAAAGATCAATCAGTATTTCTATATTTATGCTGGGTCTGGTGCTCTGTTTTTATCGTGAATGCCATCAATCAAATAAAGTGGAAAAGTCGATCATAGCGCCGCGCCGAGAAAATGTGGAAACAAAATAAATAACTCGATGGTGAGAAATATGAAAAAAAAATATCGCCGAATGGATGAAAAGTGGATTTTTTCAAACGTCCGCTTCTTTGATTATTGTTTGATCTTATATTTTTTTAATTTGCTGCAAGATTTTGTGAGGAAAAAGTTTATTTTTTCTTTTCACATCGGTAACAAAAAATAATTGGGTTTATAATTGCTCAAAAAAAAATACATAAAGTATAAATTCCTTGACACGTTTTACGCTTTTTAATTGTTTACTTAAATCTATTTACAATGTTTTTCTGACGACAGACAACAAAAGTTGAATAATACATACTTTGTTATGTAATTAAAAATTACTAACTTTCCCTTGAATATAAAATTTAAGATAACATAATATTCAAATAACTTGGATAGGCTTCCGAAATTCGTGATCATTAAACATTGAAGTATTTTCGGTTTTTTTACGAACGATTCGAATGTTTCACTCCCAACGGAAGGCCGTTGATAAGCTGGATGTAGTGCTGCAGGACTTAGAATTGATGAATGTTAGAAATTGATGTGGTTAGAGAACCAAGTAAACGGCAGATACTTATTCAGGTGACTAGGATCTCTCTGAACCGTAGTGCCAGAAATGAAGAAGACAAATAAAGAATAAAAATATTTGCCATCACTACCGGCTTTGTTCACGAGAAGCCATTGTCAACTGATAGGAAATTAATGATTGTTTAATAATATTAGAAAACATGATGATTGTTTGATTTTTGATAGTAAACACCATAAAAAATCGATAACTGTTTTTAAATAGTACAAGTTTTGCTGGCTAAAATTTAATATGAATAAGTTATAGAAATCATGAAATTGACTCTCATTGGTTGATTGGTTCTTTGTGTACTGTATGCTTATGCGCATGTGTGTTTACATCTACGGATGTAGTATAAAGGGAAGTAAATTGAATGTGATTTGCAAATTAATGCATATGGAGTTCCCGTGAACTGGCTTCACTAGGGGTTTCTTATCTCTGTAGTGATCACGCCTTTCCGTCTGCAACGATGGTAAGGGAATACAACTTTTCAAAACATTGGCAATGAAGGAGACTCGAAGAACTTTGACTCTAACGTGTCCTGCTTCTTAAAGTTCCATAAATTTGATATCCAAAAAAAATACAATAGTTTCCTCTGCGTTTTGTTACAAGTAACAAATGACATGTAATCGAGTTCTAGAATTTTCATTTAAAATAAAAATTACAAAAAAACAAAAAGCTGTTTGAAGGCTTCCCGTAGATTCATTATGTTATGAAGGGAAAATATGCAGTCATGAGGGTTTCCCAGTTCAACGCTGCCAAGTTTTGGAGTCAGCCTAGAGAAGACTATTGACTGATTGAGATAGGGTAAACTTTGGGGTTTGTAATTGAAAGATTGTAGAAAGTTTTCCACAGACACGTTTTCAATTAAGAAGAGTAACTTGTTTTACAATACATAGTGTGCGAGAGTCTTAAGGGTGTTTTAAAAGTAGTAATTGCGTTTGGTTTTGATTACGTGTATTATGAAAGGATACAATAGTCTATGTATATATAATATATTGTGTCTTATTATGTATGAGTATATTGTATATCGTTTTTTTTAAATTTTCTTTTCCCGAAATTTTTTGGTAAGTTGTATAAAAAGCTAACTTTTAAATAAACACATCGAACCGCAATAGGCATAAAATCGTAATTGACAATTAATAGCTTCTACAAGAGAAGGTTTTTAAAATTATATTTGAAAAATGAATTCCTTACGTGCGGTTAGTAAATAGTAATATATGGTCAATGAATATCCTAATATTATAATAAAATTGTTTGACTCATTTTAGTTCTTCAGATCAACGTTTTTCAACCGGGGTCCACGTGGAACAGACGATAACAAGTCAAAACGTTAAAATGCACAGGCCCTAAAAAAGACAGGGCGAGTGAGATAACGCTCTAAAATTTTTGTCCCTGACGCCTTAGGCGATATTGAACAATCAAAACAATGGGAACCAGGATAATTCAGTATTTTAAAGCATCAACTCTTAGTAAATATGAACTGTTTTTAAATAATCCTTTTACATTAATAAAAACACAATATTCGTTTGTACTTTATTCCACTTTATTAAATAGGTCAGGACCGATTTTGCTCATTGCGAGCATTGCCAACTGATAGAAACAGTGCTATTTATACAAAAATGAATTGAAATAAAAGGTGTAAATAACAATTGACAATGAAAATATTTTACAAATTACAGTGTAAGTGTAATTACACAAAATTAAATTTTTTAACACCTATAACATATGATTAAAAAATCATCAAAGATTAATAAATTTTAAGTAGTGACTGATGGTAATTATAAACATACTTAAAATTTAGATAATTTTAACCAAAGTGAAATTCTACATTACTTAAGTAAATAATTTTATGATAATTTTGTTTTTTTCCCGCTTCCAAGTAATAAGTATGTGTACTTCAATAAAATCGACAGCCATGAAGATTATGAAAAAGACATTTTCATTTGTCATTGATTGTAAAAATGTTAATTTAATTTAATTTATAACGTTTGTATTACCAACGAAAATTCTGTAAACTAAGTCAACAATTTAATACAGTGATCTTGTTTTTTTTTAAACTGAATAAAATACCATTCTTGATCACGCGAGTGAAGCCAGAGTTCATTAACCCAACGGAATGAAGTGAAGGATAAATTTTACTAAAACCGGAAAAGCTCGCGGTTTTTCATTATAAATAAAAACCGCGGTTTGCATGCTTTGGCGGCACTTGTGATCAGTCTTTATCATTATCCTGTAATTTGTATGCTGATTTGGTACGATAACACCATTATCTTTAACATGTTTATACCGTAAAAAGCACTCAATTAAAACATGCTATGTTGGCGTGAGATTTCTATTCAAATCGAATACAGTCAAGAAAGAAATCAGTTTAAGTATCGTAATTAACTAATTTGAACTCAAATAGGTTAAGAATGTGATAAGTAATTTATTTCACTTAATGAAGTACAGTTAAACTTCGATTCTACGTTTTTAAAACAAACGAAAAATACGGGAAATTTTCAAATAATACCAAATTAAATGTTTGATGAAAAACAACCTATTTATTTACTTACATTTTCTTAATAAAGACTTGTGTGTATATGTAATTATTTAAATTACTTATTTGCAATTTTTCACAAACATTTTAACAGATACTCTCCAAACTCACTTACTTTTCTAAATTAACTTTTTTTGCTTTGTCGACTCGTTTTTCTTCTAATTTTTTTCAACGTCTTGAATTGTTTTCAGTTTCTCAGCTACAGCTTTAGTTTTCTTTAATAAGACATTATAGTGGTGAGTTCGAAAAATTCGAAAAACGTGATATTAAATAAGATTTTTAATAAGTAAAAAAAAATATTCGATAAAAACGGTCAATCTTGATAATATTTGTGACGGGATCATAATATTTAAACGATTGCTCAAGGAAATCAGTAAATCGGGGAACGATTAATGTGGGATTATTTAATATTGTTCTTATGGGTGTTTGGCCGGCCCGGGGCCATGAAAAATAAACGATCCATGCGGGAAAACGAATAATGCGAGAACGGTAGATCGGGGCTTCGCTGTATTCATAAAATAATATTCAATTTATTGTATCAACGTTAAAAACAAATTACTTGAAATATGAAGAATTAATTTGTGTAATTTTGTTTTTACAATATAATATAAAACAACATGTTTTATAAACAGATGATTTATTCGATAAACTCACCAGTTGTTTTGCTGATAAGGTAAAGTAAATATTACTTTAAATTGTAAGTTTAAGACTAATTGATGCATTGTCATACGATAGTAAATATGTACGTCGATTGAGCGATCAACTAACTATTACATTAATAGAAAATTTAAATTAACTTTGATTATTCCACGTATTGTGTTACTAACTGTGACACGTGTTTTGCCTCTTTCAGAGGCATCTTCAGACTTACTATCGCAAAGTTTGCTTAAGTAATGTAAGTAAGTAAGTGCTTAAGTAAATTACTTAAGCAAACTTTGCGATAGTAAGTCTGAAGATGCCTCTGAAAGAGGCGAAACACGTGTCACAGTTAGTAACACAATACGTGGAATAATCAAAGTTAATTTAAATTTTCTATTAAAATGAACTTCCACAAAGTTACCGCCGAAACCATCGAAACTATTACATTACAGCAACTCTATAATTTACCTTTTTCGAAAAACTGAAGATGTAAGGCATCTTAATTTCAACCAGTTATGATTATTATGTAACATTAAAAGTGCTTTAGTTTTTTACATTGATATTCAAAAAATATTTTTTAAAATAACAACCAACTACAATTACGTTAGGTTTGATTATTTTTTGAATCACATTAACTTTAGAATACAAAATACATTTTTAAAATTCGTATCCGCTGCCAATGTAGATCATATAGCTTCCTAGTGAAGATATATCAGCAGAAGATTTCTACGAGTTGTTTGCTACCCAGTTGCTAAGCCTCTCTTTTTTTAAGAGAGTAGTAGAGATAGAAAGATAGGAAAAGGACGGGAATAGTGGTTTACTAATCGCTCTCTGTATGCCCTGTTATTTTAGGATTAGAAAGGTGGGAAGGAATTTTAATGATTGGGTAAAAATAGCAACGTATTTAGTTCTACAGTTTTTATATCATTAGTTGATAGTCATTTTGGCTTTCGTCATAGTCAAAACTGTTTTCAAACTTACATTTTGTTTAGTTATATATACTGGCTTCTAAGAAATACACAATACATCTTGTTATTCACTCTAACATCCCAATTCATATTACACGTATTAAATATGACTTTAGTGATTTGAAGAATAAGTGTGATACTATAATTGTAATATGAATTGAGAAGTTGGAGTGAATAACAAGATATATTGTGTATCACTTTGGAGCCAGTATATATAACTAATTAAACATAGCTATAGATATAGCATAGATATCAACTTATAATATAAAAAAACTGTAGAATTAAATACGTTTCTATTTTCACCCTATTATAATGGAGTTCTACCAAGAATTATGCCAATTCAATCAATCAAGGAATTTTAATACATCATAAACATCCATTGTGAAATGAAAAAATGCTGTTTATACCAGGATTTGAACCTTTAAGATCGGTCACGGATGCAAACGATGTTGACTACTGCGCTACGGACCCGACAATACATACCGATTTCAAATACCTCAAATGATTAAATGAGAAAAATCAACTTATTAACATGATCTTGCACCCATGGCTTGTATCATGAAACCTTCAATCGATAATCGGAGCTTTAAGCGCTAAACTACAGAAGCCCATTTATAATTTATGGTATAATTCAACGCTCCATTAATTTCAAATGCTGTTATCCTCAACGCGGGCTCAAAGTAATAGCCCGGTTCCCTTTAGAAGCAAGTTTCACTTAGATATATTTATTATCGCACTTAGTTATGCATTACGTGCCTAAATAATTGAGCGTTATTGACAATGTTTTAATTTTCAATGGGAGAATAGACAAATTTGCATTTAAAAAGACCTCTGCCTACGAACAATGGCCAATTGTCATTTTTCACTTCGGTGGCGTGCTATCAAATTATCATACAGAACTGTTACCATCAACTGTTTTGTGTATTATTGCTTTATGTTCACCTTTATGGTGCAGGGAAGCTCAATATCAACAATATAGTTGAGTTCAAATCAAACCAGGCTATCTCCAGTAAATTACAGTTTCGTATAATTGCAATCAAAAATTTCAGCAAATTCTATAAAATAAAGTCGATTTTGTTTTTACAAAAGCTAGTTATTATCTTTTGTTAACTGCAGTGGACTTGTTTAAATATGATTTTTACTGTGATGTGGAGCCTTCTCCTGGCTTTTGATACATTTTTTTGTTTTTGTTTTTATGTCACATTCAATGGTAGTGCTCACTTAACCTATAGCAATCTTTCCATTCTTAAGAGATCGCCAAGATTGATGTTGGGTCTTCAAAAAAAAAAATATTAATATGTATATATAAACTGGTTGCTGATATGTGAAATATATTCAAGAAGACTAACTCTACCTGGTATTCAAATATAAAGCAAATTGAAAAAGTTTGAGATATTTTAACAATGACTGAGTGTTATCCATTCTTAAAAAAAGTGTTTTTTGTGGTAAGCGAGTATTGAAATGGCATTACAGAAATAACAACTATAATTTAAGATTTTGACTGAAAGTGCTTAGTGGAATTTCAATATTCAATTTGAATTAACGACCCGGGTTTCTTCTTTCAACATCTTCAGGCGTTCAATTACACGGGTGAACTTTAACTGACAACGGTTGTTTGGTACAAATTGAAAATTTAACATTTGCATATTGATTTTTTTTTTCAAAACCAACTGCACAAAAAGTGTATATTTTTTTCATGTGTTGATTGTATAAGCCCTGGACCAAAGCAATAATCATATCTATAACTGAAATCAGCAATTTGTTGACAGGGCCGAATGAGTAGGCGTCCGATGCACGTGGCATGATGCAACGCACTTTAATGAATGTCCCAAAAATAGTAACGTTATTAAAAAATGATTTTTACGTAATTATTTTTGGTAATTAACTCTCGACAAACAATCCTTTCAAACGTCATATTATGAAGAAAAAAAGTTGTTTTTGAATTCTGTCCAAAACAGATGTGGGTTTTGTTTATAAATAGTATTCGGGTCGATCTTTTGCTACGAAAGTTATATAATTATTTATTCAACTTGTGTTTAAATAATCGTCCCCAGACTGTCCACATTGAAACGAAAGTTGCTCTTGTTAAACCTAATCAAACCATGAGCTCCTTCCGTGGATTTTCTTCTCTTGGTGGACCTGAATTGAACATATGTTGCGGATGTTCCAGCAGATTTTGAGTTCTGACCATCTTTTCTACTAACCAGATGTATTCTGTTACCTTGGTAGCCCACTGATGACCAACCAAAGAATTTACTATGTAGAGCAATGAAGCAATATTGGCAAGTAACCATATTTATGCCTCCCTACTTTCAGATAAAAAGTTTAACTTGATTCTCAAGAGCCTAGTTAATATCAAACAGTTTTTTAGAGAAACTAAAAAAATGTAAATGTCGAGATGTGGATTGAATAATCGATCAATGCGGAATCTAAGACTACTGGGGCCTAGCTACAAAATGCTTGTTTTAAGTCAAAATAAGGTTTCGACAATGCCATAATCAAAATTATTATTATATGGTAAACAACAGCAAAGTATTCAGTTGTACATTTTTTTTTAGTTGAAACCTATTTCAGCGTATGCTTTCGTAGTTTTGATGAAGGCATTGCTATGTTTTACTATATTACAATGGAGTTATATCAAGTGAATGTCAGTTCAATTAATACAATTTTTATAAGTGACATAAAGCTTTATCTCGTAAAAATAACCGATTACAAGATACGTTTGGGTGTACTACCTAATAAATGAAAGATTAGAAGCTCAAAGGTAGCTCACCAGTGAGCTGAAATTTTTTTTTTTTTTAAAGTGATCTTTACCCCCGAATGTCAGTAATTCATTAAATTTCATATCAAATGATATAGGAAAGTTGATACACCATGCAGAAAAAAAACAGAAAATGAGAGTCTACATCGTCAGAAATTCCATGCAAACTGTTTGTTATCTGACCTCTATTTTTCGGGTGAGAAAATATATTTTAATGTTACCAAGACAGAACTAGTGGTAAACTAGTTATATTTAAATTTTGATATCGCTCTTCTATCAAAAATACGAAAATCTAATGAAAAATAAATATATAAAATTGTACGTACTGGAATTTGAGCTCGTGAAAAAACAACAACCGAACCTTAAAAGGTTTTCCACTCAAAGCCAATATTTTTAGAGTTAAAGCAAAATGTACAAGATTTTTTTACGTAAGTAAGTTTATTTTTTACTACTAGAGTAAATTGGCCATTTTTTTATTTTATTCATTTTGTTGCACTCTGTAAAGTACAGTAGAGAACAGAGCAACAAAACAAAAAGCTTTATCTAGTGAACTCGTATTGTTGCCGATTGCCGTTCTCATTGTACTTAACCTAGTGTGGCATATAAATTATAAATTAACCTTTTATCTGCGCTTTACACCGTTCCCTTTGTATGAGCAGGTGAGTGTTCCTAACTCAACTGTACCAAACGCTTAAAGGTATATATATGATATCGTTAACTGGTGCTAACTATACAAACCTTATTCAATCAACGGGACGATTTGTGTTGACTTAATCGCATTATTATTAATTTTACATAAAAATAAAAAAAAAACATTTCTATCGTTCTTCGATCTGTTGTTTTCTTGAATATATCGTTTTTCTTGGTCAACTGTGCTATTCCTGCGTGCATCCCTTTTTATTGAACGGTCCGAAAACTCAAAAAATATGAGTGATTGCGTTGAGTATTTCACAAAAAAGAATCATTTCTCTATTAATTTTTTTATTTATTGTTGTTTTATTGAGGACATACACATTTTCAGACAAACGTGAAGTTTTTAATTAAATTCCTAGAAATGTTCATTTTTTCCTTTACTTCTTGAATGGAGTGAATGGAGAATTTGCTCTTATAAAGTTTTTCATGATATGACTCTTCTGTCAAAATATTAATTTAATTTTGTATTATTTATTTGATTTATTCATTGATTATGGGAATTATTGATCGTTTGTTACACCCTTATTAGTTTTACTTGATTTAGTATAAACATCTTTGTATACATGTATACAACAATGCTCGTGATGAGCGAACACGGTAATATTAAAAAAATGTGGAATTAGCACATAGAGAAGAAAGTTTTAATTATTATTTAATATAATACCTTTCCGCCAAGTATTGACAATGAAAACCTTAAAAACAACTGAGTTACAAGCACTTCTCAAAGTAAATATCCTTAATTTCTATAGGCATCTATATACTTGACATCATAAGCTAATATGAACAGTGAAAAAAATATCCAAAAAATAAATTTCTACAGTAATCTTTACGAATATTTGTCAATAAATTCTTAGTAAGCTATCTCTTACAATCGAAGTGCAATTGCCAATAGCTTAGTGTGTAGAGGCATAGTATTGTCCAGATGAAATTGATTGCGGTGCGGGTATCACACGCAGAGATCGGGTCACAGTGGCCGCTCTCTGGTGCTATCACTGAGAATCTATCGGCCGTCAGACTGACTATATTTTAGTGATGCTATCTTTTATATTTGTACAGAAGTGCATCAGGAGAAAGATTTTATTTTTATAATACTCTTTTCTTGATGACCCTTTTATGTCACGTGATAAAAATTTCATAATTTATTTTGCAAGCGTTTATGTTTCTTTGGTCTTAAGTACGCTTGAATATGGATCCATCATTTGTAGCCCATATGAAAGTTTATACAAGTTGCAATTGGAGAGAGTCCATAATAAATTTCTAAGATATTATTATTTCATTTTTTTTTAATTCTTTTCCTTTGATAATTCGTTGAAGGAATACTTCCCTACCAAATTTATTTTTGGAATGCTATCACTTCACTCTCTTGAAGCTCGACAAACGTTTTCAAGTTTAAAGCATTTTTCTCTTTTTTTTCTTCGGGGCCGAGTTAATTATCCTGAAATTCTCATGACTATTGATTTACATGCTCTCGATTTATTCTTACATGCTCTCGATTTAAGCTATAACCAAAAACCTCGTATAGGGCGTATGAGTCGCCAGTTCCAAGGGCTGTTCGACTGATCAACTCATTGCCTAGAGAAGTGGACTTTTTTAGTAACAGTATTTGTGAACTGTTTGTTTTCTTTTAATTTTTTATCTTTTGATTTTGTATGTTGATTTTGATGTATTATGTATTGTTTTTTATTTTAATTAAAGTTGTCAAGAGCATGGTGAATTATCGTCAGCTGTAATATCATGTACTGTACTGACTTTTAAACAATAAATAAATAATTTAATACTGAAGTCATTTTTGTACATGGGAGCAACTTTCCCTTCCCTTTATTTTTTTTTATATTGTGTGTGCGGACTATTGGCTTCTTTGTGCAGTTAATTTTCAAATCATGTGCTCAAGAATAAAGGAAAAAGTCACTAACTTACTCATTGAAGTTTGATTAATTAATTAGTCATATCAGGCTGGTAAACAAATACTCAAGCAATCAATTTCAATCAATTTGTCGGGTCCTATGGCGCAGCGGTTAGCGTTGTGGACGTCCGTGTCGGACTTCACGGGTTCGATCACAGTTCGGGCAGCATTTTTCGATCGACTTATCGATTTCTGTTCGAAGGCATGGATGTTTGTGATGCTTAAAAATTCCCTCTCACCCCGATGCTGTTAATAATTCTCCTTTTGATTTCACCATTTATATAATAGTAGAATTGTTTTGTCAAATTATGTAAACCAAATTATTTGAACTTATTTATTAATTGATTCTTTAAAATATTTGATATTTCTTACATTAGTCTTATGTAAAATAAAATAACAGTTTTTTTTGTATAAAAATAAGCTACGCTTAACAATAATTTGTAACACAATAGATATAAAGCTATAGTAGTATTATTTATCTGTGTTCTCTCAACCAATACGACCAAGATAATAGTATTTAGCATTATTTATAAAATATAGTAGTTAGTCTTGCACGCATTTACAATCTATTCATCCTTTTTATATATATGTAGATAGATTACAATTCTCAATGACCTCTGTCAGATTTAACTGACCTGAACTTTATATCCATCCATACTTAACGCACCAGCAAAGAGTCTATCATCGTATTTTGCTACAAAGTACTATGAACAACTATTTTGCACTATTTATTTTCAAACTGGTTTACTTGTGATGAGTATATAAAACTGATGGAAGAAATATAAAGTTAATTAAACTAAACTATTTATCTGTCTGCTTCCGTGATGGATCTCATGGGCTCGAATCCCAGTTCGAAAAACCAATATTCATTTTCAGAAGTGTCTTTTTTATCATTTTTATTTAAAAAATATATTTGCCAATACAGCTAATGCCAATGCGAAAAATATTTTAATGTTGAAAGATCATACGAGAAAAACTCGACAAGAATTTTACTGTAAGTCTCTCAGGAGAAACTCGAGGTAAATTGACATCAAAAACACCCACGTATTAGGTCTCAAATTTAAATTTAAAAATGTAAATTTGACATTGACCTTACCAGGAATCAAACCCAGACCCACCTGGTTGGTAGAACGAGCTCTAACCAGCTAGACTACAGCGGGCTATAGTCCAAAGTGAGCTTGAAAAGAAAAGTATTTTTCGTTACAATTCTTTGATATCTGCGTTTACCTGTTAATTTGCGAATTGTTTAAAATGTTTTATTATAAAATGACATAAAAAAATTATTAACGACTTTCATATTAATTGACTTTGAAGACCACTGATTTAAATATAGATCTTTGAATATGCGTTTTTACTCGTGATCGAAACGTTTCCTAACAATCGCGATCATCGTTTAATCATTCGCCGCTGATTCATTGGTTTATGTAGTTAGTACTTCCTGCCAGAACCCCTGACCTCCAGTGGCGGCGAACCGTAACGAATTGAGAGCGTGCGGAGTGAGGACCTATCTGTCCATTGTTCTCTGTTAGCGTTACCTATCATTAATATCGTTGTTATTATTATTTGTTTTGGCTCACCTCCGATTCTACGCCAGTGGTTTTTTAATATTATATTTTTTTTTGTGAAGATTTTGCCAATCTTGCGTAGTAACAAAATATTACTTTACGCTCATTTCAATACACAGTTTTGTATGTAAATGATAATTATTGAAGTTTCGAATGTCTAATTGCAAGTTAAAATTATAATAATATTTTTCATTATTCTTTTTAAACTGTATGAATGATTAATATCTTTGTTTCCAGAAAATTAATCTTTGAGCCTTCGGATTCAACTCAACAATTCTGTACTTTATTCGAACCCCAGAAAAGTGAAGTAAGCCAATTGGTATATTAGAAAAATTATTGGATCTATATGCGTTATAATATTCTACATGTCTTAACTCTCGCGGGTCGGAGACTAGAAAAATACTTCTCTGCCGATGGGGGTCGTTTACGGACCTCAGTGGTTTCCTCATTATTGGCCTTATTCTTATGAATTTCAAAAAAAAATAGTGTAAGGGCTTTAAAATATCTCTCTGCATCATTTCTCATACATGTTTTTTTTAAAAAATCGGTGGTTTTTAATAAATAATCAAATTGATGTTGCGCGTAAAAAAGACGTCATCCCAGCACACATATGAAATTGCAACTGTCGCGTTTAGTCCAGCTATCTTACGAACGATCGCTTATCGCCTCATCGCGTTATCGCATATTTATATAAACTACAAAAGGTCCACAAAACTAGGATATAAGAATACCTTAATTATAAACAGTGTATCACCCATATTAAAATAGATATTTAAGAAAATGTGGGCATTGAGGTCGCATTTCTTGAGCTTAGAACCGGAAAAGTTAAAGTATCGTAAAAATAAAGTGGGCTAAGTAAATAAACACTGCAATAGTGTTTTATTCCTTAAATAAAAATATATTATCCAAAAGAACGCTAAGTATAACGTGACTGTACACTAAACAAAATACGATTTTTCTCTTTAGCTTACGTCACTTCTCAAGAGCTCATTGATAATCCTTTTAATAGGTTTCATGTGTAGGTGTTAAATTAAATTAATAATATTCTTTTAATTGAATCTAACTTTACCACAATTATGAAAACTTTGTTGTTTTTTTTTAAATATTTATATAAGAACCACCTGTGTGGTCGAGTGGTTAACGGTGTTGGCTTCGCTTACGGAGGTCCCGGGTTCAAATCCCGGTACGGACAGTTTTATAAATTGATTTTTCAATCGATTTATGAATTTCTGTTCGAAGGCATGGATGTATGTGATGTCTTGAATTCCCCCTTCCCACCCATCCTATCCTATGAACGGGTCGTATCGAGAGCGATCAGCTAACCACTAGTCCTATCTTAGCCCTATCCTTCTATTCCTACCCTCTTTGGAAAAAGAGAGGTTGAGCAACTGAGTTACAAGCAGTTCTCGTAGAAACACATCTGTTGAGATAAACTCCATTAGGAGTCCATATGCTACACATTGGGAGCGGACATGGTAAAAAAAATCTATATAAGAATGATTAATATTAAGATGAAGAGTTTTAAAAGCTTGATTGTTTGCTATAAATTTCATACACTGCCAATTTGTCTTAATATATGTCAATGCAAAAAAAACTGTATTTCTTTAATGTAATTTGGTTCACAAATATTGTGATAATTTACTCAAGATAAAAAAGCTTATTATTTACAACATTGCTTAGCCTTTATGCCACCGTAGAAAAAAATACGTAATTACCCAGCACGCCGGTTATATTTTGCAATTATTAATTTAATTAGGTAGTTATTGACGAGTTGACTCGTAACTGGCGTGTTGAGTACGAACAATTTTACGAGATATCTCGTCTATGGCAGCCATCTGTTTTTTTTAATATATGTCTGTCTGCTCCCAATATGGAGCAAATGGCCTCTTAATAGAGGTATCTTTACAGAAGTTTTTTTATACGATCACTGCTTGAGTGTACAATCAGATTCTCAAGAGTATTCGAGGAGAGTATAGATAGAAAGAATATGACCAAGACAAGACAAGTGGTCAGCTAATTGCTTTATCTCAACACCTCGTTATTTTAGGATTGGAACGTTTGTAAGGAATTTCTAGAATTCACAAACGTGAGATTCGTCACGTATAGTAACGACGTTGACCACTGCGGTACAGGCTCGACAATATTTTATTATTAATATGGTTGAAAAAAGATTTATTGCATATGTCTAAGAATCATTTATGAGTAATGTTTAAAAAACCCTGCCTACCTGCCTACTTCGGTTGACTTAATTCAATGATAATTTAGTTACGCACACATTGTTTTGTTCACAAATTCGTTTCAAGATGGTATTTGTGATATAGATAGATACGCCTTTAAGTTTATTCGTTCAGGGCTTCTGATTTCTAATTTTCGCTTAGAAAGAATATTGTGAGACTATTTTGATTTCATAATTCGACTGTGGAAAGGAAAAAAGACGTAACTCACACATAGCAAATTTGACAGGAGGCACAAAAAACGTGTTTTGATGATTTTGGGCCATATGCAAATCATGAAATATACACAACCTTTCATTTCTATGATTATATAGCGTATAGAAGTGGAGAAGCCGGAAAGTTTAATATTTTATTTAAAATCGGAAGACTTTGCAGCTGTGCTCTATTTATTTCCCAAAATTTCTTGGAAAAAGAGCTTATGACTGTCCGTATTTGGGTGTAACATTTTTATCCCTTGTTCCTGATTGAACACATGTCCTTCCGAAGTTCCAGGATTTATAGATTGCAATGCTCTTGTTGTACAAAGTTTTATATCGGCAAAACAGAAAGGACACTGAACATCCGAGTTTTAGAACATATGGCAGCCTTTAGATTGAAAAAAGACACGTCTAATTTTGCTAATCACTTAATTTCGGAAGGACCTGTGTTCAATCAGGAACATGGGATAAAAATGTTACACCCAAATACAGACAGTCATAAGCTCTTTTTCCAAGAAATTTTAGAAATCAACAAAGCACAGCTGCAAAGTCTTCCGATTTTAAATGAAATATTAAGCTTTCCGGCATCTCCACTTCTATAGCCTATATAATCATAAAATCATATAATCATAAAACCTTTGCCGACAAACAAATAATATAATTCTTGAAACTACTTACTACTCAAATCTGTTGGCATTCCCATGAGCTTATCGTTTTTGCCAGCAATGGCTTTGGACTCAGTGATGCATTTAGTTATTACATAAACACGAAACTTTCATTTACTAAACGTCAGTTCAAGTTCATCCGTGCACTTGAATGCCTGAAGATGCCGAAAGGCGAAACCCGGGTAGTTAGTGACAAAATCTGTGAGAATGTAATAGTTTGAATGATTCAAATTTAATATTGAAATTCCACCAAGCACCTTCAGTCGAAACCTAAATTATATTCTAATGAGATCCTTCCACTAAGAGGCAATATGTTGCACACTGGGAGCAGATATGGATTAAAAAATGTATGACAGAGTTTAAGAAGTACAATTCATGAAAACTATTTAATTCATTTCAAGTTTTTTTGTAGAAAAGTTTTTAATTTAAAACTCCTAATATAAAATTCATAATAGGCTCAGAAAGTACTTTACTATGCGTAATATTACTCATTTTTCTACTATTCTGCGAAGGTCTACTCGTGGTTTTGATTATTTTAAATATTTCTCTGAGTTGGGAATTCACAGAAATTTAGATTTTTAATATTTCCGGAGTGTATAATTCTGAAAAAAATGATTGGGTCATTGAACTTGATTTTGTTTTACGAAAACACAAAAAAGGTGAAGTTAGTAGGTAAACCAAATCTTTAGGAAATATAAAAAAATGTACATAATATTTTAACAATAATTACTGTCGGCAGTCTTTTGAGATGGACTTCCGAATCTCAATAGGTTGTAAACAATCAAACATTTAAATAATTTAAAATTTCGACTGAAGGTGCTTGATGGAAATTGAATGTTAATTTAGAATTATTTTCTTTTTGCACACTTCCGTAAAATTCTTGGTCTAACACGACCCGGGCTTCGCCTCTCGGCATCTTCCGGTACTAATCAGTGCGCAAATGCACTCGAACTGACAGTTCTTTACGAAACTGTATCGCTGTTACGCTCATTTTTTATTATTTTTATTTGATTTTCAGTTGTAATTTCAGTATATGGCAGCGTTTCTTAAACTTTTTCCCCCGCAACCCGTTATCGGTTAATTAAATATTTCTCTTTCGTGTACTCCTAAATTTGTTATGGCCTATACCAGTGTTTTTCAACCTTTTTGGGAAAGTGGCCCCTTTTGAGTGTCTTTATTTTCTGAGGCCCCCATACCATTGTTTAGCCTACCCATGAAAATTATAATTTCAAAAACCCACCTTTTTTTATAGCTCTTCCGAGATTTTCAAATCTAGAATGCCAGTAATTTATTTTATTTACGGATTTCCAAAAATTAGCTGCGTGACATCCGCCATTATGCTCTTCCCTGTATCGTTTTATCAATACCTGTGCCCCCCCCTAAACTGTGTTGTGGCTCCCCAAAATAAAAATAAATCTTTGTGGCCCCCTGGGGGCCACATAGCCTACCGTTGAGAAACCCTGGCCCATACTACCGGCCTGTAGGTAAAATAAAACAGTATATTTATGTCCATACACTCTTTATATGTTAAAATACAAAATAATTTACTCCGTAAAATATTTTTTTAATGAAAAGTATTACGAAATTATATAGTAAATATACAGATTTATTTTAAGAAATTGGTGACCTGGCGTTTTGCTTTTTGCAACCCGGTACCCATCATTTGAGAAACGCTGGTCTATGAAATATTTTGAGTAGTGTAAGACTTTATAACTCACTAGTAATTAACAAATGTGGCATCGGTTGTCTTACGAAAAATGCAACGATTTTTTTTATACATAAATAGTAAACTAAATTTTAATTACGTTCCTATTTTGCAAGTAGATTGCCAGTTAAGTGGTTGAGAATGAGTGAAGCAAAAACAAAAATAAGAATGGGAAAAAATGGCTACAAAAAAGGACCGTTCACGGTCGGGCGGCCGATAATGGAAACAATTAGGATGTCCTTTGGGACGGAAAAATAATAACGGTCAGGAACAATGGGGCGAAGTGTCTGGGAGAGAGACTCCTGCAACAGACAGAGGCTCGAAATCTGACGGGTCGGATTAATTATTTGACATAAGTAAGCATCGCAAAAACATAGGCCTGAAAAATCATTTTTGAAATGCTTCTGTAGTAAAGTGCAACGTGGAGAAAAATCACTGCAAGCATTTATTGAAATAAAACTATTTACTATTTTAATTTCGTTTTATTTGGCTCGTATTTTTCCGGTCAGAATTTATATGTGCGTATTTTAATGTGTATACTAGGGCATCCAATCCCGGGATCCCGTTCAAATTTCTGATCCCGAAATCCCGGGATTGATACGGCTGCGATCCCGGGACTTCGGGATTGAGAAATTTTGAGCAAATCCCAAAAATTGACACGAGGATTTCAGATTTCAGAAAAAAAAGGTTTTGTGACAATTGGGGAAAAAGTATACCAAATCGAGGTTTTTTAATTCCTCGATGAGCTAAAAAAAAACGAGGTTTGGAGATAATCCGGGGAAAAAGTATAGCGAATTGAAAATTTCAAATTCCTCGGTGAGCAAATCCCAATCCCGGGATTGGAAAAAGGCTTCGGGATTGGATACCCTAGTGTGTACTCACACGTAGAACAGTGACGTAGCCTAAGCATTTGAGGCCCTTATGCAAAATTCACGCAAAGCACCCCGAAATTTGTTGTATTGATTATGAAGACAATTTTGCTCACTTTCGCTGGGCCCAAGGTGAAGTTACCATTCCTTGATTTGAATCTATGGTATTGTAATCTAGAAGTGCAAACGCTCAAGAGTTTCTTTTAAATTCTTTTAAATTTCTTTTAAATCAATTTGAATTATTCAAATATTTGCTATCCATGTCCGCTCCCAATGTGGAGCATATCTCCTCTTAATGAAGGTATCTCAACAGAAGTTTTTTTTCCTACGAGAACTGTTTGTTACTCAGTCGCTCAACCTCACTTTTTTCAAAGTGAGTAGAAGGGAAGAAGATAAGGCTAGAATAGGACTAGAAGTTAACTAATCGCTATTGCTACACCCAGTTATTAAAGAATCAGAATGATGGGAGGAGAAGAAGTAATGTGAATTAACATCACAAACACCCAGTCTTAGATCACAACTTTGAATTGAATAATTCTCAATTTCACTGTGATCTTACCAGAAATTGAACCCAGACCTGCGTGATTGGTAGAGCAAGCTCTAACCAACTGAGCCACAGCAGGCGACAAATATTTAATGAAATAAAAATTAATGATATTAAATAATTTGATATTAATTAATGATATTAAAATTCGCCGCCTGTGTGGTCGAGTGGTCAACGTTGTTGGCTTCAGCTATAGAGGGCCCGGGTTCAAATCCCGGTATGGACAGTTTTATAAATTGATTTTTCAATCGATTTATGAATTTCTGTTCAAAGGCATGGATGTATGTGATGTCTTGAATTCCCCCAACTGAGTAACAATCAGTTCTCGTAGAAACACTTCTGTTGAGATAAACTCCACTAGGAGTCCATATGCTCCACATTGGGAGCGGACATGGTTAAAAAAAAAATATTCCACTTTTTGCTTGTTTAATGTCATATTCATCCACCTTTCAATTGAGGTGTGATAAATGAAAATGATTTGTTCTTGAAAACATATCAAATATTGGTAGAAATAAACTTAGTCAAGTTAATATTGATATTATTGCTACAGAACCACTGTTTCAGGCTTCTTGATTGGTCAAATGCACGTCGTACTAATGCTCCCTTGAGATTGCGTTTAACTGTAATTTGTACTTGACTATGGCGGTATAAATAAGCCCTAATGGCTGTCATTGTAACTACACTAATGTTTGGGGAAGGGACAAATCACAACCCAAGTAATGCAACAAGCTTACTTGCTATTGATTTACTATGATCATCTTGCCCTCGGTGTCGTATTGTTTTTTAATTAGTTATAGGGAAACAATTTTACAATGGTACATGCAACAAAATTAATAATCAAACATTAAAGCTTACTGCAAGCATCCATTTAATTAGATAATCTCAAGTAAAATTTAATTAAAGATCGAGTCGAGAATGTAAACAGTAAATAAGTAGGAATTGCAACCCATAGTGAGTATTCATAGTTCAACAGTATTTTTGTATTGAAAAATAAAACAAAATCAAAATTTATATGCATAACCATTAAATATTTAGCGATTAATTGAAATATAATAAATTTACTAAACGTTGTATAAATATTGAAATTTATCAGCCTTTCGATGATGTATAATTATTTTATAAATGTTATTTATGAAAATCATTAAAAAAAATCACCCATTATGATATATTTTTGAATACTTTTATTTTATAAGAAATATCAAAATATTGGTTCTAATTAAAGGGGGGTGCAATGGTCTACAGTGATATATATAATTAAAAAGATTATGTTTATTATTAAGAAACATTCGTTACATTGATGACAAACGTCAAGCCGACAGAAAAAGAAAACATACACTTTTATAAACACAATTAAAACACAAACACTTTCTTTCTTTCAGTGGCATTTCAACGCTTGCCTGGAACCGGTTAGTTGTGTAAAAATAAACGCAGGAATTTCTACATCGTTCGACAGAAATCATACAGAAAGAATTTAATATTTTTTGGCTGTCAAGGAAATACAAAACATATGAACACGATGCAAATATACAAGGAAAAAATAAATAGGGCCGTATTAAAAGTACGCTGTAGGAAAATAATTAAATTTACCTCTCTGTCGAGTACAATAAAAAATACCGCAGAAAGCGCCAAGGTAAAGTAATACATTTTCGAGTATCTTTGTCACACAAATGCGCAAAAACGCAAATATCCTTTGATGTGACTTGCAGTAGAGGTATTTCTCTATTATAAAAGAGCCAGTCTTTTTACTCCGATGCAGGGTTGGCATTTTGTTAGACGAGACTTTTTTTCTGTTTTATATTATAATAGTCAGGTTGTATTTTTTGTGGATTTCGAAATCCTATGCGATCGCCACAATTATTCGTCAAAAAGACAAAGCCAGCATATTTTGTTTGTATTATTAAGGATAATATTGTCGCCTGCTGTGGAGAGATGGTTAGAGCTTGCTCTACCGATCACGTAGGTCTGGGTTTGATTCCCGGTAAGATCACAGTGAATTTGAGAATTATTCAATTTAATGTTGGGATCGAAGACTGGGTGTTTGTGATGTTAATTCACATTATTTCCTCTTCTCCCATCCTTCTGATCCTTTAATAACTGGGTGTTGCAATAGCGATTAGTCAACCACTAGTCCTGTTCTAGCCTTATCCTTTTTTCCTACTCACTTTGAATAAAAACTGAGGTTGAGCGACTGAGTAACAAACAGTTCTCGTAGAAAAAAAAAGTGCTGAGATACCTCCATTAGAATGAAATATGCTCCATATTGCGGACATGGATAAAAAAATATTGTAAACTTTATTCTATTCTATAACTTAAGTGAGGGTATTATTTGCAAGCACGGTCATTCCAAAATAGTTAAAAATAATACTTCATTAATTTTGAAAAACAAAATAATTTTAAAAAGTATTTCTAGTTTAACCATTACTTTGGAATGATATTTTGTATTTTAAAAAACCATGTTTGAGGTTGATTTCTAAAAATAATTTAAAATTTATTTTTATCTACTAAATTACATTCATGGTTCATGTCCCAACAATTTTCAAATGAGACGGGTTTGCAAATATAGCCTCAAGATTAGCTTTAATATCTTTAGTGGATTAGGCGGTAACGAGTTTTGCTTATTTGAGAGGCATCGTCACACGTACCATCGCAAAGTTTATGAATAAACTAAAAATTTCAAAATAAGAGTCCGGGTCTGTTTTCTACTAAACGCATGTGGGAGGGGGAGAAGGTAAGATAATACTAATTACTTACATTAGGTGTGGTAAATCGCAATGGAAAGAAATTCAACAAAGTTCATCCACCTATCTTGGTTAAAATAATATTTACTAATGTTTTCTTTCTATTAATGATTTTATCAACACTTTTAAATTTTAATCAAAAAAAATATTTGACATTACAGCTTACGCCAATGCTTCAAATATTTTAAAGTTTTTAAGTTGAAAGATCTTACGAGATATACTCGATGAGAATTTTTTGTAATTCACATGAGATTAACTCAAGGAGAATTGACGTCACAAGCACCCATGTCTTAGATCTCAATTGAAAAAAAGAAAAAATCCGATTTGACATTGATCTTACCGGGAATCGAACCCAGACCCAGCTGATCGGTAGAGCAAGCTCCAACCAACTAGACTACAGCAGGTGACATCATTATCATCATAAAATTTAAGCTATTCACACTTACCTCTCAATTGATTGTTACTTTATGGAGTATTTCAAAAAAAATATTTTTATCAAAATTGTCATCATTTTCTACGAAATGATTAGCTTACTCGGAAAAATATTGCTTTTTAGACATCAGACGTGTATTTTAAGTTTCCATAACAAGTATAAAACTTAAACAACGCAAACTTTACTCCGTTGGATCAATTTATTTACATTTACACCTTACGCGACTGGTTAATATATATCCCATTTTACCATTTGCTCTATAAAAAGTTAATGCTGACATGGCATACATATATGTATACACCTTAATATTTAAAAACAATTTTTTTTTGTAAATACTAACACATACTTTTTTTGCATGGCTTATTTTTTAACAATTTAAGAATAACACGGACATTTAATGGAGCCTATCATTCAATTATTTTTATTCACCGCATATTTTTAGTACGGTTTTTTTTCACGGCTGTTTTACATGAAACGTATCTCCCGTGTAGAAGAGGATTGAGTGTACATACTCGAAATTCAATTTATCCCAAACCAATCATAATGCGGCCAACGAAGAGAAAAAGGTTGTGCATGTCTGTCTAAAAATAGTTTTGTACTTTGTAAAAAAACTTGATTATATGCATAATAAATTGATCGTATCAATTGTAATTCCGGTATTATCGGTCGCCTAAATTAAAAAAAATAATATTTGACAACCCTATCCTGACCTTACAAACGAAAACTATTTTTTTTTTATTTTCATTTAACCAAAATTATAAAAAGAAATATGAAAACGCCAAGACGTTCATAACTACAGTCTTAATTTTATTATTAAACCTGCAATTTGGACTGTTTCTTCAAAGAAGCATTCCTTCTCCAAGATGAAATTCCTTTTACTCAAATCGTTGTAATATGAATGCCCAAATTGATATTGAATCTAGGTTTATATACAGTGTTTCTCCAGATAGAATTACAAAGGGTGCTTTGAATATTATAAATAATATTTTTTTTAAATAATCATTATTCATTGTTTTTGACACCAATTTTCAAATAAGAAAATTAGACAAAAACAATAATGTTTACTTACTTTTATCGTGATAAGCGATTTAAAACTAAAATTAACGCTATTTTAATTTTAATTTCAACCAATTTATTTAACGAACAAAATAAGTAAAACTGGAATATATCAGTTTTCTGTTCGAAGGCATGGGTGTTTGTGATGTCTAAAAATTCCCTTCCACTCTTCCGATCCTTTAAAAATTGGGCGCAGCGAGAGCTATTAGTTAACCACTAGTCCAGTTTTAGCCTTATCCTTCTATCGCTACTACTCTCTTTGGAAATAGAAAGTTGAGTGACTGAGAAACAAAAAGTTATCGTAGAAAAAAATCTGTTGAGACACCTCCATACATATACCATATGCTCCACATTAGGATCGGACATCGATAAAGAATATATTATTCCAGAAATCTCAATGCCTGACAACCTTGACTATAACTGATATCTAATATATAAAAAATGATGTTTGTTTGTATGTTCGTATTTTATGCGTTGCCACACCGTTCATACGATTCCAATAAAACTTTTTGCTTGCACTAGCGTGAAGCTTAAGCATATTAAAATTAGCTGACAGTAGGTCTTATATATATAAAAAAATGTTTGTATGTCTGCTGTACCGTTCATTTTGTCAACGTATTGCTTGCACTTGCGCGAAGGTTATAAGCAGACTACTTTTAACTTACAGTAGGTGGTGCGTGTGTCAATCGGCAGCAAACGTCAAACAGACAGAAAAAGAAAACATACTGTGAATCAAAAGCACTTCTATGAACACACTTAAAACACTAACACATTCTTTCTTTGAGTGGAATTACAACGATTGGGTACCGGCTAATTAAACATTTGGATACCAAGCGGACACGGGTGTCCGGAACATATGCAAGCGAACATGGATGTCAAAGACATTTAAAAAATCAAATACTTGGTATTCTAATAGAATATAAGCTATATTTTGATGAATATGTGTAGTTCCATCTATACTGAGTCAATATAGATTTTTAAAATATCAAATTCGAGTGTATATTAGGCAAAATTATTTTTCTCAAAAACACGCAGCATCTCTGGGACATATTAATGATTTATTTTCGCGGTATTCAATTAATAATAATAAAATAATCATACAACGCTTTTGAAAGTTCATTATAAAAATCAATTATTTCCTTCTCCTATCATTTATCAAAATTAAACGAATAGTTACGTCAGGAAACCATGACATTGCAAAAAAATGATGTAAATTTAAAAAAAAAACAACTTGTCAAGCATTCGTGCCGAGATTATGGTCATACCACTTGTGCAGGTTTCCATCTAGGGCCGGTAGTTTATTTAACCTTGGTCGTGTCAATAGCGAGTTGTAATAATTGTGACCGTGTTTGTGCGAATTATATATTTTAGAATATACATATAGACAGAGCTACATATCTTTATGGGAACTGGACAGAATCTAACATGGCTCGAATGCTTGAATATAATTTATTATTTCACATTTGTTGAATGGTTAATGTTTGTAAAAAATCAATTTACTTTAACAGTTAATAAATGAAAAGCTTTTTACGAAAACTAATAATATTCATGATTGATATTATTGTGATAAGTATGTCGAATTTTATTAGAAAATCACTGTTTTTATCAAAAAATATTTGGGTTTTAAAATATAAGATTTCGACTGAAGGTGCTTGGTGAAATTTCAAAATTAAATATGAATCGTTCAAATTATCTACATTCACACAAATTTAGTCACTAATGACCCGGCCTTTCGGCATCTTCATGCGTTTAAGTGCACGGATGAGCTTGAACTGACGTTTAGTAAATGGATGTTTCGTTTTTATATAAGAAATAAATGTATAATTGAGTTTAAATCCATTGCTGGCGAAAAGATTAAAATTTACTGTAAAACCACTGCCAAGGAACTTTATCGGTGTATAAGCTTACATTTGTATACATTGAACTCCCCATTTACACGGTAGATACTTTCCACGCGATACCGTGTAAAAAATATACTAACTAACACTCATCATACGCATTTTTAATTAACAATAATAATAATCAATACAGAGCCACTAACATCAAATTGATTGAGACTTTAATGCAGGTGTAACAAACATTTGGTAATTTATAAATAATACCCTCGTTTTACGGCCTAGATACGTTCCACGAAACTTGGCCGCAAAGCGAAAAGCCGTATAATGAATCAATTATTCTAATAAAAATTCATACAAATTCAATGGGATCGGTTTAAAATTTTTTAAATGTGTAACATGGTTTATCATTAAAAATGCATTTTATCTTTTGGCGTGTTAATCTCGAGACATTTAAGGGTGCAGCAGATTGCAAATATGTTTTAATGTCTTCTTTTTTATCGCGAATAGTTTGAATGGTAGATTTCGCAAGTCCAATTGCCTTGCAAATTTCAACAATTTTCTCTCCAGCTTCTATAAGACGTAATACTTCTAGTTTAGTTTCTAGCGTGACTTATTTTCGGCATCTCTTTTTATCAGTCTCCGAAGTCGATAATTTTTTCGATGAATAAAATTATAAAATAAGTAAAAAAAAATGTTCATACATACATATGTACTTACGTACCAAAAATGTCCCTAATTGTTTCCAATTTTTCCAGTTAATGTGTAACAATCAGTAATAAATATGTATGTACATAAAACACTCACATCGACATCGACATCGACAAAAAGTTTTTTTTGCAGTTATAGCGAAATATTTTAGGCCGAAAATCAAAAACGTGCCTTAATTGAAGAAGGCCGTTATAGCGAAATGCCGTATAAAGAGCGGCCGTATAGTTAGCGAAGTACGGGTGTAGTTTAAGTGAATGGAAGCAAATTATCTTAAACTTAAATGTACAAAATTTTGCAAATACAAATTAAGCTTAATTAAAAACAGACACGGTAGAAAATCTGTGATTAATTAAGATAAATTACATTATTTTATTGTCGGTTAAAGATAACGCACACATTAAAGAGTATGATAGTAAATATTAATTTTAATTTCTCTGCGGAAGAATTGTAATTAACAGCGTTGAAACTGTAAAATAGAATTACTCTCAACGCGCTACTTTATATGAAAGGCAGAAAAAATTCATGTTTTAAAAGTGATAAAAGATTATCAAAAACTATACAAGTTTATACAAAACATTTACTGTCAATAACCCATGTCAACCGATAATTATTTATGTATCGAAACAACACAAATTTTTCACAATCTACATATCGACTGTGGAAAGGAAAAAAGACGTAGCCCACAGATTTTTTTCGATAACCACAATGTATCAATCTTGATACACGTTCTATCAAAAAGATGCACGCTGCAAATGGCGAATTAGTATCTAAATTTAGCGTTAAAGTTTGAAAAATATGACCTTGTACATAATTAAAACCAAGAAAAAAGACGGAAATAAAGGTTTTTCATAGACAGTTTTTTAATCAATATTACATTGTGTCAATTAAACACCAGTTAAGAAGTCTCCGTGAACTTCAAGGTTGTGTATAATTCATAATTTGCATATGGCCCAAAATCATCGAAACACGTTTTTTGCGCCTCCTGTAAAATTTGATATGTGTGGGCTACGTTATTTTTCCTTTCCACAGTCGATATCTGAAGTAATATTTTTAAATTGTTTTCATTGCCTAAGATTAACCATTACATTTAAAAAAAATAAATATTGAAATTGCAATTGCAATAGTTTCAATGTGGCGTTCAATTTTTTTCTATTGGGATGTAAATTTGCAATAATTCTTTTGAACTTGTAATATTTATAGTTAGTTAAAGTTGATTTTTACTTTTTGTCGTTGTCAATGTTCCACTTAATCGAAATGGCTTAGTCATTAAGTATAAAGATTATAAAGTAATTAACATACATTTTATATTATCGATTGGTCCTATTTTACTGCAGATATTAAACAGAGAATTTATATAGTCATCTATTTATATGAGATAAAATTATGTTTTTATTATTTAATGATCGTCAAACAAGTAATTTTGCTTGATAAAATAGTGTAGCTATTAGCACACTAATCCAATTGTTAAATAAATTCAAAGAGTTGCATGTGACCAAGAGTAGAAGAGTAGAAATTTATTAGAATCACTAAATCTAGTAGAATTACTAATGCCATTATAGGTATTGAAAACTAACGTTATTTTGTATGAATTTTTGCAAGACTTCATTCAATTCATATATGCATATCGACTGTGGAAAGGAATAAGAACGTAACCCACACATAACAAATTTTACAGGAGACACAAAAAACGTTTTTGAATGGTTTTTGGCCAAATTCAAATTATGAAATATACCCAACCTTGAAGTGCCTTGAGACAAATAAACTGGTTTTAAATTGACTTTATCTGATAATTATTTAATATTTAAAAAAAAAACCTTTATTTCAGTCATTTTTCTTGGTTTTAGTTTTATACAAGGTCATCTTTTTCAAACATAAAACCTAAATTTAGATACCAGTTCGGCATTTTCAGCTTACATCCTTTTGATATAATGTGTTATATAAATTGTGATTATCGAAAAAAAACTGTTATGAAAAAATGGTGGGCTACATCCTTTTTTCTTTCTAAAGTTGATATGTATTTGATTTCTAGGGTACATTTCTTACTGAAGTAAAACACATCGCTTTATACATAGATTTATATTCAGAAAAATCACCTGGATACAAATAATTTCAATTGGAGAAGCAAAAGGGAATAGTATATCTTCACACAGTTTTTAATTATTTCAAACAGTCTTGTTTTGCATCTACAACATTTTGCTTCACTGTCGTTGACAGGTTGGGAGCCTTAGCTCTGAAACATTTACGTAAATAATGATGGTATTTACTTACAATAACTCTTTTGCAATACTTACGAGTAGCGTAATTGAAGACATTTTTCCACAAATTGCAATACTTTAGTATCATCTGCATAATACAGTAATTTAATGTCAATTCCTTTGAATACACACTCAATCAATATGTTAGTACACAAGGGCTGTGGAGTCAGAGTCGGAAAAAAACTAACGACTCCGACTCCTTCTTTATGTGTTGCGTATACAATAGCTAGCGTTGAAAGTTGCACAGCATATTAAATGCCCGAACTCATTAAAAGGAGAAAAATTCTTTAACAAATAAAAAGTGTTTTTTTAAGACTACAAAAATCAATGATTTTTTTTTCAATTCTTTATCAAAATAATGAGATAGAATACTTATATGACGAATTCATATCCACCTTACAAATAAATTTAAATGAAAAGGTGTAAGCAACAATTGACATTGAAAAGAAAATACCAATTACATTATAAGTGATTCTAAAATAACACAAAATTAAAATGTTTAATACATCTAACATATAATTAAAGTCATCCAAGATTGATAACTTTCAAGTGGTGACTGAAAGTTATTACAAACATAATTAAAATTTGGGAATTTTTTGACAAAGTGATAAAATGCTACATCAATAAAGTGAATAAGCTTAATGATAGTTTCCTGTTTTTCTTATCAGTTAACAATGCTCACAATCTGCGAAACCGGTCCTGACCTATTAAATAAAGTGGAATAAAGTACAAAGGAATATTGTGTTTTTATAAATATAATGCCTTTCCACCAAGTTTTGACAGTGAACACCCTAAAAGTGAATGTAGTTAGTTGTAATACGTAAGTAAACACACTATTAGAAATCCAAATATATTCGAAAATAAGCAAGTTTGTCGTTTTGATTGGTGAAATACTAACTGCATGTACTAGAACAGGAGCTTCTATCTGGAAAGAATTTCTCCCTGAGGGGTAATAGAGTTCCAGAGGGGAAATCGTTGAAAAAATAGTTTTTTGTGTTTAGTATTATTTTTTTATAAAATTATTTTATATGCACATATAAGACATTTTTGAATACCCTGTAAGTCTACTGAAGTTTTTGTTTATTGAAATATGTATCAGTAATTAGTTCTCAATCTCAATAACAATACATGAATTATTACACAATACATATTAAAAAAAGTTTTAACGCTGCGTATATGGTTATGCTATTTTTGGAATGATATTTTGAAAAATTGTGAAAAGGGGGAATGGAGCGAATAAAGTTGGGATCACCTGAACTCCGTGGTGGGCTGCCAATACGTTAACAAGGGGCTCGATTAATCTCAAGGAGTGTTTTTATTAGCACTCCTATGAAATACAGAAATTACAGTTATATACTAATTTGAGCTGAGAATATTGTTTTCTCTTAAATTAACAAGGGGGTCGCCGGCCTTAGTAAAAAATAGCAAGGGGCTCGCGCGAACCCCTCCGAGCTCTCTTAGTCCGTCCGTCCTTGCCTGCACAAGAATAAGCGGTAATAATTGTAAACATTGAAGACCCTTTCAAGGGAGAAACGAAAAATTTCTTATTATTTGAATCCAAAGTGTTGGAGTCGGAGTCTTTTTATTTTCAACGACTTCACAGCCCTGGTTTATACATACCGGAAAAGGTTTATCGCAGGGATGGCGAACCTATGGCACGTTTGAGAATTTTGATGGCACGCGAACGATTTCCGAGTTCAACAAAAAAAATATGATTAAAAAATTAAAATTTTGATAAAATTATCTCTGGATTATTAATTTATTCCGGTTAATTAATTTTCAAATGATGTTATTGTAATTTTTAAGATTTTAAATAAAATTCAGAAAAAAAACTTTTTTATTTTTTCTATTTTGTTACTTTTTTTACTGCTTGGGCACGCCACACATTCAAGAAATAATATTTGAGGATTTTGAGGCCCCAAAAAGGTTTGCCATCCCTGGTCTATCACAAACGTTATAGGTACATTTAAGGGCTGAGCACCTATGTGCTATGTATATAATAAATACTGCACACTTACTTGAAAACAGGTGTTAAAATGATGCAATGGAAAATTTACTAATGACACTTGGGTGACGAAATATTTTCAATTTCTAGAATATACCTAAGTTAAATACAATATAAATAGCATAATTACAAATAAGCTAACCGTTGGAATGTGTTCATGCTAAATACTTGACATTTATCACTTTTAAGGTGTTCACTGTCAATACTTGGTGGAATGGCATTATAATAAAAATAATAAAACATTTTTAGTACTTTTTCCACATAAAATTTATTAGATCAGGACCGGTTTCGCTCATCGCGAGCATTATCAACTGAGTTGATAATGCTCGCGATGAGCGAAACCGGTCCTGATCTAATAAATTTTATGTGGAAAAAGTACTAAAAATGTTTTAACTTGACATTTATGTTTTAAAAAATGTCATCCCCATACTGTGTTATACATCTGTGGGCAAAAAACATGGTAGTCCAACCGGTCGATCCCGAAAGCTTTCGTGAATTTCGAAAAAATGTATAATTTAAATATAAAATATACAAAAATACAAAAATTGAATTATTTTTTAAGCACATATCTATCTAATGATAAGTATTTCGCATTCAAAATAAACATTTCTAAGTTTGAAGAAGGGAAAAAACTTTCTTATAAGAATCATGTTAGAAGTCAATCGCGAGAGAAATTAAGATTGAAAAGTCGATCCCAGGGTTGGTCTAAAACATATAATTAAATATGACATAATAACTACAATAGAAGACAAGTCAAATCAGCGTTGCTAAATTATATTTAAAAAAATATATATTTATTTGTCCAAATTACACTTTCATTTTAAATGATAAATGAAGGGCCGGATTCGCTCATGACGATCATTATCAACTGATATATATTAACACAGTGCTATTTATACAGAACAAAATAAAATAATTAGGGCATAAGAAACAATTGGGAAGCCAGTTCAATTCTGTAGTGACTGCTAAGAACAGCACCCAGCTCCAGGAAATCCTCAAGAGTAACACCGAAACTCTCGCCGGAAAAGTCAGCGAAATTGCCAAGAGTCTCCAAGAACAGCTGGGCTCCACCACCGGCGAAGTCAGTAACGTCGTCAACCAAGTCGTTGCCAAGCTGAACGAGACCATCACCAACCTCCAAACCCAGAACCCCGAGATCACCAATATGGTCGAGGAGTCCCAAGAGAAGTTGCAAGAGAGCTTAAAGACTGTCGTCGGAGAATTCGACAAAGTGACCAAATCCCTCGCCGAAAACAGCAATTGAAACAAACATTAACCGGTTGTCTGCCAGTAACGTGTTAACACGCCAAACAATTTCGTGCTCGTAAGGCCGACCATATTAAATGTGCGTGCTTATAGACAGTACTTGAGACGCGGCTGAAAGGCTACAAGAAACGTATTTAATAATTTAAAAATATCATGCATATAGTGACATCTCTTTGAATCATAGTGTGATACATAAACTTAAAAGATATTGTTTAGTAATCTATGATACAACGATTTTAAAAAAAGCTTTTTTGTTGTGTTCAATTTTGTTGCTAGCATGGCTATAATGCTTTGGCGGTAATTTCCGTATTTGAAACGTTTTTCGATAAATGATGCCGGAAATGACCTATCTTGTATTTATATGGTAAGTGTTTGTAATGAACTAATATTATATATCCAAAAAGTACATATTTATTAAGTTTTATTTTTTGAAAGAAAATTACGGCCCTCCATGCACGGCCATATTAATACCGCACGGCACAGATCAGGTTAAAAGAATACATTCTATACATACAAACATAAGTAAATGGAATGATGCAATGGCTTCAAAAACAATTTTAACGATCTTTTAGTCCCTATGACACATATTTTTCTTTATTGAAAACATCAATCAGGTATGTTAAATGCCTCGAAATAAATATGAATGGGAATGGAACTTTATTAAAAAATGGCCTTTTAACATATTTTTTATCAGTGGGGTACCGTTAACGTCATTTTGGGCCGCAGGCTGACCACCACTGTAATTCATCTATATCTACTGATCATTGTTGTTCGGGTATACTAAAAAAAAGTTCTTTTAATGAAGAATACGCGATATTATTGATAACATAACAAGTTTATTTCCGCGCGGGTGCGTCATAATTTTCTTTCAGAATGTGAGACCTTATTTTAACGGCCTTAAAAATGCTTTCTAGTTTATTTATCAAGTACGCAAAATACTTTCGTTCAATTAACACATTTGTCCATAGACATAACCTTATCAATTTGCGATCTTTTTGCATACTTTTCTAGAGTCGAATATCGTCTAGACATTTTGAAAAAAAAACATAACTATCTGAACAGAGCATTGTCATGATCTCATGCATAGTACAAAAGCCAATGTCAAACGACGTGCACTTTGTTCAATTAAATGCAAACTCGTACATAAAATAAAACTTCGTATGTATTTTTTTTTAAATTTTCGTCAAAATATTTCTCGACGCCTTTGCGTCATTTTAAATTATGGTTTAAAAGGTTTTTACTGTTATAAATATTTTTTTCGATGTAAGTTTTAAATGTTGGACTTATTCAAATATCGACAAATATTTATTTCTTCGACGTACGTCAATTTCTATTATGGTCATAGGCACAGTTCAACAAACAAAAAAAGTATTGTAGATAAATTATAGTACAGAATTTGACAAGAGAAAGTTTTTAATGTTTGAATTTGAAGTTATGAAACGTTCGGTATGATTTTTTTTTTTTTTGAATTGTTTGAATTTTGTACTTTTCCATGAGTTTTGTCGCTAACGACCCGGGTTCGCCTTTCGGCATCTTCAGGCATTCCAAGTGCACGGATGTACTTGAACTGACGCGTAGTAAACAGTTTGTATCGTTTATAAACAAAAATATAAGTAGATCACTAAGTAAAAGGCTATTAAAATGTAAATTAGCGAAAATTAAACCTTTATAATTTTAAATAGATTAAGTGGGTTTGTTATAATTATGGGGATTTTTTGAAAATATTAATGACCAGATAATAACATAGAAATGTTTAAAATAAATCTAGGGTTTTATCCGACCTATTATTGATGAGTTGATTTGTTTTTAAGCCTTTGAATTAAAAACTATCATTAAGCATATTCACTTTATTAATGTAGCATTTTATCACTTTGTCAAAAATTTACCAAATTTTAATTATGTTTGTAATAACTTTCAATCGCATTCTGAATTTATTAATCTGGGATGACTTTTTAATTATATGTTAGATGTGTTGAACATTTTAATTTTGTGTTATTTTAGAATCACTTTAATGTAATTGGCAATTTCTTTTCAATGCCAATTGTTGTGTATAACTTTTCAATTTTGTATAAATAGCGTTGTTAAATTATATTTCTTACCAGTTGAAAATGCTCGCAATGAGCGAAACCGGTCCTGACATATTAAATAAAGTGGAATGAAGTACTAAGGATTATTGTGTTTTTATTAATATAATTTGAATTAATATTTAATGATAGCAAGTGCTTGAATTATTAATAAAATGACAATTATTTAAAAGGGGTACAACAATGGAGAATTTGGTAGATAATATTGCTCGTTTAAAATTGGCAAACTGTTGAGCTGAGCTCGATTAATTTCTAAGATTTCTTGGTAAAATAATTTAAACTCGTTCGTTATGATTGTGATTTTTTTTTTATCAATGTTCTCTCCCATTGTGGATATGAATTACTTACTGTTATTTGTTCTACGAGAACTGTTTCTTACTCAGTTGCTCATCTTCTTATTTTTCGACGAGAGTAGCGATAGAAAGATAAGAGCTAGGAAGAGATTATACGAAGGGGTTAGCATTGTGGGCTTCCGTGCCAGACGTCACAGATTCGAGTCCTAGTACGAACAGCATTTTTTAGATCTTCCGTTCGAAGCCATGGGTGTTTGTAATGTCCCTTCCACTATTTCCTATACTTAAACAACAGGGCGTATCGATAGCGGTAAGTTAACAGCTAGTACTGTCCTAGCTTTATCCTTCTATCCCTACTACTCTCTTTGAACATGAAAGGCTAAACGACAATCAGAGATTAATAAAAACACAATAATCCTTTGTACTTCATTCCACTTTATTTAATATGTCAGGACCGGATTCGCTCATTGCGAGCATTGTCAACTGATAAGAAATATAATTTAACAATGCTATTTATACAAAATTGAAAAGTTATACACAACAATTGGCATTGAAAAGAAATTGCCAATTACATTAAAGTGATTCTAAAATAACACAAAATTAAAATGTTCAACACATCTAACATATAATTAAAAAGTCATCCCAGATTAATAAATTCAGAATGGCGATTGAAAGTAATTACAATTTTTTTTATTAATATAATGCCTTTCCACCAAGTATTGGCAGTGAACACCCTAAAAGTGACAATCAGAGAGGTTGGGCGACTGAGTAGTAATCAGTTCTCGTAGAAAAACTTATGTTGAGATACCTCCATTAGGAGGCTATATGCTCTACATTGAGAGCGGACATAGATAAAAAAAAATGATTATTATTTTATGATAATATGGGTGGGAGGGAATTTTTAATTATGAAAAATACATATGGCTTCAAACAAAAATAGATATATTGTTTGAAAAAAATACTTTTTGAACTGAGATAGAGGCGGACAAGGTTCACTCTGGACTGTAGCGCAAAAAAGAAGAAGAAAAAGAATGCACTCGTTCCTTTTTATATGTATTTTATGAGTGATAATTAAATCGTTGTATTATTATTTGTAACTGTCGAATTTTTTTTAAACTTCAATATAAAACCATTTGTCTATTTTGTATTAATAAGTGTTTTTAAATACCGTATCTTTTTTCAGCAGGCAGTGTTTCTCGCTGTTAATCAGTTTATAAATGAAACTTGGCATAATTAATTCTAGCTCGTGTGAAAAAAGTAAAATGTTACTCTATTCCGTATTTCCGATTTGGCCTTAATTAAATACGCCTTTCGTTGAAAGAGGTCTTAATTAATTGTTTGAAACAGTTTCGTTCTTTTCTCAGTTTGAGGATAAATAAATAAAAGCTCAGCTCATTTGCCTGTTTAATTGGAAATATAAAATCAAAATAGTTCATTCTAAAAACGGTGCAACTAGAGATTCTGAAGTACCGGAGTTTTCAACGTCCCGGGACTCGAGGAGTGATAAAGCCAAACTCCCGGGACTTCCCGGGACTCGAGACTTTTATTTCCCCGTCAATAGAGTTATAAATTTACTAAAATTAAATATTTGTATGTATGTATAACATAAACTTGTCACCTTTTGAATGTTTTAAATATAATTTTTAATAATTATTATTTTTCTTACGTAATGAATATATAAAATGCTTGCAGTTGATTTTTTACTAAGGAGGGATGATAATGTTACATTTATTGAAAAAATATCAATGAATTCGACTGCAGTCAGGAGTAAATTTATGACCGTAACTTCACAATACAGATTTTGGACCTTTTTTATTCTATTAAGACATGGTATCTTTGTATAATAGTGAAAAAATATTTGTAAATAAAACAACATCAGGTATGAACATTTAATTTTAATATTTGTCTTTGCTACAGTTATATTTTGTATACAATTACGTTTTTTTTGGGCTCCCCTCATATACCTGTTTTCATTCAATACAAATCAGTCCTTTTGAGGGGTTTTTAACCACAAGAATTGTTTTTAAAAAAATAGAATGTACAATTTATTAGCACATTTTAAATCACAGTCTAGATTCCCGGGACATTTTACAAAAAGTCCCGGGACTTAAGACGAAGAAAAACCCGACAAGTCCCGGTACGTCTCGACTCAACACAGTATAAAAACATTTACTACCTTGCTTTGGTAAATGTCTCAAACTGATTCTTTAGTTTCAAAGAATTTCTTCAGGTAATCAGTTTGTTTGGCTTTGTAGTTGTCATTATCAACTAATTACTGTGTATGTAAATTAATCAATATGTTCACACTTGCCAGAACCTGTGAATTATGAGTAGTAGTAAAAAAAATACAAACTAATGTGTAGCGCTACGTATCGACAATTTAATATTCACTTCAACTTAGCCAACATTTAACCTTTCCCAAAAAAATGCACACAAGTGATATCTACGTTTACAATAAAATTATACTAAAGCATGTTGGTCTGGATAATAATTAATAGTTACATGAATGACAAGATTTTCTAGTTAAAGTTAAGCAGTTTTGAAATACTTATCGGTATAGCATCGTATCAATTTTGTTTGTTTATTGCCACTATTTTGAAAACTAATTAAGCGCATATTATTACATATCCATTGTGCACTGACGTTAACAAATATGTCAATATCAATATTAATACTTTAAAGAGCGCGGCAGAACTTTTTTTCATGGGCTTATTAGAAATCCCAATTTTGATTGCATTTGCATGCACAGTTCAAAGATCCAGTGGTTCAATACTAATTAAACTAATGTCACAAAAATACGCCAATCTAATGCTACAAAAACATGATTATACTTAATGCTGAGTGCGAGGAGAAAAAATACTTTCAGAAGCAAAACGCTCCTCTATACAGAAATTTCTCGTCCAATCATTGTGCACATCTTTGCACTGATCCAAAATGGGATTTTTCTCGCCGAACGATACAAAAGATTCTACAAAGTAAATCACTAAAAAAATATGTAGCGCCTCATAACACCTGCGCATCTCACTGTTTTATTAGAGATTTAAAAAAAGCCTATCGGTTACGAACTCGTTCGTCAAATCTCCCAAAAGTTTCACAGCGAGGTAGGATGTTTTTTAAACCTAAAGATATCTGAACTCCGTAATTATGACGGGGCAATTCCAAAGATTCGTTTTAGGCGATTGGATTTTTTTAATTTGACTCCTAACATTATGAAAATAACGTTCCTCGATTAATTTCGTTATGGTATATATGTATATAAATAAGTATGATGTATTTAAACACCTATACACGCATATGGCATCCACGTAAACTGATTTGTGAGTTGATTACATCTGAAGCGATCACAAGCAAAAAATGCAAGTAACAAATAAAAAGCGATAAAGGAGATCCATGAGAAATATACTACACAAAATGAAAAATATTTATTTTCACACATTAAAATAAGATGAATTGGATGAACGTTTAAAGAATAGAACATAGTTTCAATCGTTCGTGTATTATAAAAACAACGTCTTGTCCACCACACTTTTTTTCCGTTTGAACAGATACAGTGAGCTAAGAAAATGAAATAAGGTTTTACTAACGTTGAAGCCTTTTGGAAAATGTCGGCATCCGGTGGAATTAGCGACATCTATTATTCCATCAGCAAAGTGCAGCGAAAACAAATACCAAGCAGGGGTAGCTAACCAGCGCCGTGCTATGGTTACGTCACGCTCATCATTTATTCACGTTGGGTGTTCGCTGCTCGCTCTCAAGAGCGAGTTCCAAAGGTTTCGCTTACATATTATATTGTTTGAAATTTGTTTAACAGTAATCATGTTATACGAGAATAACATTTTATTTGACATTGATAGTTTTATTTGTTCAAAGTAGATAATAGGTTGTGACTCATAATTGTATTTTCTTTGCAGACTTATTGTATGCAATCAATCGTGACTAGGGAATCCAATTCCGAGCCTAAATGTTGATCCCAGGATTTCGGGATTAGAATGTTTCGATCCTGGGATCCCAGGACTGGTCCCGGGATCAGTACATTTTTTTTAAGAAATAAAAATTGATAATATTGGTGAAAAATTAATTAAACAATTTATTCTATATAATATAACCAGCTGTGGGCTGCCAATACCTCACCAAAAAGCTCTCTTAATCTCAGTTATTCGCGATGTACAGTTGAATGAATGGACTTTTAAATCTTAGTTAATATGCATAAATTATGTAAAAATACGCAATATAACGTAAAATGATTAACGTCCATAGCTGAACAAAGTTTCTACCTACTTCAAACTGCAAGATTGAAGAGTTAAAAAATACAAACATAAAAATGAAATACTAAGTAATTTAAATATTATTTTAAACTATGCTCAAAGTTAATACAATTTCATCAATAGTTTCACCATTTAGTATACGGTTTTAGTGTGCAAAGAATCAATAAAACATATTTTTATAATTACCACATCCGGCGACAAGTGCTTTTGTAGAAAAATCATTTTTACAATGAAAATAAAATTAACATTCAACAGAAATAGTCAAAGTGAGAATAGATTTTTAACCCTTGCAGTAATATTAGTTGAAAAATCTTTTAGACAATATATTAAACGAAATGTGGTTATTGATGACTTTTGTTAGATCGAATAAAATATTTTTTAAAAAAATAAAGAAAATAAATTAAAAAAATATTGTTCTCCTCTCCTCTCCACACGCCACTTATATTTATCATACTGTTCATATAGAAACTGTTCAAAATAAACTTTAGTTGACACGTGTTTTATCACAAAACTAACGTACATATAAAAATAGAACAACAAATCACGCAAAACAAAGGCTGTCATTAATATCTGATAAAATTCATTAAAGTATTGATAAGAAAAAATATTGAAATTTGAAGCTTGACAATAAATATCGTTTTTGTTATCTTCAAATGCATTCAACTTTAATTTACTTAAGTATGATTGGTTTCAAATTACCTTTCCTTCAGCGGTAATTGCTATCGCAAAGGATTTAAAATGAGCTTTGTTTATTGTGTGCGTGAACATCCGTTTAACTTGAAAACCAACACATTTCTGTTTGATATGTAAATCAATCCCGAAATTTTCGGGATCATATCTTCTAATCCCGGGATTGAAATGTATCGAAAAATGGACGGAATCCCGGGATTGGATTCCCTTATCGTGACTATTATCATGTGCATAATGAAAAAGATTCGTATTTTATAATATTATTGCAGTAGCTTTTGATGATTGACATGTTTAACCTATGTGACCAGATGTCCCGTTGTCACTAGGACAGTCCCGTTCTCAAGCGACATGTCCCGGTGTCCCCTAGCACAACTTCAGGACGCGGAAGTGTTCCGTTTTCGAAGAGAGAAAAATTCACAGTAACAATTAAAATGAAAAGCGCAAAATCAAAATCCTGGCGGTAGAATTTTATTCATTTTTTGAGAAAATTTTCCTTTTTCCGAAAAATATAAAACCAAATAATTGTTCATGTATCAATTCCCGTAAGTAATTTTTAATAATAAATAAAACTAGCTGTAAGCCCATTGCACTCAACGGCAATTCTAATTAGTTATATTTAAGCAAATAGCGAATTCCACTAAGCACCTTCAGTCAAAATCTTAAATTAAAACTGATTTTTACTAAACTTATGAATTAAAAGAGGGTTATTAGAAATATCAAATAGATGTTAACTACGAGAGACTTTTTGTTACAATTGTACACCCTTTTTCTCGGGGAAAAGAGAGACAGCAAATAATTACTTACTAATGCTACTAATGTAGTTACTAAATACGTTCCACATTAGTAGCAGACAAGCTTGATTCAAAGCACATATGAGCCTTTGAGAGGTGAAGTGAGCCAACTGGTAAAACGGTAAAAAAACATTCTTCGACTTTTAAGTACAGTCTCGTCTTTACTTAGTGTTTTGGTGGATTGCATATTATTATTTTACGGAGATAACAGTATGTGTATTAACTGAGGTTACTTTAAGTTTTCGATACTTTCAGATATGCAGAATATTACAACGCATCTTACTTATTTTTTTCTAAAACACAACTTGGCTCACTACACCTCTAATGAGTTTATATAATGTTGAAACGCTTTTTTTTTAACGTATATATGTATATGTATACCGTCAGATCATCTTTAGTCAATCAAGCATGCAATTTCAACACTTAAGATAGTTTTGTTTGAATACACATCATTAAATATATTTTTCAAAAAAAATTCGAGCCACTCATTTCATTCATTCAAAATAACGTGACTCTACGGCTCCGACTCCACAGCCCTGTTTATAAATATGTTTTTTATTAGCCAAAGATTAACTCACTTAAACATACATTCCACCTGGTAAAAGTTTTCAGAATTGCCTACAGAGGTCAGTGACTGTATTAAAAACCTTGATAAATTTAATGGCGTGTATACATTTATACGTATGTTTACAGTGGCTTAGCGTTCATCATGTCGACGGAATGCCGGTTGAAGTGACAAAACATTGCCGAAAGCAAAATAAGAACACCAAAACCCCACCGTGTTGGATTTGAACTCATTCAAACACGAAAAAAAGATCCCCACCTGGAAAACGAACCAAGTACCGCCGAGTTATTAGTGAAGCTTTAGCCAGACCATGTTTTCAGCAGGTTTCAGCAGTCTGCCAGAAAGGTAGATATGAAATTTTATATTTTTTTGAAATGCCGCATGCTCTGTACAAATAGTTAACAGTGCATCATAGATTACTTATAAAGGTAAGCCTTTTGATATATTTTTTAAATAATCTATTTTTACTCATTCAATTTTTCAACATGATTATGTAATTATCATAGAGTTTTCTATCCTCCCATCCCTGCTTCTCGTTTTTATTTTTAATATATATAATGTAAGAATATTAAAATTAAAATCATTTGTACTTAAACAAGCTTTGTGAAAGTAAGATTGTCTGAGGATGCCTCTGAAAAGGGCGAAACACGTATCAAAGTTAGGGTTGCGAAGTGTTCTTGATTGGCCGGGATTGTCTTGGAATTGGAATCGCTGTCCCGTATCCCGGACGATTAGAGAAACTAAATTTTTGGGTTTTTGGATTTGAAAGTCTCGGAAGAGCTAAGCAAAACAAGTCTCGCTGGTATTTTGAGCATATCAGTAAAATCCTGGGTTTTCGGATTCAAAATTCAACAAATCAAACTAATGTCCCGGTTCACTTGCAAGAAACCTGGCAACCCTGTCACAGTTAATAGCAAAGCACTTAGAATAATCTAAGTTATTTTAAATTTTAATTTTAAATGAACTTCCACAAAGTTACCGCTGAATCCATCGAAAGGCATACACATTGTATAGAATATTAAAGTTATCAATAATGGACCATTGAATTCCTATCTGCAGAAGTTTTTAACATCAGTAAAACAAACATTTCTTTAGTAATTATTGTATTGATTGTATCTTGTTCGTATAAGAAAGCAATCCTTCTCCTAAAGCAATGAAGCCTTCACTAATAATTCAAATGAATGCACATATTTTTCTTCTATAAGAGTTAGTCATTTTTATTAAAAAGAAGTTTAAGTATTTTTTTTTGCTATAAAAATTCTGTGTTGAATTTAAAACACGATAAACGTCAATGAATCGAATAAATAACTTATTTCAAACTTTCTTATAATCTCATAATCTTCAAGAGTATCTTGACATAATCATTTTTTTTATTTAAGACACATTTTCATACTGTCTCCATATTATGTAAAGGTTTGTATTTCAATTAACTTTTTGACTGTATTTAATGAAAGATACTCAATCGTCATTATTTAAAAAAAATAACCAGTATAAGTATTCATCCCAAGGCCAGTTTAATGCTAAAAACCAAATATTTCTTTATCTTATCACCACACTTTATTTAAAGAATAATACAGTAGCTTGTACTAATTCCACCTTTATTTAATATTAACAGCTTGACGAGCATTTTTAACTGACCAGTAAATTAAATAATTAGTACAAAATGAGTGTTGTATTATTTTGGAGAGTTTTGACAGTTAAACTCTAAAATTATTCTAATCAACGTTAAAACTATTTCCAAAGGTTACCATTAGTATGGAAGCTCACATTTTTTAATTAATAAAATGAGATGTTAAGATGAACTAATCAGCGATCTGTATTTTTCATAGTTTAAAAGTATATTTTGCATCTTAAAAAAGTGTAACTTGCTGTGCATATTTAAATTAACAATTTCTTTTTTATAACTACAAAAAACAGTAGTCTTAAAATTTGCGATTTTATCATAACTCGATTAATGCAGAATGTGAGTTATGGTTTTAAGCTACTAATATGCAGATTTCATTAATTTTCCTTATTGAAATTAAATTACTTTTTCATTTTCAAATATAATTATTTATTAAGTAATATATTGACTAATCTTTCACGTTCTGTCACGCGCATCAACAATTTTACTGTTTAGTGCCTAGATATATGGCGAGTTTTTTTTTACAAATACACTTTCATTGCGCTATAGCACATTCAAAATAAATGCAGAGTTTTTTTAACTGTTTTTGTTTACACAAAAAAAACTCCAGTTATTTTAACGTAGACCGTTTTTTCAACATATTTACCGCCCGCCGTAAATAATCACTATAACGTACACAGCGTCACTTTTAAATCAATGGACCGGAAATAAACATTAAGAGATAACTACAAATTCTTTAAACATTAGTTTGTATAGTAAAAAAATGATAGCTTTAAAATAGTGTGAACAAAATGTTATATTTATTTACTCTTAACAATTTGCATTTCATTCTGGGATACTGTTTTTTTTAATAATGTCCATATTAATACAGAAAATCAAATATGAAATTAAATGAAATAAGTGTATATGCAAAAATGTTCTGTGGCAAGTAAAAAAATTATGCAATTCTTGGTACCTATTTTATTTTCTGTATTCATATTTTGATTGATCACTTAAATATGAACAAAAAACTCCAACTATTTTACACTCTTAAAACACCACAGAGAGTGACTAAATAAGGTCTAAGCAATTGTCAAAAATCTGTTAAAAAAATGTTTGCGCTTCCGATGGAGAATATTTGACCTCTTAATGGAGATATCTAACATAAATTTCCTATACAAAAACTGTTTGTTGCTCTGTTGCTCAACCTTTGAAAAGAGTAAAGATAGAATCTTAGGGCTAGGGCAGAAAAAGTGGCTCTAACTTCAACCTTTAAATTTTAGAATTGAAAGAGTAATAAGGAATTTTTAGGCATCAAAAAAATCCACTCCATCGAAGAGAAGTCGATTGAAAGAAAATGCTATTAGTATTTGGACGTGAACTCGAAAGATCCGTCAAGGAAACCAACGACGTTAACCACTGCGCCAAAATTACGTTGAGCATATAGTATACATACTTTATACATACTAAATCAAAAGTGTTCATACATTATTTAAGGAATATGAATAAACATCTTTATCGAATCAAGCACGATTCTCATCTTGGTTATGAACGCAAGTTCAAAAGCTCGTCGAGTAAATTTTATCTTTTGGTTGTTTTTTTTTACACATATTTGTATGCACGATATATGCTTTTCATAAGCCACGAGTGGAATATATGAGGTTGAAACTTATTGATGCCACTTATGAGCATCTTTCAGCTGAAGTAAGATATGCAAATTGCATTAAGTGTTCATCTATGAAAAATAAACGACTCGGTTGTGGTAGCTAGACGGCTTACTGTGGGATTGAGTAGTGGGTCCGTCAATTATCCACATAACTCTGGGACAGTAATATATTTGTTTCCATGATTACCCGAAAAAAAACAAATCTCAGAAGCCTTTGCTTCAGTTTTGCTGTTTTTAACAAGTCTAACTATAAAAGAATGTCCACTCCCAATGTACAGTGGAATCCCCAATAACACTACCCCAAATTACGCGCTGGCTTGAAATATTCGCTGCAAATCCCCTACTGTAAAAATTTGTACTGTAATTTGTAAATTCTTTTCAATGTCAATTGTTTATTCAATCTTTTTATTTGAATTTATTTTTGTATAAATAGCACTGTTAAATTGTATTTCTTATTAGTTGGCAATGACCACCATGAGTGAAACTGATCCTGAACTTGACGAATTTTCCCGCTGTGGTCCAGTTGGTAAGAGCTTGCTTACAAAATATGTAAATTAAGTACAAAGAAATATTGTATTTTTTCTTAAATAAACGATGATTTTTTATAGTAAAGTTTTTTTATCAATTTCTTAGTAATTATAAAATGCTAAAAAATCCGTTACCTTGGTTAAATTTTGCTGTTGAAATTAAAACACCAAAAAATTATAAATCCTACGATATAAGTGTTCTTTATTTATTTGCATTGGACTGTGTACACTAAAAAGTGTTGTCACCCTACGGCAAAGGAACGTCGGGGTGAAGTAGAACCGCTAAACCTGTTTGTATTGCATTCTACTTGGCCGGTGCATCGTGATTCGATTTTGTATTTCGATTTCGAGCAACACCCACAACCTACCCCAAACTCCTTTCCCACTTGTGTAATTTTATTTTTGCGCAATTTAAAAAAAAACACCATCGCTGCATGTATCCCTTAATTCAAGGGGAGAATATTCGTTTTCAAGCAATAAGCTGGGCGAACAATTTTCCCCATACGAGTGGCTGTGGGAAAATTGAATATTTAAATTGATAAACAGGAATATTTTTATTATATTGGAAACATTTGACGTTATATTATACACAGTGGTGGCTAGTGACAAAAACATCAGGGAATGCAAAAAAAGATTTATCTAATAACCTAAATTTGAATCGTTAAAATTACGTACATTCACCCAAATTTTGTCACTAACGACCCGGGTTTCGCCTTTCGGCATCTTCAGGCGTTCAAGTGTACGGATGAACTTGAATTGACGCTTAGTAAATGAATGTTTCGTGTTTATTAGTAAATGTATCATTGAGCTTAAAGACATTGCTGGCGAAAAGGATAAGCCCATGGTAATGCCCACAGATTTGAATGGTGAGTAGTTTTAAGAATTATATTTATTTTTGTTTGTCGGAAAAAGTTTTATGATTATATTTATATAGGGTATAAAAGTGGAGAGCCAGGCATGTGTAACATTTCATTGAAAATCGGAAGACTGTTCAATTGCGCTCTGTTTATTTCTAAAACTTTCTGGAAAAGAAGTTCATAAGCGTCCGTATTTGGGTGCAACATCGTTATCCCTTGTTCCTGGTGGAACACGTGTCTTTCTGAAACTAAGTTATAAGCAAAAGTAGACGTGTCTTTTTTCAATCTAAAGGCTGCCATATGCTCTGATAATCTCTGGTATTCTATTTCCTTTCGTAATTACCTAAGATCATAAATTTATTATCCGCTTCGTAGGTTATGAAAACATTTCGACAACGCGAACATCAATTTCCGACATTGGCGATATCAACTTGCTGTTTCTCTACAATCTCTTTATAGTACTTAAATAATACTTTTATTATATTAAATAAGTGATGGGTATAAATATGATTTTTGGATATCAATAATTTAGGGAGTATGTAAATGGAAGTGCAACGCACTCTTTGCGCATATGCTGGAACCGCCCCTGATTATACACATCGAAATTTTTAACAGATTATATTTTCAATTTTTAAAGTAATTTCATTGAGAAAACATCATTAATAAGAACGTCAGATAGTTAGTACTAAATGTTTTGTGCATTTCTTCAAAGCCATTATTGAGTATGCAACATATAGCTTATTTATGTTTTATAAGATTAAACATAGTTCTGATCACGGCACAAGCCAAAAGGCATAATTTTTTTAGAACTAAGCTACCATATAATATTGGAGTTCTACAAAATAAATTTCAATTAAACCGATAACGTCATACAGTAATATAAATTTTTTGGAATCGGAAAGTAGCCCAATGCACCAGGTGTATATATTATATAAAATTAGTACTCACTTCGAAAAAAAAATGTCGAGCAACTAGCTAACAAGCAGTTCTCGTAGAAAGAAATAACGTATGAGTTGAAGAGTATTCACTGTTTTAATATTTGTAATTAAAAATAATAAAAAAAAAAACAATAATAACGGTACACTTATTGTTAAGATGCAATGAAATACTCTGTATAACAAGGCCATGTGACAAGGATTTAGAAGGAATCTCTTGAAAAAAAATAACAACGCGTTGCCAAGGGTGACAGCCATAAATAATTATGTGTTTTTGAAGAACGGTTTACAATGTAAAGAAGCTTAAAGGTTGCCGGAAGAAAAGTCATTTTTCTGGCAGAAGTTGCCAAATAACAAAAATGAGAAAAAAAAAGATTCTTTGACGTATTGATATATCTTTGTTTGGAATGACTAAGTTATTGTATTTGTTATACCTACATGTTTTCCAGAAATATATTATTATTCCATGTTCACTCCTAATGTGAAGCATATTGCCTCCTTATGGAGTTAACTCAACAGATGTTCTACGAGGTCTATTTGTTACTCAGATACTCAATGTCTACTAGGGTTGTGAAGTATAGGTTTAGAAAAGTACTGGTGGTTGGCGTAAATTTAGGATTCGAATGGTGAGGAAAAATTTTAATTATCACAAACATTGATGCCTTCGAACAGAAATTGATAAATCGATTAAAAACATTACTCTCCGTACTAGGATTCAAGCCCCTGAGGTCCGGCATGGATATCAACGACGTTGACTACTGTGCCATGGACCCGATATAGGTTTGTATAGATAATAACCAACAGTGCTGGTGGTAATGCATGCTATTGTCCCTGTATATTATTTTTTCTCACAAAGGTATTAATTCATCTATATTTTGATATTAAAATAATCTATTCCACCTAAAATATTCATGCAAGAGGCTGTTTCATAAAAGCTGTAATTTTTAATTTTCCGTTTACTCAGAACTTATCAATCTATTACTTACCAGATTTTACTAGAAAGGTGACGAAATCTAGATACAGTGGAACCCCCAATTACACTACCCTGAATTACGCGTTGGCTTGAAATATTCGCCGCAAATCCCCCAATTGCACTGCCGCATTACATTGTTGTTGCTACGAGACGGTCGTCTGTGCGGCGCATACAGTCAAATGTTGGCTAGTGTCTGTGTATTCAACACGTGCCAGGCTATTACACGTATAGCCGGGCGACTGTTTGTATGTTAGATTTTGGCTTGCTTTGCATTTTATCACTTAGTAACTAAATATTTTGTCCATATATTTTTTTTTGCAAAACTAAGGGAAATCTTAGTTTTGCATTTTTTGTGGAAAAAACCAAATCCCTAATTTTGTATGAAATTCACTGCTCCAATTAAAGTAGCTCGAATTAAACTGTCCCGACTTAAGTGTAAATTGAGGTTTTTCTGTAAATGTATATTTTTTGGTATAAACAGAGACATACTAGGGAGTCCAATTCTGGACCCTTTTTGAGATTTCAAATTCACAATTTTTCAATACCGGTCTCCCAGTATTCATTCGTCATAAAATTGCTTGAAATCGTTCCCGAAAAAAGTAACAGAATCGAGAAATTGGTTGGGATCAGGGGATTGGATGCTTAAGTTTTTTTTCCCACACTGATTTTATTTTTTTCTTAATACTATTTTTGTATGCGTTTTTTTTCTAGAATATTAAGGTAATATTTTCTAGGCTTACTATTTTTGTGAGCTCAAGTTATTGGGCAATATTGCACCCTTATTTTTATAGCATGAATATTCTGCACAGCATGCAAGAGAAAATACGGTCTGGCACTTTGACAGCCATACCACTTTTTTGGTGTTAGTAATGCCAAGCTATCACACAAATGAAGACTCGTGCTTATAAACTAGCTGTTGTTATTCAAATAAAAGCGAAAAATATCAACAACTTAAATTTTAACCGCGACTTAAGTTTTACGGATTATCATTTTTAAGGAAAAGCTAAAGTCTAACCCAGGGGTTAGATTTCTCTTAAGGCCGCATTCATTTTTCTGATTCGATATAAGACCGCAGTAAACATTGACTAGGGAATCTTTGGCCGGAAACAGAACTTTACGCTCAGAATATGTCAGGAATTCACGAATTTACATAAATTTACAAAATTAGCCAGAAGGCCACACTAAAGTAGCCAAAAGGCCGCAGGTTCCCCACGCCTGGTCTAACCGATAAAATTCAACCAAAATTTAAATTTACTTTCGATTTTGATACGCAGCTTTACATCGTAGAAAATATGTGATAATATGAGACCTCGAGAGGTAAAGTTAGCCAACTAATAAAATGATAAAACTATTTCATCACGTCTTTACTTGGTGTTTTTGTGGATTGAATAATTTTATCATCCGGAGATACGTTACTGCACTTTAACGATACTTTAAGACGAGTAGAATATTACAACTCGTCTATTTTTTTTTCTAAAATACCATTTGGTTTACTTTACTTTTAATAGGCACATATGTAAAATGGATCAGAGTGAGAAAAATAAGTTGAGGTCATAAAATCATTACTAGTTTGTAAGTCTCTTTATAAATGTATGATAAAATAGCCTGCTTATTATTTTGTTCAAACGACTAAAATAAATACACTTATATTTGTTACAAAGCTTTAAATGTTTGGTTTTGTAGAAAAAATACTTATCCCAGCAGACAATTTAGTCTTGTCAATTATGAATTTTGATATTATTGGACAGACGGCAAAAAATATAAAAATTGTGGTATTCTTTCCTGACAGTGTTTCATCGTTAATTTTCTTAGTGCAAATCAGTTGCCATTTGATTTCATTTTTTTTTTGTTTTATAAACCTGTGTTATAATTATTGTTATGCCTAATGTTTCAGTGAAATCCGTTCTGGTCTTTTCAATTTTTTATTTTGTCTGATAGACGGTTTTTATATAATTTTGTGTTGAGTTTAAAATATCAAAGTTTGTTTTGAAATAAAACACCCTAAATATGACACCCCCAAATTTCCATGCGTTCCACCCTTCGTGATGGTCTCTTAGTCAGCAATACTTTTCCCCACAGTCGATGCAGCCTCAAAAGGGTGATTTTTCTTTGGCTTAGCTAGACTCAGACGAATGTGGCGAGTGAAAAGTTTAGCTAACACTTTAAGAGTATATTAACTAATTATGTATATAAATAATAGAAAAAACTATAAACGATACAAAAATAATATTTTTTTGGAGTAATGCTCATTCTATAAGTCTGCTTTGTCAAGAGGATCCGATCTCTTTCTTATTGGCCGATCAATAGATTATTGTTTAAGAGTATGGGTGTCTCTAAGATTGTAATCATCTCTTACATATTAAAATCTATGATCGCAACGTAAAAAGAAAGATTGGTTCACTAAAAGTGTAGGAATTTCAAACCAGTAGTGACTGCTTTAAAGTGGTTGAATTGCTACCTTATATTACAGATGTTCAACATATCCTACATTCTCCGTTTAATTTATAGTAATACAATCGTAGGAAGGGTTTTATTCTGAAAATTTTAGAAAAAAAAAGATAAATGATGCAAAAAGTACTATGAACACTTATTTAAGTATTTTCATATTCCCTTCCTTATCTTTCAATACTTTTCTCCTTTAAAAATGAGTGATTTATTGACTGTATAAAGAGCAGTTTTGATAATAACAACTATCGCTGAAATGATTTAATAATGTCAGTATGATTTACGCTGTGATGAAAAAAAACTGAAAGAATATTATTATGCATGTTGAAGATTTTAAATTGATTACAAAATACAATATTTCCTCGTAGCCTTCTGTGGCTTTCTTTTAATTTTCCGTACGATCAAGGGTCGAGCAGCGTCTGCGCTTTTTTTAAAAGCTCCAGTTTGCAACTTTTTGCGGCTCTGCGCGAAAAATACTTTGCATTCTCGACATGAATATTTTTCATCCAATAGGATATTTTCTTATCAATAAACTGATGAATTTTTCACTGAAGAACTGTTCGAAAAAATCGTAGATGAATTTCGGAAAAATATGCGAGAGTAAGTTACATTTATAACGTTATATCAAAATAATATTAATTGTTTAAAAGACACCGAACAATTTTGGGTAACATATTGTTCTGTTATATAATACTTATGAGAAAATTGATAGAAAACAATCATATCACTAATTACATACAATTATGTAAAAATTAGAAAAAGATTAATTATATTATAGTACGAACTAAAATAAGCCTTAATTTGACTAACGATTATACAAATTATTATTGCAGAAGCTTAAAACAAAACTTCCCTATCTGACGGTGTATGGATATAGTAACCTAACTTTTTTTGGACATGAGTGCTCGCTTAAAAATTTTGAACACCCAAAAAAATGTGTAACATTGTTTTGCTATTACGAAGCCAACACAAGAATTATGAGATTGTCAACCTTTGATTAAATTTTTAGAAATTAAATCTAAAAATAAATTATTATCACCAGTAGATTGGTGACACCACTTGGAAGAGCTTTGATAACGATCAACGTTACAGCTTTGTATAATTCGTTGACGTGAGTAAATTCAAATTTTTACTATTTTTTAAGCTGTAGTAACTCAGTGAAAAAAAAACAACGATGGACCTAGCTTGTACATGTGCTGAGGATGCCACAAGAAAGCCTGAATTCTTCTTGTGTCTTCTACCAACCGGATGGATTCCGCCGTCGTGGAAGGCCACTGATGACTATCTATATGATGTACTCGGCGGAGCTACGGGATGCTGGAATGGCATGGGAGGAAGCAGAAAGACTGGCAGGAGACAGAAAATCTTGGAGAAATTATGTGGTGACCTTATGCTCCGACTAGGGTGCGGATGTGTATAAAAAAACTCGGCTGACTTTCTTACCTGTTGTCTTTTTTTACTGTCTTAAACTATTTGTGTTTTTCACTTTTAGGGTGTTCACTGTCAATACTTGGTGGAAAGGCATTATATTAATAAAAACAATAATCCTTTGTACTTCATTCCACTTTATTTAATATGTCAGGACCGGTTTCGCTCATCGCTCATTAAGCATATTCATATCATTAAGCATATTCACTTTATTAATGTAACATTTTATCACTTTGTCAAAAATTTCCCAAATTTTAATTATGTTTGTAATTACTTTCAATCGCATTCTGAATTTATGAATCTGGGATGACTTTTTAATTATATGTTAGATGTGTTGAACATTTTAATTTTGTGTTATTTTAGAATCACTTTAATGTAATTGCCAATTTCTTTTCAATGCCAACTGTTGTGTATAACTTTTCAATTTTGTATAAATAGCATTGTTAAATTAATTTTCTTATCAGTTGACAATGCTCGCAATGAGCGAAACCGGTCCTGACATGTTAAATAAAGTGGAATGAAGTACAAAGGATTATTGTTTTTATTAATTTGTGTTTTTGTCTTTCGCCACATTGAAAAAGCAATCAAACTTTATAATATAAATATATTATATTCAATGAGGTATTTTTAAATAAACCCAATGCTGCAATTAAACATCTACTACATGAAATAAATATTTAAGCAAGCGTATAAACCGTGTTATAAGATATCATAGAAAATGCATTTAGCGGTTCTCTTCGTGTTTAATTAATAAAATTCGAATTCAATTTGAGGATATTTGATGAGCTTTGAAGTTATAAATTGTGCTTAATTTTTGATATGCGCCCCATACCAACTACGAAGAGCTTTGAACCGTACGTGATCGTGACGCCGCCGTTCAAAAGTTTGCATCATACAAAACGCCGGAGCTTTTCTCTGACGGGAGAGCATGGAACTAAATTTGAATTTAAATTGGAAAATATTGTTTCTAAAGCATTATTACAATGTTGTGTAATATACCCTTAAAATGGTGAGTTGGCTTTTGTGTCATGGTGTGGGTTCTTGAATAAAAAATCCGTACATAGAAAAAGTATTATGATAAAAATCCACTTTCGTGAAAAGTATACTATAGATTTTTTTAAATCCATGCTCACTACGATTGTTGAGCAATTTCCTTCCTAGTGAAGATATATCAACATATTTATTTCGAGAGAACCGCTTAATACATTTTTGCTCAACCTTACGTTTTTTTGAAGAGAGGAGGTATTGAAAGAATATGGCTAGTGGTTAGTTTCTCACTCTCATTACACGCCGTTATTTTTAAATGGGAAAGGTAAGAGGTAATTTTTACACATCGATATATCGATTGAAAAATGCTGTTCATACAAAAATTCAAGCCCGTTTTAAATACAATCATCCTTTTTCAAAACGCTTAGTGACTACTTTTTTGTTTAAATTGAAAGTTGAAATTTACGTGACACGTATTTTGACAATTTGAGAAGTTTCTTCCGACTTTATGAAATTTAGATTTTTCCATGACGCATGTATTTACTTATTTACAATTTTAACTAAACAAAATTACATAAATTGTTCACAAGTTTAAGAGCAACGTGCACTTGTAGTGTTTTCAGCCACTTTCCACAGTTGTGCGCGCGCATTCATGCAAATGTGTTTTCCTGCCATTTAAAAATCAAATGACCTCGAAAGTTTCAACGTATTGTTGGCATTTGTGCCTACATAACCTTACCTAAATCGGTATTTTGTCTCTGCCTAATGCTAGTCGGTGAGTGTATACACATTTACTAGTTAAAGTGAATGTGAGTTGTAATGATCTAAGCTTAAAAGTAAAGTTTTTCAAAGCTTACTCAGTTGACTTTCTTGCCGAAACTAAAAAATAAATGCTTTTTAATTTTGAATTGTATTCTGTTATTTATTCATTGTTAAATTTTTAAATTTATTATTTGTCAATCTTATGCAATGGTTAATAAAATAAATAAAAAACCTAAAATGGTATTTAATATATAACTATTAATAAGTTATTGAATACATTGATAATATTTCACACATACACTAAAGCGTATCGATGGCTTAGTTCCATAGTACTACTACAAAAAATTGGTATTTTCGTTATAAAGCTTACCTAATTTTTAACACATCTTAACTGTGTTGTAAAAAAGTGATAATTATACTTAGTCTCACCTACTTATTGAATCATTAAGTCATTCATCTCAATTCAATTAAAATTAATTCATACGTTGATAAAACTACAAAATGATATTTCGAGTTGTATTTATATGGATTTGAGAGAAAAAGGTTCATACGCACCTATATATTTTCATAGTGAAACATCCTTCCGCGGATAGAAAACTAGTATTTCTAGTTGTACTTTTGTTGAGCTATAGAAGATATCGACTGTGGAAAGGAAAAAGGACGTAACCCGCACATATCAAATTTTACAGGAGGCGCTAAAAACGTGTTTTGATGACTTTGTGACATATGCAAATTACGAATTAAACACAACCTTGAAGTGCACGGCGACTTCTAAGCTTGTGTTTAATTGACATAATCTAATATTAATTCAAGAATTTCTCTAGGAAAAACCTTTATTTCAGTCTTTTTTCTTAGTTTTAATTTTTTACAAGGTCATCTTTTTCAAACTTAAAAGCTAAATTTAGATAATAATTCGGCATTTTCAGCTTCCATCCTGTTGATAGAATGTGTGTCAAGTTATATGAATTGTGATTATCGAAAAAAATCTGTTTTGGAAAATTGAGGGTTACGTCCTTTTTCCTTTCCACAGTCGATATGTATTATAATATTATGAGTAGAATAATTACAAACATAAAAAATGACTTATCGTTATATGGAGCTAGATCAGCTTTACTCAACCTGCGGCCCAGAAAGCTCTTATGTGCGGCCCAAAATAATTATAGTAACCAAATATTTTACATGCAAAAACCGCAGTACTGGCGTGCCGGCTCGACTAGTGACTGTGTGTTACGTCAAATCAGTCGCTAGTCACGTCGCCATTGTACATCATACATACATACATATGTATGTGCTATATTTACAGTTTACTTTAAATATGTTGCGGCTAACCGCTTACGTAGAGAAGCAAAAATCGGAATGCGGTCCGGTGAAACAAAAGGTTGAGTATGGCTGAGCTAGATCATCAAACTATTATCTACTCTTACTCTACGCTTTTTTAAATAAAAAAAATTCTCCCTTTTTCTTTCTATAATATACGATTTTATTATAATTTGAGTTGAATTGGAATTTATTCTCCAATTTACATCGTCAATTCTATATAAAACAATTTCATCGCGTTGCTTATCATTTTTTTTTTATTTAATTTCATTATTGTCTCATTTTTTCATTTATCACAAAAGCTTACTCTAAAATAAACTCTTTTTAATAAATCCACGGATGAGTAAAACAAAGCAAAGTCGAATAGCAGAGGCTTAACTCGGCGCAATTTTTTCAGCTTCGACAATCAGTCGCTCAAAGAGTGCGAGCTTACCTTTCCGGCGATTTCATTCTTTGCACTTTTTCACCTATTCTGTGGGCTTAACTCTTTCTGACGCTACATGAATTTTTACTTTTATGAAGCACACAAAAAAACAATTAAAAATAATTACTTTTTGAGAAATATATTTACTTGCTTTCTTAATGCACTTTACATTAAAATTTTCAATATAACACCCTCCAGAGACGAGAGCTTTTTTCCGATAAAAAAAATATTTTCTAAGCCATATTGAAGTCACGGATAACTTTTATTCCTATCCAAAATTTAAAAAAAAAAAAACGCAAAGTCGTTGTATAGAAACCCCGCATGACTATATGGTCATGCTCATCCTTTTATTACCGTGTAATATTGAGTACGGACAGTAGTAAGGACAAAAGTGACCTTATGGGCTTGCAAACATTCGGGGTTGAAATATAGCTAAACGTGATTTTTTTAAAAATATTTACAATTTGACCTCTTTAGATCAACATAATTTCAAAACAAATATATTAACAAAATAACTGTAAATAATTTTGTGTTTTTATAAAAAAATATCTAACAGTTTCAAAAAGTAAATTAAAAAAAACGGAAATTCAAAAAACCACATGTGCTTTTGGAGACCGTTCCTGTTCCTACGGCTGATGACTTACTGTAGTCCGTACCCTTCTTAACCAAATATGAGCAAAAGCAACGATATTCAGGTAGAAAAAGTATGAATAGTGGGATCAATAGACAACGGTGTTTTGTGTGACCATATGGTGACGCTCGTCCTTGGAGGGTTAAATATAATAAATTTGCTATTCTTCTTGTTGTGTTACAAAATGTACCACGTGTTTTTTTTCTCTCTGAGAAGCATACTCAGACAGAACATCGCAAAGTTTACAAATATACTGAAAATTAATTATAATTCTTAAGTTAGAAATTAAAAAAGAAAAGTCGAAGTTTTGACATTTTTTAATGTATGCAGAGAGGGGAAAAAGGTAAAAAAACTGATATTACAAAATATAAATCTCAATTTAAATAAATTCAATAATCTGGTTTCTCCTATTTTATTACTATGACAAAATTAGTTTAGAGAAATTTTACCAGAAAAATTCGAAAAAACTTCATCACAACCATGAAAATAGTTTTCGTATTAATTCACTTATGTAAGCATTTGAAATATTACTGTAGAATTTTTTTATTAGAACGTATGGCAGTTAAACGGTTAATTATATATCACATAATGACTAATGATAAAATTCGGACTTAAAAAACTTTTCTGCAACAATTATAGACCTTCTTCCAATTTTCAACATTTTTCGATAATTTATTTATGATTAGATGTATTGTTAATTTTTATGTAGTACGAGGAACTTAAAGTGTTGAAGCTACGTGGGAGTGCTTGAAAATGGAAAAATCTCGAATTAATACACGCGAATTTCGTTTCTCTTAAAACAACCGACGGGGAAACTCAATCCTAACTTCGTTCCGAAGCGGTGAATTGAGTAAATATGTCTGAAAATAATAAAAACTTCTGGTTGGGAAATTTTTTTCAACCGTCTCGTTGCATACATAAAATTTTGACAACTCTTGCCGGTGTGCCGCAGGCCAATTTTATTTTCACTCATGAAAATGGCTTACCCGAGCAGATTGCCAGCAAATATTAGCAGAATCGAAATAAAACACTCTTAGCTTATTTGACATTTCCACTGATGGCGTATTGAAGGCGGCTTTAAAATAAAATCAAATTTATCAAGCTGACATTTTCTAAAAAAAATCTTTTAACTATTTATAAACCAATATGGATATTGCATTCTATGCTCTTAGCAAATATAGCACGAGCCGTTGCGCCTAGGGCCTCTAATACCGAGATTCTGACCAAATGTACGATTTCATAATCCCGGGCAGGGCTGGCTCAAGGATTTCTGAGCCTGTGAGCGAGGTTGATTCCGGGATTCATTATAACACGCGAAGAAGAGCTAAAAAAAAAGCTTTCACATTTTTCAATAATTTCAGAATGTGTCGATTCGAAACTGTTTAAAGTGGTTGAGTTAAAACAATTCTTTGAAAATTATTTGGATTCCTGATATACTAAATATACTAAGTTAATTTATTAAAAATATAAAAAAACATTTTAATCAAATGATCGGAACCTGTTTTGCTCATTACGAAATTTATGCCGATTTACGATTACGTAAAACGCAATCAACTCCGTTGGCTTTCCGTGACAGTAGTTCTCACGGGTTTGAATCCTAATACGAACAGCATTGTTTTAATCCATTTATGTTCGAAGGCATGGATGTTTGTGATGTCTAAACATTCCTTCTTACCCGTCTAATCAGTGGCGGACTTCCCCATAAAGCGTGGGCTTGGGGCCTCCAAATCTTAGGAGCTTATTTAATATAACATTTATTATACAAAGCTCATATATTTTGATTCAGTTTTCAATAATTGCTATTATTTTGCGTAGGCTTTTTGAACGCTTTTATGTTGTTCAAACAATAGGGCCTCTAAAATTTTGTACGCCTGGGGTCTCAGATGTGCGTTACCCGCCTCTGAATTAAATTCTAAGATAACTGAGCGTAGCGAGAGAGACTAGATAGCCACAAGTCCTTTCATATCTTTATTCTTTCTACATATCCCTACTCTCTTTGGAAAAAAACGTACTTTTATAAAGCAACACATATTTATTTTAGATACCTCCTTTAAGAGGCTCTACGCTCCACATTAGGAGCGCACATGGATTAAAACATGTATTTTTCTATAGTTTCAAAACTATTTTCTATAGTTTGCTTTATTTACTTGTTTTCTTTTAAAGGCATTGAAGTATAATGATATTACACTGGAAAGAACAAATAATATTTCTAAGAAGTAGTATTTTTAAAAGCGAACTACAGAGGAGATATTTTTTCTACACAGCTGTGTCAGCTTGTATGTAGGCTTGACGGATTGTATTCATAAAGCTACGTATTTTTTTTAGGTCATCGAAAATTGAAACACATAATTACTATTTAATATTTAAAATACTGGCCAAAAAAAATGGTGAAGCCTAATTTTTCGTTTGCTCAACGCAAAAGTTTTAATCGTTTAACTTTCTTTCCTCGTTCCCGCTGACAATAATAAAATAATCACAAACAACGGGAGGAAGAGAAAAAAAAGGGAACAGAAAAAAACTTTATGAAAAATGTCGGGTGTCTTTTCTTGATTTTGTGTCGGTCGTATATTTCGGCCTCTATTTGCTTAATTCAAGACAATGGAAAATTCGCGGTCCAAGAATTAACGTAGAAATTAGTCAGCTGTCTTGGAAAGTTTTAAATGTTTCAGATTGCAGATATTATTATTTTATACGACTTACTTGAGAAAATTTCTTGTAATGTCAAAAATGAAATATTTCAGCTTTCAATGTATATTTTGTACTAGGGCTTTTACAAAAACCGACTTTTGAAAAAAACTGGTTTTCGAATGTCAATATTGTCATTATTGTTCCGGTTTTATCTGATTTTCGAAGTTTTACAAAAAAATGGATAATTCAATTAAAATAGCGAGAAAAGGTTTATTTTTTATGTTGTTTATTTATATACATAATAATACACAACAATTAATTATTTGGTGTAACTCCTCAGAAAATACGATTTAAGAAAACACAAAGCGTCCACTGATTGTCCACGTTTTTTAACGAAATTTCCTGATATAGAAAATACCCTTTCACTGGGTAATGACGTGAGGCATATGGTCTTTAAGCCATAAAATAAAAGATTCAAATTTTCCGTCCTTTTGTTTAAAGACTTGTTTATGGAAAATTCGGCATAACCGGTTACGAAGTTAAAAAAATGATTTTTGAATGTCAGAAATTTAGCAAAAAACTGGTTTTTAAAACCGCAAGCCCAATTTAGTACTGACCTTAAAATGAAAATAATACTATATAAATATGAATGATGTTTTTAAAATATCAGGGAAATCTTTTAATGAAAAATTGTGGTATCATTTTCAATGATATTTGTTAGTAAATATACTTTTAGTGAAACTTTATTCAACATAAATTGTTCTAAGGAAACTGCTTATCACACAGTCATTATGACAGTAGGGGTTGAAGAATGAGGCTAGGAGAGGGTGAACTATTACCTGATATATTCCTTTGCCAAGATCTTAGGATTGGATGAGCTCAAGTAAATAATACATCCTTGCAATTAACGTAAAAAAAAATCGATTGAAAAAACACTTTATGAATTATAATACATAATGGAGGTCGAACAACTTAAGCCAACGACGTTGACCACTTGGTTACTAACCCGATACAAAATCCCCTATAATATATTTAAAACATGATTGAAAAGGGGTTTAAAGAAAATAATTAGACACTTTTCTATAGTATTTAAATTCAAATAACCCTTAATGAATCACGATAGTAATTTTGTCAATGTTTTACAATTACAAAGTTTTACGATCTTGAAATGTTAATACATGTCAAATATGAAAAGGAAAAATTACTTAATCCACAGTTGTTTTCGATAATCACAATGCATACTACTTGATAAACGTTATATCAAAATAATGTATGCTGAAAATGCCGAATTAGTTTCTAAATTTAGCTTTTAAGTTTGAAAAATGAAGGGTCAATGAAAATAACGATCAGGAAAACGTATTTTTTTTTAAAATTTTCAGATAAAATTAAGTTACCAGTTCATCAGTCTACATTTAATTTATGGTGGTGTATATTTCAACATTTAAATTTTGCCCAAGATCATCCAAAATCGTGTCTCCTGTAAAATTTGTTATATGTGGGCTACGTCCTTTTTCTTGTCAACGCTATTTTATAATACTGTAACGTTTAAACGTGATTTATACATATTTTTTTTACTGGTCACACTGAAAAAAGTTTTGAGTAGAAAAAAACAATGAGTGATTCAAAATAAATAAACCACTATACTCCAAAAAATATTAGTTATTTATGTGTTTGATCTTATTAAAACTTGTTTACATAATCAGTTATGAGCTATTCTGTCAATTATTGATGCAACAAGACTTCTTGAGAAAACATTTCCCAGTAAAAAAATGTTTTTATGAAGATTTTGCTACGATATTTTTTTTTAATATAAAACAGAAACTGAATCAACTTTTTAACATGAATATAAAAAAGTTCTTTGTCAATAATTCACATTTCATAATTTATAATTAATGATACAAAACAGTGGTACAAATTCGAACAACTTATAATGCAAATTTGATACACAGGGAAACCATGTTGAAAATTATTAGAGCCAGTAACCATAAAAGATTTCTTTGTTGTGTTTGAATATGGGCATTAAAATAAATTTCAATTGATCGCTGGCAATGCATTCTGACAGTTCATTGTGCGTTCAAATTTTATGATTTAATTTGCATTTCAGAGACCATTATTTGAATGCATTCATAAAATTTACCATTGCATTATATTATACATAGTACATAGTCATTGATACATTGTATAAAAACCTGTGCACAAAAATACTGTGGGACACTCATAGTCTAGCGGAAAAGGCTTCATTAAGACTTTAAGAGCCAAACTCCGGCTGGCTTTTTTCATGTATGCTTTGAATTTAATTATGGCGTAGCTTTTAGTCTAATCTTGTATTTTTTGTCATTATTTTCAGTTGACCTCGAACGATATTATAAACATATCGGTATCAAAAATATTTTGTAACGACTTTTAAATATTTTTATTTTTATCGAAATATCATTTATTTTTATTTTTCATTACCTGCAACTCTGTATTAACATTTATAAGAAATGTCTTTTGTCTAAAAAAAAATATCCATGTCCACTCCCTATGTAGAGCATATGGCCTACTAATAGAGGTATCTCAACATAAGTTTTTTCTTCGAGAACTGTTTGTTACTCAGTCGCTCAACCTCACTTTTTTCCAAAGTGAGTAGTAGGGAAGGAAGGATAAGGCTAGAACAGAACTAGTGGTTTTACTAATCGCTATCCCTACACCCAGTTGTTGAAGGATCAGAAGGATGGGAGGAGAAGAAATAATGTGAATTGACATCACAAACACCCAGTCTTCGATCACAACTTTGAATTGAATAATTCTCAAATTCACTGTGATCTGACCGGGAATCGAACCCAGACTTGCGTGATCGATAGAGCAAGCTCTTATCAACTGTGCCACAGCAGGCGACTATTATCACATACAATACAATTATCAATTTAAATAATAGGTAATACATTTAAATGACACTGTTCTACTGGAATGTCTATTCACTTTGACAGTTTCACGCTTGGGTTTTATTTTGCCGGAAGGAACAAACAGTGCCTAAAGATGTATTGGATCAGCTTTTTCGAGACGTTTTGTTTCCTCTTCTCAAACTTTCTTACATTACTCTATTTGATAGTTTCCTCTAAAACTAAAACTTACCCTTTTATTTATTATAACACAAGCGTTCTGTGTACAATCGATTAACATTTATTCTAATTCTTATAAAAGAAGCCAAATATTTATTTAAATTACGCCACTAATTAGAAATGTTTTCCCAGTCTCTTGAAATAGCATTGTAAATTGCCTCAAGAATGCCTGAATTCTGCTTGTCTCTCTTACCAACCGAATGGATTCCGCCGTCGTGGAAAGCCACTGATGACCATCTATAGCAGTGTTTCTCAACCTTTTTGGGGCCGTAGTCTATTTGAGTATCTTAATTTTTCTGTTGTCCATACCATACTATACCATTGTTTTATCTTCCTATAAAAATTCGAATTTAAAAATTTTAAGAATTTGCGGATTTCCCAAAATTACCAGCATGAGACCGTTTTTTTACCTCTTTCAAGAATTTCAAATCCAAAATCTCAGGTATTTACAGATTTGCTCAAATGAACAGCGTGCGACCGTTTTTTAGCTCTTCCGGGAATTTAAATTACGAATTTTGGAAAATTTACCCTTGACCCCCTCAAACTGCACTGTGGCTCCCTTAAACAAAAATGAATCTCTGTGGCCCCCCGTTGAGAAATCTTGATCTATAGGAGCTACGAGACGCTGGAATAAGATGGGAGGAAGCAAGAAAACTGGTGGCGGACAAAGAATCTTGGAGGAACCATGTGGTGGCTATATGATCCTACTAGGGAGCTGATATGGAAAACAAATTCTAGTAACATCTACTGGTAAAAAATTTGGTTGTAGAAATAGTTTATTAAACAACACCTTACATAAAAAAAATGATGGATAGTCCAAGTTGATGAAATATCTCTTATTACGAGAATAATAATTAATGTTTACATTTAATTATTAATTCCGGATTTCGTGACCCATTAAATGAAGCCTTTCAAATATGTAAAAGAATAAATTACTCATTTTTTTTATTATTATCTGGTTTGACCAGTGTCCGTTGTTTATTGCATTACACCGTCACTTAAAATGCGCTTTTTCGAGCTTTCAGCGATCGCTTCACGTAAAAGCTTTCGACGACATACGGTCTGGAAAGAGCTTACGTTTCGTTCGACAAGAAAGCATCCTTAACTAAATCAATTTGAAATCGAAAACATGTTACAGCCAGTGGACAATAAAACAACTCAGTTCTTTCAGACAACGAGGTGTAGACAAATAACTAACAATACAAATATGTTAGATGTTTACTTGTTTAAAATATAAATGTTATTTCTACAAAAACATAATATGGTTCGATATAAAATTTCACAGACAGAAGTTTACTGCGCGGTTTCTTAGTGCTCATACAATAAAGAGTTTTGCTGTCTCCATATCGACTGTGGAAAGGAAAAAGGACGTAACCCACACATTTTGGGCCATTTGCAGATTATTGAATTATACACAACCATTAAGTGCACGAATACTTCTAAAATGGTGTTTAATTGACATAATCTAATATTAATCAAAGATATTGTCTAGGAAAAACCTTTATTTCATGATCTTAATTTTTTACAAGGTCATCTTTTTCAAACTTAAAAGCTAAATTTAGATACTAATTCGGCATTTGCAGCTTGCGTCCTTTTGATAGAACGTGTATCAAGTTTGATACATTGTGATTATCGAAAAAACTGTGTTTTACGTCCTTTTTCCTTTCCACAGTCGATATACAATTATCAAAATAGGTAGAACAACGTTGAATAACTTATAATATCGTAAATGTAAAAAATCTCAATTAACACAACAAGTGGAATAACAATGTTATCAAATCAAACTTTATATCTGTGTAGGGTATTCGGGTCACTACAGAAAAAGTTTTCTTAAATTCAACGTTTGATAAATGAAATAATTTTCATTAGCCTAAGAACGGCTGGTCCTATGGCGCACCGGTTAGCGTTGTTGGCTGCCGAGCCGGATCTTACGGGTTTGAGTCCAAGAGTCCGAGAGTGAACGGCATTTTTCGACTTATTTTCGAAGACATGATGTGGTGTTTGTGATGCCTCGAAAATTTCTTCCCACCCTTCCGATCCTTTAATAACTGGGCGTGGCGAGAACGATTAGTTCACCACTGCCCTAGCTTTATTCTGCTATTCTTACTACTCTCATTGAAAAAGAAAGGTTGAGCGATCGAGTAACAAAAAATCCTGTTGAAATACCTCCATTAGAAGGCCATATACTCCATATTGGGAGCGGAATACGTTGTTCGGGTGTCATAATTTGCCACCGTAAAGCAGCACAGGTAGGATGCAAACATTGAAAAATGACGTTTGGTTATAATTATGTACAGCTGTGTGTTTCAGGCAGTGTTAAGTGAAATGTTGCTCTTGCCATTCCTTTTTTTGTATCCATGCCCACTCCTAATGGAGGTACAGAATTTGTTTCCACAGGAACTGTAAATCAATCATCCTCTCTTTTTCAAGGAGCGTTGTAGGGATAGAAGGATAAGCCTAGGCCATGATTAGTGGTTTAATAATCGCTATTGGATCGGAAACAGTGGGAGGGAATTTTAAGACATCACATACACCCATGCTTTCGAACAGAAATCGATAAATCGGTTGAAAAAATTGTGCTCATACTGGGACTCCAATCCGTAAGATCCGGCACGGAAATCAACAACGCTAACCGTTGCGCCATAGCCGTTCCTAGGCTAATGAAAATTATTTAATTTATAAACCTTGTAACTAAGAAAACTTTTTCTGCAGTCTTGTGAGAATGTCAATTTTGACAGATTTATTGACGGTTTAATATTTTTGTTTAATAGCAAGCATTAATAAAATTTTAAGAAAATCTGCTCGTTTATTATGCATTTAATATTTAAATATTACCATATCGAAATACTTGTATTGATTTATTCGTCTGAATAATTGAGTATCTTGTTTTTCCATACCAGTATTTAAAATGAAATAAAATTACAAAACCTACTTCCATTGGATAATAATATTATAAGTCTGAATAAGTATCGCGCAAGTCTAATTCTCCAAAGACTCGTTTCTCTTTATATGACTTGAGTCTTGCTTATAATCAAATAATGGCGAAGTAACGTGTCGCATTCTATTACGTCAAGTCAAATGTTACACATTAAGTAAACACTTTGAGTAGAATAGAAAATGCCACTTGTATCACGAGTTCTGGAATGTAATTTATTCTTAGAAATATTGCGAATTGCTGTTTTATAGAATTCCAAAAATAATTCTGTTATTTTGAACTTCTCATTCGTTTAATTAATTTTGAACTCTAATTCATCATTTAATAATTGCACGTATTACTGAAAACAAAATCCGACTCATACATGTGTTAAAAAAATAACAAAAATACAATACGAGATTGAAAAATTTCGTGTGATTATTTAAACTTGTCATGAAAACATATCGACTGTGTTTAGGTAAAAGAAGTCAACCCTCAATTATTTTTAAGTTGTTTTATTTGATAATCATAATTTTAACAATTAAATATAGGAACCATTTTGCAAAAGTGCTTAAACTGCAAATGCCGAATTGGTATATAAATTTGAAGAAGGGCCTTTGAAAATTTCAACCACGAAAAAAGACCTTCGTAAAGGGTTTTCTGAAACAAATTATTAAATTGATATTACATTGAGTAAACAAAACATTAATGTTAAGTCTTTTTGCACTTCAGGGTTGTGTTTATTTAATAATTTGACTTTAGATCAAAATGTTAAAAAACGTTTTTCGTCTCTTCTGTAAAATTTATTATAAATTATGTGTGTTCATCCCTACTGCATAAACTCGGTCGATATTTAATCTTAAATTTGAATAGTTAAAACTTTGTACACACGTTTTGTCAAAAATGAAACTGGATATCGTCTGACAGTCAGTTCAAGTTCATCTGTGTTCTTGAACGCATGAAGATGGGGAAAGGTAAATCCCGGCTAGTTAGTGACAAAACGTGTGGATGTCTACAAAATTTTAATATAGAAATGCTACAAAAAAACTCAATGTATTTTATTGATTTACAATTATTTTATTAATTTTATTACAATTCAAAAATAAACGGTGATTTATTATTCTCTGATAGCGTTATACATCCACTGCTGAAAAAAGATTTTTTTTATACGTTCTCAATTGAAGTCCAATGAGCAACTAAATACAGTACATTTTGAATTGTAATCAGAAACTATATGGAAAGTTAATTATCAATTCTAATTAAGCTATCCAAAAAAGATAACTGTATTGTTTGTAGATAACTAGCTAGTTAATAGTGAAATCGTAAAACTGTACCATGAATTCATACAATGGAGTGTTTACTGACCAAACCGCATCGAAGTTGCAGCAATGCAATGTTGTTCAGTGAAAATTATATCTATTATATTTGTATTAGAATGGTGCTTTTGGTGGATACTTAGAGAAAATGCTTTCCATAAAGGGGCTTTCAATGTATTGATTAAAAATAAAATTTCAGTTAATATTAACGCTTTACGATTCGATTCCATACATTTAAACGATTTTAATTTTACTTACATGTGTATCGATTATATATTTAGCAAACGAAGACACCTTCTGTATATGCTTGAATATCTTAGTGCATATCAACTCTGGATAAAAGACGTAATCCACACATAGCAAATTTTACAGTAGGCAAATACAATATGTTTTGATGATTTTTGGCCATATGCAAATAATGAAATATACACAATCTGGAAGTGGACGGAGACTTCTCAACTGGTGTATAATTGACATAATCCAATATTAATTAAAGAAATTGTCTAGGAAAAACCTTTTTTTCATTCTTTTTTATTGGTTTCAATTTTTCAAGCTTATCTTATTTCAAACTTAAGAGATACATTTAGATACTAATTCGGCATTTGAAGCTTACACCCTTTTGGTAGAACGTGTATCAAGTTTGATATATTGTGATTATCGAAAAAAAGCTGTTTTGAAAAAACTGTGGGTTTGGTCTTTTTTCCTTTCCACAGTCAATAAAATAGTCTTTATTTGTCGATTTCGCCATGAAATAAAATATATTTATATTTAAATTTCCATATTTATTTGCATTATTAAGTATCACTTTTAAGGTGTTTACTGTGAATGCTTGTTGAAAATATATAATATTAAAAAATTATACTGTAGTGTGCTAATTCTACAATTGTTTATTACGGTTAAAACTGATGTTGCTCATGACGAGCATCAGTTGGAAATGATGTAAATAAATGTGGAATTAATTAATACAAAAGAGTATTTTATTTTTTGAAAGTCTTATATGATTTGGTACTTAAACATGTCAACTATTTCATCATGATTTAATAAAGCAATAAGACAAAAATAATAAAAATTGTTGGTTGCACCCATCTTTACATAGAGCAAAGGGTTGTTACAACAACATTTTGTATCAGGCTTGGAGGCTTCACTTCTCTTTGATGGTTCTTCAGGGATGTATACAGTGGAGAGGATTATCTGAAGTGCAGTAAAGCTTAACGCACACCTACCTGAGATGCAGTTTCCACATTGATAACTTTATTTTGTTGTTTGCATTAAGCCCGTATTAGGAATTTAAATTGGGCGATTGTTTCGGGTAAGCTCTTTGACTAGTGAATTAAAGCCGCAGAACCGGGTTTCAGTCGGATTGTTGGCTGTTTATTGTTTTGCATAACTATTTATCACGATTTAAAAAAATAGTTTTAATTGTTACAATACTCTTCATGAAAAAAGTTAAATATATTCGAGTATTCGGTTAAAATTAAATGATGAAAAAAAAAGTTGTAGTCGGAGTCGGAGTCATTTTTTTTACCCGACTCCACAGACCTGCGTATACAATTTCTTTCTTCAAACACATCTACCAATTTTTATTCTTCCTTGCAGTTCAGTTAATTTATATATTTTTTGACATCGGTGAATGTGGCGTCAACTTTGTGTGACATTTGTGTCAACATTTTTAGTATAGAATTAAATTTAATATTTTTGCGTTCGAACATGTGACATGTGTTTCCTCTTTTTAATATGTACAATCAGGCTTAACATCGCAAGGTTTACGAATAAATTAAAAATTGATTTATGTTCTTAAGTTAAACCTAAATTACAAAATAAAATTCTCGGCCTATCAGTTTATACTAGACAAAGGGAGGAGTAAGATAGAAACTTTTTTAAAATTACTAATTACTTATATCAGATACGCTAAATTTCTATGGAAATAATTTGAAAGATGGTAATCCCCTGTCTTATTTCAAATGGGATTTTTTAATAGTCCGTTTCTTTTACTAACATTGTTAATTTCTAAGAATTCCAAGCTATTCATTTTAAATCATGACTAAATCAACATTTTCTATTAAATAATTCGCAAACTCTGAAAAATTATTGCTTTTTAGACATCTAACGCAGTGGTTTCCAACCTCTATGTTACTGCGCCTCTCTTTGAAGAAAAAAATACCTTCGCGCCTCCCCATCCTTTATTTAATACAAAGACACGTTTTAAAAGGTAAAGAAATATTTTGGACTGTTCGCGCCTCTCTTTGTAATGGCTCACGCCTCCTCAGGGAGGTGCGCCTTCCAGGTTGGAAATCGCTGATCTAACGTTTTACTCAAGTTCTAAATTAAAGTTTCTACTTATCTGCCCAACATAAGCAGCTCAACAGTCATGACAAGTTAGGTGATATATGCCGCTCTGAGAAAATGAAAATATCGAATTATGTGGTATTTCTTTTCTTTCAACGAGTTTAATTGACTTTATATTGGTACCTCTTTGTATTTAAAACAGTATTAAAGAATAATACCCTAAACTGTAATAAAATATTATTGTTGTTTTTGGAATTGCACTCAGTTTTGCTCTGTAATACTAAACCTATTGCTTCACAAATGACCGCAAAACTGGTCATTACCCAATGCAGTTCCCGGAAAGTATACGGTAACAGTATACTATGGATTCATTAGGGGTTATCGGTATATACGTAATTATTTGTGTTATCGGCTATGCACTCGAGTATCGTATTCGAGTATGTATTAGAACTAGTGTTGGTTGTTTAATTATTACACAGTTTTACGAAAATCGGTAATATTCCATTACTGTGAGAGAAATCTAGTTGCAATATCCTTTAAAAATAATAAAACATTTTTAGTACTTTTTCTACATAAAATTTATTGGATCAGGACCGGTTTCGCTCATGATGAGCATTGTCAACTGATAAGAAAAACAATAAAACAGTTTTATTTATACAAAAGTTAAGTGATGAAAACAAGGTATGACAAACAATTGGTATTACAACCTAGCAAAAGAATTGAAGTAAAATACAAGGAAAATAAACTATAAATAAAAAGTTGAAGACGACTTAGCAATGAAACTATTATGACAAAAACCAATTAGGTATGAATTATCATTACCAAAGTAAAAACCAACAATTAGTGTATATAATAAATAAATCTTAATGTCTGTCAACCAAATTGATTGTGATTCTTGTGGAGCCAGGTATATTGGTCAAACGGGAAGAGCTTTTAATATCAGATTTAAAGAACATCTAGCCTGCTCACGTAAAGGGAATGAATTTTCTTCATTTGGGAACCATTTGTTCCTAAATAAGCATACATTTGATATCTCTAAAAACTTTAAAATCCTGCATGTTAACAATAAATCTTTAAAACTTGATAAACAAGAGATCTTAGAAATAAATATACATAAATTCTTGCCGGACTCTAATTTATTAAATGAACAGCTTGTATTTGCATCATCACCCTTGTTATATCCGTTTCATTAACATAATTCTAGCCTATTATATTTCCTTTTTTGTACTGTTTTATTTCTTTAGAATTTTAATTTTTTTTGCTCAGTTTGCTTTTATTTTGTAAGAATTGATATTGCCTTTATTTTTTTCGCAGGAATCAATTTTGCTGGATTGTACTCTATTGGATTTTCCAAACTCAATTTGGTTGACAGACATTAAGATTTATTTATTATATACACTAATTGTTGGGTTTTACTTTGGTAATGATAATTTATACCTAATTGGTTTTTGTCATAATAGTTTCATTGCGAAGTGGTCTTCAACTTTTTATTTATAGTTTATTTTCCTTGTATTTTACTTCAATTCTTTTGCTTGGTTGTAATACCAATTGTTTGTCATACCTTGTTTTTATCACTTAACTTTTGTATAAATATCACTGTTTTATTGTTTTTCTTATCAGTTGAAAATGCTCATCATGAGCGAAACCGGTCCTGATCTAATAAATTTTATGTGGAAAAAGTACTAAAAATGTTTTATTATTTTAATTATAATGCCATTCCACCAAGTATTGACAGTGAACACCTTAAAAGTGAGCAATATCCTTTGACTCGGTTTATGAAAACTTACGTGAAATAGTATTTCATGTTACTTACAAAATTCTTTGAACTAAAATATTTAGGGTACTCCGATTTAAGTTTTAAGATTTAATCATAACAGTGTAGAATTGGATTCGGTTCCAAATGCTGCATTTTCTACAAACACTTTTTTGATGAAATGAAATCAGAATTGTAACACACACATATTACATTAAATTGTATCCAAAAGATAGTATGCCATGCCTTTTTTAACCTAATAATAAAACAATAGCAAAAAAATACATTGGAAAATATTATGAGCCTTCTAGAGGTGAAGTGAACCAACAAGTAAAATAGTAAAACTATTTTTTGTTCATTAAGTACAATTTTGTCTTTTCTTGGTGTTTTGGTGGATTGCATATTTTTATTTTAAGCAGATAACTAACACTATTGTAATGTGTTTTAAATGAGGTAACAACACTTTTACGATATTTTATAACGTGTAGAATACTACTACGCATCTTACTTATTTTTTTCTATAATACCACTTGGCTCACTTCACCTTAAATGGGCTCATATGGTAATGTGCTAAATTTATCATGTTGGTGATAATACACCATTTTTTAAAAGATATGTAATTTTGAAAATTATAAGACAAGATTTTCAAATCGATATAAAAAATAAAAATATGTAGCCTTCTTATAAAGCCTGAATTATTTTTCAGTGAATTATAAAATGCACTTGTAATAAGCTTTCGCAACAATCTACCGTGAGAGTAATTTTGTCTTAGTTTTCGATACACAATCCACTTATAAAAGCAATATGTTTCAAATGTTATGCCGCCTGAGCTGATCTTGTATGAAGCAATATTGATATTGCCATATTGGCCAAGCGCAAGGGGCGCCCTGTTTTGCTCATCGTATGTACATACTGCTGTCACTACATGCATATATCTTACGGTGATGCCAAGAAGACTCTGAGGTAAAGAGATTAAGCATATTTGCATATTGAATTTTGAAGCGAAATGTTGATTATGTTGCTTTCTTAGACGCGTACATATTTTAAATGATTGAACTTTAGAGACAGGGTTTTTGTATATTTGTAAACGTTCTTATTTATTAGCAATTTATTATAGTATAAGCGTATGCTGTGTCCTTAGTCGAGTGGTAGACAGTGTGAGCTTCGGTTGCGTACCTCACGAGTTCGAATACTTGTTCTTGTGCGGAGGGCTTCAATTTCATTTTAACTTTACAAAGAAGCAGGGTTTATCGAATGCGATCAGCTTCTTTTAAGATTAACCTCTAGTTCTGTCCAAGAACTGTCTTTATATCCCTTCTCTATTATAAAAAAACAGAGGTTTAGCAACTGAGTAGAAAGTTGTTCTCGAATTTATTTTTTTGAGAAAGCATGCTTATAACAAAATAATTATATAAGTAGTTTTGGCAAAAATACATTCAGTCCGAAAATTTATATTTTTATATATAATATAAAACAATGTTTTGTACTTTATTACTTTTAGGATGTTCACTGACAATTATTCGCGGAAAAAACATTATATTGAAAATTAGTTGATAATTCTTGTAATGAGCGAAACCGGGCCAGATTTTTAGTAGCCTTTTGGTTGCCGTAGAAAAAAGTACGTTTGTACCTAGCACGATTACTCGATACGAATCCTTCTTCTGGTTTTAGTCTAATACATCACAAGGCGATATGTCTGGTAAGCAATAAAATATGGCGTAATAATAAACGAAAGGTTGTTCTTTCTTGATTTATATATTAATTTGATCAGTTAATTATTTCTTTGTCTAATAAATAAATTCTGTAAGCCATTAATTTCAGATGCACCGGCGTTGCTTCAAACACGGTGGTAGTTGCAATATAAAATTGATCGATGACAACAAGAAAAGTGAATTACAATAGAAAAGCACTCTGCACTTGACAATTTTTGACATGTGAGTTCCTTTATTATAATAGGATTAAGTGATTTATTATACAGTGTATAAACTATGTTATGGAATAAAGTTGAAACAACATTTAAATAATAATAAAGTGTTTTAATAAAAATAATCCATTACAAAACTGACTAGTTTTTCAATGTTTGGGCAGGACAACTTTCTACGTGTAATATTACAACCATAAACTGTATATCCCACTCACTTCTTGAAGATCGTCGAATTGTATAGAATTAGTTTTAGTTTAATTCTGATGGCATTATGCACTTATACCATACATCTCTATGGATCAATTAACTAGTTAACCCTTTCAGAGGAAATCATCCACTTCGAAGTTTGTGTTGACTGTGATAATGGAAACGCATGTTTTGTCTCTTGAGTGTGGTTATCTTTGAAGATGCATTTCTCTGTAAATAACTAGCAGATTTACTGTTGGAATTAATTGAAATGGTTGCAGTGGAGACGCCAAGAAGGTAAGCCGATTGAATAGATTTCTAAGATGGACTTAAATCATATTGTCAACCTACAATCTAAGACGTTATAGATAAGTGTTGAATCTTTATAACAAGAAAATGTTTTAAAAAAAAAATCATGCGTACTTTGAAAATAAAAAATGACCGCTCCCAATTGAGATCATATTCCATCAGCATACTGTCAGAAAACGTAAGAGTTAAAAAATATATATTTTGAGTAATGAACAAAGACTTTAACTCGCTTTAACGTTTGAAAAAATCAGCTCACTCATATTACGTTTTTTTGTTTCGATGTTCAATGAAGACATTATAACTAATTCAATTTCGCAAAAACGAACAAATAACCTTTTTCTCTGTCTCCCGCCAATTTCTTTGTTTCCTACCATAACATGACAGCACATCCCTCAGTTTCGCCGAGTACATCTTATGGATACCACCCAACGGTTGTCCGGGATGCCGGAATCTCTCTGGCCGAAAGAAAAGTCAGGGAGGATTAAGGATTTCCGGAGGCATCCGCAGCACGTGATCCAACCAGTTCCCACGTCTCTTCATAACCAATGACACAACGGGGCGCTGTCTAGTACGTTCTTTAATCTCCAAATTACTCACAAAATCAAACCACTTCACCCCCATTATCCGATACAAGCATCTATTCTTGAAGATCAATAAACAGTTTTTCTAAATCTTCTTCAGGTGCCATGATTCAGTTAACTAGAGTTTCAGTTCAGTTCAGTTAGAACTTGCTCTTCCGATCACGCAGGTCTGGGTTCAATTCCCGGTAAGATCACAGTGAATTTGAAAATTATGCAATTTAAAGTTGTGATCGAAGACTGGGTGTTTGTGAAATCAGTAATTCCTTTTCTCCTATCCTTCTGATCCTTCAAATACTGGGTGAAGAAATAGCGATTAGTAAACCAATAGTCCTGTTCTAGCCTTATCTTTCTTTCCCTACTTCTCACTTTGAAAAAAAGTGAGGTTGAGCGACTGAGTAACAAACAGTTCTCGCAGAAAAAACTTCTGTTGAGACACCTCCATAAGGAGGCCATATGCTCCACATCGGGAGCGGACATGGATAAAAAAAAGAATGCAAGTGTTGATCAAATGGCATTTGGTTTTATAATATATTTTATTAATCAGTTACGAAGTTTAAGCCGTGCTATGAGTATTGTTGAGGATTACATAAAATGGAAATTTACAACCATAAGTGATAAATCTAAAATAAGGAAAACTTCCAAGACCAGTTTTAATTATTTATCCCGAAATTATTATTTCTAAGCATATCCTTGCCTTGATGTCTTCCCTTCGAACGTTAACATCGCTATGCCTTAAGCGTTCGCAAACTGAATAGCTGAGGCTGTGTTGCCTCACTGGAGCTTTCTATTCACCGTTTCAATCGATACTACATATTAGATCAGACGGTAATTAGCGACGTGTTAGGTATCTGCTCGACGATTGGCGTAGAGGTATTTATCGTAGCTTTGACGTAGGCGACAATGGAATCTTAAAACCTGTCTTGGCTGAATTAGATAGGCTAAAAATGGATTATTAAAAAAGCAGAACACTTCTTTAACCCATAAATGCATAGATGACAACGAAAAGTACATACTTTTGTTTTTGATTTTTCACAAAACGGAAATTGATTTTACTTTATTTTTATACCCAATGGTTTACATACTTACTTTTTATATTGTTTCAATAGATGTTTTGTGTACATGTGCTAAGCCATTATTGTCTTCATTTTAATATAGTAAGCTGGAGTTTTGGCAGCCATTGATTTTAGACCGTTTTTAATACAATTTTCACAATATAAAAACATGGTTCATTATAATAGCAGTAAGTAGTTTTAATATGCATTCAATAGTTTATAGTATATTCTAACTGTTGCCTTTTTTATCAACTGTATGAAAATCATAGTTTATGTCTCTAATGCATAGGTGTTTTTTTACGAGTACTAAGTCCTTATGGATAAAAATATTAAAAAAAAAAAAACTATCGAAAAATGTATATAAATATTTTTCCTGCAATCACACCCACCAATTGTATTATATCATTATAAATGAAAAAAATATTATTTTTATTTAATCTATTAAAGTGTTTAGTATAAAAAAATATTTTTGTACTTCAATAGTGTGGTCGAGTGGTCAACGGTGTTGGCTTCAGCTACAGAGGGCCCGGGTTCAAATCCCGGTACGGACAGTTTTATAAATTGATTTTTCAATCGATTTATGAATTTCTGTTCAAAGGCATGGATGTATGTGATGTCTTGAATTCCTCCCTCTGACCTTTCCTATCCTATGAACGAGGCGTATCGACAGCGATTAGCTTACCACTAATCCTGTCCTAGCCCAATCCTTCTATCCCTACTCTCTTTGGCAAAAGAGAGGTTGAGCAACTGAGTAACAAGCAGTTCACGTAGAAACACTTCTGTTGAGATAAACTCCATTAGGAGTCCATATGCTCCACATTGGGAGCGGACATGGTTTAAAAAAAAAAAAAGACAGTATCTCCATAATAAATATATTCTTTGTAGAATAAAATTCACAGAGTCCGTAGTGCAGTGGTCAACGTCGATAGCTTCCGTAATGTACCTCACGGGCTTAAGTACCAGTACGTTAAGCTTTTTTTTCAATATTGGCAAAATAACCCAGATACCAATCATTTTCAAATATATTGCTAGTGACCACTCAACAACATTAAGTTGTTTTTTATGAGATTGCATTTTATAAATTTATATATAATAAGCATTTTAATTAGGCTCGTATTTTCCGGTCAGAATTTATATTAAATGGTCATAATAAATAGTCATAATTTAAATGAAACTAAAACAAACCTAACCAAAATTGTTAAAAAATATTTTGACCGTATAATATTTTTATTCTGATCAAAAAATTGATTTTAGTTCTGACCATTTCAATTGTTCCCTTTTTATTATAGTCAATTTAATGTCACTTACTAATTTTGTGTCATTATCAGTAAATTTCTATCATACTTTTATTACCAATTGTTAGTTACACCTTCAATAATTTTACTTTTTTCAGTATAACTAGGAATGTATCAATGTACTTGCGTATCAGTTGACAATGTTCGTCATGAGCGAAATCGGTCATGATCATAATCAAATAGGAGAACTAGTACAAAAAAGTGCTTTAAAAATTCTTACTTTAAATTGAATCAACTCAAATCTTTTCTATTGGGCTTTGGCTATTCGTCTTTTGAGCCCTTAAAATATAATTAATTTTCGCAAAAAGTTACGATAAATAATTCAAATACAAAAAATCCATGTTGTATTCTGATTTAATTTAAATAAAATTCATTTGGACGCAAAATCGTTCAGACACACGTAAATTTTGACTAATGAAATCCATGTCTATCGGAAAATTTCTGAGGCCCATTCGAGTTGGCATCACAAAAGGTGGATTCCCAGACGCTTCTTTCATGAATATTTAATAAATGGTGTCTCTTTTCGAGAACCACATACGACCGAGTTCTCTTCGAATTTATTTAGTTACAGGTTTCGACACATTTTATAGTTAGTTTAACCGACGCAGTGGTGATGAAACTGTAAGTGGGTGACAAAATTAAATAAAAAAAAAACAATTTTTTAACGTAAATTGATAAGGAATGGGGTTTTTAAACATTTTTCATTCATGAACGAGTGATATTAGAATCATGTTTTAAGAACACTTAAATCATTCAATTGTAAATCCTTTCTTTCTAAGCAAATGTTGCCATAAAAAATAAAGTAATTGGTCACTCAATACTTGGCGGGAAAACAGTTTATTTATAAAAAAAAAAACACTCCTTTGTTAAAATTTCATTATTATTTTTGTTTTATCAGATAATAATGCTCGTGGTGAGCCAATCTGATCTTAATCTTTGATAGATTTAGCTTTGTGGAAGTTCATATTAAATGTGATATCTTTTTTATTTCACTTTTTGTGCTACAACTTGTAACACATTTTTCGCCTTGTTAAGAGGCATTATTAGGTTATCGCAACGTTTACGAATAAATTAAAAATCGATTTAAATCTTATGCTATAAATTACAACAAAAAAATTCGGGACTTGTCCTTTTTACTAGACGGAAATAATTAATCTAATTATGTGAAGCAAAATAATCGTGTGCTACCTATATTATTTATTCACTTTTAGGGTGTTCACTGTCAATACTTGGTGGAAAAGCATTATATTAATAAAAACACTTCATTCCACTTTATTAAATAGGTCAGAACCGGTTTCGCTCATTGTGAGCATTGTCAAGTGACAATGGTCGAAACCGGTCCTGACCTATTTAATTAAGTGAAATGAAGTAGAAAGGAATATTGTGTTTTTTATTAATATATTATTTAAAATATAATTTACTAATGACTTTTATTTAATTTCCAAAAATTCCAAGCTCCTCATTCTTAACCGTTTACTTAATTTCAACACGTTTCTTTTCATCACAATTGTGAACATTTTCTATCAAATGATTTGCAAACTCTTGTCTTGTTTGCAAATCAAGCTTGATTTGTACAGTCTTGACCTTTTTAAATCAATGTGGAATTATTAAAAGAGGAGGGATATATTTTTTAATCCATGTCCGCTCTCAATGTGGAGCGTATGGCCTCCTAATCGAGGTATATTGACAGAAGTTTTTTTCTACGAGAACTTCTCTTTTTCGATTAGAGTATAGTAGGGAGAGAAGTAAAGATTAGAAAAAGAAAAGGAATGAAAAAAAAGAAAAGTTTGGAAAGGTGGGAGGAAATTTTCAGACATCGCAAACACCCATGCTGAAGAACAAAAATTGATAAATCGACCGAAAAAATGCTGCTCGTATTGATACTCAAGCCCGTGAGGTCCGGCACGGATGCCAACAACGCTAACCGCAGCAACATAGGACACGACAAATATCAATTGTTGAATGAATTGATTTTGAAAATATTTCAAAATCGATTGATTCGACGGTAACTTTGAGTATGTTAATTTTTTGATTTCTATTTCTATTTTTTAAAAAGAGAGGTTTAGAAAAATAGCAACAAACAGTCTCCTTACAAAACTTATTTTAATATTTATTCCACTAGAACTGGGCATGGTCGAAAAATTACGTATCTATATATTATTTAAAAGTCGTTAAATAATCACAGATCACAAACATTCACAATTCACAAATGTGTCCCTACTGATGTCCTCGTCTTTTTAAATATCCACACTTACCCTAAATGCATTACGCTTCGTGCCTTCCTCAACAGATGTCGACATCAATTAGTTTGCACATTTTTTCCTGTTTAAAGTACATTTTTAAATTCACCTTTCGTACACATTAGCATCTGCATTGCGTTTGATTTGGAGTGCGCATAATGTGTGCGCATTGTTAGCGTCGTGCGCAGGCGGAGCTAATTAGTGTATTTCATTTCTCTTATCTCAATTAAGATTCAAACAGAAGCGATGATCGGGGAACGTTAAAAGCGTATTTTATTGCAAATGGATTAACCTTCACAAGTGTATGGTGTTACAATATTTACAATACAAGAACCTCGTGCAAAAAAAATAAAGCAACATATTTTTTTGAAGCCTTAAATAAATACTACTGGTAAAATTGCGTTGCTTGTAACACTTGTCAATGGTTTATATTAAATATTTTTTACTACAAATTAAGAATTCTGTATTGTTAACTACATAAGCCAGTGGTTTCCAACCTTTACGTTACTGGGTCTCCCTTTGAATAAAACAAATATCTTCGAAGCGTGTTAATTAGTTATCGATTTCTAAAATATTTTTTATAGACAATGAATATATGAAAAATTTTAAATGAGTGAATGGTATAAATGTTAAATTTCATGAAATATAACCGCCTCTGCATATACAACGAGTGCATTGATCCAATACCACATTGACCGGCTGTTACTACTTCTACTGTAATTTGTAAACTCTTTTCAATGTCAATTGTTGCTTACACCTTTTCATTTAAATTTGTTTTAGTATAAATAGTTCTGTCAAATTATACTTCTTATCAGTTGGTAATGCTCACCATTCGCGAAACCGGTCCTGACCTTTGTAAATAAAGTTAAAATAAAGTACAGACAAAGTAATATTGTGTTTTTTCTTAATGAAAATAAAGTTTTATTTGATTGCAAGTGTAAAATAAATACATTTTACATGGCAGTGAAGTACGAGAGTTACTTTTGTACCTTACTTGCTCAACACTTCTGATTGAATAAGGTGAAAATAATTCCGTAGTTAGTGCCTTCACACGTCGTTTGAGAGGTAATGAGCCTTAAGATTCCATTCTCGCGTTCATTTTTATTCTTATATCATTTTGTTTTATTTTTTTTATGTTTTTCGCAACGCGGTCTCAACTCTTTGCACTTTAAAATGTTACTATAGACTAATTTAAAAAAGAGAAGCGCTGAAAAGACCTTCAAAGATAATAAATAACGTATAAAAAGACGAAATGCTCAAACATGTATTAAAACATTCACCAATAACTCTTTTTTATTCTTGCTGTGTGTTGTTTTATTCTTGTTGAGTGTCCAGTGTCGTGCAGTGTTTACGGGTTCAAAACTCAGAGAAGACAGTTTTATAAAATAATTAATTAATTATAATATAAAAATAAATTACTTACCAACCATGTAATTTTTAATACAGGATATAATCTAAATCGATTGGCTTACCACTTGTTCTGCCCGAGCCCTATTCTGTAATTATTAATTTTCTTGAAAAAGAGAAGTTAGTCAAAAAATTATCAAGCAGTTCCCGTAAAATAACTTCTGATTATATTATATATACATTTAAATGTTGAAAATTTATTTTATACTATTTGAAAAAAAACAAATAAATATGAAGCTTAACGTTGAATATAAATTTTCCAGTGATTTTTAGTTATCAAATCCGACCATAGTCAGCTTTCGTGGATTTTACCATTAGATAGGATTTATCCGTTTTTAATGCATCGAAAATTAAGGCTCTCACCAAGTTTTTAACGGGCTGCAGCAACCTCGTTAGGAAAAGACCCTCCAACACCCCCTGGGGGATGTAATTTTTTACGCCACACTTAAATTACTAGACTCGTTTAGAGATTGTTTATGGTGGCACAGATAGGAAGGACTATGTTGTTCATTGGAAAGTTGTTTACAGCTTGCTTTGCAATTAGTGAAAAGGCATTTTTGGTTTGATGACGTTTTCGAGACGCCTCGCATTCGGGACAAGATAATTTATTTCTATAATTAAAGTGGTTTTTTTAAAAGCTCAACATTTCTGCGAAAAGTTTAAGTAGTCCGCTGAATTGCTACGTTCCACGGTTTATGTCAATTTTTTTTTTGAATACTTGAAAAACATTTACAATTTGATTTTTAAATCGACTAATGCATTGTATTCATGCGTGTGTCGCCAGCTGCGTGGTCTATTGGTCAATGTTGTTGTCTTCGGTTACAGAGGCAACATGTTCAACTCCTAGTACGGACAGTTTTTATAAATTGACTTATGCATTTATGTCCAAATCCATGGATTTATGTGATGTCTTGAATTCCCCTCCACCCATCTTATCCTGAAAAAAGGCGCAGTGAGAGCGAGTATCTAACCAACTACCCATGTCTCAGTCCTATTTTTTTTCTTTACTCCCTTTGAAAAATTTCCTTCGACCTATCCGTTGACAACAAGTCTTATCGTATTTTTATCCTTATATTACGTACTCTCTTAAAAAAAGGTTGAGTTTATTATGAAGTCGAGGATAAGTTTCTTTCGTATATCAGCAAGATAGCACGAAGAAAATATAAAGGGATGAGTTAACCAGTGGCGGCCAGTCAATGTCGCATTCGATCAATGCACCCCTTGTATATGCAGGGGCGGTTATATTTCATGAAATAATATTCAACAATAAAATTTATACCATTCCCTCATCTGCATATACAAGGGGTGCATTGATCAAATGCCACATTGACCGGCCGCTACTGGAGTTAACTTTATGTATTTGCTACGCTCCGTTTAAATAATTAATTAATAAAAACACAATAATCCTTTGAACTTCATTTCACTTTATTTAATATGTCAGGACTGGTTTCGCTCATTGCGAGCATTGTCAACTGATAAGAAATATAATTTAACAATGCTATTTATACAAAATTGAAAAGTTATACACAACAATTGGCATTGAAAAGAAATTGCCAATTACATTAAAGTGATTCTAAAATAACACAAAATTAAAATGTTCAACACATCTAACATATAATTAAAAAGTCATCCCAGATTAATAAATTCAGAATGGCGATTGAAAGTATTTACAAACATAATTAAAATTTGGGAAATTTTTGACAAAGTGATAAAATGCTACATTAATAAAGTGAATATGCTTAATGATATGAATATGCTTAATGATAGTTTTATGTTTTCCCATTGTTAAATTATATTTCTTATCAGTTGACAATGCTCGCAATGAGCTTAACCAGTCCTGACATATTAAATAAAGTGGAATGAAGTACAAAGGATAATTGTGTTTTTTTTAATATAATGCCTTTCCACCAAGTATTGACAGTGAACACCCTAAAAGTGAAATAATTAATTAGTGAGAAAGGGTGTACATTATCATCAGACATCCATACCCTTCAACTCAAATCTTAGAATATATATAATATCCGTGAAATGGAATAGAATCTGTGTACACCGTGACTGAATACGGTGTACGTCCAATAACATTGACCACTTGGTACATGTCTGGCAATCCACTATAACGAATAGATTGAAGAAAATACGTGAATCACTATTTTTATTTCAGAAAGGTTGCTTTCAGTGGCTGGGTTGTAGTTTGTGTTATTCCCTCTCTGTGTTAATAGAATTTAGCTGCATGACGTGCATTTTGTAACAAGGTCACACGTGCTCTATTGTTTGCAACTTCTGTCTATATAGTATAATGAAAATAATAATATGCACTTTGTATTGTACGTTCTTATTTAGGTCAAATTAGCAACTCGCTTTAATGTTGAATGTAATCTTACTTGTTTATTTAACAGATAAACATGGCGGGACATAAAATTAAATGAAAACCTTGAAGTTGATAATGCATGTACTTTGATAATCAACTATTTAAGGCATCATCATTTTATTAAATATTAAGTGGAGCTTTAAGTTCTAAAGACATTTGTATCGAAATTCTTTGGGTCTCCTTCATTGATAATGTTATTGATTATCTATATTATTTTGCCTTTGAATGTTGGTTTCTCTGGTTCCATGTCACCACTATTATCGCACTCTCTATAAGCCGTAGCAATTTCTATCAAGCCCCCGTTGTTTAGCATTTGGTTGAGTAGAATTTCGTCAATATATTCACGCGTAGTATTTTTGAAGTCTTTGCCTATAACGGTGTCGGTACGGACTAGGGCAGTGGTTCTTAACGGGGGTGGTACCACCCCCCTGGGGGGGGGAGTTTTTATTTTTTTAATAATTTGGGTTGCACTGTAGGATTGCGTGGGGGCGATGCACTTACTCCAGTCCAGGGTTACAATTGGGGATTTCAAATTCGTCGGTGAGCTAATAAAAACAAACGTGTTTCGGAGATATTTTGGGGAAAAAGTATAGGGAATTGAGGATTTCAAATTCCTCGGTGAGTGGGGGGGCGTAAGCTAATTTTGGATAATTTATTTCTGCAAAACGGAGCGATTCTTTCAACACGGTTAAGAAACACTGGGCTAGGGCATCCAATCACGGACTCCGGATATTGGGATTCTGGGATTGAACATTCAACATAAAATTAAATCTCACAAAATTACAAAAAGAGTGCCGGATTAGATGTCCTAGTCCCGACTTTAATAAAAAAATGTACTAATGTACCTTAAAAAAATTTTGATTCTTTTTGTTCAGAAAAATGTTTTTCTACTAAAAATAACAGCCAAGAATAATTACGAAATAAGTATTGGTGAAATATTCCTTATTTAAGTAAGCCTCAACAAATTTAATTTTTCTACTTATTAAAAAACGTCAAAAACGCCTTTTAAAAAGCTATTACTTTTTTAAAAATATTGTCTTTTAAATTCAAACAATATAAAAGCAAATGCGTAAATTGATTATATTTTTCTATAAATAAAATATTTTTGAATTCAATTTGGTATTTATTCTAAAGGAATTTCCAAGAAATACATATATCAGCAATTGATTTCTACTAAAGCATACCATATCACTGCCAATAATTTCATTTTCTCGAGACAATAAATTTAACATAGCTGGGAAGGAAAAGCTAGACTCTAACAACATAATTCCAACGTTTCACTGTACTGTGGAATTCACGTTCTATACAAAAGGCTCTTAAATAATTCTTTCGAGCTCGTTCCAGTATAAAATATTGCTAACCGCATTGAAGCATGAATAGATTTAAAATAAAATTATTATATTTAAACTTTTTTCACTCTTTCTAATGGCAAATATGCCAAGTATTTTCATACTGTAAATTATTAAATTATTTGATGGAAAGTTTTGAAAACCTCTTTTTAAATTACTGGAACCAAAAAAATGTTATATACTCTCAAGTGCAAGATCTTTAATGATCAATATTTAATATTGAGTTTGTTAAGACTTAAAACATAATCACTAACAATGTTTAAAACTAAATTTCATTTGAATTGCCTTCTTCTTTTTTTGAATTGCCTATATTTTTTGATAATATAATTGTCAGAGATAAATAATATGATTCTATCCCGATTCTATCTCATCCCAATCCAAATTATGATAGAAATCGTCTGAATGTCACACCATTCTATCTAAAAGGAATATAACTTCAAATTCTGTTCGAAATCGAATTTGAGACAATGCAATATTTGCAGCAATTTATTTATAAACTGTTCACTTCAGACAAAAAGGTGTTAAGCGATTGATTTAAGATTTAGTCATCTTATATCTTTTTTTTCTTTTTTAAACCATGTCCGCTCCCAATGTGGAGCATATGGACTCCTAATGGAGTTTATCTCACCAGAAGTGTTTCTACGAGAACTGCTTGTTACTCAGTTGCTCAACCTCTCTTTTTACAGAGAGAGTAGGGATAGAAGGATAGGGCTAGGACAGGATTAGTGGTAAGCTATTCGCTCTCGATACGCCCCGTTCATAGGATAGGATGGGTGAGAGGGGGGAATTCAAGACATCACATACATCCATGCATTTGAACAGAAATTTATAAATCGATTGAAAAATCAATTTTATAAAATATCTTTACCATTTCCAAAAAAAGTGATTCATATACAACTAGCGAGTACCCGGCATGTCGTGTTCTTGTTTTCATTGTGTTTATTGAAGTGCTTTTGGATACACAATATAATATTTCATATAATTGCATAATTGTGATAAAAAAAAACTCACTGCTTCCCAAGAACATCGAGAATTTCTTCGATATAAAGCGAGCCTCATTTCTAACGTATTGGCAGCCCATAGCTAGTTCTACTAATTCAGAGACCTTTGTGGGCGTCCGCACAACGACTCACCACAGTTTTATCGCAATCAGATGAACGGTATAGGAACGCATTCGGGACAAGCAAAGAAACAAACATTAATTATCTATATGTATATAGAAAATAGACATTTTTTTTATTTAATTTTATATTTTTAATTATTCTAATCACACTTGGTGAAGAAATATTCATTCCAATAAAAAAAATATTTTTTTCACACATTTTGGTTAGTATATAAAATAAAATTTAGTACTGCAATTTTATAAAGGTTAAATTTTAAAAAGCTTTTCTACATGCTCGAGCATTTATAAAAGCATATTCTATGTACCCTTGAAAGCTCTGTGTCAAGGTCGTTTGGCATACGGGCGATCGAAGATAATATACCTAGAGAAGAGCTTTTTGTTCACTGCAAACTAGGTGGGTAGTTTTTCCACTATAATTTGTTCCACAAAGCGTGATCCCGAAGCTGTGAAATATTTACAATGGTCCTTGGCGAAGGTCGTTTGGGTGACCTTAAAAATGAATCCGCGCAAATCTGCATTTAAGTGACCGTAAAGGAGCTTTGTTTGAAAAGATATATTTTATTCAAAGGATCGTTCACGGTCGAGAGAGAGAAGCGGAGATTTTTCAAGGTATTTCATTTAAATAATATTATCTTTACAATGAAAATACATTAAGCCGTAAATGTTAAATGACACTTATTTATATATGCTATAAGAAATAAAACTGTATTCTTTAATATATTCGTTTAAATTTAGCTTATTACGAATTTAAACAATGGTTTCATTACAATATATCGACGACCAACCGCCAAGAGTGTAAGTAATTTATTCTGGTAGAAAAAAATAAAAACAATATTTTTATCCATGTCTGATCCCAATGTGAAGCATATGGCTTCATAGTGGAGGTATCTCAACGCGACTTTTTCTACAAGAACTGTTTATTACTCAGTCTTTCAACTTCTCTTTTCCGAAGAGAGTAGTAGAAATAGAATTGGACAGGATCCTGGTATTGGAGGCCCTTACTTACATATATCTACTTCAAAAAAAAAATGTTAAAAAATCATTTCTCTTCCTCTGAAAAATATTTTCTCTATTTTCTCTATTTGGCATTATGTGGGCATTCCCATGGGCTAATCCTTTTCGCCAGCAATGGCTTTAAACTCAATGATACATTTTTTTATTATATAAATACGAAAAATTCATTTACTAACCGTCAGTTCAAGTTCATCCGTGCACTTGAACGCCTAAAGATCCCGAAAGGCGAAACCCAGGTCGTTAGTGACAAAATTTGTGTGAATTTGAACGATTCAAGTTTAATATTATTTTGCATTGGAAAGGTGCAAAATATTATCTAGGAAGTATTATGTACGATAATTTTAAAAACAGTTTTATCTGACTGTAGGTATTTCAAGTTAATCTATTATTTAGAAGATAATAAATAATAGATACGTTAATAACATTATATCATTTGCATCCACTTATACAACTCGTCACGCCTATTCGCCCTATATTATTCATATAGAAATGATGTAATTACACATTATTGATTAAAGTTTAACAAATATACAGCAATGTAGAACGTCTAAGCGATGAGATCACTGATTACTTAGCAAGTAACGGTTTGAGAACCATAAATATTTATAATACTTCTGATATATTATAATAAATATCAAATAAAAATGGGAGGCCTCCCATTTTTTTCTTCGTTGGTTTTTTATTAAGTTGGTTCGCCACTGTTAAATATATTTTCTAACGGCTTACCCGTCATAATTGATACAACTCATTAAATTATCATTTCTTAATGTAAATGTCATTTTTATTACCATTGTTGTTTGTTTTTTTTTTCTATCATCCCCTCTTTGCCTCCCATTTTTATTTGATTTTTATAATAATATATTAGAATAGTCAAATTAAAATTATTCGTACTTAACTAAGCATTTGCGAAAGTAGCTGTCTGAGGATGCCTTTGAAAGAGGCAAAACACGTGTCATAGTTTGTAACACAATACGTGGAATAATCTAAGTTATTTTATATTAAAATGAACTTCCACAAAGTTACTGCCGAAAGTATTGATACATATACAATTGTTTTAGTGTATATTAACATCAAAAATATCTAATTCTGCCGGGATTTGTAAGAATGTGAGCGAATTAAAGCTGCAATTGAAAGAAAGTTGTTTCTGTTTAAATAAATTAATTATCCGCTTGGCGCTTAAATAGTTAGCTACAAAAGCTTCGAAGTGGGATACTGTAATGTACACCTACGTATTACACGCGTCACGTGGTTAGCGCGAAGGCCAAGGTCTCGAAAGCTCTCACTGGAATAGCGCTTTATGAAAGAGAGCTTTTAGTTTTTCTCTGTTGAAAATGATTAATCGTGGCGATAATCTTTGTGTGTACATGCAGCTGACGTTTTTATTTACAAGTTGTATTGGAGTTGAAACATTACATTCAAGGTTGAGCTGTGTTATCTTATATTATATCATAAGCACATAATATAATGGCGGTATCATAGCTGAGTGGTTTTAAGGTTTTCTCCATACTTGTTGTTAAGTCAAGTTCTGATCTACGATCGGACACTTTGATGATTTAAATCATAAGGTATGAATTTATGGTACTCACTTTTTTATTGCAACTATGTATTATATTATATCATAAAAACAAGACTTATCGAAAACAATTCGTTATAAACAAATTGACCAAGTTAAACAATTAAATTAACAACACAAATAATTTATGATTTATAAATAAGTAATGACCATTTAATTATTTGCTAAAATTAATTACAAGATGTATTCAATAGGGTACACACAGTATTTGTACGCAATTTTCTTTTATAACTTCGTGTTGTTACGTTTTACAAGCTGATGTACATATAAGAAATGAAACTGATCTTGCTCACAGATTTTCTTGGTGGATTAAGGCAGCTTAGAAAAGAAGGATAGACAGAATCCTCGGATTAGTGAAGGCGTCCGTGCAGGATTTTTTCAAAGCTCTTTGAGAGGAGGAAATAAGTACGATGTGTGATGTAAAGCTTTAAGCTCGCGCGCTACTAACTTCTATACACACGAATACGTGAGAATATATCGAAAGGAAATAGCTAAAAAATCTTCTTAAAGATACCATTTTTTTATATTTTATTGAATACGAAAAAGGTTGTCAGATGTTTTTAGTGATAATTTAAAAGATGTTTTATTTTAAATTCGTGTAGTAAAAAGTTAAGCCGTAGATTTTATTTCTGTGATACTTTCAATTTCACACTATTTTCTAGAATACGATGTTTGTAAAAACATCGTTTATTGATTGGAAATTCAATAGAAAAAAATACTGACTACTATAGTTAATACAGTAGTTGGGTCTTTGACACAGTGGTCAACGTCGTTAGCTTTCGTGACGGATCTACCAGGTTCGAATTCCAGTACAAACAGCATTTTTTCATTAAATTTTTCGGGCACGAAAGTTTGTACTGTCTACAAATTCTAGCTCACTCTTCCAATCTTAAAATTACCGGGGCGTAAAGAGAGAAAAAGCTTACAACTATTCTTGTCATAGCCCTATTATTTTTTCCAATTCTCTTATAAAACAAAAAAATAGGGTGTGGCTGTGTCATGGACACGGCCGTGTGTTGTACGTGAATACGTCTCGTAATAGGTGATATTACGCCCCATTTTTACGTTGCCGGCACTCCTTGACTCGGTCATATGGTTTTTTAATGGTACCATTCGATTTCTCTTGAGAAACCCTTTCCAACCGTATGCAATCTTTGTATTTCGACTTGGCCTTTTGACGCGTTAAGCCCGACATTTTATTTTTTTATTTTTTTTAACACCTTATTATAGTCACAGTCTCAATATTACACTAATGTTTTATCTATAATCGATAGATTTTGTCAAGAGCTAACGATTGAAACTTAAAATAACATCGTAACTTCTTTGAGTCAAAAGTTATAGTAAACAGAAATCTCGATACGCAGCAAAATGATTTCAAAATGGCGGCGCTTCCCCCTCCGCCCCGCGCAATGTATCACAGTCCTTACATAGCCAAATAATTATTTTGATTTTTAAACCTTCCAGTGGTGCAATTAAATTTTGGATAGCGATGATAGATATGAAGCTGCAACACCAAACTGTATCCCCCGATTTTGTTATCATTCGTTTTTTTGAATTGCCTCCCTATAGAAGCAATTTTAAAAACGTATTCACGTCAAAACGATAGGACGAGCAACTGATTAATAATCGGTTTTAGATAAACTTCTGTCGACACCTTCATTAGGAGGTCATATAATCTACATTGGGAAAAAAAGTTAAAATAAACATCATTTTAGATACATAATATAAGTCTGTGTTGTATATTTTCTTCTTGCTGTATCACTTTCAATGTGTTAACTATCAATATATAATGGAAAGGCATTATATTCAACAAAATTAACACTCTTTAGTGTTCATTTTACATTTTACGTCACGAACCTTGAAAATCAGTTGCATCATCAAAATAACTTTATAATGCTCGTGATGAGAGAAAATGCTTCTGATATTTTAAATAAATGTGGAATAAGTACGAAAGAGTATTTTGTTGTATGTGTATCATTAAAAATAGATACTATTTTGCCACTTTTAAGCTAGCACAAAATAGCAACAAACTAAACTGCGTACTCTGCAATAACCAATAATAATATCGAGTGACAAAGATATATAAATGTGCCATGAGATTTTTATAAACATGTTTTACTTGATGATCTACTCATTTCTTAAAATATTAACATAAAAAAATAATCTATGCACAGCAAATGATTTAAAGTTAATAAGATATCGCTTTTTGTTAATATCAAATTCCAAAACACGTTAAATTTTTGACGTTTAAATCAAACATAGCATAGCCTTTTAATAAACAGCAGATATTGAATTGAAAACAAGCATTAAAACAACTACACCATTTTACCATGAGACGAATTCAGCGGAAAATCAAGGGCGAATGTCTTCGTTTTCCAAGGAAATTCTTTGTATCGACTAAATGAAGTTTCCACAAAGGCAAATTATTACCTTTTGCATTATATTTCAAGGCAACAACAGTCAATGAAGGTTTTGTTATTGGCTATTCATTCAGTGTTATATTACGATTGAAACTTTATTTAATTTATTTTTTAGTCATTCTTTGTCTGATTATTTGGTACAAACAGCCTGTTGATTTTATTTGACATCAGTTATTAAAGATTATTTATTAGTCGTTTTTTTTCTATTTGCGCTTCCAATATGGTTAGCATATGGCCTCCTAATGGAGGTATCTCAACAGGATTTTTCTAGGATAACTGCTTGTTACCTAGTTGCTTAACCTTTTTTCTTTTCGAAAAGAGTAGAGATAGAAAGTATAAGGTTAGAACAGGCCTGATGGTAAGCTAATTGTTCTCGCTGCGCCCCAATTTTTAAGGATTGGAAGTGGGTGGGAGTATTTAAACATTAAGAACAGAAATCGATATATCGATTGAACAAAAGATGCTGTTCAAACTAAGATTTGAATCTGTGAGGTCCGTCACGGAAGGCAACGGCGCTAACCACTATGCAACGGACCCAAAAAAATGTTTTGATACAAATTATACATATTTATAGTACATAGGTTATTGAAATATTTATTTTAATTTATTGATTCGATTATTTTACCCTCTCTAAATGAAATAAATATTTCTAAGTATTATTTAAATATATTTTCGTTTTAAGTCCCGCAGAATGCCAAAAACATGTGTATCTTTTTTAATGTCATTCTATGAGAGGGTAGTTAAGCTTTGAATAGGTATTTAAAATTTTGTTCTCACAGCAAGCGGGGCTGTTTTGAAATTAGAATATAAATTTAAAATTTCGAAGTCGGCCCTTTTTTAATTGAGTTTTCGAATTCGTTTATTTTTGAATCAAACCTAAATTTCGAAATACGAAAAAATAATGACGCGGCCTCTTTTGTACGCGAGCGTTAGTTGGGCATTTAATTTTATTAAAAAATTTAACATTTTAAGGGTTTTCTTAATTTTGTGACGCGGATTTTATGAAGAATTAAAGACCCATCTGGTATTTTTTCTGTCTTGTTCCGTGTATTTAAACGTACCTACATTGTGAGAAAAATGAATTAAAGAGAGATTAAAAAAAAACCAAAGTAATAACAATTTTGATAAAACGTTTTTTAAAAATGTTTTAAATTACTCTTAGGAATAGTCTTTATATAGATATAAAATTAAATACGTGTAACCAAACTCTTTTTTATCTATAGCATATAACAGTGGTGGTGTGTTTAGATCAGTGTTTGCCAAACTGTGTGTTGCGGCACACTGGTGTGCCGCAAGTAGTCTAAGGTGTGCCGCGGAGGAAGACGCCTCAAAAATATTCATTTAAAATAATGCCTATTCCTTTAAATTTTCTTCAATTTTAAATTAATTCAACATCTACGTGTTCAAATAAATATATGTCACGTTCGCATATACATATATAGTGGACGACTCGACACATTTTCCACATTTCCGTTTTTTAAAGCATTTTTATTTGGTGTGGTACGGAACAAATCCCATTCACCAGTGTGCCGCAAAGTAAAAAAGTTTGGCATACACTGGTCTAGATTAACGCATTAATTTTCAAATTTCTTTGAAAGTAAGTTAAAAGTATTTTCGATCAATAAAAACACATGTTTATATCAGAGCCGTGGAGTCAGGATTCATGGAACCGGATGTTTTATCTGGAGTCGGAATTACCTGTTGATAAATCTCGATGATAAATATGAATAGGACCCATTAGAGGTGAAGTGAGCTTAATCGTATTTTAGAAAAAAAAGCTAGATTTGTCGTAATAATTTCTACACGTCTTGAAATATCGTAAAAGTGAAGTAACCTCAGCTAATATACATTGCAATAGTGTTATCTGCGAAAAATAAAAATATGCATTCCACCAAAGCACCAAGTAAAGGCGTGATAGTACTTAAAAATATAAGAAAAAAGTTTTACCATTTTACTAGTTGGCTCACTTCACCTCTAATGGGCCCAATTATACTTAATTTTTAGTAACAAGCCATTTCAATATCGCTTTTCCTAATATCTCAAACCAGAAAATTTAAAACTGTCTCACTAGTGAACTGAATGATCGATATAAAGAGCATCTAAGGGGGGTTGTACATACTAAATTATAAAAACACAACCTTTTAAAAAGAACGTCCCATGTTCGCCTTTACGTCATCGCGACTCGATAACTTAAAGGTTAACTAAAAGGTAAAAGTGTAGAATTTTGGTAAAACCAAAGTAACAATGAATTCAGTTCATGTTATTTAGACTAGAAGACTATTTCATTGTAACTTTTGTTTCGTAAAAATTAAAAAAAAAATAGTAACAGAACTTCAAAAATATTAAGTAGGCAAATCTTTGAATATATTATATTTTCAAATGAGACTTTGAAGGCCCTGCAAAAGCTTATCAGAAATATTATTTCCGCACGGTTAATTCTTTAGAGACAGATCCCCCCCTGTATCTTTCGGCTGTCAACGCTTGGGAAATTTGACCGTTACATTTTTTTCTCTCCGCATTTTTTTAATTTTCTTGGAAAATCATTAGGAGCGGGGAAATGCTTTTCTGTCTTGAGTTTTGACTGTTTTAAAAATTATTGTGAGCTTTATCTTTCAAAACATTGGATGCTTTGGTTGGAGTTAAGATTATAAAAAAATATATTTAAAGGGAAAAGAAATAAAGATATCTCTATTTAAAATTTGATGTCTGCTTTAGATTACATTGTAATTGAATAAATGAATATATTTTCGTTACTGTTAAAGAAATGTAGGAAAAAATACAAGATTTCATTTAAGAAATATGTACCATAGATGTTTAAGAGTTTTTATTATTGAAAGAACCCCATCCTTGAAGTTAGTAGAAATAATCATAGACTATTCATCAGTTGAAAGTTTTACGAGTTAGTACTGTTTTTAAATAAAAAAGCAGAAATAAGCAATTTAGTTTAACAGCAACTAACTGTTCAATTCAATAAGAATTGTGTTTTTGACTATCTTTAATTGCTATTTCGGTACACTGCCATAATGCAATAAAACAACTACAAAATAACTTATTAAAACTGATGATCTACAAAGATAATGTCAGTTTATGGCAATTCAACGAGATTGAAAAATATTGACTCAAGCTTTGTAAAGCATGTCCTTATATATGAAAATGGTGAAAGAGATGCTGTTTTCAGTATAACATATGTGAAATAAAATAGTTTTATAAGAGAAAACAATACTGTAAAAATATTTGCCCGCACAGCAAGTAAGACTTAGTTAGATGTACTAAAAAAACCAAGAAGATTTTTGTGTTGTTAATATTTTGTGCCGTGATCTTTGATTGTAAGAATAATTTTACTATTAATAATATTGTTTTTTTTTGATAGATTCGGTGGCAGTTTTGTGAAAAATATTTTTTAATATTTTTTAAAATTAATAACTTCTTACATATAATATTTTGTTTGGTATGCGTGAGATAAAAAATTGTTGTGTTTCTGATAGTTTCGGTAATAGCTTTATGAGAATTCATTTTTTAATATTGAATTAAAATTGGTAATTTCATTATTCTGATGATTGTATAGTATTGCATTAGGATATAAATGTTTTAGCGGACGATTCTCAACGAGACAAACCACGTTTCACATACACATAATATAGCAATTAAAAAAATATATTATACAAGACATAAAATGTATGTGCGTTGAAGTGAATAAATATCCATCAACAGAGGAACATCGCAAGACGTAATAAATGGCATAATAAGTTGACATACCTGAAAGATGTTGATTAACAACCTTCTTGCTTCAATTTTAATTACGCCTTTAGCAAAACTCTAGCATTATTACTTCTTGTAATTAGTGCTCGGCTTGTTTTTCTATCTTTCGTGCCTCTGTAATATCCATTTTCTGGGATTACGAGCAAAAATACGACACTTAAAAATGTTATTTGAAATAAATTGTCCAGTGTACTTATCGACTGTGGAATGAAAAAAAAGACGTAACCCTCAGTTTTTCCAAAACAGCTTTATTTTGATAATCACGATGTATACAATTTGACACACATTCTATCGAAAGGATGGAAGCTTAAAACGCCGAATTAGTATCTTAATTAAGCTTTTAAGGTTAAAAAAAAGAAATGCTTGTGAAAGTTGCAACCAGGAAAAGGGACCTATAAAAAGGTTTTTCTTGATAAATTTATTAAATTAACATTAAGCTAAGTCAATAAAAAACCAGTTTATCACTCACCGTGCACTTCAGGGTTGTTATATTATATTTTATAATTTGATTTTAGCCTAAAATCATCAAAAAACGTTTTTCGTGTCTCCTATAAAATTTGATATGTGTGGGTTACGTCCTTTTTCCTTGCCACAGTCGATATTTAAGATATTTTTTGTGTAAAATACAGTATCTGTTGATTACTTTCTGGTATGAATTTTATGTTTAGTAACATGAGGACAGATATGTTTTATTAAAAAAAGAAAATTACTGATTTCACTTTTTATATAATATCATCATGACTGGTTTCGCTCTTTTCGAGCATTGTGAGCTCATCCTAGTTAATTTTTGAATATATTGCTCTTTCACCAAGTAATTTTTTTTTTTATTTTAAAAAAATATTTGACATTACAGCTTACGCCAAAGCGTCAGTTATTTTTAAATTGAAAGATCATACGAGATATACTTGATGAGAATTTTTGTAAGTCACATAAGATTAACTCAAGGAGACAAAAGAAAACTATTTACTTACCGGATTAAAGGAATTCATTTTTCGAAATTAATTAAAAAAACCATTTTCCTGTAAAATCTATAAATTGTCTGTTTCGATTTTCTGCCTATTACCGGTCGATATAGTTGGTGTTTGGGCATCCAATCCCGGGATTTGGGATCCCGTTCAATTTTCTGATCCCGAAATTCTGGGATTGATACGGCTGCGATCCCGAGATTTCAGGATTGAGAAATTCTGAGCAAATCCCGAAAATTGACACGAAATTGGCAAATCGAGGATTTCAAATTCCTCGGTGAGCAAATCCCAATTCCGGGATTGAAAACTAGTCAATCCTGAAATCCGGGATTGGAAAAAGGCTTCGGGATTGGATACCCTAGTTGGTGTATAATAATTCAAAGGCAGAAAATCAGCATCCGATCACAAACAATACAAACATCTGATGATAACTTTGGACACACAAACTAAAACATGTTTGTGATGCATAGAAGAGGTTTATGGATAGATAAACATTGAAATAAACTTCACGAATGTTATCTCCGGTGATAAACGCTCACAATAATGACGTTTATGACAATCACGAAGTTGAAAAGTTAATAAGCGCTCGAGTGCACCTTGTGTGAAGTAATTATTTTAACATTATATCAAAGACTTCATAAATTATCACGTGTTAATTGTAGTGAGTCAAAACTGCACTAGCACGAAATAATAATTATTTGATGTAGTTATATTAATTTAATAGGGTAAAAATAGCACCGTATTTAGTTCTACAGTTTTTGTATTTATTAGTTGATCGCTATTTCGGCTTTTGCCATCGTCAGAACTATGATTAAAAATAAAAACTTAATCATAAAATTAAAATGTAGAACTAAATACGGTGCTATTTTTACCATATTATAATGAAGTTCTACCAAGTAAATGTAAAGTCAATTAATAATATTTGTTTAAAGCTAAAAATGAGATTGCTTTTATCTGAAAAGAAAGGACTTATTTAAAATGATATTTTAGGCATTAAAAATAATGAAACAGTATTTTTTTATTTATTCCATAATTACTTATTAGTATAAAGACTGGTTTCGCTCATTAGAAACCTGTGATACCAAGCTCTACAAAACTAGGCGAAGACATCGCGCAATTTTCTTGGTAACGACTGAGTAACCTGTTTTTAAACACTTTTGTTCGCTGTCAATACGTTCCCCCCCCTCCTGGAACTCTGAAATTCCTCTCAGGGGGGGAATTCTCCATCGGTTAGAAATCCCTGATCTAAAACGTAATTTAAAATAAAAAAATGACGTATTTAGTGTGACAGACTAAAACCTGATCAAATAAGAGAGATTAAGTCATTATCAATTGATAAATTCGTTATTTGACGATGTGTTCCAAGTAAGCGAAATTGCTCTAGGGCGTAATAAATTTAAAAATACAGCCAGTAAACGATAAATTTAACTAATGATACAAGTTTTACCATTCTTGACGTCTGGCTATCGAGTATATGTGTGTAATAATTATTAAATCACTTTATACTCGTTTCAATATAATAATGTAATATTCCACATTGTAAAAATAGTTCGTGTAAAATGAAGATTAGGTTTGCTTATATTATGATAGTGTAGTATAGGAGTGGTAAACGCTTTTGTACTTTTCATCCAGCAGGGTTATTCTTATGAACAAACAGATTTAGATATTATTTTAGACGGTCCTTTTAGATGTTTTCCAACTAGCTTAGAATAGCCCGACAGTTAAAACCGAGCTAAGAAAAACCCACCTGTGAAAATTTACTCATTTTTTATTTTGACATTCTTATATAGAAATCAACGAGACTATTTTCTTCAAATAATATATTAATTATTCAAAGAAGTTTTAACATCAACCGTTCTTTGATATCTGTTATAATTTTATCAGTTTAGTAATTGAACAACTAACTAATTTGATTTTGATATCTTAGTTAGCATAATAATTATTATATATTCAAGATTATTTGGCAAGTAAGTTGTTCTCGGCTTTATCACAACGATGTAGATTTAATTATGAAATTCGGATAGCATTCTCAAAGACAGCTTAATTTTTCGTTTGACCAACTAAATGAAAATCTTTAAGAAAGCTTAATTCATATTCTGTGAGACCCTTTCTCTACAACTAGGGCACTGCTTTGCGAGTAAAAATATTTCTGCTAAAAGCATCGGTTAATATTCAATTTTAGAAAAATATTTAATAATATGGTATTGCTAAAATTGTCTTTTTGGATCATAAATACGTTTAGTTGTTACTAATTAATTAGTGATTTGTTACTCTATTTTTATTACAATTAATTTACAATTTAAATATAATTATCAATACCTCTCCTTGCGTTAAATGTAGGCATTTAATTTTGAGTAAATGTTATTATTTATTTACTTGGCATTTACTTATTACAATAGGGTAAAAATAGCGTATTTAGGTTCTGCAGATTTATATTTATTAGTTGATAGCTATTTTGGCCTTCGCCTTCGTCAGAACTATGATTCAACTTACATTTTCTCAGCTATATGTACTGGCTCCGAAGAGATACACAATGCATCTTGTTATTCACTCTAACTAAGTTTAATCATAGTTCTGACGATGGCGGAAGCTGAAATAGCTATCAACTAATATATGTAAAAACTGTAGAAATATTATTTTATTTAAATAAAAAACAAAATCTCTTTTTCTTTGACAGTTAGTAGTTAAATTATGGCCTGGAATGGCCGCACGATATGCTAATTCTTGTATCTTACATTTTTTTCATTCATTTGTATAGAATTTTTTCGTTATATGCCTAAAAAGTTGTTTAATTTATAATCTTCCATAAAAAAGCGCTTTTTTCATGATACTATCCGATAAATTTGTAAATGAATTTATTATCTGATATCAATCGGTAATACATAACTTCCAGGCTTTTTAAAAATAGGTCGACCGCATTGGGCAAATAGCCGAGCTTTTGACTCGAAAAAACTTTCATCGACAGAGCTTTCGGCTGGGAGAGGGAAGCGTAGACTTTTATGACGGCTCGACAAAGCCTTAATTAATAAGCCATGCATGAAGAAAAGCCCGAGTAATTAAAAGAGTGAGCGGTAACTTTGTGAAAAAATTAAGAGCTCGGATTATTTAAAAGGAAAGAAAAAACCAACCGACGGCTGCGAGGAGACAAAAGAATCCACGGTCAAAATAGTCGACAGGCTTTTCGGTACAGAAATAAAAAGTTGAAAAGTTTTGGTTTGAGCTCAAGTCCTAGCAGAGTTAGTTAAACTATCATTATTTTTATTTCGACTGTGGAAAAGAAAAAGGACGTAACCAAACAAAAAAATCAAAACAGCTTTATTTCGATAATCACAATGTATACAATTTGATACAAGTACTATCAATAGGATTTAAAAAAAATGGTTTTTTCTTTAAATATTAAATTAATATCATTCCAGTCAGTTAATAACCAGTTTATCAGTTTCCATGCACAGCATGTGTATATTTCATAATTTGCCTTTGGCTCAAAATCATCAAAAAACATTGTTTGTGTCTCCTGTAAAATTCGTTATTTGTGGGTAATGTTCTTTTTCCATTCCACAGTCGATATGATAAAATAATCAAACAGTGATGGCAAAGACAGCTTTTCTTTTTTTCTCATTCTCAATAAGTGACTTCTCAAACACCTTAGTTGCAAATAATACGAGATGAAATGTGTTGTTTAATAGTCAGTATACATTAATGTGTTCAAAATAATGTATTTAGGATTCTTTTTAAAATATGCATGTTTACCCAGATACACTTCTCGAGTATGAGATACCTTATAATTATTCCACCATCGAATAGAAATACTGCATTGGCAACACCAAGACTGAACACCAAGATTGTTCAAGAAGACTGTTCAACAAGATTGAATCAAAAAGATTGAAAGAACTCTTAACTGAACGTCAGTTCAAGTTCATCCGTGCACTTGAACGTCTGAAGATGCTGAAAGGTGAATCCCGAGTCGTTAGTGAAAAAACTTAAATTTACATAATTTGATTCAAATTTAACCTGATAGTTGTATCTAATTTTAATGAAATGAAAATGAGCATTTGTAAAGTAAGTCAAGGTTCTCAGTAGAAAATTTTATAGCTACTACAACCTCGCAGTAATTACTTTCAACTGAATCTATATGACAGTAGGTGCTCAAAGATATTCGTACTCCAATATAGTAAATAATAACTGTAAAATAAATCAGTAGCACTATGAAAATTCTTCGGAGAGGAAATAAAACCGATTCTATTCCTGGAAAATCCCGCATCATAGAAGATTAAAGCAGAGCTCCGCGGAAAATTCTTGGCATAAAGGAAAATGGAAAAATCCAGCTGCATTTACAGACGTATAGCTTGAAGAAGTAATGTTTATTTGTGAGAGCATTTACTGAGAAGCAGCGATGCATATTATGTTATTTCTATGATGCCGTCTTTAGCGTCTCCTGAAAATAGGATGTAAAAATAAAATCGTTTATATTATTGTAGTAATCCAAAGTTGTATAGAATGATAAGATTTTTTAATGAGGGATGCAGGAAGATTTGTTGGTCGGATGTAGAGTCATTTGTCGTTTTTAGGGTTGCCAAATTTTCTGTAACAATTCCGAGACTCAAATAGCTCAAAAATAAATATCATCAAATATCCGTATACTTGACAGCGATTTCAATTCAGTTCGTGAATTTAAGTGGTGGTAAAAAGAACCCAGTTGATTCAGTTAATCCTTATGATAAACTTTCAACATATGTATTTTCAAAAAAGATACATATTTTTTATCGAACTAATTCGCGGCCTGCTGGGTTCCGCCATACTTATACCTCCTGGCACTTAATTGGTTGAGATAAATCCTTCCTGTTTTTAAAACTAATATTCAGTTTTGTATTGGATCCCAACATATTATAAAAACGAGCAAAGTTGTTGAATTCAATGTAGTATCTTATAATTATATTTCTATAATAGATATTTCGTAAGTGTCAAAAAACTTATAAGGCTGCAAAAAAGTTGTTGTTTTAACTGTCAATAATAAATTAAAAAATTACAGGAAGTAATATAATTTTATGATTAATGCGTTCAAACGCTAAATGCTTAAAAGTATAATGTCGCTTTGTAATTAATTATAGGTTAAAAACTAAACTGCTTGCTCGAAATTGCCTGCATGTATAATGAATGAATCGAAACGTATTGAGGGAATGATTTATGTATTTTGCATAAAAACTACATATGTCCATCAATCAATATGAAAAGCATTGTATTTCAGTTTCGCATGGTATACACTATGAGAACCGCGTGGACTTTATAGAATAAAATTATTTATTTATACTCGTATGTATGTATGTTTATTTCAGAACAAAAGCAAAGTGAAAAAGCATTAAGCCTACTGGCTGTGGCGTAAAAAATACAACAAATATATTATTATATAAAGATGTTAATTTTTAAAAAAAATCCGATGCTAAAAAAATATGTGATTCACATTTAATTTTCTCCCAGTGTAAAAAAGCACAAAGCATCTTAATGAATGCATCTCATCCCAAGTTTTTTTACAAAAACTGATTATATTTTTAAAACATTAGGAAAAGAAGAAGAGGGACTATCAGTTAACTTAACGGACACCTTCGGAGAGCTTTAATCATGTCTAATAGGGCATCAAATCCCGGACGCTTTTTGTGACACCGGTATTTCGGGATTAAGAATTTTTAGATCCCGGGATCCCAAGATTGATCATTCACACATAAAATCGTGCCACAATTGTTTGAGATTCTTGGAGAATTTCAGGATCACGGAATTGATCACTGGGAGTTTTTAGCTTTATCCTTTCAAAATACAACTGCCATTGACTCCAGCACAAAATATATTTTGAACAGATTTAATGGACTTTTAATTTCTTATAGTGTATCACGAAATCCCAAGATTAGTACTAACACAATCCCGGGATAACGGGATCCCAATTGATCAGCATCTAGGATTTGGAGGCCCTTAACCATGGTAAAAAAGATAAATTATCACTTTCGCTACACCCTGTTATTTTAGGATTGAAAGAGTCTATTCATGTCCACTTGCAATGTATAGCATATTTCCACCTAACAAAACTTATTGTTACTTAAATGTTCGACTATGCTGCTTTTGAGGTGATTAGGGGTAAAAAATAAAATCTTGGACTTAACTTGTGTTTAACTAATAACTATCACTTCGCTCCTCTTTAGGATCGGAGGGATTGAAGATTATTTTTAGACATGGCAAACACCCATACCTTTGAATAGAAATCAATAAACCGATTGAATAACATTCCATTATTTTAATGCTCTGGCAAGATTGGAAAAAGATATACATTCGATCTCAACGGGTTAATATAATTCAATGCAGTTTAATGGTTGAGCGAAGACAAGACAGACAGTGGCCGCATAGATTGGCCGCCCTCTCGGGTAGTGGGTATTGAGTTTCAACAATGGGCATATCAAGTGTAATTTGAATACAATCGGCTCTGCGTTAGCGATTCTTTAAAGCCTGAGCACTTAGTGCGGCCCTGTAATCTCTTGATCTGCGTTTGAAGAAAATAAAATTATCATACCGTGAAGGCGCATGCGATATATTAGCAATCATCATCAGGAGCAGTTTGCTATCACAAAAAACTGTGGCCGTTCCAACCTCTCAAAATATTACCAATGCATAGACATTATTAACCGTTTGAGTACCGCGAAAATAAATCATTAAAACGTTCCAGAGATACTGCTTGTTTTTGAGAAAAATATTTTTGCCTAATATACACTCGAATTCGATATTTTAAAAAGTTGTATTGTCTCAGTATAGATACCACTACACATATTCATAAAAATATTGCTTATATTCTACTAGAATACCAAGTATTTGATTTTTTAAATGTCTTGGACATCCGTGCTCGCTTGCATATCTTCCAGACAACTTTGTCCGCTTGGTATTCAAGTGGTTAAAAATAGGTATTTATTTATTTTTATTCTCTATTTTGTGCTGCTAGTGCAAACCATGCATCCTTTATATCAATATTTTAATGAAGATATCTGTTTTAATGACCCTAGTCGTAGAAGTTGTTGATTTTATTCTTTATTGGATATCTAGTGTTGTAATATTATTTTTTTTAAATCTTCTGACGGAGCTGAGCAAAAATGAAATTATATTCTAAAGTAAAGATGATGTCGCCTAATTCATATATTTTTCTTAAATATAATACAAAAATAATTTACGGACAATAAACGTCATTAGAAAGTCCAGGCAGCAAGTTATTTCATACGACCCTCCGATTATTTCATAGTAAAAAAATACTAAATAAAATTTTAAAGAAGATGAATTTTAAATACAGCTATCATCCGCTTAATGCGTTTCTTTTTTTTATATTTCTCTGGTGCTTTAGTTCAAGGTGAAGCTTAGTCATCTCAACAAATCCTCTCCAATAAACTCGCTTCTTGGCAAAACTTGGTCTTCCAAAACTCAACTACTTTCTGATCTTTACAATTTTAGGAGCAAGCAAAAGCTTTGAGTTTTGAAAAATCTAATAATGTTTGGCTAATCATAGAGGCCATGGAGAGTATAAAGTCAAATTTTATCCCTAGCAAGCAAGGCCAAAAATATTTGCAAAAGTTTGCAAATGAGAGTTCTCGAAACTGATTGTTCAGTTATTTTAATGCAATGTAAGAATCTTTTCGGTGAAATTTTGAACGAATAGTGAAACTAAATCTTAGTGTCAATAATTACTGTATTGCTAAAGATAATGAAATAGTCCAAATTAACTGATTATCTGAGGCAAGATTTACGCCACGCACAGATACGACGATAGTCCTGCTGCCGATATCGGATGTTTTAGTCAGCTGAGCTTTGCATACATCAAATCCCGTGTACAACACTCGGTAGGCTTCATGGTAAACCAAGTCTGTAGCCTGAAGCAGTGCTTTGTGAATCAAGCAATCGAAGTGATGGCTATTGGAACGATTCACGACAGATGATCGGTATATTTTACCCAAAGTGTTTAGCTTGTCATGTTTATAGGAAAAATCAGTGTTGATTAAATAAACGTACATGCTTTCAAATTAACTAGTTTTAAGCAAAACAAAGGATAACTTTTAGGTTTTAAAAAATTATTGATCAATTTATCTGTTCCTGAAAACTAGACAGGGAGATAATGTACTTACTGAACATCCTTTTCTAGCTAGTCACATCCTTAATTCCTTTTTTTGTTAAAAAAAACAACTTGAGTCTGTCCTGTTAAATTGCATATTTGATAGACCAGTGACTATGTGCGAGAAGCGGAAATGGTAAATAATATCTTCAAAAAATGATCTTAAGATGATAGAGTGTCTTTATCTTTGCAAGAGCTTACATTTATATTTGCCAAAATGATTATGATTTAAAGAATCTCCCTAAAATAAAAGCAAGTAATACTGTTTGATGCGATCCGTCTTCACATGGGTATTATCTATTTAATTTATCTAAGCTTATTTAATTGCCAGATACTTATCTGTGAGCTTTCTTAAATGAGTCTAAAATAAATTATATAATATGGTTTAATACTATAAAACAGTTTCTACAATTTTAGCTCAGATCATTTTGTTATTTTTTTTTGCACAGACAAATACGCAATACAAAATATGCAATATTGATAAAAAAATATCATGGTGGTGGGAAATAAATATATCAATTTTAAAAAATATCCAAAATTTTAAAAAATATCTGACTTTGGAAAGGAAAAAGGACGTAACCCACATTTTTTTTCAAAACCGCCTTTTTTGATAATCACAATCTATACAACTTAATACACATTCAATCATAAGGATGCAAGCTGAAAATACCGAATTAATATCTAAATTTAGCTTTTAAGTTTAAAAAAGATAGTCATGTGAAAATTGGTATCAAGAAAAAAAACTGATAAAGTCGATTCAAAACCAGTTTATCAGTCTTTATGCACTTAACGTTTGTGTATATTGCATAAATTGCCTTTGGCCCGAAATCACCAAAAAACTTTTTTTGTGTCTCTTTTAAAAAAATTTATGTGTGGGTTACGTCATTTTTCCTTTCCACAGTCGATATGCATATATATTATACATTAAAAGATAAAATGGATAGAATTATTTGGTTATTTTTTGACTCTATTTTCTAAATTTATGAGTGAGTTATAATCAAACAACGGCTTTGATTTTAGTATCTTTTCAATGTTCTCTATGTTTGACAGCTTATAAGTCACAGTTAATCAGTAAATACACCATTAAATACGCAATCGCCTCTCGTCAATGCTCCAATATTTGTATGGCGGTCAGCGTGGCCACCCTATAGGGAAAGCTATAATCAAAATTTCGCACACAAGATGGAATTGGGGTCTTTTGTTTTGCACTGTCCAATGTTCAATGCAATCAAGTTCGTCATTGGGATAGTTGAATGTTTGATGGGTAAAGGAGAATGCGTGTTTGTTTGACGTTTGACAATGACGCTGATTCAATAGAAATGCATGTAATATTTCAAATATTAAATTCTCAGTTCTGAGGTGGGCTGGAGGGGGCTCAGAGGGGCTCGCGCAAGCCCTTTGTTAAAATTTGCTTTGATTTGTATTTGTAGAATTGTCAATTTAATTTAAGAGAAAACAATATTTACGGATCAAATTAGTTAACTAAAATTTCTGATTTATATATTATCTACGACAGCTTCAGTATACACAGTAGTACATTTATAAGCCATTTACATTCAGAAGTTTACGTCAAATTGCATATTGTTGCATATCGACCGTGGAAAGGAAAAAGGACGTAACCCTCAATTTTCCAAAACAGCTTTTTTTCGATAATCACAATGAATACAACTTAACACACATTATAGTAAAAGTATGGAAGCTGAAAATGCCGAATAAGTATCTAAATTTAGCTTTTAAGTTTGAAAATGATGACCTTGTAAAAAAAATAAACCAAGAAAAAACACTGAAATAAATGTTTTTCCGAGACAATTTCTTTAATAAATATTAGGGCATGTCAATTAAACACCAGTTTAGATGTATCCGTGCACTTCAAGGTTGTGTATAATTCATAATTTGCATATGTATATAATATTTTATAACTACTACATACATTAATTAAGTAAGTATTTAAATAAATTGATTAAATAAAAATAAGAAATCTCGACCGTGAAACTTGATAAAAGAAATAATGTTCTAACTGAATGTTTTGTGCCAATATAAAAAGTATTAACGAAAGGTGAGTTAAAACCAACTCTTCTTTTTATTCTTTGACAGCTCTGACAGTATTGACCAGTCGTTTGTTGATTAACCTGACATTTATCTGGTATGACTTCATTACTATAAGAAAAAACGTTTATTTTATTCATGTAGTCTTGAAGGAACTGATGTATTATTATGACATGCATTTTTAAAACGAAATTTAGACCGTTATTATGTATTAAAACACCCAATATGGCACAATTATTTTATCATATTAACTAAAGTAAAAATGTTTCACTTTTACTCATTGATGGAAATAAAATGAATAACTAAATAAATCATTGTTTAATATACAACTATAATGGCCTGCGTTTATTTTAAAATACGTATTATAATCTAATAAGATGAAAATTAAATATATTATAATAATTGTCTGTTAAAATGATAAATATTTATACACAACAATTTTTATTGATGCTGTCGAAAATATAAGTGATGTTGGTTTTTACTTTGTTAATGATAATTCATACTTAATTGATTTTTGTTGTAATAATGCGAACATTGCTAAGCGGTCTTCAACTTTTTATTTATAGTTTATTTTTCTTGTATTTTGCTTCAGTTCATTTGTTTAGTTGTAATACCAATTGTTTGTCATACCTTGTTTTTCTTACTAAACTTTTGTATAAATATCACTGTTTCATTGTATTTCTCATCAGTTGACAATGCTCACCATGAGCGAAACCGGTCCTGATCCAATAAATTTTATGTGGAAAAAGTACTAAAAATGTTTTATTATTTTTATTATAATGCCATTCCACCAAGTATTGACAGTGAACACCTTAATAGAGAAATGATCAATAAATTTATGTGAAAAAATATTTAACATTGGTTGATAGTTGAAACATCAATTCTTTCTAACTCACGGCAGCTTCATGCATAGAAATATTCATATAATTAAAGATTTCGACTAAAGGTGCTTGGTAAAATTTCAATATTAAATTTGAATCGTTCAAATTATGTACATTCACTCAAGTTTTGTCACCAACGACCCGGGCTTCGCCTTTCGTTAGTTCATGTTCTTCCTTGCACTTGAACGCCTGAAGACGCCGAAAAGCGACACCCGGGTCGTTGGTGACAAAACTTGTGTAAATTTACATAATTTGAAAGGTTCAAATTTTATAGAAATATTCGTTCAAGTATATTTTTATCACTTTTAGGGTGTTCACTGTCAATACTTGGTGGAAAGGCATTATATTAATAAAAACTCAATACTCCTTTTAAATAAAGTGGAATAAAGTACAAAGAAATACAGTGTTTTTATTAATATAATTCCTTTATTTATTATTTATCCATAATTTTTTTTCCATAAAAATTACTGCAGTATGTACTAGGGGCGCGAGAATTTCCCGATATATGACAGTTTTATGTCATGTTCTGGGACAAAAAAGTTGGGACTGCCGAATCCCTAATATGGACTTACGACTGAATGATTCACATAAATAAATTAATATATTAATGTTTAGCTCGAAACGAGCTCAATAGTCAATTTGTGACGGTGCCTGGTCTTTAAATTCCTTTGATCAATATCAAACGCACATATCATGAAGTGTTCTGAAAATGGTAATAATATATTTCCGCAATAATTGCGAGCATATCCGTTGATCGAGCCACGCGATGCGCGAAATTACCCTGATGTGCAATGTCTGCAACACAATGTACGCAGCCATAGACAACGGCTGTGAGTTGATTCAACGTAGGTACTATTTAGCCCGTTCATTACAAATTTTCAGTAAAATCACTAAATAAACGTATAGTGAATACAACAATTTGTATTTATTCCATACATCAGATCAGGATAATTGTTAATTCTATCCCTATAAAATTCCCAACTCTATCCTTATATTACATACTGCATTAAAAAGAAGCTGAGAAACTGAGTAATAAGAAGCTATCTTAAAAAAACCTACGTTTAGAAAAGCTCCATAAAGAGTCCAAATGCTCGACATAGGAAGAGACTATTGTTTGAAAATTTACTTGTTTTAAGTTTTGTAGTGGCTCATTTTATTCTCGTAAAGTCCTATTTTTATTTTTTAGGAATGAATGGGTGGATGGGAAGAAAAAAACAGAAATCAATTTAAAAAAAATGTATTTTCTTAATTGCGCGTTAAGAGATTTGATCTCGTGGATATTTCAACAAAATATAACAAACGCACATGAGTGTTGACCAGTTTCATACAAGGTAGTCAACTAGTACACTACATTTTATTTACAAATCTGTTCCAAAAAAATAATCATGGAATAATGCAGAATTTTCGGAGTATTCATTAAACGGCAGTCACCATTGCAGACGTTTTGAGTGATACTTTTATTTCATGCTTATTTTATTAATTTATAGATGTAACATCATATAACCTAACTGTACATTGTGGCTTTCGATAAATTTGCAACATCATAATATAGGGAACATGATATTCTCTATTCCTTCAATTCAACGAGGAGTAAATTAAACACATAACGGGTGGTGATGGGAAATTCAACAATCAACTTGTAAAGTTAATTTAATTATTGCGATAATGCTGTAAACAAAATCCCTGAATAATTAAATTCATGGTTAGCAGAATTTTATTTTGTTGTTTTATGTTACAGATAAGAGTGTATTTGTTTTTTTATTCTCGTTTGCAACTGTCGAGACAAATTTGGTTAAAAACGCTGACCTGCCATATCGAATTAAGGTCTTTTGGTATCTTTGATCTCTTTCTGAATGATTTCGTACCGATTTCATTCCATTTCTCGTCAGAATTTTTAACTGGTTGCATTTTGCCATGGACATACTAAGACGGACCGCGAAAAGGTTTAAAAAAGTTCACTCAAAATATCAGAGAGTATGAATAGAAGGATATGACTAAGACAGGACTGGTAGTTTGGTAATCGCACTACACTCGTATTGAGGATAAAAGTGGAAGGAAATTTAACTTTTTAACTGACGTAGATAATTAATAGTAATTACCTAGCACGCCGGTTATAATTTGCAACTATTAATTTAATTAATTATCGACGAGATAACTCGTCTCTGGCGTGTTCAGAACGAAAAAAATTACGAGATATCTCGTCTGTGGCAGCAATCGAGTTACGAAATGACAAACATACATGTCTTCGAACCAGCGGCGGCTGGTCAATGTGGCATTGGATCAATGCACCCCTTGTTTATGCAGAGGCGGCAAATTTAATGAAATAATATTCAAACATAACATTTATACCATAAACTAATTTTAAATTCTTCATGTATTTATTGTCTATATATTTATTTTATTAAAGACAATTTTTAATATTATAGACAATAAATACATGAATAATTTAAAATGAGTGAATAGTATAAATATTATGTTTAAATATATATAATACATTCATACACAGTCGTAGCTTTGAGATAAGGACTAATCTATAGACATACTACGATTTAGTGAACTTGAATCCATACAAAATTTGAGGTTACTTTCTTTTATTTGTATATAATGAATTCAACGAAATCAAAAATCAAACATCTTTCCCATTTTTATATATTAAATGGCGTCGTATTTAATTAGATAACAAGGAACAAATAGTTACTGACAAAAAATCAATGCACGTATGTAAAATCTGTATTTATGAACATTATAAAATCAGCGTTTTGTAAAAAAGTACGCTAAACGAGGGAATGACACATACGTTATGGGAAACTTCTCTAAATAGGGAATGATATAGGGGGGCTTACAATTTATAAGTTAATAAAATATTTTTTTTATGTCGATGAAACACATTACAGAAAAGGGGTATATTTATTGTATATAATAAATATTATGGAACATTTTATTTTATTTTAGACAATAAATACATGAGGAATTTAAGATGAGTGAATGGTATAGTAATGCTTTACGGTTGCAAATCATGGCACCTGACGAAGACTCAGAAAAACCGTATACTGAGCTTCGAGAACAGATGCTTGCGTCGGATAATAGGGGTGAGGTGGTTTGATTTTGTGATGAATTCAGAGATAAGGGAGCGTACAAGACAGCGTCTCGTCACGTCAGTGGTTATGGAGAGACGTTGGAACTGGCTGGGTCACGTGCTGCGGATGCCTCCGTAAAGCCTCAATCCTGCCTGCCTTTTCTTTCGACCGGTGGGATTCCGGCGTCCTGGACGTCCGTCGGGTACTATCCATAGGATGTACTCGGCGGAACTGAGGGATGCTGGCATGTCATGGGAGGAAGCAAAGCTATTGGCGGGAGACAGGGAAACATGGAGGTGCCGCGTGGCGGCCATATGCTCCACATAGGGAGCGAACATGGTCAAAGAAGAAGAAGAATGGTATAAATGTTATGTTTGGATATTATTTCATGAAATATAACCGCCCCTGCTTATACAAGGGGTGCATTGATCCAATGCCACATTGACCGGCCGCCACTGCTTCGGACAAAAATCAATAAATCAATTGAAAATCAATCTATAAAAACTGTCCTTACTGAGGACCCGTGACCTTTGTTATCGAAGCCAACGACGTTGACCACTCAACCACGCAGCTGAAATTGACGGGGAACTTAACTAATGGTGTTTGAATGTCACCAGAGCTATTAATTAAATCAATTGGTTGATATTTATAAAATGCATCTAATTATACTCACTGTCTACATGCAAAGTGAATAAACTCAACGCGATTTTCTGAAACTCTAGCTAAAGAATACAAGTACGAAAATTGGAAAAAATATCATTTAAAAATGATACTTCCGTGTATGGTTGGTTAAATGCACTTGCACTTCAGAAGGTCGAATTGCATGGTGCATTTACCTGCAGCAAGATGAAGTCCTTAGGCTTTGGTTTATAAGTTGAGAGTTTTATTTTTTGCTGTAATCAAAGATCTTAAGCTATTTTTTAAGCACTTACTAAGTATCTTGTAAAAAATGCTTAGATTTTCCAGACCAGTTAGCTGAATTTTTAATTACTCTTTCATACGATCTGTTTGATATTGGTTTTAATTATATTTTTTTTGTTACGTATTTGAAACAAACTATAACCTTTATGAAACCGATCAATTAAAAAGATTGTAGTATTATTACTTTCAGTCAGGCCTGTAGCGAATCAGTCAACGTAGCTTCTGATACTGATGTCACGTATTCGATTCCCAGTAGGTAAGATTTTTTTTAATCGATTTCATGTTATGTCTAAAAATTCCCTCCCACACTTATAATCCTAAAACAACATGACATAGCAAGAGCAATTAGTTAACCGTTAGTCATATACTAGCCGTCTTTTTTATCTCTAATCTATTTGAGCCACTGAGTAACAAACAGTTCTCATTGAAAAAAGCTTCTGTTTTTATACCCACTACCAGGCGGTCAATTGCTCCAAATTATATTTTTAAAAACGTTAAATTTTATTGATACTGATGTTTCCTACAGTTGTTACAGATAAACGTTAAGACCTTCTTAATATCTGATTCACATAACATTGACTAAAATTTTATTGCTAACCATTTGTCCACAAAATTACAGAGTATTAAAATACGTATTATTTACTCATATATCAATATGCTTTTTATCAATATTTGAATATTTATTCAGTTAGCAAAAACTCTAGAACAACATATTATCTTAGAAAAAAAAATGAAAGTCTGATAACTGTGGCGAAAATAGTGTGATATATAATATATATACGATAGATACATGTATACAGTGGCGGTTTAAGAACTTTGTAGGCCCTGTTTTTCGAATAACATAAAAGTGCTGCAAAACTCTTTGTTAAATAATAATTAATACTGAAAATTAAAATCAAAATTTAACGATTTATATAATTAATGATATTTTTGAGGCCCCAAGCGCGCGCCTTTTGCGCTTATGGGATAATCCACCACTGCATGTATATCGCTACATCAATGCAACAGTAAGACAATAAACAAAAACTGTGCAATGAACACTATTTTAAAGATAAAACATAATGAGTAAAATGACAAATCCAATGCAAAGGTTAGTTATTTGGTAATATGGCAATATAATTTCTTTTTTCTATAATAGTTAAAAAAAAATATTCACCAGAATACAAAATATATAATTAAAAAAACCTCACATCTCGAAACTAAGATTTTCAGATTGTTCTAATGTTGCATTCATTCAGTGATGGTTTATTTCAATTATATATCCTTCAAGTTAATTTGTTTGTAATATTTTCATTCAAAAGAGTTTAATGCTAGGGCTTGCCGATTTTATATTCCATGTTAACTATCGTAATTTGTCTTCCCCGCTCGCATACTCATCACAAAAAGTGTAGAACATTTAGCTCATATTAAACGAACACAATATTCTCAAATCACGAGTTTTTATGTGAATACCAATGCAATAAAATATCGTATGTTGAATGAAGGTAACTACGATTTTAAAAAAGCTTAAAAATATCTAATCTTTGCCCTTTGCATTATCCACTCTCTTAACTAAATATACTGTTTTCTTTTAAAAGCATCTCTGACTACAGAATAGTAAAATATGATTGATTTTAGTGAAATGTTTTTTGAACAAGTGAAACATTGCACGACGGGCAGTAAAACGAAATTATCATTTTTGGGTATTTATAAAATATTTACTGTCATTCTTTTTGCAGACATATTTAAAAATAAATAACCCTTTCTAGTAATGAACATCAGTTGATCATGATCTTTATTTATACAAAAATAGAATCTGTACAAAAAATGATTATTTTTTTAATGTTCAATTAAGTTGGTCTTGAATTGATGCTATTTTAGTCGATGTCGAATCTGTGATAATTTTCATCATGTGAGCTTTGCTTTGAAAACTACTTAGTATTCCCGTCTTCTTGATCGTTCCGGGAAACACTAAAGTCAATGTATTACATTTAATACTATATTTTTCAATATAATATAGGATGTCGGAATATATGAAAAAGTGTATTATTAATCTACTATAATTCAGTGAGTAATGATTTGTATTGTAAGTTTAAACATAGTTCTGATGAGGGCGTAAGTCAAAATAGCGATTAACTATCTATAAAATAATATTTGCAGAACTTCAATACTTTGATACTTTTTAATCTAATTATATTGGAGTTCTACCAAGTAAGATCATTTGGGTCAAAAAATGCTAATGATGTTCAATTGCCACCAGGGCTGTGGAGTCGGAGTCAGAGTTGGAAGTCGTAGAGTCGGGAGTTTTGTCCGGAGTCTGAGTAAATATTTAATGATGTTTGTTCAAGCCACAGTAGTAAAAAGTGTTACCACTGCATTCTAGACTAACTTAAGATGGTAAGACGGTATATACATTTGTATAAATAAGTTGAAATAAAATATTATTGAAAAAAATCCTTAGAGTCAGAATTGCAGTGGTTTTTATTTAAAAACTGAAGTCGGAGTCCACAGCCCTGATTTTCACGCCGACTGCTAATACTTAGTATAGAAATTGACATAAATATTTAAACATTCAAAAAAAATGCTGAGTTACTTTTTTTCTTATACACAAGTGTCAGGCTACAATTGAGTATTAAACTTAACACAATATTCCAATCGTCTGCACTAATCTTTACTGCAAGTGAACGAGGAAGCATTGCAGAGTATAGGAGTGGGTGATGTAGTACGGTCGCATTTGCATCTTGTCAAGCTGATGAGTGCGACGCTGCGCGACTTTGGATGACAGCTGCAATTATTGTTATTATTATTAAATGTGTAAGACCGCATGCTACAATACCCACCTGGGATTGAGACGCTTGACAGTGGAGTATAAAAGGGGAACACAAAAAACACCCAAGTAATTTACTAATTGCCACAGTTTTGGCAATGTTATAACAGATACTGTTCTTACTTGTAGTGTAACCCGAGCACTACGAGAAAACCCGAGTGGTGAACTTCGTCGTGGCGTTTACGTTATCGAACTCAGAAATTGCATAATTTACGTGACACTTTCGTATACTTGGTCACCAGCAAATCACTTTGCTTCTTTCGTGACATACCAGGATCCTGTCTTTCTATCAAAAACTTACCCATCGGAAGAATGCTCGCTTGTACAATGTGGAAGAGTTTGACCCCTGACAGATGTCTACTACAAAAGCTGATTTGAATTTATTAGTTATAGGTACTGTTTATGGAAAAAAATTAAGATGGGTAAATGAGGTAAGGGAAGGAATTTTATCTACCACTTACACTACATTTGGATGGAAGAAATGGATAAGTCGGAGGTGAATGGATAACACAAAAACGGATAAACTGTGTTATTTCAACCATTGTGCTATTTCCACTATTGCACGCGATTCAACCCTAATAAGCGAGAAGCACCCAAGTGTTTTTTTTTTTTTAAATAAATTATTGCCTTTGTGAAATACTCATCGGAAAACAAAGGTGGCAGTTTTTATAATTCTCAACAGTTGGCAAATCAATTAAAACGTACTTTTATTTTTATAGATAAAACGTTTGAACAAAACTAATTTTCAATATTCTGTCATTGATATATTCGGCGGTAACTTTGTAGAAATTCATTTTTAGCTGGATGGCTGCCACAGACGAGATATCTAGTCAATATCTTATTAAATTAATAAATCAAATTTATAGCCGGCGTGCTAGGTAAAAACGTCCTTTTTTCTACGGCAGCCAACAGGTTAATAAAAAAAAATGTTATTCCACATTATGCTACAACTTGTGACACGTGTTTTACATCTCTGAGAAGCATCACCAGACTGACTATAGCAACGCAACGAATAAACTAAAATTTGATTTAAATTGTACGTTACGTCCTTTTCTACTGGATGCAGGAATTGGGTAAGATACAAACTTTGATAGTACTAATTTTAAAAAATTAAAAAGATGGGTTCATCATTGTTGAATTTATTTGATTACTTCCATTGGGTTTTGCCACGCATAATAAAATAAATATTTTTTTATACCATTTGTAGTACGGCACTGCAAAAAAAATGCAGAAATGCTCACGGTGAAATAGTATGTGGAACGGAACAATGCTCAATCCGTCAGGTATTAAATTGTGCCAGCGTTATACCTGATGCATCTTTTCACGCGCAATTATTTAATATCCAAAGAAAACGTTGAAAAGGTTTGATTACATTCTGCCACACCGGATGTTGCATTTACCACTATTTCAACATGAAGGAATACATATCTTAGCGAAGTGTTTTTTATGCAAAAATGCAAAACAGTAAAAACAACATTGAAAAAATGCAAATAATAGAGATATATTCATTGCAATTATTTTATGTATATTTTTATCCGAGCTGATTTTGTGATTACGTTTTCACACTTCTGGCCAAGTTTGATTAACTTGTAAAGAATAGTTGCATTATTAATGAGTGGAGTTCATCGAAAGAAAAACAAAGGATGATATTTTTACATTTTTACTTCTGAAGTAGAGCGTAAAGTAAATACAATATTTTTTTTTCTGATGGTTGGTTGGAAGTGTAAGCTTAAACCAAGGTAGTGAAAAAAATAAAATCAAATATTTGAAACTACAGAGATGTATATGTGATATTTAAATTTAATTCAGTTCAACAAATATAATTACATTTGTTTGGTTTAGTTCGTCTACACAACACAACATAACATAACACTATGTCTCTGTAAGTGTACGTGACATACTGCAAACACGGTAAAAATGTCTTGTAATGCTGATACGCAAGGTATAGGAACGTGTAGACAGGCGAAGCAGACATGTGAGACCAGAGTATGCTGTGACAGCTGCGTTGCTGATATTAAAGTATGAGGAATTTTAGGACTTTCCAAAATGAAACGCCGTGGGACTTTTTTTTATTTCAACTCTTCCAAGAATTTCGAATCCAAAATCCCAGGAATTTACAGATTTAACGCCAAGGGAAATTATTTTTTTTATCTCCCCAGATATTACAACTTCTAAAACAAAACAATTAACGGGTTTCGCAAAATTTCCCCGTGGCCCCCCAAAACTATACTGTGGCTCGTCTAAAAAAAATCTCTGTGGCCCACCGTTAAGAAACCCAGGTCTACATGAGTAGTATCGTATAAACAAAGTTTAGTTTGCAATATGACATTATTATCTCAGTAATTTTCAAGGCATCATCAAAATAACACGTCTAAACGTGCTCGTGTCACGCAGGAATCTGTAACAGCACTACAACGGAGCGCAGAGCAGGGCAGACGCATGTCTGCATCGCACGCGCTTGCAATATAGCATACGCATAACCTTAACATATGATAGTGATGAGCGAAATCGGTCTTCATCTTAAGTAAAGAAGTAGACATCCAAAAAAATTGTTTACTCATTAAAAGTGACCATTGATTTTCATTACATGTATAATTGATCAAAACAGGTTTTATTTTTAATTTATTTCATTTTCTGTAAAAACGAATTTGATCATGTTTGATATTTTCGGGTCAATATTCGCTAAAAGATCACAATGAACTACTGTGTTATAAACAATAAAAAATATTAAACCTTCTATTTTATGCAACTGCGAACATGAAGGGAAAAACGTAATTTTTCATTTACGTGTTTTACAATACAGTAGTTAACGGAAAATTATTATTTGACTTGTACCATTTCTTCTAATTGGAACGTTATCTTCAAGATAAAAACAAAAACATGCTCAAACTTCCTACGTAAAACATTATATTACAATTTACATAAGCATCAAAGACACGATATTTCCTCTTTTGAGAAATAAATAATTGCTACTTTGTCAGAATAATAAGATAAAAAATACTCTAGACTGTAGAGTACATAACGAGATACAGGATTGTTATTACATTCTTTGATTGAAAAGCTAGAATAAGTTCTTTTCGTTGCCTTTTATTTATTATTGGTTTTTTTAATTGGAATATTCAATTCGTTGGATATCTTTACGTCTATGTCAGATACTCTCTGTCATTATCTTTGGGTTAAAACCTTTACATGCGTATTATCAAAAAGATAAAAAAATCAGTGGTAAATTGCGTGTAATAAAAAAAATTAAAAACCCATTAAGACAACTGAAAAAAATCCTTTAATTGGAATAAGACATAATTATTATTTAATTTATAATCCTGGATTCATGGACTGCAATGCTTTTGCTGCACAAATTTATATATATTGGAAAAACAGAAAGAAGCTTTAAAACAAGAACTTCGGAACACATGGCCGAGTTTTAATTAAACAAATATACGTCGACTTTTGCCAACTACCTGATTTCTGAGAACCATTCGTTCAACGCTGATGATGAGATTAAAATATTACACCCAAAGACGGAGGGGCATAAGTTATCTTAGACATAAATGTGGTACAGTGAAATAGTTGACCAATTTTGAACGACCAGGTAAATCTGCCTAATTCCTCACTTTTGTATCCTATGTGTAAATAAATATAATTATAAAGTTTCCAGCAAACAAAATAAACATGATTCTTGGAATTACTTACTCCCCATTCCAATCTGTATGCATTCCCATGGCTCATCCATTTCGCCAGCAACGTCTTTAAACTTAGTGGTATTATATAAACACGATTCATTTATTTACCAATCATCAGTTTATGTTCATCCATGCACTTGAACGCCTGAAGATTCCGAAAGGCAAAGCCACCAAGAAATTCCAGAAATTCCACCAAGCTCCTTCAATCGAAATCTTAAATTATATGTCACTTTATTAAATTTCTATTATAAAGTAATTTAAGTAAATCTACAGTGAAATTGATATCCAAGAAAGACAAGTATCATAACATTTATATGTGTGATGTATTGAAAAGAGGATTTCTTTCGCATTTTTTTTAAAACGCACCACTTCGTGATAGCGCAAATAAAAAATATAACTTGTTTAATTAATTTTCGTAAGCTAAAACCTAATTTCTTTCGCTCGTTATACCAATTTATTTACACCCTGTATAAACGAGGAAGCAGCCCTATTAATGAGGAGTAAACATTCCCCATTATACGACCTGACTTTATTACGAACGTGTCTACTTTGGATAATCAAATAAACTCCGCCACCACCCACCCCAACTGTTTTCCGGCCCTAATAAAAATATACAACCCTTTTGTCTTCATAAAAAAACACCCTGTCTTTTTGAATTAATAAAAAAATCCCCCGTTTTAGACGTAAAGTAAACAAACTGTTCTTTTTAAAAGTAATTTTATTTAGTAGCATAAATTTCTTTATTTCCCTATATATATTTTTTAATCCGTGCCCGCTCCCAATGTGGAGCATATGGCTTCATAATGGAGGTATCTAAACAGAAGTTTTCTTCTACGATAACTGTTTGTTAATCAGTCGCTCAACCTTACTTTTTTTATAGTGAGTAGTAGGGAATAAATTACAATAAAAATAAGCTTTTATTTAAGTGTACTAAAAAGGTTAAATTAATTCCGATATCTATTCCCTCAAAATTATTCCCTCGTCTGAGTAACATCCTGACCACATGACACTCTTCAGCACAGTAAGTCGGATCGTTGACTTTCCAGAGAATTGGGAAACAAACCATCTCACACATTCTACTATCGCTAGTAGTCGACGGTAGATTAGAGTTATTAATTTCGGAATAATTGTCTCATATGACTAAAAGTAAAAGCGCGCGGCAAAAATATTTATCTAAAACTTAATGTACAATATAATATCAAATAAATTAAAGACGGACGAAAATATTTATCTAAGCTTAATGTACAATATAATATCAAGTAAATTTAAAGCGAGCGAAAATATGTATCTAAAACTTAATTTACAATATAATATCACATGGAAATTACCAAAAAAAAACAAAGAGTATAAATATAGCAGATTTAAAAACTTGTGACGTATATATTTAGCAGATATAACATTTATTCATTTGCCAGCGATCAAACACTACATTTTTAATAATATTATTATTTTATAAATTGAAGAATTTCTGAAGTCACAATGAAAAATATGCAGACATTTCCAGTTATGAGTAATATAGAGAGTACTAAAAACTTTACGACTGTTTTCATTAAGTAAACATGCCTTTAAATATTTCATTAGTTTCACACGATATAGAAAAATAACTGAATATATAATATAATATAAAAAAATTATGATATTAAATGCTTTTTTATCAAAAGCGTTTTTGTGTTTTAAATGTTGTTTTAAAAAACAGAAACTAAAAACTGTTCTTGAAAGATGAACTTAGCATAATATGATACATATTTTCGATGGATTCAGCTATAACTTTGTAACAATTATATGTTTAAAATCAATTAAATAACTGTGAAAAAAAACACACTTTGCCTTTTTCAGAAGCATTTTTAAACAAACTACGATGAGGTTCAATTGGAATACTATTTAATCTAATTCTTTAATTTTTAATAGCAAAAAGCATGTTGGGGATTTAATTTTTTTCTGGGCGCAGAAAGGGGCTAGATAAAAAAAAAGCAATTTTAGAGTGTTCACTGCCAATACTTGGTGGAAAGGCATTATATATAAATATATATTTTTTACCATGTCCTCTCCCAATGTGGAGCCTATGGACTCCTAATGGAGTCTATCTCAACAGAAGTGTTTCTACGAGAACTTCTTGTTACTCAGTTGCTCAACCTCTCTTTTTCCAAAGAGATTAGGGAATATAAGGAAAGGGCTAAGACAGGACTAGTGGTTAGCTAATCGCTCTCGATATGCCCGTTCATAGGATATGATGGGTGGGAGGGGGGAGTTCAAGACATTACATACATCCATGCCTTTGAACAGAAATTCATAAATCGACTGATAAATCAATTTATAAAACTGCCCGTACTGGGATTTGAACCCGCCTGTGTGGTCGAATGGTCAACGTCGTTGGCTACCGCTACGGAGGTCACGGGTTATATTAATAAAATCACAATATTGCTTTGTATTTTATTCCACTTTATTTAAAAGTTAAGGACCGGTTTCGCTCATTGCGACCATTGCAAGCATCAATTGTCAATTTTTGAAATGAGCGAAACTGGTCCTGACCTTTTAAATAAAGTGTAACAAAGTATAAAGGAATATTTTTTATATTATTAATAAAAAAATACTACTGATTACAGTAGTTTTAGATATATTTGGTAATAATTATCATGACCGGTTTTGCTCTGCTGGGAAGCACTTAAAATATAAAATTAAACGTTTCAAGTATCGAAAGAAAACCTGTCCGATATTCTATTACAAACATGTATTCATTATTTCATATAATGTTTCTTGTTTTAAAACAGCATGCTTTTCCCGTAAAATAACTTATACAAGTTGACAGTTGACACATAATATAACCACTTTGTTAGATATACCTATTTATCAGCTTTTTAATTATAATGGCAACCTTCGAATTATGAAATGACATTGTAAAAAGTATGTAGATTAGAAACGCAGACGAGATAAAGCAATTCAAAGCGGTGAATAATAAATAATGCACTTTGATAAGGATGTTGCTCGGACATGTGTTTCTGCAATTATAATTCACCTGTTGTGTCACGATAGTCTGTGCTAAATTAATTATGGGACTGTGCTTTCGTGAATCGCTCATTTCCGACTTAAATATGATACGAAGTATCTATCAGCTATGTCAGTGGTAAAAAAATAATATTGCTACTTTGAGTAAATTAATAGGCCGTTTGAGTGGTGAGTTAATTTTTACTAAATTAGGTTTTTTCTTATATTTTGATTATTTATAGTATTGCCGCACAAAAAAATATAAAAACTTTTTTTTTGGATACGGACCAATCTGGGAAGAATATATGTTATTATTTCAAGAATTAAATATTTTTTTTTAAATTATAAAACTCATAGTTAAAAATGCAAATTAAACTAGTTCATTATTACTTTTGAATATTTTTCTAAAAGCTATTACTTCGCTTTTGCGACAAGATCTTTTTTGCTCTCATTTGTCTACATGTGCCACTCTACAGACGTTGATCCCAGAAAGGAATCGATCCCAAATAGAATTTTACGCTCAATATTATATGGCTACCGATTTGTTTACAAATGTTACCCTTTTTTTAAAAACATTTTCTTCATTTGCTATACAAAATAAAAATAATGTGATGGTCAAAAGTCACTGGTGGATGTGACTAGTATTCATATCTGAAGAAATAAATAAAATTCAATAAAAAATATGAGAATGGCAATAGATAATAGATGACAAGTTACTCCAACGTACGGGTACGTTGATACTCATCAAAGGGTTAATAATATAAAGCCAAAATGCTTAAAATATTTTATATCGCAAAAAATCGACAAAATTATGGTATCCTTTGGTACATATTTAATTTTCTGCAATATAAGTGGGGAAACGTCCAGATTTTACAAAACTAGATGCAAAATAATTATTATTGATCAATTCATTTTTCAGAAAAACAGATATAATATTTAAATAATCTGCCGTCAGCGTGGCTGAGTGGTAGACGTCGTTGGCTTAGGGCTTAGATCACGGTAATCACAGACTCGAATCCCAGTACAGACAATTTTTTACAGGTCAATTGATTTATGTTCGACGGCATGGATGTGTGATATTTTGGTTTCCGCTCTACTATCCATTCTATCATCAAAAGAGGAAACGAAAGCGATTAGCTAACTATTAGTCCTGTCCTAGTCCTACTCTTCTATCCTCTATCTCTACCCTATTTGAAGAAAAAAAGAGGTTGAGCAACTGAGTAAAAAACAGTTCCCGTAGAAACTCCTAGAGATAGTATAGTATAATCTCTCTGAAATAAAGCTTGTTTTTACTAATTATATTTCAAGAAAATCGTTGGATATTGTACCGGTCGACTGATCAGATAATCGTTTCTCGTTATATCGTCTGTATTGTTTTAGCAATATTTATTATTCTTTGTTCGGAGCTTTCTATGTATATAAATTTCTTGTTCGAAAGGATCGGTGTACGGTTTTTTTTTGTACAGATAATTCATGTTCGGAAAAAATCTTGAACCGAAGAATCACGAAACCGTCATCTACAGGTCCGACAAAAAAATAAAAATATAGATATCACCACTGCGCGTTCATGTCACAAATAAACCAGTCGGAGTGAAATTTTGTACAAACGTTTAAACTTGTCTTTTATTATATCTCCCAGTGAATATATATATATTCACGGAGTAAAGGTGGCCATCTGCAATATGCAGGTGAGAGAAGCTCTGCGAATATTCCGTATTCAGGGGATCTCTTGAATTAATTTGGACACACCTGAGCTTGACGCAACCCAACTAATTGCAGCGTAATCTACTTTTGTCACTGGTCCCAAACAGATATAACTTTATTCCGAAAAGGTGAGCAACTCAATCTATTATTTGACACTGACGTCATTCGTTGTCATTTGGCACTTAAGTCAAAAAACTGTTTTCGGATAATCGACTTTTTCAAATATCATGAAACGAACTGTCAATCTAGCGTTACATTCAATAAGACTAACAACTGCACAACAATTGTACAGCTTGAAATGTTTTAATGGTCTAATCTTTTTGGGTGGCTAAAAAATCTGTATAGCCAAAAAGCGTTTAGTTATTTATATTTTTTGCCAGTAATAACTATTTTGTGAGGAATTCAGAGGTAAGGGAGCGTAAAAGACAGCGTCCCGTCACGTCAGTGGTTATGGAGAGACGTTGGAACTGGCTGGGTCACGTGCTGCGGATGCCTCCGGAAAGCCTCAATCCTGCCTGCCTCTTCTTTCGACCGGTGGGATTCCGGCGTCCCGGACGTCCGTCGGGTACTATCCATAGGATGTACTAGGCGGAACTGCGGGATGCTGGCATATCATGGGAGAAAGCAAAGCAATTGGCGGGAGACAGGGAAACATGGAGGTGCCGCGTGGCGGCCATATTCTCAACATAGGGAGCAAACATGGCCAAAGAAGAAGAAGAATAATTTCCAATGAAATTTACTTAGTTCGTATTATAGCTTTAAATATCGAAATTGATAAATGTCATTTAGTATTGGGCTTGTTTTTTTTTACATAATAAAGCCTGTTCAAATACATTTATTGATCAGTATTCATAATACAAAACAATTAATTTTTAACCGTAAAATTACTGAGAGTGTACTAACGAATTTTTTTTTTCGACATGTCTTGAAACAATGTCTATTTATTTACTTGAACAACTTCTTTTTTCTCAAAGAGTGAGTTGTGAAAATTTTCCAAAGCTTTAAATGTTTCAATAGTTTTTTTATGTTGCTAGATCCATAGGTATATGATAAGTAACCAAGAACCAAAACTAAAATTTTGCATTATTGGAACTTTCTAGTTTATATGAAGTGATTTTAAGCACACATATGTCAATCAAATTTATTTGAAAATGAAAATTACTGAAATCAGTCAGTTTCCAAGTGTAAACATGTCATCAGTAATTTCCATTACTGACAGATTTCCTATCATAAGAAGGAGTCAATAATCCTTTGTACTTCATTCCACTTTATTTAATATGTCAGGACCGGTTTCGCTTATTGCGAGCATTGTCAACTGATAAGAAATATAATTTAACAATGCTATTTATACAAAATTGAAAAGTTATAAACAACAATTGGCATTGAAAAGAAATTGCCAATTACATTTAAGTGATTCTAAAATAACACAAAATTAAAATGTTCAACACATCTAACATATAACTAAAAAGTCATCCCAGATTAATAAATTCAGAATGCGATTGAAAGTAATTACAAACAAAATTAAAATTTGGGAAATTTTTGACAAAGTGATAAAATGCTACATTAATAAAGTGAATATGCTTAATGATAATATGCTTAATGATATGATAAAAACACAATAATCATTTGTACTTACAAAGGATTATTGTGTTTTTATTAATATAATGCCTTTCCACCAAGTATTGACAGTGAACACCCTAAAAATGATAAGAAGGAGTATTTCTTTTTCATGCAGTATTGTAATTCTTTCAATTAAATATTTAATTTATTACTCTGAATGTTTTTACAATATTATCAACTCAACCTTTGAAAATATGACTCATCTTTTTATGCTATTCTTTTTCTTTTATTTATCATAAACGGTATTTATTGAAGTATTAAATTGTGCTTTTTCATATACCTATTTTTAAAAAATCATTAATTTATTTTTATATACATTTATTCACATATATTATTTAATAAACTCAAAGGTCAACTCTTGTTAATTAGACTAGGATGCATCCGCGTATGCTAAAGTAGTTTCGTGAAATGCCAGCAGGTGGATGCAAACGACAAATTGTTTTTCATAAATCATATCATTTGAGAAGGTAAATTATGAGTGGTTTATGAAACTTTCACGGACAGGTAATTATCCGAATGAATTGTTCTCTAACATCTCTCTCTGTAAAATGCAAACATTGTAGAAATTTCAATTCATAAATTGTTTTAAAAAAAATCAACAATTCGTCCACAGCGGATAGTTAGATAATACTTATCTAATATGCATGTTAATGAATATGTGAGTGGCTTTGATAATTAAAAATGTAGCTAATGCTGAATGACGTTTGAAAATTACCATTTTGATAAATCTAAAAATAAAATATACTCTGTAAGTATAAGTTTTTTTATTTTTTCATTGTATATTTTATGGACTTAGACATTTATTTTTCTTAATAATATGTATCTATTAATCAAAACTTAATAGAAAGCTTCAAAAAGCATTCAATAATTTTCAATCGAAGATTATTATTATTTTTTTACATGTTACGTCACACTCCCATTTGATTTTTCTGATATTTTTCAAACAGGTTATAATTATCAGAAATATTTTTTGTAATACTATCTACGTCAAATATTAATATGACAATAAAAGTGTTAAATACAACTAACTCAATAACAGAAAAATGACTATTTGTATTTTATTGAAATATGTATATCGTATGACTGTGTAATAATTTTTATTTTCAGTTTGTATATATGAATATTTGGCATTCCATCATTTGCCAATGTGTCAAATATGTTGAGAAAAAGAAAATCAATTAATTAGTATGTATATAAGTCACTCGAAATCAAGGACGCCAGAAATCACTAAAGGTGAAAACATACCGTTAACACACCACTCCACACGACGCGGTCACATCCAATGCAAGTCGTGCAAACAAGTAACACGCGACGCCACGATATATCGACGCCACTCAGCTAACGGTAACGAATCTGAACGTCTGGTCTCGTGAAATATCTGTGTATTTTTGTATAAAATATGCAAACAAAAAATAACAACACCTTCAACATCACTCTTCGAGCGATAGACAGAAACTGACGCGTGTGATCACGTGTTATCAGGGACACACTGGAACATATTGATAATAACACGTCAGGTGGGCTATTTATTCCCACCACTGTCAACACTCGTATCTGGATCACTTGGATCATGTGGGGTGTGATGTTAGCAGTGCGTTCCTGTTCATATAAAACAGTGGTAAATAGGTAGCTATGATCTCATCCAATTCGCTTACGTGTCGTCGGGTGTTGGCAAGGTGTCTCTGCCTTAACACTCATTTCTTAGATTTTAAAAGAAAATTCTCAATTTTCATATTGACTTTACTGGGAGCTGATCGCCATGACAAAGCACTTGCCACCTAGACAGCAAAGGGGGACAGTAACGATTAACAAAAAATGGTAAAATTTTAAGAGCCAATTAAAATTGTAGACGATTTTTTTTAAATAGCAATAGCTTGATCACTAGTTAAACTTTTGCGATATAATAATTTTGTATCGTAAATCGTCTTGAAGCTTCTTTTATCATTTACAAACAGAAATGCTTTATTATTTATTAGCATTTGAAAAGTAAAATTGAATTTGCCTAAAGCACGAAAACATAGAAAAGCCATGAGCTTAAAAACAAAACTGTGTTAAAAACGGTTCAAATACGTTTTGACTTGTATATTAATTATTCCTAAAACACTGACTTTAATTTTTAAATGGTTAACTAACAACTGACCCTTTAATGAGTTTTCTGTGGCCTGCTTAATGAGAGCTCAAAGGGTATTTTTTATGAAAGACAATTTTACATCTTTGCTGACCTATCATGTGAACTCTATAACTCTTGTTTTAAAATAAAAAAAAAAGTCAACAATTTGACTACAAACTTGGCTGTGATCGCGTGTTAAAAGTTTTTTAAAACCTCCAAGCGAGAACTTTGAATGTCATATATTTATTCCCTTTTAAATTTATAACCGTTCTAATTTATGATTCATTTTCGTGCAGTGGCTTGGAAGGCGAGAGGGTTTACGGTTATAGCATTTAAGAGTACAATTATTTAATATTATAAAAAAAAGGATATGGCCAGCTTCTCAGTTAGTGATAATTGTCAACTAGTAAATTAATTCAAAGATGAAAACAATGTATGTATTCCAATTTCTATATTAGGTTTTGAATCCTTACGATGAAACAAATTCAATTAAAGAGGGTTTTCATTTGTTAACAGTATTATGTATAATGTCATAAATACTATATATAACAATTGCATAGTTTCCGAATTTTTATTATTTATTCCTGAAATACGATGTAAAAATTATATACTTCAAGATAAATAAAAGATTTGCTTGCAAAATGGGGTGTAAATTAAAATTCAGTAATGCGAGTTTTTTTTGATTTTTTTGCTTACATAATTTTGTTTATTTCTTGGTTAGTGTGATGAAATAATAGTTTATGTCATTTTTACTTCAGTGCTTTCTTTCCACTTTTCTCAACAGCATTACCAATTTCATTACTAAATAAATACATAGCAATCGTCGGTATACTGCCAGAAAACGTTAAATCTTTATGTTAAGTTTTTGAATATTATGAAGTGTATTGAAAATAGGGAACAAATTAAATGGTCAGAATTTAAATCATTTTTTTGTCAGAATAAAAATATGAACGGTCAGAATAACAATATTATACGGTCAGAATATTTTATAACCATTTTGGTTTGGTTGGGTTAGATTTTTTTTTAATTTCCCTTTAAATTATTAAAACTTTTTTTAATATTTAAATAAATAAACGTAATAAAACAGGCTCAAATCTATCGATCTGCATTCATAGCTAAAAAAAAATTTTTTGACTTAACGTTTTCTGACAGAATACCGACGTATTGTTATGTACGCCATTGGCGTCGAGTGTGATACCGTACCCAGCGCTATTCATACTAAATTACTTCATTGGATTACTATGAAACAACTTAATGTTGTACCTAACTGTTTGATTAATTCGTTTTATGATAAAACAGAAACATATTAATCACACGATAGTAGTGTAATATTTTTGATTATTTTTTACTAAGATTATTGTAAAATGTTTTGTATAAATTACACATCGTCCATTTATATTCCATTTTGGAAAAAAAAACTATATTATGTAGAAACGAAATAAGTAACTTATTCAAATTATTCTAGAGAACATCTAATCATTACATAATATTTTTATTGTGAATTTTATTGATTTGCAACTCATAATAATAGATGACGTCACAAACAAGAATTGTTCGCTTTCGTGTCACTTTTTGTATAAGAATTTTATATTCGGTATTGAAAAATAAATTTGATTAATCAATTCCTCATTTAATGCTTTTGGTGATTGACTCTTATATATGAGTCAGAAAACGGAAGTACTTCAAAAACTGAGAATGAGAGCGCGCTTTGCAGGTTTCACAAAGATTAAGTAATTAATTTAGTTATATAGAATGGTTTAACTAGGAAACATAAACAATCTAAAAAAATGTGTCATAGCATTGTTAAGGGTCATAGAAAGCAGGGATCCCTTGTCCATACCAAATGTAAAATGTCCCTAAAATACATATACTGAAATAGATATTTAATTCAACATTTTGTCAGTTATTCTATATTACAAAACAATATTTCTTTTAACGCGAAGATTTTGTAATTGGCAATTTAAATTTAAAACAAGGTTAAGAAATCATTTTAAATATCGACTGTGGAAAGAAAAAAGGACGTAACCCACACATATAAAATTTTACAGGAGGCGCTAAAAACGTGTTTTGATGATTTTGTGACATATGCAAATTATGAATTATACACAACCTTGAAGTGCACGGATACTTCTAAACTGGTGTTTAATTGACATAATCTAATATTAATTAAAGAAATTGTCTGTCTCTGAAAATCATTTATTTCAGTGTTTTTTCTTGGTTTTAATTTTTTACATGGTCATCTTTTTCAAACTTAAAATTTAGATACTAATTCGGCATTTTCAGCTTCCATCCTTTTGATAGAATGTGTCATGTTTTAAAAATTGTGATTATCGAAAAAAAGCTGTTTTGGAGAATTGAGGGTTACGTCCTTTTTCCTTTCCACAGTCGATATAATCATAGTTTTCCATACACTTGCGTAACATTTATGCGCAAGATAATATTAGTTATTTAAGTAATTTGGTATTATTTGAAATAAGGAAGATAATCAATCTTTTTTAAAGGTAATTAATAATGTATATATATATAATAATAAAAATAAGAAACTTACGTACTTTTAGACTTATAAATGAATGTTAAGCTAAAAAAACTAACAATTGATGTTTTGACTTAGTATTCAAACCAGCATTCAACACAGAACGATTAAATTTGCAGATTTATTTTTCAATTGAACAATCGATCAGTATAATAAGGAATATGCGACCAATAGATGTCACCACATACTCCCACAAACAGACAAAATCTCAATTACCTTGCTATCACTGACTAAGCTGGATTCTTTTTCCTTGGACCTCTCTGAAAAAAAGACTATGTTCGATAGACTCATTAAGCACCGTTAAGTAAAATCATTTAATTAAAAGTCTACATGCTGTAACAAAAAAGCAAACATGGTTAGAAATAACATTAGAGAACGGTTATTTAAGTATGATAAATTGTTAACTTCTTAAAATTTAATCAAAAAAAATCTCGTATAAAAACTATTTAAATCAAGTGAAAAATCCAAAACTGCAATTAAACAACCAAATTATCCTAATCTGTTTATAATTTCCATGGCAAAATTATTATTCATTTGACTGATCGCGAATTAATTCAGAATTACGCAACAATGGCAGATTTTTTTTGTGCTGCATTTAAAAATCTAATCAGTATAACGTCATTATCTACTGAACTATAATACGTTCGCTGTCCTGAAGACATCATGGCATATAGGTAAATGTATGTAACTTACAGCTTTATTAACGTATATTATAAACGACGATGTAGCTCTCTTATTGTATGACCAATACTTATTGGATTGACTGTTTTTTTAATCCATATCCGCTCCCAATTTGGAGCATATAGTTTCCTAGTGGAGGTATTTCAACAGAAGCTTTTCTACGAGACCTGTTTATTACTCAGTCGCTCAACCTTTCTCTTTCAAAGAGAGTAGTGGGGATAGAAGAATAAAGCTACGACAGGACTAGTGGGAAACTAATCGCTCTCGCTACGTCCAGTTATTGAAGGATCGGAAGGGTGTGAGGGAATCTTTCATATTGAAAATTTTAGCAAGAATACAAGTGGAGAACGGATATAAAGAATTAATTTGTACCAACCACTAAAATAAAAGTCTGATAGTTTTGGAAAAATAAAGAAGATGAAAACATTACAAATGTCTATATTATTTCATACAAATCCATACAAAACGAAATTTTGAATACTATGAAAACCTTAGATCATTTAAGCCGTACTCTATAAATCTGGCAAAAAACCATTTTGAGGTTTCAAATTGATTTTGATTGTCCCTCCACAAACCGTTTTGTGTATGCAGCCGCTATTTCACGTACGCATTGCATAACGGAATAACGGCCAAGAAAAGACACAAAAAACTCTTTATATTCTTGGCTCGATACAGACCTGCACGGGACATATCATTTAACTATGCACTATTGTGCTTAAAAAAGACTAGTATACGTAAGAATACAAAAAAAGAATGTGAAATGATCAGCCATTTAGTTTAAGTGATATATCCTGTGGATCCTTACACTAAAAATACGCCGTGGGGTAGAGTTTAATCTACTACGCGTTGAATTTAAAGAAGGAATCAAAAATATTTTTTTCCTCATACGATGTAGCAAATTTATCGAATGTTTTTATATAATATTATAATCCCTGTTTAGATGCCATTTTTGCCAGTGTGTTGTGAGCGTATTATGCCAGTCCATACGCGTGAAGAATCGGTACGCTGGATGCATCTCAATATCACCTTTAGCGCAGGCCAGATACAATCAAAAAATAATTACAATAATAAATGCAATTCAAATTACTCTACCGCCGGTCGACATTGAGTTCAAATAAAAACAACGCAAAATTAAACATGCATTTCATCGCGAATGCTAATTGGTCAGCCAATAAATAATTCATACCCACTGTCAACAAACAACTGGATGTTTCTGTAGTACAAATTTACCGATTAAAATAAACCCGATTATTTGTACATGCTACGCTCATGCACTGCAATAAAAACTGGCCTTTTTTGGTGTCACACTTTTATATAACTCTGTTTTTTTGTGAATATTTATCATATTATCGTCAACACGAAAATATGTCCTATGTGCCAAAAACGTATTTGTTCAGAAGACACTAAAACTGTTTTTTTTTTAAGTTTGAAACATCGTTTTATATATACTCTTTTATACTCTCTTATCCACTGCAATAAAAACTGGCCTTTTCGCTGTCACACATTTAGATATTCTGTTTTTTTTGTAAATATAATATTTAACTTATTGTCGTCAACCACGAAAATATGTCATATGTGCCAAAAACTTATTTTTTCAGAATACACTAAAACTGTTTTTTTTATGTTTGAAAGATCGTTTTTTAAAGCATCTTAAATACGCTTTGTAGTTTCTCCTATTTACCATTTCAACCATACGTCTTCCTCAAATTTAACGTTTAAACAAATAATAATATCATTGTTATTATGACCACATAGAAGATGTAAATAAATATTTCTAATTAAATTACAGTATGTTCACATGAAGATTTAACCAATCGGTAGAATAGGTGGAATCACCCTGCAATATCATATTTATCTCATTTTCGTAAAATCGATCACATGGGAGGTATTTTCGAGTTGACAACGATATCTGATTCTTTAATTAGAGTATAACAACAGTATTAGTTTGTGCGTAGACTTCTGGTTGGTCTCCGTTCGTATATTTTCTGAATGGACAACAATAAAAGGACTATTAGGGCTAACTACGTTAAAAGGATCAGATTGAACGTGGATGAGGAAAAATGGAAAAAAATTATAGACGTGTACTCCTCATATTTTTGTTCAAGCTTAGATAAACATTTATTTGAAAAAAATCGTCAAAAATATCATTACAGTAGTAAATCGTAACTATTACAGGCTGCGTGGTCGAGAGTCGGCGTTGTTGACTAGTACGGTCAATTTTTACAGATTGATTTTTCTTTCGATTTATGAATTTCTGTGCGAAGGCATGGATTTATGTAATGTCTTGAATTTCTTCCCCCTCATCCTTTCCTAAAACGGGCGTAGTGGTAGCGATTATCTAACCACTAGTCCTTTTCTAGTCCGATCCTTATATCCCCACTATCTTAGAAAAAAAGTTGAGCAACTGAGTAACAAACAGTTCTTGTCAAAAAAAAAAATGCTGTAGTTCCATTTGAAGCGGATATGGATTTAAAAAATAGAAATTAAAAAACAGCGGGTGGCTTGTAAAAAAACAGTTACTTTTTAGTTACGAGAGTTAGTTATGAGTTAGAGAGTTAAGGTTACTTTCTGTTAAATGCTTTTGATATTATTTTCATACATATGTAATGTTGTGAAAAGGACATTGTAATAAATATATAAAAATAAAACATTTTTTTTTTCATAATTATTTTGTTTATTATCATTTCATATCCCTCTGACCACAACACAATCTCAGTAAAATATTGTCATAACCCTAAGTTGTGGGCCTATAATACAAAACGTTATATTTCCAAAATAAGCGATATTGAGTTAGGTATGCAGATAAGGTAATTCAAGCCTAAAGAATCAACTGGTCCTATTAGTTTAAATATAAAATGTCTAAACCACTGTCGTTTTCATATTGGGAATCATATTTTTATGCAAATGTTATTTTTTTGTGTTATTCGTTATAGTAATTGACTCTTCTAAAAAGTTTTATTTTTGGAAATAGTACATTTTGCATTATAGCCCCACAATTTGAATGCCAATTTTCAAGCCATTTCAAGTTTTCTTAAATTTGCTGTAAAAACAAAATAAGTCTGACTGCATGCAATACAATGATCTCTTCACAGCTGTATTTTTGTTTTGCATTACAATAAGAAAAACAGATATTGTTTTACTCTCTGTTTCACCGCTTTTCAGTTTCAAATAATTACAAATCAAAATATTGTTTTATGTTTTGTCAACGTTGTAATAACCTCGAATTGAATTTAGATAAACGAATATGTGATTCACTAAAAAATACACCGATAGCACTATAGGACATACCTGAACCACACATGCACTAGGAATCGACGTGGCTTAAGCCACTCGGGTTTTTAGAAACCGAAGCATGTAATAGTGTTTTATTATTAAAAATTATAATTTGTCATGTTAGAAGTAGTGAAGTGTTATGCAGATTTAATTGTTTCCTACTCCTTGCAAAATGCACTCAACCTTGAACACGATAAAAAGTAACGTTATAAAAATCTCGTAAAAAAGAGTGGTTTTGATAAGATATCGAGGTCACTTTGAAGTAGCCCGTATTCACGTGTTGACATTTATGTTAATTTAGCTTATTCATTGAATCGCCGACAACTTTATTGTTTGGCATGTTTTACATGCTTATCACGTCTTGTGGAAATTATTAGGGCTGCCATGCCATAATTGAATATATATGTAACTGAATATAAACAAAAAGACACGTAGCTTGCTAGCTTAAGAATCATTTCAAGTCTAAATGTATCTTAATATAATAAAACAGCTATAGCATACATTTTCAAGTATTTATGTTGAGCGATTGAGTATTTTAATAAACTTAATGTCAGTATTCAATCTAAGATATTCAGTATTTATATTAAATGTATTTTATTTATTTTTAAATCGTTGTATCGAGTTATGTTCGAAGGCATGTATGTTTATTATGCCTAAAAATGTATACTCTCCCACACTCATCAGTTCAATCCTTTAATAAGAGAGTGTACCGAGAGTGATTAGCCAACCACTAATCCTGTCCTAGTTTTATCAAATATATCTCTGCTTTCTTAGAACGAAAAAAAGGTTACAGTAACTGAATAAAATGCAGTTTTCGTAGAAATAAACTGTAAAAGATACCTCCATTAGGAGGCCATATGCTCTATAGGGAGCAAACATAGATACAAAATGATCAGCATTTTAATCTTGGTGTCTGCTTACGGTCCTGGCTTTAGTAACGTACTTACAGTCTTAATATAAATAGGGAAAAATCGATTTAAGGCTTTAAAGATTTGTATGAAAATGTCAGAAATTTCTTCTCTCAACAAATTTTATCTTAAAAATGGGGCGTAGTGAGAGCGATTATCTTACGATTGCCCAACCCTATTCTTATATACCTACATTCTTTAAAAACGATAAGTTAAGCAACTCAGTAACAAGCAGTTCTTGAAGATACAAAAATGTTTAGACTCCATTAAGATTACGAGTAATTTACCTCAATCACTTTTAGGGTGTTCACTGTCACTATTTGTTGGAAGTCATTATATTAATAAAAACACAATAATCCTTTGTAATTTATTATACTTTATTTAAAATATCAATACCGGTTTCGCTTATTGCGAGCATTGTCAACTGATAAGAAATATAATTTAACAGTAATGTTTATACAAAAATAAATTGAAATAAAAAGGTATAAACAACAATTAACATCGAAAAGAATTTACAAATTACAGTAAAAGTGATTCTATATTTACACAAAATTAAAATGTTTATCACCTCTAACATATAATTATTACTTTTTAAAGTACAAAGGAATATTGTGCTTTTATTCATTTAACTAAAGTATAGTTTTATTTTTACCCTTGCCTCATCTAAGCTAACCTAGTTTTTTATCACGGCTATTGACAGAAATACTTTTTTTTTTAAAATATGTTTATACTGGCTAAATACTAGTTTTATACTCATCATTCGATTCATAAAATAATGGTTGAAATTTATGGTCCCATACAAAGGGTTATGGACAGTCAAGAGACTCAAAAGAGGATTTCATCAGGTGTTATGAAGTAAGGATCTATATATTAATAGCCGATAATGTCCGTTTGTCCAGTTGAGTGTAAGGTGTCCTCGACCTCCCAGTCTCCACTTTTTTAAATAAAATAAAATAAATTAAATTAAAATAAAATAAAATAAAATAAAATAAAATAAAATAAAATAAAATAAAATAAAATAAAATAAAATAAAATAAAATAAAATAAAATAAAATAAAATAAAATAAAATAAAATAAAATAAAATAAAATAAAATAAAATTAAATTAAATAAAATAAAATTAAATTAAATTAAATTAAATTAAATTAAACTAAATAAAATTAAACACAATGCAAGCACCATACACTGTTGTGATTAAAAGATACAAATATAAAGAATAGAGAGAATTTGACTTGCTCAGTCATTTTGTTCAAGTGATAAGTATCCTGTGTATCTGTATACTGAGTGTCCGCCGTGGCGGAAGAGTTTAATTTACTCCGCGTTGAATTTAAAGAGAAATCAAGAATATCCCGTTCCCCATATGATGTTGCAAATTCATCGAATGTCTCAAAATTGGCCTTGGTTGGGATCAGGCCAGCCTGGCCTATTGGGCCCGTATGAGGACGTACCTCAGCAAACAGCTCTGCTCGTTCAGCATTCATCTCAGGGCAGTCCCACAGTACGTGATGTCATACGAATCTATACGTCGTTTTAAAACATATTGTGCTAGTGATTCAATTCTGAAAATTTTAAATATGACTGTACAACTGCCTAGGGCCAAAGCCCCAAAGCTTTTAACACTCAACTCGGGACCGGTTCAAAATAAGTTAATTACATTTGGTAGGGACTGGTATAAATAAACATATCAATTATTCTTTTCGAAAGTCTTCGCGTGTAATTGAAATGAAATAAATTACGACACAGCGGGCGTAATATTTGATAATTATTAAATATAATATCAACCGAGCAGAGATAAAATAAAAAATATTAAAAGTGTTGCCTCGGGCGATGGTAAATTTTTATTGCATTTGCTTTTTTTATTATTCAGTTGGCAACCCTAATCACTTATCTGTGTTACAAAAAGTACAGGAAGCAATCAATGTTCACCGACTGCAGATATAAGTTGAGGATTTTTTTTATTTTTTATATCTTATATGAGCTCATACCAACATACCATATGTTTATATTTATTTTTTGCCCATAAACAATACAACCTTTCGTGAGTTAAAAACTCGTATTAATACAGCAATATACATTATACTGGAGATACAATTTTAAATAATATAATACTCCATATTATGTGAAATAAAAGTTCATGAAAATACTTTTTATTTGTTATATTTAATCATTGTTTATGTCTGAGCAAGCTACGTTTTTGTTTTTCTCCTTTCTCTTTTTTTCTTATGCACAAAATTTAATGTTTAAAAAATTATTCCAGTGCAGTGCAACATCGGGAAATATCAAAAGAAGTAATTCATTTTTTTTATCGATCGCTATTATACTATAAATGGTGATCGTAAAACAGGAGGTGCATAAACACAATGAATGCGCAGACAACCAATTTGTAATATGCATCAAAATAAAAAGCTACACTGCGATATGTCAGTCTTTTAGTCCAGGGTTTATCAACGGGGGGCCCTGTGTACCACAGTACAGTTTAAGGGGGTTACGGGCAAATTTTCGAAAATCCATAAATTGTTGTGTTTTAGATATCGGAATTGAAAAAACGTCTCGCGGTGCTCATTTTGGGAAATCTGCAAATTCCTGTGATTTTCGATTCAAATTTCCTGAGTTTTTAAAATTCAAAATTATGGGAAGACTTGCAAAACTAAAGTTTCGTTTCGTCCGTTATGACACTTATACTTCAATAGTACAAAAGAGGTTACGGGCCCAAAAAGGTTGAAAAACACTGTTTTAGTCGATTGATCCACGCTGTTAGGCAGTCGTCTACTTGCTTGTTGGGTCTTAGTCTAAAATTTGGAAATTAAAGTTTGTATACATTTATTTTGTAACCGAAGTCGTTAATGCCTGGGTTCTTCTATTTTTCAATAATCAATTAGCATCCATTCTTCAATGCGGATTGTAGTAAACGAAAGCGAGTGAAACCATTTCATCTAAAATCTCATGTTTTCGTTGAGATACTCTCTAAATCAGCGATGTCCAACACGTGGCCCTATTGGAGTTTACAGCATTCTACAAATATATTTTGCATTTTGTTATTCATAAATCTAACAAAAAAAAAGCAGTGACGTGAATTCGCTAAATTTATATCAGCATTTTGTATGACATCCAATTGTTTTCATGACAGCTGGGTCACAAATGTAGTTAATAGACCTCCAATCAAGCATATAGTTAAAATGTATGTTTGAAAAAAAAGAGTTTTATCAGAAATATATCCTCAAGGATAAATTTCCAAAATTAAAGCTGGCAATGTGCATTACAGCTGCGTTTGGGACCACATATCGTTGCGAGTCGTTCTTTTCAAAATTGGTAATATTAAAAACGAAATGTCGCAACAGGCTGGCCGATGAAAACTTGACCAATCAACTGCGATGTGCATCGAATAAATTACCAGTCGATACAAAAAAAAATACTTCACATTAATTATTAAGTACATAAAATGTTTTGATAATTGTTTAGTTTTTTTAAAATAATGAAAGTATTAGGTAATTATTAATTAATAAATTGTTTATTATGCGGCCTACCGTATACCGGTTATATTTTATTTGGCCCATCAAACGATTGCTGTCGGACAACGCTGCTCTAAATAGTCAATATACTATACTGTTAGAGAAAAAATGTTAATAAAATGACTAAAAAGAATTAATTTGGTAAATAAATCTTGCCATGTATGGCTGGCTATTCGCAGCGTGAACAGTATTGTTTACTTTTCAGGACCTACAGGCTGCTATGCTGGCTTACTCGGAAAGGTGTTGAAATTAAATTTTGCAGCAGAACTCGATTAAGGCTTGCTTGGACTGCTTCCAAAGTGGTTCACGCCTTAGTCATTGAATTAAAAAGAATGTATTTTATTTGTAAAGTCTGCCATAGGGAGTGCTAAATATTATTTAAATTACATATATTGTAGTGAATATATCATGTAGTACAACGGAACTATAATATTATTCGGTTCTAGGTTATTTATATAAAAAATCATGAGTTTAAATTAAGAAGTGAGGAATCACTGCAAAAAAGAGAGTTTACTTCTTCATATAATTCATTTCCACGAAGATGTATGCATAGTAAATACTTTAAGTTAAAACTAATAATACAAGGGTCTAAGCAATTTGGTTAACAAACTTATCATGAACGATTTACTTTGCTTAACTGAATCGATTTTAGTTAAAAGATAAGAGAAATTTAGCGCAGCGAAGGTTTTAGAAGAAAGTACTTATATTAGCAACCCAACATAAGTCACTTGATTTGTTACCCAAGGCAGGAGTGATCTAGTTCTACCGGTTCAAGAAAAAGATAATCAGATTCTAGACATTGTATTGATAACCAAACAAAAATGCGCATGTCTACACTCAATTGACAACCTTAAATATAAGTATTGCTTTATTTTTATTTATAATATATATTGTTTTTCCTCTAAGAATCGACGTTAGTTGTAGGGCATACAATCCCGGGATCCCGGTCAATTTTCTGATCCTGCGATCCCGGGATTGAGAATTTTTCAGCAAAACCCGAAAATTTACACAAAATTGGCAAATTCAAGATGTAATTTTTTTCGGTGAGCTAAAAAAAAACGAGGTTTTGTGATAATCGGGAAAAAAGTATACCAAATCGAGAATTTCAAATTCCTCGGTAACAAAATCCCAATCCCGAAAAATAGGGGATCAATCCCGAAATCCCGGGATTGGAAAAAGGCTCCGGGATTGGATACCCTAGTTAGTTGTATATGTCTTAATTCTGCGTTTAGGCCTCATAGACATTCATGCCCACTCCCATTGTGCAGCATATGGTCTCCTAATTGAGGTATCTGTACAAAAGTTTTTCTGCAAGGACTGTTTGTTAATCAGTTGCTAAAACATTTATTTTTGGAAGAGAGTAAGGATTGAATGATACAGCAAGGATAGAACTATAAGTTAATCAATCGCTCTCGCATCGTCCCATTATTTAAGTCGAGGTTATTAAGCTTATGGTTGTGCCGACGTCACCAGAGGCTATCCACTTATACAGCGTTGTGTCTTAGCAGGTCTTGAGCCCAATCACTTGCAGATTACATGCATTTTTAAAGCTACGAGTCCAGGTTCTTGACCCATATGGCAGGACTGGTCATAAAAGCATTTGTTGCAGCTTATAATTCTCCTTTTAATTTACCCGCTAATCCTTTTTTGGACATTGACTAGACATCCTACAAAACTCGTTGACTGTTTCGATGATTCGGTTATTTCATATTGACTCTCAATCCAATGTCACTTGCCATTAGTTGCAAGGCCATAAAGGCTTCTACAAGATCATTCTTTGATCAACTAATCATATCGATATCATCTTACGCCCTGCCTAAGACAATTGATTAATTACATGTATAACAAATATATATTCTGATGCTGTTTTAAATAATCAGAAAAATATATAATTACATATGTTTTTTTAACAATTTTAGTTTAAAGAGATTTTTTCTTTTTTTATTATTAATTAACAATACCTCGCCTGAAAGTGAATGAAGCATGTTCTTAGATTTAATCCGATTCGAGATAAATTATAGTATGTTTTTAAAGCCGATACTATAATTATCAATATGTCCATGTGTTTTTATTGTCATTTTTTTGACGTAATTGTAAAACACGTTACGTAAATTAGGCGTCGTTAAGATTTATTGTGAGGTTTAAAAAAAGAGTTTTTTTTAACAAATTTTATCGCCAATCATTTATTTCAAGAAGTAATAAAAAATGATATGTTACTCCAAAGTCATAAATGTATGAAAGTTACTTGAATATTTTATCAAGTCTAATCAATCAACTGAAATGTTATATTTTTTCACACTTCATGTTTAATCTAATATATAAAAATGAATGTTTGTGTACTTTTAAGGTGTTCACTGTCAATACTTGGTGGAAAGGCATTATAATAAAAATAATAAAAGATTTTTAGTACTTTTTCCACATAAAATTTATTAGATCAGGACCGGTTTCGCTCATCGCGAGCATTATCAACTGATTAAACTGAGCGAAACCGGTCCTGATCTAATAAATTTTATGTGGAAAAAGTACTAAAAATCTTTTATTATTTTTATTAGAATGTTTGTGTGTTCGTAATTTATGCGTTGCCATACCGCTCATCCGATTGCAATAAAACTTTGGCAAACTTTTTGCTTACACTTCCGGGAAATTTAAAGGCATGGTAAAATTAGCTTATAGTAGGTATTATATATAAAAATCAATGTTTGTATGTCTGCCATACAGTTCATTTTGACAACGTATGATTGCACTTGCGCGAAGGTTATAGTACAATCAACTTACAGTAAGTGGCGCGTGTGTTTTACCATAGAAAATCGGCAGCAAACTTCAAATTTCAAACATGCAATAAACACTTTCTTTCTTTGAGTGGCATTGTAACGCTTGCCGGGAACTGGCTAGTTATTTATAAATAACAATATATTTTGTTTCATTGAAATGAATATGAGGAGTCTTAATTTGAATATTGTTTGATTTATCCGTACGCGTACCCTCTTTGCAGAATCCTTCAACAGTTAACATTTTTAAGAAGACCAGCCATAAGTCAGTCACTTGAACCCTGTTCATATAACATCACAGCAATACACTTGCGACAGAGACATACATGATACAGACGTAATGTTTACAATTTGTTGAATTGAAAGGGTTGATTAAATATAAATAACGTTAATTATCAATCCTCATATCGGTCAAAAACATATATTCTTACTTCACGGAATTATATGGGTATTTTTGACCTCTGTAACGATGCAGCAAGAGATCCTTTAAACAGTTTACACGATCAATATGTCCCAATTTAGAATCCTGGGATAATCAAATACAATCTAGATTCTAAGACATTGGCATTTGTGTTTTATCAGTTCGTCTTTTGTTTACCTTGAGTGATTTACTATACCGTAAATTTTTTCTTAATCGTAACTGTTCACTTAATTAACTTCGTTCTAAGTTCGATAAACGAATTCCTTAAATGCTGTCAATAAATAGTAATAAATGGTCAATGCCTATCTTGATTTTATACTGACTACTTTAAGTTCTTTAGATCAGCGTTTCCCAACCGGGGTCTACTTGGAATATATGCCCTAAAAATATCAGATGAATGAGATAAAATTCTAAATTGTTTGTCACTGACGCCCTTAACAGGCGTGGTGAACCTGCAGCCGTTTGGCTACCTTCGTGCGGCCTTCTGGCCAATTCTGAAATTCTGTACATTTTTGTAAATTCGTAATTTCCTGGAACAAAAAGGGTCCCGCAAATTTCTGGGCCTAAGAAATTGGCATGAATTTTTTCCGGCCAAAGATTCCCTAGTCAATTTTTACTGCGGCCTTATGTCGAATCGGAAAAATGAATGCGGCCTTTAGAGAATAAAAGGTTACCCACCCCTGCACTAGGAAATATTGAAAAATTATTGGCTTAAAACGCGATTTACCTAATTGTGTAGCAAAAAATCTTTTGCCGATTATGGGTAGATATATTTCTAATCAATGAATTTATTGGTTACTTCATGTTTATTAAGAATCGAATTAAGAGGCCGATCTGAATTTTAATAGCAGATATGGTTTCCTATTCTATGTCGTGCAATCGTATGCAAAAATTAAAAAAGTAGTCTAGTGGGTTTTTTTTCTTTCGTTTTTGACCTAGACATATCAGACCAATTAAGTGTGAACAATAGGCAATGCTTGGGTGTATCTATTAAACTTTATTTTTTCACTTTTATCTGGTTTTCCTGCTATCAAAGTGGTAGCAAACTCATTGAGTTTCACTTGATATTTTGAAATGATAATGATTATTGATCTATTATTTTATAACAATCAAACTATACAAAGTAATCGTGCGATAAAACTGAAGTAATGCGTAAATGCGGCAAAAATACGCAATAAAGAATTTGTTATCTGTCATTGAATTCTGTGAAAAATAAATACATTTTTTTTTTTGGTAACGATTTGAGTTGGTAATGTCGATAGTATTTTTCAATCATTCCAGGATAACTGACATAAAAATACCCATGTTTTTGATCTCAACTTTGAATTGAAAAAATACAAGTTTGTCATTGATATTTTGTATCTGATATAGAGTTGAACGCATATCCACATTATGAGTCATGCTCCTGCTCTTACCAACTAGACAACAGCAGGCGACAATGATGAAAGAGCGATGGAACTTGTGGTTAGTGAATTAGGTACCACATACCGTTTTAACGGTTGTGTACTAGTGAAATTATGAACGGACAAATATGCAATATATTTTTTAAATCTATGCCCGATCTCTTTGTGGAGAATATGGCTTCCTTATGGATGTATATTTTTTTACTGGATTTTTTATATTCTAATTTGTAAACATTTTTCCAATTTTCTCTTCTAATGCTTTGGAGGCAATACAAATAAATTTATCAGTAAGAGCTTTTTATAATAGTTTTTACTCTTTTTTACTCTAATTTTTGTAGATGCAGTCTCAGCACTCTCAGCAACTGATTTTTTTACTTCTATGTAAATTGTTTACTTTTATTTTATCTTACTTTTGCTTTTGAGTAGTTATAAATACACTAATTATGTTTCAAAATAGTAACAAAAAAACTTGATTGCATAAACCGAATATTTAAAAAAAACGCAAGATGTACAAAAGCATACAAGTACATCAACGGACATGATAACAAAATATATCTACATATATGCACATCGTTGGTATACTGTAAAATTGCGTTAAGTCAAAAATCTGTTTTGAGTTATGAATACAGATAGATAGAATTTAACACGCTGTATCTTCTGAAAAAAGTCCAGCTATGCTTGGTGTGTTTTTACATAATATATATCAAATCAATCCGGATTAAAATCATCAAAAAACTTTCAAATGTATTGTTAATTAAATTCAAGTTTTTATCAAAGTTGTAGTTATAGTCAGTGGCAGTTTTACGTACTGGGCTAGGTGGGCTTAGCTAGACTTGCATTTTCACCCAAAATGTGTAGAAAAAAAACTTTAGATGACTGAATAAAAATGAACAGCAATTTGGCCGCTAAACAAAATAAATACATTTCTAAACGTAACTAACCTTTCTCAAATTTATACAATATATTTATTTTGATTTTCCTCTGTCAATATAAGACAATGCTATGTCTACCTAAAATAATACTCTCGATTGTGTTTTGTATTACGATTTTAAGCCGAGCTGGCATAAAAAAAGCAATGGCATAGATAATATACTGGCAGTACCTGGCTCGGACTATTTTCAAATTAGTCCAAGGTAAAACGAATGCTTGTTTTGCAAAATCTGTTTACACTGGGGCGCAGTCAAGCACGATTAGAAAACGTATTTATTTTATCACCATTGGCTATAGAAACGTCATCTAATCGTACACGATTGCGCCTTGGTATACAGCCTGCAGTCAATACGTCACACGGGCTTATCCAAATTAGCCCCCCCCCCATACATAAAAAATCAATCCTACCAATCTTTGTTCGTTAATAAGTAAACGCAAGAGTTCGTTGTATTCAGGGACAAGTTGTATTCTATGAAACAAAACACGGTAGTTCACTTCATTCAAAGGAGACGAATTTGAGGTTATTTTTTTACTATTCTATTATTTCATCCTTACATTAGCTTTGATTTTATTATATAATAATTTATACTTTGCAGTAGTGTCGTAATATTTGTCAATTTGCTTGTAGATTAATATATAATATACAGTGGAAACTTGCACAATTTCGTAAATAGTATACAATGATAAACTTTTCTCTAGCCCCCCCAAGATTTTAGGTCACGAACCGCCACTGATTATAGTGCATAAATAGAGATGTTAAAATTTCTTGAGTATCGAAAATGACGTTTATTTAAAAACAATTTTCTGTCAGTATAACGACAATATATAATATATAGAAAAAAATAGTTAAAATATTGGAAAAGAGTGTGTACTTTCCTAAAGAGCAATTGAGGTAATATATTCTACCGATTGCCATCTGTCTTTGATTATTTTAATAATAATTGATGTAAGAAGGATTTCCAGCGTCAATTAAATACAAAAATGTTACGTGCTTCTGAGCATTATAAGTAAAAGATAATGCAAAAAGCAAGGTTACCTCTAAATATCTCGCAAGCTGAAAATAAAGTGGGAATGAAAAAATATTTAACAGAAAAAGACGAGCATTTGCATGCTGTTCGATAATTATATTACAATTCTAGTCAAATTGCAGGATATGTATTTTTCTGTTGCAATAATGAACATGCTATTTTTATTAAAATATTATGAAAAACACATTTGTCAAAAGTTTGCCTTGAGAATGACAGCTGGCAATTCGATTTGGCTGTATTTTGAATTCATCTCGGATTAAATAATTGCAGCGATTCGAGGAAAATATTAAGTTACTTCCTCATTTGGCAACATGCCTCAACAGCGATGTCATTGTTTTTGCGATCAAGCATTTTTTAATTTGATATCCCAAAAAAGAAATTTTCACTGTCACACTTTGTATAATCAATCTATCTACGCATATTTTTACGGAAGAGAGCATTGATTATTAATCCAGCTTTAAATAATCTAAATAGGATAATTTGTGAAAGTAAGATTGTTTGAGGATACCTCTGAAAGATGCAAAACACGTGTCACAGTTTGTAGCACAATACGTGGAACAATCTAAGTTATTTTATATTAATCTTAATAGCTTTTGATAAATTATGAATTTATAATATAATGTTAAATACAAATATACATGTGCTTCGTACAACACGGTTATATTATTTAATATGACCCCCTAGAGGTGAAATGAATCAACTAGTAAAATTTTCTTAAGTACAATCACGTCTTTACTTGTCGTTTTAGTGGATTGCATTTTTTTTTTATTTTACGGCGATAGTACTATTGCAATGTGTATTAACTGAGTTTAATACTTTCGATGGTTTCGGCGGTAACTTTGTGGAAGTTCATTTTAATAGAAAATTTAAATTAACTTTGATTATTCCACGTATTGTGTAACTAACTGTGACACGTGTTTCGCCTCTTTCAGAGGCATCTTCAGACTTACTATCGCAAAGTTTGCTTAAGTAATGAAGCAAGATTGATTCTAACATTTTAAAATTATAAAATTACAAAATGGATTGGGTTTTTTTTCCTTTTAAGAGGAGCAAGGAGGGGGGTGTAGAATCGAAATAAAGCAAACAGATAATGATACTAATTTTACTAATGAGTTGTAAACAATCAGAATGGGATTTTTCCTTTTTAATGGAAGCAAAGAGGGGATTATAAAATGCAAACAAATTTAATCATACTACTAATGACGTTAAACATTACAAACTATTAAAACTAATGAGCTACAGTCAATCATCTAGGTTTGTGATTACTCTATTAATTGGAAACAATTTGAGTAACGGGGAACCGCCTGTGCTATTAAGAATATTATTTAATAATATTTCTTTTTTGTTAAGAGTTTTATTAATTTCTAAAAATTCTAAGCTATTCATCTTTAAACCCTTTTTATTTACTCGGTGGAGTATTTCTAAATTACAAATCTGATTAAAATTATGATTATTTTCTATTAAATGATTGGCAAACTCAGAGAAATTGTTACTTTTTAGACATCTTATATGTTCTTTAATTCTAATATTAAAGTTTATACCTGTCTGTCCAACATAAGACGCTTGACAGTCTCCACAAGAGAGTCGCGAGACAATATAGAACCCGCGTTTTATACAGTAAATAATTTAGGTAAAATTTTATTGAACAGTAAAGATCGCGTAGATTCATCGTCACAGAGTGGTATCTATCGAAGAAAAATGTTCACATCATACTTGCTATATTTGTAAAATTTATGTTATCTCTCGCACCTTGTTACAACGCTTGTAATTCTAATTTTATATACATTACTTAATTAAATTTATTTAAAATAATTTGTGTACCATTAACATATAATTTAGTAATGTAAATATAATACTAAAAACCTTGAATGAATTTATTTAAACTGTTTATACACAGTAAAAAAATGCATTGTATTTGAATAATGTTATATTGCACTATGGATTTAATTTTCAGATTACTATCAAAACAATCTTTCTCGAAATTAAATATGAAACAATATTACTAACAGCTTTTACAATTGACTTTATTCTAAATACAAGCGGATATTTGATATAGTTTTAAACGTACCTGTACGTTGCCGACCCATAATTAAAACGTTTCATACAATCGAAAACTAAAATATACGGGCTAAAAAATAATTATACACTTGAAAACCATTTCCGAGACGGGCAAGGCCTTGTATTATAGATATTTGATATATCAATTAGGGTTTTACTTGTGCCTTGACAAACGGTAGTTTTAAATGCATTTTAATTTTTAGTTTTCTGACATTTATTATTCAAAGTAATTTACTCAATAATCTTAAAGCTGAATATTTTTTGTTCTAAATTACTCTATGATTATTTTTTTTTATTTAATCACTAACTATAACTGTCAAAAAATACTTTAAAAAGTGAAAGTTGAATTCAGTAATATTTATCTATTTCTTGGCATAACACCAATACGTCAATAAATACATTTATACAATTTTCAAACAGTTACTTATACTAAGATAAATCCGAATTTCTTTTTAAATTAGTCAATAATCGTGACCGTAAAACAATTGTTGGGTTAGGTTTCGGTTGTCTTCATCAAACTGGTCTTGAGTTTAAATGGGGAGCATTATCAACTCATGAAAATGCTCGCCATTAGCGAAACCGGTCCTGATCATGATCAGTGAAAGTGGAAATTAATTATATTAATTCTTATTATTATAATAGTTATTCCACTTGCTGTGTTACAAAATGTGCTTCGCCTATTTGAGGAGTTTAATTAGACCTGACTATCAGACAAAGATACTGACAGTATTTTATTAATACCGAATATCTTATATTTAAAACTGTCCAAAAGCTTATTCAAAAATACTGACCAGATAAATACAGCACGTTTTTAAGACGCATCGCCTGACACTAAACTTGTGACTAGATTTGCGCTGATAAATATGATAATTGTGATTGTTTTGTTATACGTTGATGTAAATTGATGATTGCTATCTGCATACGCTGGTAACACGTAATTATTTTATGGCTTGTTCAATCCATCTAAAAGCGACGCAAAGCAATGGCTCGCTGCATGATTATTATATTTTCAGTAGGTATGCACTTGTACATTTTACTATGCACCGTGCGTATCGCGCACTACAGAAATGAATTAAAAAAAAAAACATTGTGATTTTTTTCCAAACATCACGTACGAAATATAAAACGTAACGTTACTATGCAATATTGTTATTTTATTTCGGTCGTCAAACGATCACGAAATGAATTTTAATCGAAATAAATGAAACTTTAAAAAAAATATTCTTTTCATTGATTCATTCTAAGAATTAAAATAAATGGTAAGCAATTGTATTAAATGGCAAAATTAATTGTTTAGTTAAAATGGTTTCGTGCACAATAGTATATCTAAAATACAAATGAAAACCACAAGCAAATATTATTCTAAGTTATATTTGTATAAAATATGAAATTAACTATTATTACCATCTCGAAGAGAAATTATCAGAAAGGAGGCCTCTGCCATTTAAAAACAAGTACATATATAGAAAATGTGGCCAAAGAAAATGCGATTGTGAATAAATTGAAAAAATTTAGAAATAGATTGCAAAAATATTCGCCGCGAATCCCCCAATTGCACTGTCGCATTTCATTGTCGTTGCTACGAGACGGTCGTCTGTGCGGCGCATACAGTCATATGTTGGCTAACGTCTGTGTATTTAACACGTGGCAGGCTATACACGTATAGCTGGGTGACTGTCCATGTGTTGGATTTTGGCGCGCTTTGCATTTTATCACTTTTTTTGCATAACTATGGGAAATCTTAGTTTTGCATTTTTTGCGAAAAAAACAAAAATATCTAATTTTGTATGAGGACTCCCCCAATTACAATACCCCGAATTACACTGTCCCGACTTTAGTGTTAATGGTGGTTTTACTGTGTATAGAAAGAGTGGTCAAAGAAAAAATATCTAGTGAACTAATCACAACTACAACATAAAACACATTGAATGTTTTTCACACAAAAAATATATAGAATAAAAAATTCATACAATATTAGAGGCCTTGATAGGCCTATTAGAGGTGAAGTGAACCAAGTGTTATTTTAGAAAGACAATAAGCTACATACGGTGTAATATTCTACTTGTCTTAGATTATCAAAAAAGTGAAATAACCTCAGTTAAAACGCATTGCAATAGTGTTATCTCCGTAAAATAAAAATATGCAATCCACCAAAACACAACGTAAAGTCGTGATTAAAAAGTCCAAGAATTTTTTTTTGTCATTTTACTAGTTGGCTCAATTCATCCCTCGAGGGCTCATATAATGAATTATTTTTAGTAGAATTACTTTTACTTAATTTAATAACAATCATAAAACATTTTAAATTTTTAGTGAAAAGATAACTTAAAAAAATATTTGGTGCTTAAAAATTTATAAGGCGATTTTTTTTTTAAGCCATGTCCGCTCCCAATGTGGAGCATATGGGCTCCTAATGGAGTTTATCTCAACAGAAGTGTTTCTACGAGAACTGCTTGTTACTCATTTGCTCAACCTCTCTTTTTCCAAAGAGAGTAGGGATAGAAAGATAGGGCTAGGCAAGATTAGTGGTAATCTAATCGCTCTCGATACGCCCCATTCATAGAATAGGATGGGTGAGGGGGGAATTCAAGACATCACATACATCCATGCCTTTGATCAGAAGTTCATAAATCGATTGAAAAATCCGTCCGTACTACCGGGATTTGAACCCGGGCCCTCCGTAGCCAAAGCCAACAACGTTGACCACTCGACCACACAGGCGGCAAGACGATTTACTTGTGAAATATAGAGTAATATTTGATTGTGGTCTTCAAAGGAAATGATCAACTGTAATTTCTTGATTATAAGACTTTCTTAAATTGGAATTGTTTAAATTATATACATATCACTTTTAAGGTGTTCACTGTCAATACTTGGTGGAATGGCATTATAATAAAAATAATAAAACATTTTTAGTACTTTAGTACACCAGTTGAAAATGCTCATCATGAGCGAAACCGGTCCTGATCTAATAAATTTTATGTGGAAAAAGTACTAAAAATGTTTTATTATTTTTATTATATACATATGTACATTCAAACAAGTTTTGTCACTAAATTCCAGGGTTACGCATTTCGGCATCTTGAGGCGTTCAAGTGCACAGATGAACTTTAATTGTCGCTTATTGAATAAATGTATCGTGGCATATAAGAATCACTTATCACTAAGTTTAAGGCCATTGCTAGCGAAATAGGTTGACCCATGGGAATGCCTACACATTTTAATGTTGAGTAATTTCAAAAAGTAGCATATTTATTTTGTTTGCCGGTAAATGTTTGCTTATGTTTACTTTCATATAGAATAAAAGTGTGGGGAATTTGGCAGATTTACCTGCTCATTTAAAATCGGTGCCCTATTTATTTCTAAAATTTACTGGAAAAATAGTTTATGTCCATTCGTGTTTGGGTGTAACATTTTGATCCCTTCATCCTCGTTGAACGAGTAGTTGACAACAGTCAACGTGTCTTTTTTTAATCTAAAGGCGGCCATGTGTTCCAAAAGTATAGTTTTTATGCTTCTTTCTGTTTTTCCGGTATAGAAATAGTTTATAACTTTATAATGCATTTTTTAAATAAATCAATTAGTTATTATTTTGTAATGCAATCAATTTGATCAAATATGACTTCAATATTCTCATTTGTTAGTATTGTCGTGAAATAGCAGATAACGTGATACAAACAATAAGTCAAAATTTGCATATCGATTAATGTTTTATTACTGCGTCTAAGAGTAAATTTACAACTCCAGGAAGTGATTTTAATGTTGCATTTTCAGCTCAAACGAGATAATTAAATAGTGTATTAAAAAGTCATAACCCATTTTTTTAAAAAAATAATTTACGTAAAAAATGTTTCATATATAACACAACTTTCAATCACGTTTTGTTCACAATTATTTATTACCTGTTTTTTTTGCAAACGCTATTAATTATAGATGAATGATTTAAAAAAATAATTTTGTTATCCTTAATTATTTTTTTTACCGTTTCCGCTCCCAATGTGAAGCATATGGACTCCTAATGGAGTTTATCTCAACAGAAGTGTTTCTTCGAGAACTGCTCGTTACTGAGTTGCTCAAACTCTTTTTTTTCAAAAGAGAGTGGGGAAGGGATTTCGAACCTATGGCAAGTTAATTTTTTTTATTTTTATGTTTCAAAAATTAAAATTTTGATTAAATAATCCGTGAATCTGCAAAGTCAAACAACCTCACTCCTAGTATTTGGAGCAGGAATCTGTTTTCGAAGCACAGTATGTATAAGGTTACCCTGTGCTTTTGCAAGTTACCATGATGACGTAATGCAGCACTGTCAGAATATATGCGTTGAGTAGAAGGTACTTGGTTTTAATCTAGTACAGTAGTCCCCGACTTTCCACAGTAAATTAAAAGTTGCTACAGCTGTCCCCAATCGGATTGCGAGCCCCAATGATCTACCGTATATTTAATTGATTATGTTAAATTTGGGGGCTCGCCAGCTCAAGTCAAATACAACAAGAGGCTCTTCCCAATCACCTCCAGTCTCTCCAGTAGTAATGGGATAGAAAATATCTTTATACAGTATTACAATATAGCCAGTATTAACATATATACGATATATTAACTAACATGCTAATGAATAAAATTTATTCTTAGCGATATGTCGTGAAATAATTATGTATTTTATTGGCGACTTAGGATGATATTTTAATGACAATAGTCGATTGTTTCACCAACTGATTGTCTTATAAACAATACGTTAAGTACATTGTACCTGTCTCAAAAAAATCAATGAACTGTCTGAAGGATTATTTTTTATTTTATTTTTGAGGCTGTCTGAATTTAAAAAGGTTAAATATTTTATTGATAATATTTAAAATTAAATGTCAAGCTGCGGTCGGAGTCAGCGTCTCAATTAAATGTTTTCAAGGATTCTGTAAAAATATTTGCCTTTCATTGTACAGAAATATTTTCAATTTTTATTAAAAATTTCCATTCTTCCTTAATGAATAATATGGCGGAGATTTTTCCATATTAATAATTTTGCCATTTTTAAAGACGTCGACTGTTGGTGGGGAAACATCATATTTAAAATATAACACTTCTACTTATTTCAAGTTATTTATTTTAGATTAAGACTAGGGTATCCAATCCCGGGATCCCGCCCAATTCTGTGATCCCAAAATCCCGGGATTACGACAGTACTAATTCTGGGATTTCGGGATTGAGAAAATGAAACACGGAAGAGCTAAAAAAAAAATATGTTGCGCTATTCATTTGGGGAAATCCATTAATTTTTGGGATTTTGGATTCGAAAATTTCTGGAAAGAGCTAAAAGAAAGATTTTACGCTGGTAATTTGGAGAAATTCGCAAATTTTTGAGTTTTTTATATTGACATACAATTGTTTGAAAAATCCCAGAATTTCAAAATCGCTGACCAAAAATTAACCGAAAAAAAACGGTACAAAATATGAATAAATGACACTAAATTGATTCAAATTAAAATCTTTAAGACCTCAAAATGTAATTCTAAAAATCTTCAAAGAGTAATTAAGCTCAAAGCTTTAATTTTGTTTTGCATAAATAGCACTGTATAACTGTATTTTCTTATCAGTTGATAATGTTAGTCATGAGCGAAACCGGTACTGATATTTTCAAATAAAATTGGAAGTAGTACAAATGAATATTGTATATTTTTTAATAGAAGACCTTTCCATTAAGTACAAACAGTGAACACCCTAAAAGAAAGTGGTGTGTTGTGCTCGGGAAAATTCAGGAAGATTGAGTTAATTTTAAATAATTACTTGAAAATTTTCATAAGCCCCAAGCTTTTTTACATCTAACTTTGAATTTATTTTAGTAATACATGAATCACTCCGAAGGTTGAAAGGCTAATCCAAAGTTATACTATGCTGCCAGTATAGCTTAATTAATCTGTAAAAAAATGGATACATTGTTGCAAAATTTATTTAATAATATTGCGGTTTTGCAACATAAAATACAAACTATGTCAAATATTTACCGACGAATCAATTTGCCTCATTTCCAGAAATGTCGTTAAAATTAATAATTCTTAATAATCCGAATCAAATCAAATTTATTGATTTGCCACAAAGTAATTATTTTGATATTCTAATAACATATCTTTAAATATTACCGAATAAAGTTTTATTACACCTAATATTTTATTGCACCAAGAAACTTGTTTAAATTTCAAAGTGACATTAACGGGTTTTTTAGAGATTTTTTTTTAGTTTACATGTATTTTGTAATTGTTTTTAAATTTTTATGTTTTTATTATGTGAGTTTTTATTTTAATAATTTTATGTTATTATTTTCCAATTCAAATGTGGTTATTTCTTCAACTATTTTAAACTTATTCTTAATTGATAACAATTTTAAGTAAAAATCACAATTGTCTTTACAAAGAAATATGATTTTAATGAATGAAATAATAGTGACATTAAAAGTCATTATTGTATGTTAACCTTTCACAATTTATGTAATGCCGGGTCCATGGCACAATGGTCAGTGTCGTTGGCATCCACAAGGACTTCACGGGTTCAACTCCCATTACAATCGATTTATCAGATTCTGTTCGAAGGCAAGGATATTAGTGATTTTTAAAAATTACCCCTACTTATTCCAATGCCTAAATACCGAGTGTAGTGGGAGTGATTAGCCAACGATTAGTCTTTCTCTATATTAATTCTTTCTATCCCTACTCTCTTAGAATGAAAGAAAGGTTGAGTAACTAAGTAAAATGCAGTTTTCGTATTTTTTTTCTGTTGGAGTACCTCCATTAGTAAGACATAATATGACATATTATGGTCAATGTTAGGAGAGGAGTGTAAATTCCAAGTCAAACAATTACATTTTTTTTAGTCAAATCAGATAGTTAGATGTATATATTATTTGAGATTAACTCAAAATAAAAAATTACGCAAAACGCCCATTTTCAATATATCAAATTTAAATTTGATCTTGCCGAGACTGTATTGAGAGACTTATCTGATGACCAAAATAAAACATTGCCGCCTGTGTCGTTGAGTAGTCAACGTCGTTGGGTACCGCTACGGAGGTCACGGGTTCGAGTCCCAGTACGGGCAGTTTTATAAATTGATTTTTCAATCGGTTTATGAATTTCTGTTCAAAGGCATGGATGTTTGTGCTGTCTTGAATTCCCCCCTTCCACCCTCCTATCCTAAAACGGGGCGTATCGAGAGCGATAAGTTAACCACTAGTCCTGTTCTAGCTATTTCCTTCTATTCCTACTTTCTTTGGAAAAAGAGAGGTTGAGCAACTGAGTAACAAGCAGTTCTCGTAGAAACACGTCTGTTGAGATAAACTCCATTAGGAGTTCATATGTTCCACGCGGACAGGGTAAAAAAAATAAAAATAAAGTAGAAATTTTACCATCAGACCAAATATTTTGACAAAAAAGGGTATTATTATTTATCAAAATATGTAGTTTATAATAGATAGTAATTGCAATTTATTCCTCAAACACGTAAAAAAAAGATGTCGATTTTACGTCAGTAAAACTATTTTATAAGAATGTTCTTTAGAACAAGAGAGATAATTAAAAATGTTATATCTTCACATTAATAGCCGATAAAATAATCACAAATCACTTCGTAACATTGTCCTTTTCGCCCAATGATAACGCTTTATTTTGAACACCACATTTTTCGACCAATGCTAATGGTTTATTTTGAATCGCATATTTTTGAATTTGTCGTTCGTCCAATTGGAATGGACGTATTTTTATATTCAAAATTCAAATTTCCTGGCTTAGAACTGAAGCATCGTAATAATATTGAGATAATTTTATTTGAAAGTTTGCATCGCTACAAAGTTTTTAAATAATCAAATTTACTGATTCGATTTTTCAAAGCTATAATTATAGGACTGGGAGCTGATTTAAAAGATCAGAATCCGTGTCATTGATTCTATTATTGCAAGGTATGGTTATATTTTGCATCCGGCCTTGAAAATCATTGTAATTTCTTACATGTATAAGAAATATTCTAATTACGGTATGGATATTTTATAGAACTATATTTCGACTTTTATTTTAACATCTTCTACTACGAAAAATAGTTGTTAGCAAACTTAAACATTATTCTAAAAATTAAATAATTTACAATTTAAATACTGCAGGGCTGTCGATATATGCCCCGAGGTCGATTTCTTCTACTACGAAAAATGATTTTTAGCAAACTTAAACATTATTCCAAAATCAAAATGATTTACAATTTAAATACTGCATGGCTGTCGATATATGCCCCGAAATATATTTCTTTTACTTTTAGAATTTCTGGCTTATTCAATTAATAGGTTTGTAATTTATTTTTCACGCCAGTAAATTTTCTGACTACTTAAAAATGCAACGAAAATCCCCCCGTTGAGGTCAACGGGCTTACAGCTAGTCTAATTAAATATTTTAAAAAAATGATAGAAGTAGACATTGTGTTTTCTGAAATTTACTGTTCAATAATATCTCATAAAACTATTTTTAGCAATTCAAAGCTTGCGTAACTTCCAATTTGGGATAGAAATGACTTCCTTATAAGAAAATAAGAATCAATAAAACAGTGTGACACTTTTTATTAAACATTCAATACCACTTATCTACAGGTGATGCCTCGAATACAAATTAGTTTCCTATTTACTTTATGGAAACATGATATACAATACAGTATGTACGGCAAGTACTGAGCACAACGCTCAACAAAATTTATTTTTTAAATCGTCACTACCTTTTGCCTTTGAAATAATAAAAAAGTTCTCTAAATCAGTGTTTCTCAACGGGAGACTACAGCATGTTTCAAGGGGGCCACAAAATATGGGAGCTAAAATATGTGATAAGTATTACAAAACAGGTACGGAAAAATATGAGAAACCCAAAATGGTTGAGAAACTATGTTTTAAAATATCAAAGATTATTTTTTCTTTTCTAAAGGCCGCATTCATTTTTTTGATTAGACATAAGGCCGCAGTAAACATTGACTAGGGAATCTTTGGCCGGAATTAGCGTATGAAATATGAGTAATGAGTATTTCCTTACCTTAATCCTCGTAGATAATATACACATAATAAGTTGAGCAACCAACTTAAAACCATTATGATTATACCATATCAACTGTGAAAAGGAAAAAGGACGTAACCCACACATGGCAGATTTTACAGAGGGCACAAAAAACGTGTTTTGATGATTTTCGGCCATATGCAAATTCTAAAATATACACAACCTTGAAGTGCACGGAGGCTTCTAAATTGGTGTTTAATTGACATAATCTAATATTAATTAAAGAAATTGTCTAGGGTAAACCTTTTTTCCAGTCTTTTTTCTTCGTTTCAATTTCTACAAGTTCATCTTTTTTCAAACTTAAAAGCTAAATTTCGATACTAATTCAGCATTTGCAGCTTACGTCAGTTTTATAGAACGTGTATAAATTTGATACATTGTGATTATCGAAAAAAAGATGTTTTGAAAAACTGTGAGTTACAGCCAGTTTCATTTCCACAGTCGACATGATTCACAGTATGAACTGTCTGCGAATTTAATATCTTCATTTATTTAAACACAAAACTGTGTCAGAGAATTTTTTAATCCTTGATTCAATTTTACTGTTCAGCTGATGTTAGTGCCGGCATAAGTTATTCATTTATGATCGTAATTAAATTCACGAAGCGAGCTCAATTCAATTTTTAATCACGTTTTGCCCACGCCTGTTAATACAAATGACTGCTTAGTAAGGATAAAAAAACAGTGATATTGAAAATGTAGCTTCACACAGAAGGAAAAAATATTGATTGAGACTGCTTCAATAAAAATAAACGTGTATGAATTATGTTTACTATCAATTTGGATTATTTTATGTTCGAATGAATCATTTAACAAGAGTTATAATTATGTAAATTCAGTCGATCTCTAAGCCTTAGAAGAAAATACGGTAGAAAGAATCCCCTTAAGAATTACTCAGAAAGTTACTCTCTTCTTAACATTTTGGTTTGTAGGAATAGATAAGTGGTTAAGAGTGTGTAAAAATATAGCAGACATACATGTATTTGGATAAATATCAATAAACCTATCGAAATTTGTAATGTAGTACCAATTTTGGTAATTAAACTCGTGACCCGTATCTATGAAAAATAAAAGTTTTCTTTTTGGATACGGAAACTTCTTATAAAACATTATTAACTTTAACACAGTAGATATGAAAAAAAGATGTTGACGTATTAAGTGAGAATTAAAGTTAAAATATTTTTACTGTCGTAGCCCTCTCAGTTTAAAGTGGCAGAAAAAAGGAAAGGATTGCTTAAATTTTTCATCGCCAACGTCTGGTACTAAAAATGATACAAAAGATGGCATATAAATTTTCGCTAATATTCATAATACTACATTGAATGCTATACCATACTCATTTCTTTCGGCCCCTTCGATAATTCTGCTTGTGATCACTGTCAATACTTGGTAGAAAGACTATAGTGCTGTATATTTTAGAGATTGAAAATAAAATATCTTATAACTTTTCCGTTTCTAAGCTCAAGAAATGCGACCCTAACACCAACATTTTCTTAAATATCTATTTTAATATGGGTGATGCAATGTTTATAATTAAGGTATTCTTATATCATAGTTTTTTGGACCTTTTGTAGTTTGTATAAATACGCGATAACGCTTATCAGGTGATTAGCGCCCGCGATAACGATTGTTCGTTAGATTACTTAGAACGCTGAGAACACTCAGTCAGTAGTCAATTCATATGTGTGCTGGCATGACGCCTTTTTTACGCGCAACTTAAAATATGATTATTTTAAAAAAAAACACAGATTTTTATAAAAAAAATGTATGAGGAATGATGCAAAGAGATATTTTGAAGCCCTTGGACTATTTTTTTTTTGAAATTCATAAGAATAAGGCCAATAATGAGGAAACCACTGGGGTCAAAAAAGACCCCCATCGGCTGACAAGTATTTTTCTAGTCTCCGAGCCGCAAGAGTTAATCATATTATGTTTATTGATTAAGAAACTAAATAGCTGCGTAAAAATAGCTTCAAAATTATTCTAATCTGATAACAATTTTCTTTACTCTTTATATTACGCAAATATTTTTAATACTGCAGAAATTCTTATCGCATTACATCCTTCTAAGTATAGCTTATTATGCTCTTTACAATGTCACTACCGTCTAACTTATGCAGGTAAAATAATAATAAAAAAAAATTGACAGGTGATATAAATTATTAAATAATCTAGATAGGTCGTTATTATGCTCTTCACACTGTCTACATTAATAGAGAACCTTCTTAATCTATTTACAATATTATCATACCCATAGAACAGTACTTTATCTTAAGTGATTTTTCCGTTGTATTAATAATGTTATTATTATTATCGTGTCAAAATCATTGGCATATTAAAGCTATAAGGAAATAAAAAGTTAACCTTTTTTGCAGACACCTTTTTCAAAATAAAACAATAAATTATACTAGAAAATAACTTTGATTTTAACCAATATATTCTTGCCATTAAAATAGTTATTCGTATTTTTTGATACAATTTTTTGGCCACTGGCAATTATTTGTAAGTGGTTCTCTGAGGGTGTCTGTAGTTATGTTAGATATCCTTGTAATTTAAGTAATTAGTCGTTATTTACGGCATTTTTAAACATAGTTATTTTGATTTGTTAATTTTGTTATGGTAAAAAAAAACTAATGTAAATTTTCATTTTGATTTTTTTTAGGTCTACTAGAAATAGATTTTTTTAATAGTGTGGTTAAAATAAAATGTATGTTGTTAGTTCAGGTTTTTTAATTTTTAAATACTGCTTGGAATAATTATTATTGGTACAATTTTTAATCAATTTAAAAATATATTTTTTTAATATATTTGGCATTACACATAATGCCAATGCGCCAAATATCTGAAGTTGAAAGATACTCGATAACATCAAATTGAAAAAATATCAATTTGGGATTGATCTTACCGGGAATTGAATCCAGATCCACCAGATCGGTAGAGCCAAGCTCTTACCAGCTAGACCATTGCATCCTAAACATTTTCATGCAACGACTCCCTTGAACGAAAAACATGTTATCTAGCGGGCCCCAGTTTGGGAAGCACTGAACCACAGCGGGTGACAATAAGGAATAATTATATATTTGATAATATAAGGCTGCATTACCCATTTCCTGTTACATTTAAATTCATTTTTGGCATTACAGCTAATACTACTGCGTCGAATATGTGTAATTAGAAAATTACATGAAATAAGCTCGATGTTCCTTTTATAAGTCACTCGATATAAACTTGGAAAAGAGACGGTACAAAAACATTTTTTAAGATCTTAAAATCAAATAGGAAAAATCTAAATAATATATTGACATTTTAAAATACTTGAACCTGACCTGGACTGATTTCTAAGCCAAAACTTGGCCACAGAAAAGTCTCTAAATAGAAAAATAATTAATTAAATACAATATCCCTCGAAGAGTTTTCTTTATTGAATTGACATGTACTTACTTGGTCAGCTTCAATTTTGGTAAGTTTACGTGTAGTTCTTAATGTATTAGCAATTTGATGGATTACAAATATTTTTGATAACTGTTTTTGCATGACACCATCGTCAGAACAGTTATAAAAAAGCTTGAAATAGTTCATGCGGTGTTTTAATAATACCGGAAGACCACAATAAGCCACCAATAAATTACCAAGAAACAGAACAAAATCACAGCTCAAAATGAACATCATATAAAGATTATATAATTTAAAAAAATTATGTTATACTGTTTTTTTAAGCTTAGCTGTACGTCAATCTTCATATAATTTATACACAACATGCATGCAACTGCCAAACAAAAAACAAACGATTAAAACTTATTTGCAGTGAATGCAAATTCGCAGCGTGCCATATCTGGCGAGGATTACAGACCTGTTCGTTTAGTGGCACTGTGACACGACTGAGTCCCGAGCAGTTAGACGAGAGACAGAGAAATCCGTCTCTCCCCATAACGTCTCGGTTTGGTGTGACGCAGTCAGTCTGTGACAATTTTTAGGAATTAAATATGGGAACAATCAAATTCAATTAACAACGCTCGTGAACAGTAAAAGGTGGAAATCCACCGGTTTATTTATAATCAAAAAGGGTTTACAGTAAATTTCGATAATTCGGCTAGCCACACAGGAGTGCGCTCTAAATACATGTTAATAAATTTGTCATTCGGCGTGAAGCTCGCGAGCCGAGCCTCCTAGTACCGAATGACAGTCGACTTGCAGACCGGGCCTTTCAGTAGGTCCTTCGCCTGGACTGAGGGTCCCTAGTATTACAATATTTATGTTCCCTTACGGGGAGACATCTATGATTTGATATTTTTACAAGAGAGAAAAAAAAACAACATTCATCATACCATTTTTCTTAAAACTAATTTCGCATTCGGCGGTTTCTTATAACAGTTATTGATTTAGTAGTGGGCAAATTTTATTTAGTCTTGTTTGAAGTTAAGATCTGCACACTCACTACGCGTGTACAGATCTGCTTAAATTTAATCCCTACGCTAAATCTTAGGAGTTAATATGGACGTCAAGCCGTACCATATATCTACTTTAGGGGTGCAGAAAAAAATTAATATTTAACTAGCACCGTCACAGTCCTCATGACTAATGATTGTTTGGATTTATGATTAATCGGTATGTACGCTAAGTCGTGGCATACATGTAATTCAATTTATAATATCTAGTGAAATTTTATATACAAAGTTATGATTTCTTAATTTAACGATTCTAATTCAATTCTTATTGGATTTGCTAATACGACTTCGCAACGATTTGCGGGACTCCCACAGCAAGGAACCGAGGTCTGTTCGTGAGGAGGATTTCCATATCCGCCCTCCCTTACTGTGTGCGTTCACTTCCAGTGACCGCAAGCCGTTTAGGCCGGAGCACATTTTATCGACGGCACTCTGAATACGAGTCCGTCCAACCGCCCGTTGGTCAATCGCATTAGCTAAATCTCCTATGAAGTTACTTACACTACGTGTTTAGATTTGTTCGAGTATTAGGGAGGATTGGCGGAGACCAGACCTCCGTCCGAGGTCGGCTCCAGGCACGGTGTCAGACCGCTTGAAGGCGTCGCTATCGAGTGACGTAATCCAACTGGACGAATTGGATTTTAGGTTTTACTATTGAGTGTCTGCCGAAACTTCGACAGACATGGGTCCCAGACAAGTGCGCTTGTCTAGGCGGGCTATCTGCCCCCGGAATTATACGTCCACCGCGCCGTATCACTCGGATTCCCGTGAATCCGCAATGATAGTGCCTCCCTAGTACTCAATACAAAAAAACACCCTCCGACGTCGACCTAGCTAAAATTAAACTAGTGCGAGGCCGGCGAAACCTGAGGCCCTTTTTCGCACAAGTCCTCGGGGCTGTCCGATCCTTTGTTACTTAGCTCCGCCGACCTTGCATCGTGAATCTATGGAAGGCGTGATGACAGCTCTTCCTGACGTCTCGAGACTAAGTGTCCCGCAGACTTGACCCCGCGACCTCTCAAAGTTAACAAGTGACAAAATTTTGTCTGATATTACGTTCTATTCAAAAATGACTCGACTTATCACACCTCCCATAGTTCACCCTTATAACTAACATTTGCCGTTATGACGGCGGTGATCGACGATTATCGATGACACAGGAAAACAAAATACACAATCAATTCCGAAACAAAAGAAAATACCTAACATAAAATAACATACATGTTTATATACAAGTTCTCAGCGTCGCTTGGTGTCGTTTGCTATTTGTGTTATTCAGATACTTCGCCCTCAGATAGGCATACATTATTGAATTTACAATTATCATCATTAGGTGACGGACCTTTCTTTTTCTATTGCAACTCAGGGTAGCTAATTATTGATGCGTGGGGCCCGCGACGCACCGCGGCGCGAACGCACGTAGTTTCGCTCGGCCGGGGTACTGCGCCCAATTTGTCTAATAATTCGTAGTTGATTACTAAACTCAAACTAATTGAGACGTTGCAAAACAACAGTGAATATCGCATTGTTTTTGCGAATTCTAGTTATCCCCGTGGTCTCGTCACCGAATTGAAACAAACATACTAAAATCCAGGCCTTGCCAATATAATTAAATATTGAAACAAACAAAAATTCAGACCTTGCAATATCATTACATATTGAAACAAACAAAACAATTCAGATCTTGCGAATATAATTAAATATTGCAACAAACAAAATTCAGACCTTGCAGATAGAATTGAATATTGAAACAAACATAAAAAGAGTCGGACTTTGCCAATATAATTAAATATTGAGGCAAACAAAAAAAATCGGACTTTGCAAATATAATTAAATATTTAAACAAACATAAAAAAAATCGGACTTTGCAAATATAATTAAATATCGAAACAAACATAAAAAAAAATCGGACTTTGCAAATATAAGTAAATATTGGGACAAACATAAAAAGATCGGACTTTGCAATTATAATTAAATATTTAAACAAACATAAAAAAATCGGACTTTGCAAATATAAGTAAATATTGAAACAAACATAAAAAAATCGGACTTGCAAATATAATTAAATATTGAAACAAACAAAAAAAATCGGACTTTGCCAATATAATTAAATATTGAGACAAACATAAAAAGATCGGACTTTGCAATTATAATTAAATATTTAAACAAACATAAAAAAAAATCGGACTTTGAAACAAACGTGAAACGTTTAGGTGTTGCAGAAAAATTATGCATTGAACCATCGTACAATATTTTATTATTCCCGTTGGCCGATACCGAATTGAGAACAAACGGAAAACGCTTCGGCGTTTGCAAAAACAAGATTAATTACGATTATATATTTCACGATTTTTCCGAAGACCAAGCGCCGCTGAGTGTTACACTGGACCGAACGGAGAGCATCCTCCGTGCGAAGTCGGTCGACAAAATATTCACAATATACAGTTAGACAGGGTACAACACACAATAAAATAAGACAATGAATTTAAATCAAAATTAGCGTTCCCGTACTCTCCTCCGGCCGCTGTTATTGCCATTTCGAACAAGAAGTGACACACGATTTTACTAGGCTGAGTTTAGAAGAAACAACATTTAATACATGAAGGGGTCCTGTCGACACTTAATAAAGTGCGGCTAGGAGCAAAGATATGACCGCGATTTTACACGCGTCTTTATTTCGATTCTCACTGTCGAGATCGAGCAGGAAGCTACAGTTCTGGCCGCGGACCTTAGGTTAAAGAGTATTGACTCAGCAACAATAGGCCGCGACATATTTATGCAACGTATAATAGTAGACGAACCTTTGGAAGTTCTCAGGAACCGGAGACAGCTTATCAGGAACAATTTCAGCAAACAAAACGGCTGGCGGCAAGCGATAACACAAGGAGGTAGCACAGAATTCAACTCAGCTTTGCACAATGTCAACTATTCGAATGAATTGGTCAAGCTGAGAGAATTTCTGGCTGGTTTTTTTTTATTAAAGATGTCGCGGCGGATAATATCGGCGGAAGAGAGCACGGGAGCAGAGTAACGCGTAGAAGTCGGTGAAGATTTGGTAACTTTTGCAAAACTGACCTGCCTTTTTGTAAAGGATTTGGTCCAGCTGCGTCCTCGGCCAGGGTCAAAAAAAACGGTTGACCCGAGCAAATCTGCTAACCTCAGCATCTGCGTCTCACGCCGATTGGCTAAGATGCTGACCTCCCGTGGCTCTGCCGAAATATCTCAAGATGGCGGCAACTGAGATTTTTCTAGAACAACGATTCCGCTGAGCGAAAATCGTCTCTAGTGATCTTAATATGACAGATAGAAAATCAGAAAAATCACTGTCGTGTCAGAATCAGTTTTCCGCGAAATATTGCTCTTACAAGCGATCTCATAACTCGTTGCTGAAGCGAGTTATGAGAAAAAGAAGAAAAATTTTCCACCTGAGCGAGTCAGGTGTACCGGTTAATCAAAGCGGAGATGTCATCGTCCGCGAAAAAGTAATTACTGAATTGAGTCTGATTTTTATAAAAGCCTAAAATCGATTTAAGTGCAAATTTATGCTAAATATTTTCTATGGTGAATGTTCCTGAAGGGATTTGGCTGAAAATTCGAAGGAACGTCCGTGATAGTCGTTCGCTTCCATGAAACTAAAATTTCCCACCTTCCCTTCGTGTGTTCGCGCTTCATATCAGATTGAAATTTTGATTGACCGCGGTGGAGGGGAGGCCGCCTGCGATCGCACGTATGACCACGCGAACCGCTACGATTGGTCGGACTGGGCGGGGCTTATTTTAGTATCGAACGGCAAACGCTACGCGCCGAACGCGTTTCGAAATTTCGTCTCGCCAAAATGTATGGGGAAATCACAGTTTATTGAATTACTAATAAACCTGTTATCCGATTGCAATTTAATTTACAACACCGTTTCGGACCATCGTCCTTTACGGCTCGAAAAAAATTCGGCGCCGAAGCTTGGCTCGGGCGCCGGTTCCGCACGATTTTAATTGGCGCAGGTGAGGGCTTGGTGGAGTCCAAACCGCGAACATGATTTTAATATTAGTTTATGCAGTGCATACTAGGACATGGCTAGTGTCGTAAAAACAAAAATTCTCAAACGAATTTTGTCCCTGACGACCCTGGTCGAGGTCGCCGCGGGATTCATTTGTTCGATCGCAATTGGAAATTGCGTCGATAGAATTCAGCGAAATTTCTTCAGGGGCTAGAACAGCCTATGCTAGGTGTACCTGTAAATTATGGGGAGCCTCCGTTGAGGAGGAGGAAAACGGCAAGCGTTTCCATTTCCCTCTCTCGCCGCACTCGACCGCTATTTCGGTCGAGTACCGCTCGCGAGCGAGAGACGGTATTTCTATTTGGCTCTGTGCTCCCACGTACTCACTTACAAAGCAGTGGGTTTGTCTTTGCACTCAATAATCCGCGGCAAGGCCCGCGGATTGCGAAATTCTTAATATTTGCTTACATTGGCGACTTTGTCCATTTGACCTTGAATAATCGAAAAATGATGTGATTAGTCTTTCTCTCTTCCTCATTATACCTATCAAGCTTTGCTAACAACCGTATAAGGAAATGCAAGTACAAATCATGCCAAAGGACCGTATCGTATCAATCCCCCTTACTTCCTATGGCGTGATTTACACTTATGCTTTTGCAGTTGTTAGCATTGCTAGAAAAAAAAAAAATATCGCCTTAGTTATAATGAGAAATCGAGGTGCGGGCGGGCTGATCCAGTCTAACCCCGCCGCGCGAGAATGCGTTGACCCGCGAGAATTTATTGCGTCAGACGCCTCGGCGCCAGTGGCCGAGGCCGGGTCAAATTGGACAAATTCACGACATTTGATTCTATGTTTCTCACTGGAAACGCAACAAGTTTACAAAAGTGCTCTACTTTATCTGTAGGCAAAAGTTACATACATGGTTAAAAAATTATTTGTGTGTGCTGACTCCTGTCTTGTGTATTTACAATTTTTTCAAGAGAGGAGGGTTCTCCTCCCTCTCTGACGAGCCTCCTTGAGGTTCGGTAGTTATTCGCAAAAAGAATTAGTTATTCCCCAACACTTGTCTGTTCGAGACCAAATCTATAATTTATTCTATTTTAAAAAAACACATCTTACGTTAATAAATTTCTCCCCCCCCTTTTCTCTTTCGCTCCTTGAAGCGGGAAACCATGACAAATACAAAACACAAAAGAATTCCGTCATACTGACTTTTGCTGTTAGTGCTGCCAGGAATGTTAACTATAAAATTTTTCTCTATGACTTTTGCAAAACAAATTGAATTATTATTATTTATTATTTTTTTTTTTTTAAATTTTAAGGTCTTTGCAAAAATGAAATTATTACTCTCTTCAAATTAATCCGCCTGACATAGCTGCTGACGCTATCGAGGCCGAACAAATTTTTCCATCATTTGAAAGCAGACTCGCTTCGTTATTAACAGGAGAAAATTAAACATGTTACAAGTACTCTATTACTCGATTATATGCGAGAAAGAAAAACTCAATATTCATCAGTTAGTCATTTGATGTTGTGCAAGATACAATAAACATACTAAAACTTAATTGACATTGTCTAATTTTTTTTTTAAAAATTACAAAAATTGAAAAAAAATGAATTAATTAGGTCTTGTGTACAGGAGTTGACTGTATTTACTTTAAGTTAAATATTTTTACTCTACTTGAATTTATTGATTAGCCCTTGAAGAGGGATTAGCGAATGGTACTATACTTGGTGATGTTTCTGGGCGTCTTCATCGGCGCGAGGGGTGGAGGTGGTCCTCTTCATCTACTTGGTCTGGTCCTAGCGGGCCGGGGCGTCGGCAGCTTCCTCTTCTGGCAAGGGTGCTTCCTCAGTTCTCCGTCGCGGCGGTGTCTGCCCGAGGGGAAGTGGTTCGGCGTAGGGCGTCGGCACGGGGCGGATTTGGTTGGTGTGCGCCTTGATCGGCTTGCCTCGTCTGTCCACCCAGTACACATTCATGCCCACCCTTGTAATTATCTTGTACGGCCCCTCCCATCTGGGAGCCAAGTTGGGGATGATGCCAGTCCTCACCCCTGGCTTCGTGAAGCCCCTCAAGTAGATCCGCTGCCCGGCTGAGAACTGCTCAGGCGGGGCGGTTTGGGCGGCGCGCGCATTTGTGCGCCCGCTGTACTCCTCCTGATGGCGTAACATGGCAGCATCTTGTTCGTCTCTCTCCAGCGCCTCTGTGCGTGCGGGCGGCATATCCAGTTGTGCCCGCCATTCGCCAGGCCTTGGCAGTTCATAGCCCATCACCGCTTGACTGGGTGTGAGGCCGGTGGCGGCATTCTGACGGCAGCGCAACGCAAACAGTGTGCGCGGTAACGTTTCGCACCACTGTGCGTGCGCGCCCGGTTCAAGTTGAATTCTCATAGCTTTCTTTATTTCCTGGTTTCTTCTCTCCGTAGGATTAGCACGGGGGTGGTAGGGTGGCGTCGTCCAATGAAGGCATCCCCATGCTTCAAGGGTTGACACCCATCTCTCATGCAAGAACTGCGTACCATTATCGGTAAGCAGCGCTCGCGGGTATCCAAATCTGTGGAACACTTCTTGTTCCAACAGAGGCAGGAAGGTCGCCACTAACGAGTTCCGCATGGCGAAAGCTTCGGTCCATCGCGAGAACAAGTCAGTGACGACAAAAATGTATTTATTCCCTCGTCGGCTCGCCGGGTACGGACCCATGAAGTCGAGGGCCAGTACCTCGAACGGCCGTGTCGCTTCTGTGTGCGACGTCATATGCGCCGGTCTCTGCAGCGCTCCTCGCTTTCGTGTAGCGCATATACGGCAGGCGCGCACATACGCCTTCACGTCATTTCTGCGCGCGCGCCAGAAATAGAGTCGTTGTATGGCCCGATTTGTCTCTGCGGCTCCAGGGTGGCCGGCTAAGGGGTCGTCGTGATAGGCGGCGACGACTTCCTTCCTCAAGTGGAAGGGCACCACAGTCAGCAGCCTTCCGCTGCTCTCCCTATGACACAACAGTCCGTCGTGCACGATATTACTTGGGTGCGGCTGATGCATTGTCGGCGTCCTTATCGCTGTGATTGTTTGCTGCGTATCCGGATCGGCGCGTTGCGCGGCTTTCACGGCGTCGTGTAACGTTGCCAGTTCTAATAGTAGCGCCACTGGCTTCCGGTGACTCGGTACCAGCATTCGGTCGTCGTGCTCCTCGATGGCAGGCGCCGTGGCGTCTGGATTTCTCGACAGTACATCCGGAAGTTGATTCAGTTTGCCGGCGCAGTGTTGTATATCGAACTGGTGTTCGGATAACATTATCGCCCACCGTGTCAGCTTTGCGCGCTCATCCTTTGCGCTGTGCAGCCACGTCAGTGCTCGGTTGTCAGTTATCAGAGTGAAGGGACGATCCTCGACGTATGCTCGATACTTCTTGATTGCCCAGACGGCGGCGAGGGCTTCTTGTTCATTCGAATGATAGCGTCGTTCCGTTTCGGAAAGGCGCGCGCTCGCATACGAGATTATATCTCTACCGCCGTCGGGGCGCGCATGAAAGAGCACCGCCGCGACGCCGTGTCCGCTTGCGTCGGTCTGCAGGGTGAATCTTCGAGAGAAGTCCGGTCTGGCGAGTTGCAGTGGTTTTCGCATTGCCGCCTTTACGGCTTGCATAGCCGCGTTTGCTTGCGGCGTCCATTTGAAGTTGATATTTGTCCGCAATAAATCGGTTAGCGGCGCGGCAATGTCTGCGAAGCGCGGCACATACTCGCGCAGCCAGTTGCACAATCCGAGAAACTCCCGCAGTTCCTTTCTCGTCTTCGGAGTGGCAGCCTCTTCTACTCCGCGCAGGTGAACCGGCTGGGGAATGTTTCCTCCGGCTGTCACCTGGTGTCCCAAGTATTCCACGCTGTCCCTCCCGATTTGGCACTTTGATACCGATATCCGTAACGAATGTAACTGCAGCCGTTCGAATACTTTGCGCAAGTCGCGCAGGTGGTCGTTCCACGTCTCGCTGTATACGATGATGTCGTCCAAGTAGACTAGGCAACACCGCGGGATGAGCCCCACCAACACCTCCTGACTCATCAGTCTTTGGAAAGTGCCGGGTGCGCCTTTCAGTCCGAACGGCATCACCGTAAACTGGTAGCATCCTCCGTCGGGCGTGTTGAAAGCAGTCAGGGCTTTCGTGTGCGGATGTAGAGGCACCTGCCAGTATCCGGCTTTCAAATCCAGCGAGCTGAAGATTGTGGCAGGTCCGAGCTCCTTCAACGTTTCCTGTATCCGCGGCAAGTGCGTCGCTTCGTCGATCGTGACAGCGTTCAGCTTCCTGTAGTCGACGCAGAAGCGCGGCTTCCCGTCTTTTTTCTTCACGATGACTACAGGTGAGCTGTATGGCGATCGACTCGGTTCCACCACACCGTCCGCCAGCATTTGCTGCACCTCCTCGCGTATCATCTGTTTGGTAGTGTCTGACTGGCGATGGGGTCCAACTCGGAACGGCGTGTGATCCGATAGCCGCACTTCGTGCATAGCCGAGCCGCATCTCGGTCCCGTTGCTGCGAAGAGACTTCCGTAGTCTCGCATCAATTGCGTGATCGCTTTCCGGGCGTCTTCCGGAATGTCATCGGTGAGCGCCGGTAGATCGGGGACCTCGATCGGCGTCGGAGGGATGAGTGTTATACAATGCGCTGTATATCGCGCCTCCCGGCCGTGATGTAGGCACCGTCGTTTGAAGTCTAGACTGGCCTCCTCCTGTTCCAGCCAGTCTAGACCGAGAATCATCTCGATTCCTAACCCGCTGATGATGAGGGCGGAGGCGACGAATGGGGCCTCCTGTATTTTCCCCTTTAGGAGGGCGTGTCCGTACGTGGGCACGGATCGTCCTCCCACTCCCTTTAATTCGGCCTCCGGTGTCCTCTGTGAATCGCGCCTCACGAGGCTCGCGTCGACAAGCGTGTGTGTTGCACCACTGTCGATGATGGCCTCGCAGCTGATTCCTCCGTCCTCGAGGGACACCTGGATCCTCAGCAGGCGGCTTGTCGGGCTGGATTCTCCGGCGGCGTCGTATCGTCTGGCGGTGGCGGCCATCCCTTCCCTATAACACACGTTTGATGCTCGATTGAATACTCGTTCCATTTCTCATGTCGTGTTTTCCATACAAAAAAAAACATCGATCATTTCGCACACTTTTGGCCCTCCCTGTACTTAGTTTGATTGCTTCTCTCTGCCTTGATAAAAAATAGCGCGCACTCTCTTCTTAATACAAATGAATTTAAATTAGCAATGTTTTTTTTTTCTGAGTTGATTTTTCTTCGGTGTGCCGCTTTATGTATTTACCACAAAATATTTATAACCGTAAAAAAATTAAAATTATTTAAAACCACTGAAACTTTTACACTTTGTTCATTGTTCGTAAGTTATTTCACTTATGATAGTTATTGTATTTCATTTGTTATCTCTTCACTGTTAATCAATGTTGTTCACTTATATTTCGTAACACTTAATTAAATATACTACACTTAATAATTATGTCGCTTAATGATATTATGGCACTTACTTAAATTGTTTTCTCCTCCTATCTTCGATTATAACACGATTGGGCTCGGATTTATCGTTGAGGCATGATTCTAAATTATTCAAAATTCTTTTTGTTTGAAGTTATCGTTGGTTCCCGAGCCCATTTATATTTATTTACATTGTTCTTTAAAAATTATTTTGATTGGTTTCTTATTCAACACTTAACTAATACAGTTCTCCTTTCCTCGATGATAACATGTTTGGGGCTCGGATTCATGTTTGTGGCACGCGTCTAAATTATTAAAAGTTTTTTTTTTTCGAAGTTAATATTTGTTCCCGAGCCCACTTATATTTATTTACACTTATGAAATACTTATAAAAAAAATCGTTTTTTCTTGTTTCGAATCGGTTTTTTTCTTGCATACGTTTTTCCCGTTTATTTTTCTCGTCATTTAAAGTTGATAATAAAAAAATATTCCGCCCATTTTCTTCTCGTTTACTTGTGTTGTTTTTTCCGTTAATTAATTAATTCCGCCGTTGCCTACGTTGGCATTCAGCCTCCCTGTGGGGGCCTCCGCACGACCAACAGCGGAGAGGGCCGGTTTCCCTCCTCGGAGGGCCGTGAGCACCGTATTGCTGAGGCCTCCGCTCTTCTTTCCGCTGCCGGTTATCATACCTCGGTTTTGCGTCGTGGTGATGGGGAGACTTGGGTAGGGGAGGTGGAGGGACATTGTACGATTGTTGGGGAGGGTTACAGGTGTGCTGACACTGATGATTGCACGTGCCGTTTCCTGCGCGGTCGGTGTTTGTTACGTTTTGATTCCGTCTTGTCGTCTGAATCGGTTTTGGTATTGGCGCCTTTTCTCGCCTCTGGCGCAATTCCATTTCTCGCACCGCATCGACCAACTCATCGAGCGTTGTCCAACGCAGTCTATCGGTCCTCTCCTGATCCCTGGGCGTCATCAGACCCTGGATCATCCTCGCCAGTTCCAGCGGATCGGCCGGTGCAGTGCAGATTCTCGCGATAGCCCTCTTTTTTTCTAAAAATTCGTATGCGTCCTCATCCTCCTCTTGGAGGACACTTTTTACCTCGTATTCTAACCGCAGTTTTCGCCCTACGCTATCGTAATTGCGTTGCATCGCAAACGTAAAACGCTCCCAAGACGTCGGTTTGACTGGCAGACTTTGCCACCAACTCAACGCTTCGCCGTGAAAAGCCGTGGCGGCTTTCGTGGCCCGGTCCTCCACGTCTGTGTCGGCCGCAGCGAAAAATTTCTCGCAACGCGTAATGAAGCGCGCCGTGTCCGCTTCCGGACCTCCGTGGAACGAGATCGAGAACACCGGCGGGTGTCCCGATCTCGGCCTCTCCTCTCGTCGCATCGGCGCTGGCAGCTCATCTACCAGAGTCGTCGGAGTCCGGGGCTCCGTCTCTTCCGGGAAGATTTGTCCGTTTTCGAACATTTCCGATACGGGCGATTCGCCTCCCTGAAACCCCGGTCGCAAGTTTAATTGGGCGCCAGTCGTGGTATCGTCCACGACAACGGATCGCGAGCGCGTCACTCTCGACATATTCCCGCTCTGTCTGAAAGAGTGATTTTTCTAAATTAGCATTGGCGGAGGCACGAAACTCATCCTCTCAGGGCCGTCGGTGACGATTTATTTTGTTTCCAATCATTCATCTCCGCATACTTTACTGATGTTAATTCTCATGAGTCTAATCCGACTAATCGTTGTTTATTCGACGTCACTCAGTTCCTCGGTGATCAGTCGATTCACGTCGCATCGTTCGAATAACAATTTTCGGGCGGACTGCGCCCGGTCGATTTTCTATGTGCTTTCCGGGGTCGATTTTATTCGACCACCGGTCAGTCGGCGCATGACTCTAATTATGAATTTACATTTATTTTTAACCTAAAGTCTACGTTACTTGATCTGCGCTTTGATCATATGAAATCAGGAATTTAAATCGGCCCCACGTTGGGCGCCAAATGACACGACTGAGTCCCGAGCAGTTAGACGAGAGACAGAGAAATCCGTCTCTCCCCATAACGTCTCGGTTTGGTGTGACGCAGTCAGTCTGTGACAATTTTTAGGAATTAAATATGGGAACAATCAAATTCAATTAACAACGCTCGTGAACAGTAAAAGGTGGAAATCCACCGGTTTATTTATAATCAAAAAGGGTTTACAGTAAATTTCGATAATTCGGCTAGCCACACAGGAGTGCGCTCTAAATACATGTTAATAAATTTGTCATTCGGCGTGAAGCTCGCGAGCCGAGCCTCCTAGTACCGAATGACAGTCGACTTGCAGACCGGGCCTTTCAGTAGGTCCTTCGCCTGGACTGAGGGTCCCTAGTATTACAATATTTATGTTCCCTTACGGGGAGACATCTATGATTTGATATTTTTACAAGAGAGAAAAAAAAACAACATTCATCATACCATTTTTCTTAAAACTAATTTCGCATTCGGCGGTTTCTTATAACAGTTATTGATTTAGTAGTGGGCAAATTTTATTTAGTCTTGTTTGAAGTTAAGATCTGCACACTCACTACGCGTGTACAGATCTGCTTAAATTTAATCCCTACGCTAAATCTTAGGAGTTAATATGGACGTCAAGCCGTACCATATATCTACTTTAGGGGTGCAGAAAAAAATTAATATTTAACTAGCACCGTCACAGTCCTCATGACTAATGATTGTTTGGATTTATGATTAATCGGTATGTACGCTAAGTCGTGGCATACATGTAATTCAATTTATAATATCTAGTGAAATTTTATATACAAAGTTATGATTTCTTAATTTAACGATTCTAATTCAATTCTTATTGGATTTGCTAATACGACTTCGCAACGATTTGCGGGACTCCCACAGCAAGGAACCGAGGTCTGTTCGTGAGGAGGATTTCCATATCCGCCCTCCCTTACTGTGTGCGTTCACTTCCAGTGACCGCAAGCCGTTTAGGCCGGAGCACATTTTATCGACGGCACTCTGAATACGAGTCCGTCCAACCGCCCGTTGGTCAATCGCATTAGCTAAATCTCCTATGAAGTTACTTACACTACGTGTTTAGATTTGTTCGAGTATTAGGGAGGATTGGCGGAGACCAGACCTCCGTCCGAGGTCGGCTCCAGGCACGGTGTCAGACCGCTTGAAGGCGTCGCTATCGAGTGACGTAATCCAACTGGACGAATTGGATTTTAGGTTTTACTATTGAGTGTCTGCCGAAACTTCGACAGACATGGGTCCCAGACAAGTGCGCTTGTCTAGGCGGGCTATCTGCCCCCGGAATTATACGTCCACCGCGCCGTATCACTCGGATTCCCGTGAATCCGCAATGATAGTGCCTCCCTAGTACTCAATACAAAAAAACACCCTCCGACGTCGACCTAGCTAAAATTAAACTAGTGCGAGGCCGGCGAAACCTGAGGCCCTTTTTCGCACAAGTCCTCGGGGCTGTCCGATCCTTTGTTACTTAGCTCCGCCGACCTTGCATCGTGAATCTATGGAAGGCGTGATGACAGCTCTTCCTGACGTCTCGAGACTAAGTGTCCCGCAGACTTGACCCCGCGACCTCTCAAAGTTAACAAGTGACAAAATTTTGTCTGATATTACGTTCTATTCAAAAATGACTCGACTTATCACACCTCCCATAGTTCACCCTTATAACTAACATTTGCCGTTATGACGGCGGTGATCGACGATTATCGATGACACAGGAAAACAAAATACACAATCAATTCCGAAACAAAAGAAAATACCTAACATAAAATAACATACATGTTTATATACAAGTTCTCAGCGTCGCTTGGTGTCGTTTGCTATTTGTGTTATTCAGATACTTCGCCCTCAGATAGGCATACATTATTGAATTTACAATTATCATCATTAGGTGACGGACCTTTCTTTTTCTATTGCAACTCAGGGTAGCTAATTATTGATGCGTGGGGCCCGCGACGCACCGCGGCGCGAACGCACGTAGTTTCGCTCGGCCGGGGTACTGCGCCCAATTTGTCTAATAATTCGTAGTTGATTACTAAACTCAAACTAATTGAGACGTTGCAAAACAACAGTGAATATCGCATTGTTTTTGCGAATTCTAGTTATCCCCGTGGTCTCGTCACCGAATTGAAACAAACATACTAAAATCCAGGCCTTGCCAATATAATTAAATATTGAAACAAACAAAAATTCAGACCTTGCAATATCATTACATATTGAAACAAACAAAACAATTCAGATCTTGCGAATATAATTAAATATTGCAACAAACAAAATTCAGACCTTGCAGATAGAATTGAATATTGAAACAAACATAAAAAGAGTCGGACTTTGCCAATATAATTAAATATTGAGGCAAACAAAAAAAATCGGACTTTGCAAATATAATTAAATATTTAAACAAACATAAAAAAAATCGGACTTTGCAAATATAATTAAATATCGAAACAAACATAAAAAAAAATCGGACTTTGCAAATATAAGTAAATATTGGGACAAACATAAAAAGATCGGACTTTGCAATTATAATTAAATATTTAAACAAACATAAAAAAATCGGACTTTGCAAATATAAGTAAATATTGAAACAAACATAAAAAAATCGGACTTGCAAATATAATTAAATATTGAAACAAACAAAAAAAATCGGACTTTGCCAATATAATTAAATATTGAGACAAACATAAAAAGATCGGACTTTGCAATTATAATTAAATATTTAAACAAACATAAAAAAAAATCGGACTTTGAAACAAACGTGAAACGTTTAGGTGTTGCAGAAAAATTATGCATTGAACCATCGTACAATATTTTATTATTCCCGTTGGCCGATACCGAATTGAGAACAAACGGAAAACGCTTCGGCGTTTGCAAAAACAAGATTAATTACGATTATATATTTCACGATTTTTCCGAAGACCAAGCGCCGCTGAGTGTTACACTGGACCGAACGGAGAGCATCCTCCGTGCGAAGTCGGTCGACAAAATATTCACAATATACAGTTAGACAGGGTACAACACACAATAAAATAAGACAATGAATTTAAATCAAAATTAGCGTTCCCGTACTCTCCTCCGGCCGCTGTTATTGCCATTTCGAACAAGAAGTGACACACGATTTTACTAGGCTGAGTTTAGAAGAAACAACATTTAATACATGAAGGGGTCCTGTCGACACTTAATAAAGTGCGGCTAGGAGCAAAGATATGACCGCGATTTTACACGCGTCTTTATTTCGATTCTCACTGTCGAGATCGAGCAGGAAGCTACAGTTCTGGCCGCGGACCTTAGGTTAAAGAGTATTGACTCAGCAACAATAGGCCGCGACATATTTATGCAACGTATAATAGTAGACGAACCTTTGGAAGTTCTCAGGAACCGGAGACAGCTTATCAGGAACAATTTCAGCAAACAAAACGGCTGGCGGCAAGCGATAACACAAGGAGGTAGCACAGAATTCAACTCAGCTTTGCACAATGTCAACTATTCGAATGAATTGGTCAAGCTGAGAGAATTTCTGGCTGGTTTTTTTTTATTAAAGATGTCGCGGCGGATAATATCGGCGGAAGAGAGCACGGGAGCAGAGTAACGCGTAGAAGTCGGTGAAGATTTGGTAACTTTTGCAAAACTGACCTGCCTTTTTGTAAAGGATTTGGTCCAGCTGCGTCCTCGGCCAGGGTCAAAAAAAACGGTTGACCCGAGCAAATCTGCTAACCTCAGCATCTGCGTCTCACGCCGATTGGCTAAGATGCTGACCTCCCGTGGCTCTGCCGAAATATCTCAAGATGGCGGCAACTGAGATTTTTCTAGAACAACGATTCCGCTGAGCGAAAATCGTCTCTAGTGATCTTAATATGACAGATAGAAAATCAGAAAAATCACTGTCGTGTCAGAATCAGTTTTCCGCGAAATATTGCTCTTACAAGCGATCTCATAACTCGTTGCTGAAGCGAGTTATGAGAAAAAGAAGAAAAATTTTCCACCTGAGCGAGTCAGGTGTACCGGTTAATCAAAGCGGAGATGTCATCGTCCGCGAAAAAGTAATTACTGAATTGAGTCTGATTTTTATAAAAGCCTAAAATCGATTTAAGTGCAAATTTATGCTAAATATTTTCTATGGTGAATGTTCCTGAAGGGATTTGGCTGAAAATTCGAAGGAACGTCCGTGATAGTCGTTCGCTTCCATGAAACTAAAATTTCCCACCTTCCCTTCGTGTGTTCGCGCTTCATATCAGATTGAAATTTTGATTGACCGCGGTGGAGGGGAGGCCGCCTGCGATCGCACGTATGACCACGCGAACCGCTACGATTGGTCGGACTGGGCGGGGCTTATTTTAGTATCGAACGGCAAACGCTACGCGCCGAACGCGTTTCGAAATTTCGTCTCGCCAAAATGTATGGGGAAATCACAGTTTATTGAATTACTAATAAACCTGTTATCCGATTGCAATTTAATTTACAACACCGTTTCGGACCATCGTCCTTTACGGCTCGAAAAAAATTCGGCGCCGAAGCTTGGCTCGGGCGCCGGTTCCGCACGATTTTAATTGGCGCAGGTGAGGGCTTGGTGGAGTCCAAACCGCGAACATGATTTTAATATTAGTTTATGAAGTGCATACTAGGACATGGCTAGTGTCGTAAAAACAAAAATTCTCAAACGAATTTTGTCCCTGACGACCCTGGTCGAGGTCGCCGCGGGATTCATTTGTTCGATCGCAATTGGAAATTGCGTCGATAGAATTCAGCGAAATTTCTTCAGGGGCTAGAACAGCCTATGCTAGGTGTACCTGTAAATTATGGGGAGCCTCCGTTGAGGAGGAGGAAAACGGCAAGCGTTTCCATTTCCCTCTCTCGCCGCACTCGACCGCTATTTCGGTCGAGTACCGCTCGCGAGCGAGAGACGGTATTTCTATTTGGCTCTGTGCTCCCACGTACTCACTTACAAAGCAGTGGGTTTGTCTTTGCACTCAATAATCCGCGGCAAGGCCCGCGGATTGCGAAATTCTTAATATTTGCTTACATTGGCGACTTTGTCCATTTGACCTTGAATAATCGAAAAATGATGTGATTAGTCTTTCTCTCTTCCTCATTATACCTATCAAGCTTTGCTAACAACCGTATAAGGAAATGCAAGTACAAATCATGCCAAAGGACCGTATCGTATCAACTGTTATGTAACCATGCAGCTTGATCGTCAGTGCAATTCAACTAACCAAAGAGGAATGTTTTTATTTTGAAAGAATCGTAACTTTATTTGACCGTCAGGATTGTCAGGAGTAATGTTTGTGTCTGTTTTTATGAGTAAAGAAATAGGTGATCTCAATTAATCAATCAATCGATTATTATACAACACAACAAATTTTTGGTCAAATTAAAAGTATTTCTTGTAGATAATATACAATTTCCACCAGGAATCAGGTATCCTCAGACAGTCTTACTTTTACAAATGCTTGTTTAAGTACGAATGATTTTAATTTTACTATTTTCTTTTATTATAAACATAAAAATAGAAACGGGAGGCAAGAAGGGGATGATAGAAAAACAAATAAACAATAGTGATACTACAAATGACAATGCTGTGAATATTTAATTTTCATTTTGTACTCAATTCAACGAAGTCAATGATTAATAAATGAACGTTATTTTTATTTTAATGTAAAAACAACTTATCATGGCTTTTTTCAATAGAAATATTGATTTCAAATTATTTTATTTTATCAAAGCTCACCTTTTAAGCCGCAGATCACACAATAGCTTTCGATGTGTACGCGTAGTCAGCTCGCTTGCCGTGTTGCAGCACCACTGATAAGGCTGCTCTGATCACACGATGTATGACAGGCAATTGTTGTCTATGGTCCATATGTTACCAATCTTTTCTGCTTTTTTTCATATGCTACCAAAAGCAGCGAATTTTCATTTATACGGTGTGATAAAAGTATTGATTTAAGATTGAATAAAATTCCCTTTTACTTCAGCTGAGTTATATACTACTTCAACAACTAAAATCAATTGCAACCCAAAAACTACAAGGTTTTAGGGGAACAAAATGGCAAAAAAACTGGCTTCGAAGAGATACACGATACATCTTGTTATTCACTCTACCCCTCGTTCAACATTCTCCAAATATCTCAATCCCGAAATCCCAGGATTAGTACTGTGACAATTCCGGGAATTCAGAATCGCAAGATTGGACGGGATCCCGGTATTGAAGACCCCAGTACAAATGAGTTTTTTTTTAATTTAATGCCTTTAACCCGAGTATTGATAGTAAACACTCTTAAAATTATCTTCGCAAACGTCTGAGCATGATATAAACAGCTCTTACGCGTGTTTAAGAAAAAAAAAAATGATTCGTCAACTAAAGGTAGTGATTCACTGATTTAGTTGATGTTTAAGTTTGCAGATTTATTGCACATGCTCTTCGTGCCATCTAGGCGGCGTCAATTTGTTTTACATATCGAATTATTTTCAGTTTTACACATACAGTTTGTCATGGCGCAGCTTTTTGAAAGCTCGCAGCTTTCACGTGAAAATGAAACGACACGATGTAAAAATTCTGCACAATGACGTTGGCTTTAGATTATTTATTAATACGTCAAAATGAAATTATGCACTCTTTACGTGATTCATTATTTGTAACGCCATTGTGTTTTTATTCGTAAATTTGACAGAAGGAAAACGTCTGAATGTTTGTTTGGTTGTTAATTTCTGCCAACATTTATTACAAATGTGAATCTTTTATTATAAATAAAATACTTATATTCTCTTAGAGGTGATGCCACTGAGTAACAAGCACTTGTTCTGTGTCACATTGCATCGTTTTCGGATATTTAAATATAATTCACTTTGTTTTATTTATAAAATTATAAAACATGTATTTTTTCATAACATGTCAAATAACTGTCGTTTTTTTCGTATAGATAATGAACTGTCACAAATCATATTTTATTATTTTTATACACTTGTGACTTAATATATAATATGTACAACAAGGTCAATAAAAATTATTAATCTATTTGAATACTATGAATACAAAACCGTTGAAATAATTATTTTTTTAGAATGAATAATTCATTGTTTAATTACGATATCACAAATGTTAAAAATATATTATTAAGTTGACTGTCTAATTTGAATCGTTCAAATTATGCACATTTACACAAGTTTATTAAACTCTTTTTTTGTACATACAATTTAAAATTCTCTAAAATGAATTTATTATGTACTCACAGCTTTTTATCACACGATTTAAATATACATATCAACTGTGGTAAGGAAAAAGGACGTAACCCACACATAGAAAATTTTACAGGAGGCGCAACAATCGTGTGTTGATGATTTTCTGCCATATTCAAATTATGAAATAAAAATAACTTTGAAGTGCACGGAGACTTCAAACCTAGTGTTTAATTGACATAATCTAATATTTATTTTAAAAATTGTCTAGGAAAAACCGTTTTTTCAGTTTTTTTTCTTGATTTAAATTTTCACAAGCCCATCTTTTTTCAAACTTGAAAGCTAAATTTAGATACTAATTTGGCATTTGCAGCTTACATCCTTTTGATAGATCGTGTATCAAGTTGTATTAATTGTGATTATCGAAAAAAAGCTGTTTTTAAAAAACTGTGGGTTACGTCATGTTTTCTTTTTACAGTCGATATATATATAAGACGTGGCAAAGTACACTTTAATTCAAATTTATATAGACATTTATTGCCGATATTGCTGAGAAAATTACAGGGCCGCTCTCAGGCATAATAACGCCAAACGCTCATTAAGTTTCCAAAGCGCAAATGAATCACTGATTTCTCGGTAAGTCTGAATCTTTAAAATTTCCAGAAACGTTGCACCGAGTAAATCCATACTCGCTGTATGGATCAGACGTGTACGATCCATAATTATAATGTTTATATGTTTTTATGTATTGATAGCATGCAATCTTTTTATCACATCGCGTGCGTACAAGGCTTTACATTTTGCCCCCCTCCGCGCGCCGCTACTGCTCGGCCACTATTTCAATAACAATCCTCCCCTAAGTCGGAGCTTTTAAGTGCACCCCACGTGACTTTTGTTAATTAAGTCTCCGATAATTATTTAATTGCATTTGTTTTTTATTTACTTGTTAATTATTACACTCGCATGTGAACCCAAGGGTAATTATAATTCATCAAAGTAATCTATTATAAAACTTTGGAGTGTAAATAGGTTTATAATAGGGTAGGTTACTACCCCGCAAGAAAAAATCAACACAAACATCCCCTAATAGCTTAAACCTTACACGTCTAATTAATTGTAGGGTTATAATGCAAAACTTACTATTTCCAAAACTCGAACTTTTTTGTATAGTCAAATACTATAACAAAAAACATTTGCATACAAATATGATTTCCAATTTGAAGACGACAGTCTTATAGACATTTTAGATTAAAACTTATAGGATCAGTCGATTCCTTGATTTCGCCTTTCTGCATACCTAACTCAATATCGCTCATTTTAGAAATAGTACGTTTTGCATTATAACCCCACAATTAAGAGTGAGAATTATAAATAATATAGTATAAAAAATAATGTTGAAATAGCTACGGAATATACCTTGTAAGAAGAGTGTGAAGCCGTAGCAGGTAGTGGTGGGTGCAACATTGAGTACCCAAGGAATTTTAAAAAAATGTATACATTATTAACAATTTCAGCTGAAACTCACATCATTCAAATTCTCATTCACTTTGACTTATCAATGTATGAATTTACTAGAAAGTGCGTTAACTCACTGGAGAGTGCTTAATAGAGTAACAATGACATTAAAGCTTAGGTAAAGTTAGGAGAGATATGATGAAAAGAGAGAGGGCAACAATGACAACAAGAGTTCGATTTTTTTAACGTTATGTGAAGTGTTAGATGACAGTAAAACACATGAACTACGTGATTGCGCGGACAGCTGTGGGGGATAGGATCTTCAAAAAGTATTGTTAACGTACCTACAGTTCAAAAAAAATCTGTATTCACTCCCAAAATGGAGAATATGACCTTCTAGCGGAGATATATCAACAGGATTTTTATATAGATTTCACGGTATACTATTCTAGTTCAGTCTGAATAAACTACAAATGATTGCATAATAATCAGTGATCGTAACATAAATTCTATAAAATTTGTTAATTATACATTAGTTGTAATTCGCTTATCAAATTGTTAGTTTAAATTCTATAACAAAAGACGGTTTACATTTATTATTATTGCGGTAATGATTTTTGTTTTAATGCAACTTTTAATTACTAAGTAAATTTAAATCATGTATACACTTTTCCTGGAAAACAATTTTTCATATAAACCTTTCATATTTACAGTTTTTGCCCGCACCATGAAAACACACATTTTAGCGGTTAAATTTCTTCTCAATATCAACTTTCGAATTTAAAAAAATCATAATTTGATCTTGATGTTGAGCCTGATTAATTGTATTACTAAAGTTAAGCTCTTGTCACTAGACCAACGCGTTAACTTTATATTTAGATATTTTTAACAATTTTGAAAAGTTCTAAGAAATCATGAGATGTTGCTGCAAAAAATATATTAAATATCTCATTTTTTTATTCTCATTAAATTTTCTATCATACAGTGAATAACCCTCAGGTTTCTCCGTTATGTAATCTTGGATGCAAATGGTATGGGGTGGTTAAGCAGGGTTATTACTTTCAAACTCGTACGCGTCTCTGGGGAGAGCGATGTGTGGAGTATTATGGGGTGAAATTAAATATCTTCTGGGCTCTGGGGGGTTGATAATATTGTTAGATGAATGGGTTGCTGAAAAGCCTCGAGAATGTTCTGAATTTTGATTTGATACGGTATTAGATTATATCTGAATTTTTGAAAACACATTCAACATTTTAATTTGTTTTAGAATTCTTTCAGAAACAGAAATACTGCTTTATTTTTGGATACGTTGACTTTATATTTTATTTTAACTATATAATATATAATATAAAGTCAAAAGCGCAAGCGGGAACATGGTTAAGGAACCAAGTTCAAAGCAATTGGCGTTGATCTTCTTAGAAAATGGAAAAAGACTTCCATTAAATAACTTGTTTATTTGTATTCGAAGACATATATGAATGTAATGTCTTCGATAGGTTTCTTCTGCTAATTCAATTTTGATATGAAACTAAATTTTATACATATAAAAATATAATATATTGTCGCGAATAACCAACCTTTTTAGCCATGTCCGCTCCCAATGTGGATCTTAACAGAAGTCTTTTTACCAGAACTGTTTGTTACTCAGTCGCTCAACCTCTCTTTTTTAAAGAGAGTAGGAGGGATAAAATGATAAGGCAAAGACAGAACTTTTTTTTATTTATTTTTAATCCATGTCCACTCCCAATGTGGAGCATATGGCCTCTTAATGGAAGTATCCCAACAGTTTGTTTTTATACGAGAACTGTTTGTTACTCAGTCGCTCAACCTCACTTTTTTAAAAGTGAGTAGTAGGGAAAGAAGGATGAAGCTAGAACATAATTAGTGATTGACTAAACGCTATCGCTATACTCAGTTTTTAAAGGATCAGAAGGATGGGAGGAGAGGAAATAATGTAGATTTACATCACAAACACCTAGTCTTCGATCACAATTTTGAATTGAATAAATTTCAAATTCACTGTGATCTGACTGGGAATCAATTCCAGATCTGCGTGATCGAAAGAGCAAGCTCTAACCAACTGTGCTACTGTAGGCGACATAACTAGTGGGTTAATAATTGCTCTTGCTATTGAAGGTTAGGAAAGGTGGAACGGAATTTTTAGACATCAACACTCTTGCCTTTTAACAGAAGTCGATAAATCGATCGAAAAAATGCTGTTCGTACTGGGACTCGAACCCATGAGCTCCAGCACGGAAGCCAACAACGCTAACCACTGCGCCATATGACCCGATACATATAACCAACATATAATATAATATGACTAGAGAAACAGTTTCTGACTTTCTTCTCCAAATGTATAAAGAAAGCTCAATTGATTTTATTACTTTCAACATTTATCCACAAAAATAGAATATTTTTTTTTATATGAATAAAATTTATCTAAAAGAGCACATACGTTTATGTTCTATCAATCGTTTATATGTTAGGAAGTTTACAAAGACGAAAAACAATTTTCTTCAAAGATTGCGTGATCCCAAATTTCTGTTTCAAAAATACATGACAATACTGTTGCGTTAAGTGGATTTTCAGTTTTTCTTTTATCAAACAAAAAAATATTGATGAAAAATAAAACTGTTTTTAAAATAAATTTAAAAATAAACATTTTTTATTGTATTTAGATTCATGCATTAGTACAAAGATAAATTGTACATAAAAACACGTTTCTTTTTCGAAAAAATCCCCTAAGAAAACAAAGAAATGGTAAGATGCGTAGCTTAATACTTAAATATATTATTCCGTTTGCATTTTTGTAGCTCTTGATACTTACGAGATCATAATAAGTGGATTCGGCAGTTCTACGCAGAATATCACGTTATTCCTTCTTTTTTCTTCCTTTTAAATTAATCCAAGGGTGGGCTTCTAGGGTGGTAATAAGGTAAGGGTGGAATTCCCGGTAAAATAATTTACCAGAAGACGAGTGTTTACTGTGAGGCCTGTTTTACTTGGAGCTTTTGAGCAAACAATCGAAATGTATAAAGCCCTCGATAAAACTTGTTTGTATCCGAGTTATTTCAATACGTCAAAGTTCTTATGTTAAAGCTTTTGAGCATTTTTTGTTACTTGTATGTGTTGTACGCTGTGTTTGTTATCTAAGTGTTTTTGTCAACTTTATTTTTTTAACGTTTTCTGTTATTATTATTGATGCGTACTTTATAACTATTTTTGGCCTTAATGAAACTTTAAAATATTTATTAAAACCCTCCAGAGACGAGAGCTTTTTTCTGATAAAAAAAATATTTTCTAAGCCATATTGAAGTCACGGATAACTTTTATTCCTATCCAAAATTAAAAAAAAAAAAAACGCAAAGTCGTTGTATAGAAACCCCGCATGACTATATAGACATGATCATCCTTTTATTACCGTGTAATATTGAGTACGGACAGTAGTAAGGACAAAAGTGACCGTATGGGCTTGCAAACATTCGGGGTTGAAATATAGCTAAACGTGATTTTTTTTAAAATATTTACAATTTGACCTCTTTAGATCAACATAATTTCAAAACAAATATATTAGCAAAATAACTGTAAATAATTTTATGTTTTTATAAAAAAATATCTAACAGTTTCAAAAAGTAAATTAAAAAAAACGGAAATTCAAAAAATCACATGTGCTTTTGGAGACCGTTCCTGTTCCTACGGCTGATGACTAACTGTAGTCCGTACCCTTCTTAACCAAATATGAGCAAAAGCAACGATATTCAGGTAGAAAAAGTATGAATAGTGGGATCAATAGACAACGGTGTTTTGTGTGACCATATGGTGACGCTCGTCCTTGGAGGGTTAAATATACATATATCGTTAGAGATTTACTTTAGAAATATAGAAATAGAAACAGACGACTCGAACAAAGTCTAAAAAGGAACAAAATAATTAAAAGGCTTTACATTTAACTCTCCGGGAAAACAACCATACAATTGACTGTAAGCTGCTTAGATTATTTAGCTTAATTTTAACCAAACTCTGTCAAACATTTTTTTGTACCAATATCTGCTGCCTATGTAGATCATATGGCTTCCTAATGGACGTGTCTTAACTAAAGTTTTTCTATTAAAACTGCTTTATTCAGACGCTCAACCTCTTTTTTTCGAAGAGTAGTAGGGATAGAAAGTATAAAGCGAAGACAGGACTAACAGTTGGTTAATCGCTGTCACTATTTTTTAGACATTTTAAACATACATTTCTTTGAACAGAAATCAAAAAATATATTTAAAAAAACCCGTGAGGTCCGGCATAGAAGTTAACGACGTTGACCTCTGTGCCATGGACTCGAACTAAATTTTCACCAGAGCATAAGGCTTGTGACAAGAGAAACCGGTCCTGGTATTTTATAGAAAATTCAAAAATCTTGCTCAAAGGGTTTTGTTTTTAATACAATGCCTTTCCACCAACAGTTGGCAGTGAACATTTAAAAGTGTTTACAATTAGTTCCTGATTGAAAATTGTACATTTTTAATAATAAACACACATTTTTTACACCATAGATGCATAATATACATATAATAAATAACTTTTGGTAATTCTAGAAAGTTTTTCACCGTAAGCTTTATGAATAAACATTAAAATACAAACTATCATCGAATTACCTATATCACCACAAAGCCACATCACCACATCACCACATTTACTTATTTATTTCATTTTTGAAACTATTTATGGTTTTATATTAACTTGCAGTGACTGAATCTTTGTCACTTTTTTATAAATTCTCACTCATATTATTCAATCTTGCAAATGATTTCGAAATTCAACGACAAGTTTCGTTATCACATTCATCGAAATATGAGTCCATGCGCACCCCAAAGTCAGCGGTCATGGTTAAAAAAAAGAAAAAACTATCAGACTCTCATACTATCGAAGCGGTGAACCTGTATAGTGAGTGTATAGTACAATAACTGTACACAGCTGAAATGAAATACTTGGCGTTTACGATTGCAACATTCGCTACCTGTATTTCATTATCACAGGCCGCTCCGCGCCTTGATGAGTAGTAAAAGCAATGGCCAGACATGTAACTAACAACCCTGTTTTCATTTCCCTGAAGACTTGTCACAAGTTCAAACGTTGTCATCATATACGTTCAATAGTCAATGGTATGATGTATTTCCACATATCAATCATAGGGACGAATTAAGAAACAAAAAAAAATAACTCCCTTTTTTCACACCGGCCAATTTATAATTGTCAACCAAGTTTTGACTGCCAAACTTCTTCACCTCAGACTGACATTTTTGGTAAAAATATTTGGCTATTCAGCTAATGCGCAAAATATGTTTTAGTTGATAGATCATTCCAGATAATTTCGATGAGAATTGTTTGTTAGTCACTCGAGATCAACTCAAAGATAGACCAAGAAAAGGACCCGGTAGTGGTTGGTGGTTGGAACAAAATTGATTACCCTAGGAAAATGAGAATTTGGTTCCCAGGTAGGTAGTATAAAAGTTTGGTCAAAATAGTGTAAAGTACAAATCATAGCCACACGTATTAGTGATTATGGTATTGACACAATCATAACGTTATATCTTATTTGGTTTGTAAACTGACAATCTTTGATGAAAAGCCATAATATTAACAAAACTTTACGTGTAAAATTTATAATTTGTGTGAAAACCGTATTTTATTTTTATATGAACAGTGTATCATTAAAAATATTTTTTCTGTTTTGACCACGTACAAAAAAAAATGAGACCGTAACTGATGATAAATAAAACGTTCAGCATTCTCGAGACTAAAGTGAAAATAGGATTGAATGTGATTCAATGTTTTTTTTGCAAGAAGTTAAGTTTCTTGTAAAGATGACGGTAAACACAAATTTATAAACTGATACAATTTTGATAAAAAAATATTACTTTTGAAAGGTTTTTAGCAATGCAGTAATTGACAAAACAATTGAAGTCAAAAACAAATCAGATAGAAAATATTTCTGAACATGTCGAATGTTGAGACAAAAATAAAATGTAAAGGTATTGTATGGATCATTAACTCGTCCAGTACAGATTCGCACAGTTCGTCACTTTGTTTTTATTTATCTTACACATAGGTATCACACATCGTTTGCTCGCAAACCGTATTGCATCAAAGCCAATATGGTATGGCAGAGGTAATCAAATATATTTAACATCGAAATAGCACGAGCAACTAAAAACTATAGAAGTTAACAAAAATCTGATTTCTAGTAACAAATAAATGATCTGTGGTCATGTTAAATGGCAATTATTGGCACGATACGATGTTTTAAATATAATTTTATTTGTAAAAAACTTACTAGAAAATTAGTGAACAATTTAACATCATTTTGTATTTTGAAATGTTTAAAACATATGTTGAAGTATACAAACAGCAGATCTAGAACGGCAAGCAAAACATATTACGAATTCACCAATATATCTCACATAGTCACATCAAACTAATAATTTCCAAACTACAATATATAATATATTTACTGTTCTAGCTTCTTACTTTAATTTAAGTCTTTCTCTAAAGGGCTTTTAAGTAAACTAAAAATAACTTGATCAGAAATGTTCATAAAAGGGCAACAATGCGATATAAGTAATAAAATGGTTGCAATGAGTGATAACATTATTAGTGAATAATATATATTAAAAAATGAAACTCTGTTTTAATTGAAAATGCTCAATAAATGAGACAAACTGATTACTTTTAAAAGATTGTAAGTACAAATGCCGCTAGGCACCTACTATCATATAGTTATGCACGTGATGTCCTGAATTCTCTCCCACTCATTCTTTTCTAAAACGGGCGTAGCGAAAGCGATTAGCATATCATTAGTCTTTTCCTAGTCATATAATTCCATCCTTACTCTCTTTCAAAAAGAAAGGTTGAGCAATAGAGTAACAAACAGTTTTCGTAGAAAAAAATCTGTTGAGATACCTCTATTAGGTAGAAAATTATCGTGATGAATGGAATCGGTTCTGGTCGTATTAAAAAAATGTGAAATTACTACAAAAGAGTGTTTTTTTTTTCGTCAAATATTTTTCCAATTGGACAATTTCTTACAGCTGCATAATATATAAAATTACAAGACGTAACTTCTTTGTATAAAAAAAATACAAATTGAGCTTTTCTGGCCATATGTTATATTATGGCGTAAAGCATTTCAAACCATTTTCCAGCACCCCTGGTCTCGGTGGCGCATCATATCGAAGCGCGTAGATAAACAACGGGGTGTTGAAAGATGTTCAAATGCGCTATTTACTATTCTGTTCTAAGGTATTGTACGCCCTAATAAGTAATGTTCACTGTCTTAATCATATTGTTAACATGATAAAGGAGTAGCTTCCAATGGCTAACTGTAAGATTAACATTGAAAATAGTTATAATTTAAGATTTCGACTGAAGATGCTTGGTGGAATTTCAATATTAAATTTGAATCGTTCAAACTATGTACATTCTCACAGATTTTGTCACTAACGACCCGGGTTTCGCCTTTCGGCATCTTCAGGCGTTCAAGTGCACGAATGAAATTGAACTGAGTCACTAAACTCTGAACTGTCAGTTCAAGTTCATCCGTGCACTTGAACGCCTGAAGATGCCGAAAGGCGAAACCCGGGTCGTTAGTGACAAAATCTGTGAGAATGTACATAGTTTGAACGATTCAAAAGAAAATAGTTATAACATTATGTTATATACGCTTCCAAATTTATTTACTTTAAAGACGAGAACCGGTTGCAGTGAGCTTGCAGGTGCTCACGCTTAACCAGGCGTAGAGAATCTGCGGTCTTTTGGCTACTATGGTGCGGCTTTTTGGCCAATTCTGTTATTCTGTACATTTTTGTCAATTCGTAAATTTTGAATTTGAAAATTCCTTGAAGACCTTAAGGTGCCACGCTGGTAATTTGGGCAAATCCGTAAATTCTTGGAATTTTCAATGTCAAAATCCTTGGAAGACCTAAAAAAAAGAGTTCTCACGCTGAAAATTTTGGGAGATCCGCAAATTTCTGGGCTTTAGAAATTGGCATGAAATTGTTTCCGGCCAAAGATTCCCTAGTCAATGTTTACTGCGGCCTTATGTAAAATCATAAAAATGAATGCGGCCTTTAGATAAGAAAAGGTTTCCCCCCCCTGAGCTAGACCCTTGATAATTAAAGAAAAGATATTCTCAGATATATGCGTTATGAATTGATTTGAAAAACACAGTGATGCACATATATATTAAACTAAGCCAGTTGAAGTGTATATACAGCTCCCTACCATAGTAAGTTAGCCAATTGATATTTTTTCTTTAAAGTAATATAGTGTGACAAATTCTAAGCGAATGTAATAAGTGATTTTTCCATTCAAAGGAAACTCTTATCAGGCAGTAAAATAAGTATCATTTTTTTATAATCTGATCTCACAAAAGGGTAAGGGTTGAGATAACGAAACAAGTTAGTTTTTGTTCGACTTTCGAATTGCCAACTCGGATGGTAGAACTCGAGATCTTAGCTTTTTAGGTGCTGTAGATAATTATTAGTAATGACCTAGCACGCTGGCTATAATTTTCAACTATTATTTAATTAGTTATTGACGAGATAACTCGTCTCTGTCGTGTTGAGCAAGAACAATTTTACGAGATATCTCGTCTGTGGCAGCCATCAAGTTGAATATGCAAAACCGGTATTGATATACTTTCGATGGTTTCGGCGGTAACTTTGTGGAAGTTCATTTTAATAGAAAATTTAAATTAACTTTGATTATTCCACGTATTGTGTAACTAACTGTGACACGTGTTTCGCCTCTTTCAGAGGCATCTTCAGACTTACTATCGCAAAGTTTGCTCAATCTTGCTTCATTACTTAAGCAAACTTTGCGATAGTAAGTCTGAAGATGCCTCTGAAAGAGGCGAAACACGTGTCACAGTTAGTTACACAATACGTGGAATAATCAAAGTTAATTTAAATTTTCTATTATCGGTATTGATATATTCGTTTGGTTTTGCAACCCCTATATGGGAATCGTACACTACTTGAAACTGTAGATATCACAATTGGCCGTAAAAGGGGAGTTTGTAATCGTTGAATAAATCATAAACGAAAAGAAAACATTAAATAATTTTTGAAGAAAATGTACAGTCAAAAAAAATATGTCACATAATAATACCAAATAGCCGATGAAAAGAAACGTTATTTATCGGTATACGTGTAAATAAACACGATTTATTTGGACACATTTTCACTGCCAAGCGTCTAGATAAAAAAAGTAACTTTCAACTAGTTCATAATGTAATATATTGTGTATTCAAAAAAGAAACATGTGCTTTTGCATTTTTTTTTGTTATTTGGCAAAGTGGAAAATGCTTCTTACAAAATTCACCTTTTGTGAAGGGAAAATGATATACGTCCAAATTGTAAAACTGCGAAAAATATCGCTATGTCTTCAACTCATTCAAACAGGCGCACAGAGGTCTTAATATAATAGTTGTGAGACAAAAAAATGGGCAAATATTTAATTACGTATACAATGATTATACTGCCGACTCACAGTGTTTATAATGTAAAATTATTATAGTCCAGATGTATATTTTTAATATTTTTAATAAGTCGTGTATGTTTTTACAGAAAGGTTAAATCATATGAATTAGTAGCTAATCAATCAAGAACCAGCTGTTTTTTTATTATCAAAAGGAAAAATTTATATAAATATTTAAAATCGTAATAGTGATTCTTTGGGATTTTTCAAAAATTTAAATTGAAAAATACTGCTTCGAAAAAATTCTATAAAAGAGCAGACATGGTTTACGAAAAAAAACATATAAAGTTTAATGTGAAATTGAGTCACATAATTGTCGTTTTTGTATATATTGTACCCGAGTAAAACTCTTAAAACGCAGTTTGACTTTAGTTTGGGGACACGGATCTGATCTTGAAAATGGAGTTTGTAAACAGTGATCAGCTTATTTTGTGCTCTTTCTGGATAACGAGGTTGGGCGACTGATTTACAATAAGTTACCGAAGAAGAAAAAAAATGATATTTTCCAAAAGAAGTTCGTAATTTACCACACTGAGAGTGGATGTGACTTAAAAACAGTCATGTATTTTACTATAGTTTTTTATGATAGTTTATACGTCAAGTTCTGTTTGTCTGAAATCTGAAAAAATATATTTGCCTATCGCTTTGAAAAATATACCTATATGCGATGACTAAAACACGTCGATGCGAGAAGTATTTCAGGCCATTTGCCCATCCAACCCCTATGGGGAAGGCAACAGAAACTGATAAACTGGGGTGGGTTCAGCGCTAAGCTGGGACGTTTATGTCCCGAACGAGAGGGGTAGTTTTCCGAGGGGCGGTATTGTATTGAGAGCAGCGCCAGGCCGTCCGAGGGTGTTGAATTATAAGGGGATTTTGTGTATTTCTTGCTTCGTTGGATGCATCTTTTAAAGTGCTTTGAACAATGTTCAGCAATCAAGCCCATCGTAGAAGCGACTCCAATGCTTTGCAGGTGTTTTTGGAGTAATTTTGAAAGCGTTTCCGCGCTGGAGGCTTCGAAAGAGGTGCTTCTTAAAAAGCAATGCTGCCTAGGGACTGTCGTGAGAAAATCAACTTTTCCCTTTAAGGAGAATTACGTGAGTTTCTTCTGTTATTTTATTAAGTCCGATATAAAGTCATGATGTGACGATTTTTAATCAGAAATTGATGTTAACTCAACATAATTGTATAAAATATCCCATGAAAATATTTCTTTTAAATGATTATCAATATATCAAACATGTTATTTTTATTGTAATTTCATATGGTGACAAAGTATTCAAGTAACAGACAAATATAACAAAACAGGTATGTCAATTATAAAAACATCAATTACTAAGATTATGAAAATAATTGGATATTAATTAAACAATTAACTATTAATATAAGTAAAAATACAAATCCAAACATAAAATTGATTGATTTATCTTTATATTAAGTCTCACAGATGAAATTAAACGTAGGCACTAAAAATTTTAACTTTTGCAGCGACTAACGCTCGACTGAAATCGAAGCATTAAAAAAACAATATATAATTATGTTTAATTAACATCAAGTTCTGATTAAAAATTGTCACATCATGACTTTGATTTGACTTTGTGGGAATGGCGTAACAAAATTAGTAAATCGGGAAAAATTTAGATTTTAAACATGATTTAAAAAATTATATAGTGAATCTCGGGATCGGTATTAAGACGGTCCTCAGATTGAATACCTTAATTGTATCAAAGCTGAGTATATATTATAAACATTATTTAATTTCACAGAAGAAAAGGCTATTTCAGTTTTAATTTTTTTAATAGCACGCCTCAAAGTCGAATCTTAAAAAAGGCAATTATCTTTTTGGCAAATGTAACATTAAATTGAAAATTTCCTTTTATATGCAAAACTTTTTAAAAATCTGCCATTGCCCGCTCTCCTTTATAACTGAAAATGGGTTTTCACCCCAACTGAATTGTTCCCTTACAAGAAGGGCATGGGAAAAGCGATGGTTACTATAACTGGCAACCACCCTCTCTGTGTATTTATATGCCATATTGAACTTGGGTGCATGCGAATTATGGATTTTCTGTCAATCATATACACCGCGGTTTTTGCTGTATAAGGGATACAACGGTAGAGTTCGATTTTGAAATTGTATCAGAGCTAAATATTTGAGCTGAAATCAACTTACCTTTATTTATTAATTTAATAAACATTGCACAAGGTTGACAAATTATAAATGCAAGACTTTTACAATTAAGAAAAAAAATAGTTCAATTTAATATTAAAGCAGTAGAAAAAAATGGCTAGGAAGTCAACTGAGTAAGCTCCGACGAACTCTACTTTAATACATAAAAAATAGTATTCGTCGGAACTCACCCACGTCTACGTGGAATATGTCGACATTCGAAGTAATATTGTTGAAAACCGTTAAAGCTTTCCTCAGTGGCATCCCCATTGGCATGCTGGTTATTGGGAGAACAAAAAATTCATGTCCACGATTTCTCAAAATATAATCAGGAACATTTAGATTCACATTCTCAATAATGGTGGAATTCTTATTTTGGCCTCGTATAAGTCGAAAGAAATATATGATCAGATACATTTCTCTTCAAACGTTTGCAATTAATCACAACCGTAGTGAGTATGCATTATGGCTTAAAAAACATGTTTTCTAAGCAGATTAAATTAAAAAGTGACAAAGCTTAGAGCTTCTATAAAATTATGTTGAGTCCGTGAAGTCATTGAATGACTTTGGGACTCGTGCAGTGGATGCCTCCGAAGAGCTGTCTGGGTGGGACTCCGGTTTTTCCGACGTTTGTCGAGTACTATCCCTAGGGTGTACTTGGTGGATCTGAAGGATGTTGGTGTGTCATGAGACGAAGCAACGCAACTAGTGGGTGGCGTAGACTCTTCGAAATGCCACGTGATGGTCGTACACTCCTTATTTACAGCTGAAATAGTCAAATAAGTTTTCAGCTCTTCAAACAAACCTATAATATTTTCCAGAGCTGAGAAATAATTAAACTAATTTTTCTAATTAGCCTAATAATTTTTAAATTATTTTTCTCCGGTTTTTAATACTCCGACTCCACAGTTTTGATATTTTCACAATAATAAGGTCAAAAATAACAATACATTTTGGATTTGGTTTTAAGATAAACTATTTTTATTGTAAAACACACAAACACACTCTCTCTCTCACACACACACACACACTGAGTCTGCGCATTGAAATTACTGGCCTCATTTTGACAGGTGATACTGTCACCTGGTATTAAATTATAGTATTAATATACCTGTGTGGTAGCCGCCTGTGTGGTCGAGTGGTCAACGTTGTTGGCTTCGGCTACGGAGGGCCCGGGTTCAAATCCCGGTACGGACAGTTTTATAAAATTGATTTTTCAATCGATTTATGAATTTCTGTTCAAAGGCATGGATGTATGTGATGTCTTGAATTCCCCCCTCTCACCCATCCTATCCTATGAACAGGGCGTATCGATAGCGATTAGCTTACCACTAATCCTGTCCTAGTCCTATCTTTCTATCCTTACTCTCTTTGGAAAAAGAGAGGTTGAGCAACTGAGTAACAAGCAGTTCTCGTAGAAACACTTCCGTTGAGATAAACTCCATTAGGAGTCCATATGCTCCACATTGGGAGCGGACATGGTTTTAAAAAAAAAAATATAGCCATCTAGATTCATGCTTACCAAACTTGATACTACATAAAAAATATGAAATTTACGTCGATAATACGTTTTTTTAATTTTATTTCAAACACTATTTTTTTCCTGTAAATATAGTGTTGATTATCAATCAAATTCATTGTTGATGTTAAATATTTGAGCGATATAGTTTTATAGTTTTGTTTACGGTGAAGTAAAAACTTTAGACCTCCCCAAAGTAATAGGTGGATTAATTTAATAGTTTTTTTTAAATTAGTATTGTTTTTTTTTGTGTAGTATTTTTTAGTATTGTAAGCGCGTAAAAGCGGGAAAGTCGTTTAGAAATTTATCGCTGAACAGAGTTGAGGGCATTGTAATGTTTAAGTAAGAATAAATCATTGTTTTATTCTGAGCTTCAATTACTTCAATGGGTTTAATTATATATTCTCATTGAAAATATTCGATTAAATTTAATTGCATATTTTCATGCTATTTTTTTTTAACTATAAACGTTCTTTTTTTGGACCATGAAGCTACCACACGGTTTCTCCAAGATTCTCTAACCCCGCCAGTCTTTTTTATTCCTCCCAAGTCATCTCATCGTCTTTCAGCTCTGCCGAGTACATACTATCGACGGTCACCAATATCCTCCAACGTCGACGAGATCCATCCAGTTGGTAGACAAGACAAGCAGGATTCAGGCCCTCTTGATCAATCAGCATCTTTTTTATTTTGGATGTAATAAAAGGCTGGTTAGTCTAATCTTCGTGTTCCTGACAAAGACAAACCACCCTTCCCCTAATATTTGGCGCATGTATCTTTCTTTTAAGTAGAGTATACGGCTTTGATAAATAGTTTTCATGTCGTAAAAAGCTATCATTTATCACTATAACATAATTCTACTAGAACTTAACGTTTCTTTAACAAACAAATAAACAGGTGTTTATGCCTTATTTTACTATAGTTCTACCAGATGAATACGAATTCAATCGATAAAATTAAGTGGAATATTTACCCCTTTATATAATTCACGACTCATTAATTATGTGTATCCTCTAAATCAGCCATACTCAACCTGCGGCCCAGTAAGCTTTTACCAAATCAATGATTTCAAATTCCACGGTGAGCTAAAAAAAAATAGGAGTATTACCATAAATATGTTGCAGCCCACGTAGAGAAGCAAATATCGGAATGCGGCCCGGAGGAAAAAAAAGGTTGAGTATGGCTGCTCTAAATCAAGCATTTAAATAAATACAAGGATTGCTAGTGAACCATTCTTCTCTCTGTATCAATATGATTTCGATACGACGGTGAAGTTACGACAATCGTTTGTCGGCCAATCTCCCAACAACAACAAAAATATATTCATTGGTTTTAAAAAAAAATGTCGTTTTAAAAGTACTTGTATTGGAAACCTACAAAATTTAAAATTAAATATAACACGATGAACTACTAATTTGTACTAATTAAATAATATTGGAAAAAAAATCAGAATCAGTTCCGCTAATAGTTGTCAGGGTTATTGACAAAAGTGGCAAATATTTAATTCACTCCCACATTTCTTGTACCATGTAATTTTAAAGACCCACAGAGATTTGATTTGCTTAAGTGATCATTATAACCTCAACTAATTGAACGTAATTGAAATCAAACCATTAATAAAAAGAATTCATATCGCCACCGATAACTTTTAAATTGGTGATAAATAAATATATTTCTTATATGTTAGCGCCAGTTAAAGTTTATCCGTGCACTTTAACGCCTGAAGATGCTGAAAGGCGATTTTAATGACAAAACATGTGAGAGTTTACAACATATTAATGATTAAAATTAAATATTGAAATTTAACCAAAAACCTTCAGTCGAAATTTTAAATTAAAATTTCTTTTAAGCATGAAAATAGCAAAAAACAATCTAGCGATTTCATGTAATTTTATTGACTGATTAATTAAACATTATAAAGCTTTGATCTTATACATTTGTTAGGGTTATCAATTAATTAGTGAAATTAGCAACCATAGTACGTTTGTAGTTAATTTATATTTAGATATAGCTAAGTTTGGGGATGAATTTAACTTTGGGTAACTTGTAAGGGTAGTTTTTGAGCCAAAGCAAGCGTAATAGGAGCCAAGCGATGGTTGACATTGATGCGTTGGTCATTTGGTGGCTACCCCAGGGGTAGGAACAGAGGAAATTTGATGAGTAGAGGAGGGGAAGTGGTGGTAGAAATAAGTCAGAGGTTGTTAGTTTATTCGACTAAGATTACTGTATTTTTAATCAGTTCAATTCTGTAAAACATTTTTTAATATAAAGTAAAAATCATGAATGCAGGGATTTTGATTATAGAAATTAACTTAATCACAATTGTTTTGGTAAATAAAAACTATTAAAACTATCTCCATGAAAATATCTTATATTTATTTGAAAAGTGTAAAAGTTCAATAATAATTAGAAAGTATTCCAAAATTTTCCAATATGATCAGTATTTTTTCAAATATCATAGAGCAAACTATATCATTACCAAAGTAAAAACCAACAATTAGTGTATATAATAAAATGTTGAAATGTTGGTTTTTACTTTGGTAATGATAATTCATACCTAATTGGTTTTTGTCATAATAGTTTCATTGCTAAGTGGTCTTCAACTTTTTATTTGTAGTTTATTTTCCTTGTATTTTACTTCAATTCTTTTGCTAGGTTGTAATACCAATTGTTTGTCATACCTTGTTTTTATCACTTAACTTTTGTATAAATATCACTGTTTTATTGTTTTTCTTATCAGTTGACAATGCTCATCATGAGCGAAACCGGTCCTGATCTAATAAATTTTATGTGGAAAAAGTACTAAAAATGTTTTATTATTTTTATTATAATGCCATTCCACCAAGTATTGACAGTGAACACCTTAAAAGTGAGAAACACTTTTGTTGAGATAAACTCCATTAGGAGTCCATATGCTCTACATTGGAAGCGGACATGGTTTAAAAAAAAGAATAAATTGGGAGCATGTAAGTGAATATAAATGAAACTTTCAGGATTATAAACGCGGTCCCAAAAAAAATATGTGCTATGAGCGAGTTTGTTTTTTTCAGACGATAAAGTGTGCCTAAGGCTATTTATTGATCTTCATTCATACTTCAAAGCATCTAATTTTTGGCTTTTAGTTTTCTGGCAGTGCATATACAGACGAAATATAACAGTTTATTTTTAGTTTTTAGTGACAAGACATGATAATTTTTCCACCGACTTGAGGCGCAATATATTAATTACATAACGCAAAAGATTAACATTTAATAAATAAAATTTATTTTGTATGTTAAATAAAATTGGAAAACATATAAGTCTGTCACATGATTGACGAGTCCTGCAGGACAATTCAGAGTGGAAGGATGGCCAGCCATAGGGAGAACGAAATGGGACGATTCAGACGTCAATGGGCCGTTCCCGGAGGGAGGATGCCGGAGGAAACGGGATCAAATGCGGCACCAGCTTTGCACTTAAATGCAGACACCCTAGTTCGCCCAGCAATCCCAAATGAAGAACAGAGAACGGATGGAAAATTAGGTATCATTCTTTCTGTAATAATAAGACGGGCAATAATTACAGGGTTTTCTTTATATATGTATATATAATGTATCTACTGTGGAAAGGAAAAAGGACGTAACGCACACTTTTTTCAAAACAGCTTTTATTCGATAATCACAATGTATACAACTTAATACACGTTATGTCAAAAGGATGTTAGTTCAAAATGCCAAAAAGTATCTTAATTTAACTTTTGAGTTTGAAAAATAATAGCCTGCGAAAATTTCGATTGTAAAAAAATACTTAAATTAATGTAAGATAAAGAACCAGTTTATCCGTCTCCGTGCACTTCAAGGTTGTGTATATTTCATAATTTGCCTTTGACCCATAATTATCAAAAAACGTTTTTCATGTCTCCTGTAAAATTTGTTATATGTGGTTTACGTCCTTTTTCCTTTCCACAGTCGATATAATGAAACAAATTCTCTAACTAAAGTACCCATTTTTTTCTCATAAAAAATATTTGTGTTATGGATTCGGATTTTTTGACAGTAATTAATAAATACTTTCAAACCTCCATCACTCATTTTTTTTAAATGACTGATGAAGGGATGGAAATGTGGAGGAGGCATGTAAATTATACTAAAATAGCAAGATAATAGGTTTTTCGGAAGTTTTGTCTGTAAAAAGTTTTATTTACATAATTTACTTTGAATAATCCCATATATTTTACGATTCTAAGAAATAATAAAAACAAAGAAATAAACATAATACAATAATTTGCAAACTAAATTTACGATGTTAGTGTGGATTAAATGATATGTTATATATATATCTCTTCTAATTCAGTATAAATAATATAATTATATGGCTGAGTCAAAGTACGTTTAAACATAGTTCTGATGAAGGCATATGCCGATATAGCTGTCAAATAAACTAAAATACTTAGTTATTTTTTCACCTTATAATCGATTTCTACCAAAATGCCATTTCAATCAATAAAAAAACATCTTGATACTCGCTAAATATATTGATTATATAATATATTAGCCGCCTGTGTGGTCAAGTGGTCAACGTCGTTGGCTACCGCTACGGAGGTCACGGGTTCGAATCTCAGTACGGGCAGTTTCTTAAAGTGATTTTTCAATCGATTTATGAATTTCTGTCCGAAGGCATGAATGTATGTGATGTCTTGAATTCCCCCCTCCCACCCATCCTATCCTATGAGCGGGGCGTATCGAGGGCGATTAGCTAACCACTAGTCCTGTCCTAGCCCTTTCCTTCTATTCCTACTCTCTTTGGAAAAAGAGAGGTTGAGCAACTGAGTAACAAACAGTTCTCGTAGAAAAAAATCTGTTGAGATAAACTCCATTAGGAGTCCATATGCTCCAGATTGGGAGCGGACATGGTAAAAAAATAAATATATATATATAATCTAAGATCTCAATAAATTGATACTTTTTACCTGACAGTATTTTTCGTTACGTCTCTTCGTTCGATAAAACGTTTCTTCGTTATTTTATAAATTTGATGAAACTTTTCTTCATCCCTCAAAACAAAAACTGCACCAACGACAGGAAAATATCAATATTCTCTTTCCATTTACCCCAATCTACGTTCATGTGTGCGTTGATAGGCCTCCAGCCAGCAGACCGTGACTCAAAAAGCCCTCCTCCAGCCTATTCCAGCCCCCGCCCACTCCCCGTTATCATTTACACTGATATACGAACCACCCCAGGGCCGCGGAATCATCCACTAAAAATTTATCCCCGGGGTGTGTGTGCATAACTCACGTGGTGCTCAAACAGATTTTGTCGCATTTTTGTGCCTCGCTGATCAGGTGTGGAGTTTCGTGAAATTAAATAAATGTTTTATATTTAAAACCACTTTAATGTCACAGTTGAATTTCCAGTGGCGGTACTTCAAACATGTTTTGCTTTTATGTAGAGTACTTTTATAGTTATGTCTATTATCGAATTTTTATTATTTACTTTCAAAATTGCTTTGTGTCTGTGATGTTTCCGAAATTGGAATGCTTTTGACAGCTGAGAACATTTTTTTTTTATCAATTTATCTTTGAGAGAGTAAGTTTTAAAATACTTTTATTCAAATCGCCTCAAAACGTTTTTTTTTTAAATTGAACTTTTGCAGATTCTTTATACATCAATGTTTGTTTTTTTTAATAAATATAGTAAGCCATAAAGTTAAAAAACGAAATAATATTTCTTGGAAATGCATTTTTATTATTCGTCTAGTTTTGTACAACTTTGATAATATATAATATAACTATGAGCAAAAACTTTTATTTCTGAAAAATTATACCTCGCTTAGGAGGTATGAGTCACCAGTTCCTAGGGCCGTTCGATTGATCAACTCATTGCCTAGAGAAGTGGACATTTTTAGTGATAGTATTTGTGAACTGTTTGATAAATTTTGCTATTATATTTCTTGATTTTTTGTATTGATTTCGATGCACTGTGTAGTTTTATTTTATCTTTTGTCTTATTATATTTTTTAAGTACATGGCGAATAGGCATCAGCTGTTATGTCATGTACTGTAATTTTAATTTTTAACAATAAATAAATAAATAAATAAATAAATAATATGAGATATTATTGAGATTGGTGATCCACAGCTTTGATAAAATAAATGCTTTCATTTAAAACAAATTGTTTCAGCAATAAATGAAAACCACATTAAAAAGTTGACTAAAAAATATTGTTATTTTTTTATTGACTTGGTATTTACTGGGTAGAACTCTATTATAAAAAAAATAGCAACGTATTTAGTACTAAAGTTTTTTATATTTATTATTTGAAAGCTTTTTCGGCTTTTGCCATCGTCAGAACGAATGAACATAGTGCCGACGATGGCAAAAGCCGGAATAGCTATCAACTTATAGATATAAAAATCTGTAGAACTAAATACGTTGCTATTTTTACACTATTAAATATTGTGATCTTTAAATGACGAAAATCATGTCTAGAAAAACGATTTTTTTTTTGAGGTTGGGCGTGGCACATATATATATATATATAAATCTACTAGTCAAAATGTGTATCTTGTTTTATTTAAGAATACATATATGTATATAGTAATAGCTAGACTGAACTTTCGAAGAGCCGAAATCGTGATTCTATAATATCTGAATAATATTTTCGATACACCACTAAGCAGAACTATCTACCTATTCGCTGTATGCATGTGTGGAATGGGGAGGAAAAGCTATATTGAAAAAATATAACCTCGCCGCTCAAGCAGCGAGATTGACTAGCGAGCTTTACTTACATCTTATATCGTATTTTGCCTTTTTCTATTGAAAACGTTTTAAGAAAAAAACGAAATTCAATATTAATCAAATTTTAATATCTGTAAACTCAGAAACGAAATTTAAAATATGGTATACATTTTTTTGCAACTATGTATAAGACGTTAACAATTATTAAACACAGCTTTATTTTTCAATACTACTCTAACTCACGGTTAAGAAAGAAGTCGAGATAACGAGAAATCTGAATAATCACGGGAAAAGAAAAGTACATTTAAAATGAACATGATTTATTTATAAAGTTTCATTATATATATTCGACCAGTAATGTCTATTAAGTAAGAGCATCGCTCTACTGATTTAGCAGGTTCGGGCTAAATTCCTGGTAATGTCAATATCAGATAATAAGGCTATTTTCAATTTATGGTTGAGATCTAAAACATGAGCGTTTACCATGACAATTCTCTTTAAGTTTACTAAAAAAATATTTCTCATCGAGTTTATCTCGTATGAACTTTTATTTACAAAATATTTGGTGCATTGGAATTATCCAGAATACTAAATTGAGATTAGAAGACCGTATGCTCTTCATATCGAGTCATTGGTGACATGAATGAATTTTAACTGAAATTTGATTTAGTAAAATAAATAAAGTAATATCATAGTTTAAGATTTCGACTGAAGGTGCTTGGTGGAATTTCAATATTAAATTTGAATCGTTCAAACTATGTACATTCTCACAAATTTTGTCACTAACGACCCGGGTTTCGCCTTTCGGCATCTTCAGGCATTCAAGTGCACGGATGAGTGCAGGCATTCCCATGAGCTCATCCTTTTCGCCAGCAATGGTTTTGGACTCAGTGATGCATTTGTATCTTATATAAGCACGAAACTTTTATTTGCTAAGCGTCAGTTCAAGTTCATCCGTGCACTTGAATGCCTGAAGATGCCGAAAGGCGAAACCCGGGTCGTTAGTGAGAAAATTTGTGAGAATGTACATAGTTTGAACGATTCAAATTTAATATCATAGTGTTATTATTCAGACAAGTATCGATTCACAATTTGAAAAAAATATCATATTTGCTTACATTAATTAAAAGATTCTCTTTTTCAAGAAATTCTGACTAATATTTCTTTACTCTGCCATTTTCAAAAGCGTCTTTTAATCAAATGTAATTAAGTGGATCACTTTGTGTGTTAACACTACTCGACCTAGCAGTAAAGGATTCGAGTCTCCGAAATACATTTTTTAGCGCATTGGTATTACATACATTGCCAATGCGCCAAATATTTTAAGATTAAAGATCATACGAGAAATACTCGATGAAAATTTTATTGTAAGTCTCTAGTGGTCGAGGTTAATTAACATCACGCAAACTAGGTCTCAAATTTAAAATGAAAAATCTGATTTTGACATTGATCTTACCGGGAATCAAACTGAGACCCACCTGGTCAGTAGATCAAGCTATAATCAAGTTGTCAACAGCTGGTGACAACAACGAAGAATTTGATTCAATGATTTTTTCAATCGATTAATGTATTCGTTTACAATACTGTGAATTTCTCTACATTTTCTATTTTTTTCCACTTAATTTTTTTCGGTGCCGATAATTCTATACAAAGCGATTTAGTTGCTTTTAGTCAGTTTTTAAGACAAAATGATTGTATACACACTTTTTCTGACAAGTAAAAATAAATGAATGACTTACTTTTTTTACCATGTCCTCTTTGAAACCTATGGATTTCTAATAAGGTTTATCTCAACAGAAGAATTTCAAAGAAAACTGTTTAATACTCAGTTGTTAAACCTCCCCTATTTTCATAAAGAGTGCTGATAGAAGAATAGGGATAGAACAGGACTAGTGGTTAGCTAGTTTACTCTCGCTAGTCATCGTTTTTAAATATAAGATTGTTGGGGAAAGAGAATGCAAGGCATCACATACATCCATGTCTTCAAACAGAAATTTATAAATCAATTGAAAAATCAATCTTAAAAAACTGTTCTTTTTGGGTTTGACCTCCGTGTTCTAAGTCAACAAAGTTGCCCACTCTACTACTGCAGTTAATTTATTTTAAAGGTAAATTTTGAGACAAAATTATGCTTCTCACTGGAACAAAATATATTTGTAAATAATTATTTTTATTGACTAACATGCGTTTAATAGTTGTTTCTCAATTATAGGCGGTCGTCATAATTAGCCACGAGATCTACTAATGAAACGGATACTGTTGTAAAAATTAAATTCATTAGAAATCGAATAAAATCCGAACGATTATTTGATTTCGTTGAAATTATGCAAATTTAATTGAGGAAAAAACGTGTGAAAAATTACCTGATTTTGATATTCAAAGAGGCAATGAACACAACAAAACGCTTCTATCGACGATGACTTGATATTCCCACAATTTCCGTCGATCTTCTAAGAAAAGTATACCATTTCAGTAAATTTTGCTTAATAAATATGAATGATGTTCAGGTGTAGTAAACAATACTTTATAACATTCAATTTCAACGTGTTTTTTTATTAAACAAATTGTATACTGTACTTTATTCTGACCATAATAGATCGATTTCATCTAATAAACTCACTAGTTTAAAAAATTACATATAATTGGTTATTACGCGGAAAATGAGACCGACTGAATTTTCTTGTTATAAGCATTACTCATTTTATCAGGGAATAGATATTTTAAAATGCTTACAAACATACCCATCACATGAAGACATAAAGTATATAGAGCGATCACAGCGCAAAAAGTTTATTTACATTAAAATTTATTTACACACATATTACATTTTTCTGTCAATCCACCTTTCTTATAAAATTTAAAATTGATGCTTGTTTCATTGTTTTCTCTCTCATTGACAATACTTTTGCTCGGTATGCACGAGAAGTGGCTCGTTATAAAAGTGAATAAATGTATGGAGAAAACCATAAACTAAAATGTCAGCGAATGTTTCTTCATTAATTAAATCCGAGATCTTGCTATTTCAGTGATTGTTATAACTGAATTTGACTGTATTTATGTAGCTTATACAATTACATATTAATTATTTGATACAGATCTGTTAAGTTATGTATCTCTGGCTCGCTGTTTGAAAAAATATTGAGTTGTTTCACGGTCATATTATTACGTTTTACGGGTGTAAAAAATATTTCCCAGAATTGTGAAGCTTGTTAAATACTGCAGACGTGACTTACAACAGGTCGGATTGCAAAACGGTGCTATAAAAAAATAATCATTACAAATAAATCACATTAGAAATAATCATGTTATGAAGGTATTGCTCTTTTTACTGTTGAACAAATTTAGAACACGTTTATCAAGTCCAACTATTTTTATTTAATTTGTAACTATAGAATTATATATATCGACTGTGGAAAGGAAAAAGGACGTAACCAACACATATTTTTTTTTACAGGAGGCACAAAAAACATGTTTTGATGATTTTGGGACAAATGCAAATTATAAAATATACACAGCCTTGAAGTGCATGCAGACTTCTAAACTGGTGTTTAGTTGACATAATTTAATATTAATCAAATAAATTGTCTCGGAAAAACCTTTTTTCAGTCATTTGTCATGGTTTAAATTTTTACGAGCTCATCTTTTTTCAAACTTAAAAGCTTAATTTAGATATTAATTCGGCATTTGCAGATTATATCCTTTTGATAGAACGTGTATCAAGTTCGATACATTTTGTTTATGGAAAAATGTTTTGAAAAAACTGTGGGTTACGTCCTTTTTCCTCTTCACAGTCGATATATTAATATCTTCGACAAGATAATTAAATACTTAACTGTGATCTATACGCTTACCAAATGGTGATAATTAAATCTTTGGAGTTCCATTAAGTTAAATAAGGGGTATCCGAAGATCGAAGATACTAGATTTGATCTAGAAAAAATTGAAAAAAATACATTTAAGTTGCCATCAACAAAATAACAAAGATGGCAGTCTCCATTTTTTGATCGAAGATGTGTTATATATGTAATCGTATATACAGAGCTGACAAATCCGCATATAAAAATGTTAGAAATAAGTTAAATTTTGAAAAAAAATCTTTAACGCACAAGTTTTTGAATAATTCAAATCAATTTTATAACAATAGTGGGATTTTACATAGTTCTGTATAACAAAAAAGGCAGTTATAAACGGATTTAAGAAAAAGAATATGAATTATATAAAGAATATTTCACATTTCTTTTGTATTATGTAGTATATAAATAAATGTTTTAGCCCTTTCGATGGTTTCGGCGGTAACTTTATGGAAGTCTATTTTCATAGAAAATTTAAATTAACTTTGATTATTCCACGTATTGTGTTATTAACTGTGACACGTGTTTCGCCTTTTTCAGCTTAGAGATTTGAATAGCTTAGAATTTTTAGAAATTAATAAAACTCTAAACAAAAAAGAAATTCGAAAGAAATCGATTCTATAACTCCCTCATTGCTTCCCTTAAAAGGGAAAAATCCTAATATGATTGATTGCAGCTCATTAGTATCATTATTTGTTTGCTTTATTTCGATTCTATACCTGCCTCCTTGCTCTCCTTAAAAGGAAAAAAAACCTAAACTCCAATTTGTAATTTCATAATTTTAAAATGTTAGAATCAATCTTGCTTCATTACTTAAGCAAACTTTTAGATAGTACGTCTGAAGATGCCTCTGAAAGAGGCGAAACACGTGTCACAGTTAGTAACATAATACGTGGAATAATCAAAGTTAATTTGAATTTTCTATTAAATGTTTTAGTCGTTTTTCCATAATTTTTTCCTCGCAAATTTATGTATATCAATTTTATTTTGATTATGTGCTGCCATCTCAAAAATGAAAGTACACTGAACTGCCTTTATACACGGTTTCAAAATAACACGGTGTTACATCATTTACATGTAATTACTACTCAGTACTATAGGTAGAAAGGTTTTTTCATGTAAACCTGTAAAAATTTTGAATTATTTAATATTACTCATTATAAATGCGATGTCATAAAAAATGTGCGTAATCGGGTTTGATTATTGTCTGATAGTAGAATATCTTCGTTACGATTTTTTAAAGTAATTTCTTTTTCTAAAATTAAGAAACAATGAGCAATAAAGTTTTTTTAAATCCTGAATTGATTTTCATACAAGTAATCTTATCCACTAGTATTATTAGTATTGTATGGAATGTATCCACCACGTAAAAAAAGATTTCATCATATTTAGGGCATCCAATCCCGGACTCGCTTTGTAATCCCGGTATAAAACATTTTCCATAAAATCGTTGACAAATTTGGGATTTCAAAAAATTTTGCTCGCCGATTTTTAAATTGCGGAAATTTACGGATTTCCTATGTCAAAAAGCAAGGAATTTACAGAATTTGAAATATGAAAAAATACGGATTTTTTTTTCTTTTAGCTCTCGCGTAGGTTTCTAAAACCCAGGAATTAAAAAATTTCGAAAAAGTACAAAAAACCTTAAATTCTGTAATAAGTACCATCACAATCCCGGGATCAGAAAATTGGACGGCATTATGGAATTGGAGGTTGTAATTGTATTCTAAGCGTTGTCGTAATATTTGATTTTAAAGTATTTGACAAACGCATTATAAAATATATAACAAATATATTTTTTATATAATAAATATAAGTTTACAATTTCAATACACGCAAAAAGGGTACACCGTTAAACTCTTGCGAATATGTTAATACATGACGTACAAGTATATGTCTGTATGTGTTTTGCAGCATAACAGAATAAATCCTTACCTACATTAAAAAGTCATCGGGTGTTACTGACCGACCTCGGTAGGTGAATCCACCGGGAGACGGTCACGGATACACGCCGGTTATGGAAATACGCACCAATACACTTTCAATATCATAATCATGGTGTTCAAAAGTATTTGTTTTTTAAGTATTATTCGTTTTCAATTTGGGGCTTGTTAACTCTTCACAGAGCCTATCTTACCAGAAGTTTTACAACAACTGCGAGCTTATAAATCCTTCTAATATATGAGCCCTCGAGAGGTGAAGTGAGCCGTCTATCAAAATGGTAAAACTTGTTTCTTATACAATCATGCCTTGATGTACATTGTGTTTTGGTGGACTGCGTATTTTTATTTAACAGAGATAACACTGTTGCAATGTAGGTTACGTCACTTTAACGATTCTTTAAGACGAGTAGAATATTGCAACGCATCAAACTTTTTTCAAGATGAGATTAATAATGCTGGTCATGAGTGAAACCGGTCCTGACCATTTAAAAAAATGAAATATGTTTTTGAATGACTAATCGTAAATAAAAAAAGACTGTTCTCTTAAAAATTTCAATACATTGAAAAATAAACATTTCAAAGGTTATGCTCTTTCAGATGGTTTGGTTCAGGTTTTAATTTATGTTGCGACAAGGAATATTGAAAGACTCGTATTTAACTGGTCTGAATTTTAATACATTTCCGGTCATAATTTTTATTACATTGGTCTGAATTTATATTACATTGGTCAGAATTTATATTAAATGGTCAGAATATATCGGTTAGTGTACAGAGGGCAGAAAAAATAATTAATGGTCAGAATTTATATAAAATAGTCATAATTTAAATGAATTTAAAAAAAACCTAACCTAACCTAACCAAAATGGTTATAAAATCTGACCTAAAATATTTTTATTCAGATCGTTCATATTTTTGTTCTGATTATTTTTATTTAGACCGAAAGTTTATTTGAATTCTGACCGAAAATTGATTTCAACTCTGACTATTTAATTTGTTCCCATATCGAAACCCCCGTGATTACGTTACGTGATTTAATGAGAACATGTTTTTTTTTATTTGTGGGGCTGTTGTTTTTTAATATTTTTTAAGAAAGCAAAAGTATTTTTTTCAATTGAATTAGCGAAAATTTCCAACAAATTATTTTGAAATAATTGATTCAAATATAGAATTGCATCAAAATTTTAATTTTACTAATACATATGCACTATACAATGATGAAATGATAAATAAAATAACGAATCAGCCTGTATTTTTAAAATGACTCACACACACCCTCTCACTCGTTCCAGTGAACCCAGAGACGATTGTATGGTAGAGCGATGCCCTCTCGTTGGGAGACGATATAACAATATTATTTTTACAAAATCAGATAACATAATAATACCGTTTACTGTATGATACCACTTTAACAATAATCTATTGGAACTTATGTATGTCAAAATTTATTTAAATTTATAAATGTATACTGGAAAAGGCGATAAGATATGAAACCGATAATTTTAATTATAATATCATTTACCATATCGACTGTGGAAAGGAAAAAGGACGTAACTCACACATAAGAAATTTTACAGGAGGGACAAAAAACATGTTTTGATGATTTTGGGCCATATACAAATTATGAAATAAACACAACCTTGAAGTGCACGAAGGCTTCTAAACTGGTGTTTCTAAACTCTAATATTATTTAAATACCTTGTCTAGGAAAAACCTTTTTTTTAGTCTTTTTTCTTGGTTTCAATTTTCACAAGCTCATCTTTTTTTTCAAACTTGAATACTAATTTGGCATTTGCAGCTTACATCCTTTAGTTACAACGTGTATCAAGTTTGATACATTGTGATCATAGAAAAAAAGCTGTTTCAAAAGAACTGTGGGTTACGTCTTTTTTTATTTCTACAGTCGATATGAAACCGTTCGTGACAAATATAAAATCAAATACAGCAAAATTCCATAGCGGCATATTTTCAGAAAACACAAAAAACTTTTTGACTATTGTAGAATTTTCTACAAGCACGTTTCACAACATTTGTAAGTTTCGACGTTTTTTATTTAATGAATTTAGAATTTCAATACATATTAAGACGTTTAATAAACAAATATTCACGTGCTTAAATTTATACTTGCCTTTCTTTTGATGGATTGAAATACGGCAAAAAACAATTCATTGACTTAGGCTTTGAACGATATTAGTATAAAATATACAACTGACGTAAGTAATTATTTGTTATTAAACTGGTCAACGTGTCAAGGTTCGAATCTCAGAACGAACAACATTTCTCAATGGATTTATCGATTTCTGTTCGAAGGCATCGGTGTTTGTGCTGTCTTAAAATTCATCTCTCATCCTTCCAATCCTCAAATAATGGTGAGTAGCTAGAGTGATTAGTTAACCCCTAGTTCTGTCCTGTCTTATCATTCAATTCCTACAACTCTCTTTGAAAAATAGATTGAGTAACTAACTGTTGTCGTTGAAAAAAAATATGGTAAAATACCTCCATTAGGTGCACATTGGGAATTGACTTTTGTTAAGAAAAGGGATTTTTTATCTCCTTTACTTTACTCCTTTACGTTACTTTAACATATCTTGGTTGAGTCCAGTTCAAAGTTTCATCGTAGATAAAAGATAAAACTATTTAATTGTGAAAAACTTTCAAAAAATCTCAAAATTAAAGTGAAAACAAATTCTTTGTTAAAGTTTTACTTTTATTCAATTTAAAATGTACACGTGTTCATGTTTCTACTTAGTAATAAGGAAGTACTTAGATGTATACGTTCAGGGCGGAAAGCTTTACCGCCGTTGGCCCCTCATAAAATATTCATGGGACACTTAGATCACAACGTAGCCCAGTCTACGAAAGGCTGTGTTTCATCCCCTAACCACAGGGCAGAAATATTGCGTTGAATCAATGCTACCAACAGTACCAACCCTCACAAAAGAGTATAATTTAATTTGAAGTGCTTGTATAACTCGCAAGAGATATTTTTTTTTTATTAAAAAAGAAGTTTCCTTTTTTAATAAAATATAACATACTAAAATAAAAATAAAACATATAAGAAATTCTATTAATTGGTTTTATACATAAAACACAGTGAGTAAATTAATTAGAGATGAAGCAAAGATAAATTTTATGCTACAAATGAATAAAAGTGAGTTGTATATGTCCCATATTACATCGGCAACATCTAGGACACAGAAAATACAGTTTTTTTTTAAAACCAATACTAATATTATATATTAAATACAGATATTAAAAAAAGATAAAAATGAACAACAGAAATAATAATATATGCCACCATATTACATTACAATAGCAATTGCATTTTTTTTTAAATAAAAGTCAAACGCACAAATAAAACTAAATAAATAACAAAAGTATTAAACAATGAAATAATATAACCGTAGCCCTCAATTAATAAAAGATATAGGTTTTGCAAGGGCTAACACCTGATTTAATACGAAACATAAAAACTCAGTGGTTTTTATACTTTTTTCTTAAATCATAAATAGTTTACAATTAAATTGTAATTTTACCTTATTTTCAATATCGAAATACCAGTATTATGCATTTTTAAAATAGTGAAATAGCCGGGATTCTACTACCGGTTATTCTTGTATTGCACCCCTTGCAAACTTTATGTTAGAAGAAATCATAGATAACTGGGGTAAAATACTAAAATTATTTTATCGTAAACTTAACAACAAATACTTGAACTATGCTAATATAAATGACATACATGTTAATTAATCAATCTATTCTAGTATATTAATATTCAGCTAATCAAAACACGCCAAAGTGAAAAAATTCTTTCCCATACAATACCTTGTTTGTAAGCATATTATTGTATACATTAATCAACATGTTTTTAATTGGGCAATTTCTAAATTAATAATTTCGATTATATATGTTAATGGACGCTGGTCAAATTAGCGGATTCTCAACCGGGGGGCAAGTGACCCCAGCATGTTCCAAGGAGGCAACAGAAAAATGATAATTTAATGGGAGCCACAGCACAGTTTTGGGCGACTAAAAAGCTAAAAAAATCTCGATCCTTTTCATTTTGGGAAATTGGTAAATTTATACGTTAAATTTTGTCATGTTTTTATCATTTTTTTTTCTAGTAGTCGAAATAATTGTGTCCCCGAGTCTCGAAAAATCTATATGCTTACATAAAAAAACGGGTATGGGGGCACGGAAAAATATGAAACTCAAAAGGGGTTACTGGCCCAAAAAGATTGAGAAACTATGGTCAAACTAAAAGAAGCCTATTTGATAAACAAATATCGTTACTGTTCTAGAAGAAGTTTATAAGTAACAGATTGATAGTTCTGAGTAAACAGAAAACGAAATAAAGCCTATAGCATCGATATCATATGCTACATATATAATTATAATATCAAACTATAGATGCATTAATGTCAATCTGACACAAATAAGCAATTAAAATAATAGCCAGAGACAATCGCTTGCTTTTAAACCAGCGTTTATAATAATTACCTATACAAATAAATGGTTTGGGAAACCCATATAATTGCACGAACTGAGTTATTCCGGACAAAGAATTGTTTTCAAAAAATCCTAATTCATTTTGTCAGTTTTGATAGCAATTTTTGCCTGACCGGTTATGAATTAGATTGGACACCAATAATTTCTGTTTTCAACGTAACTAATAATTGATTTAAAAAAAACACCTCATTCCACAATACATTTGATTGGTTCAAATTATGCACACTCCCAAAGTGACAAAACGGGTGTCACCTTTTAGTATCTTCTTATGGTATGCACGGATGAACTAACCGTTTTAATACCGCACAAATTAATCATTAATTTGTCCCAGAGATACTGCGTGTTTTTGAGAAAAATAATATTGCCTATATACACTCGAATTCGATATTTTGACTTTTTTAACCTATAATTGACTCAGTATAGATGGCATATCAAAATATTGCTTATATTCTATTAGAATACCAAGTATTTGATTTTTTGACGAAATACGTAAACACAATTTGAACATTTTTATTTATTTTCTACCTTCAGTCAAAATCTACGTTTTTTAACAACAGTTTGCATTACCAAGAGAATAAATCAATGAATCAAAACCAGTTCTAAGATTTTTGTTAAATGTGGAGTTTGTACAAAAAATTGTATATTTTTTTATACCTTTTACGCCAAAAATTGACAGTGCACTTCTTATAGTACATAATTTAATTTAAGATTCATTATAAAATCTAGTTTTATTAATTATAAAAGTGTACAACGGCTATTGCTGCAAATGACAGTGTAAGCAAACTTTTGAAAATAATAATTTGACCTTTCGTTAGTAAAAAGTTTTTTTGACCTTCAAATGATATTGACTGACGCGCCTTAGCAGCCAAATTAAAAACTGTCAATAACTGCAAAGGCCCGATCACAGATTTGAGGGACAATCTTTAATGAGATCTAAAAGTTTAGCGAACATTAGATTGATGAACAGTTTTAGAAGCTTTGAAATTTTGTATTTTTGATTTTATAGAGATAAAAATTGTGGTAGGACGTCTTGACTTAATTTGTATTTTACCTTGCTGCTGATATAAATGGAGAATGACTTGTTCTATTGCCCGAGAATAAACTGTAATTTTACAAATAATTTTTAAAAGTAGAAATTAAATAATTTATTATTCACTCTAGTGTTCGTTCAGTTGTCAAATACGCTCCATTTCCAATGTGATTTTTTTTATCATCAACGAAATTTTTATTTTTTCAGAAACCGAAAAAACGATTGGAAAAATGTTGTTCGTACTTAGATTCGAGCCCGTGAGATCCAGCATAGAAGACAACGACGTTGACCACTGTGCTATGGGCCCAATGTGAAGATACAGAAGAAGAAGTCTAATATAATGGATAACGTAACTCAAAACCATATTTTTATTTGTGTTCTATGAAACTACGCTATCAATAATTTTAGTAATTTATAATAATAGCTAGACTTTCTCATCAAAAAACATTTTTTCAAAAAGACAATGAAGTCACTGCTTAGTGCTTAGTGCAAGTGCTTAAATTTGAATCGTTCAAATTATGTACAATGTACATTCACACAAGTTTTATCACAAACGATCCGGATTTCACCTTTCGGAATGATGAACTTGAACTGACGTTTAGTAAATAAATGTGTACGTGTTTATAAAATAAATAAATGGATAAATAAATTTAAAGCCTTTGCTGGCGAAATGGATTGCCCCTTGGAAATGCCTACAGAGTTGAACGGTGAGTAATTTCAAGAACTAATATATTTATTTTATTTGCTGGAAAATGTATGATTATATTTACTTTCTTATATAATACAAGAGTGAGTTTAGCAAATTTACCTGCTCATTTGAAATTCGTAAACTATCTATAAAATTTCAATTCAAAGTTGTGATCGAAGAATGGGTGTTTGTGATGTCAATTCACATCATTTCCGCTCCTTCCATCCTTCTGATCCTTTAATAACTGGTTGTAGCAAAAGCGATTAGCCAACTACTAGTCCTGTTCTAGCCTTATCCTTCTGTCCCTACTACTCACTTTGAAAAAAGTGAGGTTGAGCGACTGAGTAACAAACAGTTCTTGTAGAAAAATTTCTGTTGAAATACCTCCATTAGAAGGCCATATGCTCCACATTGGGAGCAGACAAGGATTTTAAAAAAAAAACTATTTCACTATGCCCTATTTATTTCTTAAATCTCCTGGAATAATAATTTATGTCTATCCGTGTTTGGGTGTAATATTTTAATCCATTCATCTGCGTTGAACGAGTGGTTCTCAGAAACCAGTGTTTGCCAAAACAAATGTTAGAACCTTTTCAAACCGGTGCATGATAATGAAATCAAAACCATTTTTTTTATAAAATCTTGTTTTTGCTTGTTTGGCAACAAAAACCGTGACGCTTGACGTTTTGTTTAAATTATATTACACTACATTTTAGACAGCCGTTTTAGAAGGCCAAGGACAATTTTGCAATTTAAATTTCGCGTAAGATAACGTATAATATTTGTTATTAATGATCTTAAACAACGGAAGGTTAAACTAAGACAATATATTATAATTAATTAAACCTAATAACGTCCACTTTTTATGACCGTCGTGCACTTCTCATTAACACTGAATGGCACATTAATTTTTCAGGTTTATGAATGAATAGATCTGGCAAGTGATAATTACTATGCTTTGAAAGGTAATAAAAATAAAATGCATTAAAAATAGTCAACAAGTCTTATTTGGTACTGCAAAACCGGCTTCGTTCAGTTAGTAAGCTGTGTATTTGTTCACTCGCCCAGCGACACCGGTTTTTTGTCTTCCCTTAAAGCACACGAAGGACCCATATTGAAAACATTTGTAGTAGGGATTCTGGAGTCTCGCCTTTTTTTCAAGTTCCGGGACACAAAATTGACATGGTCATTATAAAATATAGTTTATGTCTTGCAGGAACTACCGCACTTTTGGATCGTGTTTAAAAAAAATATAGAGTATTGAAAAAAAGTTCACTCTCGCGGGAAGTACGACAATGATTTAAAATACTGACCTAACTTAGATATATTTATTGAAGAGCAAACATTCTAAAAGTGATTTGTCACACAAAGACAGAGCTTGGGAAATGATGATTTTAGTGTTGGAGAAATCACGGTTTGCTTGAATGTGTCAACTTGTATGATTTAATTTTTACATGAAAAAACCCTTTTTGAACACTAATTTTGATTTCCATTCATAGATTTCATTACGGACTATCAGAACTGAGATTAAACGGCATTTTTCAAAATTTGTGACAAATCACTTTTCGAATGTTTACCCTTATTTTTAGGTACTCGTAAAAAACAAATGTGGCATTTTTATCCTAGCTCTTACTCCTGTCCTGGTTTAAGGCTTCGTAATTATGGTAAGCCTAAATATTATACATTTTTAATTCATCCATCCTGTATTTCTGCTAAGACCATTTATCTTAGCTGTCTGCTGTTCGGTTACGGCGATCAACTTTAAATTGTTATTTTTATAATTTTCTTTAATCGCCAAGATAAGATCAGCGAATCAAAGGAGGCGTTGAAGGTCTTTGGGTTGCTCATACCTTTTGTGTTTAATGTATCAAAACTGAAAGACTTCTTCGTTGCACTGTAGGTACATATAAGCATAAATTTGACGGCCCTTTTCAAACTGTGATAAATTGTACGATAGTTTTTTTTGTTCATAATTAAATTTTCAACTATTTAAAAAAAATTGAAAACATAAGAAAACTGTTTTGTATCAATCACAAATTTATTAAATATGATCAGGACCGGTTTCGCTCATGAAGAGCATTTTTAATTTATAAAAGTACACATTCATTAAGTACTATTTATAACATGCCGACAGGAATAGTCGAGTGGTCGAAGTCGTTGACGTAGAACACAGAGGTCACGGGCTAGAACTCCGGTACGGTCGTTTTATGAATTTTTGTTCAAAGGCATGAATGTATGATGTCTTGAATTCCCTCCCCCTACCCATCCTCTCCAAAAAAACTGGATGTAGCGTTAGCAATTAGCTAACAACTATTGTTGTGTTAACCCTATCCTTCTATACATACTCTCTTTTTAAAACAAGACAACGCGATAAGTTGAACAACTGAATAACATACACTCTCGTAAAGATTCTTATGTGTGATCTATAAAAGGCCTTTGTAGACGAGTGATAAAATTGACAAGACATTAGAAAAGAACCAGTTTTGCTCATTACTAAAATTTCCAATCGATAAATAATATTTTTTTCATATTCGCTCCCTATACGGAGCATATGGTCACCACATAGTTCCTCCAAGATTTTCTATCCCCCGCCAGAATTTTTGCTTCCTCCCAGGTCATCTCAGTGTCTCGTAGCACCGCTGAGTTAATCATGTGGATAGTCATCAGTGGCCTTCAACGACGCCGGAATCCATCTGGTTGGTAGAAGAGACAGGTAGTGCACTGACTCTCTTGAGGTATCCGCAGCACATGTTCAAGCCAGATCCATTGTCGCTTTTTTATTTTGGTTAGTCCGCTCTTTAATCTTCGTGTTCCTGACAAAATCTGACCACTGTACTCCTAGATAGTAATACATAATTATGGATAAGTACAAAAGACTATTATATTATTTTTTAATATCACACCATTCCGATAAGTATCGATTTTTTACACTTTAAAATTATATAACTATTTACTTGTTCGACTGACTGCACTATAATGTTATACATGTTTAACAGTGTCTGACTTTGCATCGGTCAGCTAAATAATTAGAATAAGCAAAAAAATCATGTTCATATGCCAAGCCATGGTTGATTTAAATAATATTTGCTTTTGTAAAATAAATAAATATGTTACAGAACCAGTGGCGTGGATTCATTCCCGGAGTTTAATGATGTTTTTAATGTAGCACAATGTAACGCGGTTCTGTCTCCGCTCGAACTTTTCACCGCCGACATCATAATAAACTTTTACGACACAAAAAATGGTCTTGGATGCGTCACGCCTATATCCGCCAGTGGTGCCAGTTAACCCTTACACATCCCGATAGTTGTTCATCACTAAATTGACAACGACTCATTGTTGCGACAGAATAAAAAATAAATTTTATTCTTATTTCGAATTATAATATTATCTGTTAGAAAAAAAAATGAAGTTCTCATATTTTGTCGAAAATGAGTTAGATATGTTATTGTGTAGACCAGGGTTTCTCAACCGGAGCCATGTGGCCCTCCAGGGGGACACGGAGATTTTTTTTTAGATTTGGGGGGCCACGAGCAAATTTCCCAAAATCCGTAAATTTCTGCAATCTCGAAAATTTCCAGGATTCGAAAGCCTTGGAAGAGCTTAAAAAGTTTCCACGCTGATTTTCAGAGCAAAACTGCAAATTCCTGTGATTTACAATTTGAAATTCTTGGAAGAGCTAAAAAAAGGTATCACGCTGGTTTTCTGGGCAAATCCGCAAATTCATAAATTCACATAAAATTAAAAGAAGACAAAATAATGGTAAGGGGGGCCACATATATATAAAGACACTCAAAAGGAGCCACTGGCCCAAAAAGGTTGAGAAACACTGGTGTAGACTGTAGGGCTAGCAATTCAGCATTTATTAAATAGCAGGGCTTTGGAGTCGGGTAAAAAAGAGAAGACTCCGATTCCGAATTGAGTTTTTCAAATATTTCCATTCAACTAATATATCTGTACACCATCAGATCACTAAGTTACTAGAATAGATTCTAATCGATTTAACCAATCAATATGCAGAATAAACTAATAATATTTAAATTATTTTTCTACGGTTTTTCCGACTAAATAGTTATTTTACAAAAAATAAAGCTTTTACAACTTTACTTTTGAAGAATTAAAATCTTAAAAAAATTATACATGTATTTTTATTATGTAAATTATATAATATTTTTTTTATTAATTTTATATCTTTTTTAACACGGTTTTTTGTGAAACATAACAACCGTATAAAAAAAGTTTAATGTATTTTCAATCCTTGTAGTTCTAGTAAAACGACTACTGTTGATATAAGTTATATTAATATATTACACACAAACAACGTTACCTCTAATTTTTCTATTGTGTGTGCGGACCATCAACTTCCGTAAGTAGTAAATTTTCAGCAAAATAAAAAATGTGCGCAAATATAAAAATTTGGTGAAACAAACTTTTTTTTACAATATTTCTATGTGCAGCCTAGTGCGGCGATGGAAAAAATGTGTGCAGGCACATTTTGGGAAGTGTGCGCGCGCACACGCGCACACCTTAGCGGGAACATTGCACACAAACACAGTTAGGCATAAGTTATTCTTCTAAAAAAAATTAGAAATAAATAGGGCACAGTTAAATAGCTTACCATTTTGAAATGAACAGGTAAATCTGCCAAATTCCCCACTCTTGTATCCTATATGTAAGTTAATATAATAATTAATCTTCCAGCAAACAAAATAAATATAATTCTTGAATATACTCACCATTAAAATTTAAAGGCATTCTCATGGGTAATCTATTTCGCCGGGAATGGCTTTAAACTTAGTGATACATTTATTGCTTATATAAACATGATACATTTATTTACTAAACGTCAGTTCATTCGTTCACTTGAACGCCTGAAGATGCTGAAAGACAAATCTCGGGTTGTTAGTGACAAGGCTTGTCTGAATGTACATAATTTGAAAAATTCAAATTTAGCTTCTGTTGAGATTTCCCATTAGGAATACATATCAACTGTGGACGTAACCCACACATATCAAATTTTACAGGAGGCGCAAAAAATGTGTTTTGATGATTTTGGGCTATATGCAAATTATGAATTATACACAACCTTGGAGTGCACGGAGTCTTCTAAACTGGTGTTTAATTGACACAATCTAATATTAATTACAGAAATTGTCTAGGAAAAACCTTTATTTCAGTCTTTTTACTTGGTTGTAACTTTTTAAGGTCATTTTTTTCAAACTTAAAATCTAAATTTAGATACTAATTCGGCATTTGCAGCTTGCATCCTTTTGACAGAACGTGTATCAAGTTTTATACATTCTAATTATCGAAAAAGACCTGTTTTTAAAAACATGTTGGTTACGTCCTTTTTCCTGTCCACAGTCGATATGACTTACACTGGGATCGGATATTGTTTAAAAAAAATCAAACATGACCTGTGCCTGTGAGAATCTTGCACAGTTTATTTGAATTGTAAACATTTTTGATATTAAAATATAAAAGATGTTGATCATTCTTTGATGGTAATTAACTTTTTAATTATTTTATGTGGTTGCTGTAGTTAGCACCAGTAAAGTTGCATTACCTCAGGCAAATTAAACACGTATTTCAAATATTGTGTGATCGATTTATTAGGTGACTCCAGTGAATGCAAACCTTTGCCTGTAGATTTTCCAGATATTAGATTTGTTTTAATAAGCAACAACAACTGATCCGGTATACTGGTGTTGATGTTTGCGATACCGATATTTAATATTAAATTACATTATTAATATATTCGTCCGACAATAACTCTTTTGTCCCCTGTGTGGTCGAGTGGTTAACGTTGTTGGCTTCGGCTAAGGAGGGCCCGGGTTCAAATCCCGGTACGAACAGTTTTTATAAATTGATTTTTCAATCAATTTATGAATTTCTGTTCAAAGGCATGGATGTATGTGATGTTTTGAATTCCCCCCTTTCACCCATCCTATCCTATGAACGGGTCGTACCGAGAGCGATTAGCTTACCACTAATTCTGTCCTAGCCCTATTCTTCTATCCCTACTCTCTTTGAAAAAAGAGAGGTTGAGCAACTGAGTAACAAGCAGTTCTCGTAGAAACACTTCTGTTGAGATAAACTCCATTAGGAGTCCATATGCTCCACATTGAGAGCGGACATGGTTAAAAAAAAAAAAAAACTATTTTTGTCGAGCACTATGCACATTAATTACAATTAAAAGAAATGCATTTTTTTGTTTTGCTGCATGTGCTCGACAGACTATAAAACTAATTAAAATTAAAAAATAACATCATTATAACAGCTTATAACAAAAATTTATAAGCTATCTGCTGTCATAATTATTCACATACTAATCAAAGTCTATATCTTTATTGATTTGTGCCGCTTAGAGGCTTAAATCATATGGTTAATTTTTTTTGTTTTGTATTCGAATCGTTTATTTACTGATACATAATATTTACATTCATTTTAAATGATACACAATATTTACAATTATAATATTATCCTTAAGAGCTTCACGGGCCAAATATTCGCCATCCCTGCGATATATCCATCATGAAATTTAACTATCAATTTTAATGGTGCTGTTACTTGTCAATTTAGTCTTTTTACTTTGTTTGAAAAATGACATTGTTAGAAAAACAATGGGTGCTTTTTTGAATGACACTTGGTGGATCCTGAAATGTAGTTTTGACAATTATAATAATATGCTTAAGTATTTATTACTATTAAATAAAGGAGACACAACTCAAAATAACTTTAAATAAAAATAATTGTTTATCTTAACCCTCCAAGGACGAGCGTCACCATATGGTCACACAAAACACCGTTGTCTATTGATCCCACTATTCATACTTTTTCTACCCGAATATCGTTGCTATCGCTCATATTTAGTTAAGAAGGGTACGGACTACAGTCAGTCATCAGTCGTGGGGACAGGAACAGCCTCCAAACACACATGTGATTTTTTGAATTTCCGTTTTTTTAATTTACTTTTTGAAACTGTTAGTTATTTTTTTATAAAAACATAAAATTATTAACAGTTATTTTGCTAATATATTTGTATTGAAATTATGTTGATTTAAAGATGTCAATTTGTAAATATTTAAAAAAAAATCACGTTTAGCTATATTTCAACCCCGAATGTTTGCGAGCCCATACGGTCAATTTTGTCCTTGCTACTGTCCGTACTCAATATTACACGCTAATAAAAGGATGAGCATGACCATATAGTCATGCGGGGTTTCTATACATCGACCTTGCGTTTTTTTTTTTTTTTTGGATAGGAATAAAAGTTTTCCGTGACTTCAATATGGCTAAGAAAATATTTTTTTTTTCGGAAAAAAGCTCTCGTCTCTGGAGGGTTAAATATTTAGATGGCTTAGTTCCATAGTGCTGCAACTAGAAAATGGCAGGTTTGAGATATGGCTGACCATGGTTTTGACGCTTCTAAGCTGAGTTGTAATAAAATTATTTGAATTATTTGTTTCATCTTTGTGTCATTTATGTCAATTCAATACAAATGTATGGCAACGTTTACAAAAACGATATTTCTAAGAGAAGATATCATTATTTCCATATGTAAACATTTGCCTACCGATAGAGAAACTAGTACTTTTTTCGAGTTGTAGTTTTGTGAAGCTATAGAACAAAGATGTTCGATTATAATGGGTAGTAAAGTATCAATATTTTGACTTATATGGAACAAAGGCATCGATATTCACAATTCAAAAAGAATTCTTGACCCTTACGCCATAATCAATAAAATTATACATCTAAATCTTGTAATTTACGACGTAGATCTTATTTATGCGTAAGATATCTCCATAATCACTTTTAAGGTGTTTACTGTCAATACTTGGTGGAAAGGCATTATAATAAAAATAATAAAATATTTTTAGTACTTTTTACACATAAAATTTGTTAGATCAGGACCGGTTTCGCTCATCGCGAGCATTATCAAGTGATAAGAAAAATATATAAACAGTGATATTTATACAAATTAAAATTGAAATAAAAAGGTGTAAGCAACTATTAACAATTTAAAGGATTAACAAATTACATTATAATTACACAAAATTAAAATGCTTAACACCCATAACAATTAAAAAATCATCATCAAAGAATAATAAATCTAAGTGGCAAACGATGTCAATTATACACACAATTAAAATTTTTTGGGAAATTTTTAAACAACGGTGGTTAACAACGGGCTCGCTGAATCACAAAGCTATTCATGGTATTCTGGAAGAGTGGTGATTTTTTATCTAAAGAGATAATAAGGATACAATTATTATTAAAGCTATCTTAAGTTACTACATATACTTGTAGTATGTAAAAATCATATTTAATTAATATGATTGATAAAAGCTGAAAAATGTATTAACCTACACTAGATTGCGAGAGTGAAGAGTTCCAAGATTACCACAGAAATAAGTTCTATTATTTTCGCTCCAATTGCATGTTATATAAATGTCAGAAATACATAATGTTTTAAAGTTAATTATAATACATTAAATATGTATTATAATTAACTTAAATTGAAATAAAAAGGTGTAAGCAACTATTAAAAATTTAAAGGATTAGCAAATTACATTATAATTACACAAAATTAAAATGCTTAACAACCATAACAATTCAATTTTTTTTTTTAAATTGTTATGGTTCTTAAGCATTTTAATTTTGTGTAATTATAATGTAATTTGCTAATCCTTTAAATTTTTAATAGTTGCTTACACCTTTTTATTTCAATTTAAATTTGTATAAATATCACTGTTTATATATTTTTCTTATCAGTTGATAATGCTCGCTATGAGCGAAACCGGTCCTGATCAAATAAATTTTATGTGGAAAAAGTACTAAAAATCTTTTATTATTTTTATTATAATGCCTTTCCACCAAGTATTGACAGTAAACACCTTATAAGTGAAAAAAACATATTTAAACATTATATAACGCATCGATCTAAGAATCTTGTCCCTCTTAATTTAACTATTCCACCCCTGAGTCAGGCTCATCGCCGCTTTTTGGTTATTGAAGTCATAAGGAGCTGGTAATATTTTTCTTTTAATATCCAAGCTCACGTTGTTAGTTTAGGTAAATTATAATGCGAAAGGTAACTGAGAATAATATCACAGTGGCTGTTAAAAATACTCGTATGTCAATGCACTAATAGGTGCATAGTATTCAATGTGACCTGACCCACGTAGCGTGCTGGAAATATGATTCAATCGAATGCGAGCTCGTCTCACATATAATTAAACAACATTATACAAATATTTTGTCTATGCCGCCTCGGGGCTTGTTTAACCTTGTCTCGAGCCCGTTCTGCACAGCTGACTGACTTTCAGAGGGTTGTTCATCTTAGAACTGACTTAAAATAATACAGTTTAAAAATAATATACATCGCAGATACAAATGTCTAGCTTTTTCTTAGATACATAAACGGTTTCGCATTACCAAGAAATTCTTAAAAGTTGTTTCAAGGGCTTGTACAAATACTTTGAAATAAATTTTGTTTGAAAAATATTTTACTTTCTTAAATTAATATTTAATATATTTATTTGACTATAATAAATAAATACCAATGATTGTTTTACAGTTTACATAAGTATTTACAAGTTAAAATTATAAAAAAGTTTGCAAATATAATTATAGAAATTTTATTAACATTTAAAGGTTCATTCAATCAATCAATAATATGATTTAATATATTTTGATTTATTTTTATGAATTTTATAAGACTAAGTTTGGACTATGTAATAATTGCATTGGTGGTATTTAATTAACGACAATTTTTTTAATGACCATATTTTTTATTCATATGTACTAATAATTAATTGATAAATAATAACAAAATAAGCAATAATAACACTCAAGATTAAAATTTAAAAAAGAAGAAAATGAAAATAAAATTTAAATTGATATTACCTTTGTAAAGCGCAAGGGAAAGTTTAAAAACTCTTGTTAGATACCTGTCTCAACAATGACTCCAAAATTCTAAAACTTTCGCATATCACTCATTTATAAACTCAAGAAAATCTAATTCTGTTTTGAAAATTATTTTTATAATGATAGTAAAATAATAAATACTATGATACACGTACAAACTAAATTCAGAAATCTAATTGTGTTTGTATGTTTGTAATAATTGGCAATAATCTTTTTATTCTTCTTTAAAGCTAATTTGATACATTCAATAACTTTTTAAAATTCGGATGGCTTAAATATTGTTGATTTGCACACTTTTGTCAATAACGATTCAGATTTCGCCTTTTGTAATCTTCAGGCATTCAAAGGCACCGACGAACTGTATCTGACCGTAAGCAAAAAGTTTTCATAGTGCATTCAATGTATGTGAATAATTTTTTTTTTTTTTTATCTTTCTTTAGCTTATGTGTTATTGACGCCAATCTGAAATAATTTCAATACTAAAATTTAATAATATTAATTGGGAAAATTACATATTGTGATCATTAGAATCGACTATTATTAAAAAGCAATTCTGAAAACACAGCCACTAAATTTGAATCGTTTAAATATGTACATTCACACAAGTTTTGTCACTGACGACCCGGGTTTCGGCTTTCGGCATCTTCAGGCGTTCAAGTGCACGGATGAACTTAAAAAACGTCTTTGTTGTCAGTTCACAAAACTTGTGTGAATGTACATAATTTGAAAGATTCAAATTTAATATTGAAATGGCACCAAGCACCTTCAGTCTACATCTTAAATTAGCACAGACACTATTTTAAATTAAGATGCAATCATTTGAAAAGATTTCTCACATCATAAAACATGGAATGGTATTTTAAATATACGGTAAAAAATATCAAAGTATTTAATTCTACAACTTTTTAAAATCAGTTGTACTATGTAGCTATTTCGGCTTAAACTATCGCCAAAACTATTATACGCTTTAGCCTGCATTTACTCAGCTATATATACCGGCATAGAAGATGTACATTTTAATATTTATTCTAACATCCTTATTTATATTACAAATTATAGTATTACATTTATTAAACATAACATTCAAGATTATTAGAACGATAACAGATGTGAGATTATTGAAGGTAAATTAGTTTAAATAACACTGATATTTATTATTAGTTACATTACGGGGTTTTAGTATCGGTGATGAATTGATAATTGTTTAATCATTTAAGATGTCATGTTTTGTTTTTCGATTAATCTATTTATTAAAAACTAGTAAAACTAATGGATTTTAATTAATATAATTGACTTGAACACTATTGCATAGCTCGAACTAGTCTTGAAGCACATAGACTAGTTTTCATCGCTTAGTAAACCTCCTTGTTTAAACATCGTTTGAAGTTCACCGTGTAATGCAATTCTCCGTCCATATATTTGCTATTACATATTCAGGATATTAAGTGCATACATCCAGTGGCTAATGGCAAAATATTATGTTGGGAAGCCAAGTAAGAATTTAAGATGAGGGGAAACAAATACATGTCGATTTTTTTGATATGTAATTGGATGATTTCTATGTTTATAGAAACTATTTAACTAAACATCCATACCTCGATTTACATGAAACTTATTTTACGTTTCACTTAAGGCGTTGAAAATACATTTTTTATATTTTGAAATCGTATGTATTTCACGTTTAACCGCGTGGTCACTAGTCAATCAATATTGAAGTTTACAATAATGATTCCGATAATCAAATGTATTGACCTAGAAAAAAAATGCTTAAGTTCTACATTTGGCAAGAAAATTATAAAATATGATAAAAAACGAATATCAAACGCTATGTTATTAAATTTCATCGATATTTAAAAATAATTTTTGAGCAGTACCAATTTAAATTTCCGGCTCAATTGTCGAGTGTCAACGTCGTTAGCTGCGGTGACGGGCTCAAATCCTAGTACAGAAAATTTGTATAGATTGATTTTTTATTCGATTTATTGAATTCTGTTCGAAGGTTTGGTTGTATGCGATGTTTTGAATTTCCTTCCACTCATTCTATCCTAAAAAATATTCTCTACAAGAGTTTTTTAATACGTAATGAATGTGTATACGTATAATTTGTTTTTTTTTGACGAAATATGTACAAAAACACATTTCGGAAAACTCTCCCTCATTGGCTTTCGTTTTACTTGGTCGAGTACTCAAAGATACAAATCCCCGAATTAACCCTTTTACACGTTCATTTAGAAAGATTTTTACGGATTTCTGTAAGATCTATATTTTAAAAAAGCTCACAGATGAGTAAACATATTTTTCACAATTTCTGCGTCCTTAAAGAGTTTAAATCAACAGAATTTTTCTACGAGAACTGCTTGTTACTTAGAAGGATTAAGCTGATGTTGAAAAAGTATTTAGCCAATCATTTACGCTACATCTATTTATTAAGCAGCTAATTGGTGGAAGAGAATTTAGTAAACATTAGAATACAAATATATAAATTAGTTAATCAAACAGTACGTAATAGGATTCGAACACGTGAGCTTTGTCACTGAAGCAGACAACGTTGAGCACTTGACTAAGCTCCTGACTTAAAACTAGTTTTGTGTGTGAAATCCTTTATTTTTTTTTAGAAAATAGCTTACTTGTTTGACGTCTCTTCAATCTAGATACTCATTTATTATTTAAATGATATGAAAAATAAAAAAATAGTGCCAAATATTCTACCAAATTGCTTTTTAGTATAAAGTATTACACCCAATGTGTTGTTGCTTTGTTCGAAAGAAAGTTATATTATTCTTTAGTACATAATTTTATAAATAACTGGCGAAAGTTTTTCGTAAATATTTTTGTTTAATAACACAATTATAACATAAAATTTAATGAAGTATCTCAAAGAAAAGTTATCCATACGAAAGAAAATAGCGCTTCTAGTTTGTTTAAGTACTTGAATGGATACAATGCCTAGTGAGATATGGAACTACGAGAACATTAAGCCTCTTTTATCTCCCATAAAAGAGATATTAGAACTACTGACCCGCTTAAACAATAGGAGGTCCTTTTCTGTATTGTTTTGTAATGGAATATTTTAGAAAGCCCTTGGATCGCGGGTATGGTGCCAAAAACCTTTTACGGTTATATCTAAAGTAAATGTGACAGTGTGGAAACTAATTTTATATTTATTGTTCTATTTAAATTAACTATGAATCGGTGAGTGAAATTTTATTTCTCGTAATGGCATTAATAATGTATCATTGGTTTTATATTACGATATCAAAACAATTACTGTAGTAATTAATTGAATTTTCGATGGACAAATATAAATTATCATTTTTTTGTTTTAAAAACTTTTAAACACATTTCTACTGGTTGGATCAATTATGTTTCCATATGGACGATAATACAAGGCAAATGACGGTTTTTGACCGAGAGAGGTGGCTTACTTAGGGAGATCGATAAGAATTAGTATAGGTAGTTAGAATAGTTTATATATATATGTTTATAGCTTTGATTAATTACACGAGTTATGGTGGCTTATATTTAACAAATATTTGACATTGTAGCTAAAGCTAATGTGTAAAATATTTTTAACATTAAACATCATGACAATTTTTTGTAAGTCACTGAATAAGATGCTCATGAGAGTTGTTTTTTTATTAAATATTAAGTAAAACTATTTTCTCTGAAGATGCTTCTTAATGAGGTGAAACACATGTTACAATATTTTACACAACCTGCGGTGTAACATTTTCTCCGTGCCTTTATTTAGAAATATTTGGCACTTTTCTGTGTCTGCAAGTATATTCATATTTAATATTTTCGTATTTTTAATGAATTCGGCAGTACCTTTGTGAAAGTTTATTTTTACTATAATATTAAATTTAATAACTTTGTTATTCAAGTTGTTGTATTACAAAATTTAACACGTGTTTCACGTCATTTCGGAAACATCGTTATATATAACATCGCAAGATTAACGAGTAATAAGTTGAAGGTATTACCAGCAAACCCGGCTCATTCCAAAGTTGTTGAAACATGAACCATGAATGCAATTTAGTAGATCAAATATTGCCAACACAAATATGTTTGATGTTTTGAAAACATTCAGCTTTTAATTAAAAATAATTATGGAAAACTATAGAGCAGTGGCGGCCGGTCAATGTGGCATTTTATCAATGCACCCCTTGTATTATTTACGCAGAGGTGGTTATATTTCATGAAATAATATTCAAACATAACATTTACACCATTCACTCATTTTAACCTAAAATTACCTAAAATAAAATAAAATGTTCTAAAATATTTATTATAGACAGTAAATACATGAAGAATTTAAAATGAGTGAATAGTATGAATGTTATGTTTGAATATTATTTCATGAAATATAGCCGCCCCTGCATATACAAAGGGTGCATTGATCCGACGCCACATTGACCAGCTGCCACTGCTATAGAGTAATAAAAAATAAAATATTGCTGAATATATCTAGATTTCGAGAAATAATACACAACAAAATGACAGTAGCAATATTTTATTTACCATAATAATCATTTTCCCTAAGTACCGAATTATAATGTATGTACGTGTGCTTCAGTACACATACAATACGCAAATATACAAATATTTTACTAGCTCTTTGTACCATACAACGTCACCCTATATAACATTGCATTGCAAAGATCTATACAGTAGACTAAACCAAACCGCCACTAAATCTACAGCATAATACCAGTTCCAACCATAACATGGTCAACATTTCCACAGTGGTTCGTAGAGCAGTAGAACATCTACGGCGTGGATACATTTAGTATGGCGTAGCTCTACTAAGGAACACTACCGCGGGGCATTGTTCCGGCGTAGAGGGTCTACGATTTGCGCGATAGCTTTGATGAGATGACTGTGTTGTTTGAGTTTGGGAAATAGTTAGAAATGATACATTTACATTATGTTTTATCATTCAATATTTAATCAGCCTATGTATTTATTTACTTAGTACATTATATGTCAGAGGGATCTATTTTATTGTAATAGTAACAAGTGTTGTTTCAAAGCTTTTGATATATGTACTCTCATAGAGCTTCAATATTATTATTTTACTCAATGACTGCCACAGACGAGATATCTCGCATTATTTTGTTGTGCTTAAGACGCCAGAGACGAGCTATTTCGTCAATAACTAATTAAATTAATAGTTGCAAATTATAACCGGCGTGCTAGGTAATTACTATTAATTATCAACGGCATTATAAACAAATCGGATGTGGAAAAGAAAAAAGACGTAATCCACAATTTTTTCAAAACAGATTTTTCCGATAATCACAATGTCTCAAACTTGATACACATTCTATCAAAAAGACGCAAGCTACAAATGCCGAATTAGTATCTAAATTTAGCTTTTAAGTTTGAAAAAGATGACCTTGTAAAAAGTTAAAACACAGAAAAATACTGAAATAAAGCTTTTTCCTAGACTTTTTCTTTTATTACTATAAGACTATGTCGATTAAACACCAGTTTAGAAGTCTTCGTGCACTTCAAGGTTGTGTATATTTCATATTTTGCATATGGCCCAAAATCATCAAAACAAGTTTTTGTGCCTCCTGTAAAGTTTATAATTACAAATTAAATAAAAATAGTTGGACTTAATAAACGTGTTCTAAATTTGTTTAACAGTAAAAAGAGCAATACCTTCATAACACGTTTATTTATAATGTGATTTATTTGTAATGATTATTTTTTTATAACACCGTTTTGCAATCTGACCTGTTGTAAGTCACGTCTGCTAATGGCTAATATTTTTTTGAGTTATCCTAAATCTTCATTTTATTAAAATAAAAAAATATTTTATTTAAAATGGAACATTTTTTTGCACATTATTCACTTAAAATCCAGAGCGAATTTTTACTAGTAATTAATATTAAGTAATACAATTAGAGATAGTTACAGAGTTAGTTCAGCATAATTGAGTACAACTAATATCAAAGTTTAACAAACAATTGATAAAAAAATACGAAAAGAATTACTTAATTAAATAATTCATATTAAAATTTTAAAAAGGTCTTACAAAAATAAAAAAAATCGATTTATTTAAACATGGACGTAAAATATGTTCAAAAGTGTTTCTTAGATAATCTACATCACAATTAGCAAATATTAAATATTAAAAAATAATTTCTAATGTTACTACCAATAAATTAGCAAAAATCAAATAAATTATTATAAACAGCTCTCAAGTAAAGTTTTATCTAAAGTACAAGATACGACATTATGCAGCTTAAAAGTAAGAAAATATATTTTTTTAATTATTATACAATTAAACCTCATTTCACCATCTTGGCACTTCATTGTATTGTTATGAACTTAATCTACCATATTTAATAAATTCAAGGAGGAATTAAAACTATTTACTTCTCATTCAGTTTCATATAAAAAATATATTGTTAACTGACAGAAGCATTAAATTGATAAAATATTTATATTAAATTATAAAAAATATTTATTTATTTTCTTCACGAAACAAAATTTAGTGAGAAGAAATTTTTAATCCTAAGCATCTGAATAAAATTAATTAAACAAGGATGTTTCTAAAATCATTACGTTTGAAACGATTATTGACATAATTTGCATTAATCGAATAGCTTATAGCGGTCCTCTAAATCGTGACTGTATTTCAAATAAAGAACTTCCCACAAGTGATTCTCAAAATATTCGTTTGCTTAAATTTTGCAATAAAACTTTCAGTAATTAAATTATAACAGACAAATCTTCACTAAAAAGATTGCACCACTGTCTTAACAATTAAAATTTAGGGGCGCTGGCCAGGTAATTTAATATGTAAAAATTACAATAAGATGACAAAAAGGGTTATGCACAGTAATTCAAGACAAAACCTTCATTGTTTATATTAAATAAGATAAAAAAAAAACTAAGCAGTATGAGTTTTTCAATTAAGCTTTATCAAAGATTTGCATCGGTTTGTTTGCGGAATTAACAAGATGATTATTTGTGATTATTTTATCGACTATTAATATATAGATAGATACCAGAGAGAGAAAGTGTGGCATGTTGTATAGCATAGTAACTATACTAAGAACTGAGCAGTTCTTAAAATCCTAATAAACTTAAAAAAAACATTTTTTTTGTAATCATTTACAATTTTTTTCATAAGCTCGACTTAATGTATTAAAGTTTCTTTTTTAATGCTAATGCCAATCAATTTAACTATAACCATCGTTAAAGGTGGAGAAACATTGGTTTTTGTCGTGCTTTTGTCTATCGGAGGGTTGTTTCTAGAATCTCGAAACAAAACAAGTATCTCTTCGCCTTTCAAACAGTGACGTAAAATAAACTTTTATGATTCCTCTGACTAAATTAATTTTAGTTATAGCGTGAACCCAATGTAACCTAACGTTTGTTTTGTGTTTTGAACTTTATTGTGATAATAAAAGACCCGTTTGAAAAACAAAAATATTTTTTTATTGAAGAACAATAATTTGTTAGGTTATCATTAAATATAAGTACAGTAAGGCCCCCTATAGCGTTCATCCTAAAGAGAAGTTTCCTATAGCGTATGCGGTGGTCCTCCGTATAACGGTCCCTGAAAGGAGTCAACTGTACATTAAAACAAATGTTGATCACTCGCGCTTAAGATAATGAAATTACCAGATAATTGTACGCTTTTTGTATACAACACATTGAAGTTACTTGAATAAAATTACTAAAAAAATAATACTACCCAATAGAATACTAGTTTTTCAGTATAAAAATACGTAAGAGTACAATACAATTTCGTATAAAGAGTTGAATTAGAATTACGTCAAACTTATCCATGTTAAAATTGAGTTAAACAAACTGATAATACTATTAATTGGTTATGTTCAGTCTCAAAAGGTAGTGGACCACATTACAGTAAATATTTACAAAAAAAAGTTAATACGTCTTCTTCGCTAGAGTCCGGGGTGTACTTTGGCCTCCTCAATCAATATTCTCCACTTTGCTTTCTTACGCCATTCGGTGACCACCAGCACTCGCAGGTCCTGAGAAATCCCACCCCGTATATACATTGAAGTAACGGGTTTCCAACACTTTGCCTTCCTTCAGGGGTAGCAATTGTTAAACATTTTGTAGGCTTAATACAAGGCTATAACAGTTAATTGATTTAGTTTAATATATTTTGTAATCGCGATATTTAAATAGCCTGCATTATTTTTTTTAATTTACGATTTAAATAAAAACAAGCAAAATCATTACATTGATTTATTTATTATAGTGATGAAAATCAGCTTTTAATCGAAATGGAAAGTATTTTTTTATGTGGAAAAGTTACTAAAAACAGTTTAATGTTTAGGTTCCGAAAATGTTATTAAGCATTTCATTATTTGCTTTCATACACAAAAGTAGAAAAAAAACATTTTACAAACAAGCCTTGAAATCTGCAACGGACGCAAAAAATTCACAATGAAAAGTTTCTCTGAAAGATGTAATAAAGTTGTCGGTACGTTCGTTAAATAGAAAGCTTGAATAAAAGCTTCTTTTTTTAATAAACAAAGCGCATTAAAAATGTAATTGCACAATTTAAAAACGTTAAGCTTGCCAAATTGGCATTTAGCTGGTGCTAAGAGATGAAAATTATAAAACCCTTTTCGAAACTGATGTCATAAAAATAATATGTCAGTAGTAGCTGCATAAATACAAAATAACTTAAGCTTAGACTTTAATATATACATATATTTCTATTTATGGCTTTGACTGAAAGTGCTTAGTGGAGTATCAATATTAAATTTCAATCATTCAAATTTTGTACATTCGCATAAGTTCTGTCAATAACGACCTACGTTTCGCATGAAGATGACGAAAGACGAAATCTGGGTGACAACAATTTTATTATACACATGAACTGTGGAAAGAATAAAAACGTAACCCACAGTTTTTTAAATAATTACAACGTATAGAACATGATACATGTAAAAGGATCTTAGCTGAAAATCTTAATTTAGCTTTAAAATCTGAAAATTGCGGTCATGAAAAAAGACTTAAAATGTATTAAATTAATATTACATAAAGTCAATTCAAAACCAGCTTATTACTCTCCGTGCACATAACAAGGTGTGTACATTTCATAATTTGCCTTTGGCTCTAAATCATCGAAAATCGTTTTTTGTGTCTCTTGTAAAACTTGTAATGTGTGGGTTATGTTCTTTTCTCTTTCCACAGTCGATATGTTTATCAAACTCATGATTACAAAATTGACACGTGTTAATTGCACTTTACGTAAATATTTGTTTTTTAAATTCTATACTGTAAATGTAAATTATTTTCAATCAAACTTATAGTTTGAATTCTAAACAGGTCGTTGTTGTAACGTTAAATAAAAATTCATATTGATTATAATTTGATTGATCTTTTGACTGATTTATAGATATTCGTCCAAGTGCAATCATTCGAACGGGAAATAAGAATACGATAAGCTTAATTTGTAATCCGTTCCAAGCCCTCTTTTATTATTATTGTATCTTTTGACAGGTTTAACGACAGCATAAAAATTACAACTGTTTCTTCATTGTGAATTAACGTGTTGTACATTTGAAAAAAATCAACATTTATCACGTTAAATAATACTGAAAGGCGTAGTTCTAGAAAGTGCGGTACTGAACCAAATTCATTTCGGTGTGCTGAGGGTTGCTTTTTATATCTAAGATAAAGTGGCAGCATTTTTAACAGACATTTTAAAAATATTTAACGTGTCATATTTATTTAATAAAAACGGAAATTAAGACGATAAAACTCGGACATGAATGGCGATGTAACAATGCACTGTATTTGCATTTGGTTGACAAGCTTTCTTATGCATAGTAAAAATGCTTTTAAATAGAATTTTATTCATATTAATAAGAACCCCTAGTATAATATCAGTTGGTGTGCTTTCAGGGTTGTGCTTAAATACAATTGGAATATTGTTATATGTATTTTTTAATCCTTGTTTTAAAAGGTTGAAAGAGAAGAAAATGTATCTTTTTATTTGCGTTGCAGTGTTATCTCTTCCTTTAAAAATATTTTGAAAAACTGAAAAAAAAATGCATAAAATATAACGCATACGTAAAATGTTCAATAAATGTGTACACTGAAGTGAGTTTAAAAAAAGCCAAACGGCATTAAAATTATACAAAAAACAAGCAAATATTGTGATTAGATTGAGTATTAATCTACTTAAATGCTTGTTAGAAGAATATTAATAACATCATCATACCGTTTAATGGATTTATAAATAAAATTTATATTTCACAATAGCAATCACTTTAAATATGTTAGCCTTTAATACAAGCCCTTTTTTACACACTTTTCTCGTCAAGTCATTTTTAGATGTTTTGAAAATGTGCTTCTTTTTTATAGTTTCGATATTTTAGTATTTTCCAAAAGATTTCTCGGTCTTTTCTTAACGAAAAATCTACGAATGTTCCATCTTAAAAATAAATATTTTATACTTATAATTATTGCTTACAAAACATAATTGTTTTATTCGTGATGTTTACACAATTATTAACCTAAAAATAGTACCAATAGAATGCATCGATTTGAATAAAACTTTGGAATAAAAGTATGTCAAACACACGCTAAACGACGTGCATTATTGTAATATGTCTCTTTATTCATTGTAAGTCGTATAAGATCATGAATATCTAGTAAATCAAAAGAATCAAACAAAAAGCACCTCTATGAGGGCGCTTTGAAAACATTTGTTTATTACGTGTATGCAATAATGGTACAAGGTTTTTTGTTTATCATTGTGACGAATGACTGAATTAAAAAATATAACATGTATATTTAAACGCAATAAAACAACATAGTCCAGCCAAAGGCGACTCGTGTCCTAAATTTATTATTTAGTTCGTAGCGTTTCATTTTGTTTGTCACGCGATCTTCCATAGACTAAATCGGATATGTGCATCACGATCCATTAGTTAGTTTCATAAATGCATTTATTTTTGATTTTATTTTATTTGAAATTGCGGTAAAAATTCATTTATTAAAGCTCAAAATTTATAGACAAAAGTATGTATGTTATTCAATACGATGTTATTGTTCAAAGTTGGTGAATATAGATAACTATTATTCATGAATTTTATCAACAGTATGCACGGAATTTAATACGTGATATTTTTGGTTCAATTGTTCCAATTATTTTTTGGAGGTATAACAAAATTGCGTATGTGTTCATGATTTTTATGTTTTATCTGTTAAACATTTCCGTGTTGTCTTAAAATAATACATTTTGACATAATACATACGATTTTAGTAAGTGCTTATTCACTGCTGAGGCATTTAAAATTTGAAATAATAGCTCATAATTATATTTTATAGCTTAATGTAGTAGAATAAGAAGTCGCTTATATTTTACAGTTCAACGAAAACAACCAAAAAGTTTTTTTTCTTAGTTTTTTTTGAAAAATTGTATTTTTTCTTAATGACTTAATAAAAAGGCTATAACTGTGAAACCACAAAGTCAAATCAAATGAAACCTTTTTAGGTTGTTTGAAAGACTATTACTATTCAATTATGTATGGTATTATTGCTAGATTTTTCTGCTATGGAAAGCTATATTACAATGTTTGAACATGTACCGAGTCTTACTCCATTTTTTGCTTGGCGCCCACCTTGCTGGTTCAATTAGGCTTATTTATTTTATCTTGCTGTTATTAGTAACAAAATATTTTTAGTAATGCTTTTTGACATTCTTTTTTATAGAATATTTAAAGCTAAAATTGAAAATGAACTCAGTAACTGCACCATCATGTAATCTTCAAAAGGATAAATGGACGCATCAAATGCGTTTTGATATCCTTAAATTTTGGTTGGTAAAATCAGTTACTATTTTTAGTAAAAGTAATAATTAAAAGACTGATTTAGAATAATTTGAGCATCTGTTATAATGATTATACTGAGTCTTCTATTCAAAATGTTGCTTGATACCACAATGATGGCTCTATTTTAAAGCATAGCCCATCACGTGAAAACACGGTTTCGGGACTCAACGCTCGGCTAGCTTATCACGTGAAAACACGGCTCCGGGATCCAACGTGTTAAGCCCAGCGTCAAAAACCAATACAACAAAACACTACGTTCATTTTGACTGTTATGGGTAATTTCAGATCGTCCAAAATTCGTGTTTAGATTCTAAAGCGCACGAAATTAGCTCTGTATGACAGAAAATTAAAGCAAAAAACGTTTAATTATCAATGGTGTCAAAACTGTCTATATACCTTAAAATTTCTTTTCAAAATTTGCACTAGCTGAATTTTTTACACGTGATCTCGTGATCTCACAACAGAAACATCAGTCAATAAGAACATTCATTTCACTTCTATTATCATGATAATTATATCGACAGTTCTTTTTTCATTTGTGAAAACATTGAAATCATCTTATTTTAAACAGTTATAATTAATATGTTATGATATCCTTTTACACGGAAGAATATTGAAATATTTAAAAGAATTTTTAGTCATTTTTTATCCATCTCTTAATGGAAGTATCTAAACAGAAGTTTTTACCACATAACTGTTTGTCACTCAGTCGCTGAATCTCTCTTTTTCAAAGAGAGTAGTAGTGATAGAAGGATAAGGTTACGACAGGACTAGTGATTGACTAATCTCCGTCACTACTCCTAGTTATTGAAGAATCGGAAGGGTGAAAGAGAATTTTTATACATAACAAACACATGCTTTCAAACAAAAAATTATCGTCAAAATGCTGTTCGTACTAAGATCCAGCACGAAAGCCAACAATACTTACCACTGCGCCAATGCAATAATAAGTTTTTTTTTAATCCATATCCGCTCCCTATACGGAGCATATGGTCACCACGAAGCTCCTCCACAATTCTCTATCTCCAGCCAGTCTCCTCGCCTCCTCCCAGGTCATCCCAGTGTCCCGTAACTCCGCCGAGTACATCCTGTGGATAGTCATCAGTGGCCTTCCACGACGCCGGGATCCATCCGGCCGGAAGAAGAGACAGGCAGGGTTCAGGCTCTCTTCAGGCATCCTCAACTCGTGTCCAAGCCAGGTCCACCGCCGTTTCTTTATTTTTGACGTGATAAGAGGCTGGTTAGTCCGCTCTCTTATCTCCGTATTCCTGACGAAATCAGACCATTTCACCCCTAGCATTCGTCGCAAGCATCTGTTTTCGAAGCACAGTATACGGTTACTCTGCGCTTTCGTAAGGTGCCGTGATTCGCAACCGTAAAGCAGCACTGTCAAGATACATGCGTTGAATAGGAGGCACTTGGTACAATAATAAGTAATGTTATTAAATCGCAATTTACTGCAAAAAGGCAGCCCAAAAGTTTGTAATTATTTTTTCACTATATTAGATTGAATACGAGGCTGAAAATTCTGCTCGATCAATTGAAAATTTATCTATGAAAAAATATGCACTAAAGCAAATCTGGCTGCCTTCACTCAGAGCATGGACGTAGGGCTCCGCGTGATTGTTCATGCTACGATCGGCGTAGGCGCTATGTAGAGCTATTTACATGAGTGATATGCAAACACGACCTCGCATCGGATGTGTCATTTATGTACATTAATAATGCAATTTGGTGGTCAATGGCTGGGGGTCCCACGTGGGCATGTCAATGCCAGTTGACGTGCCTACACTAAAATGGTGGGAAATGCCGCACACCAGCAAGTCCCATCTGCTGGCCTCCCCGTGGCGTCCATCGGGCAATGCAACAATGTTGTAGCTAACAGCAGGGGTCGCAAGGCGAACGTCCGGCGCCTCAAAACTGGGCTACTGGCTAAGGGAAGGAAATCCCCGACAGAAAAACCAGGGTTGAGCCGACCCCTAGAGCCCTTGTGACCCAGGCCTCGGGAGCGCAGGGTTAATCACCCTGCATCCTTAAACCCAACATTGATTAGAACACCGCCACAAGCGCCTCGGACACCCGGAAGCCAAAGTAGACAACCCAGCACAACCATGGACCGAGAAGAAAAAATCCTCTCCAACAAGTACATTATGCGCATTGGTGCGTACAACGTCCGTACCATGCGCACTTCTGGAAAGGACTTGCATGCTACCCGTATCTTGCGAAAGTATGGCCTTGACATATTAGGACTGAGCGAGATACGCTGGAAAGGCGCAGGAAAGAAGCTGTTGGAGGGGTGCACGTTGATATTTTCTGGCCAGAGTCAATATCATCGCCAGGGGGTGGCAATACTGATGTCTGGGAGAGCGGCCCGTTGCCTTGTGAAATGGGAACCGATCTCTGAGAGATTGATACGTGCCACCTTCAGGACTAGTGACAGCTCTGTGACTGTCTTTCAGTGCTATGCCCCCACTGAGGACGCCAACGAGCAAGCAAAGGACGCCTTCTACGACTCCCTTCACGCGGCAGTTGCAGCAATCCCCCGTAGGGATCGCGTGATAGTAATGGGGGATTATAATTCGCGAGTAGGGGCTGATCCGGCTCTCGGGCCCTCAGTGATGGGACGGCATGGTCTGGGCACCGCAAACGACAATGGTGGGAGACTGATTGAATTCGCTATCATGAATGAGCTCACCATTGGCGGAACTATCTTCCCGCATAAAGACATCCATAAATACACATGGACCTCTCCTGATGGTCGCACGAAGACGCAGATTGACCATCTTCTTTACAGCACGAAACATAGATTTGAACTTCTCGATGTTCGCACATATCGAGGTGCCGACATTTATAGCGACCACGAACTACTTGTCGGCAAAATCCGCCTGAAACTAAGTCGCATAGCTCAAAATCCAGCGCGGAAAAAGATCGACATCGAGAAGCTAGAAAACTTAAATACTAGACTAAAATTCGAGATTGCTGTAAGGAAGGAAATAGATCGTGTCTCCGTGCGACCTATATCCGGGTCCGATCGCATTGAGGCGGACTGGTGCTGTATCAAGCGTGCTATTGCATCATCGGCCGAAGATGTTCTCGGATTCCGGAGGGAGGGGCAACCAAAATGGATGTCCGAAAATACGTGGAGGAGAATTGAAGAGCGGGCCAGGCTAAAAGCACTGAAGGACAGTGAAGCTGACCCTGAAAAATTTGAAGAACGTCGCGCTGATTATCGTAATCAGGACAAAGTTGTCAAGAAGTCTGCGCGACTTGACAAGCGCCGATTCTTGGATCGGCAAATTGAGACAGCTGAGGTGGCGGCCCGCAGAAATGATACCAAGAAGTTATTTAAAATCACGCGCGAGGTCTGCGGAAAGCGACCACCGACTCCCGGGCCAATTCGCGGCCCTGATGGAGCAATAGAGTCAAACGCAGAAAGCGTTAAAAAGATTTGGAAGGATCATTTCTGCGAGGTGCTGAACCGACCGCCCCCCCAGGACCCTTTTGACGTAACCGAAGAGGCTACATCTATGGACCTCCCCCGAGTGTCCGGTATTTCAGACCGTACGCCCACACATGCCGAAATCATCTTGGCAGTGAAGAGGCTTAAAAACGGCAAAGCACCGGGTGGAGACGGAATACATTCGGAATTTCTGAAATGTGGTCTTAACGCCGTCCTACATCCTCTCTATCACCTGATGGCCAGGGTGTGGGACGGTGAGCGTTGTCCTAGGGACTGGGTGGACGGTGAGGTGTTAGCACTCCACAAAAAAGGTGATCCCCTCAGCTGTAACAATTACCGAGGCATAACTCTTCTCAGTATTCCTGGGAAGGTAATGGCACACATTCTGTTGGCGAGAATAAGAGGTCCCATTATGAAAATACTTAGGAAAAATCAAGCGGGCTTCCTCCCTGGAAGGTCGTGTGCGGACCAAATACACAATCTTCGATGTCTCCTCCAGCAGAGCAATGAATTTAACAGTGCTCTTGCTTGTTGTTTCGTCGACTATGAGAAGGCATTTGATAGTCCGCACAGACCCTCTTTGTGGAGGATACTGGATGCCTACGGGATTCCGCCAAAGATTGTGGCCATTATCAAATCCTTACATGAGAATAGTGCATGTTGTGTGAGAATCGGTGACTCAAATACCGAATGGTTCGGGGTCACTACCGGAGTGAGACAGGGGTGCGTTCTTGCACCGTTCCTGTTTATTATTATCCTTGACTTCATACTTCGCAGGTCAATTCCGCCTGATCGAGGTGTAGCTGTTGGTCCCGGTCTGAAGCTGTGTGACCTTGAATATGCCGATGATGCTGTAATATTCGATAAATCCATTGAGGGCATCCAGGAGACTATTGATGGGTTAGGAACTAACTCAGGTCGCATTGGTCTAAAAATTAATACTAGTAAGACCAATGTGATGTGTAACCAAACCTGTCATGACTCTGATAGGACCCTCACCAGCGCGGGACAGATCATCGAGAGGGTTGACAGCTTCAGATACCTCGGCGTACATATCCCCGAAGACGGTAGTACAAAAAACGAGCTCGCCATTCGTTTAGGAATGGCTGGAGCCACATTCAACTCAATGCGGACTGTCTGGGACACACAGCTGTACTCGATTAAAACCAAATGCCACTTGTTCAACGCTTGCATTCTGCCGGTAATGCTTTACGGTTGCGAATCATGGCACATGACGAAGACTCAGAAAAACCGTATACTGAGCTTCGAGAACAGATGCTTGCGTCGGATAATGGGGGTGAGGTGGTTTGATTTTGTGAGGAATTCAGAGATAAGGGAGCGTACAAGACAGCGTCCCGTCACGTCAGTGGTTATGGAGAGACGTTGGAACTGGCTGGGTCACGTGCTGCGGATGCCTCCGGAAAGCCTCAATCCTGCCTGCCTCTTCTTTCGACCGGTGGGATTCCGGCGTCCTGGACGTCCGTCGGGTACTATCCATAGGATGTACTCGGCGGAACTGAGGGATGCTGGCATGTCATGGGAGGAAGCAAAGCTATTGGCGGGAGACAGGGAAACATGGAGGTGCCGCGTGGCGGCCATATGCTCCACATAGGGAGCGAACATGGCCAAAGAAGAAGAAGAAGCAACGTTCAGAAATTCATTTTTATCAAAAAGAGATATGTGTACAACGAATGTGTACAGAGCTTACTATTTATCTAACGTATATAACTTGTTATATTCGTGAGCTTTTGGAGTATTATTCAAATTTGGGACTTGAAAACGTGAGAGAAGGCACGAGAGCCTACAACGCTAACCGTTTCGCCATAGGATTTCACGGGCTTGAGCCCCAGTACGAATAGCATTTTTTCAAACGATTAATCGATTTCTATTCGAAGGCATGTTTGTGATATATGAAAAATCTCTCTCACCCTTCTGACGCTTTAATAACTAACCACTTTTAAGGTGTTCACTGTCAATACTTGGTGGAATGGCATTATAATAAAAATAATAAAACATTTTTAGTACTTTTTCCACATAAAATTTATTAGATCAGGACCGGTTTCGCTCGATGAGTTTTTAATTGTTATGGGTGTTAAGCATTTTAATTTTGTGTAATTATAATGTAATTTGCTAATCCTTTAAATTGTTAATAGTTGCTTACACCTTTTTATTTCAATTTAAATTTGTATAAATATCACTGTTTTTGTATTTTTATTATCAGTTGATAATGCTCGCGATGAGCGAAACCGGTCCTGATCTAATAAATTTTATGTGGAAAAAGTACTAAAAATGTTTTATTATTTTTATTAACTAACCACTTGTCCGGTTCTAGCCTTATCCTTCTACTCCTTCTACTCTATTTAAAAATGAGAGGTTGAGCAAAACAGTTATTATAGAAAAACTTCTGTTGAGATACCGCCGTTAGAAGGCCATATGCTCCACATTGGGAGATGATATGGATAAAAAAATCATTCAAAATCACTAAAAATCTAAAAACGTTTTTTTGATTGATTATTTCACAGGGTAACGTATTCAGGATGGCGATTTTTAATGGTATAATAGTTGCAAAATAAAATGAAATTATTCACTAATAAAAAACTACTAACTGTAAGCCCGTTGTCTTCAATGGGGGGGGGGGTCGTTGCATTTTTAAGTAGTCAGAAAGTTTACTGGCGTGAAAAATAAATTGCAAAACTATTTATTAAATAAACCAGAAAATCTAAACGTAATTAATTCTGTAAAGGTTTTTTAGGAATACACCCAATTCTCTAAAATAACTAACCATCTTTCTACTTGATCGAAAAGGCGAAATCGCGGACATACAAACAGCCAACACTCGGCCAACAAACCTTATCGACTATTAATATATAGATTCAACATTGATGGAATTAACCAAGAAATAAGAATCAAAATGTAAATATATATGAACACACAGAACACTGTCTTTAGTACTACGCTTTTCACGTATCAAATTTATGATGGTAGTAGGATGCACCGATTTTATTATTAAATTATTCAATTACCGTTTGTCTTTTGTGAACTGTAATCACACTGTGTATGATACTAAGTATGATTCATTGAAAACCATCCTGAGACTAATTTTAAATATTGCTTAGCTAAATAGCCGAAGTCTATATACATACTTAATTTTCAAAATCATGTTTACGTCAATTAAAATATATTTAACTTGTGGGAGTTCTTTATACAATTTTAAAATAAATCACCCAGTTAGTGATATATTAAATTTAATGTTGTCTTTTCCAATAAGTCTTTTGATTTGGTTTTATACTTGCCTGATTGAGAGGGTTGGCGCAAGGTAACTGTGGTATTTGTGTAAATGAATAACATCTTTTGAAGAGATTGTATCCGTGAAATATTCTAACAACTTTACTGTGAGAATACTCGTTATCGCTTAACTGACCTGCCAATTTATGATGTGAAATACCCAGTATTGCATCGCGTGTCATTCTATAGAAATATTTCCAAATGCAGCATTCTCCTTTCATTCTGGTATGCCCTAGACATTTCATACTCAAATAAATTACCCGTCGACTTATACAACACGACCTGACATTGCTTCCCTTCTAAAGAACTCTGCGAGGGTTACATTAATTTAAAATAATACGCGAATACTAATTAAAAGTAGAAACTTTGATATTTTAACTGTCAATTCTTCAAGCAAAAGCATTATTAGATTGCTGTGCTTTTGATGTACAAAACTTTATACCGGGAAAACCGAACGGACATTGAATACCAGAGTATCAGAACACATGGCAGCCTTTAGATTGAAAAAAGACACGTCTACTTTGCTAATCACTTAATTTCGGAAAGATGCGTGTTCAATCAGGAACAAGGGATAAAAAATTTGCACAAAAATACGGACGCTCATAAACTCATTTTCCAGGAAATTTTAGAAATAAACAGAGCGCAATTAAACAGTCTTCCGATTTTAAATAAAATGCTACACATGCCTGGCTCTCCACTTTTATACCCGATATAAATATAATCATAAAACTTTTTCCGACGAACAAAAATAAATATAATTCTTAAAACTATTTACCATTCAAATCCGTGGGTATTCCCATGGGCTAATCCTTTTCGCCAGCAATGGCTTTAAGCTCAATGATACATTTATTTCTTATACAAAAACGATACATTCATTAACTAAGCGTCTGTTTAAGTTCATCCGTGCACTTGAACGCCTAAAGATGCCGAAAAGCGCGGGTCGTTAGTGACAAAATCTGTGTGAATGTACATAATTTGCACGATTCAAATTCAAAAGCATTATATTTACCAAAAATAATTACCTTTTTTAACGAATGGGTCATACATCACACTCTAGGGAGGGGTCTGACGTAATGTGACAATTTATACAAAATTTAAATAGTTTATATAACAATAATATGACGACGTGGAATGGGGTTAACAAAATGTATAATACTATATGAACCGCCTCTTATTAAATACAATGTAGTACTAATAGAAAGTTTTGATAGACATTTTTAATTGCTGAGAAATAAACGAAAACATGACTATTTATATATTGCTTTTATATAAGGCATAAAATACAAATTCTGATAGTTTCATAAGAAATCCAGGTAATCCTGTTTTTTAATTATTTTATTTAAAAATATTTATTAAATATGTATGACAGAATTTATGCGGTTATTTACAGTTTTGTATTCTAGGCATAAGATAATAAAAAGGTTTCAATATTATTTTTTGTCGATCGTGAATGCAGAAAAAAAATGTAAAATTTAATTACCGTAAGAGTCAGCGCAGAGTTCATTTCTTGCATATCAAATGGAAATAATAAGTGTCGTGTGACAAACTTGCATAAAAATACACAAGGACTCGTGCTTTGGTACAACTTTTCCAGAAGAAGAAGTGTTTATTGCTCTTTTAGGAATAAAAATGCAAAGGTAAATGTTTGTCGTAAAGTGGAAGTGAGCAAGTACTCCATGACTAATATTTTCTCGGAGAATGGCCTTTCTTATCGAAAAAACTGTAAAGAGATATTTTAGCGCATACTTAAAGTTCAGAGTAATTAGCAAAAGCTTTGTTTAATAGAATGAAAGAAGATTTTCAAATCCTTTGATGCGTTCAGTCATTAAATCAATATAGATGCATTGTATTGAACATTATAATATGTATTGAAATTAATTTCATCAATTAATAATGCGTGTGACGAGCGGAACCTGTTAAATAAGTGCAAAAAATGTGCTTTATATCTTAAAAAATAACACATTTCTACCAAAAATTGACAGTTGACATGAGAGATTCTGTATCCAGACAACGCAAAAATATTTTTTTGGGATTTTTTTGTTTTGTTACAGTCCCGGTTTCCGGAATATTTTAATTAAACAACCTGAGACTTAAAGCAATTTCTTAATCAATATTTGTACTTAGTAGATTGTATTTACTTTTAAGGTGTTTACTGTCAATACTTGGTGGAAAGGCATTATAATAAAAATAATAAAAGATTTTTAGTACTTTTTCCACATAAAATTTATTAGATCAGGACCGGTTTCGCTCATCGCGAGCATTATCAACTGATAAGAAAATTGCTAATCCTTTAAATTGTTAATAGTTGCTTACACCTTTTTATTTCAATTTAAATTTGTATAAATATCACTGTTTATATATTTTTCTTATCAGTTGATAATGCTCGCGATGAGCGAAACCGATCCTGATCTAATAAATTTTATGTGAAAAAAGTACTAAAAATCTTTTATTATTTTTATTAGATTGTATTCATTCAATACAATTAATTAAGATTGAGAATCTCTTTACATTGAGAACCTCTGTTAATTTTCAAAGATAATAAAAGAAGGTAGAAAACTTAAATGATCTTCCATTTACATAAAATGAAAAATGACCAATGAATGTACGTATGACAGATGATAGTTAGCAGTAATGATCATAAAATTAGTGTACCGATCACTTTTTTTTTAATGAAATGGTTTCATCGGCAATATCAAACGAATCTCTCAAATGGCGTGTAATAAAGAACACCATGCATATTTACAATGCAATTTTAAGCAAAATTTAACCTTAAAAATAGTTTGCACGAGTATTTAACATAGAGGATGATAAAATGAACAGTATGTTTTGTTTTGTATTTTCGCTCTCGTGTTTCTAAGCCGCCTAATTTTTAAGACTAAAATTTGAGCATTTAAATTCTTGATACTTTTCACGAAACACGAATAAGGACAAACATTTTTTCTTTCATTTATTTCTTCGGCCCGCTTATACTGTCAAAACAAACTTAAACTAATAACTGCAAAACACATTGTATTCGTTCGTCGTCCTGAGTGCATTTAAAGCTAGAGAAAGCGAGAAAGACACACGTTGAGTCTAAAGTTTTCTCAGGGCGTGCAATTCCCGTTGACGTTATTAATTACTTCCCCAACATTTCCCGAACAAATGCTAGAACTTGCTCTTCTTGCTTGACGGTTCTGCGCGAACGGGCATTTGCGCACAAAAATTTAGACAGATATGAAGTGGGTGAGCTATATTTATTTACAATTATTATAGTATCTAAGAATGTTTATTTTCATTTAAAAGCTTTAATGGGAAAAGTTGCGAAATACAAATTTATAAAAATATACACTAATTGATAAAAAAATGTATAAAATTAAATAACTAAATACAATTATTAACAATTCGTGATATTTGACGTTATTTTTAAAGTACGGTGGTGTGATGCCAAAACGGCTATTTACTTTATTCCTTGATTCATATCGACTGTGGAAAGTAAAAAGGACGTCTAACCTAATATCAATTAAAGAAATTGTCTAGGAAAAACCTTTATTTAATCATTTTTCTTGGTTTCGATTTTCACAAGTTTATCTTTTTTAAACTTAAAAGCTAAATTTAGATACTAATTTGACATTTGCAGCTTACGTCCTTTTGATAGAACGTGTATCATGTTTGATACATTGTGATTATCGAAAAAAAGCTGTGGGTTACGTCCTTTTTACTTTCCACAGTCGATATGTAACTTAATTCATTGATACGTTTTATCTGTCCTATAAATAGTTGTATTAATTGAACGTTTATTCAATCAACCTACTATTATTGATTGACAACCGTTTTCTTAAAATACTTTTTGTTTTAATAATTTTATACGAGAATTCGTACAAAAACTTTTTGAGAAGATTTTGACTACATAATTTAAGCGTTTGGTGTACTTTTGGTGCTGGAGTTTAATTGCTCTGGTAATTCAGACTTGTTATTAAAAATTCATTAAATTTAATTTAGTAGTCACAAATAAGTTGACTTTGATTTTTATTGCAAAAATTTTGCGAGTAAAACTGATAAGATGTGTTTTGTGAAAACTTTATTGTATCTTTACACAATCGATTATTTTTAAATTTCGACTGAAGGTGGAATTTAAATATTAAATTTGAACGATTCAAAATTACGATCGATTAAGTTAAAACAAAGCTTTGCAATATAGCAACAAAACTTTTTAATGTCGGCATGTGTACCAAAAAATGTCGAAATATAATTCCAGGTTCATAAAATGAACTTTTTATAGTAACATAACAATCAATACCGACAGTTTCATAATTAACTAGTTAAATCAAGACAAATACCACCAAGAAAATTTTAAAAATCTTTAAGAAATTAAAGTATACTTTTTACTTTCAAATAAAATGATGCTTAGCAAAGAAAGTCGCCACTGGTAAAAATTCTCAATTCATTCATGACAGGCAGATGTTTCAACGTTAAAATGGATGGAATTCGATCTTCACCAAGGTCAACTCGGGCGGGAGTTCCGCAAGGCTCTGTTTTGGGACCCATATTATACAATATATACACCTATGACATTCCTTCCGGCGGAGAAAACGACGCAATTATAGCACAATATGCAGATGATACGGCTATTTTAGCTAAATCTCGAAATCGACAAAGCGCTGTCACGCATGTTCAATCAGCTGCTGACACAATTGCAGACTGGTGCGACAAATGGCGAATCAAAATTAATACCGAAAAGAGCGCGGCAGTAATGTTTTCCAAGGGTTTTATCAGAAAACCTAATTTTGCTTGCATACGCATGCACAACGCAGAGATCAAGTGGTCTAATTCGGTTAAGTATCTTGGACTCACGCTAGATAATCGACTTAAATTTAATGAACACGCCGCGATTAAAAAACGTCAAGCTAACGCTACAAAGGCAAGGTTGTATTTTATGCTTAACGTGAGGAGCAAACTTACTCTCAAAAGCAAGCTGCTCCTCTACACAGCAATCACTCGACCAATCATGATGTACGCTGCTCCAATATGGACGTATGCTCACCGTAAACATATGAAGACTCTCCAGATTGTCCAAAATAAATCACTGAGACAGATATGTAACGCCCCGTGGTACGTGCGTAACACGCTGCTTCACAGAGACTTGAAAATACCTACCATCCGCGAGTTCGTTCGTGAGATATCTCAAAGGTTTCACAGCGAAGTAGGGAAACATTTTAACCCAACGATATCTAATCTCCACAATTATGACGAGACACTGCCTGAGAATCGTTTTAGACCGAGAGCAATTCTGCTCGACGACCCTCCATAGATCTTATGTCGTCTAAAATTGGCACTTTTAGAACGAAATTAGCATCACGAAAATGACTCTCTTTGTTTGACTTTCCTTGTGCACTGTATGTGTGTATGTATGTGTGCGTATGTGTGTGTACATGTACGGATGCAGTATGGGGAAGCATATGGAATGTGATTTGCAAAATAGTGCATATGGAGTTTCCGTGAACTTCTTATCTCTGTAGCGATCGCGCCCTTCTGTCTGCAAACGATGGTAAGGGGATGCAATTTACAATTCTTCAAAAACTTTATCGATGAAGGAGACTAGAAGAACCTTGACGTTAGCGCGTCCTGGTGCTTGAAGCTCCATAAATTTGATATCCAAAAAAAAAAAAAGCAAAGAAAGTCGCTTAGCAGATTATACATTTGATGTAACTCATCTTTTGGTAGTCCAAGTTCACAAAGGCGTGAAATAGTTCTAGAAAACCATGTACTGATGATGGCAATGACACACTACATGTGGGATAGGTGAAACTTTGACGAAGCTGTCGATTCACTCAACATAAATGAACAGAAATGTACAACAAAGTTTGCCCCAACTACGCTAAAACTGTCATAGTTTTTTTTTTTTTTAATATTTGTGCTTAACAATTCCAGGTAATATCATTAATAACATGCATTTTGCTATTCAAATATTTCTACGCCTGTCAAAACTTCTAAATAAGAAACTATTCAGTTGTAGAAAATACAAAATTTAATGATTCAGTAATTAATACACAAATCAATTAATTTATATGTTTGCTAAATGAGATCTAGTAAGCAATGTTTCAAAAGAGAAAGCCACCTAATGGAGGTATATTAAAAAAAATTCACGGGACTTGCTTGTTACCCAATCTCTCAACCTCTTTCTTTTTCAAAGAGTATAAAGGATAGGGTTAGGACAGGATTAGTGATGAAAAGGATAAATCAATTGAAAAAGTGCTGTTTAGACTGGGCTTTGAACCCGTGAGGTCCAACGTGGAAGCCAACGACGTTGACCATTGTGACATAGAGCTGACACAACAACTCCATATAGTGATTTAAAAATCAATGCATAAGAGTGTCTTTCCGAAGATTTGAACCCGTGAGCACTGAATCTGAATAGGCGAAACGGCTTTGAATATTTACCACTTGGCAGCAGGAACGGCTCAAATAATGTTGGTGAAATATTTTTCTAACCTAATACAAACAGTAGCTTTGCAATGTTTATTTGATAACGACGAGATTAAATGTAGAAATTGTTCCTAGGAAAAAAATCCTGCAAAATCATCACTTGATGGAGTGAGATGAATTAGTGAAATTAGGTAAACGAAAGTAAAACATGCCATTTCTCGATTGGGCGTCACCAGTGGGTCGGTCATACGAAGCGCACGTGCAAACACTGCTCAAGTCATATACAGGTTTAAATAACAACAGAGCACAGATGATATGAATAATTGAGGATTCGCCAATGCGCATGACCAATTAGTTTATTATTGTATGGAAAAGATCTCAATTTGATGTCAGGTTAAAAGTTTGTACCGATTGTGCATTTAAGAATGATGACAATTCGATGTCGAAATTTTTGTAGTTAGATTACTGGAAAGAGATGGCTTCTTATATTTACCTTTAATTGTCCATTCACCATTCTGTGTGCACTGTTTAGTTATGTTTGATAATTGCTGAACTGTTAGGGTTTTAACTATACGACTACTAGCACATTCACGACTTTTCATTTATAAGAAAGTGTCTAATAATATTCTCCTGGAGAGTTTGAACTTATTGGTGTGCTATGTGTGTTATATCAACCTAGCACAGTTATTAAGGTTAAGCAAATCGAATAATATTTGACTCATGCTATAGATTCGAAAGCTAAATGTCTACACCACAACATATCGGCGTGGTAACTGGGCAAAGAATTTGCTTGCAACTTCTGCTAGCTTTTTGGTATCATCGAAAATAAACACAATTTTGAAAGCTTTGTAAATTCAAATAAACGTATTAATTGCCCCATGTCAAAGTAAGGTTTTATATGTCTATCAACAGTTTAATATAGAATAATTGTTGTTTATTAGAATTCATTATTGTTTGATAGTCAAAGAAATTTTCACAGAAATTCAAGATTTTATCTGAAAATTTTCAATTTAGAATTTACGTAGAAACTCTATTTTTATGAAAATTGAACATTTAAATTCTAAATTTATTCGTCGCAGTAAAATGCAAAATAACATACGACATTTCATAAAATGCATCGAGAAATATTGCCTTTTTCTTTTAATAATATAGTCCGACAGAAACAATTTGCAAAATAAAAATGCATAATTTTGTTGAAACACACAGCCAATTTGAGTGAAACTAGAAATGACATTTTCTACTCGTTCAAGAGTTGTTTTGTGAATTTTGAGTAGGAGAATTAAGTATTTGATTGATAGTGTACATATGTCCAAGTCAAATTATTCTGTAGTTTATTTTAAAATAAAATTATAGAGAATTATAAAGTAACTTTTATTTACATAAGTAATTGATAAAATACAGGTTACCCTGCTAATTTAAATTGTTGATGATTGTGGCAAGATTGTTTTTTATTGGTAACCAATTGTTTTGCAATGTTTTTAAACTGTATAACTTTGTAATTTTCTAGAATCTAGAATACATAAGTTGGTTTTTGCAGGTATCATTTATTTATAATGTTATAATATACACAAAAAAATACTTTTTTTTACATTAACTCAATAGAATATGTATAAATTATTTAAAGCCCTATCGCGTACTTTTTGAAACTATTTTGTAAACAGTGTTGGTTTTTATTCAATTTGAGCCAGCTTTAAATTTTCAGTGCACATTTTTACTGAAAAAAAAAACACTTAAATGTAAAAAAAGATAACATGTATTTCACTATTTGTGTCACTTAAAACATATATTTTGTTCGCCATGACAACCAAGCTCGCGTTGTGTTATGCTTCTCAAAATAATAGTATTTGTAAAAAAATCATTACAACTAATAAAATTATTAGTATAATGATTTTGAAGTCATTAGCAGATCGCCTATCGATTTTTTTATCCATGTACGCTACTAATGTGAATCATACGGTCTTCTAATGGAGGTAACTTAACAGAAGTTTTTATATGAGAACTGTTTGTTACTCAGTCGCTCAACCTCTCTTTTCTCAAGAGAGTAAGTAGGAATAGAAGGACTGGACTAGTGATAAACTAATCGCTCTCGCTACGCCCAGTTATTGAAGGATCAGAAGGGTGGAGGGGAATATTAAGACATCACAAACACTCAAGCCTACATCAATTGTGACTATACGAAAATGTTCCTTTGAGTAGCTGGAGCATTAAATGTAATATGATATTATTAGATTAATAAATAGTATTGTCAAAATTTTATAACAAGCTGACTGTAGCTATATTTTTATTTCTACAATATTTTGTACAGGTAATGTATACATATTTCATCACCACACCATCGTGTTAGGCCAGTGTCTGCCAAACTGTGTGCTGCAAGAAGTCTCAGGTGTGCCGCGGTGGAAGAAGCTTTAAAAATGAAAATTTTAAATAATGCCTATTCAAACACAAATATTTGTTATGTAGGATTTCGGAAGCAAAGCGGTAGCAAATCGAGGATTGAAAATTACTCGGTGAACTAAAAAATAAAGGAGTTTCGGATATAATCTGTGGCATCTTGATGTGCCTCAGTACTAGACCATTCATCAGTGTGCCGTAAAGTAAAAAAGTTTGGCAGACACTGTGTTAGGCATATGAAAAAATCGCATGTCATTTATACGCAGAAGACAATCCTCGCAATAAAACGGTAGGCTGTATATCTGCAATCTGCACCCCTTGTGTTTAGTGCCGGTCACTGTAATAAAGCAATACGAAAAACACAAACAGTCCTCTATAGGTGGCGTATAGGTTAAAATTACTCCCGCTTTCTTGTATAATTTTACTGCATCGCTGTATTCGGTGGTTCACATAAATGTTTCCTAGTTTTAGTATGCTATATATTTTATTGCATCCCCCCCCCCCACCCGGTTGTGTGAGACAGTCAAATGTGCTTTTTCGCGTTGACGCCCTTCCGCCAGTCCGACCCTGTGCAGAGTGACGGCAGATATAAAACCTTAAGGTCGTATTAAACCTTTCGTTTGTGAATTTAATTGAATTTAATTAAGAGTCAAATGATACGTTTATTTTTTACGATATTGCGAATTGTGACCGTATTCACGAATAAATAATATCGACTGTGAAAAGTAAAAAGGACGTAGCCCACACATATCAAATTTCACAGGAGGCACAAAAAACGTGTTTTGATGATTTTGGGCCATCTGTAAATAATGAATTATACACAACCTTGAAGTACATTGAAACGTCTAAACTGGTGTTTAATTGACATAATCTAATATTATTTAATTAAATTGTCTAAAAGCTAAATTTAGATACTAATTCGGCATTTGCAGCTTGCATCATTTTGATAGAACGTGTATCAAGTTTGATACATTGTAATAGAAAATTTAAATTAACTTTGATTATTCCACGTATTGTGTTACTAACTGTGACACGTGTTTCGCCTCTTTCAGAGGCATCTTCAGACTTACTATCGCAAAGTTTGCTTAAGTAATGAAGCAAGATTGATTCTAACATTTTAAAATTATAAAATTACAAAATGAAGGTTTGGGTTTTTTTAGGAATAATCAAAGTTAATTTAAATTTTCTATTAAAATGAACTTCCACAAAGTTACCGCCGAAACCATCGAAAGTATTGATACATTGTGATTATCGAAAAAAGCCTGTTATGAAAAACTGTGGGTTCCGTCCTTTTTCCTTGCCACAGTCGATATGAATAAATTATTAAAAAAATGGTATCATATTTTGATATGAAGGGATATGTATCGTTAGTTTTCCACAAGAAGTTACAATTTAGTAAAATCTGAGTTTTATTAACCAAAACGTTTTTATGTTATGTTGCATAAGTTTAAAAAGATATAGTTAAAATGCCGAGACAAGTCAGTACATGAATTAAATTTGCTATACCGTGCTCAGGCTTCCTAGATATATAAACAATGATTGCGGAAGAAGTCTTATCACTTTCTCATTTGTTATCAATACAACATCTTTGTTTTTAGTAGAAAATATGTTTTGAAAAAGTTATGTTAGCACGTTTATGTTTCATTACGGTACTTGCAAATAAAACATTGACTGAAGGTGCTTGGTGAAATTTCAATATTAAATTTGAATTGTCTAAATTATGTAAATTCACACAAATTTTGACACTAACGACCCGGGTTTCGCCTTTCGTCGTCTACAGGCGTTCAACTGCATGGATGAACATAAACTGACGCTTATTAAATGAATGTATCGTGTTTATATAAGAAATAAATGTATCATTGAGTTTAAAGCCATTGCTGGCGAAAAGGAATTAGCCCATGGGAATGCCCCCAGATTTGAATGGTGAGTAGTTTTAATAATTATATTTATTTTATTTGTAACAAGTAATCCTGGTTGAACAGTTCACGTAGAAAAAAAAATCTGTTAAAATACCTCCATTAAGAAGCCAAATGCTTCACATTGGGAGCAGATATGAATAATATTTTTTTAAAAATTGGACCATTTATTGTCTTTCTTTATATCAGTATAAATAACAATTGCCTAAAAATATTTTTTTTTTTGGCAAATTGGTATATCAATGCACCAACTGAGTTATTTAAAAAAATGAATTCATATAGCATAATGTCTGTTTTTTTATTCACTGACTTCTTCTAGAAAGTTAACAAAATATTATAACCAAAAATAGTATTTCATCAACCCAATAATAATAAACACTTTATTTCTGTTAAAACTTTTTATTTTATTATGTACGTGTTTTATAATAGAAAAATTCTCTCTGTCATATTATTGGTGCAACTTGCTTTTTCTTACAGCCAACTCTGTCATAAAAGCTTCTTATTTGTTTAGAAATAAAGCATTAAAAATGTTCTTACTAGTTAAACTACTGTTTGCCATATAATGGAATTAATAAAATGCAAATTATACACACACCGTAAAACTAAGAAATTTTCGGAATATAAATGGAGATTTTAAAATGTTTTACATTTTATGAAAGCACACGTAGTTATCGTAAAAATATTTGATGACACTTTTAAGGAATGGAATTTCATAAAAATCCTTTGTGGAAATCATACTACTTTTACGTTTAATAATATTAATTAACATGCAAATTTTATAAAGCTATATTTTTTCGACCACGATCTTTATTTTTGTTTTACAATATTTTTTACCAATTAAAAAAAAGTCTTATTTTATAAATTAACATTAAAGATTTCTATATTTCTTATAAGTTAAAAAACTGTTTATAGTTATCGATAAAGAAAAGAGCACTTGTATTCATTTAATGTTCTTGGTAAGTACATATTTGTTTTTAGTATAAGGTTTTTCTAAAAAAACCTCAATAAAAAATAAATGGCTAACAAATTGATTAGTAAAGAATACAATTGAAATTGTACACCCATTATGTGTTTCTTACAGCCTGTATAAATAATTCATGTGAATAAGTTATATGTATTTTCTTGACATTGTTTTATCTGCGTTAATGTTATTTTTATAATATTTCTTGTTTTTCCTTCCACTGCTTTCTCTATAACAACTTGTTTCTCTTATGTATAACAATAATTGGATTTTATTTAACTAGCGTGATAAAATATTCCATATGATGAAATTAGTTCTAAGCAATATGTAAAATTGTGGAATTGGCACAAAAAATCAAAATCATCTTGAACTGTAACGTAGTAATCAATGCCATTGTTCGTTATAAGTCTTATTACGACCGTCATTTCTTCAATCGATAAATCAATTTCTGTTCGAAGGTATCGTTGTTAATAATGTCTCGAAATTCTCTAGACCTACCAACTCCATTTTTTGGATAACAAATTTATGGAGCTTTAAGTACCAGGGTGCGTTAGCATCATAGTTCTTCGAGTCTCCTTTATCGCTATTTTTTGGAAGTTTGTATCCCCTTACCATCGTTGCTGACGGAAGGGTGTGTGATCACTACAGAGGTAAGAAATCCTTAGTGAAACCAGTTCGCGAGGGCTCCGTATACATTAATTTGCAAATCAAATTCTATATGCCTCCCCTCATACTATATCAATACATGTACAAACACATGCGCACACATACATTTACACATACAGTAAACAAAAAAACCTACCAAAGAGAGTTATTTTTTTATGCTAAGTTCTTCAGTAAATAGTTAATATTTATTTTAAACGAAACAAAATGTATGGTGGGTCCTCTACCAGAACTGCTCTCGGTCTAAAACGACTCTCAGGAATTTTCTTGTCATAGTTGTGAAAGTTAGAGATCGTTGGGTTATAATTTTTTCCTACTTCGCTGTGAAACTTTTGAGATATTTCACGAACAAATTCGCGGATGGTAGGTATTTTCAAGTCTCTGTGAAGTCGTTACATATCTGTCTCAGTGATTTATTTTAAACAATCCCCATAACAGGGCGTAGTAAAATCGATTAGTTCAGAATAATTTCTGACCTATCCCTATACTTTCTATATCCAGCTCTCTTCGAAAATAATAAGCAACTGAGTAACAAACAACTTTGAAAAAACGGTTATATCCGCATTATGATGCATTGGGGGCAAATAAGAATTTTTTTAAACAATTAAGGGTTCTGCTTAAAAGATTTGCCAGACTTTGTTGAATGACTCTAAATTTTTAAATAACGAATATGTTCATTGAAAACTATTCATTTTTTTGAGTATAAATGAATAAGATTACGGTCAAATTTTAATATTCTTTCGTATACAATTTATAGTAAGGTTTTGACTAAGTGCACTTATTTATGAATTACATTGAGCTAAATAAATAGAGGTGTCATAATTAAACGAAAGAACGTTATTTAAAATAGTATTTATGATTTCCTCTTCGAAATATATTTGAACTATAAAATTAATTCTTTGCGCTGTTACCTCATTGCATGCTATTAGAAATAGTAGAATAAAGAAACGTGTAAATACGTCCCGACCCCCACATTTCGTTTTGTGACTTCTCTCATTACTCTTACATGAATAGTAGCCATTAAGCAAAATGTATACTGGGTTTTCTTAAAATACAAAAGCTAGATTCAAACAGTAGAATATTAATGCAGGGTCTTAAGTCGAGTATTCATTTTTTTTTGTATTTCGAATATAAAATGAAATTTGATTACCCTGTTACTCCATGTGATTTAATAGAAATGATTTATAATAAAAATAAAAACGTTGATCTATCCATTGAGAAAATAATAATAATTTAAGAATAAACTGCTCAAACTTAACTATTAGAAGAAGTGCAACATTAGTCAATATAATTTTAAATAATACTGTCGGCTCACCATTTTTCTATTGAGATTAGCCGTCTTTAATATAAAAAGTTAGTTTTAAATAAGTAGAAACCTAAATGTAAAATTAATTAGCAATAATTTTTTAGAGTTAGCGAACCATTTGAAATACTCCACCTAGTTAATAATTAAGGTTTAAGAGTGAACAGTTTATAGTTTTTGGAAATGATTTATTGAAGTGTTAACCATATATGTTTATGAGTATTGTATTTCATATAAAGTAAAAATCTCGACAGTTATTGCAAAATAAATGACTATAATCGAGTAGAGCTTACTTTCTAAGCACCCTGCGATTTCTCATAAGTTTCATAAAGATTCTAATGCACGTAGATGCATAAATATAAAAATGCAAGTCGGCGCTTGCACTAGCGGCTAATGCATTTTCATTTTTCCATTTCGCCTTCAAGATGCATTAACTAGCGCTGGACAATGGTGAAATTTATTATGAAGTATTTCCGGTGAAATTTTCAGCATTTTCCATCCATGGTTTTTTACCTTTTTTCTGCAAAAAAAGGTAAAGTAATGTGAGGTTTCTAGTGTGGTCAGAAGGGTACATAGCATAAAATGCTACGTTTAATTTATGTTCTTTGAATTAAAGATTTTCTTTATCACGGTATGTTATTATTGTTGAAAGACCTTCTGCACGGTTCATAATTCATATTATGAAGGTTCCAAGTTCTGTGAAGTATTTATTTCCATTTAAAGTGCATTTCACTAATAAATTATCTGCTTTGAAACGAAAAGTAGCAACGAATATTTCCAAAAATACAAGAGCAGTATAAAACGAATCAACACAGTAAACTAGCTGTTTTCATTATTTGATTAACATACAAAAAAGCACTCGAAATTATACACATATTATAAATTAAAATAATTATCTGGACCAGTATTAATTTCTGCTTATCCTTATTTCCTTCAAATAACAAATAGGCTGAACAACCGGGTAACTGGCAGATATCGTAGAAAACCTTTTGTTGAGATAAGCTCTATTATGAATCGATATGCGTTACATGGTAAAAGGATAAAAAATGATTTATTAGCATTATCAATAGTATATAAATAATCCTGTTAAAATACTCTTGAAGAGTGAAGCTGGTGCAAAACAGCGAGTAGGAATAGAAGGATAGAGCTAGGACAGGACTTGTGGTTAGCTAATCGCTCTCGATATCCCCCTTTCATAGGATAGGATGGGTGGGAGGGGGGAATTCAAGACATCACATACATCCATGCCTTCGAACAGAAATTCATAAATCGATTGAAAAATCAATTTATAAAACTGTCCGTACTGAGATTTGAACCCGTGATCTCCGTAACCGAAACCAACGACGTTGACCACTCGACAAACAGGTGGCTAAATATTTATACCCTGAAGATAAAATTATTTGAATATATAAGAAGTATTGAGAAAAATATAATATTCATGATAAATTTAAAACATTTTGCTTATCAGAAAGCACATTCATACATAGTGAAAGTTTCAAACCATTTGTTCATTCAACATCGACAATATGTTATTGAAAATGTGTAACATACACTTTTTCCATTGATTTTATACTTAAACTCAGTGTCTGCCAAACTGTGTGCCGCGGCACACTAGTGTGACGTGAGAAGTCTCAGGTGTGCCGCGAAGGACAAATACACAATTAAAATCTTGCGCTGACAAGTTACACATGTGGACCAGAAAAGTTAAAAACTCACAACTTGATTGCTTTACAGGTGTAGACGCTTCTTCAAACAAATTTAAAAAAAAATGCTAGTAGTGCAGAGGACATTAAAACACTTTTCCGCATAATTTTCCAAATATTTACCATCTCTTGATTACCAAATGTATCAGTGAGTCATCAATTCATTCGCAAGATTCAATAGTATACACCTGACACTAACAGATAAGGAAATTTTAATACATCTGAAAAACGACACTGAGCACAGAGCCTTATTTTCTGAGCTAAAGTTGTCAGCATTTTGAATATCGCTTTGGAGTCAATATCCTCGATTGGCTGCAACAACATTTAAAACTCTGTCGATATGTTTATAAAGTATTAAAATATTTGAAAAAAAATTTTAGCTACACTATGATTTTCTTTATTCATATCAATAAGGTACGTTTCGTTTTTAATGCATTTTTGATGTGCCGTGAACCGAATCCCATTTAACAGTGTGCCGTGAAGTAAAAAAATTTGGCAGACACTGCTTCAACTAGAACTATTGTAAAATTTAGATAAATATTCGATTGAAGACTGAAGCTTTGGATTGCACAAACATAATATTATATAAAAATATTAAATTTGCTATCACATACTCAAATGAAGTAAATTATGATGATCGTGTCGTATATTGATAAAAATGGTGTCAAAAACTCAAGGGAGTTTTTGATAAAAAGCGCCATATATTTTCAATGCAAAATGAGGTTACACCACGAACACCTTCAGACCATTTTATCATTGACGTAGCATTCAACAAATGAATTTCAAGCGATACGTTTATGTGAAACTTGCTTGAAATGCTCACTAACTGAACTAGATATCGACCCATAATCGGCAAAAGATCTCAAGCAACCTATAATTGTATCTTCATTCTTATTCGCTTTAAGATACATTTTAGCGTTTTGACTTGTAACCGTTTGTTCCACGTGGACCCCGGTCGAGAAATGTTGACATAGACAACTTAAAGTCTTCAGTATATCAGGATAGGCATTGACCATATATTACTATTAACTAACCTTTTCATTGCAACTTTATACCATTGGTTAAAGGTTTTTACCACATATTTATACATTACTTTTCTTTAATTAATTAGGGTAAGGGGTTTAAATACTTCGACTGTACCCACTGTAACAAAAAAACAAGATACTAAGACCCCGCTTCACAGACTCAAAATTTTCAGCAGCAAAAGACAAATAAGAAATTAATATTGATAAAGTAATAAATTGTTTAGTATTTTGTTTTACAAAAATAATTTATTAATTTAAATGGCTGTTTGACATGGCTGTTGTTGAAGGAAATGCCTTACTTTTCTTAATTAATATAAAGGAGTTCTACCAAATAATGCAAAACGAAACAGTAAATAAAGGTTATCTGCTGAACTACAGCCAAAATTAATCATCAGATGCAGTTACAACTAGGAAGTTCTCGAAATACTGACTATGAGTGCCACTCTATATTTTTTATTTTATCAACTGCATACATATCAAAATAGGTATCATCCTATCATTAGTTTGCGCAAGACTTCACAAATATTCATAATATTTAGTTAAAATAACGTTGGGCTATGAACGGGTAACACAAAGCGTTCGCGCATTAACTGCTACGCACCATTTGTTTGTTTTGTGGTCTGAGTAAATTGATTTACAGTACAACCAACCAACACTGCACCAGATTGCCTAGCCAATTGAAAAATATAGCATTTTTTCCGTCGCACTGTACTACACAATATGTTTGTGACCTTATGTTGATATGCATTCAGCAAAGCAAAAACTTTCCTCGAGAAAAATGGCATTTTTACATTACATACTCTTGAGATTTTACTGATTTTCTTAAAGGCTTAAAAAAGCAAGCAACAATTAATTTTAAAAATATACAAGAATCGTATTATAAAAATAGGTAATTAAAACCATGTCAATCTCGATTGGAGATTCTATGCTTACTTTTATGAGTTGAGAAAATACTATAAGATAATTAACCACCCTCTTTTCACTCAATCTTTCTGTTCTAGGGTGCGGTAGATTTTATATGAAACAATGCCGCAGATCAATTTTAAAAATCAATGCGTGAAAAAAAAATGGTAATACATACAAAATACTGTCAAATAAAACATATCATAATCATACATGATACATGGGGGATTATCATGAATAACTTACAGTTTATTAAAATAATAAATCATTGAAACGATTACATTAAAACTCTTCGTGGACAATTTTATTAAAATATGTGATGGAATTTCAATTTCAGTTAATTGTCGACTTCAAAATACTTGTATTTTTGCATATTAATAAACGGTATTTTTTTATCTAAAAAACACTATGAGTATCTTGATCCAGATTTCGATAATACCGGAATTGCAAACCCTAGTTTAAACCAATTTAATCCAACTGCAACAAAAAAATCGATGCTCTGATCCTTGGGTAGAAATAACTGGGTGTAGAAATAGCGATTAGTTAACCATTAGTCCTGTTCTAGCCTTACCCTTCTTTCCCTACTACTCACTTTGAAAAAAGTAGAGCTGAGTGACAAACAGTTGAGTAACAAACAGTTCTCGTAGAAAAACTTCTGTTGAGATACCTCCATTAGGAGACCATATGCTTCACATTGAGAGCGAACGTAGATAAGAAAAAACATATTGCAATTTCACCACAGGATCGGCAAACAGTGGTCAACTAATCTTTGCTTAAACCCGTTTTAAGTATATTATAGATTTGAAAACATTATAGACATCCATGCTTTAAAATCGATTGAAAAATCAATTAATTAATAATTGACCGAAATAAGATTTGAACTGCTTAACAGCATAACTCAGCCATACTCAAGCATTTTTTTTTATCTCGGCCACATATCTATTTTTTCACAATTAAGTGGGCTGCAACTCGCAACGTATTAATAGTAATTCGTAAATATACCACAAATTATCCATACTGTAAGTGATGTCAAAATAAAACATATCTTTTTAAATTTGTTTCATATGTATAAAAATACATATAGATTTTTGCAGTTTTACAGCTATATACAAAAGCGCTAAATAGAGGGGGGGGGGGCATCAATCGAAAAATACATACATACACTGACATAAGAACTCTGAAAAAATGTATCAAAATATTTATTTGTTTTCGTAAGGTTTTAAAATCAATACCAAATGTTTGATAAAGAATCTGGTGACTACGATTGTATTCGGCCACACTTAAAAGCTGAATGGGCTGCAAGTAGAGTATGGGTGCCGTACATTCTCGGTTACAATTTATGGTTAAAATAGTTCTATAAATATCTTTACAATAATTTGTCAGATTTTGGATACCACTGGGGCTAAATCTGTAAACACCGAAATACATAAATAGTCATTTATTTTACGAACATTATCATGAAAGTGCAGGCCTCGTAATTTACGGCCGCAATGGTAATATTATCAACACTATAATAATGTATTAATGCGTCATTTCGCTCTCCGAGGTCTCCGGACGGCGATTTGAAACTGGGAGCCGCGGTCAGGCGATAATGCAGGTCCGGAGCGTGGCAATACATCCACGCCGTTTGTTATTCATTAGCCGGTCTGTGCGGCAGTAAATCATGGCGCGGCCTGGCGACTGTGCGCGGCCGCTCGATGGCAAACCCTGTGGACCGCGACCCCCTAACTTGAGGATAGATGATTGTAGGTGGTAGGTATACAATCCACTGTACAATATATTTCCGACTATCAACTTATCTTATTACTACCAATTGAGATTAAAGAAAATTATGTAATATAACATAAGGAATTTAGTAAATAGTTTTGTAACTAAATAACTCAGTGCCTGTTTCGCTTATTAAGATTTTTTTATTAAAAGAAAAAATGGGCTTTACGGTTGAAAGAGTGAGCAAATATTTACGGAATTTAATTTCAATTCAACTTATCAAAATATCATTTCGCTAAAGAAGAATCAATTCATTGTTTATATTTTTCTGTAATTAAAAAATATATTTTTTAATTTCTTAACCACGAATCCACGTGTGAAACGTCATAATTTTAACTTTAAATGAATGAATATAATAAGCAATCCTCTTGATCTAAGCCGGGCGTGGGCAACCTTTCCTAGGTCTGGGGGCAAATTATGATTCTGTCTCAGAGTCGAGGGCCGGACCAAATTGTTAAGCTCAATAAAGTAAAATTTAATTAAATAAAACACGTTGCTACTAGGGTATCCAATCCCAGGAACCGGGATCCCGTCCAATTTTCTGATCCCGAAATGCCGGATTCTGACATGGTCGCGGTCCCGGGATTTCGGGTTTGAGAAATTATGAGCAAATCCAAAAAAATATAGTATTTTTGAATTGGAAGAGCTAAAAAAAAAAGTTTCGGAGATAATCTGGGGAAAAACAATAGCGAATTGAGGATTTCAAATTCTACGGAGAGCTATAAAAAAAAACGGATCACCAAAACTTTCAAATTATACACGATTTCACATCGAGTGCCCAATCCCGGGATCCCGGGATATTCTTAATTCCTCTTCAAATTCAACGCGGAGTATATTAAACTCTTCCGCCACGGTGGATTCTCAGTATACGGATACACAGGATACTTAATACCACTTAATCTAAATGGCTAAACAAGTCAAATTGTCTTATTTCTTTCTATATTTTTTTTAGCAAAACAGTGCATAGTGCAAAAGATATGTCCCGTGCAGCGCTATATAGGGCCAAGAATATGAGTGAGATGATTTTGAGTGACATTACAAAAAAATGTTATTAAGTTAATCCTGTAATATATTTCAAATATTTGGCGCATTTCCACAACCTGTAATGGTAATATTTTTTTTTAATTGAAAAAATGAGGATTGTAGTGAAGCTTACTGAAACGTTACAAACATTACGGTAAGTTTGATTCCAATAGTATTATTTATTTTAAAAAAACTACTAACTTAATTTCACCCGCTGAGGTCCAGTTGGCTAGAGCTTGGTCTACCGATCAGGTGGGTCTGGGTTCGATTCCCGGTATTGTCAATGTCGTCAAATTGGATTTTATCAATTTTGATTTGAGATCTAAGACATGAGTGTTTGTGAAGTTAATTCTCTTTGAGTTAATCTCATGTGACGCATGTGTATGATCTTTCAACTTCAAAATATTTGACGCACTGGCGTAAGTAAGCTGTAATGTCAAATATATTTTTTTAATTAAAATTAAAAATAAACAACGACTTTTAACTTGTTATTCCACTGCTTGTGTTGGTAGTTCAGACACGTATGTTGCCTTATTAAGAATGAGTCTAAAAAACGTGAATTTTTGCTTTGACTAGTATCATATTCGGTGAAGTAACTATTTTTCAGTTTGCTGTTTTAATTTAATATTTAAAAATGAATCCATCAAAAATAATTGACGTACTACTGTATTATCATGAACATATTATATAATATCATATGCTCCAGCTTTCTACGACACTTAGAGGTTAAACATGAGAAGTATTTTGTTTTTAATTTGTCTAGTCTATATTTTTAATTCTGTCATTTTATAAAAATAAATATTTATTTATAACTAGACACTAACAAACTGTTGACATACTAATAGTTTGTTAATTTAAATACTTTATCCCGAAAGCGTATTCAATCAAGTCATAAATTATGCTGAGATATTATTTTCCAGGCGACATCAAAGGGAATGTACTCGTTAAATTTAAGAGCAATGCATTTTAGTGTGTCATGGATTGCTGTTAAAACGTTGTATCACCGGCCCGCTATTAAACTTACCTTACTTTGAGAAAATATAAATAATAAAACAACGAAAGTGAATAAATATGTTAGCAAAAGCTGCAATAAATTTTAAATGATTCGGTTTGGACCGTCGTAAAAAGCTGCGTCAAATCAGACGAGACAATTTTCTACATAAATTAGTTTCCGTTGCTGTAAAGTGATTTATTCTGGAAACAAAATCAACTCAAATAGAAAGTGGGGATAATTTGAAAACTGTAGGGCGACGAGTATTAAAAATGAATCATTTTAATAACTTACTGGTGGTTTTGAATCTATTCTGCTTTATATTAACCATCCTCCATATATGACGGAAAATATCGAATCTTTATGGAACATATCCAGCGGTGGGCTGCCTATACAGTATACATAAAAGAGACTCGCTTAATGTCAGAACTATTCGCTGATTTCACTCTTAAGATCACTCTTATACAATTATGAAAACAATCGAGTGCTATAGAAAATACTTATACGCAATGTACTGTAAAATATTATATTAAATAGCTGATAAATTCGAACCACTTTACAATTGCTAAAAAATAGTAAAAAGCTCCAAGATGAACGCAAGAAATATGTACTTAACCAGGGGCGGGGAACCTTTTATTATCTAAAGGCCACATTCATTTTTCTGATTCGACAGAAGGCCGCAGTAAACATTGACTAGGGAATCTTTGACCGGAGACAGGAATTTACGAATTTACATAAGTTTAATAGAATTACAGAATTTAGGAAAAAAATATTTTAGGGAGCCACAGCGCAGTTCGTGAGGGCAACGGTTAAATCTTGGAAAAGCTACAGAAAAAAACTTCTTGTGTCTTTTCATTTTAGGAAATCCGCCACGGGGTCAAAAAGGTTGAGCAACAATGTTTTAGAGCCTAGAATGTCGTCGTGGCCAGGCAGCAAAGTTTTATGGTCTTTATTCAGATACCTGGTCAAGAGTTTAAAATTTGAAATGAACACTTTCATGCATCGATTATTTGCATTAAAATACGTGAATTCATGTGTTGTTCAGATCCTGAAAATAAGGCGGTGATAGGCGTTAATTTATTATGAAATTTCATCCTCCCAACTGAAAAGTCCGCAAGCAGTAAAAGAAATTTCTTTCTTGTGATATTAATTTCTCAAATGTCAAATATGAAGAACATACATTAGGACCAATTTCTTCGGTGTAGCCTTACTCGGAAACAAGTCTTGGAATGCTTTTCAAAAAAAAAACACCTACACAATTACACACAGTCTGAAAAAAGTTATCAATTTTACATAAATATTAAAATCAACTTCCATAAAGTAAAACCGAAATCAAAAAAAATATGTAGATAAAGAAAAAACAAGAAAATTTCAGTTTATTGCGGATTTTAAGATCTGTCAATTCTTGATGGAAATGTAGTTTACACATTAATTATACCTATATTATATTCTGTGTGTGCTATTATATTGTACAAAAATATTCATAATAATTATGAATGTGTCCACTGTCAATAAACGGTTGAAAGGCATTTAAACAAAAAATAGAAACACACTTTTATCTAATATCATAAATACTTTCCATTTAAAGTAATATATGTTTATTAATTCAGGGCTGTTAAAGATGTTGCATAAAATTGACACCATTTGTCACCCGCTGTGGTCTAGTTGCCGAGAGTTTGCTCTACCGATAAGGTGGGTCTGGGTTTAAGGTTTTCAATTTTAATTTGAGATCTAAGACATGGGTGTTTGTGACGTCAATTATCCTTCTGTTAATCTCATGTGACTTAAATTTTCATGGAGTATATCTCGCATCATCTTTCAACTTCAAAATATTTGACGCATTAGCAAAAGCTTTAATGTATTTTTTTTTTAAATATGGAGGGAATGTATAAATAAAGATATAAAATATGAATTAGTGACACTAAATTGAATACATTTAAAATATGTCATATCTTTTACAAATGTTCATATAATTGAGTAAAATTAATAATAATTATAACTAAGGTCACAATTATAAACGTTTGTATAATTTATCCGTCGTAAGCAGCCTAAGATTTGTTTTCCTGTGTAGATATCATAATCAAAGAGCTTTTCATTAGGTGATAGCGCCGAGGCGCCAAAGACGACGCCTTTTCTAAAACGACGCCTTCTATTATATGTAGCAATACTCGTAACATATTTGGTCATTACTCTGTACATGCATCCTAGAGAACCGGGTTCAAATCTCCGTCGTCTCGCCAAGGTTCATACTACAACGCCACGTCTCGTAAATTTAAGCTATGTGAATTTCAGAATGTTGAAAGTTAAAATTTGTAATATTTTTTATGTTTATTGTCGCCATATGTAAAACATTTCAAGAAAGAAGTTTTAGTATTATTTGGTTTTCTGTAGTGACTCAACATAGTTGCTTTTTTCAAAAACATCCCATTGGAGATATTTTAATATACCATAGTAGTCTAAATTTAAGATATTAATAAATATTTATCGTGTATTATAAATATTTGAAGAAAAAAATGAAAACATGAAAAGATCCCGGGATTGAAAGATTGCGAATCCCGAAATCTCGGGATCACAAAAATGGTCCGGGATTGGATGCTCTGGTCACTGTTAGCTATTATCTGAATTTTTAGTGTTTTAAAATTACAGTGTATCTATTGCTTTTGATAAAACATTATATATTGCCTTTAATGGTATTCACAGCTCAAGAGATGTGTTTGTTGATTGTACTATTGTAAAATTTATGTAACGATATGTTATGCTCAAAAAATATCACTGAGAGTGTTGATAAAATTACGCCACTGTTATATGTACGTGAAAAAAAACATTGTGATTTTGAGATACATACAAACAAACAGTAAAGAAAACAGATTATGACGTTATTCACTAAACATATGCATATGTTGAGGCAGGTTACAAAGATGATCTTTCTGTACAAACTAGACATTTATTTATTAGTGCGTTTATTTGGCGGTACAAGGGACGTGGGGCTGATGGAAGCGAGTTAAAAGAATATGACCTGTTTCGCAGAGATAAGAGTCGTCTGTTAGTTATTGCCGTGCAGTAAAAAACTAAGGTATTTATTTCAGAGAAGTGTCCTGTACAATCATTATATGGTTTCACAAACAAATGCTACAAATTACATATAATAGATTTTAAGTAATACTTTAATATTGTTTCTGTCATCAGATTTTTTCATGCATTGGTTTTGAAGTATTTTAAAGAATTTTTAATCTACTGGCTACACCCAAATGGAAAGATTTGATATCTATGACATGAATAATCGTATTTTTGCGATAAATAACTTGTGGTGTTTTTTTCAAGTATTCCAAACACATTTTAACCAACTCGGTCATAATTTTAATTCATTATATACTTTTATCTAATGTTTTATTTGAAAAATACAGGTATTTTGGGTTTTAAAAACCAGCATTGAAAAAACTAATGTAGTGATATATATATACCGTAGTCCGATCCCCGAGTATTTAAACTTTCATAAATATATTAATTAGATTAGGATACATCTATCTTAATTTTAGATTGGTGTCATGACTTTTTAAACAAGCAACTCTGGTAGAAAAAAAATCTTCTGAGATAGGTTCTATAAAAATTACATAATCACATAGACGCTGAATTATTGTACATTAAATAACCATTATTTTTTGTTCTACGTCTGAGTTTTCATATTAATAGTACACAGGAGGTAAGGCCCTAGAACAGTTATACTGGATTCAGCATATTTCACGAAAATACCCTTATTATATCACCAAATCTTTATCAATTCATCACATACTTGAAACAGTTTGAGAAGACCTCTCAATAAATACCAATCAAATAAATATGTCTAAAGAATCACTTCAATAATTTCAACTGTTCTATTCAACAACAAGAATGAACCGAATTTATCAATTAACAACATTATTTATAAAATTAATAAAAACACAATAATCCTTTATACTTCATTCCACATTATTTAATATGTCAGGACCGGTTTCGCTCATTTCGAGCATTGTCAACTGATAAGAAATATAATTTAACAATGCTATTTATACAAAATTGAAAAGTTATACACAACAATTGGCATTGAAAAGAAATTGCCAATTACATTAAAGTGATTCTAAAATACCACAAAATTAAAATGTTCAACACATCTAACATATAATTAAAAAGTCATCCCAGATTAATAAATTCAGAATGCGATTGAAAGTAATTACAAACATAATTAAAATTTGGGAAATTTTTGACAAAGTGATAAAATGCTACATTAATAAAGTGAATATGTGAAAGATGTGGTGATTACAAGGTGGAAAAAATATGGATAAAAGGTTTTTTAAATAATGATACAATTGACAATTAACGAAAATAACTAAAATGTTTAAGATCTCATGAAAATGAATACTACTTAAATGCAATCATTAATGAACAAATTTACATCATAAAAACATTATAAAAAATCACAGCATATTTTATATTTTGTTGTCAAGTTATTAGTCCCACTTCATTTCGAATAAATATGTAACCCTGTATCGCTTTAAAAAATCACTTGTCATTATTGCTAACGATTAGGGTATCCAATTCCGGAGCCTTTTTCCACTCTCGGGATTTCGGGATTGATTAATTTTCAATCCCGGGATTGGGATTAGCTCACCGAAGAATTTTAAATCCTCAATTCGCTATGCTTTTTCCGCGGATTATCTCCAAACCTCGTTTTTTTTTTAGGCCACCGAGGAATTCGAAGTCCTTAATTTGCCAATTTCTTATCAATTTTTGGGATTTGCTCAAAATTTCTCAATCACGAAATCCCGGGATCGCGGCCATGTCAATCCCGGGATTTCGGGATCAGAAAATTGAACGGGATCCCGGATCTCGGGATTGGGTGCCCTACTTACGATTAATGAAATAGGTCCTGATAAAATAGTTAAAACAAAAATCTCCTGAGGCATAGTTTTGAAAAAAGCGAAATTTTAAAATAATAATTACAAACTAAATTGTATAACTCTTCTAGCACAAATGCTTTATTATTTTTTTACCATACTTTAAAGGTTCGGTTGGAGTCTCATGCAATAGATAAATAATAAATAAATACTAAAGTATTAACATCGTTAAAAGCGTAAAACTATCACTGAGTCGTGATGTGTTTACTTATACCTCGCACACATTGACAAAACAAAAAAAAACCCACTGTTTTTTGTGTCAAAGGGAAGCCTAAGCTCTCGTGTTATGTATTTCATTACAGAAGTTGTAAACCATTTTCAATATTTTTACTATTTATAAGCATTAACTTTAACCTACATTTATTATGCACTTGTGAATAAGTAATACACTCAACTTGTTTTTAAACGGTAGACATGTCTCATAAAAAACTGTGTACAAAAAAAACCTTGTCAAAAAAGTGATAGAATTCAAAGGTTGCTTCCATGAGTTGATATTTGAAAAAAATACAATATTGTGGTAGCATAAAAAGGATTATGATGAAGATCAAATATGTAAACAATACAATTAATATAAACATTATGTTTTTTTTTAGAAAAATAATACAATTCATCGTTAATTGATTGACATAAATCACTTTCATATATATAATATGTTAGGATCTAATGAAGCCGTTTGCTTTTTATTACTGTATTGTGTGGTAGAATTTATTGTTATTGAGAAACCTGTTACCCGCTTTTGGGAATCATGCAAAAAGTCGGGAGTCGTCGAGCCCGGTTTTTTTCCGTGATCGGAGTGCAAGTTTGAAAAATCAATATTGGTTGTTCTTTATTTTCATCCATGTCCGCAGCCAGTGTGGAGCATATGGTCTCCTGATAGAGGTATCTCAACAGTAATTTTTCATCGAGAACTGTCGTTCAACCACTCTTTAGTAGTAAGGATAGAAGGATAAGACTAGGACAGGATTAGTGGTTAACTTATTACTCTCACTACGCCCAGTTATTAAAGGATCGTAAAGGTGGGTAACTTTTAAACATTACAAACACCTATGTCTTCAAACAGAAATCAATAAATTTTACTGTTCGTACTGGGACTCGATCCCATGAGATTGGACACAGAAGCCAACAACGCTAACCGATGCCATATATGATCTGACAAATTATTAGATGTTTATTCTTCATATTGATTTATGAAAAGACGCTTATGCAAAATAATTATTCTGGTTGCTAGAATGATCTGATGGCAGACATATATGAACCCTTGAGAGTTAAAATGAGCCAAATAGTAAAATGCTAAAAAAAACTTTGACTTTAAGTACAATCACGTCCTTACTTTAAGTTTTAGTTTATTGAATATTTTTATTTTACGGAGATAACACTATTGCAATGTGTATGTATTAACTGAGGTTACTCCACTTTTACGAGACTATAAGACGTGCATAACATTACAACGCATCTTATTTTTTTCTAAAATGCCATTTTGCTTACTTCACCTCTAATCGGCCCAATGTAAGTTGAACGGAAATGATTAAAAAACTACTCATAAATACTAAAATAAAAATATGTAATCGCTTATTTCAGGTCTGTGGAGTCGCGGTATTTTGGTCAGAGTAATAAAAATTGTGAGGCTCAAATTTTTTTGAAAAATATTCTAATGATGTGTATTCAAACAAAATAGTCCAAAGTGTTGACATTGCATGCTTGGCTGACTAAAGATTATATGATGGTATACATATATATAAGTTAAAATGAAATTATTTAATAAAAATCCTCGGAGTAGGAGTCATAGTCGAACACGACTCCACAGCCTTGGTAAGAATTAATAATTAATGTATATTTATTTAAACTGTATTCATTCTTTTAAGTAGACCATATTATTTTTAAATCTTGTTAAAAGAGAGTTAATTGTTATTAAAAATTAAATGGAATGGTTGGCGATCTTTTGCAATAAACACCCCGACGCGCGTGGTGCCATCCACTGCCTCCCCACATTTGGTCCACCGATACCATAAAACCTGTTATTATCTTTTTTATTATCTGTGAGAGAAATAACATTATGCCTGGCAACCGTTTCGGAGAAGATTTTAGAACTTATAATAATATGTTGTTTTGTATTATTGTATTATATCACACATCTGTACGAACATTTTGTACGTAATTCAAAATAGCTATTTTGACATTTTTTTATCGTTTAACAACTCAATCTATATATTAATAGCCGATAAAATAATCACAATTCACAATCGACAAATCACAACCCACAAATGTGTGCGTACTGAAATTTAAAAATTTACGGTATCTGTTCTGCTACTACTGCAAAAATTCGATAATTTACGAAATTTCTGCTACTACGAAAAATGGTTGTTAGCAAACTTAAACATTATTCCAAAAATTAAATAGTTTACGAAATTTCGGCTACTACGTAAAATGGTTGTTAGCAAACTTAAACATTATTTCAAATATTAAATATTTTACGAAATTTCCACTCCTACGAAAAATGGTTGTTAGCAAACTTGAACATTATTCTAAATATTAAATAATTTACGAAATTTCTGCTCGTACAAAAAATGGTTGTTAGCAAACTTAAACATTATTCCAAAAATTAAATAATTTACGAAATTTCTGCTAACTATAAAAATAAAATAAAATAAAATAAAATAACATAAAATTAAATTAAATTAAATACTTTGCAACAAAAATCTCACGTTGCTGGGCAACGGGCTTACAGCTAGTATAGATTATTACTATTAAATTTCGAATTTTAAATCAGTTTTTTTTTCCATGTTAATTTTAATACTGTATAATCTATACTTTTTCGATTCGGCGATAACTTTATAGTAATTATAACCCAACAAGTGAAATAAAAAAGGCTCATGTTTTTCTTGTAAGAATTTATATGACATTGGTCAGAATTTATATTAAATGGTCATAATATATCTGTCAGAATAAATAGTCATAATTTAAATGAAATTAAAAAATACCTTACCTAACCTTGCCAAAATGGTTATAATATTTTCTGACCGAATAATATTTTTATTCTGACCAAAAATTGATTTAAATTTTGACCATTTAATTTGTTCCCAATTACAAAGTTATTTAATTTAATTTTATATTGAAAATAAACTACTAAAAATTTGATTGAATTTGCAGTTACTTGGTAGAACTCGGTAAAAAAATAGCAAAGTATTAAGTAGAACATTTTTTTTGATATGTATAAACAATCAACTAATTTTTAAAAATATACATTTAACTAAATATGTTGTTATTTTTTGCCTTATAACAATGGAGTTCTACCAAGTAACTGCCAATTCAATAAACTTTCTAGTAGTTTATTTTCAATATAAAATTAAATTTGATAACTTCTTTATTATACATTTATACTTGTTGTGTTAGAAAGTGTGACACGTGTTTCGCCTAATTGAGAATCATCATCTGAAATAAAATCAAAAAGCTTAAGAATAAATTAAAAATTGATTCATGATCGAAAAATATAAAACTGATTTGAGAATATTACTTTTTCTTAATTTAAAAAGGGGCTTGTCGGCCTTAATCAGATTTTACAAGGCACTTGCACCCTACTGCCCACCGATGTATTAATAACAGTTTCTGTTATGACAAGGGTTGATTAATTATTTTCCGATTAATAAAAGGTTTCTCCCCACTTACTTATTTTATGATTGAGTAGAATAATAAAATTATCTTAAAGCCTAATTATTGATCATAAAAAGATTTAGTAAATCGTGATTAATCAATATATTATATGATTAAATCAATGGTATTTATTTATGACCAAAGCAATTATTCCAAGGATAAATCAACACGAGAATAAAATACCTCAATATCTTTCAGAATAAAATAATCCTACTTATCAATTAATTATTCCAAGCCTCTTTCATCTTGAATTCTTTGCACGAACGTGTAAGGATATGAAAAAAATCCATACCATTTCATCAAGCTACTCCCGCAATAAAATTACGTGAAAAGAGCCTCTTTACCTATTGACTGAAATATATGACACACAATTTCGGATTGTAAAAATTCGTAAATAAGAATTTTTTCAATTTGGATAAAAAATAATATAAAAGTTCAAATAACTATACGTGACATTTCGTATCTTATTTAATTTTTCATATCAACTGTGGAAAGGAAAAAGGACGTAACTTACACAAAGCAAATTTGACAGGAGGCGCAAAAAACGTGTTTTGATGATTTTGGGCCATATTCAAATTATTAATTATAAACAACCTTGAAGTGCACGAAGACCTCTAAACTGGTGTTTAATTGACATAATATAATATTAATTAAAGAAATTTTCTAGGAAAAACCTTCTTTTCAAAGAGAAAAGGTCATCTTTTTCAATCTTAAAGGCTAAATTTGGATACTAATTCGGCATTTGCAGCTTGCATTCTTTTGATAGAACGTGTATCAAGTTTGATACATTGTTTGTTTGACACAAAAAACTGTGGGTTGCGTCCTTTTTTCTTCCCACAGTCGATATTTTTTTGGAGTATTGGTTATTTATAAGATTTTTTTAAAATGATAAACTTTGAAACTATCGTTTTCAAAAACAGAAAAGATGGTATACATATAATGGTCTAGGTAAAAATTGAAAAAAGGGTAATTTTTATACTACAATTTACCGAAAATGGCATTATTTTCAAAATGAAATTCAAATCTTTATTTATTTTTAAAAGTCAGCTATGTAATAGCGAAATTGTTAGATATTTTGATTGTTTAAAATCATCTCAAGAAATTTTTAATCTGACGTCGGGTCGGGACCAACGTGCGAGGAGGCTGCGTGAAAGCTGCGCGAATCGATCAAATATTAATTGAACAACTGTCATGCAGTACGCGCCAACCCGGAATGAGTGCGTGGGGGCTTCGCAACTTCTGCGCGGCCGCGCACTTGCGCAGCTTAGGGGTAACGTTAGTCGGGACTAATTAATATCCAGACTCATCTGATAGCTAGGTTATATTCTTACTAATAAGCTATAGAATGCAACGTAAAAAAGCCGTATTGGTCACTATACATATACGTACATGAATACAGGAAGTAAAAAAGCACAAAAATTAACAAATTTAGTATGCAAAAATGTTTTATGCAACATATATATTTTATTTCCTGTATATTAGAAGCGTTTCACGTGATTGATATTTACAGAACAGGTTAAATCCTTAAAAATTATATTTAACTATTAGAAAAAAGTTAGGAATGTTCCTACATATTTAACTAAACAAGAATTACAAAATATATATTTATTTTGTAACCATGTCCGATCCTAATGAAGAACTTGGCTATCATTATACCTTGATCATCATACCTTTATCTGAAGGTATCTGAACAGAAGTTTTTCAACATGAATCGAAAGTTATTGAGTTGCCTTACCTCTCTTTTTAGAAAAAGAAGGGGTAAATCTTAGACAGGACTAGTGGTTTACTAATCACTCTCGCTACGCCTCGTTACTTTACAAAGGAGTTTTTCATTAAATACTTTTGAAAGATCAAATTTGAATTGTTTGAATTTTGTACTTTTCCATGAGTTTTGTCGCTAACGACCCGGGTTTTGCCTTTCGGCACGGATGTACTCGAACTGACGTCAGTTCGAGTACATCCGTGAACTTGGAATGCCTGAAGATGCCGAAAGGCGAAACCCGGGTCGTTAGCGACAAAAATCACGGAAAAGTACAAAATTCAAACAATTCAAATTCGATATTGAAGTTCCATCAAGCACCCTCAGTCGAAATTCTTAATTAACCTTTGAAAGATATTTTGGAAATAGTCATAACAAAAGGTTATTTTCTTTAGTTTACGATTCTCGTAAAATTAAATAATTTAGTATCGAGTTATACCAAGTAAATCAAACTATAACGTGACATCGATGTATCCTATGCACTTTATTATGTGTTACTTTTCGAGATGGATGTGTTTGTGGCGAAAGTCTCTGTAAAAGTTCGCAAATGTATGGTATTTGATTCAATTCGCCCGATTGAAATAGAACCGGTAACGTGTGTGCAAAGTTTCAATAAGCCGGGAAAGAAATTTATGGATCGAAAATAAGAAGATGGAAAGAAAGTGACACCGAGAAAGTTTGATCGGATTAGCAGGGTGTCAATATATTGAGAGTATCCACTTTCTACACGGTGACCGCAATGAATACATACTTAATGTTTCATTTAACTATATTCTGCTGATTGGAGTTATCGTATGATGACGTTTTGTGCTTTTATTATACAATTCAGTGTACAATTCTCTGTATTAATTGATTTGGCATTTACTTGGTAGAACTCCATTTATAACAGATTAAAAATAACAAAGTATTTTAGTTCTACAGTTTTTAATAATTTTATTCGTTGATAGCTATTTCGGCTTGCGCCATCGTCAGAACTATGTTTAAACTAATATTTTGCTCAGCTATATATACTGCTTATATATATTGCTTATTGTTGTTCGAAACAATAAAGCCATAGTTAATAAATTTTATGTAATGTCATTAATAATAAATATCATTTTAATTTTATCCTAATTAATGTTTTAAGAAATAAACCCAGATTGTTAATCGTTCTTTGATAAGTGTAATATTGTAATTATAATTAGGATGTTAGAGCGAATAACTTGATGCATTGTGTATCTCTTCAGAGCCAGTATATATAGCTGAGCAAAATATTAGTTTAAACATAGTTCTGACGATGGCGCAAGCCGAAATAGCTATCAACGAATAAAATTATTAAAAACTGTAGAACTAAAATACTTTGTTATTTTTAATCTGTTACAATTCTCTGCCTAAACGAGCTAATTTCAATATTATATTACAGAATCTTTAACTGTTTGAATACCGCGCAAAAAAATCATTAATATGTCCCAGAGATACTGCGTGTTTTTGAGAAAAATAATTTTGCCTAATATACAGTCGAATTCGATATTTTAAAAACTTATATTGGTTCAGTATAGATAGCACTACACATATTCATCAAAATATTGCTCATATTCTATTAGAATACCAAGTATTTGATTTTTTAAATGTCTTGGAAATCCGTGTTCGCTTGCATATGTTTCAGACACATGTGTTCGCTTGGTATTCAAGTGGTTAACTTTGCATAATATCGTTACATTACTGGCAGTTTTTTGGTAAGTAGTAGATTGATAGTTCTGAGTTAACAGCAAGTGATTTTTTCAGCTTATAGGATAATCGTCTCTAGCATCGACATATTATGTTACATACATAATTATAATATTAAAATATAGATACCGATCTGACACAAATAAAACTTATTTTTTTAATATCAAATTTATGAAGCCTTGAGTACCTCTTCTTCATCGCTAATGTTTTGGTAGTTTGTATTCTCTTACCATCGTTGCCGACGGAAGGGCGTGATCGCTACATAGGTGAGACATCGTTAGTGAAGCCAGTTCACGGGGACTCCATATGTATTCATTTGCAATTCACATTATATATACCTCCCCACATACCATATCCATACTCTTATATAATTTGATAATTGTACTTTTATAATAATTGTTTGATAATTTTTGCTATTTTGAATCAGCATTAATTCTTTAAAAAAATGCTTCTTTTGACAAACTTGTATAATTAATTCACCAACTAAGATATTCATGACAAAGATTTTTTATCAAACGAGTCTCTTTGTATACTTTACTGATTTGTGTCAGTTGTTTTAGTTATCAACTTCTGCCATAAATATGATGATATGTTATATTTATTGATATAAGTTGTCTCATGTCAAATTTAGACTATAATAAGGAAGGCACATTTTTTCTTCACAAGCCCATGTTATAGATAATCCACTATTCATAAAATTTCAAAGCGAATGACTAGCTATCAAGTCTTGCACGCGTATGAACAACTTTTAAGATGAGTCGAATCCCATTTTTCATGCCATGGTCATGAACAAAATCATAGTGGTAATTTATCGAGAACATCAAAGACTGAAAAAACTTTTTTTAAAACCAGTTTGCTCATGTCGAGGATTTACAAGCAATAAAAATAGAAGATAACAATTATGTTATTATTTGCTTGAATTATGATTTAATATAAATAATGCCGTAAGATTTCGAAAAGAATTTACTAATTTTAACAAAAAAATAACACATTGAAATTTTTTAAACGTTTTTACTAACTGAGCATCATTAAAGTGGTATATTTATAATTGTGCACGTATTCGGAATTGTTTGAATAAAGCTCTATTTAAAAAAGTAGAAATGTTCTGATGATTTATATGTAGAATAAAAAAAATATATCATTATATAGAAAAACTTCTAACGGAGGTTGTGATCTTGAAGAATGCCGCACAGGAAGAGAAATAAAAGGTTATGACTGTACAGGCGGAAGTCATGAAACTTTATTTTGGAAGACACTGTGTTTCATTTTCACTCAAAGAAAATATCCAAAATCCGTAGTGAGTGAATGGAACGAAAGAAACTCGATATTACAAAAGCACACACACATCAGGAAATAAATTATTCTTTATAAGAGAGTACGTAAATAAGTTGTGCATATGTTTGCGAACAAAAGTTGGAAAGCGCTCAACAAGAAGCGATTACCGAAAAGTTTGTATCCACTCCTCTGTTGTGCATATTATGATAGAAGTGTTTCATACGTTTTGGAAACGTATGATGAAAAAGTTCGGCGATTCTTATCGTTCAATTTTGTAAGCTTGCGCAAATTTCAAAGATGAGATCCTTATCTTTTAAGTTTATTCGTGCTTCTGTTTGAACGCTGTAAAAGTTTTGTTTTGTTATAATACATATTGAAAAACACTTCTGAAACTTTTCGTTCCCTGCTATTCTATTGCTTGTTACATACTTAGACTCAAAGAATATTAAAAGTTAGCATCTTGGTCAATAAAGCATCGCTCACTATAAATAAAGAGCTTTTATAATATTTTTTTAAATGTTACCTTCTTCATTTTGAGTGGTTTCTTATCCCAAAGTTTGTATTATTACATAATCATGTTTATGTAAATAACAAGATCTTAGTCATGTTTATAAAAGAGTATAATTTATACTAACACAATTAAATAATAGCCTAGTTAGTGTTGACATCAACGTTTCTTCCAAGCTGCAAGCGCGCGCGGCCGCGCAGCAGTTTGAAAGCCCTCAGGTTGGCGCACACTCAATGATAGTTATTAAATTGATATTTGATTTGCCCCCCCCTGCATTTGAAATTTCCGCGCAGCTAACCTGAAACATTGGTTGACATATATAAGGAGCAAACATTCAAAAAGTGTTTTGTCACAAATTTTGAAAAATGGCGTTTTATACCAATTCTGATAGCCCATAATAAAACCTATGAATGGAAATCAAAATAAGTGTTCAAAAAGGTTTTTTTTCATATTAAAATGAAATCATAAAGTTGACACATTCATACAAATCGTCACTTTTGCAACACTTAAATCATCATTTTCCAAGCTTTGTATTAGTGTGACAAAACACTTTTTGAATGTTTGCTCATATGTATATATAGCATAATCTATTTGTTAACTAACAACATTGGGTTGATAGAATTAAACAAAGCAATATATGGTACAGTTGCAAGCCACATAAAAAAGTATACATTCATTATATTCCTACTAATAATTACCTACTGAAATGATAATAAGCTTACAAAGTGTGCTTTCAGCTACCTGGTTCATTTTATTTCGAGGGTAGGTAGCGAGTTAATATGTTGTATCCTTTTCGTAGGCTTTGGGTAGGAATAACACTGTACATTCTCATCAGTTGATGATGCTCGTTATGAGTGAAGCCAGTCCTGATATTATAATTAAAATTAGAATTAGTACAATTTATTTTTTAGATGCAATCTTTGTTCTATAAAACTTGGAAAGTATTTTAGGAAATAAAAAGTTTCGAATAAATCATCCTCATTAAGTTAAATTATTTTCAACACATCCAACTTCATTTTGAGATATAAAACAATCGTAGTTTAACACTCAAACGTCAGTTTGATAATCCCTAAGCCCTTTCTTGGGAGCGGGAGTAATTTCTACCTGAACCGATAAAAAACGCAGACTGATAAAGGGCCATTCGTCTATGAAGAAAACATGTTTTTTGTTGAGATGTGGATAGCTGCACTGGCCAGAAATGAAGGATCATTGTCGAGTGGTGCAGCTGATATGAAAGTGCATTCTGAAACAATATAATAACTTCAACAGTAGAGCCATGCTTTGGCAAATGGAAAGAAATAGAGTAAAAAGGAACTGACACACGTACTAAATGATATCTCGTGGGAAAACGCTTTTTTTAGGGGATTTCCTGTTATAAAACTGTGTTTCAAAGATTAACTTTTACGATCACATGTAAAACATATAAAAACACTTAGACAGAGTAAGAAAAATAGCATGTTCGTTACAATGCAAATAATAACAACAATAAATATATCAACATGTGTCTGCAATGTATGTTTATTTGTAGAATTTTGTTTTATTATAATAAAGTCAATGTAATTTATAATTATAATTTGCGTAACAAGGATTGTAAAACATTTCACATAGTTTATAAAGCATCGCTCAAAATATTTTTGACTCTCCGCTTTAACACGATGTTTCGTATATGTGTTAGGATTTATACAATAATACTACTATTACGTTATAGCAAAAATACAAAAAAAAATAATTCTAATAACATTTTGTTAAGAGGCGAATTTTTGATGTCATAATTTTTTTTTCCCGATAAAAAAATACTTAGAAAAAAACTGTATTTTAGCCCGTATGAGAACCCGAATATATCTAGTATATTAGAAAGTAATAATTAATCTGATGTTTATTTTTGAAAACATGTTTTTAGACATATTATGTTAAATTTATTTTTAGTCTTTGACAAAAGTTTTACCTCGTTTTTAAAACATAAAATGAAAGATATCAAATCAATCTAGTAAAAGTATGCTAAGAAAAAATAATACGCAGTAAAATTAAATATTATAATATATTACATTTCGCAAGTAACTTCTTGATTGCCAGTTAGCAAGTTTTAATCAACTACTCCACCCTGTAGCAATTCAACAATGTCTCGTCCATCCAACAATGCATCCAGATCTCGACGGTGACTCGACAACTTTAACACCGAGGTACGAAGACTCCTGTGAACCTAACAGAGAAGGGTCTTTCGGTCACACAGCCGACGCGACTTCAGCGACTATCTCGATCGAGAATGGCTCGTTGCTTGGAAATATATTATATCACAATTTGATTTATCAAGATAGGACAGGGCCTATGAAATCAGATCCGAATGATCATGAAGTGATGAGCTTTGATTTTTTGAGTATAACAAAGGCCGAAACAATTAACTCTGCCGATGACCGATGGCTTAGTTCCACAATGATACAAATAGGAATTGGTAGTTTTTAATTAAATATGGCCTATCAAAGTTTTAACGAATCTAAGCTGATTCGTAAAAAATGATAATTATTATGTGTCTCATCTTTTTTGTAAATCATTAAGTCATTTATCGAAATTCAATGAAAATATATTGCAGCGCTGACAGAAACATACAACGATATTTTGAGTTGATTTGTATTTATTTCTATCATGCAAATTTCTATCTGCATACCGAGAGAAAACTAGTATTGTATGTATACATTTGTACTTTTCTGGAGCTATCAAAGTATAGTATAGTAGATATATGGAAAAACTAAACTAAAATTACCCTTAATAAAATGGAGATTATTTCATGTGAAAATCAATTAATGTGAAACCTGAGCTTGTCGGCTTTCATAATATCGCAAAGAATTTTTTCGGTTTTTACCATTTCGCGAATTTTTTACCTTTACATACCATTTTTTCTGCGGTGCACTTGCAACAAGCTCACAGCTAGGGCATCCATCCCGGGATCCCGTTCGATTTTCTGATCCCGAAACTCTGGGATTGATACGGCTGCGATCCCGGGATTTGAGGATTTCAAATTCCTCGGTGAGAAAATCCCAATCCCGGGATTGGAAAAAGGCTTCGGGATTGGATACCTTACTCACAGCGTATCAGTGATTAGTGAAGAACCACAGGTCTAAAGTAATCCATGCAAAAGGATAAAAAACTACCAGGAAAACACAAGAATGAACAGATATTTGAATAGTTTCCCTCCTAACAAGCTTTGTGATATTATTTAACCAATATGCAGAAATCCCCTTGAAGTTTTAGGCTCGGCGGAAACAATAATATGCTGGCCAAAAGAGTAAGCGATATTTATTCGACGGGGTTGGACAAAATTTTCACGAAGCGATTGTTTGTTTTGTAAAACTTTACAGATATTTTTTGACCCAACCCACAACTGTCATTTGATAATATGAAAGGCGAGGTTCAGACCAGCTGCTGGCAAAACTATACATACATATACATCAGTTTATTATTTTTTTACAATAATATGATGTAATTATACAATAGAGAATTGAATCAGAAAAAAATTGCACGTTTTAACGACACAAAATAATAAATATTTTTTGATAAATGTATTAGAAAACCTAACGTCCATTTTTTTTATATATATTTAGGTATATTCATTGAAATGACTAAAATGTTTAGTCAAATTATAGCAAATATGACTTAAAAATGTGTTATTGTCCTTCTTCGGTGGTATTTTATCTAGTGATCAAAGATTAAAAAATGGAGTTATTTAGAAATAGAAACACTAGATACATTTTTGAAATTCCCACCAACAAGAATGTTATCCAACTCTTTTACTGGATGCTTAAAGTTGAGGTGTCCAATAACTGTGCTGCCAAACTTACTATAGTAATCACTAAGGCTTGTCGGTTTTCAGAAACCAGTTTTAAGCCCCGGTTTTTTGGCAAAATTTGCGACTTTCGAAAACCGTTCTTTTCAACTTCGTAACCGGTTTTTAATATATTTGTTATTATTCAAATAAAAACGTTAAAATTTTGACTTGATTTTGGCATGGTTTCAAGTGAAACGAGATAAAATACATATGTATGTACATAGTTTAATATTTAATATACAATACATACTACTATTATTAACAATCCAGGAATGCAGGTCGATTAGATCATCACTAAGTGATCGATCAGTGAACGCTTTGTGTTTTCTTAAATCATATTTTCTGAAGAATAACACGAAATAATGTCTTGTTGTGTATCATTACGTATATAAATAAACAAAATAAAAAGATTTTTTTTTCGCTATTTTAATTGAATTATCCATTTTTTGTAAAACTTCGAAAACCGGATAAAACCGGTTTTCCAACATTATTCACGTTTGAAAACCGGTTTTTTCAAAGTCGGTTTTTGTATAAGCTCTAGAAATCAGCCTCTGTACTATATCCAAGAGGTTCAGTTAGTCACTACAATGTAGTGACTACTTCTACAAACCTCAATAACATAAATATAGTTTTATATAATTTATCAAGTAATCTTTTTTTTTTTTTTTTAAACCATGTCCGCTCCCAATGTGGAGCATATGGACTCCTAATGGAGTTTATCTCAACAGAAGTGTTTCTACGAGAACTGCTTGTTACTCAGTTGCTCAACCTCTCTTTTTCCAAAGAGAGTAGGGATAGAAGAACAGGGCTAGGACAGGATTAGTGGTAAGCTAATCGCTCTCGATACGCCCCGTTCATAGGATAGGATGGGTGAGAGGGGGGAATTCAAGACATCACATACATCCATGCCTTTGAACAGAAATCATAAATCGATTGAAAAATCAATTTATAAAACTGTCCGTACCGGGATTTGAACCCGGGCCCTCTGTTGCGGTAGCCAACAACGTTGACCACTCGACCACATAGGCGACAATCTAGAAGTTATTTTCTAATATAAGAAAATGTGAATTTAAGAAGCCACATATTTACGTGATAATGTTATATAATAAATAATAAAAAGAAGCAGAGCCACTTTCATATGTATATCATAAAAATATGATTACGTATTATTACACGAAACACCCTCGACGGGGGTAACGGGGAGTGAACACGACCCCACCGCAGTAGGTACTTTGTGTATTGTTTACTTAAAGTTTCGTGTTGTACTTGGCGTTTGTGAGAATTTTCACCAGCTACCCGGAGCAAAAGTTAAATAACTTCATAAAGATTTCAGCAGGGGAAAGGTGGGCTAGTATATTGCTTGTGATTAATGCCGCGAGATGGCCCGGCTTCAACTTTTTCGACGTAAAAGTAATATACTCAACAATTCTGTTTTTAATCAAAGTTCGCGGACTTCCAGACTCATGCCGGAGGAGACCTGGATTAGAGTCGGGATACATTTTGCAGGAGCTAATTATTAATTATAAACGGTTGGGCTACAAACAGAGATGTGCAACAATTGTAACGAGTAGTTACTCAAGCACAACAATCACTAGCTTGCAAATAAAAACTAGCTTTCTCAGCAGCACTTCCATAACAAATACAGTCTTTCTCATAGCGTTGAGCAAAACATTTTTTTTGTGGAGCATATGGCCTTCTAACGGAGGTATCTCAACGGAAGTTTTTTCGACGAGAACTGTTTGTTACTCAGTCAATCAACCTCACATTGTTTCAAATTGAGTATTAGGGGAAGAAGGATAAGGCTAGAACAGAACTAGTGGTAAGCTAATTGCTATTGCTATACCCAGTTATTAAAGGATCAGAAGGATGGAAGGAGAGGAAATAATGTGAATTTACATCACAAACACCCAGTCTTGGATCACAACATTGAATTGAATAATTCTCAAATTCACTGTGATCTTACCGGGAATCAAACCCAGACCTGCGTGATCAAAAGAGCAAGCTCTTACCAACTGGGCTACAGCAGGCGATGAAGAAAAACATACAAAGCATACAAAACATATTTTCCAAATTCATAAAAATATTAACTTTATTTTTTATCCATGTTTCCAGTATGAGCTCCTAATGAAGGTATTTCAACAGATTTTTTATACGAAAACTGATTGTTACCTAGTTGCTCAACTTCTCTTTTTCGAAGAGAGTAGAGATTGCAAAAATAGGTTTGGAATATGACTAATTGTTAGCTAATCGCTCACACTACGCTTCGTTATTTTATTATTTGAAAGGTGTAAGCTAGTTTTAAGACATCACAAAAATCCATTTCTTCGAACAGAAATCGTGAAATCGATTGAAAAAAATGCTGTTTGCACTGGGATTCAATCCCGTGAGATCCGTCACAGAAGCTACGGACACGAAAAATTAATTATTGTCACTACAATATGAGTCATTTGGTGGAGACAAAAAATATTTTGATGAATAAAATTTTAAACTCTAAACTATATGAAAATATATTAATCAAGAATCAGTATCATAATTTCAATGCTTGCAATGGTTTTTTTTTATTTATTAGACCAGGATACTGCTTTTTTAAGCGCAGTGACCTCACCAGTTAAATAATAAAATATTAATTTTCATTTCCAATTAATTTTGACGATATGGAATATGTCGACTGTTTCATTATATTCATAAAAATATTTTATTTATATAATGTCACAGTGGTGACAAGAAAGAGTTTGTTTGATTGAAACATTCCATTTAATAGATTGGTAATTTATTTAAATTTTAAATTAAAAAAAAATATTTGACATTACAGCTTACGCCAATGCGTCAAATATTTGAAAGTTTTTAAGTTGAAAGATCATACAAGATATACTCGATGAGAATTTTTTTGTAAGTCACATGAGATTAACTCAAAGAGAATTGACGTCAAAAACACCCATGTCTTAGATCTCAATTGAATAATGAAAAAAATCCAAATTGATATTGACCTTACCGAGAATTGAACCCAGACCCACCTGATCGGTAGAGCAAGCTCTAACTAACTAGACCACAGCGGTGGATTTTATAAAATTTTATTTTATTTTAGACAATAAATAAATGAAGAATTTAAAATGAGTGAATGGTATAAATGTTATTTTTGTATATTATTTCATGAAACTTAACTGCCCCTGCATATACAAGGCGTGCATTGATCCAATGCCACATTGACCGGCCGCCACTGGTAATATATATATTGTTTTCATGTTATTTTTAAAACTTGCTTCTAGAATAGTTTATAGCAATATACAGTTTTGCAAAATTAAATTGCCGACACCTGCTCCAGTACCTTCTAGAGTGCAAAACAACAGTTAAAGCCACGTCTAAATTTGTAGAGATAATGACCCTTTACTGTACTAAAATGATCATAGAGAAGTGAATAAAGCTGCATCAGTCAGACTGCATTGACCTTTGCAGTCTACATGCAGTTGGATTCGCGAGCAAAATATCACGTACTCTTTCTTGTATGCAATCCTATAAAGTATTGTTTTTTTGCGGGCATGGCATTACTCGGTGTATAATTTGATTTGAGGGGTATTCAATTTGGATCTGGCGGCCTGGGGCTGCGTCACGACCGTGCCAGCCTTTAGACAGATAACTTTCGGCGTCCACTGTTCATTTGGCGAAACGTTGCGGTGAACATCAGAAAAATTTGTAGACTACAGTTGTCCAAGTTATGATTTCAGATGGATTTTTTTTATCCATGTCCGCTTCCAATGTGAAGCATATAGCCTCCTGATGGAGGTGTTTTAACAGAAGTTTTTTTACGAGAACTGTTTTTTACTAGTTTATTTCTACGATATTTTTTGCTACTTTTTGCAATGTAACTTTTTCATTAAATATTCTGTAACATAATTTAAAATAAAAACGATCAATTTTTGCGTACATTTCTTTCAGTCTTACTTATATTAATTTCAATTTTAAATAAAAGTATCCTCATTACTTATACTATAGTTGTTTAGAATTATTTTCATTTTGATTTTGTACACTTCCATAAAATTCTTGGTCAAACACGACCCGGGTTTCACCTCTCGGCATCTTCCGATGCTAATCAGTGCGCGAATGCACTCAAGCTGACAGGCAGCGGGAAGTTTGTATTGTCTATATACAAACACACAAGTACATTTGCTCGATACGTATTGTTAACCTAATTTATGATATGAATTATTGTAGTGAATTAAGTGGGTAGATTATAATATTGCGCATAACGAATTGCCAGACAATAAAATGTAAAAGTGAAGAATAAATATAATACGACATATTATTAGAATTAATTGATATAAATTATTTAAAGGGCTATAAAAATGAGGAATTTGGGAGATTTAACTGTTCATTTAAGATTGGACAACTGGAAAGCTGAGCCCTATTTATTTCCAATATTTCCTGGTAAAATAATTTATGTTCACATGTGTTCTTGTATCTAAAATGTGTAGCATAATAACATAAGAAAACGGTCTTTTAATATTGTTTATAACTAAAACCACATTTACTGCAACTCAGATAAACTGCATTTTGATATAAGTATAAGAAAATAATCGTTCTTGTAATAAGCCAAAAAAAACGAAGGGTATATAAAAATATAGCATTCGTTCAGGGTTTTTTTTTAGTACCAATTCTCTGTTTATAAAATATCATAATTAAGTTTATATTATGAGCAAAGTCTTGTCAGAGATCATTGCTAGTCGAGGCTATGCAATATTTTCCATATTTCTATAATCGATATCTTAGTAATTACAATTGTGTTACTAGGTTACTTCGATATACTAATTTCGATACAAGGTTTGTGTAAATTATGATATTATTTAAATTTGAGTCGTTCAAATTATGTACATTCATACAAATTTTGTCACTAACGACCCGGACTTCGCCTTTCGGCATCTTCAGGCGTTCAAGTGCTCGGATGAATACGGACGCTCATAAACTATTTTTCCAAGAAACTTTAGAAATAAATAGAGCACAATTGAACAGCCTTCCGACTGTTAATGAGCAGGTAAATATGCCCAATCCCCACTTTTATACCCTCATTAAACCTTTTTCAACAAACAAAAATGAATATAATTCTTAAACTATGTACTCATCATTCAAATATGTAGGCATTCCCATGGGTAAATCCTTTTTCGGCAGCAATGGCTTAACACTTACATTCATTTATTACATAAGCACGAAACATTCATTTACTAAGCGTCAGTTCAAGTTCATCCGTGCACTTGAACGCCCGAAGATGCCGAAAGGTGAATCCCGGGTCGTTGGTGACAAAATCTGTGTGAATGTACATAATTTGAACGACTCAAATTTAAATAATATCATAATTTACACAAACCTTGTATCGAAATTAGTATATCGAAGTAACCTAGTAACACAATTGTAATTACTAAGTTATCGATTATAGAAATATGGAAAATATTGCATGGCCTCGACTAGCAAGATCTCTGACAAGACTTTGCTCATAATATAAACTTAATTATGATATTTTATAAACAGAGAATTAGTACTAAAAAAACCCTGAACGAAAAAATACTATATTTTTATATACCCTTCGTTTTTTTGGCTTATTACAAGAACGATTATTTTCTTATTTAATATTTCTTACATATTTAAATTCACCAAGCACCTTCAGTCGAAATCTTAAATGATATTATTTAGTTTCTTTTACGGTTCATGATAAAAGATGATTTTTAAAGCTTTAATTTCAGCAATCGATTGGCATAACCGTCATCGGGGCATCTTAAAACCGATTTTGTTCACTTTATCTCACTGATACTTTAGGGTAACGATATGTATTTTGGCTTATTGGTTTGAATAGGCGTTTTTATTGCAAAATTGGCAACATTCGAAAGCCAGTTTTTTCAACTTGTTAGTCCGGCTTTTAATGTTAGAATATTATTTTATTTTATTCATTAAAAACCGTACATATTATTATTTGAAACTGACATGAAACATGTCGTTGACCAGTTATTTTTGAGACTACCGCCTTATTTTTCAGGGCCCTCAATTTCACAGATAGACTATTTTTTTAAATATCGTTTTGATTACAATAAAAACATAATTCAGATGAATGTCAAAACTAATTTAATATACAATTAGGAACATTACATATATTATATTATTTAAAAAAGTAGATTACATATTATGATAAGCAAAAAACCACAGGAGCACAAAATTTTGTCATTATTAAGAAAGGTAAAAATTATAATGAATTTTTATAGCAAGTGAAAATTAGAAATATTCTTTCACACAATGAAAATACTGATCGCCAATTGGTTCTTTCTAACCAAATCATTATTATTTATTAAAAAATGTGAGCTTAGACACCGATAGTGGTCTTTGGCAGTGGTTTTAACAGTGTTTAAAGTGAATTTTAATATAGAGCACTATTTATATATGTATCGACTGTGGAAAGGAAAAAGTACGTAACCCACACATATAAAATTTTACAAAAGGCGCAAAAAACGTCTTTTGATGATTTTGGGCCATATGCAAATTATGAATTATACACAGCCTTGAAGTGCACGGAGACTTCTAAACTGGTGTTTAATTGACATAATCTAATATAAATTAATGAAATTGTCGAGGAAAAATCTTTATTTCAGTCTTTTTTCTTTGCTTAATTTCAAACATAAAAGTTTAATTTTGATACTAATTCGGTATTTGTGGCTTGTATCTTTTTGATAGAACGTGTATCAAGTTTACATTGTGATTATCGAAAAAAACTGATTTAAAAAAAATATGAGTTACGTCCTTTTTCCTTTCCACGGTTGATATAATGATGCATATAGAATTTTTTGGCATAATTATCTTAAAAATATCAAAAATTGATATTACGAGTTTTAATAGCAAACTTCTTATATGCATTTCTTAGGCTGTTTTACTAATGTATACGGAAATACAATTTTAATTACAGCATATAAATAAATTAATATGAATTGAAAAAATGGCTCTAAAAATGTTTAACACATTAATTGTAATATATTCAAGCCTTTTTATATTGTAAATATCAAAATAAATACGAAGATATAGTGGAATATAAAACTAAATGTATGTACAAAAAACATCATTTATTTTTTATAGACCTAATATCCTTTTCAACGGGCAGACTTTTATATGTCTCACATATATTTTTTTAATTTGTTCATTCAATACACTCACAAAAGAATTCTTAAAAAAATAAATAATATCCGGATCACTGACGGTTTTTATTAAAAATGTGGTTTTTGTCGTTTTTCTGAAGGTCAGTCAACTTTTCAATAATATATTTCAATTTATATTTAACCTTTACGAAGTGATTTAATAACCTTTATTTGGACAAATGGAGGACAAATATAATTCAGAATCAATAAATAATTATGCATCGTGATGTACTTTTTTATTATTGTTTATTTGAATAAATTGCGATCAAAGCAACTGAATTGATTTAATGTGTTCTACTAGAAAAAGGTGTTAGTAACGTATTCAATATAACTGTGTGACGACGTGCGTCTTATTTCAACATACTTTTAAACGATTGCCTCTCATGCATCACTTAGTAACGCAGTTAAAAAGTTCTTTCAATTTGCAGAAAGGCATCATATTGTAAATAATAAGGTGAAAAAGTATGAAAGTATTTTGGTTCTATATACATCCAATCCTTTTTACGCAATACGTTAGTTACATAAAGTGGCTCGTATAAAGAAAAACTCAATTTCATATTATTTGATAAATTGGTTACAAAAATCAAAATACCAGGTAAAAAAGTATCAAAAATGTATAAAAAACTTTTCTACAAATTCACACAATATTTTATTTTTTTAATTATATTTTTTTTATTGATTATAGAAACACAATGAGAAACAGATACATAAAATGTGTACATGCATACTTCTATTCTCTAACAGGAGTTATTCGCTGCTGTCACTGTTGGTAGAGAAATTTGAACGAACGTATTGAATTTTGCTTGGACTCATTTGATAAAATGCTGGTTTTCTTAGATTCTTGATCTGAGTCAATTATTATTTCATTGGATTTGTTTTCTTGATCCGACAAACAGTTGAAACTGTTTTATTGAATTATGTAAGTGTAAAATATTTTATTTTTAAATGCTGGAGTTTATTTAAACATCACCATTCAAATGTTATTTAATTAAAAAATAATACTTCCATCTTTGGTGTTTTTTTTTTTGTATTTTAAATATTTGGACGACTAAGATGCATTTATTTGACGTTTGACTCTTAAATTTATAACCGGTAAACGTGCTTTTCTACAAATTTAATTAATGCATTGTATTTAAACAAGTTTCAGAGCAGAATTAAATAAAATTATTGTGTGCAGGGTCACCATTTCTTCTGTGAAAAAAAAACGAATAAAAAATCGCGTAAAAAAAGAACTGGGTGTATTATATAATTTTAAGTCTGCCATAGCATTGACAAAACAGTGCAAGAGTGGGGCAACAGATAACGTTTTGTTATTTTAATTACTGGATTATTCGTGAATTGTTTTTTATAGCAGTTCAATATTTTTATAAAGGCGAATTAGTTAGTAAACTCGCATTCAATAAAAAGATCATTTTAGTTGGATTATTTTGTTTGCAAACGAAACATGTCTACTGTGATATTATCACAGCTTCATATGAAAAAATGTTCAATTAATTAATATGAATACATTTAATTTTCAGAGACATAATAATCAAATGATAACACGAATATCGCGAAGTTACATATTACAAATATCTAAGTTAAATACTACTGAAATTTATTGTAATCAATTAAAAATATCCTCAAAATAATCAAACTCTTTTTCAATCAAATAATCGTAATAAAATAATAAATAAAAACGAATGGACCGTGTCAAATGGCGAAATTTAGCAACGAACATTCATTTTATTTGCGACTTTTTCGCGCTTCCTCGATGCGTTTTCGCCGCTCGAAGAAAATTAAAAGGAAATGCGGGCGGAAATTGTTTTACGCGGGGAGTTTTCCAAAATCGCACTAATCCTGTAATATTTACGGCGCGTCCTAGATGAAACGATCGGTTTATTATAGTGTCCATTTCTAAAAGTAAAACGTCCTCCAAGACTTTTAACTGAAGAGTTAGAAATATAATTTTATAATTTAAGATTTCGAAGGTGCTTGGTGGAATTTCAATATAAAATTTGAATCGTTCAAATTATGTAAATTCACACAAAGGCATGGATGTATATGATGTCTTGAATTCCCCCCTCCCACCCATCATATCCTTTGGTTGAGCAACTGAGTAACAAGCAGTTCTAGTAGAAATACTTCTGTTGAGATAAGTTACATTAGGAGTCCATATGCTCCACATTGGGAGCGGACATGGTAAAAAAAATCCAAATTATATCTGGTGTGCTAGGTATAGACGTACTTTTTTCTGTGGCAGTTTTACACCAAAAGGTCGACTCATTTTTTTTATATTGACGCACGGCTAATTCACTGTAATGCAAATTTTATATAGTTTTTTTTTGTGTAAAATATTTTTTTTAATTATTTTATGTAAATTATCTTGTTATTATATTCAATTTATTGAGGCTTGTCAATGATTAATATATTATACAATTTCCGGTTCTATAATTGCTGCATAAAATGCACATGATTGCTTTTAATAAGTTAAATTATTCTTACTATAATGAGGGTTGCATCTCAAAATTGAATCCCAGCTGGGACTCGTCCCGTAGAAAATTTAACTGCTAACGAATCTTTAGAAGAGCGATTTTATCACAGAAATAATGGAGTTCTGCAAAGCTTTCGATGCAACAGTTTAAAGTTAATTTCCGTCGAAAGCGTTTTCTATAAAGTTCCGTCAATGATAGCACTTTCTCAATAGGCGTGACAATTCGTGCATCTTAACTAAGCAGAGGTAAAAATGTTAATTAAAAAAAGAAAAAATACGTTTATAAATAAAATTTATTGATGAGGTAATTATACAAGTCTATTCTTAATTACTGTGGTCAAATAATTATGCACAGCAATACTTTATAATTTACTTGAGTTATATGTCTCTTTGTAACGCGCAATACAGACATTGAGTGTGTGTGTGTGAGAGAGAGAATGTAACCGTGAATATTGAGAGAATGTTGTCATGTGACAGCCTAGTGTAAAATAATATTTAACGGGTAGAGTTAGTTAATTACGATGGCTTTTGGGGACGTCTGTGTTGGTTACGAAATTTCAAAATTTATTTACACAATATTATTAAGCATAATACAAAATATTTACTACTAATTAACAAAATGAAAAATGTGTCTGTTGTCAGTTTTTGTAGAGAGTAAATTAACATTAAAAGATTTTGGATATAATCTGTACTTAGCTGATGACTCTCTCTACGCCCCAGGAAGAGGGTATAAAAACATTACAGAATAAAATGTTTTTAAATACGAATTTATGAATCAATGTATAAAACCTTCCAATTATGTATTGCTTATTTGGCTACACGATAATTCACAACACAAATTGAACGATGTAAAGAAGTAAATTACGCTTGTTTTTAAAAACAAAATGTAAAGCATTTACTAGTATGCTATTCCAGGCTATATAAAGGGTCGTGTTTCCTTTGAAATTATTACAAAGTAATTTTAGAAAATACTGCAATTATTATGGCATCAGTTTTCCAAATGAGTGTTTCTTCACAATATAATAATATGATGGTAAATAAAACCATATAGAGAGGGCAAAAGTGGTGATTTTCCGTATTTTTTTAACAGCGCGGGTAGAAAAAAGCGGCAATTTTAATCGCTGCAAAATACTAACTGGGAAACCCTTATCGCAAAATACGTCGGGCTCAACCGAGAACGATCGCGTGAAGCATTATAGAATCGCGCAAACTGTTTTCTAGGGCTCGAAAACAAGTTGAAAATTTATTTAACTTTAAGGACGCGACGAAAACGTCAAATCGATCATTTTTACATAAATTTAAAAAATCGATAAAACTAGTATTGATTGAATTAGGTTGGTAGCAACGTTCCCTCTAATTTTCATATTGTGTGTGCAGACCATCAGCTTATGTGCGCAGTAAATTTTCAGAAAAGTGAAAAATGTGCGCAAATATTTAGGTATGTATTCACTGACTTACTCACTGACGCTAGACGTGGAAGAAAAATGTAAAAGATTTGGTGAGCTTAGTATGAGTATTTAAGTAAAAATAAAATTTGGTGAAACAAACTTCTTTTTAGAATATTTCTGTGTGCGGCATGTGCGGGGATGGAAAATTGTGTGTGGCTACATTTAAGTGTCAACATTGGTTGTTAGTAGGGCAACCCATTCTAGACCCATGTTTTAATCCTGGGATTTCGGGATTCACATTTTTTCAATCCCGGGATCCCGAGATTGAACCATCACCATTGAATCGGGGCCAAAATTGGGGTTTTCAAAATTTTTGGTCGTCGATTTTCAAGCCCTGCGAATTAACGGATTTCCCAAAATGAAAAAAACGAGACTTCAAATAGACCACAGACCGATTTTAAATACTCGGGAATTTGCGAAATGCCGAAAATGAACGTGAGAGCTTTTTTTAGCTATTCTGGGAATTTCGAAAATTTTTAGTCAACACCTAATTATTAAACGCCAGGAATTTTTGGATTTTCCATCTGACCTTTTTTATGTCTTTCGCGATTTCAAAAATTTTCGAGAATTTTGTGCTTCTTATTCTCAATCCCGAAATCCCGGGAATTCTGGATAGAAAAATAGGACGGGATTGGACGCCCTAGCTGGTAGCTATTCACATGCTGAAATAATAACATTTTTTTTTTTAATATTATTTTATAAATAGTTGACAGCTTTTTAGGCTTATGACTTCATCATAACAAAATCTTCTAGTTCTAATATAATAAAATAATATTGGTTTTTTCAATGTAGTCTTACCAAATCAATCAATATATTTCAATTCTGACCAATTTAATATAAATAGAGTGTTATTGTAACAACTGGTTGCCGACCGCTTGTTTTTACATAACAAAATAAAATGCAATGGCCTGTTTGCAACTAATGCACATTAAATGTAAACTTGCAACTCTTTTTATAGGTTTTAATTCTGCACCGCCAACATTCCCTGTTTATTTATTTGCATAAGCGGAATGGCAAAAAATATATTTTTATGAAACTAAAATTAAATGTCGCGTGCCAAGGGGTATTATGGATGTTTTATGAATTGAAACCATCATCATCAACGTAGAAAATTATCCATGCATCCATAATTGATTGAATTATTAACTAATTGACATCATTAGTGCAACATATACCTTGCGAACGTCTTAATCATTCAATATAAACGATATGCGGCTCTGAAACTTGTGTTATTGAATAGTATATTTCAGTAGTTCCAAAAGTGTTCCCTACGGACTCCTAATGGTTTCTATGACCACTGCGAAGGTCTATGGCAAATTAAAATTAATTTTGAGGTAAGTACACAACGTCGGGGGGCCCACGAAATGTTTAATATAAAGTTAAAGTAGATCTTGGATTCACCAATTTTATCCGAATATTAAAAACTGTTAAATTACTTATTATGTTTTGCCGCGAATAACTTTGATCGGAATTGCCATATTGCAGAGTTTCCCAAATGATGGGTCGCGACCCGGTACCGGTTCGCAGAAGGCAAAATACCGGGTCACTTATTTACTCAAATTAATCTATATATTTTTTATATAATTTCGTAATACCTCTCATTAATAAATTATTGGTACATTTGATTTCTATATAGGTTTATCAGAGTTAAATATTTTGTAATATGACATATAAAGACTGTATGTTGTGGGTCACCATAGAAAAATATTAAAATAATAGGGTCACGGGGAAAAAAATTTGGGACACGCTGCCTTATTGCATTTAAATTCTTTAAATGACGTTAAAATACATAGAATATGGGTAAATTTTAGGTAAGATAAGGTTGCATTGGTAAGATATAATATAACGTGTTAAAATATTTATATCTGTCTTCGTCCATGGTTTTTAACAGCTGATTTTTCGTCTAACGTCTTCTGCCATAATACCGAGGATATATAATTTTAATGTATCATACAAACAGACAAACAGCACGTTATATACATTTTTGTTCTTCAATGCCTCATTATTACCATCTAATCTTTCTTCTATTCTTCGTTTTACTGCTTTTGAAAAACACTCATAAATCGATTTGAAAGTTAATGTATGAAGTTGGAAGTCTAAGATTTGAAATATTGACAGCTCGATTGAATGAGACAAAAGCTCAATTTTGTTCGTATCTCGTTTACGGATTTGTTTTATTACAATATTACAGTCAATGTATAAACATATTATACGTTTCAAAATTTTGCTTGCATTGTTTCTTAGAAGAACACAATTAATATATCGTAGATTTATTCACAGCATTTTACCTTACTAAAAGTAAATCTTTAAATAATCACTTAATTATCAACACATTGTCACATAAAATATAACTGTAAGCAAAATATTCTATTCGATTCCGAAAAATAAAAGATCTGGATCGTGGAATTATAAGTCAATCTATCATGTTTCGTCATTGTTGATATAAAATTAAGCTTGATAAGTTTACTTTTCCGCTTGTTGTGTTACCATTTTTGGCAAGTGTTTCGTCTATTTGAGGAGCATAATCACACAAAACAACGCAAGGATTCCGAATAAATTATAAATTTCTTATACATCTTATATTAGTTTTAATTATAAATTATAAAATAAAAGTCAAGGTTTTTTTTTCTTTTTCTACTGAATATATGGAGAGGTTAACAAATACACACATTGTTAGTTATAATAACAAATAAATTACTTATATTTGGTACGGTAAATCTTAATGGAAATAAATCAAACAATAGTTTGCCACCTTTCTTCTTATAAAAGTCGAGGTTTTTTTTTCTTTTTCTACTGAACATATGGAGAGGTAAATAAATACACAGATTGTTAGTTATAATAACAAATAAATTACTTATATTTGGTACGGTAAATCCTAATGGAAATAAATCAAACAATAGTTTGCCACTTTTCTTAATTACCAGGTGTCAAAATTTGTAAGACAAATTTGTTAAATTATCAAGTTATCAGTAAAACCATCGAAAATACTAGTAAGTATATAAGTCATTGTTATTTAAAAATGCATTTATTTTGAAAATACAGTTGGAAATTGTGAACGGTTCTATAGAATGAATATTCATTGCATTTTTTGAGAAAGAACTGGCACAAAATTTTAACTAGGCAAACACAGTACGTTAACAGCGGATGCCTGGGGTCGTGTTAGCCCCGGGCCCATGTCGTTAGTTCAAGCCAACTTGAAGGTACATTTCGAAACAAAGCATCCACGCGTGTAATGCAGATGAATTATAAAATTGTAATTCAGAACGGGGTTAAAGTTATGACGTTTGTATGTCATGCATGGTTAAAAATGCCACAAAACACAGACCGCCACATTTTTTTGGAAATATCTCTCTGTTTTTTCGTTGCGAAATCATTCCGAAGCAACTTTTACCATATTTAACTCAATGGGTAATATTTGGGATATATAACTGGTCATGTTTAAAATACATTTAAGAACATCAACACATGCAATTTTTTGATACAGGCGGACCTTCTACTTCGAATATTTTACTTTGAACATTCTACTTTTGCACAATTTGCTATTTCGCACATTTTTAGAAAATCGTTGTTTATAGATTTTTTGTCGATAATGAAAAAAACGTTTTGTTTCGGCAAGTAACGACTGGTTTTCCAAATTTAAAACGAGGTATTATTATTATTTACATAATATCAAATTCATTGGAGAATCAGCTGCTGCGGATAGAGATGCTGGAAAAGACTTTATTTCCTCATTGTCAAAAATTATTGAAGATGGAGAATATAGCCCATGCCAAATATTCAATTTAGATGAGACTGGTTTATTTTGGAAGAAAATGCTTAATCGTACATTCTTATCAAAAAAAAATCAGTTTACCTTGGGCACAAACCTTCTAAAAACCGATTGACATTGCTTCTTGTGTAAATTTAGCTGATGATTTAAAATTGCACTTATATTAGTTTATCAAGCAGATAATTTTAGAAAATTGAAAGGGGAAGATAAATACAACTAACACTTGACAAGTTTATTAAAAAAAAAAAATTTATCAAATACATAAGTAAATTTTGATAAATAAATGACAATTTTCAGTATTTTTTTAGATTCCTCTACTTTCGAACATTCAACATTTGCAAACTTTTTCAGGAACCAACGGTGTGCGAAAGTGGAAGTCCGCCTGAATTAATTATTTGGCGAGTCATGTCACCTGACGAACAAAAGGTATGTTTTAATTATATTAAAATACTCAACGAGCAACTACGTCAAGCATGTAGACGCCCTGCTGATGCTTCTGAAGAGCTTTCAATTTTTCTGCCATTCCTTTCCATCCTGTGAAATTTAAAAGTCTTGAAAGTTTGTAGTATGCTTCTCATTTATTAATAAATACTGTCATATATTGAGGGTAAGCAAACCACTCGATAAACAAATTTACTTCGAATACACTTATTTGAGTCAAGAAGATAAAGAATTTACCACAAACTCAAACTCATACATCTTTAGTATTTAACACCTCCATGCTCATGATGCGTTCAAAGCTAGTTGAGCCATTAAATCATTCAAGCATTTTAAGCACTTATTAATAAAATAAGGGTGAAAATTAGACCTAGAATATATTTTCAAGCATATATACATTTTTAAAATTATTTTTTAGGTTCTAACATACTACTGTCAATAAACAGTGAAACTGAGATGCCATCATAGCAGGGAATTTGATTTTTTAGGATGGCATGTTACGGGTTAAGCCCGTCCAAAATAGGTGGTTCCCGCACGGGAATAACACTACAGTTTTTTTCAGCATCAGGACTTGCTTATGACGAGCATTATCAAATGATAAATGAATACAATATTACATTGGTATTTATATAAAAAAATATATTGCCTAAGCAACGCTGTAATATTGTATTATCTTATCAGTTGATAATCCTGGCCATGAGCAAAACAGGTCCTGATAATTTTAAATAAAAGTGAAATATTATTACAAATGAGTATTTTTTTTGAATACAGTCAAACTGGTTGTATTACGAGGAAGATGGAACCGATTGAATTTGCTCGTTATAAAACAATAGGTATTATTAAATGCTTACAGACATAATCATCACACGAAGACATTAAGTATCTGGAGCGGTCACATAACACAAAAAGTCGCAATTCAAACAAAAATACACAATAAGAATTTATTAACACACCCGTTACACACACACACATATTGCATTTTTCTGTCAATCCACATTTCTCGAAAAAAAAAAAAATCGATGTCTGTTTCTTTGTTTTTACTCTCATTAGCGATATTTTTGATCGGTATGCCCGAGAATTAGCTCGTTATAAAAGTGAATAAATGTATGGTGAAAAACATAAACTAAAATGTCAAAGAATGCTTCTTCAATGCATCCGAGATCTCGCTATTTCCTTGATTGTAATAACCAAGTTCGACTGTATAATGCCTTTTCACCAAGTATTGACAGTGAGCACCCTAAATGTGAACTACAGTTTTGATTGAATAATAAACATGTTAATCAAAACAAAACCAAGACGTTTTGTAAATACGTGTTAAGAATATAATATGTACAGTGGAACCCCGAATTACATTTCCCCGAATTACGCGCTGGCTTGAAGTATTTGTCGCAAATCCTCCAATTGCACTGAGACGGTAGTCTGTGCGGCGCATACAGTCAAATGTTGGCTAGCGTCTGTGTATTCAACACGAGCCAGGCTATACACGTTTAGCCGGGCGACTGTCTATGTGTTAGATTTTTTGCGCTATGTATTTTATCACTTAGTAACTAAATATTTCGTCCATTTTTTTTTGCAAAACTAAGGGAAATATTAATTTTGCATTTTTTGCGGAATAAACCAGATTCCTAATTTTGTATGAGATTCACTTCCCCAATTACACTACCCCGAATTACGCTGTCCCGACTTTAGTGTAAATGGGGGTTTTACAGTATACAATTCCTTAACAATGCTTTTCAATCATGATTAGAATGCTTAGTATATCTAAAGCACGGGTTCCCAACCTGGGGGTCGCCAACTTTCCCCGGTGAGCTATAAAAAATGGAGTTTCGGGGACAATTCGGGGAAAAAGTAAAGCAAATCGAGAATTTCAAATTCCTCGGTGAGCTAATAAAATAAGGTGTTTTGGAGACAATCCCGGGAAAAAGTATAGTAAATCGAGGATTTATAATTCTTCGGGGGGTCGCCTAGTCACGGCTTTTATAAAAAGGGGTCGCCACCCCAAAAAGGGTTGGGAGCCTATGATCTAAAGAGTCGTAATAAAAAAAAACATCTTACTAAATGCCACTTATTTAAGTAAAAAAAAAACAGTAAAAGCTGATTGCATATATCCTTACACATTACAATATAAGTCACTGTTCTCAGAGAGTATTTTATTACTGAGGGGCTTAATATAGGAAACGATTTATTCTGCCATTAACTTCAGAGAAATATTTTGAGTTTTTAGGTGAGTAATTTATTATATCTTATACTCGATAAGTTGTAAAATGGCATTGATTTATAATTCCTATACTTTTATGCGTAATAATTTAACCCCCTTTCAAAGTTGCATTTGGCAGTATCCAACGAAGATGAACGATATCGATAAATGTTTATTTTTACTGTGGTATTATTTAAAAAAAAAAAGTAAATTTAAAAAGATTATAAATAAGTATGTCAGAGTGTACGAGAGGATGTATTGTATATCTTACTTAAGTTAGTACATATGAATAAGATTATTTCGCACCGTGAATGTTAAACCATAGCAAATGCAATTTATTAATTTCGAGATTTTAATGTGAAACAACTGCAAAAGTAATGAACTTGATCACATAAAAGTGAAATAACTGTAAATTCATTTTTTTTCATAAAAAAGACAGATAATTTGATTATAAAATAAAAAGATTTACATGTACAGTGGAATCCCCAATTACACTACTCCTAATTACGCGCTGGCTTGAAATATTCACCGTAAATCCCCCAATTGCACGGTTGCATTCAATTGTCGTTACTACGAGACGGTCGTCTGTGCGGCGCATACATTCAAAATGTTGGCTATCGTCTGTGTATTCAACACGCTATACACGTATTGTCTGTGTTGGATTTTGGTGCGCTTTGCACTTAGTAACTTTATCACTTAGTAACTAAATATTTCGTCCATATTTTTTTTTTGCAAAACTAAGGGAAAAACTAAATCCCTAATTTTGTATGCGATTCACTCCCCAAATTACACAACTCCCAATTACACGGTCACGAATTTAGTGTAAATGGGGGTTTTATGTATTAAAAAAAAATATTGCTATAAGCATCGGCATGTCGTAATTGGGCGTGAATGAGTCAAGACTGACAATGAGACATTTGGCAGGTTTTAAAAATGAATATTATTAATCATACACGTTTTTTTTCAATCATTTGTACTATTTGTTAATCAACTTATTGTTTCATTATAAGCGATTAGCTGTTAATGATTTTTTGTCATATTAAACCACATATAACAAATAACGGTTTTTTTTTCCTAGTGACCTAATTTTGTATGAGATTCTCTCCCCCAATTGCACTACCCTGAATTACACTGTCCCAACTTTAGTGTAAATGGGGGTTTTACTGTACAATGATATTTATAGAACTGAAATACTTAGTTATTTTTCCACCTAATACCAATGGAATTTTATCAATTTAATCAGAATATGTGTATTTTCCAATTTTGTGATAAGTTTATTGATATTTCACAAACAGAAAAATAGAATATTTATTCAATAGCGAAATTAACAAAACAGACAAAATAACTACAATATTTAGTGTTTAGCACAGTTACAGGCAGAAAAATGAAAATATTAATTTATAATATTACCTTCCAGCTGTCACCGCTCATCATTCATGAAATAATCTACAACGAGTAAGCTTTTTAAAGCATGCAACTCAACTTTAGTACCGTAAATCACAATAAAACTTTAATCAGAGGCAAGCAATTACGGTGGAGCTTTATTTTTTCAAACATTTCGAATAATTTTGTCTTCCTCTTAACTAGGCTGGCAAGCGAGTGAGTTGATTTATGTTTTGTATAATTTTAGTTATTTATCATTTATTTTGTTGAGAATTTGGTCAATAGAAAAAAGCCCGTTATATGTGGTTTAATATGACAAAACACATAAAAAGCTATTGGCTTATAATGAAACAATAAGTGTGATTCAACAAACGGTACAAATGATTGAAAAAAAACATGGATGATTAATAATATTCATTTTTAAAACCTGCCAAATGTCTCAACTCATTCACGCCCATATACTATATGACGACGATTTTAGCAATATTTTTTTATAAATACATAAAACCCCCAATTACACTTATGTTAGGACCGTGTAATTGGGAGTAGTGTAATTGGGGGAGTGAATATCAAACAAACTGGTTTTTTCCGCGAAAAATCTATATGGACGAAATATTTAGTTACTAAGTGATAAAATGCACAGCGTGCGAAAAATCCAACACATATACAGTCGTCCGGCTGTACGTGTATAGCCTGGCACGTGTTGAATACAAAGACGCTAGCCAACATTTGACTGTATGCACCGCACATACGACCGTCTTGTAGCAACGACAATGGAATCCGACCGTTCAATTGGGGGATTTACCACGAATATTTTAAGCTGGTTCGTTATTCGGAGTAGTGTAATTGGGGGTTCCACTGTATTTGTAGTTAGTCCTTGCGGTTTCACTAAAATAAAATCACAGCTTGGTTCTACATCTAAGAAATGAAAAATGATAATTAAAAAACAAGTTACTACAGATTACCATAAAAACGTCCAGTATTTATATTCATAAAATATCATTATGCTTGTTTTGTTGTCTCTCAATCTGATTTTTTTCTAAGATTGTAGAAGTAAGTAATCATGGTGCTAGGACAGGAATATAAATAGATTTATCCCTGTTTTTGTGGTTGAGTGAAAGGGTCTATATCTTTGAACACAACTGAATTAAAAAAAACAAATTATGAATGTGTCTGTACGTAATTTGAGGACGTAGATACTGTTAAGTAAGTAGCTGGACTTTGAGGACCTAGATACTGTTAAGTAGCTGAGTCTAAATAGGGCGACGTTGCGCGAATAGACCAAATGTAAAATAATAACATAAAAACTATAACGTACATAAATATTATACCGCCACCGTAAATGCAGCATATGGCTGCCACGTGGCACCTCCATGTTTCCCTGTCTCCCGCCAATTGCTTTACTTCCTCCCATGACACGCCAGCATTCCTCAGTTCCACCGAGTACATCCTATGGATAGTACCCGACGGACGTCCGGGGCACCGCAATCCCACCGGTCGAAAGAAGAGGCAGGCAGGATTGAGGCTTTCCGGAGGCATCCGCAGCACGTGACCCAGCCAGTTCCAACGTCTCTCCATAACCACTGACGTGACGGGGCGCTGTCTTGTACGTTCATGCATCATTAGAAAATTATGAATATGATATGAACATCTTTAGTTTACTCTTTTAATGTGTCTACTGTGAAAATTTGATGCAAAGGCATTACTTCTATATTAAAAAATAAAACGGTCTTTTGTACTAATTCCACATTGATCACGACTGGTTTCGTTCATCATGAGTATTTTCAGCAAATAAATATAAATATATAATATAATATATTTATATTAACACAGAATATTTTATACTTAGCCAAGTAAGTCTACCAGCTGCATTGTCAAGTGTTTAACGTCATTAGTTTTGATAACGGAGGTTACGGGTTCAAATCCTAGTACGGACAGTCTTTGTAAATTGATTTTCAATCAGCTTATGAATTGTTGTATAAAGACATGATGTTTGTGATGTTATAAATTATCTCCCACTCATCCTATTCTAAAACGGGCGTATTAAGAGCGATTAGCAAATCAATAGTCCTGTCTCTAACCCGATCCTTCTAACCCTACTACTCAAAAGAGGCTGGGCAACTTTGTAACGAGTATTTCTCGTAGAAGCTGTTCTGCATTACTTGGAGACATGGTAAAAAGACTTATAAAGATGTAACAAACAATTCATAATAAAATAGACGTCACAAAAGATATTGTAGTGAATTGGCATTTACATGGTAGAACTCCATTGTAATAATGTTAAAAAATAACAAAGTATTTAGTTTTACATATATTTTTTTTATATACATAGTTGATAGCTTTTTCGGCGTATGCCTTCATCATAACTATTTTTTATGTAGGAATAACAGAAGAGAACAGATGGTCCTGATAAAAACATACATCAACTATTTTTTTTTAAATTAACCAAATATAAATTGTTATTTTTCACCTTAATTTATAGTCGACTGCTATTTTTTGTAAAGCCCTAATATATTCTATACCAAATATTTATATTGACTATGAACATGCTATCAGATAACATTTACTGATCAACTTCGTGTAAAATTATATCTATATATATAAAAATCTCGTGTCACGGTGTTTGTCTCCAAACTCCTCCGAAACGGCTTGACCGATTTTTATGATTTTTTTTATGTATATTTGCTAGATATGAGAATCAAATGTAAACTATATTTAATCCCGCTAGGTGAAAGGTGTCCCGATCCAGAATTTTTTTTCAATATTCCTAACAATTCGTCGTTCCAATTTCAAACAATTGAAATGGACGTCTTTAAATTCAAATTTCCTGGCTTAGAACTATATTGTAATAATATTGAGAGAACTTTATTTGAAAGTTTGCATCGCTACGACGTTTTTTAAATAATCGAATATACTAATTCGATTTTTTGAAGCTATAATTATAGTGCTGGGAAAAGATTTTTTGAAGCTGATTTGTCAGATTTTGATCAGTGACGTCATTGAGTCGATTATTGGAGGTATGCTTATATTTTGCATCTGGCCTTGAAAATATTTTTAATTTCTTACTTGCATTAGGAATATTCTGATGACAGTATGGATATTTTATAGAACTGTATTTCGACATTTATTTTAAAATCTTCTACTAGGAAAAATGATTGTTAGCAAACTTAAACATTATTCTAAAAATTAAATAATTTACAATTTAAAGATTTTTTGGAGCTGATTTGACAGATTTTGATCAGTGTCATTGATTCGATTATTGGAAGGTATGGGTTTATTTTGCATCCGGCGTTGAAAATCTTTTTAATTTCTTACGTGCATTAGGTATTAGCTTATTTATAATGACGGTATGGATATTTTATAGGACTATATTTAAACATTTATTTTAAAATCTTCTACTACGAAGAATAATTGTTAGCAAACATAAACATGATTCCAAAAATTAAATAATTTACGAAATTTCTGCTACTACGAAAAATGGTTGTTAGCAAACTTAAACATGATTCCAAAAATTAAATAATTTACGAAATTTCTGCTACTACGAAAAATGGTTGTTAGCAAACTTAAACATGATTCCAAAAATTAAATAATTTACGAAATTTCTGCTACTACGAAAAATGGTTGTTAGCAAACTTAAACATGATTCCAAAAATTAAATAATTTACGAAATTTCTGCTACTACGAAAAATGGTTGTTAGCAAACTTAAACATTATTCCAAAAATTAAATAATTTACGAAATTTCTGCTACTACGAAAAATGGATGTTAGCAAACTTAAACATTATTCCAAATATTAAATAATTTACGAAATTTCTGCTACTACGAAAAATGGTTGTTAGCAAACTTAAACATTATTCCAAATATTAAATTATTTAGAAAATTTCTGCAACTACGAAAAATGGTTGTTAGCAAATTTAAAAATTATTCAAAATATTAAATAATTTACGAAATTTCTGCTACTACGAAAAATGGTTGTTAGCAAACTTAAACATTATTCCAAAAATTAAATAATTTACGAAATTTCTGCTACTACGAAAAATGGTTGTTAGCAAACTTAAACATTATTCCAAAAATTCAATTATTTACGAAATTTCTGCTACTACGAAAAATGGTTGTTATTAAACTTAAACATGATTCAAAATATTAAATAATTGACGAAATTTCTGCTACTACGAAAAATGGTTGTTAGCAAACTTAAACATTATTCCAAATATTAAATAATTTACGAAATTTCTGCTACTACGAAAAATGGTTGTTAGCAAACTTAAACATTATTCCGAAAATTAAATAATTTACGAAATTTCTGCTACTACGAAAAATGGTTGTTAGCAAACTTAAACATTATTCCAAAAATTAAATAATTTACGAAATTTCTGCTACTACGAAAAATGGTTGTTAGCAAACTTAAACATTATTCCAAATATTAAATTATTTAGAAAATTTCTGCAACTACGAAAAATGGTTGTTAGCAAATTTAAAAATTATTCAAAATATTAAATAATTTACGAAATTTCTGCTACTACGAAAAATGGTTGTTAGCAAACTTAAACATTATTCCAAAAATTAAATAATTTACGAAATTTCTGCTACTACGAAGAATGGTTGTTAGCAAACTTAAAAATTATTCCAAAATATAATAATTTACGAAATTTCTGCAACTACGAAAAATGGTTGTTAGCAAACTTAAAAATTATTCCAAAATATAATAATTTACGAAATTTCTGCTACTACGAAAAATGGTTGTTAGCAAACTTAAACATTATTCCAAATATTAAATTATTTAGAAAATTTCTGCTACTACGAAGAATGGTTGTTAGCAAACTTAAACATTATTCCGAAAATTAAATAATTTACGAAATTTCTGCTACTACGAAAAATGGTTGTTAGCAAACTTAATCATTATTCCAAAAATTCAATAATTTACGATATTCCACCATGCACCAACATGCAATATCAAAAAAAAATTATGATTGATGAAGTACTTTAATCATATCAACTCATTTAATGGGACCAATTTACTATGGCGCACAAAAAGGCATTGGAAAATTTTCACTATATGTACACTAAAAGATTTGAGAAGAAATGAACAGGTCTTTGGTGGCGAACCTTTTTTATTGTCTGGTGTTTTTCGACAAACTCTACCAGTTATACCACGTTCAACAGCTGCTGATGAATCAAGTGCATGTCTCAAATCATCAGTGTTATGGTGACATGTGCAGAAATTGACTTTGAAAGCTAATATGCGTGTAGAATTACAATATGATGCATCCGCTGAACGTTTCAAAAAACAATTGTCAGATATTGGTAATGAAAAATAGAAATCGATGAATCCCTACATTACCACCAAGCTTTTGTAAAATTACAGGAACCGTAAGCAAGAATTGATGCACAAAGTTTTCTCAAATATCGCACAGAATTACAAAAATCATCAGTGGCTTAATGAATGTGTTATATTAGCAGTCAAAAACAACGATGGTAATGCCACCAACTTCAGGATTCCAAACGAAATACCAGGCAAAGAAACAACGTGTAAGTCCATCGATACTATAAATTAATCAAGACGAAGTTGTCAATTATCCAACTGAATTCTTAAACTCACTTGATTTGCCAGGCATGCTACCGCACGTTTTATCACTGAAAATTGGCGTACCTATCATTCTTCTCCGAAATATAAATCCACCACGACTTTGCAACGGTACCAGGCTTTCAGTGAAAAATTAATGCACAGTATCATCTAAGCTTAAATTTTAAATGGAAATTTTAAAGGAAACGATGTACTGTTGCCAAGCATCCCAATAATTCCGACAGATAGGCCATTAGAATTAAAATGTTTGCAGTTTCCGGTGCGACTCGCATTTGGACAATCGCTACAAGTGTGTGGACTAAATTTAAAAAATCCATGCTTCACACATGGAAAGCTGTATCTGGCCTGCTCACACGTTGAAAAACCTTAAGATCTATTCATATACGCACCAGACAAAAAAACAAAATATATCTAAAAGCACTTCAATAAACATAATTAAAACAAAAACACTTTCTTTCTTCGAGTGGCATTGCAACGCATGCCGGGTCAGCTAGTTTTTTCATATAAAAGCTCAACACTTTATGTTTATGTTACATAAGTGTACTTTAATATAATCAAAAAAACTTGTAATTAGATTAATTAGGAATGAGCAATTATTTTGAAAATCGTTTGTTTAAAAATTACCTTGCATCAAGATGCACTGATATAGCACAGAATGCATTTTAAACAGAGGCATGTTAGCTGACTTAAATCGTTGCACAAATTAAACTGCCACTTTTTTGCTAGAGCATATTTAACAAGCTTGCATACGAAGCAATATAAATACTCGTGTATATATAACATAGCACTGGAAGAAATGTTTCGAGAAACATGCAAACATTTTTTATAAAGGTGAAGATATATCTGAGAAATATTTCGCAAATATATTATGAAGCTCATATACGAAATTAAGCAACTTATAGTAATTATTGTGCTTATTCGACGTTTATTAACACCACTTTTAAGGTGTTAACTGTCAATACTTGGTGGAATGGCATTATAATAAAAATAATAAAAGATTTTAGTACTTTTTCCACATAAAATTTATTAGAACAGGACCGGTTTCGCTCATGATGAGCATTGTCAACTGATAAGAAAAACAATAAAACAGTGATATTTATACAAAAGTTAAGTGATAAAAACAAGGTATGACAAACAATTGGTATTACAACCTAGCAAAAGAATTGAATTTCGCAGGAATCAATTTTGCTGGATTGTACTCTACTGGATTTTCCAAACTCAATTTGGTTGACAAACATTAAGATTTATTTATTATATACACTAATTGTTGGTTTTTACTTTGGTAATGATAATTCATACCTAATTGGTTTTTGTCATAATAGTTTCATTGCTAAGTGGTCTTCAACTTTTTATTTATAGTTTATTTTCCTTGTATTTTACTTCAATTCTTTTGCTAGGTTGTAATACCAATTGTTTTTCATACCTTGTTTTTATCACTTAACTTTTGTATAAATATCACTGTTTTATTGTTTTTCTTATCAGTTGACAATGCTCATCATGAGCGAAACCGGTCCTGATCTAATAAATTTTATGTGGAAAAAGTACTAAAAATGTTTTATTATTTTTATTGTTTATTAACACACTAAGTAAGACAATTTAAATGGTCTATAATATATTTATATATCGGAATATTTCAAATCTGCTAACTTCTGGTATATGGTGTGTACAGATGTATTCCTATTATATTCATATTTCTTAAATTGTACGGCTTGTCAGATAATAAACGCTGATTTTTTTGGTTATTATTTAAATATAAACTACAATAGATAAATGAATTATTAACTTTAAAAAGACAATTTTTTCTCAAAATATTAAAATATTGTTTTCTCCAAATATTGACTGGTAGTAAGTAAGTAATACAATTTTTTTCATTCCTCTTCGTAGTAGAAAAATTCCTGGCTGATAAATGTAAAGCAAAACAAATACAATGCCAGAAATATCAATTAATACAAGTATAGCTATATATAGCAAGTATAGTTATAGACATGAGAAAAACCAAACGGCAAAGTTAGAACACATTACATTGGTTATTTCATATCAATTACTTAGATTTAAAAAATTTAATCATTACAAACTGATTTTCATTTCATACACAACAATTAAAATAGTAAAAGTTAAAATACGAATTAATTAATCAATGCTAGAATCGTACAATTATTTACACGAATCTTTTTAGTTGCCATTGTTTTTAATTATGAGGTTAATTTATGACTTTAATATTTTTATTTTGATAAATTTTCAAAAACAAAATAACGGTTTTTAATCCTGATATTTTATACCGGGATTAAGTTATGGTATGACCGATATTTCAGTCTCTAAATGAAGCATAGTCTTGTTTATACTGTCATTTAGCAAAACACACCATTTCAATAAAATTAAGATTTTCTTTCACATAAACTTAATTACATCACAAATAAGCAATGGATTTTGTTTTTATTAATATAATTTTAGAAATAGAATTGTATTATATGCCACACAATACTGTCATGAAAGATTGCCCGGTTAAGGTAAGCCTTAAAACAGTTTTGTTGGACAGTAAGCTTCATGCAAAATTTAATGCCTACCTCGACGAGCTTAAAGCTCCATGTTTATTTCTCGACAAGGCAAAATTAACAAAAGCTACCTTTCTTTGATACAATAAAAAGAAATCTGAGTTTTAAACGCTTTAGCTTTACCGGTAGACTAAAGAACAACATCGAGTCAACGAAAAAAAAAATCAGTTTAAGAACCAATTAATTTATTTCATTACTTAAGCACTTTATGATTTTAAAATTCTTGGATGATATCATAATTTGTATTTGACCATTTGATTTAACCCAATTTTTCGCTTGCAATATTTCAAATATTTCATAATAAAACACTTAAATCTTAAATCATTGGATTACAAATTTCATTTTTTAAGAACCGATTTGTTATTTATACTGGCATATCAATTTATTTTTATGATTGAGTTACGCCACCTCTAGATATAATACATGTTGTTTTTATGAATACTTTAGCTTTAGTGCATTCTATTTTAAATAACTCTATACATCAATTTCAAATAAACATAAATCACTAGAACGTGAAAATGTTTTAGAAATTCTTTAAACAACGTTTGCTCAAATCACTAATTAGTTACTATTTATAATATCTTTTTAAAATTATCTTTAAGATGTTTATAGAAACGAGTCAAATATTTTATGATACGGATTGATTGTTTTAATCTTTTTAAAATTTAATAAAATATTTTATCATTTCTATTTATTTCCTGTTAAAAAGCCACTCTTTATTCTTTTTTAACCTTAAATGATTGAAATCGAAAACTAGGATAATAAGTGAAAAGAAACTTGACTTTTATTATTTGAAAGTAATTTTAAGTGAGTTGTTGAATAAAAGGTCTAGTAATAGACAACTTTTCACTTAGAAAAGCTTTGTTTATTCATGTATTTTTCAATAAATTCGGATTTAAGACGAGTGTTAACAATAAAAAGATTTTTTTCATTTCGTAAAGCTCGCACAAGCGGTTTTCTCTTTATATTTAATTACATAATAAAATCTTTTGTATTTTATTAATCTTCTCTTATTCAGCCATTTTTTCATTATAACATAGTACCTAGAAAGTATGCTCGTGTAAAACAAATTAAATGTTTATGATGTTACGTAAGTCGTTTGAAGAAGGCTCATAACATAATACTATATTATTTATTATTTCTTTTAAATTTAAATCCTGTAACGCACACTTTTACTACTATTCTTACCAAGTCCATGTACAATTCAATATTAATTACTACAGTGAAAGACAGAAGGATAATTCTTCTAGTGCAATACGTTGTTTTTTTTATTATACGAGTTAAAGTCAGACAAAATGCCGTAAAAATAATATTTGTGCCTATGTTTTATTGCATTATCTAAAATTGTGTATTAAATTTGAACTGTTCAAACTATGTACATTCTCACAGATTTTGTCACTAACGACCCGGGTTTCGCCTTTCGGCATCTTCAGGCGTTCAAGTGCACGGATGAACTTGAACTGACGTTTAGTAAATGAATGTTTCGTGTTTATATAAAAAATAAATGTATCATTGAGTTCAAAGCCATTGCTGGCGAAAAGGATAATAAGCTCATGGGAATGCCCACAGATTTGAGATGTAAGTAGTTTCAAGAACTATATTTTATTTGTTTGTCGGCAAAAGTTTATGATTATATTTATATAGGGTACAAAAGTGGAGACCCAGGTAGGTTGAGTATTTCATTTAAAATCGGAAGGCTATGCAATTGTGCTCTATTAATTTCCAAAACTTCCTTGCCTTGAAACTTGAACGCCTGAAGATGCCGAAAGGCGAAACCCGGGTCGTTAGTGACAAAATCTGTGAGAATGTACATAGTTTTAACAATTCAAATTTAATATTGAAATTCCACCAAGCACCTTCAGTCGAAATCTTAAATTATAAAATTGTGTACATCTGCAAGGTGTTTGACAAAGCTTTACAAGAAAATTGTAATTTAAATTAACTAGCTGTAAGCCCGTTGCCCAGCAACGTGAGATTTTCGTTGCATTTTTCAGTAGTCAGTAAATTTACTGGCGTGAAAAATAAATTACAAACCTATTTATTGAATAAGCCAGAAACTCTGATAGTAAAAGAAATATATCTCGGGGCATATATCGACAGCCCTGCCATGCAGTATTTAAATTGTAAATTATTGAATTTTTGGAATAATGTTTAAGTTTGCTAACAACCATTTTTCGTAGTAGCAGAAATAGACGTTGTAAATTTTTTAATTGTGATTATTTTATCGAATATTAATATATAGGTATTTATTTTTTGAAAAACTTATCACGCTTATCAATCGGATTTTATTATTTTCATACGATCAAGATGTACTGTGCTTAAAAAAAAGTTATAAACCCAAAAAAACGCTCACGGTTAGACTCGCACCATCGTCCTACAGCTTACCAATCTAGCGCTTTGCCTTTCGGGTACATTGGAATTAAAGAACGTGCAAAAATTAGGATATATATGCTGTGTTTCAAATAAAAAACAAAAGTTTTAAAATTCGAACGCAATACAATATATATACTGTAATTGTATCGCATCTGGCAGTTGTTTGTTTGCCCGAGTGGTAAAGATCTCAACTCAAAATTCAAGGACCGTGTTTCGAATCCAGACCAAGGTGCTTTTTTGTATGAGAATTCAATTTTTCAGCGATTTGATATGTTTCATCTAATAACAGTGTATGGACAAATTGTTTTTAGTATGACAGCGCGGCTGGGGAGGAGGAGGAGGGGCTGGGGAAGGGGAAATCGGGGACATCCTTCATACACTCACTCAAACAAACGGACGGACCTTATCGACTATTAATATATAGATTATTGTATATTACTAGACAATCAAACTTGGATAAGACAGATTTTTTAAAAATTATTTAGCTTAACATTTATGTCAACTTCTATTGACTGTTGACTAATACTGTGAAGTTTAAGTTGAAGACGTGGAGTAGTAAGAAAAGACAGGTCTTTTTTTATGGATCAAAACCGATTAAGTCAAAAGTAACACAACTGCATTATACTATAAGTATAAAAAAGACATTAAAAACAATTTCTTAATAAACTCTATAATAAATAAATAGTAATACTTATTAAATTCATGGAAGAATTTTCCAATTTGTCATCAAGACAATGAGATAAAATACAGTACATGTAGGTAAGGTAAATATATCTTTTCCGGTTCTAAGCTCAAGAAATGCAACCCCAATACCCACATTTTCTTAAACATCTATTTTAATATGGGTAATACAATGTTTATAATTAAGATTTTCTCATATCATAGTTTTTTGGACCTTTTTTAGTTTATGTAAATACACGATAACGCGACAAGGCGATAAGCGATCGTTTGTAAGATAGCTGGAAAAACTCGTCAGTTGCAATTTCATATGTGTGCTGGGATGACGTCTTTTTTACGCACAACTTAAAATATGATTATTTTAAAAATAATAAAAGATTTTTAGTACTTTTTCCACATAAAATTTATTAGATCAGGACCGGTTTCGCTCATCGCGAGCATTATCAACTGATGATAATGCTCGCGATGAGCTAAACCGGTCCTGATCTAATAAATTGTATGTGGGAAAAGTACTAAAAATCTTTTATTATTTTTATTATATTGCCTTTCCACCAAGTATTGACAGTGAACACCTTAAAAGTGATATGATTATTTATTAAAAAACCACGGATTTTTATAAAAAAAAATGTATGAGGAATGATGCAGAGATATTTTAAGGCCCTTAGACTATTTATTTTTTTTGAAATTCATAAGAATTAGGCCAATAATGAGGAAACCACTGGGGTCCCTAAACGACCCCCATCGGCAGAGAAGTATTTTTCTAGTCTCCGAGCCGCGAGAGATATTCAAAAAACAGCCTATTCATCGTATTGATCAGTAAAATAATGACAGGATGTAATTGAAGGACAAGAAACGATAAAATAAATGGAGATCATTTCGGGGAAGAGAAAAAACAGTCTTTCGAGTCGGAGTCATTTCATTTATTAACGTCTCTAAAGCCTTGCTGTTGTCACTTACATTTAGTACCCTATAAAATTACATTATCTGCACCTGTATTAAATATGAATATAGTGTCACGATGGCATGTTTAGTATAAGTATTAATAATTGAAAATACAAATAATGCATCTTAATGTGATATCTTTTCGACAGTGACCTTTCAAATGAGGGATACTCGATGACGTCACTCATAACAGCAGCAATAGAACAATAATTTTATTCATTTTTGGAATTACATAACGCCGCATGTAAATTATTATGAAGACGGAAGGGTGCGAGGGGTGAACTGTACAACTGGGTAAACACGAATGCACTGACAGGCCATTAGCGAAGGGCTTATTGCTGAATGTGGACTGGTAAATGTAGAATGGTTATATTTCGGCACACACCGTGTGAATTCTTAAGAGATCGATAGAAAACATTTAATTTTTCTTGAATATCTCTTGCGGCTCGGAGACTAGAAAAATACTTGTCTTCCGATGGGGGTCTTTTTTGACCCCAGTGGTTTCCTCATTATTGGCCTTATTCTTATGAATTTCAAAAAAAAATAGTCCAAGGGCTTAAAAATATCTCTTTGCATCATTCCTCATACATTTTTTTATAAAAGTCTGTGGTTTTTTTAATAAATAATCATATTTTAAGTTGCGCGTAAAAAAGACGTCATCCCAGCACACATGTGAATTGACAACTGACGAGTGTTCTCAGCGTTCTAAGTTATCTTACGAACAATCGTTATCGCGGGCGCTAATCACCTGATAAGCGTTATCGCGTATTTATATAAACTACAAAAGGTCCAAAAAACTATGATATAAGATTACCTTAATTATAAACATTGTATCACCCATATTAAAATAGATATTTAAGAAAATGTTGGTATTGGGGTCACATTTCTTGAGCTTAGAAACGGAAAAGATATGACTTCTTCAACTCCGGTCCCGTATATAGAAAGCTGAAACAAATGATTTATTGTGAACAAGTGGTAATTGTTTAAATTAATATTTCAACAGAAGGTGCTTGATGGAATTTCAATATTAAATTTGAATCGTTCAAAGTATATACATTTACATAAGTTTTGTCACTAACGACCCGGGTTTTGCGTTTCGGCATCTTCAAAAAAATATATAATATAAATTCCAAGGGTTTCAAACTTACTTTCTCAATTCCATCCTCTTACCCAAGTTAGTCTCACTAAAATGTTATATTCGAATTAATATACGTTAAGTGTTTCACCTCTTTTTTAAATATGTATGTACATAATATAATAAATTTATTTTAAATGAATAAAATTTATTAAAATAGACCAAAATTACCAAAGCATATTTCATTAGACAAATAATTCAGTACAACAACAAGGCATTTTATGCGTCAAAGAGTTCGTTCACAGCCATAACACAAAAAATGTCGTCCATGTGCATGTAAATTAATGTTATGAAAATATTTTCTTATAAAAATATTTTGCATTTCAGCTAATTCCAATGCGCCAACCATTTTTAAATTGAAAGATTATTCAAGATAATCTCGGTGAAAATTTTTGAATAAAATCTCAATTTGACATTGACCTTACTGAAAATCGAACGCAAACCCAACTACTCGGTAGCGGCAAGCTCTTATAGACAAGAACAGGGGCTCCCAACCTTATTCGCTCCATTCCCTCTTACACTATTATTCAGAATATAATTCCTCCCTTACCCAAGATAGTTTTACCTGAAAGGTATATTTGAAATTTGAATACCTAACACTGCATTAACCCTCTAGAGACGAGAGCTTTTTTCCGATAAAAAAATATATCCTATCCAAAATTTAAAAAAAAAAAAAGCAAAGTCGTTGTATAGAACCCCCGCATGACTATATGGTCATGCTCATCCTTTTATTACCGGGAAATATTGAGTATGGACAGTAGTAAGGACAAAAGTGACCGTATGGGCTCGAAAACATTCGGGGTTGAAATATAGCTAAACGTGTTTTGTTTTTAAATATTTACAATTTGACCTCTTTAGATCAACATAATTTCAATACAAATATATTAGCAAAATAACTGTAAATAATTTGATGTTTTAATAAAAAAATAACTAACAGTTTCAAAAAGTAAATTAAAAAAAACGGAAATTCAAAAAATCACATGTGCTTTTGGAGGCCGTTTCTGTCCCCACGGCTGATGACTAACTGAAGTCTGTACCCTTCTTAACCAAATATGAGCGAAAGCATCGATAGTCAGGTAGAAAAAGGGTGAATAGTGGGATCAATAGACAACTGTGTTTACTGTGACCATATGGTGACGCTCATCCTTGGAAGGTTTTAAAAATGTCATCCATTTGCATATGCAGTGATTTTGTGAAAAGTAATCTATCTTGTATTTGAGATAATACTTTTAAAAAAACTTAACAAATATAAACAAGAATCTTGTAATTCAATGTTTTCCTCGCTCAAACACTAAAATTGTTGAATTCCTCACCGGTTGGGAACTCCTCGTGTATGCCTTATTATTTAGGATGCGGATTTGTAAATGTTGGATGGAAGTGTAGGTATCCGTGCAATGGGCTTGGATTAAAACATTCAAATAAGCTGCCTTTGCTCTTGGTATCATTAATACTGAAGAATATACCCGCTTAGAACGTCATGGTGTATCAAAGTGCAGTATCTGTAAGCTATACCAACAAATATGGATTCTAAATTATTAAACGTAAACAACACCGTTAAAGGTTAGTGTGATAAAAATATTATCACGTTAGGTGTGAGAGTAGCATTGATGATTTTAAATCTCCGTAGAATAAAGTGTGTTAATATGTTATTCCTAAAAAAGTTATACCTACATAAACTAGGAAGAGAATACTCACATTAATATATGGAGGTTAATTGTTTGTGTCGATGCTAAATGTATTTTAGTCGCCTGCTGTGGCGCAGTTGGTTAGAGCTTGCTCTACTGATCACGCAGGTCTGGGTTTGATTACCGGTCAGATCACAGTGAATTTGAGAATTATTCCATACTGGGCGTTTTTGATGTCTGTTGCGTATCTCAACAGAGATACCTCCATTAGGAGGCCATACGCTCCACATTGGAAGCGGACATGGATAAAAAAATGTATTTTTGTAGGTGGCTTTGAGTCAATCTTTTTTAATATATTTGTTTGATTCGTTACAATTTTGTACCCTCCTACGCGCTCTGTCGCTAAATATACGGGATACAGCATCTAGATTTGTATTATTGTATTACTAACACTAAATCATTGTATTGTCTCATCAGTTCATAATGCTTGTCATTAACGAAACCGGTCCTGATCTTATTGAATTCAAGTGGAAATTAGTACAAATGTGTATTTTTTTTAAATATAATGTATTTCCATCAAATATTGACAGTGAACACATTAGTCTATGTATTTCATGTAAAGGAATTTGGAAACTGCACAACCGGAATACCACAAAGACAAAACGCAAACCATTAGGATCGGCGGCAATTTTGTCACGCATGTCGATTGATAAATTAAGAAAATCGTCTTGGATTTAGGTCTTGAGTACTTTGATCATCAGAAAATACTTCAACAAGAATTATTTTTGTTTTTTCTTGTGTAATCAAATTTCTTTCGTCAAAAATGAAACTTATGTTTTCAACACAAACCAGACAGTATTAATTCCGACTTACACTTGCTTATTTTTTCTTAACGTTTATCCTTTCCTTAAAGTTCTTCTTGTCAGTCATATGAAGCATCCAATTAAATGACTGCCAAGTTGATCACTACATTGCATGCGAGGTGGACAGATTCAACTATTGCCATTGTATTATTATTTTTATTTGTTTACCATGTCCACTACCAATGTGGAGCATATGGACTCCTAATGTAGTTTATCTCAACGGAAGTGTTTCTACGAAAACTGCTAGTTACTCAGTTACTCAACCACTATTTTTCCATTTCCAAGAGAGTAGAAATATAAGTATAGGGCTAGGACAGGACTAGTAGTTAGCTAATCGCTCTCGATACGCCCCGTTCATAGGATAGGATAGGTGGGAGGGGGGAACGACAGGACCAATGTTCCCGCTAATTTTCTGGAGGTTATGTGCGCAAAATACATTGGATGTGCAACTTTGAAAGGAAATGAAAAAAATTGTGCGCGTCTATATAATTTCGATTATATTTAATGTACTACATACATATATAGAATAACATAATTAGCATAATTTCAATTGGAAAGTAAAGGTCGGGAAAAAATAAAAACATTTTTTTGTGCGCTCTGTTGTGATATGTGTGCGCGCGCTCGGCGAGTTGTGTGGGCGCGCATACGCGCACAGCTTAGAGGGAACACTGGAGAGAACTGGTGGATAGGATATATGTGGGTAGTAGTTCATAGGATAGGATGGGTGGGAGAGAAGAGTTCAAGACATTACAATACATCCATACCTTCGAACAGAAATTCACAGATCGATTGAAAAATCAATTTATAAAACTGTGCGTACTGGGATTCAAACCCGTGACTTCCGTAACCGAATCCAACGACGTTGACCACTCGACCACACAGGCGGCATCAGTATTATATGTTCTAGTTATTTATTCTATTTTTTTCTAGTTCTAGCATTTGAAATTATCGTCACCTGTAATGCAATGTTTTTTTTCGTTTGTCAGTAAATAAATAATATTGATAGATTCATAATGAACACATGATATATGAAGGTGTATTCGCTATTTTTCCATCATATCTACTTCATGAAAATGCAGGTAGAAAAACGCGAAGCAGGTTGGCAGTGGTGGGTGGGGGTGAGTTGAAATAATGAACCGTTAATCCAGCACAGGATGTAAGCTTTATTATTGTTCTGTTATGTAAAGGCATTGCACCACGCGGGTGTAATTACGTCGACCTTGTGCGGGCGTAGCATACAAAAACTTGCCTGCAGTGTTGGGCGCCACTGGTATGTAGCGGTTCGCATTCGCAACAAAAGAGCCGGCTCGCACCCAGAATGTTGATGCCTTATGTATGCCTGATTTAAAATGAATGTAAAAAAGTTAGGTGGAGACTATGTTAGAGACAAAAATTGCCATCCACATTCTACATGCTGTCATCATTTGCTATCCTTGCCAATCTTAAAAATACTATATTTAGAAATCGAAAGCTTATATGCAGTGCTATCCAGTGGCGGCTGGTCAATGTCGCATTGGTGCAATGCACCCCTTGTTTATGCAGGGGCGGTTATATTTCATGAAATGATATCCAAACATAACATTTATACCATTCACTCATCTTAAATTCCTCATGTATTTATTGTCTAAAATAAAATAAAATGTTCAATAATATTTATTATTTACAATAAATATACCACTTTTCTGTAATGTATTCTATCGACATAAAAAAAAATATTTTATTAACTTATAAATTTTAAGCCCCCCTATATCATTCCCTATTTAGAGAAGTTTCCCATACCGTATGTGGCGTTCCCACATTTAGCGTACTTTTTTACAAAACGCTGAATTTATAATGTTCGTAAATACATATTTTACATACGTGCATTAATTTTTTGTCAGTAACTGTTTGTTCCTTGTTATCTAATTAAATACGACGCCATTTAATATATAAAAATAGGGAAGATGTTTAATTATTGATTTCGGTGAATTCATTATATACAAATAAAAGAAAGTAACCTCAAATTTTGTATGGATGCCAGTTCACTAAATCGTAGTAAAGTCCTAATCTCAAAGCTACGACTGTGTATGAAAGTATTATATAAAAAAAATATCCTGAAGAATCAACACAAGTTTTCGAAAATTTATTTGTACAACATTTTCGTTTCTGTCGAGAACATCCCTAACTTGGTGTAGTTTTGTTTTCGTTTTCAGTGTGTTTTGAAATTTTGCGAGCTTTTAACGCATTGTTTAAATGGGAGTTTTTTAGTACTTTGGTACTTTCGAATGTGGATACAGAACTTTATTCAATACAAAAGTTGTATATAAAGCCTTAATTAAAAATTGAACAAAATAGTTTGCAGGATTCACTAATCAAACAAAAAAAATATGAATACGTAGCTACAGAGTAGTTTTCATTGTTGATAGTTTATATGTATTTTTATTTTACGGTCATGTCGCAGTAATCAGTGCCAGCGCAAGGTTATTTGGCGCCCTAGGCAACGATTATTGGCGCGCCCATTTTTTAAGTATATCGTCCCATTTTTTTCTCAAAATAATGACAAGAATAACTCGGGATCATAGAAATATTTTTTTATATATCCATGTCCGCTCCCAGTGTGAAGCATTTAGTCTCAACAACAGCAGTTTTTCTACATGAATTGTCTTTTACACACTCAACCTCTCTTTTTCAAATTATATCGAATTAAAACGAACAAATACAAACGTCAAAATAAAATTAACCTTATTATAAGAGTACATAAAAATAATTTGAATTCTCCATTTATGCGCCCCCTAATGTTTTGCGCCCTAGGCGGTTGTCTATTTCGCCTGTATGATGGCGCCGGCCCTGGCAGTAATTAATTGAAAAACGTTTAAAGAAACATAAGAAGGTTTTCTGTAGTATGTATTTTAATCTTTTATAGGCTTAGAGAAAACTATGAGATTAAAAAAACTATGTTTTCATACCTCCTATCCATTTGTCCCTACCATTTTCTAAAATAAGACTAGTGTGATGTAAAATTTCGTCTTACAACAAACAGTACCGAACATAATCTTTCATTAATCCATGTCCACTCCCAATGTGGTTCATATAGCCTTCATAGACCTGTTTGTTAGTCAGTCGCTCAACCTCTATTTTCCAAAGAGATTGGTGGGGATAGAAGGATAATGGTATGACAGGACTAGTGGTTAACTAATCGCTCTACCTACGCCCAGTTATTGAAGGATGGGAAAGGTGGGAGGGAAATAAAGACATCGCGATTTCTTTCAGTAGGTGTATATGTATATTTACCATATCGACTGTGGAAAGAAAAAAGGACGTAACCCACAGTTTTTTCAAAACAGGTTTTTTGCGATAATCACAATGTATCAAACTTGATATGCGTTCTATCTAAATGGTGAAAGCTACAAATGCTGAATTAGTATCTAATTTTAACTTTTATGTTTGAAAAAAGATGAGCTTTTGAAAAATTAAAATCAAGAAAAAAGACTGAAATAAAGGTTTTTCGTAGACAATTTCCTAAATGAAAATTAGATTATGTCAATAAAATAGCAGTTTAGAAGTCTCCGTGCACTTCAATATTGTGTATATTTCATATCGCCCGCTGTGGTCTAGTTGGTTAGAGCTTGCTCTACCGATCAGGTGGGTTTGGGTTCGATTCCCGATAAGGTCAATGGCAAATTGGGTTATTTGTTCAATTTTAATTTGAGATCTAAGACATAAGTGTTTGTGAAGTCAATTCTCCTTGAGTTAATCTCATGTGACTTTCAAAAATTCTCATCGAGTATATCTCGTATGATCGATCTTTCAACATAAAAATAATTGACGCATTGGCGTAAGCAGTAATGTCAAATAATCAAAACACGTTTTCGGCGCCTCCTGTAAAACTTGATATGCGTGGGCTACGTCATTTTTCCTTTACACAGTTGATATAGATAAATATACTTTGTTCAGCATTCGTTTTTCCAAGCTTGAATTTTCAAGCGTAGTGTTTTGGCCACACGAGATACTCGCTCGCAAGCATTAAATGTTAATTTAAAATATTTTCTAAATGAAAGCTTACACAGTTCACTGGCTAAAGCCTTGCTATCTGGACTTTGACGAGCCTCCAACCGGGAGTTGAACCGACGTCACTTGCATAATTGCGCACGTGTTTTATAAACATTAAGTGAACCAAAACGTTCGCAAACTGTCAGCGGCATGCTTTCTCATACCCGCGAGCCTTATTACCACTTGTCATGTCCTGTATACGAGTACACAAATGTTGAGAAACGTTAGCTGATATATTTCACAAAGTAGTTTCACAAATTTAAAACAAACGCAACAACAAAAACTTTGACATGGCATAAGGGTACTTCCTTTGTTTCAAACGCTCTGTAAACTTGTACATAAATAATATAAGATCATACAAAATTGAGAACAAAGTTAGCATGTTTTCAATGTTGTTATTTTTTGCAACACAATTCCCAACAAATGAATTCGATTAAGCAATTCTCCCGGAAACACTACTGAACGATCTAACAACCAATTGATCAAATTTTTATAGAAATAGATTAAAGCTATTTCCCGTCTCGGTATCCAAAGTTATTAAATTTAAATCTTTCTAATTATGTACATTCACAAAAGTTTTGTCACAAACGACCCGGATTTTGCAGGTGAATCTACCAGATTCCCCACTCTTTATCCTATATGCAAGTAAATATAATTATACATTTTCCAGCTAACAAAACATATATAATTCTTGAAATTACTCACCATTCAAATCTGTAGGCATTCCCATGGGTTAATCCATTTCGCCAGCAATGACTTTAAACTTAGTGATACATTTATTTCTTATATTAACACGATACATTTATTTACTAAACGTCAGTTCAAGTTCACCCGTGTCTTAGATTCAAACAAAAAAAAAATCGAACTTTATCATTGAACTCAGAAACGCCTGATTGACATAGCCAAGCCCTTATTAACTTGATCATAGCGGGCAAGATGATATCTAACTTATTTTAAAAATTGTATTTGTATCAAGTTTAAAAGAGGACATTAGAAATCACAGTAAGGAAGTAAAATAAATATTGAATTCTAATAAAAGTACAAAGCAACTATCTTTATTTATGAATATATTTGTTATTTTAATAAGATCGCAATAAAAATAAAGCTCGACTTAATAAACAAGTCTTCTAATTACAATAAGTAAAAAAATGAATGACACGAGATTGATACCTGACACGGTACTCGAGATTTATTCAGGGACTCCTCGAGTACTTGGCCGCTACTTAAGGTCTCGGGAGCAACGTATGTCAGTACTTATCTCTAACATCAAACAAGGCCCGTGCATTTTTGCAAATAAACAGCATGGAGAGAGAAAAAATTCTCTAAAATCCACACGGCAATGTTGCCTATACGAGCACTCTTACCTGGCTTACGTGATCGCATTGAGGCAAAGCTTGCAGGGAGCTTTGTTGTCACGATAAAATTGGATTATTTTCCTCTCCCTTGCATCGTTTCGTATAAATTTGTATTGCTGTATTTTATCATCTTAAGACTTCACATGTTTTATATAATTTATGTAAAATAAGAACATTTAATTCATATTTCAAGATTTCAACTGAAGATGCTTGGTGGAATTTCAATATTAAATTTGAATCGTTCAAATTATGTACATTCATACAGATTTTGTCGCGTACGATCCGGGTTTCGCCTTTCGGCATCTTCAGGTGTTCAAGTGCACGGATGAACTTGAACTGACGCTTAGTAAATGAATGTTTCGTGTTTATATAAGAAATAAAGTTATCATTGAGCTCAAAGCCATTGCTGGCGATAAAGATTAGCCCGTGAAGATGCCCACAGAATGCACTTGAACGCCTGAAGATGCCGAAAGGCGAAATCCGGGTCGTTATTGACAAAATCAGTTTGACTGTACATAATTTGAACGATTCAAAAAAAACATATTTTTTTTTATCCATGTCCGCTTCCAATGTGGAGCATATGATTCAAACAAAACAGTGATTCAAACAAAACAGACCCAAGTTTTGACATGTCTTGTTTGGCTGACTAAAGATGATCTGATGGTATACAAATATATAAGTTAAAATGAAATTATTGAAAAGTTTCCCTGGAGTCGGAGTCGTTAATTATTTTAAGGCTGGAGTCGGAGTTGGAATTCCTGTATCTGTAAATCTGGATAGGCGGCTAAATTCTTAACTACTAAGGGAATTTTATAACAAGGGTAGAAAATTGTATCTTACTTGAGGCAACCAAATTTCTATCGCTAGCCTTGCGTTTTATTACTAGGCTATATATTTAGCGTTGGAACCTTTTTTTATCCATATCCGCTTCCAATGTAGAGCATATGGCCTTCTTATGAAGGTATCTCAACAGAAGTTATTTTTTCTACGAGAACTGTTTGTTACTCAGTCGCTCAACCTCACTTTTTTTGTTCACGCAAGTGAGTTGTTGGGAAAGTACGATAAGGCTAAAACAGGACTAGTGGTTGGCTAATCGCTATTACAACACTGGGAGGAGAGGAAACAGTGTGAATTGACATCACAAACACCCAGTCTTCGATCACAACTTTGAATTAAATAATTCTCAAATTCACTGTGATCTGACCGGGAATCGAACCCAAAACTGTGTGATCGGTAGAGCAAGTTCTAACCAACTGGGCCACAGCAGGCGATAAATTCATAATTTAAACTAATTATTTTCTATTTTTGATAGAATCGGTGATAACTTTGTGGACTTTCATTTTTATTGTCCTTCTATCGCTACTGTCTTCGAAAAAGAGAAATTTATATACTAAGTAACAATTAGTTCTCGTATAAAAAAAATCGGAACAGGCGATTTTTTGTAGCTGTAAATTTGGAGAGGTGGCTGAATTTTAAACTCCTAAGGGAATTTCATAATAAGGGTAGAAAATTCAATCTTAACTGAGGCAGCCAAATTTCTAGCGCTGGCTCTGCGTATAATTACTAGACTATATGTTTAGCGATGGAGGCTTTACTAGGGATTTCTTATCTCTGTAGCGGTCACGCCCTTCCATCAGCAATGATAGTAAGGGAATACAAAATTACAAGACATTAGTGATGAAGGAGACTCGAAGAACTTTGATGCCTTGGTACTCCATTAATTTGATATCCAAAAAAGCGTTGGATAAAAATGAATTATTAAAAAAAACAATTTTATGAGTAATAAACACGTTATGTTCCTTAATTACTATAAAAAAAAATTACTGTTTTGGTTCCACGAAATTTTCAGAACTATCTGTACTTTTGATAGTCTAGGACAGGGGTAGGGAACCTTTTCTTCTCTAAAGGCTGCATTCATTTCACTATTTATGATTCTCACAATGGCCTAGTGTTGATCCAGCTATTAACGTTATTTTATTATTCTAAGGTACAGGGTACATAACTATTTTTATTTTTTACATTATTAAAAGAAATGTGGCAGCCACCCCTTAACGTGAAACTTGAAGTGCTCATTACGGCTAATGCGAAAACAAGAAGCGGCTCGGTCCTCTCGTAGCGAAAGCTAGCTGACTTATTGTGGACCTCAGTAACAATGTACCTACACACTGCCTACTTAGTACTACCAGCGTAACGAGAAAGCCCTTTGGCTCAACATCCATTTGGAGCGAGTATGTGTATACGATTTTTGGAAAGCTTGCTGGATTTCTCGACAGCTTTTTTAAGCTTTGTGAAGGTCACTTAGTGTATTTTTAAAGTAGGGTGCTACCGACAGCTTTTTAGACTTATAAAAAATCTCGTTGTTTTCTCTTATAACAGTTTCATGAATAAATAGACAGCATCATAAATAACAGAGGCGGGTAGCTCGTGGCCTTTAAGTCGTCAAGTGCTAAATTTTGACTTCATCTAAATTTTACACAGAATTGTTTTCATTTAAAATATCGATTATATAATACATTTGTATTTTTTCTAGAGAAAGTTTCTTAAATACCTAACCGCAAATAATTTTAAACTATCCTGTGGTTGTGTGCAAATAAAAAATATGTATATTATTGATTGAATTGGCATTCACTTGTTGGAGCTCCATTACAATAGGGTAAAAATAGCAACGTATTTAGTCTTACAGTTTTTATTAGGGCTTCGAAACGTTATTGTTTTCGTTCCGGTTTTATTTTCGGTAAAAATAACGGCTTTTTCCGGTTTTCAGTTCAGCTCGAATCCAAAAACCGAGGAATTTTCTATGGTTTCGGCGGTAACTTTGTGGAAGTTCATTTTAAAATAGAAAATTTAAATTAACTTTGATTATTCCACTTATTGTGTTACTAACTGTGACAGTTAGTAACAAAATACGTGGAATAATCAAAGTTAATTTAAATTGTCTATTAACCCAGGAATTGACAGATTTACCCAAAATACCAGCGTGTTTGAACACGCGCTGAACCGAAAAAAACCGATATTTTTTTCGGTTTGGTTCCGGTTTCCGTTCCGGCAAAAATAACGGTTTTTGTTTTTCGGTTCAGTGCCAGTTCGAAGCCCAAGTTTTTATATCATTATTGATAGCTATTTCGGCTTTCGCCATCCTTAGAACTACGATAGTTGATAGAAATTTTTTACATATATTGATCTGCATTCATTACTCAAAACACCCAATTTCGTCTTAACGCTTTCTGGCAGTATACCGAATAAATACTTTACTATTAAATTTACCTTTAATTGAATTAATTGAAAATAGTATTATTAAAATTTCGATCAATTTCTTTTAGGGCGAAAATGCCAAACTTGTTTGTTTAATATTATATTATGTTTTTTTTACAAATATATAATGTTTTACAATTCGTCAGAACAATGAAGCAAAAAAAATGTTTTTTATATAATATTCTCTAAGAGACGCCATGTATTTTAAATTATGCGACACTTAAATAAGCATTTATTGCTAAAGTAAACACAACCCTTTTGGCTTACTATCGCAGATAAAAAAATTAAAAAACCGTCAGTAAATAAATTATATGAAATGTTTAAATTCAACTATGTCTTTATATGACAATAGTACTGTCTCGAGGAATAAATCTGTTTACATCTTTAATAAAGCAATTTATTATTTTAAATAAACTGCACATTTTTCAGTCAGTGCAACCAGTACAGTACAAACGAAAAGTAAATCTTTTAAACAAGTAATTTATTTCCAACAAAAAAAAAACAATAATCTTGTCTTATGCTACTCACAACTAAATTGAATTCTTTATTACTTGGCACAGAATATTTCTTATTTTATGTTGGGCCATGATAAACTGGAGGATTTTTCAAGATTCTTGAACTCTTTTTATAGTTATGCGTCAAATTTTATTCAACTTTTACGATGGATGCAACAAACTTTTGAAAATATTTAATGACAAGTATTAAGTTAAATTATGTGTAAAAATCTTCAATGTATCTAACGGTCATCGTCCACTCGTATTCAATGTCAAGAATTTGAATTCTTGGAAAGATTATTTGATGCATTGATATTTAATAATAATTGTTTATGATGTTTTCATTTTACCCCTACCAACCGTCTATTTGATCCCAAAAACAGGTCACAGAGAGAGCTAGTGAGTAAATAAAAGTTTTCCCATAACTCTTAATTATTATTTTTATCTTATCTAATGAAATATACTGGCAATTTTATCATCTTCTTTAGCTGCATTTAAAGAATTGCATAGTTCTTTGTTAAACTGAAATGAAAGCATTACAATAATCCATGACCACAAATAAGTTTGTAAATTAAAACTCGTTAAACACAACTGAATAAAAATAAAATCTACAAACGTTTACTACACGTAAAACATAATAGTTGGGCTTATACGAAAATCATTATTTGAATTCCAATATATCCTACAAGTCGGCTTAACCCAGTTTTCGAAGATTCACAAAAAACTTTAAAGCACTGTCACAAAAAATACTTTTTTTTGCAATATTTCTTTTTGATGGTGGATTAATTATATCTCCCTAGTACTTAAGAAGTGCATCCGAGTCAAAATGTAAGACATAAATAACCTTAAATATAACATTTAAAATGAATTAATTGTTACTGACTATTATACTTATTTAGTCTCGTTTTATTTGTAATTCAAGTGGCTTAAAGTCAAAGTATTAGCATTTTGAATTATATACTAATTATTTTTAATCATTTTAAGATTAATTAACTAGCTATAGAATATTAAAAACTAAAATCCACAAGTCTTAATACAGTGTCACCCCGATCTACCGTTCTCGCATTATTCCTTTTTACCGCATGGATCGTTTATTGTTCATAGTCCCGTCACGACCAAACACCCATAAGAATTACTGATTTCCTTGATCTATTGACCGTTTTTCTTAAATATTTCTCATTCCACTCATAAATATGTAGTCTTTCCAAGCATCTCGTTTTGCGATGTTTTCTAACTCACAACAAATTACGTAATCTAGAAATCTACCTGTGGAACTGAAAACAATTCAAGGCGTTGAAAAAAATCCAGAGAAAAACGAAACGTACGCGAGTTTGATGGGTATCTGTTAAAATTGAAGTGCCAAACTGCAAATAAGCTACCAAGTGTATATTTATTAAGTAATTTATATTCTTTAGTAAAAAAAAGTAAAAATAAATTGCTTATTTTAATTAAACATTTACTTTGGCATTATTTGAAGATTTCCCGCATTTTTAATTTATTTATTACGATCCCTTGCAAAACGCAGAATCGGGGTTTCACTATACTCGTTATAACTACAAGTAACAATCTGTGAGTTCATCGTGCAAAAAAACTTTCTGATACCCTTTGGATTTTTTAAATAATCTAACATCAAATCTCGCGCACAATTTCAAAATTTTAGTAACTGTTCTTTTCGTTTTACAAGTCACTGTGTAATGATAATACATATTAAACTTCGCATATTTTCGTATATATTTCGAAACTGAAAAAAATAACTGTAGTGTGTGTCCTTTTTGTACTACCATTTATATTTGTAATGTCTTGTTAAATCGAAATTATTTTTCGGATTTACAGGCTATTCATACTTTTCTATTTATTATTTTTGAGTACGGCAAATGATTTTTTTAGACTTTTTTTTTCGAGGCATTAACTTATTTGCTTGTATAAGAAATATATGTTTTAATATAGTTTTGTTAGCAACCACAACAAAAAGATTTAAGCCCTCGTACGATGAGTTATATATCATTCTTTAGAATACCTATAAATTAAAATTATAGTTTTAAATTGAAACGAGTCTAGTATATATAGTGAAACGTCAATTCTGTTATGATATTTATATTGAATACAAAAGCCAACGTAAAATATTTTATAGTGTTGATTTCTGATCAAAATAAGGTGAAATGTAGATTCTAGTTATGGTTTTTCTGTCTTCTTATGAGTGGATCTTTTTTGGTATTTGTACACATTACTTATCGAAGATAAATAAAGATATTTGTTTAATATGCATTGTTTGTAATTTTCCATTGACATGATAGCTTAAAAAACAAGTCATAAGAATTTTATTAAGAAATAAATGATGGATAAACTAAAAGCTCTACTTAAGCTGATGTCATTAGACAGGAATAAACTAGAAAAAAATAGATAAATGTAACACCAGTGTTCAGATATATAAATTATTGGAGCTCAGATCGTTAATCAAAGTGTTGTGAGAAATCGCAATTACAAATAAAAGCTTATTTATAGAATGAAATTAAAAATCTTACCAACATACGATGTTTTTATCGCTTCTAGGGATTCTGTATTGAGATAACCCGAGAATATTTTATCGGGAAATTGAGGCTTTTTTCCAGTCTCGGTTTTCCATTTGAATAAACAACCCAATACTTGAAACTTGTGTATTCATCAACAAAATGAAAATAGAGCAGATTTTATTCGTTTAATACTAATATAGTTTTTAAATCTCTATACCTTGATAACTTTTGTTTTGAAAGGCAATAAAAAAAGGTTACTTTCAAAAACTACAGGTTCAAGTAATTCTTAATATAATATAATTCTTGTCTATTGGTCCTATGCAAAGCCGCAGGAAACAGATCTATTAAAGGTAATTTAATATAATTATTTTAGAGTTATTTTGTTGAACGATTCGACATTAACAGAACTCCCGCGATTGATTTAAGACTTTACTTAGTATGTTATGTATACGCTAAATCAACCACTGTGAAATGTTGATTGCCTTTGACATAACATAATTAAAATTTGTTCTATTTGATTGATATCTATATTGCATATAATTTCAATGCAACGATAACTTTTCAACGGACAAATATATATATTGATTCCTTCCACTTCAATTCAAATCAAGAGTTTAAATCGAAAGGTCGTCGACTTGGTAGAGACTTCTTGATACTCACGTCGTTATTCTTTTGATTATAAGATTAAGTGATTTATTAAAGTGTTATAAGTATGTTATTCAAATAAAAATTGAACAAACATTTAAATAGTGTTTTAGTAAAATTTATATCCGTAAAAAGTATAAAACACATTTTCAACTATAGCTTTCTAGTTTCTAATATGATCAATTTAATAAGCAGGCTTGCCCAGCCGACGGCCCGTGAGCACTATGTAAATGCTCAGTTGTTACTTTTGTTTCTTTTTGGTGTCTTTTTTGAAGCGTCTCGTCCTTTAAATATTCGCTTCGCCAGCAGTGCACAACCCTCACCAATCAGTAATAGATATATAAAAAAAACAATTTACCTAAATCTATACCAGTGGCGGTTGGTGACTTTTCAACCTGGGGATGCTGTCCAAAAAAACGACGGATTCATTAATTGAAAGATTTTATTCCTCGATCGCTTGTGAGAAATTCATCGATAAACTCATCATATACATTTCTTTATATATGAAATTGATAATAAATTTCCAGTAGTTTTCGCCAGCAATAGCCTTAAACTCAATTATACATTTATTTCTTATATAAACACGAAACGTTCATTTACTAAGCGTCAGTTCAAGTTCACCCGTGCACTTTAACACCTGAAGATACCGAAATGCGAAACCCGGGTCGTTTGTGACAAAATTTGTGTGAATGTACGTAATTTGAACGATTCAAATTTAAATTTCTCATTTGCTACTTCTGGTGAATTTTCTAATCGAAAATTAATTAATTATATTACAAAAAAATCTCTCAGAGCATATTTTAAATCATCTTTCGTATTTTTTTTCTTCGTTTTTAAAAACAATTTATTAACTAAGATGCGCAACATCCGCATTTTCATTTACTTTTTACAATTTGAATTTACACGAGTGACAAAAAAAAAGAAAAATATGATTAAAAAAACACAATTTTAGCAATATTGTTTTTACAAAACAATACAATTTTCAGTGACCAGGACTGGTTACTTTTGATAAGATAAATTAAATGATAAAAAAATTCTCTGAAAACTACTCAATCCGTAAAACTGCTCTTGACAATATTGATTGTTCTTTTTATTCTTGGCTCTAGAGTACGGGATGAACCTTGGCCGTCTCAATCTATCTACTCCACTCCACTCAATCCTCCGTTTTCCTACGAAATTCGCTGACATCTAGCACTCGTAATTTCTACGACATTCCATTAATTTATCGAATCTGTTGCCTTCCAACGCTTCGTCAACACTTGGGGATTGTAAATTTGAGACATTTTGTTGACTTTTACTAGTAACGAAATTTCCGTGTTTTATTTTAATATCTATTTTTTAAACTCCAGTTTTAAAGCTCATTTAAAACTGTGATTATCTGGATAGGATAAATAAAAAATAAAATAAAATAATTATCGACTAAGCGATATTCGTCACCTGCTGTGGCCGAGTTGATAAGAGCTTGCTCTACCGATCACGCAGGTCTGGGTTCGATTACCGGTCAGATCACAGAGAATTTGAGAATTATTCAATTCAAAGTTGTGATCGAAGACTGGGTGTTTGTGATGTCAATTCACATTATTTCCTCTCCTCCCATCCTTCTGATTCTTTAATAACTGGGTGTAGCGATTACGATTAGTCAACCACTAATCCTGTTCTAGCCTTATCCTTCCTTCCCTACTCACTTTGAGCGACTGAGTAACAAACAGTTCTTGTAGAGAAAAAAACTTCTGTTAAGATTCTTACGTTAGGAGACCATATGCTCCACATTGGGAGCGGACATGAATAAAAATGCGTAATTTTTCACTCCTAAATATATAATACGAGAGTTAGGATTTATCATAATGTCGTGCATCTAAGCTACAATTTGATTATCACTGCGTCAGTCCAACAGAGGTTGGCGTTTGAGTGGAGACTGCATTCATTAGCCGAAGGGCGGGCGGTTGGGAACTTCTCTCTTGGGGGGCGGATTCTGTGACGTCACATTTTTAGTGCTGTAAATTAGTTCCGCGTTCTTCGACAATTTATGAAATGCTATGACGTGTGCTTGAGAAAATAAAATAATCTGATAATAACTGAATACTTATCCTATATGGAAGACAGTATTATTTAAATTAGCGTTACTCGATTTCAAACGATTCCTAAGAGCATTTAAAAATTTAGTAATTAACAGAGCGAGTAATTTAAAATATGTGCGGATACAGTGCTGGCGCGAAACTATTTTGCGCCCTATGCAACGGTTATTGGCGCGCCCCCTTTTAAACAAATTGTCCCATTTTTTTCGAAATAATGATAAAAAAACAATTCGGGATCATTGGATTTTTTTTATATACCCATGTCCGCTTTCAATGTCAAGCATATTGTCTCTCAATCGCTTAACCTGTCTTTTTCGAATCATATGGAATACGATACATACTTACAACGAATAAATGAAAACATCGAAATAAAATAAAAATAGTTTTTATACTACATTTATGCGCCCCCAATGGTTTGCGCCCTAGGCGGTTGCCTATTTCGCCTACATGGTGGCGTCGGTCCTGTATGGATGTAAAAAAAATAAAAACTGTTATACACATATAATTTTCAATGGTCAACTCAAATACATTCGTGCACTTGATAAACCAGAAGATGCCTAAAGGCAAAACCCGGGTCGTTATCGACAAAATTTATGGATGTGTACAAAATCAAAATAATTAAAATTTGACATTAAATTTTAAAAGTCTTCTTAAATATATAATATATATAAAATAGCATATAAACACAAATCGATTAGTTAAAACTTTAAATCAGTGGGAAATGACGATTATCTAAAAACAAGGTGTTTTGACTTAACGCTTTCTGCCAGTTTATTAACGGTATATTGGTAACAGCTTGTGAGGTATAAGTAAGTATTTTTTTTTTAAATTTGAAACAATTTTTATGGCATATAATATTTATGAAATAAAATTTCTTATTGTAAGGGATAATGAGCAGTAGATAATAAAGTATACGAATTAATCATCACTCATACAAACTTTTCATCAAATTTACTAACAAACATTTATCATACCAATAAGACGGACACGCTTGGAAAATCATAACAAATCAAAAATGTCAACCAAAAAAAAACATGTGTATTAAAAGCGAATTCGCAGTCTATTTATTACGGCAAAACAAAAGTTTTCTGCGAAACCGGAGAGCGTAAAAAATATGCAAAATACTTTAGCGAAAATAATTGCATCGTTTATCAAATCGCGCGGCAAAGATTTTTGTCATTAACGGTATTTGTTTTACGCGTTTTCTGACGACTCGCTGCAAATTCATCTCTTTGCTATGATGAGTAAAGTATGTAAAAAAAAACCTGACGACTCTCTGTGGACTTGCCAAGAAAATTTCGGGACCGAGCGGCGACCGCGGGCGAGACGTTAAAAATATCTGAGTAATCAGTGGCGCCGAAAATACTCGATGTAATTTTAATTGCTCTAAAATTGCATAAGCATTTAAAGGTTTCTCTTCGATTTATTTATCATTACAGTAAAACCCCCATTTACACAAAAGTTGGGACAGTGTAATTCGGGGTAGTGTAATTGGAGATGTGAATCTCATACAAAATTAGGGATTTGGTTTTTTCCGCAAAAAAAATGTAAAACTAAGATTTCCCTTAGTTTTGCAAAAAAAAATATTGACGAAATATTTAGTTACCAAGTGGTAAAATGCAAAGCGCCAAAATCCCACTCATAAACAGTCGCCCGCTATACGTGTATAGTCTGGCACGTGTTGAATACACAGACGCTAGCCAAAATATGACTGTATGCGTGGCACAGACGACCGTCTCGTAGTAACGACAATGGAATGCGACCGTGCAATTGGGGGATTTGCGGCGAATATTTCAAGTCAGCGCGTTATTCGGGTTAGTGTAACTGGGGGTTCCACTTTAGTTTCAATTAAAAAATACATGAGCAAAAATCCTACTATGCTATTTCCACCGCCACCCGTCACGGCTGTATATATGTGTCGAACAGATGTTTCCCGTGACGTGACTAACATTATGCGTTCTTCAGTTGTGTGCTAGGATTAGCTCGGGAGCAATAGACTATGACATGGAGGCTTTCAATTTAGTGTGCGAAAAAAATGTTTATATTTGATTTTTTCGAACATTAGTAAAATGTATATTAAAATTATTGTTAAATTTGAATCGTTCAAACTATGTACATTCTCACAAATTTTGTCACTAACGACCCGGGTTTCGCCTTTCGGCATCTTCAGGCATTCAAGTGCACGGATGAACTTGAACTGACACTGACTGTCAGTTCAAGTTCATCCGTGCACTTGAATGCCTGAAGATGCCGAAAGGCGAAACCCGGGTCGTTAGTGACAAAATTTGTGAGAATGAACATAGTTTGAACGATTCAAATTTAATATTGAAATTCCACCAAGCACCTTCAGTCGAAATCTTAAATTAAAAATTATTGTTGTTTTATTTTGATATTTCATGTGTTAGTATTATTGTGTCAAATATTTTCACAGATGTTTCCCGTGGCATGACTAAAATTATGCGTTCTTCAGTTGTGTGCTAGGATTAGCTCGGGAGCAATAGACTATGACATGGAGGCTTTCAATTTAGTGTGCGAAAAAAATGTTTATATTTGATTAATAATAATATAAATATAATAGTTTGTATAATCTTGATGTCAAATCTCGAATATTAGAAGTATACAAATGTATAGAATATTCTTTGTTATGTGCGGAAGTATCTGAATACGAAAAAGTCTTGTACGGAAGAATTGATGTACGGAGTTTTCTTGTATAAAGAATTCGTATTCAAAACAATATTGTACGGAAGAATCATAGAACCATTCATGTCCGCTCCCAATGTTGAGTATTTTGCCTCATTATGAAAACTGTCTATGACTCAGTTGCTTTACCTCTCTTTTTCGAATACAGTAGGAATAGAAAGGATAGGTCTAGGGCAGGAATAGTGGCTTCTTTATCGCTCTAGTTACGCTCCGTTAATTTATGATTGAAAAGGTGGGACGAAACGCGTTTTGCAAAAAATTAAAGAAATACTAATATTAATTAAAGAAATTTTCTAGGAAAAACCTTGATTTCAGTCTTTTTTCTTAGTTTTAATTTTATACGGGGTCATCTTTTTCAAAAATAAATGCTAAATTTAGATGCTAATTCGGCATTTGCAGCTTGTATTCTTTTGATAGAACGTGTATCAAGTTTGATACATTGTGATTATCGAAAAAAACTGTGGGTTACGTCCTTTTTCCTTTCCAAATTTGATATATATTCTTTTCAAAAAATATATTCACTCTATAGAAATAATTATGTATAATAATATTATACAAACGTTTTGTATCCGATGTTTTTTTTTCTTTTGTTATAAGTGGTTCAACTAGTATTTTAGATTTTTCTATAACGCATATCAGCACTGTAAATTTTGAGAAAATTAATTGTTTTGAAAAAACTGTGAGTTACGTTATTTTTCCTTTCCATAGTCAATATGCAATAATATTAGTATTTTAGCATGCATTTCGCGAGCTATTAGCACAAAACCGTCACTACTACTGGTCGATTTATGTGAATAATAATAATAACATATAAACATTAATAACCATCATAAAATATTGAAATTGTATAATACATTTTATTCAAATGTAGTGAAAAAAAAATATGAATTAAATTTAATATTATGAATACATAGCACGCTATCCACCCGATGTTTGGTGTATTTTTCTATGATAAAAAAACTTGATTTATCGGTTTATTTTTTTCCGCCGTGTTTTGTTTTTGAAAGGCAATGCGATTCGCTGGACATTTGCAGTTTATTTTACTTTACGTAGAAAATAAAATTTATGTGATTTTTATTTATGTCACTTTTCAACGGTAGTAAATTATATATTCTATTTGAAATAAATTTTATTTTATTTAACTATCTGCTTGAGCAATTTTACAATGCAAATATATACTTTTTAATAATTGTATAAACAGAAGTTTTATAAACATATGCCGCCTGTGTGGTCGAGTGGTCATCGTTGTTGGCTTTGGCTATGGAGGTCCCGGGTTCAAATCCCGGTACGGACAGTTTTTTTCAAAGGCATGGATGTATGAGATGTCTTGAATTCCCCCTCTCACCCACCCATCTTATGAACGGGGCGTATCAAGAGCGATTAGCTTACCTCTAATCCTGTTTTAGCTCTATCCTTCTATCCCTACTCTCTTTGGAAAAAAAGAGAGGTTGAGCAACTGAGTATCAAGCAGTTCTCGTAGAAACACTTCCGTTGAGACAAACTCCATTAGGAGTCCATATACTCCACATTGGGAGCAAACATGGTTTAAAAATATAAAAAAAAATCGTCCCTCGCTTAAAACAGCAATAACCATTCAAAATAACTTATTTTTATATTTTAATTTATTTTTTAAAAAGTCTTAAATGCATATCAAAAAAGGAAATAAAACTTGTCCAAATCATTTATTATTCCAGGTTGAATGAAACCGGTACATCCGGATATGGTTTTAAAAAATCTCATAAGGTTAATTATGAAATCTTATTCGAGTATGTCAATTGTTAGTCTCAAAGTCAAGTGGTAAACGTGGTACCATGTATAATATTTTTACACAATATAATATTTTTTCTAGCGTTTTGCTGCAATCAATAATTCTTTCGCAAGTGGGTCATAGACTGACGTGTTTAAATAGTATTGGGCCCTCCCCCACGTACATTGCAAGTAGGGATTTACAAGATGTCAATTTCAATAACATATATATATTTTGGAATAGTTTTCTCTAAGCTTTCGTGACAATTAAGCATTAATCTGGGATACGGAACAGCGATTCAGCGATTACAGGAGGCACAAAAAACGTGTTTTGATGATTGTGGACCATATGCAAATCATGAAAAATACACAACCTTGAAGTGCACGGAGACTTCTACACTGGTTTTTAATTGATTTAATCTAATACTCTTTAAAGAATTTGTCTAGGAAAAACCTCTTTTTCAGTCTTTTTTCTAGGTTTCAATTTTCACAAGCTCATTTTTTTTCAAGCTTTAAAGGTAAATTTAGATACTAATTTGGCATTTGCAGCTTACATCCTTGTGTAGAACGTGTATCAAATTTGATACATTGTGAATATCGAAAGAAAGCTGTTTTAAAAAAATGTGGGTTACGTCCTTTTTTCTTTCGACAGTCGATATACAACCATATCTGTACATTAAATACAGCTGGACTAGAAACGATATGTCTTCCTAGGATACTTAACATAACTTCGCCCGCTGTGGTCTAGTTGGTTAGAGCTTGCTCTACCGATCAGGTGGGTCTGGGTTCGATTACCGGTAAGCTCAATGTTAAATTGGATTTTTTAAAAATTTAATTTGAGATCTAAGACATGGGTGTTTGTGAAGTCAATTCTCTTTGAGTTAATCTCATGTGACTTTCAAAAATTCTCATCGAGTATATTATCTTGTATGATCTTTCAACTTCAAAACTATTTGACGCATTGGCGTCAGCTGTAATGTCAATTTTTTTTTAAATTAAAAAAAAAAACTTATTATCGAACGAATATTTTTCGCATTATGAATAAATTCAATTAATTTAATAGCAATCAGGTAGGTAAATTACGTTGCTTACAATGTTGTTCTTACACTACGAAATAAAATTTCTCTTTAGACGTGGGCATGCCATAAAATCTTTACCACGTTTGAAATAGTTTTCGGCATAAAAATAGCACTTCCATACATCCGCAGAAAGTCCCTAAACACACATTTTTGCAACAGTTCATTTTTTGCCAAAGGGCCATTAACAATTTTAATGGTGCCAACATTTTACTCTTTACAGCTCAGTTAGGCGACAAAACGAGACTAATTTCCGCTTAAAGTGAAGCGTGGACGTCAATTTACAAAGAAAAACGTCTTATGTGCCAAAGTCAGTTCAAATATTTTGACACAACTAATAATTTTATGTTCAAGATGCTCAAAATAAAAAAAATATATAAACAGAATGCAAATTATATAATAAAAACGAATCATTATTTTAATAAGAAATGATAAAAAGTCATTCAATTATTTTGTTCGTCATGACAACCAAGCTCGCGTTGTGTTATGCTTATCTAAATAAAAGTATTTGTAAAAATATCATTACAACTAATAAAATTATTAGTATAATGATTTTGAAGTCATTTGCAGATCGCCGATCGATTTTTTTTATCCATGTTCGCTACTAATGTGAATCATACGGTCTCCTAATGGAGGTATCTCAACATTAGTTTTTATACGAGAACTGTTTCTTAGTCAGTCGCTCAACCTATCTTATTCAAAGAGAGTATTAAGAATAGAAAGATAAGGCTAGGGCAGGTCTAGTGGTTAGGTAATCGTATTCTCTCACACCCAGTTATTTTAGGATTGTGAAAGGTGGGAGGGAATTTTTAGACATCACAAACTCTCATTCCTTTGAACAGAAATCGATCGAAAAAATGCTGCTCGTACTGGGACTTGAACCTGTAAAGTCTAAGCACGCAAGCCCACAATGCTAACCGCTGCGTCATAGGACCCAATAATTTTAATATTGTTAAAACATAATTCCTTTATACGTCGGTAAAAAAAATGCATCGTTATTCATTCGTTTTAATATTATGTTTTAATATTATTATTAATATTATTCAAGAAAGCTTTATTTTTATTATAGTTAAGATATTACTTAGTATTTTTTACTTTGAATTTCTACTTGATATTTATTTAAATGTTAAATAATTGTTTTTTATGCTATCGGGGATTATATGGGCCCATTAAAGGCGAAGTGAGCCAACTAGTAAAATGGTAAAACTTTTTCTAAGACTTATGTTATAAGTACTATTTACGTGCTTTGGGGAATTTTTAATTATCTAGTGTATCATTATCTGAGGTTAATTAACTTTAACGATACTTCAAGACGTGTAGAATATAACAACGCATCAAACTTATTTTTTTATAAAATACCACTAGGCGCACTTCACCTCTAATGGGCCCATATGTCATACATAGTCTAAATTAAAAAAAAAAAACTTAGATCGACAAGAATATTCAAAAAGATTTTAAAAATATTCGATTGTATAATTGCATAAATTGCTGCTTTCCTGGAAAGTGTAAGTGTAAGACAATAAATAGCAATTTTATATGCATTTTACTTAAAGGAGATGTATATTATAATCTTTCAAATCGAAATAAATAATGGTCTTAACTTATTTTATTGGCTACATAATTATTTGGTTTTACGCGAATATTTTACATATTTTTAACACTTTATCTAATGATAAATAGTTTAAGATTTCGACTGAAGGTGCTTGGTGGAATTTCAATATTAAATTTGAATCGTTCAAACTATGTACATTCTCACAGATTTTGTCACTAACAACCCGGGTTTCGCCTTTCGGCATCTTCAGGCATTCAAGCGCACGGATGAACTTGAACTGACGCTTAGCAAATGAAAGTTTCGTGTTTATATAAGATATAAATGCATCACTGAGTCCAAAGCCATTGCTGGCGAAAAGGATGAGCCCATGGGAATGCCAACATATGTTGTGAGTTTTAGAACTGAGTGTTTTAGAACATATGGCAGCCTTTAGATTTAAAAAAGACACGTCTACTTTTACTAATCACTTTATTTCAGAAGGACACGTGTTCAATCAGGAACAAGGGATAAAAATGTTACACGCAAATACGGACAGTCATAAGCTCTTTTTCCAAGAAATTTTAGAAATCAACAAAGCACAGCTGCAAAGTCTTCCGATTTTAAATGAAATATAAAACTTTCCCACATCTCCACTTCTATACCCTATATAATCATATAATCATGAAACCTTTGCCGACAAACAAATTATATAATTCTTGAAACTGCTAACTCTACCAATCTGAATTCAGACAAATGTGATAAAAATTATGAACGAAACTGTATTGAAATTCCGACCAGAAAAATACGAGCCGATAGTAACCGACGGTTTTACTTAGAGGCTCTGCTATATTTTCAATCAACACAATGAAATGCTACCGAGTAGATGTACATTCAATAAACTATCTGCGTGATTATTCATTAAATCTGTAAAATGAAGATATCACTAATCATTTGGAATGACTTCTTGTACGTTTCATGTGGCACGTCGGTCAGGCGTCGTAAATTATCATACATGCGTTTGTAAATCAGTCGGCGTGGAGCACAATCTAAATCTATTCAAGAGTGTTTTTGCGAAAGTCTTGTCGAAAATAGCGACTTTTTTACTCCGATGTGAACGAACGCTACTGAACGTGGAAAAAATACACCAACTCATAGGCAAAGCATAAAAACTCATATTTAAAAAAAATTAAAAGTGAAAGCTCACTAACAAGTATAATCGTACATTTCCGTCACACATATCGACTGTGGAAAGGAAAAAGGACGTAACCCTCAATTTTCCAAAACAGCTTTTTTTCGATAATCACAATGTATACAACTTGACACACATTCTATCAAATGGATGGAAACTGAAAATGCCGAATAAGTATCTAAATTTAGCTTTTAAGTTTGAAAAAGATGACCTTTTAAAAAATTAAAACCAAGAAAAAACACGGAAATAAAGGTTATGTCAATTAAACACCAGTTAAGAAGTATCCGTAGACTTCAAGGTTGTGTATAATTCATAATTTTCATATGTCAAAAAATCATCAAGATATCTTATTTTTTCTCAAAATTGGATTTGGTTGTCTTTGATCCCAAGCTCATCTGACAGAACGAAAAAAAATCAAAAGTTATTTTTTAAAAATGTTTGTAGAATAAAATATCATCAATTACAATCGCTTTCCTCGAAACTGCAATTGAATGACGCTCATTGGTACTTTCATCGTTCAATGACACACAAACGCACACACATATTTATGCTACAAATATACAATATGTGCTTCATTTTATATAATATACTCTAAAGTTAATTTTATTTAATAGAAAGATAATTATACAATCCGATTATAACGTTTTATGCCCATTTAAAAACTGAGTGATTCTAAGTGATTTCACTTCAAACATCACACGGAGACTAGGGACATTTTCCTCATTCAAAATTTGTTTTGTTTAAATATTATATACGTATTTGAATCGAGTTTTGTTCTTTGATATACATTAAACATTAAATATGTTTACTTTCTTGTATATAGGCATAATACATACCTCCACTTTGGCGGGGGCTATGTTTTGTGCACTTGTTTACCAGACCAGTTGCATATTTAAAATACGGAATGAGATATTTGATGACCAACTGTTTGTAAGGATCACCGAATATCCTCAAAATTGGATGTTGGTGTCACTCCCTACAACAATTAACTCAGTCTTTCTGATGAAGACCTGAATCAAGATTCCTAGCATATATTTGAAATAATAGTATTTTGTAGCTTTTTAATTCTAAATATTGTTTTACAAAATAACGATATTAAAACGGGGGTTTGGAAAATATAAAGCTTCCAATTCACCGCCTGCAGTAAATTGCTAACAGTATACTACTGTCACAATTGATAGTATGAACAATTCATAGCCTACAAATGATCGCTAACATTTTTACAGTCAGAATCAATGAGACGTGTTTGGTAAAATCACATGTGAAATATTTTTTCCACTGAGCAATGTTAGTGTATTTAAAAAATACACTATTTTTATCGAAAAAAATAAAAATCAAAAATTTTGACCTGATAATGACGTGATACCAAAACTCCTAGGTATCAATGCTACAGAATTTTATAAAAACTTTAACATTCTAATTTTTTATTATTATTATATTTTTTTTCGTTTTTAATCCATGCCCGCTCCCAATGTGGAGCATGTGACCTCCTAATGGAGGTATCTCAACAAAAGTTTTTTTCTACGAGAACTTTTTTCAAAGTGAGTAGTAGGGAAAGGATAAGGCTAGAATAGGACTTGTGGTTGGCTAATCGCTATTACTACACCAAATTATTATAGGATCAGAAGGATGGGAGGAGAGGAAATGATGTGAATTGATATCACAAACATCCAGTCTTTGATCACAACTTTGAATTGAATAATTCTCAAATTCACTGTGATCTGACCGGGAATCGAACCCAGACCTGCGTGATCGGTAGAGCAAGCTCTAACCAACTGGGCCACAGCGAGCGACAGATCATAAATTACCATGTATTTAAATGTCAATTTAATACAATAATAGTATAAATACTGTGAGTATTTGACAGACAATTGCATCATTATAAAATATTTCCATCTTTAATTAAGTTTAAAAAATATGTATAAAAATAATGACTTATCCTATTATTTAAATAAATGGCCCAATGTCTGAATCCAACCCTCTGTGACAGGGCCATACCGTTGCCAAAAGGCGATAAAATTTATTGCCTGCGGTATTTTTTGATGCTCTGAAACTTGCAGTACACTTTAATTTCGGGTAGATTTATGTGAAAATAAATAGAAACAACCACGTTGTCTTGTTTTATATGTTTTTAAATATTTTTTTAATTTTCATGGCATGTTTTTTTTATTTTTTCTCCTATTATAAATACGCGAAAATAAGTGCACAATTTTCAAAAAAAAAATTTGGCAGACATTGTCGTTTTCTATGTTTTCTTTTTGTGAATTGACCAATATAAATTGTGCATTGCATATATTGACTTGTTTGTTTAAAAGAAAGTCCAGCTAGGTAGTTAATCGGGGTCAAAATTGAATAGGAAACAAGTAGGTCTAGGTTCAGTTCCCGACGAGATAAATAGATAATTTGTTATTCAATTAATTGTTTTTCAATTTATATTTGGGTAATATGAGACTTTCTGATACAAAAGTTGTCATTGGAATTGATCCCGTGAGATTTTAAGAAATCAAAATATATTTCGCCTTGGCTGTTAGATTGTATCGTTCTTTTGCATTACATTTGACAAACTATTCCATACTCGTTTTTATGAAGTCAATTGAACGCGGCCTTTTACGATTACATGAAGTTAATGTTCAAAAAGCAAAGATTTTCCACCGTTGACTTAAATGAATGACAATTTATATTTTTTTAAATTTCGAGAAAATTAAAAAAATGAACACAATTTTAGTTGTTTTATACTCCGCACACTCCTTATCATATAATACAGTGCTGTGGAGTCGGAGTTGGACTCGCACTCGGAGTCGTGGAGTCGCAATGTTTTGACTGGAGTCAGACTCGTGAAAAATGAACGGCTCGAATTAAAAAAAATATATACTTAATGATGTGTATTCAAACCACAATGGTCCATAGTTTTAACATTGCATGCTTGGCTGACTTGAGATGATCTGATGGAATAGACATATATATATATATACATATTAATTATGTATATAAATTCAAATGAAATTATTGAAAAATTTCTTCGGGGTCGGAGTCGTCTTTTTTACCCGACTCCACAGCCCTGATAATACATCGTCGCCCTAAATCTGCAACGAGTATCTTTTCACCCGTTTTCATTTTGTTTTCCTTAAAACTTAATCCTATGTTCTTAAGGAAAAGATTCCATAATTTCATTGCTTTGAAAAAAAACTTTACGAATTCTTGGATGCTTTTTTGATCATGTCAAATAATTTGAAACTATCAAGTGTTCACCTTCAAATTACAATCACGCATTTTAAAATATGTTATTTTGAACGATATATCTAAATACAAACGGATTTGACCATATTTGCCAGACTTGACAGCTTAATTATCATTTCCTGAGATTCCACAGACTGCTGTGAGGAATGTCTGGCCATGATGACGAGCGTTTCGTCCTTGTACAGTTCAGCACCAAGGTCTCAAAGGAAATCAAAGTCATTCTTTTTATTCGTACACTGCACGACAAAGATATCCGTAAAAACAACAATCCTGCTATTTAATTCAATGTTTAAAAAAGGAATACAAAGTAAATTTAGTTGACAGTTATTACTATAAATAACATAACGCTTTTTAACTGAAAAGAATTCTTATTTCTAGAGCTAACGTACGAAGTTTACAACAACTTAACGTTTTTGAGATGTATTTTTTGTGCTGAATCGTTGTTTAATCATTTCTCTTATTGTCTTGGTCAGAGGTGGGGAATCTTTTCTTCTCTAAAGGCCGCCTTCATTTGTCTGATTCGACATAAGGCCGCAGTAAACATTGACTAGGACGGGATTGATAAATTTTCAATCTCTACCCTACTTTTTCCCCAGATTATCTCCAAACCTCGTTTTTTTTAGCTCACCGGAATTTGAAATACTCAATTCGCTATTTCCGAATTAAAGGATTGCAGAATTGGCCAGAAGGCCGCACCAAAGTGGCCAAAAGGCTGCAGGTACCCTACGTCTGGTCTAGATCGTAGATAAATATTTTTTTTCTCGAAATCCGTAAATATATCTTCATCCGTAAATATATCAACGGATGTAATATTATACTATCCTAACATCAAGGATTATTTAAACAAATAATTAATGAACTTTTGTATTAGTTATTAAATGGATATTAATTTTATCTTTATGATATTCAATTATATTTAAATTCTTATGCAACAAAATCATCGAGTTATGAGAAAATATTGAGTTACTTCTTAAGTTTGAGCTACACCCTATTGTAAGCCAAACCTAATTATCATTAATTTGTGCGATGTAGCTTTAGGTTTAATGTCATCGCATGCAACTTTTAACGAAGCCTAGAAATATTACAAGGCTTTGTCGTAAACTCATAACTTTAGTTACCTACATCTTCTTTGACTTGGTTAAATTGGTTTAAGGCATTCAAGTACTAATGCTGTCCCTTGAAATTATATCGTCGCTCTAAATTGCACGACTTCTACCTTCCACAAATCTTTAGAATTTGATGTAAATTTCTCATGCTATTAAACAAGCTGCGTAAAAAAATTAGTTGTAGTCACTATTTTGCTGTCTTTATAACAACAAGAAAAAACAAATGGCTTCAACATACTTTATTTAATATTCAAGCTAATCCGCATCGTTATTTGATTTTTGTTTATTATCTATATGTATATAAAAATGAATGTTTATTTGTTAGTACTTTATGCGTTGCCACACCGCTCATCCGATTACAAAAAAACTTTGACAAACTTTTTGCTTGCACTTTCGGTAAGGTTAAATGCACAGTAAAATTAACTTACAGCAGGTCTTATACATAAAAATCAATGTTCGTATGTCTGCCATACAGGTTATTTTGATCAGTATGCTTGCGCTTCCGTGAAGGTTAAATTTCAATTAACTTACAGTAGGTGGCGGGTGTGTCTTACCATAGAAAATCGGCAGCAAACATAAAACCTCAAACAGACAGGAAAAGAAAACATGGACTTCAATAAACACAATTAAAATACAAACACTTCTTTAAGTGGCATGACAACGCTTGCTGGGAACCTGCTAGTATTTAATAACAAATACATTGTTTGTATTTGAAAAAAAGACGTCAGCGATGTTTCCATCCCTTATTTCATCATTAACCACCCATTAGTATTCGAGCCAATTTATTCATTTTCAAATTGTTTATGGGTCACAGAAGTCAACAGTTTAGCAGATTATTATATAATGTCTTCCAATTTTAGACATATATAAGAAATTTTGTAATTAGCTGTACGTAGATAACTATAAGCAAAATCTACTCTGCATGTTTAAAATAGAACAAACTTGTTTGGAAAACTTACTCTTAAATGAGTGTTAGTTTTTAAAAAAATGTTTGAAGCAGAGAGTCTGGCAAATGTTTTTGGGGTATAAATGTAACTCTTTTTCTACTTGAAAATTAGCTTAATGTCACTTATAACAATGCAGTTATGTAGGGAATTTAATAACAAATGGTAAAATGAAAAATTATAACACATAAAAATTCAGAAAAACTGATAATTAACGAGAAGTAAAAATGATAGTATTAGAATTAAAAAGTTAACATAACAAGTCAAATGAAACTTTTTATTACAAATCATAGTTACTCTGAAACATGACGATGAAAAATTTCACATAAATTTACGGTTTTCTTGATTTCTTCACTTGGTTTTATGATATTTCCGTATCGGAAATAAAATTTCCTAGTGTCTCATTTTTTGAGTTGGTCGGTTAGGTATGAATTTTGAATAGAAAGAGGGCAAGACTGACAATAAAACATTTTCATTTTTTAAGTTAAGTTAAAACACAATGAGTAAACGCGTAATTATTTTTAAGTTTATAAACATTTTAACTACGTTAGTGTATTATACAATATTTTCAAGCATGTAAACCTTTTTAAAGTTATTTTTTAGCTTCTTCCTAAGGTTTAAATACTGTCAATAAAAAGTGAATCTGAGGTGACATCGTGGCAGAGAACGTGATTTTTTAGGACGGCATGTTACGGGTTAATAGTCCTCTCGTGTTCACAGTAACTCAACGATTTCCAACCTGGGAGGCGTGGACTATTAATAACAAAGGGAGACGCGAACAGTCCAAAATATTTATTTACCCTTCAAAACGTATCTTTGTTACTATATGAAATAAAGGATGGGGAGGCGCGAAGATATTTTTTTCTTCAAAAGGAGGCGCAGTAACATACAGTTTGGAAACCGCTGCTGTAGCTGATGCGTACTTTAACTGCAACATGCGCATAATATTTTATACTTTGCTCTTTGGATAGATATAATTTTTATTACGCAACGCGCATTTTTTTGTGTGATAAAAACGAGATTTATTTTTCATATGATTGTTTATCAATAATAATTATTGATTAAAACGGTGCAATTTTTATTACTAAATTCTTTGGCGCCAACAGTGTACAATCTCCATATAAACCGCAAATTGTCGGACATGCCAGTCTGTGTGTGATGCGATAAAAATAAACCAGAGGCAACGATTTCTTTATTATTGTTTATGATTTGTTGATTCGGTTTTCCTCATTGCTCTTATTTTCAATACTAACGAAAATAAATATGTACTCATTACTTACTACACCTACACAAAATTGGAACCTAAGTAATCATATAAAAAAAGATTACGTTCTTTTAAATGACTTAGATTAATTTGTTTTCGATGGATTCGGCGGTTACTTTTTTGATGTTCCTTTTTAATGTGAAATTAAATTTCATAACTTTGTTATTCCACTATTTACTTAAATGCACTTAAACCAAATTTTAAGCCAATGTATTTTAATGCGGAAGTATTAAAGTATTTTATTATTTACTTCATAGCTTTTTCGACTTAACGTCCTAGTCATAACTATTTTCTTGAATTTAACTTAAATTTGATAACTTTCTTACTCTACATATTGTGTTACAAACAGGGCTGTGGAGTCGCGGTGTTTTGGCCGGAGTTGGAGTCGTGAAAAATGAGCGGCTCGAAACATTAAAATAAAAAAAAATGATGTGTATTCAAACCACAATAGTCCATAGTGTTGACATTGCATGCTTGACTGACTAAAGATGATCTGATGGAATACATATATTCAAATTAAAATTAAATTATTGAAAAAATTCTCTGAGTCGTTTTTTTATTTTATAGTTGGAGTCAGAGTGGTTTTTTTTCACATGACTCCACAGCCTTGGTTACAAATTGTGCCACGTGTTTTGCTTCATTAAGAATCATCTTCAGATTATCACAAGATTTACGAATAAACTAAATTTTGATACCAATTATTACGTTATTAAAGGTTTAGGTTATTCCCAATTCTACTGCATGGACGGAGAGGGTACGATACAAAAATTCATAATGTTAATTACAAAGCGGCGAAACACGTGACACAATTTGCAACGCAATACGTCGAGTAACCAAGTTATCAAATTTAATAAATAATAAAATAAAATTCCGGCATAGCTAGAGCGACATTTTGTCTAAATTATCAAAACAAAAACTATCAGAAAACAATATTAAGGAATGACGTGTTTATTTCGTGAACCAATATTAGATCGTCTTATTTACCACGTGTAAAGCGACGAGGCTTGGCCGGACGCGTGCCAAGTTTGATTGGCACGGCAAATTCGCACGTGTAGAGAACGCCAAATATTTATTTTATTTTATCATAAACGACTTGTCGACCGATACGAGACCCGTGGCGTAAGTAGGAAAAAACGTAGACGGGTGTTGCCAGATAGACAAACTTTCGTCCGCTCTGTGGAAAATTGATTTTTTTATGTTCCTATAAGTTATATTTAAGAAGAAAATTTTGACAATATTTTTCATTTTTACGCGAGCTGTAGCTCAGTTGGTAAGAGCAGGCGTGGGGAACCTGCGGCCTTTTGCTACTCTAGTGCGGCTTTCTAGACAATTCTATAATTCTGTAAATTTATGTAAATTCCTGACATATTCTGACCGTAAATTCCTGTTTTCGACCAAAGAATCCTTAGTCAATGTTTACTGCGGCCTTATGTCGAATCAGAAAAATGAATGCGGCCTTTAGAGAAGAAAAGGTTCCCCATTCCTGGGTTAGAGCTTGCTCTACCGATCACGCAGGTCTAAGTTCGATTCCCGGTAAGAACACAGTGAATTATTCAATTCAAAGTTGTGATCGAAGACTAGGTGTTTGTGATGTCAATTCACATAATTTCCTCTCCTCCCATTCTTCTGATCCTTTAATAATTGGGTGTTGTGATAGCGATTAGTCAACCACTAGTCCTGTTCTTGCCTTACCCTACTTTACCCACTACTCACTTTAAAAAAAGTGAGGTTGAGAAAGTAACAAACAGTTCACGTAGAAAATAATTCTGTTGAGATACCTCCATTAGGATGCCACATGCTCCACATTGTGAGCGGACATGGATGAATATATAAATAGGATCATTATCCTCTTCGGGTAGTTAAATTTAAAGCACTTTTCTCTTCTTCTTCTTTGGGCCGAGTTAATAATACTTAAATTATCATGACTATTAATTAACTTACATGCTTCCAATTAATTCCATACGTGGCCGAAACTATAACCAAAAAAAAAGTATTTCTGAAAACTTGTTCCTCGAGTAGGTCGTATGAGTCGCCAGTTTCAAGGGATGTTCGACTGATCAATTCGTTGCCTAGAAAAGTAGACATTTTCAGTAAGAATATTTGTGAACAGTTACTTTTTTAAATTTGAATCGTTCAAACTATGTACATTCTCACAAATTTTGTCATTAACGACCCGGGTTTCGCCTTTCGGCATCTTCAGGCATTCAAGTGCACGGATGAACTTGAACTGACGCTTAGTAAATGAAAGTTTCGTGTTTATATAAGATATAAATGCATCACTGAGTCCAAAGCCACTGCTGGCAAAAAGGATAAGCCCATGGGAATGCCAACAGATTTGACTAGTGAGCAGTTTCAAGAATTATATAATTTGTTTGTTGAACGATTCAAATTTAATATTGAAATTCCACCAAGCACCTTCAGTCGAAATCTTAAATTAAGTTACTTTTTTACTTTTTGATTTTGTATATCCAAAATATTTTTATATATTGATGTATTATGTTTTTTATTTTAATTATATTTGTCAAGTGAATGGTGAATTGACGTCAGCTGTAATGCCGTGTACTGTACTTTTGATTTGAAACAATAAACAATAAATATTTAACACGTATTTGATAAGCTTAAAATTTCAATATAGTCTATGAAAAAAGAGAAGAGAAAAATCATCCCAAAATTATGCTTTTCGAGATGTTACACTTTGGGACATGGGTATCGGATACGTTATATCTCCTTTATATCTTTCAGGCGCAACCGGCATGAACTTTCGGAAAAAAATAATTTACCATAGATTCATTAATTTATTTACAACTTAAAAACCTTACATATTTTACCGAAGGATTTTTTCATGCCTTGGCAATATTGACATCAACACAACCGCAGCGACGTTGGTGGGCTATCGTCAAAGTCGTTTTAATTCTTTAAAATATAGGTGGTCATATTTAACCGTGATGAATGACGTCATCGAGGAGACCGCTTAGCAACTTATAACAGCGGCTCTTTTGTGAACACCTTCTGTCAATCAAAACCATGCCAAGAATAACAGATTAGGCAAAATTATATATTTTTTAATTTGAAAATTATATAATGAAACTATTTTGACAAATTATAATTTATTTCATTTATTTTTACTTGTGATTAGGCTCTTTACACTAATCTTATTAATATTAAAATAGGTGACGGGAACAGGGGCAAATTATTTTGATGATTCCCTATTTTAAATATTGAATAAAAAATACACAACACTTTTTTACTTTATTACAGAACTATCAAGTAAATAAAGAGGTAAAATATTATAAGTAACAAAATTTAATATTTTAATAAACATTCAAATTAATTTTCTATAACCTATTTTCTTATTGTTCTTTAATTATTCTGGTCTTATGACTCTGATATAAATCTCGCAAAATCCATTCGTAAAATATCGTAATATTTGATTGATATTTTCTTGCAATATTTAAATACGACTCTTCGCTCTGTTCCGGAATGGTAAAAAATCATTTGCTTTATAAAACCTTTTTCATTTCTTATGTTCAAGCAAAAAAGAGCTTTTAGATTGCTGGCTTTCTATTTTGGACGAGTCTTTACTAAGATATGAAAACAGTGTAAAATATATAGTAACCTTGGTGTCAACACGTACCTTGACGCTTGGCACGTAATAATATGTTTGAATTACGAACACGAGCTTGATTTAAAGTCTAAGCTTTTTGGTTAATATGTCAAGACATCGAACTTTTGCTCCAAGCTCTATAATTTCCAGCTTTTATAACTGAATTAAAACAATATTTTTTTAATCATTTCACCTTCTGTTTGAAAATTTTATTTTTCTTTTTTTTCTTTCTGCTAACCGTAATTTGCTTCTTATGGAATGATAATTGAATCCAATAGATGAAAACTTTTATTTTCAATTTCACTTATTTATTTGTACTTATCATTCTGTATAGTGTAGTTCAGTGATGGCGAACCTTTTTCGCAAGTGGGTCAAATTTGATTTAAAAAAAATTAAAAAATCATGCCACGGGTCACATATAGGAAAACCGGGATTGAGATTAGCTCACCGAGGAATTTGAAATGCGCGATTTGGTATACTTTTTCCCAGATTGTCACAGAAACTCGTTTTTCATCATTTTCAGAGTTTATTTCTAAAAGTTCAAGCGGGTCAGATAATTTCTCACGCGGGTCCCTCGTTCGCCATCCCTGGTGTAGTGCATGCAATCAAGTCTTATATAGATTTATTAGATTTTTTTCGGGACATCCATGCCAAAAAATTATGCACGCCTAACGTTGTTAACGTTACGGAATACACGCTGTAAGAAAAGTGTGAAAGCGAAGTGAGTAGTGATGGGTAAAACGTTCAGTACTCTTGGGAAATTAAAAAAAACCGTAAAAAAATGCAACGTACAGTCGTCCAAATTAAATCCCAAAAAAAAATAAAAAATGTAATTCTGTGTCATTAATTATAATTGGTAGTATTTTATAAACAAAAATAAAAACATCACACACAGTACACACCAACTTGTTATCATATCACTTTGCAGGGCTTTAGAGTGTAAATACACTAAATGTATAAAAACTTGCTTTGCTGCGGACGTAAGTTAAATATAACAATTAAGTTTACAAACTAATAGTTGTAGGTCAAACCATTTTATTGATCCTCGGAAACTAGGAAGTAGTTTTCTTATAGCAGATTGCTATACAGCAAAAGTGCAACGAAAATGATACAGCACCATGCATGTGTTGATATTGTTAGTGAGTAAGGAATAACTGACATTTTCTACAATATAAGATTAATTGGAATAACTTTTTATGTTAGGATATTTTTGGTCGCTTTCAATTTGAAGAATATAAAAGATTAAACAATATTATAAAGGATCCTGATCATTTCTAATAAAAGTGAAATTAGTACAAATCGACTGTGTAAAGGAAAAAGGACGTAAGCCACACATAACAAATTTTACAGGAGACACGAAAAAAGTTTTTGTATGATTTTGGGCTAGGGGCAAATTATAAAATATACACAACCTTGAAGCGCACCGAGGCGGATAAACTGTTTCTTAATTGACTTTATCTTACGTTGATTTAATTAATTTTTCAAAAAATATATAGAAGTATTTTATCACAGGCCTTATTTTTTCAAACGTAAAAGCTAAATTAAGATATTTTTTCGGCAATTTCAGCTAACATCTTTATGATAGAATGTGCTATTAAGTTGTGTACATTGTGATAATCGAATAAAGGCTGTTTTTTAAAAAGTGTGGGCTACGTCCTTTTTCTTTTCTAAAGTCGAAATGTATGCCTTTCCTGACATCAAAAGTAAAAAAAAAACGACGATTTACCTGGCTTGGACATGTGCAGCGGATGCCACAAGAAAGCCAGAATTCTTCTTGTCTTTTCTACCAACTGGATGGATACCGCCGTCGTGGAGGGCTACTGATGACCATCTATAGCAGAGATGGCGAGCCTACGGCACGCGTGCCCGAGGTGGCACGTTTGAGAATTTAGATGGCACGCGAACGATTTCCAAGTTCAAAAAATGTAATATATAAGTTTAAAAAATTAAAATTTTAATTAAGTAATCCGTGATTTATTATTATTTTTTCCGTTTTACTAATTTACACAAATTTTTCCCAAAATAAACGACATCCGTTAAAAAACATATTTTATTTTTTCATTTTGTTCAAAATAAATTACTGCTTGGGCACGCCACACAATCGAGAAATAATATTTGAGAATTTTTGGCACCCGGACCCAAAAAGGTTCGCCATCCAATAGGATGTATTCAACGGAGCTACGGGACGCTGAAATGACATGGGATGATAGCGATGAGCGAAACCGGTAGTGATGTTTATTTCATATATTAAAATGAGCACATTTTAAAAAAAACCAAGTAATTTTTAACCAAGAATTGCTAGTGAACACCTCAAAAATCAATTATTAAATACTTTTGGTAATTGATTATAAATTATAAAAAAAAAATTAAATACAATTTTCAATTGCCACCTTTTCTCACCAAAAGATGTCACTATCAACAATATTCTTTTATCAAACACTTTTTTTTTTATTTTACAGTATAATTTATTAACTCTCGCGGCTCGGAGACTAGAAAAATACTTAGCAGGCGATGGGGGTCTTTTTTGACCCCAGTGGTTTCCTCATTATTGGCCTTATTCTTATGAATTTCAAAAAAAAAAATAGTCTACGGGCTTTAAAATATCTCTCTGCATCTTTCCTCATAATTTTTTTTATAAAAATCTGTGGTTTTTTTAATAAATAATCATATTTTAAGTTGCGCGTAAAAAAGACGTCATGTCAGCACACATATGAATTGACTACTGAAGAGTGTCTCAGCGTTCCAAATTATCATACGAACAATCGTTATCGCGGGCGCTAATCAGCTGATAAGCGTTATCGCGTATTTATATAAACTACAAAAGGTACAAAAAACTATGATATAAGAATACCTTAATTATAAACATTGTATCACCCATATTAAAATAGATATTTATGAAAATGTTGGTATTGGGGTCGCATTTCTTGAGCTTAGAAACGGAAAAGGGTGGAATTTCAACATTAAATTTGAATCGTTCAAATTATGTACATTCACACAGATTTTGTAAGTTCAAGATTCAGATTTTGTCCCGGTCGTTAGCGACAAAATCTGTGTGAATGCACATAATTTGAAAGATTCAAATTGTGTTAAATGTCGTTTATATTTTTTAAGCTTTCACTATAACATAAATGACATATCTTATCATGCGGTATAAACTGCCTCGGGCAATATGCGAAACTTCAAGGCATATGTTGTCGTTATTTTAGTCCCACAACTCGATGTATTTCTGGATTTTCTTGTATTTTCACCGTACTTTAAATATAATATTAATAATGCGACCTTAACGAGCTATTTCTATTTATTCAAGTGCCGCAATTTAAAAACGCAATCACACAAGTTGTAGAACACGTTGTAAGTTATTTTAAATATTAATTAACAACGATAATAACTAACATGCAATTATAAATAAACATGGTCATTGATGAATCTGTATTTTCAGCGATGTCCAATCCCAATGTGGAACACTTGGAATCCTAATAGAGAAAAAATGATAATAGGGCGCAGAGGGCGCCTCTTATACTCAACAAGATTTTTGTATTTAGTTTTTACGGTTGGTATAGCATAAATATAAAATTGCGGCTATGTTCACTGTTTTTGTAGTTGATGTATAAATAGTGGCGGATTAAGCACATGGGACGCCCCAGGCGCAATACAATTTGGAGACTCTATTTTTAAAACGTCGAAAATTTTCAAGTTAAAATATGAATAAAAAGTATATTGGTTATATTATATAAGCAATTTTTGAGGCCCCTACGATTCGGAGGCCCCAACCGCGCGCCTCTTTTGCTTATAGAATAATCCGCTAGTGTATACAAAGAATTATTCGACCAATCAAAATATTGCGTTAGAAAGAGGTCACTTTGAATCAACTTTTGAATTTAACAAAAAAAAAAAAAAGTTTTCCAAGTTGCAAGTTGTAAAGCTTATTTATTTATTTGTGGTCATTTTAATGCAGAGCGAGTGGACGTGATTTTTTTCAAACCATGTTCACTCCCAATTTGGAGTTTATGGATTCGTAATGGAATTTATAGTATGGGTAAAAGGATATGACTAGGACAAGACTGGTGGTGAGCTAATCGCTCTTAAGAATAGGATGGGTGAGAAGGAATTTAATAAACCTCATAAATCAATGCCTTTGGATAAAAAACCATAAATCAATTGGCAATTGATTTATAAAAACTGTCCGTACTAGAGGAAACGAACTCGCGGCGTCCGTAACCAAAGACAAGAAAGTTGACCTCTCGACCACGCAGCCGGATATGATTAATCAAACTTTATAAAACTTGAAAGAATATATACTTACTCTTTTTTTCCTTGACGCTTAACAGTTCGATTAGGTATACAAACAATAAAAAATGCCAAAATTAAATGTAAGCTATAACAACCGTACAAATTAAATAAAAAAATCATGTTGACTATTAGAGAATGAGCTTGATCTATTTGAGAAAGCTTGCATAGCTGGATACAGTTAAAGTTAATGGCAAGACGTTTTTTGTTACCGATCCACCGTGTTAACCAGAAGGTAAATTTGGTATAACTCTTACCGTTAATAGATACAATTCAATATTGTCATGTTTTATTACAGTAATAAAAACAACAGTCTTAAGACAGTTAATATCTGCTGTGTGAATGCAAAAAGGATATTTAAACACTTGCCTGTTTGTTTATAGTATTTCCCGGTTGGCAGAAACGCATTTTGAAAATATGTTTGCAGCTTTTTTTGAGCTTTTGGTAAACACTTCACCCGTCACGGCATGTAAATGGAGAAAAATGTGAGTAAATTTCTTTAATTATCTGAACAGAATGAAGTATTTATTCGTGTTATTTTGCTCAATGACTTTTTCAGAAAAAAATATTATATTTGACATAAGAGTAGTATTTCTCCGTCATCAATCAGTCATATCATGCAGCCGTGTTACTTGACAAACTAAAACAAATCCATAAGATGATTTTATCTCAATATAATTGATATACATATCGACTGTGGAAAGAAAAAAGGACCTACACAGAGATTTTCAAAACAGGCACCACAATGTATCAAACTTGATACACGTTCTATCAAAAGGATGCAAGCTGCAAGCCGAATGAGTATTTAAATTTAACTTTTAAACTTAAAAAAAATGAGCTTGTAAAAAATTAAAAGCAAGAAAAAAGACTGAAATAAAGGTTTTTCCTAAACAATTTCTTTAATTTATATTAGATTATGTCAATTTAACACCAGTTTAGAAGCATCCGTGTACTTTGAGGTAGTGTATAGTTCATAATTTACATATGGCCCAAAATCATCAAAACACTTTTTTGCGCCTCCTGAATAATATTAATTGAAGAATTAATTCATAAAAACAGTCCGTCCTGGGATTCAAGCCGGTGACTTACGTGTTCTAAATCAAGTCAACACCACTCGACGACGCAGCTGGCATTATTAGTTAATACGTTTCGGATTTTTCACCTCTGTAGTGATCACGCCCTTCCGCCGGCGACGGTGGAAAGGGAATGCAAATGATCAACAAATCAACGGCGAAGGAGACTCTGAGAACTTTGACGCTAACGCGCCCTAGTATTTAAAACTCCATAAATTTGATATATAAAAAAATATGTAAGTAGATACTTATACCGGAATTATACTAGATTACTATTTTATAAAACATTTATTATTTGATGATATTATTAAGTGATTACAAATTCAAAAACATTTCAATTACAATAAAAAAATATTAGTACGTTATATTTTTCGTACATTCCAAGCAGTTATCGTATTTTTATTTAGTAATTTCGCAGTAAATTAAATCCTTGACAAATAGCAAGTGTAATGACAACATAAAACTGTCCAACACGCATCAACATTTTTTAAGTCGTATTATTATTTTTAAAACAATGATACTGTTTTCAGAGCTATAAAAACATCTTCTTTTTTTGGATTAAGCAAATAATACCGAGAATTCCCGGGAATTTTCGACATTTCAAATCCTTAATTGAAAACATAAACGTGAAGAATTTAAGTCACTGTTCCTTAGACATTCAAATAATCAACAGATTTCTGAAATATTTTCTTGAGAAGGTAGCTAAAAAAAGAAATACGATTCGTGAATTGTTCTCTTGATTTTTTTTAGAAAAAAACGTTATTTATTAAATATAATACATTGAATCCTCGATTACTACGACATACTTATGGAATCTATAAGGAATACGCTAAAACCAAAAGTCGGCTATATAAATAAACTTGTTTCACTACAAATTGTTGTGTCTATAATGACAAACGGCATTAAATATTATAAAGAGTTAAGTTCAGTAAAGTTTCCATCAATAAGTAAGTAATGAGCTAATCGCTTTCACTCTTAATTTTAAATGTGGAAAAGTGAATTGGTAGACAGAAATTAAAAATACAATGACAACATGTTCGATGTATTTGGGGTCAATTTTGTGAAGATTCAATTATACCTGTCAAGACTGTCAGGTTGCTTATGTAGGGAAGAGAGATATAAGCTTGTATATATTAACTAAATAAGACGTAAAAAAATGATCACAGTTTTTCCTTTTTTTTTTGTTTGCTGATCATTTTATAGAAAATGATTACAATTTTAGTAAAAATAAAAATGTTGGAATACTTAATTAAATAGATAATTAAAGTTAAGAATAAATAGTTTGGAGTTTTTGGAAATTTACGAAGTCATTAATATAAATAAAATATTAGTTTAATATAGGCGGATCTCCGTGGTTGAATATATTTCCATTTTGATTAACCGTACGTTCAAGTAATTAGTTTGTAATCAATGTTTGTATCTCCCTGAGTCTATTAAAAAAGCACAAAACCACGACATTTTGTATTTTTTTTGCGATGTTCTGATGATGCTTCTCAAAAAGGTGAAACACGTGTCATATTTGTAACACAACAAGTGAAATAACAATATTTGATGTACAATGACAATTTTGATTTAGCTGCATAAGGCGATTGAATAATTTAAATATTAAAGTTTCTATTACAGTGTATTATTTGAATAATTTACCGCGTAATCAAGAAAAACGAAATTTCTTAAGCCATTTTAATTGACCAATCAACTCACCCAGTTTATTTTTGCAAGTCATAAATGACATTTTAAATGAACTCTGACTTTTACTCACAGACAATGGCGTGAGCTGCTTGTGCAATGATCTATCATTTATTCGAAAAAAGATTAGCACAAAAGCATTCAAATTAAAATATTAAATGGCCGAGTAGGTGAATAATTCAATAAAGAACCGATTACATAGCAGTAAATTAAATGTTTAATTCCATTGCAAGATGAATGCATTTCATTCAATTAAGAAGAGCTGATACTTGCCGTCACTCCAACCATGACTTTTAAAAGTGAGGTCAAAACAACTATTATGAATTTAATAAAAAAAAATATGCATCTGGCTTTCTATACAAGCCGTCGTGAACAATTGGCACACTACAATGTAATCGATTGTGCGAATTATTCTTTGTGATGACATAATGAATTTGAAAAACTGCATAAAAAAGATAGAATTTCTCGGCTGCTTATCTACTGATAATATAACAGAAGAACATTAAAATAATAATTCACATTCAACGGTTAATTGAATACCGGAAAGACACGTGTTCAATGAGGAACAAGGGATAACAATTGTGCACCCAAATACGGACGCTCATAAGCTCTTTTTCCAGGAAATTTTGGAAATAAGCAGAGCGCAATTGAACAGCCTTCCGATTTAAAATGAAATACTAAGCATGCCGGGGTCTCCACTCCTATACCCAATATAAATATAATCATAAAAACTTTTCCGACAAACAAATAAATATAATTCTTAAAACTACTCACTACTCAAATCTGTGGGCATTCCCATGGGCTTATCCTTTTCGCCAGCAATGGCTTTAAGCTCAATGATACATTTATTTATTATGTAAACACGAAAAATTCATTTACTAAGCGTCAGTACAAATACATCCGTGCGATTGAACGCCTGAAGATGCCGAAAGGCAAAACCCGGGTCGTTAGTGATAAAATCTGTGTGAATGTACATAATTTGTACGATTCAATTTTTTATGCACATATTTTGATTTTGAAGACATACTTTAGACGTCGATTTTAACGTAAAGGGGGGTTACTGTACGGTTACTGGGGGTTAAATGAAAAGGCAGACAGTGGCGGATCACCCTATAAGCGCATGAGGCGCTCGCTTGGGGCCTCCGAATTTTGAGGGCCTATAAAATAGCTAATAATATATAATCTACATATATACCTTTTGTTCAGGTGTATATATATTTTTACTATTTTACATGGAATTTTCTGTCATTTTTATGTCATCCAAAAAACAGGGCCTCCAATTTTTATTGCGCCTGGGGCTTCTCGTGTACTTAATCCGCCACTGGCTGCATAAATTACACTCATGCAACAGGGAACGTTAATTCCGGGTAAGTTAAATCGGAGTTTAACTGTAGTCTGTAATTGTCTTATACTGGACACACCATTTAATTTTTCAATAGTTAAGTACTTTACGTTTTATCCGCCAATTCAGGTATATGTACAGCTACTTATAGAATACTTGCGTGTATGTCGTGGGACCGATGTGTCAAGTGCTATCAAATGATTGCATGCAAAAATACACTAGACTTGGTTGTTGTAGATTTAAGTATCAATCAATTTTAATGCATCTGTGAGTTGAGATTAGGGTATCCAATCCCGGGATTTTGGGATTGATTAATTTTGAATCCCGGGATTGAGATTTTCTCACCGAGGAAATTGAAATCCTCAATTCGTTCCTCAAATCCTCAATTCGATTTAGTATACTTTTTCCCAGAATCTCACAGAAACTCGTTTTTTTTTTTTTAGCTCACCGAGGAATTTGAAATCTCCGATTTGGTATACTTTTTCCCAGAATCTCACTGAAACTCGCTTTTTTTTTTTTAGCTCGCCGAGGAATTTGAAATCTTGAATTTGCCAATTTCGTGTAAATTTTCGGAATTTCCTCAAAATTTCTCAATCCCGAAATCCCGGGATCGCGGCCATCTCAATGGCCGGGATTTTGGGATCAGAAAATTGAACGGGATCCCGGGATTGAATGTCCTAGTTGAGATCTACTCATACGTAGTATGATGCCATTATATCCTATCATTCAATCTTTACAATGAAGCACATTTTTTCGAACTTATCCAAACATTAATAAAATAATGAACATATACATTATTATTCAAACTATCGCTTGTTCACAATCTCAAAAACGTTTGGCTACCTTTACATAAAACCTTAAAAAATTATTTACATACTAAAAAAAATTGCATGTATGTAATATTCTGTGTCCGTTTTTGATGTACGAAACAATATTATCCGTAAGAATCGGTGTACGAGAGTTCGTTTGTATAATATATGTTGATTAATATACGTTGCCTGTGTGGTGAAGTGGTCAACATCGTTGGCTTCGGTTACGGCGGTCACGGGTTTGAATCCCAGTACGGACAGTTTAATAAATTGATTTTTCAACCGATTTATAAATTTCTGTTCGAAGGCATGGATGTATGTGATGTCTTGAACTCCCCTCTCCTACCCATCCTATCCTATGAACTACTAGCCACATATATCCTATCCACCAGTCCTGTCCAATGTTCCCTCTAAGCTGTGCGCGTATGCGCGCGCACACACATCACAACAGAGCGCAGAAAAAATGTTTTTATTTTTTCCCGACCTTTACTTTCCAATTGAAATTATGCTAATTATGTTATTCTATATATGTAGTACATTTAATATAATCGAAATTATATAGACGCGCACAATATTTTTCATTTTCATTCAAAGTTGCACAGCCAAAATGTATTTTGCGCACATAACTTCCAGAAAATTAGCGGAAACATTGGTCCTGTCCTAGCACTATCCTTCTATTCCTACTCTCTTTCGATAAAGAGAGGTTGATCAACTGATCAACAAGCAGTTCTCGTAGAAAAACTTATGTTGAGATAAACTCCATTAGGAGTACATATGCTCCACATTGGGAGCGGACATGGCAAAAAAAAATATACAGAGCTATACTGCTATTTCAAACTTTCAAACTGAAAGGGTCGTAAATACACTTATATTCGACGATTATAATAGTCGCCATTGACTGATAAAGTAAAGCGTACGTTATTACACACTGTTCTGAAATTATTACCTGTTAATCTATAATATTTTTCCAATAAATAGTTAAGAAGAAACAGGTATCATTCAACTAAAAATTGATTGTGTTCTGAATGGTCTATGTTCTCATGTTCTGTTTTATCATGATCTGTTTATTCATGGAACCAAAAATATACATGTTTCAGGGATTCTTCAAAACAAAATACTTTAAAACATGAATTATCATGAATACTAAGCTTGCCTTGTTATTAGTCCATACTTCTCAAGTACGTAGGAATCAGAACACAATTATTAAACAAATGTTGGTCCCTTTCATGCGTTCAGTTAAAAGGTTTTTTTTTTTTAAGAGTCACGTATTGTTTTTCGCAACCGTGGCATTTATCATTGAGTTGAATAACAACCGTAGTTCCTGGATACACCAAAAATGCTAATAACCTGTACCCGTTTTGGGGTATCTTCGGCTTGTCAGTGTGGTCAGCTTTAATCATATTTAATTAGGAGTTTTATACGACTGTTCATATTCCAAACCAATTGCATTGAACTTGCAGACACACTAATTGGACTGTGTTTATAGACTTATCATAATACGTAATTAGTGTGCTATTGATTAGCTTAAATTTTCGTTTATGAAGCTTAGATTTATTAAAGTGCTCATTTAACCACTTCCCCGGCGAATTATTTTTGCAAAAATTTAAAAAAAAAATGTTTTTATTTTATTTTAATTTGAAGCATATAAATATTATTTTTATTAAAAAAAACTTTTTTTTAACCCTTCAAAGTCTATTTTTTATATATATTTTTTATTAAAGATTTTTCTCTTGAATTTTTATATAAAATATACGAATTCCACAAAGCTTATTCATATAAATTGAATATCGTGAAATTGTATGAAACACGTATTTGCGTGAACGCCAAGAATCGAACAACAATTTTAAAATGTTTATATGGGCGCCATCAGTTATCACACAAATTTGCGTGAGCGCCAAAATTTGAACACTTTTGTTTTTACACGTATTCGTGTGAACGCCGGGGAAGTGGTTAATTAAGTTTCCTTCAAGCAATTTTGCATAAAAAATATTTATGATTGTATCTTCATTAAGTTCATAAAGGTTATGAATGTTTTTCTTAATTCCATTCTAATTATTTGATCTAAAAGTCTAGACGTAGCGAGAATGATTAGCTTTCGTTTTTACGGCTATTTAAAAAACGTATGAAAAACCGGGTAAAGGTTCCGTTTCTACATGGGTCTGAACTCGGAAGCCCTACGTATATCATTACGAAAACGAATCGCTGAGCTACTGACTAGCAAGAAGTTATCTAAGAATAACTACTGCTGAAATCAACTCCGGTAAGAAGGAGTTCACGTGCTTCACATTTGTATCGGAAATGGTCAAATTTTTTTCATATTGCCGTCATAAAATGAAATGAGGATATGCTAATTGCTAATAACATAATCCCCGTATTTCAAGATCTACGGAATTGCTTTACGTAACGTTCAATTTATGATATGACTTTATACCAAATTCAAGTGACATAATTAGTCAAACAATAAAATGGTTTTGCCAGAATCCAAAACCATAATTTTGATTTTAATCGTATTAGAAAATTTATAAGACGCAAAAATGCCAATAATTTTTCTAACTATATTCTAAGATAATATATTTGGTCCAATTTTACATGCCTTCGACTTAAAACATTTACATTTCATTAAAAAATACGTTTAATAAACTTTTTTTCATTAATTCGAACAAAATGTTTTACGCCATAATACTCTTGAAATGCAATCAATGCTGATGATATAAAATATCAAAGTGGCTGTCTCCATATATTAAATTCACGAAATGTTTCGAGAGTAAAAAAAAAAATAAAGATAGAATATAATATTTTCGATGGTTCCGGCAGTAACTTTGTGGAAGTTCATTTTAATTAATATAAAATTTAAATTAACTTTGATTATTCCACGTATTGTGTTACTAACTGTGACACGTGTTTCGCCTCTTTCAGAGGCATCTTCAGACTTACTATCGCAAAGTTTGCTTAAGTAATGAAGCAAGATTGATTCTAACATTTTAAAATTATGAAATTACAAAATGGAGTTTGGGTTTTTTTTCCTTTAAGGTGAGCAAAGAGGGGGATGTAGAATCGAAATAATACAAACAAATAATGATACTAATGAGTTGCAATCATTCAGATTGGGATTTTTCCTTTTTAAGGGAAGCAATGATGGGATTATAAAATGAAGATGCCTCTGAAAGAGGCGAAACACGTGTCACAGTTAGTAACACAATACGTGGAATAATCAAAGTTAATTTAAATTTTCTATTATGATAGAATATAAAGTTATTTTACCTAATGCGTGTGTAATCTATTTATAGGAATGGTGTTAATATGTTTTAGATTTTTAAAATAAATTAGCTTATCGTGTAAATGATTATAATAGTCTTTACTGTAGAGTAAAAGTATTAATTAATATAAGTGTCTAAATTCTGTAATTTACACAGGTTTCCTGTATAAAAAAAAACACGAGTCACACTAGATGTCGCTGTGCTGATTAACTCGAAACATATTTTTATTTTACGCGTATTTTTATTTTCTTTACATATCCAGTTTTCAAACCTATTAATTAATCAACGCACGTGATATCAATTAAGCTGTAAGACGGACATTGAAGGGTTGCCAACATTTAGAATCTAAACAAACTATGACAGCAAATTACAGGTGATACGTACGTAATCAAAACTAATTAATGTCAGCCAGAAGTAAATTATTTAAAATAACTAGATGACGGGTTATGGTAATTGGCAAACGATTGAATACAAACGTTTATCGTAATTTTGCCTTAGATTAATCGTTCAGATGCTCGGCCATAACTTATGTTGATTTATGTTGTATTTAATACTAATTTTGTTGGCCTAGACTTAGAGTTTAAATAAATTTCTTAACTAAACAAACTTTTGTACAACTCTACAGGCTTTTGTAAAAAAAACAATATTTAGAGCAGAGATACAACTCGCATGCGGCCCATTCTGTTATTTTGTAGCCTTCAATGTGTCATATGTGTACAATTACAATATACTTCATATTTGTTAAGGTAAATCATTGAATTAAACAAATGTGAGTAAGCTTTTTCGTTGTTGAAGCAGAATAACTCGGTTCATAGTAATAAGCTTACTAATGAAAATTTGGATTTGATTTTGAAGCTTTACACTTAAACTTGACTTTCATTAACATTTGAATGTTGAATACAAGATGTAAGCTTTTCTCAAATAAGTACACATAAAAATCTTTTTGCACGTTTTCTAAATACCACGGTAAATTATAATGAAACCGAGCTTTCATTTATCTATTTTCACTTAATCTTTTGAGTTTTCACATTGAACGTATCCATCATAAATCACTGAGACAGATATGTAACGCCCCGTGGTACGTGCGTAACATGCTGCTTCACATAGACTTGAAAATACCTACCATCCGCGAGTTCGTTCGTGAGATATCTCAAAAGTTTCACAGCGAAGTAGGAAAACATTTTAACCCAACGATATCTAATCTCCACAACTATGACGAGACACTGCCTGAGAATCGTTTGAGACCGAGAGCAATTCTGCTCGACGACCCTCAATAGATCTTATGTCGTCTAAAATTGGCACTTTTAGAACGAAATTAGCATCAAGAAAATGACTCTCCTTGTTTGACTTTCTTTGTGTACTGTATGTGTGTGTGTATGTATGCGTATGTGTGTGTACATGTACGGATGCAGTATGGGGAAGCATATAGAATGTGATTTGCAAAATAATGCATATGGAGTTCCCGTGAACTTCTTATCTCTGTAGCGATCACGCCCTTCTGTCTGCAAACGATGGTAAGGGGATACAATTTACAATTCTTCAAAAACTTTATCGATGAAGGAGACTAGAAGAACCTTGACGCTAGCGCGTCCTGGTACTTAAAGCTCCATAAATTTGATATCCAAAAAAAAAATCCATCGTGTGAAAAGATGAATTTTTTCTTTGCGGCCCGAAACCATCAGAAATTATTTTTACGAGTCTAAGAAGTTAATTTTATTAAAATATTCTATATTCTTAGTTTAAGTGTATAATATACAAGTGCTACCTTTTCTGTTACAAGATATAACGGAAAAAAACAATAGATTATTAATTTTGATATTGCATCACAATAATTGTTCAAACCACTGATGTTCACAGTTAAATCAGTAGGTACACATCAGATGTATATATATATATTTTTCGACCAAAGTAAAAATGTTTTATTTAAAATAAATTAAAACAGAATCTTTATTTAACCTTTGGGTCATTTACTCGTCTTGTTGTTGACCAGTATATTTAAATAACATACATTTTGAATCCCGCATTAAAAAATTAAATAATTTGTTTTAACAAATGCATTTGAGCGAAATCGTCCAGTGCAGTTTTTACTATACTTGGCTACGAGAGCAAAATTTAAAAGCGTTTTTTTTCATTACAAACCATATGGAAGATTTAACATGTCAGTTATTGCACCAAGGTGATAATGATATTTTTTTTGTATCTTAAAAGCAATGCATTTACATTTTAATGTTTTATTTTAGTAAACATTTTAGTAGTATAAAACAAGTAACAGACACTTTTTGTGATTGAAAAGGACGTCGAAGTTATCTAAAAAGAGACGATTTTGAATTATGCTTTTCACCTAATTGACAATGAATTAATTTAACCTTCTTCAAGTGCAAAATATTTATATCTCAAAGCTTATGCGACGAATTGAAGAAATTGCTTGTTATTAATTTTCTCAAAATTTACAGTGCTGATATGCGTTATAGAAAAATCTAAAATACTGTTGACCCACTTATAATAAAAGGAAAAAAAAACATGGGATACAATACGTTTGTATAATATTATTATACATAATTATTTCTATAGAGTGAATATATTTTTTGAAAAGAATATATATCGACTTTGGAAAGGAAAAAGGACGTAACCCACAGCTTTTTTTCGATAATCACAATGTATCAAACTTGATACACGTTCTATTAAAATGATGCAAGCGGCAAATGCCGAATTAGTATCCAAATTTATGTTTTAAGTTTGAAAAAGATGACCTTGTAAAAAAAATAAAACCAAGAAAAAAGACTGAAAATAAAATTTTTCCTAGACAGTTTATTTAATAAATTTTAGATTATGTCAATTAAACACCAGCTTAGAAGTCTCTGTGCACTTGAAGATTCTGTATAATTAATAATTTGCATATGGCCCAAAATCATCAAACCACGTTTTTTGCGCCTCCTGTAAAATTTAATATGTGTAGGTTACGTCCTTTTTCCTTTCCACAGTCGATATGGTATTGTATATTCTGTGTGAAGTTTTACATTTTACAAAATAAAACGGCTAAATAAATTTCTTATTCGACTCTTTGTGGTACTAGATGTTCAATGTGTTTTGGTTTTTTAATAAGCATCTCCAGATTACTCTATCGCAATTCGCGGATATTATATACTATATTAAAAAAAACATTATTTGGAATGATAAAGTCTCAGAATACTTCTCAAGGAGGTGAAATTTATTTTTATATTAAGAAGTAATTTTGTGAATAATATTTACAGCATTCTACTCCTTTTCTATCTAAAAATAAACTAAACGAAACTATTTTAAAGAGATCACAAACACTATTGCAACGTGTGTATTATTGAGGTTTTTCTTTTTTACGATAGTTTAAGACGCGTTCTATATCTAAAATACCACTTGGCTCACTTCACTTCTAATGTGCCCATATGCTACAGCGGGAACGAATATATTTGATTTGAAAAATTACTTACGATAAATTATGTATGTTCAAATTATGTACATTCACACAAATTTTATCACTAACGACCCGGTTCGCCTTTCGGCATCTTTAGGCGTTCAAGTGCACGGATGAACTTGAACTGACGCTTAGATGACCTGAAGATGCCGAAGAGCAAAACCCAGGTCGTTAGTGACGAAACTTGTGTGAATGCACATAATTTGAACGATTCAAATTTAACCACTTGAATACCAAGCAGAAACAGGTGTCCGGAACATATGCAAGCGAACACGGATGTACAAGAAATTTAAAAAAATCAAATACTTGGTATTCTAATAGAATATAAGCAATATTTTGATGAATATGTGTAGTACTATCTATACTGAGGTTTTTAAAATACCGAAGTCGAGTGTAGTATATTAGGCAAAATTATTTTTCTCAAAAACACGTAGTATCTCTGGGACAATGACTTATTTACGCGGTATTCAAACGGTTATTATTGAAATTTCATCAAGCAACTTCAGTCGAAATCTTCAATTATGTATCTGCGTTTATTCTTACAGTATGTACCATTACATCGAGAATTAAAAAACAGTATTTTCTTTGATATTTAATTAAATTGTCAAAAATATTCATTTTTCTTCACGTAACTTGTCGCAGTGTAACAGAAAATAATTCCAAGAATCGCAAAAAAACGCTTAAAAAGTTATTTATATTACGTGACATACCAAAGCTCTAAATTAGAACGAAAGAAATACGGTGATCGTTTTCGCGAGCATTAACCTTTCGGTATTAATTACGCTCTGCTATGTTGTAACGGCGTGTGTCTCTGGCTAATTTACATCATCACAATAATTACATTCATAGATTTTGTTTTTTATCTTTCCTATTCATACGAAAGATGTTCTGAAACTTTAAACCTACTTCAAATTATAGTAATTTTTAAATATGAATAATAAAGAGTAGAAATTATCAATAATAAATATCGATTTGAATGATTTTTTAGTTTATTCATAGGTGTTGCAATAATTTAACTATGCTTCCCAATGAGACGAAACGTGTGTCACAAGTTGTAGCACAAAAAGTTAAACGACAAAGTTATCAAATTTTATTTAATCTTAAGCTGAGAAAAATGTAAGTTTAATCATAGTTCTGACGTTGGCGAAAGCCGAAATAGTTATCAACCAATTAATATAAAAACTGTAGAACTAAATACGTTGCTATTTTTACCTTATTATAATATGGAGTTCTACCAAGTCAATAAATAAAAGTATTGTGTAATTAATACAGGGATGCCCAACTGAAATCACTTGAAATAGTAGGGTTAGAAAAATAAGGTTTGGACAGGATTAGTAGTTAACTCATCGCTCTCGCTACACCCAGTTATTAAAGGATCAAAAGGGTGGAAGGAAATTTTTCGACAACACCCATGCCTTCGAACAGAAATTGATCGAAACAATGCTGTTTGTACTGGGACTCGAACCTGAATACTTACTTTCAATTCTACTGTCGATTCAAAAATAGTTTACAAAAGAAGTAAAACACCTTTTTTTAAAGATGAATGACTGATTTCAAAAATTTCACTCACCGGCAGATTTCAAATAGCTGGGAATTTACGGATTTCTCATTATTAAAGTATGTGAGAGCTTTTTTGAGCTCACTGGCACAATTCAAAAACTTTTCAAGAATTTTTCACTAGTTATACTCAATCCCAAAATCCCGGTATTTGTACTATCACAATCTTGGGATTTCAGGATCTGGAATTTCGGGATTGGAGACCCTATTAACAACATAATATGACAAAAAATAACATGTTACCATCAAGTTTATAATACTTACACATGGTTTTAAATACACTATAGGAGCCGAGATTAAATAGAATATTGGCTCAATAAACTAACATGATTTTTCAGCCCAAAAAAAATCATGACTGAGAAATATTGATAGGCTCTCGGTGTCGTTAAAGTATGTTTATTTAACAACGATTGCTTATACCAGGTCACTAATCGCCTACTCGCATGTGCGCTCATACTTAGATTAGTATTGGCAATTTAAAAAAAAACAGGTTTTACCACCATAACAATCATTTATCAGAAACTTTATCAATACTTTAAAGATAAGTATCTTCAGTGGGTGCGAAAGAATCCTCTAAAAAATATTTTTTAATTTAAAATGTGTTCATTTTTTAAAGCCGGTTGTATAATTAGATATTAAGCGTGTTTCGGCTTGTCAAGGAGCATCTGCACACCAACTTTATAGTAAAATATATTAACACAGACACTGCCTCTAATTCTTTTAAACTAACACTTCACAATAAGACTCTTATAGAATTATTTAAGGTTTTGGTTAGCAGGCACTAAAAACGTGATTATCAAATTATTAGAAGAGGACAAGCACATGGTTTCGTGATTCATTCGAAAAAGAATTATCCGAACAGAATACTTCATACGAGGAATTCTCTATACAGGAAAACGTCGTACATCGACTCTTCCAAAGAACAATCTTTCGTACACATATTATAATAATAATTTTATTTAAACATTTGAAAAAAATAAAAATAATAAAACATTTTTAGTACTTTTTCCACATAAAATTTATTAGATCAGGACCGGTTTCGCTCATGATGAGCATTGTCAACTGATAAGAAAAAACAATAAAACAGTGATATTTATACAAAAGTTAAGTGATAAAAACAAGGTATGACAAACAATTGGTATTACAACCTAGCAAAAGAATTTAAGTAAAATACAACGAAAATAAACTATAAATAAAAAGTTGAAGACCACTTAGCAATGAAATTATTATGACAAAAACCAATTAGGTATGAATTATCATTACCAAAGTAAAAACCAACAATTAGTGTATATAATAAATAAATCTTAATGTCTGTCAACCAAATTGAGTTTGGAAAATCCAGTAGAGTTTAATCCAGCAAAATTGATTCCTGCAAAAAGAATAAAGGCAATATCAATTCTTACAAAATAAAAGTAAACTGAGAAAATTAAAATTCTAAAGAAATAAAACAGTACAAAAAAGGAAATATAATAGGCTGGAATTATGTTAATGAAACGGATATAACAAGGGTGATGATGCAAATACAAGCTGTTCATTTAATAAATTAGAGTCCGGCAAGAATTTATGTCTATTTATTTCTAAGATCTCTTGTTTATCAAGTTTTAAAGCGAAACCGGTCCTGATCTAATAAATTTTATGTGGAAAAAGTACTAAAAATGTTTTATTATTTTTATTATAATGCCATTCCACCAAGTATTGACAGTGAACACCTTAAAAGTGATTTGAAAAAAAGACACACATTTCATTTCGACTATTGTATGAAATCAATCTTAAAAAATATTTGACACCCTTAACTACAAAGATTAAAAAATTTGAGGGTGTTCACTCTCAATAATTAGTGGAAAGGACATTATATAAATAGGTACTTTTTTCGGTAACTGGTTTCGCTTATGTTGAGCGTCAACTCAGTGACACTCAGTTGAAAATGCTCGACATGAGTGAAACCGGTCCTAACTTTAAAAAATAAAGTTGAAATAAAGTACAAAGGAATATTGTGTTTTATTTATACAAACATTACACATTACAATTGGACAACAATAATTGTAATATTATTTTTTTATGTGTTCAGAATATAATGTGGTCGGTGTTTTTTATTTGCGAAAGATTATGTAAACAAAATATTCTGTACGTAGAATTTGTGTTGGAGATAATCTTACTCGGAATAATCCGTTTACAGTCTTAATCCGAGCTTTTTTGAATGGACTTCGTATTAAAATTCATAATATCCATGTTTGAAATTTTCAAGATAAGTATGCCAAAAAGTTCTTAATGCATCACTACGTCTAAAAAAAATAGGTCGGTATTCAAATTTACTTTAAAGACTGTTAAAACCACTGCCAAAGATCATTATCGGTGTCTAAGCTTTCATTTTAAACTTTATAATATGATGACAACTCGACATAGCACATGTTTGCAAATAGTATGCACTGTGGGCTATATTTAGTATTCACTTTTACTAGAATTTTCTAATGATAATGTTTGAAAAAATTTAGATTTTGTATAAAAAAATGAATGAATTATGTATATATCGTTACTTATCAATATATTCACTAACCTAAAGTAGGGATGGGGAACCTTTTAATATCTAAAGACCACATTCATTTATCTGATTCAACATACATAAGGCCGCAGTAAAGAAAACGTTGAAACCTCCTTTTTTTCGACTGTCATATAATGGTTTGACGCTCTTTTTCTAAAAGCTTGCGTATAATTTTTTGATCAAAGTCAAAAAAATATCCAGATTTATTTTTTAAAAAAAATTGGCACGAGTCAACAGGCCATCAGTATCAGAGTAGCCAAGAGGCCACAGGATCCCCACCACTGCCCTAAAGCAACAGTGGGCTAAATTGAAAATACTAGCTTCGAGATATTTAAACATTAAGGTTTGTAAAAATAATAAAACATTTTTAGTACTTTTTCCACATAAAATTTATTAGATCAGGACCGGTTTCGCTCATGATGAGCATTGTCAACATCATGAGCGAAACCGGTCCTGATCTAATAAATTTTATGTGGAAAAAGTACTAAAAATGTTTTATTATAATGTCATTCCACCAAGTATTATTGACAGTGAACACCTTAAAAATGATTAAAATTTGTGTTGTACTTTTTAAATTGTGATTTATTGTTTTATTTAGTTTCTTTTACGGTTTATGGTAAAAGATAATACATAGTAGGTTTCTTTGTATACTATTATATGTATCTAGTTATTTTACTAATCTCGCTGATGCTTTGAAGTTACAGGACAATATCAATAATTGTAAATGTAAGATTTTTCTTCGAAATGCGACATTGAATACTTATTGGGATATACCGATATACCAATTGGGATACATATCTTAAAATCATCATTTTCCACTTAATCTCACTGATGCTTTATGGTAGCAAATAATTTACGCCATGCGCGGACATAATCATGAAGCAATGTCATCCATCTCCACTAAGTAATGCACATTAAACAACGGAATTAAACTTGAACTTATTGCCCAAGGTGAATAAAGCACGCATTTGCTAAATAGGCCAAGTTTCTCTACAAACTGGCGCGCGACCAGAAATAACTAAGTCCACAGCCTATCGCGATTATGATGGATCAAACGGGAACAAATTGTTCTTATATCTATGAAATTTCGCCTATCATAATTTTTTATTTTCAAATAGTTGTATTGTTAAAGATTTACTTTCAGATACATATGTAAATAAAATTGAAATACTTTGATCAAACTACATACATAGTAATCAATCACGAGGTGTGAGTGTCATCATTACCTCAACAGTCAACATATGCACACTACTAATTGACTATTTACTAGTAGATAGTTTGCTAACTGCTAGCAGAGCGGCATATAAATTTGAAAATCTTTAGCCATTTTGTTTTTCCATATCTGCTCTCTAATCGGAGCATATGACCACCACATGATTCTTCCAATTGTTTTAATTTGTATTAATTTCGAGTCAATTATTCATAATTTATACTGTTATTTGTAAATTCTTTTCAATGCCAATAATTGTTCATTGCACCTTTTTATTTCAATTTGTATTTGTATAAATAACACTGCATAATTATATCTCTCTCGGTTGATAATGCTCGCCACGAGCGAAACTGGTCCTAATCTTGGTAAGTAAAAGGGGAAATAAGTATAAAAAAATATTATGTTTTTCTCAATATAATGCTTTCCTACATTAATATTAACAGCGAACACGCTAAAAGTGATCTTCTTATGTACAATTTAATAAATTGATTTTTTAACGGTTTTAGGAGTTTGGGTTTCTATGATGTCTCATTAATTACTTACCTATTTCATCATTGATGGACAACTCATTTCAAATAGATATCGACTGTGGAAAGGGAAAAGGACGTAACCCACAAATAGAAAAATTTACAAGAGGCACAAAAAACGTGTTTTGATGATTTTAGGCCATATGCAAATTATGAATTATAATATACGCAACCTGACGTGCACGGAGACTTCTAAGCTGGTGTTAAATTGACATTATCTAATATTAAATAAATAAATTGTCTGGGAAAAGCCTTTTTTTCATATTTTTTTTCTTGGTTTCATTTTTCACAAGCCAATATTTTTTTAAACTAAATTTAGATACTAATTCGACATTTGTAGCTTATATCCTTTTGATAGAACGTGTATCAAGTTTGATACATTGTGATTATCGAAAAAAAACTGTTTGAAAAACTGTGGGTTACGTCCTTTTTCCTTTCCACAGTCGACATATAAAATATTTCTCTCTTATTTTTTATTTTTTTTAACCATGCCCGCTCCCAATGTGGACCATATGGACTCCTAATGGAGTTTATCTCAACATAAGTGTTTCTACGAGAACTGCTTGTTACTCAGTTGCTCAACCTCTCTTTTTCCAAAGAGAGTAGAGATAGAAGGATAGGGCTAAGACAGGATTAGTGGTAAGCTGATCGTTTTCGATACGCCCGTTCATAGGATAGGATGGGTGAAAGGGGGGAATTCAAGACATCACAAACATCCATGCCTTTGTACAGAAATTCATAAATCAATTGAAAAATCAATTTATAAAACTGTCCGTACCGGGATTTGAACCCGGGCCCTCCGTAGCCGAAGCCAACAACGTTGACCACTCGACCACACAGGCGGCTAACTCTTATAATCACTTATAATTTTGATATATTCAAAAACTAGATTATAATAATATTTTAGAATGAGTGTTTTGATAATAAACTGTTTTATTGACAAATATCATATATTCCTTTCATCGATATTAAATTATTTGTAAATTTCTTAATGAAACATTCATATTGAAAATTACGTTGCTTATTTTGTTTTACAATACGATAATATTTTTGTTTTTTTTAAATGGGTGGCGCCGTGAAGATATTTATTATTATTCATTAAAATACGCAACAGTGTTATAATCATCACGTTATATACTGCGAAATTTCTGTTTCCTGGAAATTTAATATTTTCGTGCCAATTTATTTTAAAAATATCAAATTGATTTGATTCTACAAACCTAACGTAAAGGAAAATGCAAGGAATAATATATTTCCACCAGAGAATGTGCGATTTGGATAAAACACGTTTTCAAAGCTTTACTTACACCATTAAAATTATTAGCACTTGTCTAATCCGTATCGACTGTGGAAAGGAAAAAGGACGTAGCCCACATTTTTTTCAAAACAGCTTTTTTTCAATAATCACAATGTATCCAACCTGATACACGTTCTATCAAAAGGATTTAAGCTGCAACTGTCGAATTAGTATCCAAATTTAGCTTTTGAGTTCGAAAAAATAAGGACCTGCGAAAATTGTGATCATGAAAAAATATGTAAATAAATATAAAATAAAGTCAATTAACCCGTAACATGCCATCCTAAAAAATCACGTTCCCATCCATGATGGCATCTCAGTTTCACTGTTTATTGACAGTATTTAAACCTATGTTTGAAGCTAAAAATAATTATGTATAATAAAAAATGTATATATGCTTGAAAATATATTCTAGGTCTAATTTTCACCCTCATTTTATTTATAAATGCTTAAAATGCTTGAATGATTTAATGGCTCAACTAGCTATGAATGCATCATGAGCATGGATGAGTTAAGAACTAGTTTATCAGTCTCCATGCCATTCAAGGTTGTGTAAATTTTATATTTTTTTTCTTTTGCCCAAAATCATTAAAAAAACGCTTTTTGTGTCATCTGTGAAATTTTTGGGGTTATGTTCTTTTACCTTTCCAAAGTCGAATATAACACACAAATTCAAAACAATAAACTTAACAATTAATTAACCCGGCACCTGCTAAGATATCAATAGTTGTAACTGCTGATCACAAAGGGTTTGAAGTTTATACACTCAATTCATTTTTACACGATTTTTAAATGACACGGTCCGCTTAAAAGGACAAATTTTAAATTTGTTCACGAATAATTTATCCCAACACAATTCCCATGTACAAAAAAAAACACAGAAGCGGATAAAGGATTTTCTAATAACAAGAAATTAACAAAAGACAGTATAAACAAAAGGTTTCATTGGATTCTAGCTCAATAGACGTGTCAGATTTTTTCAGCAATGACATCGATTTTAGTCGCTCATAAAAGTTTACGTCCTTTTTCCTTTCCACAGTCGATATATATAATAAGACATCGTTTTAAAGTTAATGAACATAGTAATAAATATTTGAACTTAAGATATAATAGATTAGATCCCGACGACTTGTCAACAGCACGCCACTGTTCACTTGTCCGAAAGCGTGGATCTATTAAAAATCGCAGATGCTAAGCTTTTGATACGTATGTTATCTGTAACGATTTGTTTTGAAGACACCCCACCATCTGTCAAAGTTGGCACGCCTCGCGCTCGTGACACGCCGTAGCGTGGACATCTATTTTCGATCGCGCGCACCTCGACCGTGTCAACACGACTGACAGACTCTCGGACAGCCAGGGGCGTGCGAAACTATTTTCGGAAGACGCGGGAAATGAGATAACATAAATGGTTCTATAAAATATCCGAATTTCAACACTTGTTGATTTTACTGACGCAACTATATTATCAAGGATAAGGTCTCGGCATTAATTTAAAATAAACTATTTCTAGATGTACAACATTTTTCTATGAAAGATTTGGAATGATTTTGCATAGATGAGATAATATCTTGAATCAGCTTTTAAGATTTTAACAAGTGTAGGGATTTTTCTCTATTATGACATATACTCTTAACTCTATGATTTATGATACCTATAGACAGTGGCGGCTGTTGTGAAAAATATTAGGGAGTGCAAAAAAAGATTTACATAATCACTTATGATCTAAAATTCTTCTTCCGCTCCATAGATAATAAAAACACTTCAACAACGCGAACATCAATGTCGATATTGACGATATCAACTGATATCTGTTTCTCTAAAATCTCGTAATATTTTTATTATATTGTATGATTTATTTTTGGTATTTATCAAAAACTACATGAACCTTTTTAAAGCTAGGAAGCAACGCTCAATTTTTTGTTTAAAAACATCACCAGATTCTTTATGCTAAAGCATATATGGGCAACCACCAGCCCTCGGGCCGGATCCGGCCCGCCGATTTATTTCATCCGGCCCTGATTCATCTCGGCGAAGTAATAGAAAAAGAAATTATTAGTTCCAGGGAGGGATTAAATAATGGAGATGACACGTTCATTATATAAATAAAAAAATATATTACAAGTAGAAAAGTTTTTTATTTAATTTAATATTACTTTATTTTGTTAAATAATTTGGTCCGGCCCTTAACTCGGAGTCTGAATGATAATTTGGCCCCAGACCTAGCAAAGGTTGCCCATGCCTGTGCTAAAGAATCTGGCGAGATTTTAAAATAATAATAAAAAACAATAAATTACAACAACTGAGGAGCAAACATTCAAAAAGTGTTTTGTCACAATTTTTGAAAAATGGCGTTTTATATCAATTCTGATAGCCCATAATAAAACCTATGAATGGAAATCAAAATTAGTGTTCAAAAGGGTTTTTTTTTCATATTAAAATGAAATCATAAAGTTGACACATTCATACAAACCGTCACTTTTGCAACACTTAAATCATCATTTTCCAAGCTTTGTATTTGTGTGACAAAACACTTTTTGAATGTTTGCTCCTCAACTATGATCAAATGTTTTTTTTTAAATTACCTAAAGCTCTACTTGAGGCTAGCTTTAAGACACAAGAGTGTATAAAATATATTAAGCAATGCATTTGAGTATATTTATCATAAGAAGCTCTACGCAGCTTTGTGAAATATTTTCAAACCCTTATGCAAAATAGTAAAAATATGTAATTTAATAAATTTGAATGATTAGACAAAAAAAAACTTTCATAAACACTCAAAGTCTTAAACTGTATGATAAGTAATAAATAACTTAGGCAGATTTATTTGACAATAAACTAATTTGAATTGTTTGTTAATTCACTTTATTTGGTATTGGTTGGGTTATTACTCCCGGTGGTACTCTAAGGCAGTACTTCCCAAACTGAGGGGCGCAGGTTTTCTCCAGGGGCTGGCGTAAAACATGTTTTTTGTTCAATGAGGACGCGGATTATTTTTTTCAGATTTAGGAGGCCGTGGTATGACAAAGTTTGGGAAGCACTACTCTATGGCTAAGCAATCGTCAATAGGAGCGTCCGCCAAAAAATATTTAACCTACGTTTTCTAGTACAATCATCCGAATCGTTATCTTCTCTAAAAGTGTTAAAAATTGTTTGATTTATAAACAGTTTTGACTATGTCGTGCAGCCTAAAAAGCTCAGTAATGACATTCTCGTTCGCCAAGATACTGTTGAAAGTTTTCTTATTTTTGTATTCGTTTTTGCGGCGTAAAGAAGCGCCAACTGTTTTGCAAAAGGTGATGTTACCTTTTCTAGAAACTTTAATAGCTCGTCAACCAAAATTATTAATTTATATCAAAAAAGCTTTTAATTACGTGTTTATACAAAACATTTAAGGTAGACTACACATTCAGTAGTATTTTATTTACTGATTATTGTCTAGCTAGAGTTACTATTTTTCATATACGATGGTGCATCCACCTAGAAAATATTTTGCTTACCTTTTCTCGTACAATCATACGGATCATTATTTTCTCCGGTCCCTAAGTCATTCACGCATTTTTTAATGATCGATTAATAAACAATTTTGGCTATGTCGTACAGTCCCAAGAGGGCAGTGTTGTCTACTTTTAATCATTTGAATGTTTCGTTAACTGAATGATACAGACAGGTCAAATGGTTTAAATAATATAAATGAGTATTTTATTTTCTTCACTAAATGATGCAGTTGAAGCTTTTCTTTCTTTGTGTAAATTTTTGCGACAAAAGCGAACACCAATATCAGAAGTGTTTCGTAATACGCACTTTTGTGTTTTGTAGAGAGTAAAAAATAGTCATCAACTTATTTTTTACGAAAAGTATTTTTACAATATACCCAAGGTAGACAAAGCTATCTATCAACTTTACTGCAGAGAATCGTATTCACAAAAAAAAAAATTTTGGTGAAATTCAGTAATCTCAACAAACGACGCTACGTTTTAAATGTAGCGAGCTGCTTTTTAAAAATAATAATATATCTTTTATAATTAATCTCCTTTAAGATCAATCAAGAAGTTCTTCGCCTAAAACGATTTTTATTAATCTATTCGATTCGATTAATTTAATTTTCTTGTCACTTCTTTTTGATTTATTCAATGTTTTCTTTAAGCATCAAGCTAAAAGTTATGACACAACTTTGAGTCTATTTTGTAGAAGTTGGGTAGAATAAATATTTAAGCTTAAGTCAACTAAACAAAGTTAGTAAAATTTAAGTGCCCACTTAAGTTAACACACATACATAAGTCATGTCTATGAAGGCAAAATAGCATTGGTTACATTATTTATTTGAAATGCCGTACCCAGGTGAGTAATGTGTTAAAATATATTTCGGTTCAACGTTCTTATACTTTGAATTATGAAAGATGAGCTCCTTTAGAAAAAAATGATAATAACAAATTAAATAATAATGAATGAGTTATTTACAATTAACATGTTGTATCAAAAACAAGTTTAAGAATCAATTACATCGAAATAAAACTATTGTTAATAAACTAACGTGGACGAAATCAAAGCGAATGCAAAGCGACTCGACGCGGCACGAAAATATCAAACAGTCTCCGCCGGTAAATAGTGTCCTGCGCGACAAAAATCACGTCGCGATCAGTTTATATGATTTTTGATTCGTTTTAAGCCGCGTCCTAATCGTGTTCGCAGTGACTTCACCCACTATAAAACCCTAATATAAAATTATGAAAACCTACTATTAAAATTCATATAATTTCGCTTGTAAACTGTTTTGCACATGATTACCGTATAACCAGGCAGCTGAAGAAGTAACGACGCGAACCGGTCAATGATTTCACAACTGCAAAGCCATGCCTTGTTATTTGAATTTAATTTTGTTATATGTGAAAATATATCATTCTAATAAAAAGTATTTTTGGTTTAAATGGACACCTTTACCATCGCCCGAACAAGTGGGGTTTACTTTACTGTTCATTCTAAGAATAAAAAATCAACACACGATGATTCTTCGCTTATGTTAAATTCACGCGCCATGTGTATAGATAATATATTTTTTATCAGGTTTGTACCGGTAGATAACAGCAGAGTGATCTTTCTTTATACCCTATACTGTATGTATTTTTAACTTAAAAAATAAAAACAGTTAGATCAGAAAGTAAACAGTGTTAAAATTCTCCAGCCGTAGTTCTATTGTCAATTTTTCAATTTATTTTTTAGCCACTGCCTTAACATGAAGATTTCCAATAGGCAGCTTAGTTACTGCAGAGTTCTAAAATTTGCTTTCGTCTTCTTTATCAATTCACAGAACATATCCGAAGCGGTGGGTCGATTGGGTAAAACCTATATACAAGACGTCCATAAAAGAAACAGTCATTACACAATGAATTTGATTGGAATATCAATGTTATTTATTCTAAGAAACTCGAAAAAACAAACATGTTAAATAACTAAAATTAATTTATTAGTTTTTTTTTATTATAATAAACTTAAAATATCAATAGAAAAAAATAATGACAAATTAGACAATGTTATTAATTTAACATTAATTGCCCATCCTAAGATCGAGTGGATACTTGAAAAAGGCTTCATTAAATTATAGCTCACTCTGTTAAAATCGAATTAAGCGTAGAGGCGAATCAGTCGAAAGTGGCGCTTCAGAGTTGAGACTTTTCCTGCGAAGGGAAATGTCATAATGCATTTTCGTATTAGCGCGAAAATGCTGCTAACGGAATGCACGTCAATTTTTATTTCGTTTCCACTAAATCAGGGACTTCCAACAAAGAAAAGTGACTCATTCATTTACTGAAATTACTTTTTCAATTCAATAGTATTATATAACTGGCTTATGGAAAACGCTTAAAGCAAAAGCAATTGATAAATAAAGAACTCTTAAATTAGTTATAACTTATTTGATTAAAATGGTTTTTCAATAACCCTGTATCGATTTATATTATCATCAGTTTATAAAGCTGAAATAAAAGTATGAAATTACACATTTCAAGATGAGGACACACAGTTTTTTTATATTTTTACAATATTATGCCTTTTCATTAAGAGTTGACAGTAAACACATTTAAAAAGAGCTAAGATTATTTATAAATAAAAAAATATTTTTTTATAAATATTAAAAAGCAACATCTGACTTTACAGCGTACGGTTAAAAATCAAGGAATCAGAAATTTTAACAAAATCATGCCAATCAAGTGAGAAGAACTCAAACGAAATTCGTCGCAAGAGATCAACTTGCGGAGAAAATGTATCAAAGATGTCACAGGTTCCACATCACTTTGTTGAAATTAACTGTGAACTATGTTATTATGGAGTATTTTTCCAAGTTAAATACGTAAGAACAAAGTATTTCAAAAAATTTCTGGCGCATAAACTAACGGTCAAAGCAATGGAAATTTTAAATTTTCCAAATCACCTCTAATAGAAAGGATGCCCGAGATTTCACATTTCATTTGAAAAAATCTAAATTTAATATTGACCCTGCTGGTTTTTATTATACACATGATTTTTAGAGTAAAACTCATATTACTAGACCACAGAGTACAAAATTAATACCAATTAGCACATCACACAATAGGCATTATAATACATCAAGATTTAAATGTGTCGTAGAAATAGATCTTTGCAAGACTAAATTGGGTTAGGTCTGTATTTTTCTACATTACAAATAATAATGCGTTAAAGAAAAATTCATGAAAAAAAATATATTAGTTACTTCATCATAAAATTTTATTAAGACCGCTTTAAATTCCTCGGTAGATATTTTTTAGGAAACCTGCAATGATATAATTTTTACAGTATTTTCTTACATATTATATGAAATTTGAAAAACATTTTAAAAACATAGTTTTAGGATAAATCTTTTTTAAATAATATTCAGAAACTATATTTTGAAAAAGAATTATCATTTATGTAGTACAATCTTATTATAATTTTAAAATAGTGTTTTTATTCAAAAAAATTCTAAAATTTTACCACCTGAGCTCGATGTTGCAAAATGGATAACATGAGTGACTCAGTATAAATATATTTTTTGAATGTAAAATAAAAAAATATATGACGATAAATATTGAATTTCCCTGATGAATCGATCGATCCGTAAACGCTAAAAGGTTGACAACCGCTATTGTAGACGGCTTCTACATTACTGTCTCGAGCAATGCATCATTCAGAGTAATATTAGATTGTTCATATTTTACGCTGAAAAGATACGATATCAACAGGGCTGGCACAACGAACAAAACACGATCATAAAATTTTGATATTCATATCGTTAACGAAGATGCATTATCATATCGATGCATGTTTTTTTTAAGAAAGTAGTTAATAGTTAGCCAGGGTTGATTGATAAACATATAAATTATTATATTTCTTGTTAACTGAAACAACTCTAAAAAATACTTTTTTGTTTATTAAATTTGTATTTTTTTACATTTTGATCAGTTGAGTATGAGGTATTACGAGAATAATTAAATTGGACCTTTTTGTAATTAGAACATACACGATTTCCAATAAATGCTTTGAAGAAATTAATAAAGTGTATGAAAAAATCTTTCATGCACCTCATTGATAAAATTTGATGAAAAAATGTGAAACATTTTTTTAAGCTCACACGGACATTTCCAAAAATTTCGCGCGCTGACTAGGGTATCCAATCCCGGAGCCTTTCTTCAATCCCGGGATTTCGGGATTGATTTATTTTGAATCCCGGGATTGAGATTTTCTCATCGAGGAAGTTGAAATCCTCAATTTGCTATACTTTTTCCCAGAATCTCACGGAAACTCGTTTTTTTTAGCTCACCGAGGAATTTGAAATTTCCAATTTGCCAATTTCGTGTAAATTTCGAGAATTTCCTCAAAATTTCTCAATCCCGAAGTCCCGGGATCGCGGCCATCTCAATCCCAGCATTTCGGGATCAGAAAATTGAACGGGATCCCGGGATTGGATGCCCTAGCGGTGACCAATTTCAAAAAGACAGGAATTTACAGACTTACCAAAATTTATAAAATTGAGAACTTCTTTTTAAGTCACTTGCGGATTTCAATTCTTATCCGCAATCCTGAAACGGATTACTCTTATAACAATTCCATGATTTTGGTATAACAAAATTGGAAGGGATCCCGTGATTGGACACCCTTACCCTAACATATTGGTCATACAGAATCGGAATTTATAAAAAAATATGTTATAAAAATTTCTAGAATAATTTATTATTAACAGATAGCTTTTATTGATTTACATGATCTATGTAACGCATGAAATACGACAAAACATCTTTTATAATTTTATCAGTTTTTAACTAAATAATATAATATTAGACGTCTGGAAAAAAATGGTAAGCTTTCAAAAGATTCAGATTTCGTCTTTGTAATAACCTTTTTTTATAAATATAAGGTAATCGTGCTTGAAAACCATTAAAAAAATAGTTTGTTTAATGATCAGTATTATTTATTAAACAAGCAGACACAGCAAAAAAATATACTAAGCATACAATAAAAGAATTTAATGAGAGTACAGATTTTTTTTGCAGAATGAACAACAATAAAGACCGCCATTAAATAAAAAAGCATATTGTTGCTAAAACAAAGTAACCTTAATAAATGACAGCAAAGAAGCCAATGTAAGAATGTTAATAAAAGTTTTTTAACTAAAACAAAACGTTTAAAGTCTTTGGTAAAAAGAGCAATTTGTATCAACAAACAAAAAGTTTTATCAGTTTTCCCGACACGTCGTTCGGCGTTCGTTCCACAATTTTTATAAACTTACATTAGGTTTAAAGTTTTCTTATTCTTTACAATTGTGGTTTTAAAAAAACTCGCGAAAAATAAACTTCCAGACATATTTATAGGAGAAGTACGCTATCTAGGATATTGTTTTAAGAAATTCTTATAATTTGCGTTCCAGCTGATATTTTTTAGCTGTGCATCTTAATATCGTATATCGGTAAGTATGGAAATCCTACGAACTATCAACGTTACGAGTAAATTAAGCGTATTAATTGTGGTCTTTTATTAGAATATTTTTTCATTTTAAATTCTTTATTGATTTTTAAAGATTTTTTTCTGGATAGCATTTGACTTCATTAAGACGTAGTTCTAGCCAAACAAAAAGTATCTTTGCATGACTCACGACCACATTTAAATTTCTGCTAAAATTAATTAACTAATGCTAAAAAGGTACCGCCTGTGTGGTCGAGTGGTCAACGTCGTTGGCTTCGGTTACGTAGGTCTCGGGTTCGATTCCCGGTACGGACAGTTTTATAAATTGATTTTTCAATCGATTTATGAATTTCTGTTCGAAGGCATGGATGTATGTGATGTCTTGAATTCCCTCCTCCCACCCATTCTATCCTATGAACGGGACGTATCGAGAGCGATTAGCTAACCACTAGTCCTGTCCTAGCCCTATCTTTCTATTCCTACTCTCGTTGGAAAAAAAGAGGTTGAGCAACTGAGTAACAAGCAGTTCTCGTAGAAACACATCTGTTGAGATAAACTCAACTAGGAGTTCATGTGCTCCACATTGGGAGTGGACATGGTTAAAAAAAATCTTTATATTATGAAGTAAACCTACGTAGCATAGTACTAAATATTTTTTGTTCATCTTTTCACTTTTGCTCAATTATAAAATTGTGACTAAGGTTTTGATTGAATTAGTAAGGTTTTCTATCACAAAAAGTTTAACTGGAAAATTAACATGCATGGCTGGAAAAACACAATTCTAATTCTTAAATAAATTGAAGTTACCGAGTATAACAATTTATTAATAAAAGTAGTCAAAACAAAATAAGGACTAAAATATATTTTATAAAAATGAAGTGATTTTAAATTTATAAATAAAACTTAAGTCAGAAAGGAAGCATTAGTAAATAATATTTTTAATAAAATAGGTTATTGAATTTATTCCAGTTGGGTTTCGCCAAACACAATGAAAGTAATTATTTTATAATTTGTTCCATCAAAGTTTGCATCTTACCCCCTCCGTTCGTCTAAAATTATAAAAGGAAAAACCCGACTTTTATTTTGTAAATTATACCACAAGATTTGAATCAATTTTTAGTTTATTCATAAACGTTGCGATAATCTGAAAATGCTTCTCAGATAGACGAAACACGTGTCGCGAGATGTAGCACAGCAAGTGGAATAATAGAGTTATCAAATTTAGTTTTATATTAAAAATGAACTTCCACAAAGCTACTGCCGAATCTCATGCAAGTTGACTCAGACACATCAAAGTAAAATAAGCTTAGCCTAGTAAGATACTAAATTTTTAGTTATACAGCTTTAAGATAAATAGTTTTGTAATACTTCTCTACCCAAAGATATTTTCTTATCAGTTTTGGTCAGGGCTGTGGAGTCGGAGTCGTAATCATGAAAAATTAGCAAATAGAAAATATATAATGATGTGTGTTCAAACAAAATAGTCCAAAGTGTTGACATTGCATGCTTGACTGACTAAAGATGATCTGATGGAACACACATACGTAAAAAGTTAAAATGAAAGTATTGAAAAAGTTCTTCGGAGTCGGGGTCGTCTTTTTTTACGCCACTCCACAGCTCTGGTTTTAGTGACAAGCTTGCGTGCCAAATTTAGGGAGCCTGTGGTCCGCATGTTGCGCTAGAATACATTGATTGATGGCGTGATGACAAAATAGTTATCAAATTACTAAATTCTTCGTAAACTAAATACTACAATGCAATAGTCTTCAACTAATTCAAAATAAACCACAACATTTAACGTTGTTGTACAAATAATTATTTTTATCGAAGCTGGGTACTTTTTATTTAATATCTTAATGTTTGACTAATTCAATTTGTTCCGTAGAAAATTCGGTTATTTACTCGGTCCGGTAAACACATCTGGGTTCATTGTTCTAACTTTTTGACTCATCGTTTACCTTTATAGAAAAAAATATTCATTATGTTTTGAAGTTATACTAGTAAATCAGACACTTTTTTTACTTCAACGAAGATGCATTTTTATTTTATTTCATATAATTTAGGATTTCTACTAAATGTGTTGAAATTTTAATTGATGAGTAAAGTTTGTCACAACTTATTACCTAGTAGAAAGGACGTCCAATCCTGGAATATTGCCTAATTCTGTGATTGAGAAAATAAGAGAAAGCTTAGCGAGGTCTAGCGAAACTATTAAATGATAGTAATTATACTTTTGCAAAGTAAAACAACAAAAAAAACACTATGTTTTGTATAAAAATATTTTACGAAAATATTGAAATTATACCGCGCATTTGTTGGATTGACCGGCCATTTGATTTTTTTCATTGGTAGTGGGTTATAATTATATAAAATATTTCCAATTAATATTTATATAAAAAACACTCATATCGTGGAAAGCAATTGTTGCGTTGGTCCGCTAATTGTAGCCGTGCGCAAAAATATTCTGTTTCCATTCTACTAGTCCAGGGTTGAAAAAAAATTAACGCATTATTCCATCCCACACGTCTTAAATATATTTGATTCTCAAGAAAATATCTCACCATTCAACTAAAGAAATTGTAATAGTGCACTAATTATACAAACAATGTAACGCCTGCAAACGAAAGTGATAAAATCATTATAATTCTAATCAAAAGTTACCAGTGGCGGCCGGTCAATCTGGCATTGGATCAATGCAACCTTGTATATGCAGGGGCGGTTATATTTCATGAAATACTATTCAAACATAACATTTATACCATTCACTCATTTTAAATTCTTCATGTATTTATTGACTATATATTTATTTTATTATAAACAATTTTTAATATTTATTATAGACAATAAATACAAATAATATGAATGTTTGAATATTATTTCATGAAATGTAACCGTTACCCTGCATATACAAGGGGTGCATTGATCCAATGCCACATTGACCGGCAGCCACTGGAAGTTTCAATCCAATTTTTATTATTAATTATCAATCGAATGTGCTGACAAAACGCGAATAAAATTATAAAAAAATAAATAATAAAAATTCATAACGCAGTTCAAAACTTAAGGATAAACAAGAAAAAAATATTCAACATTTTTATACGCATCGTAGCATACGATTAGATCTACACAATCTGTATTTATTGACTCATTGATTCACCGTTACAAAAGACTCGTTCATAAAAGACTTGTTCGTAAATAACACTTTATGTTTTATTAAAACTGGCAACATAGTATGGGAAAATCGAAAGATCTGACTTACTCGGATGATGGGGATTGCTTGGAGAATGGGTTGGGGAGAAAGGAAAGAGTAATGGAAACGTGAATGAGTCGCAGCGTGGATAATCCGGAAGGACGGTCAGATCCATCGAATTAATTGATGACTTGTCGAACTCAAGCAACCAGCGTCCACCATGTACGAACAGAAAACAATGTCGTTGTACGTTTAGTGTAGATATTACTTTTTTAAGACCCATAAAACATTGATATTGTAAATTTATTCCGGTCGAAAAGGCGTTATATTTATTTAAATAAAACATACTTTTAAATTTGAATTGTTCAAACTATGTACATTCTCACAGATTTTGTCACTAACGACCCGGGTTTCGCCTTTCGGCATCTTCAGGTGTTCAAGTGCACGGATGAACTTGAAGACCTGAAGTGACCTGAATATTGAAATTCCACCAAGCACCTTTAGTCGAAATCTTAAATTTAAAAAAAAAACATACTTTTGTTCTGCTTGTAGGAACAATTTGACAAATCAGTTAGAACTGCATTTTTGACGGATGTTGAAAAATAGTGTAGGACAGATTATGAATCAGTAAAAATAATTGTTAACCTTTTATGTGTTCATTGTCAAAGTTGGTGTTGAGGCATTATGTTATAGTAAAAAACAGGGCTGTGGAGTCGGAGTCGGAGCCTCGGTATTTTGGCCGGAGTCGGAGTCGTGAAAAATGAGCGGCTCGATTTTTTTTTTGAAAAATTTGTTAAATAATGTGTAGTCAAACAAAATAGTCATAAGTGTTGACATTTCATGCTTGGCTGACTAAAGATGATCTAATGGTATACATATGTATAAATTAAAATGAAATTATTGAAAAATTTCCTCGAAGTCGGAGTCATTAATTATTGTAAAGCTGTAGTCGTAGTCGTCTACTTGTTACACGACTCCACAGCTTTGGTTAAAAATAAAACACTTTTTATCTGCTTAAAATCTGCACATAAAAAATGTATTTTTAAAATATTAATTGATTTCATATTATTGTAAATAGATCAGGCGTGTTAGAACGTTAGTTAATTAACAACATGTTCTTATCTAATTTTGAATCGTTCAAAGTATGTACATTCACACAAGTTTTGTCACTAACGACCCGGGTTTCGGCTTTCGGCATCTTCAGGCGTTCAAGTGCACGGATGAACTTGAACTGAGTTCATATTGAATATTGAAATTCTACTAAGTACCTTCAGTCGAAATCTTAAAGAAATGTTGTTATCTAGTCAAATTCAAAGTATGAAAAATTCAATTCTGAAACCTATCAATATTTTAATATAATTTAAGATTTCGACAAAATCTGTGAGAATGTACATAGTTTGAACGATTCAAATCTATCAATATTTGCATTAATTTCAAACAATTCTATTATATTAAAATATGTGATGGTTTCCTTACATTAAAAATGCGATTTTGGTCAATTTCCAATATCGAAATATTTTTGCATTTTCTAAAACAATATTTCGGTATTGGAAAAATATCGGGAATCCAGTTTCAGTAACACCGGTATTGAAATCTCTAGTTCTGGGCTTATGTTCCGATAGCTACAATATCAAATAGAATTTTTTAAGTATATTTTTTATAATATAATACATAGGTGTTTGTGATATGTCTTCTTCTCGAGTTGAACTATAGTGACTTATAAAAATTCTCATCGAGTTTATCTCGAATAATCTTCCAATATCAAAATATCTGGAGTATTGGAATTAGTTTTAATAAAAATATTACATACTTTTTACACAACCAACAGTTGTATTCTCGCTGACATACTATTTAAAGCTTATGTCGTTACTGGCAATTGAATATTTAAAAAAATATCTCTTGAATATTTGTAATTTTTACCAGGTCAAATCAGTAGGGTTTCCATACGTTTCGTATATGTATACGAGACTGTCACCATATTTCACTATTTTCTGTCCCGTTTTATCCATAAACGGTGCGTATGGGAATAGGCCGTGCAACGCAGTGTTTGAATTTGAGTATGAAAGAGAAATAGCTGTTTTTTTTGCAGATATAAATCATTTTGATCAGAATTCATAGCTATAGAGCTATGTGGATTCACATTTGCCGTACAAGCCCACAGTGTAAATGTATTAAGAATATTTTCCTTAAAGCTTACTCAATGTTCGGATGAAAAACAGATTCTCAGTGGAGACAATTTCAATAATATTTCTTAGATAACTTGCACTCAATATAAGAATTATTTAAGTGACGTGTGGAACTGATACAATTATGCAAGTAAAATCAACATTAAAATAGGTATGGACCAGTGGTCACCAAACTATGGCCCGCCAAAGATTTTCACCTGGCCGTCGAAAAGTTCCCGTTTTTTGTATATAAATTATTCAAATAAAAAATACATTTTTCTTAAATTTCTAGATTTGATTTTGATTTCATCCAAACACACACTTCGCAATAATCATAATTTACACTTGATAGTGTCACATATAAATATATGTAATTCAATGACTATGTATACGTATATACTTCTCTCAATTTTTTTAAACAATACATGGAATGCCTTTATAGTTAATTTCTTCCATTTTAATTAGATATACATACAGTAGGCCTACATATAAATAATCTATACATTATACATGTATGTAAGCTCATATAAATGAATATTCAGGTTGTGTTCCAATAAGAACGTGTGTATTGTCCAGCCCTGGAGGTTTTTAAAAATTTCAATCCTATCCGTTTTTCAAAAAGTTTGGTTACCCCTGGACTAGAAAAAGAGGATTAGCCGAGAGTCTTTTTTATTTTTAATTGAGGAGCAAAAATTCAAAAAGTGTTTTGTCACACAAATACAAAGCTTGGAAAATGATGATTTAAGTGTTGTAAAAGTGATGGTTCGTATGAATGTGTCAACTTTATTATTTAATTTTAATATGAAAAAAAACGTTTTTGAACATTAATTTTGATTTATATTCAAAGGTTTTATTATGCGCTGTCAGAATTGATATAAAACGCCATTTTTCAAAATTTGTGACAAAACACTTTTTGAATGTTTGCTCCTCATTATTCTATTAAATTCCGTAATCTTTGATTGATCGTCACATACAAACTTTTTTCATGTTTTATTTATTTAACACTTAAATGTCCCGCATCAATTGGGAATTATGGTAACCCTACATTGTGTTGCAGAAATTTGTGCGAGCAATTTTAGGTCAAAGTTCATTTTTTTTCGTAATAGTCCGTAATTTAAATAAAACGGAAATCCATAACTCTTAAACAATAAATGTATGTAATTTAAGGCAATTCAATTAAAATGTACTTATCTGTTTGACTGGTATATTAATTTTTACGAGTTCTAATAAGTATGCAGGTAATCCTCTTATATTTTTTTCAAAGTCAAGACATATTTTTCACAAACGATGTTTTAAAACAATAACCTGAACCATTATTCAAATTATTATGACACGATAAAAAAACATTACGTCATTATTTTATATTAAAATAATTCAAAAAGAATTAAATATATTTTCAACATTGACAAGTTAATGATTGATTTGGTAGAACTCTATTGAAATTAGGTAAACAATTAATAGAAGAATTTAATTCTACAACAATTTATCTATATCAGCACCAAACTGACGATCAGCACCTAATATATGAGGGCTTGATATAAAATCTATTAATAACCATTTTTGATGTTTTTGTGACAATTGTGCGAAAAAGTTGTACATGCATCATCACATAATATAGTCCCATTAGAGGTGAAGTGAGTCAAGTGATATTTTAGAAAAAAAATGTTATATGCGTTGTAATATTTCACACGTATTAAAGTATCTTAAAAGTGAAGTATCCTCAGTTAATACACATTGCAATAATGTTATCTCCGTAAAATAAAAATATGCATTCTACGAAAACAACAAGTAATGACGTGATTGTACTTTAATTCTAAGAAAAAAGTTTGACCATTTTACAAGTTGTTTTACTTCACTTCTTGAAAGCACATATATCAAAAATTAGTTTTATAGGTATTAAATAACTCTATCGGTGTCTAAGCTCACATTTTTTAATTAATATTATGGTTAGAATGAACCAATCAGCGGTCAGTAATATTTTTGGTGTAATATTTTCTGCATCTTAGGAAAGTGCTACTTTTCACTTGCGATAAAAATTCATAGTAGTTTGTATCACTTTTAATGAACACGAAACATTATGCTCCAATAGTTTTTTGCGATTTTCTCAAAACTAGATTTTTGGAGATTATGAATTATGATACCAAGCCCCATTATGTTATTTGTGAGATACGGGGCTATGGATTTTTTGGGCTGCCCCTATTGATAATTTCTATGTTATGAAATTAAAATATAAAGATAAATAAATAAATAGTTGAATTTAAAATATATTTATTACAATAAGGAATATTAACAAAAAAAAATATAGTTTATAAAAGAATGTGTTCCCTCTCAGATTGAAGTCGATTTCAGCAAGACCTTCTTTCTACTCTTCAATGTGAGTTTACTTTAATCATTTGACAATGCTCGTCATTAGCGAAACCGGTTCTGATCACATTAAATAAAAATGTAATTAGTACATATGAATATTTTTTTTAAATATAAGCCTTTCCACTTTGACAGTAAACACCTTAAAACTGAAAAATTACCTTTTTAACTTTCATTACTAAAACTTTATTATTTTGTGAGAGGGTCGGAATATTAACAGATTGTTAGCAAAAAAAAGTTATAATATTTATGTATTAATAAATTCTATAATAACAATGCTTTCACTATTTTTATGTTTTATTAATACCAGTAAAAATAATTATTAATTTGTTAGTAAACTGGCAATAAAATTAACATTAAAATCTTCATAGCTTGTTTTACGAAAACTTACTAAAAAGTACATATACATAATTGATTTATTTTCGCAAGATTCATTTAACAACTATACATTTTTTAAATATATTTATTGCTTAATAACACATTAATAAAGAAAAGTATGTACTTCGCCTCATATTAATTAAATATACATATCCAATTCAGGCAAATTTTAAAAATCCACTTTTTTTACAGGTCGCGTGTTTGAGCTACAAATGGCCAGCCCATAAAAATCACTCAACCGCTCAAAATTTATGTAAAACACGAAACATAAATCAACGATATTGAAACGTTTCTCCTAAATATGCAGATACGGTGTTTTGATGGTCATCCGTCAAATGTTATCAGCGATTCTTTAACATTTTATATTGCTTGACTTATTAAATTCACGTTTCATATAAAATATACCTGAAAAATGTAATAAATTAATATTATTTATTGTTTTTTGTTGGTATTCCTTTGGTACTGCTCAATTATATAAAGATTTTTTTTTAATGTTTAATGTTCTTAAAAAAATATTAGATATTTTTTAAACTTATTTAGACATCATTTTGTCGAAACCACGATGTCAAAATAGTAACCAAATAACCAAATTCATTTATAACTAAATACGTTCATATTAGCATCTTAGTATTTTATATCAATTTGATTCTAATTCGAATTCCAAAATTCGAAAAAATAAAAACTAAACAAATAATAAAAAAAAAAAAAATATTATTATGTCTCAGATAATATTATGTCTATCAATTAGTAGTATACTGTACAGTGCGATTCTTGCAATGAAATATACCATTTCATTGATATTATTTATCAACACTAATTTTTATCAAGAGTAGGAATATTCCAATGTTTGACAACCCTGCTTTGCACAGACGATATTAAAATTGATAATTAATTACCTCTCTTTGTGACTTGTTGCATGATATTATACGCTGGATGAGACCGAATAAATGATGGAATCCTAAATGAATTACTTCGACAATTTGCATCTAATTCTACAGCATTTTTCTTAAAAAAAGGTTTTTATGATTTCAGTCAGGGATGACACAAACTTTACCAATTTATTATATTATTTAAAAAAAACACGGAATTTTAAACCTTTTTTATTCAATCTTTTTTAATTGAACAATAATTGAGTCTTAGCAAAAGTATGATTGATTTATTTTTGTCAGACTTATTTAAAAAAATTATTACATTTAATATACATGCCATTAGTGTTTCTAGTAAAGTCATGTTTAATAACTGTAATATAAATTAGTATGTTTGAATACATAACAGGATGTAATATATTGTGTATCTTTTCTTAGCCAGTATACATAACTGAGTAAATTTAGTTTTACACATAGTTCTGATGAAGGCATACGCCGAAATATCTACCAATTAATTTAAATTAATTAACTATGCTATTTTTTACGTTATTATTATTCCCACCCATCCTATCCTATAAACGGGGCGTATCGAGAGTGATAAGCTAACCACTAGTCCTGTCCTAGCCTTATCCTTCTATTCCTACTCTCTTTGGAAAAAGAGAGGTTGAGTAACTGAGTAACAAGCAGTTCTCGTAGAAACACTTATGTCGAGATAAACTCCATTAGAAGTCGATATGCTCCACAAATAAATATAAATTGAGTTCTACCAAATAAGTTAAAATTCAATAAATACCTTAAATATACATTAGGAATAACTAATGTCGAATTAATTCATCACTTTTTTTCAAAGACTGTTCAGATTAATAGTAAAAGATAACACATGAATATTAATAATTTTGCAAAAACGTATAAATTAACAGAGTAAACAGCTTAAATTGGTAATAGATTTTTATGTCTAGTCGATTTCATTTGAGTTTTTTTTGTTTTTATCGACCGTGGGTCATAATAAATTAAATATTATAAATCATTTTGTGATTTTTCCTTGTAAAAGCTTATCGTTACGTTACGTGTAACCAAAATGAATAGTTTATTAAACATAAACGGGATTTGACTATTTTTGTCCGGATGTTTTTTTGCGTCGTTGTAACAAACCCTATATGCAAATTAAGCCCGTAGTTTGCATGCATATCGAATAAAATTTACTTATTATTGTACTGTAAAATCAAAGCCATCGTGATGACTCCTCCTGTTTCTTGTGAATTCACAAAGCAGCATAAATTAAAATTTCATAAATAACCAAGTCCGAGATTTCAAGATTATCGTTGGTTCGTTTTTGATCAGAATGAATAATTAAAAATAAACTCGCGATTTATTGTGCTTTTGTGTGAAAAAATACGCTTTGATGATTAGTGACTCAACAAAGATGCTGAGTAGTGCCTTTACACTTAACAGTTTTAGAATTCGACCAATCCTAAAACTCGGTTTTACCCGGTTTTTAAAGATTCAAAAAAAAAAATCATCATCAACATAGATAGCAATTTTTAAAGCTTTGTTTATTTATTATAAACACTGCTACAAAAAATACGAATATTTACTAGAACTATTAAAAAATAAATTCTGACCATTTATTATTTATTCTGCCCTGTGTAATTCTGACTGATACATAATGACCATTTAATATAAATTCTGATCAATGTATTAAAAATTATGACCGAAACTGCATTAAAATTCTGCCCGGTTAAATGCGAGCCCTTTAAAAATGTAGTATCATCTGGGATACGAAACTAGTATTGGTATAGTAATGCAAACATAATTCATCCAACTAGAAATTTGTACAAAATTGAAAACATTTACTATTTCATCAAACTATTTTTTTTATCATTATATTTTCACAAATAAAATTCAGCTCTTCCCAAAAAAATATTTAATGAATACCGTATTTCGCCGAATGTTTTTAATTAATGATTTTGCGAAAATGATTAATTATTTTAACTCGGTGATAATTAATTTGTATTTTCAATTTTAATTTCGCTGTTATAGAGGGAAGCGGCCTATTGGCAGTTAATTTCATTTTAATTAACGACTCTTTTATTGTTTGTCAAGTATTATGAAAAATAACAGAAATATTTTATCTACCAAAATTAAATGAAAATCCATAATCTGATTACGTTTGTTTGTCGATACATTTTCTTCAATCAACGCAACCGAGTAGAGTTTTTTCCCAACTCTAATTCAGTATCATTACTTTCATACTGATTTTTCATTCCATATTATCTATATATTAATAGCCGATAAGGTCCGTGTGTAAGGTGTCCTCGACCTCCCAGTCTCCACTTTTTTAAATAAAATAAAATAAAATAAAATAAAATAAAATAAAATAAATTAAAATAAAATAAAATAAAATAAAATAAAATAAAATAAAATAAAATAAAATAAAATAAAATAAAATAAAATAAAATAAAATAAAATAAATTAAATTAAACTAAATAAAATTAAACACAATGCAACAAAAATCTCCCGTTGCTGGGCAACGGGCTTATTCTATATATTAATAGCCGATAAGGTCCGTTAGTTAGAGTGAGTGTAAGGTGTCCTCGACCTTCCAGTCTCCACTTTTTTAAATAAAATAAAATAAAATAATATAAAATAAAATAATATAAAATTAAATTAAATTAAATTAAATTAAATAAAATAAAATGAAATGAAATAAAATAAATTAAAATAAAATAAAATAAAATAAAATAAATTAAAATAAATTAAAATAAAATAAAATAAAATAAAATAAAATAAAATAAAATAAAATAAAATAAAATAAAATAAAATAAAATAAAATAAAATAAAATAAAATAAAATAAAATAAAATAAAATAAAATAAAATAAAATAAAATAAAATAAAATAAAATAAAATAAAATAAAATAAAATAAATTAAAATTAAATTAAATTAAATTAAATTAAATTAAACTAAATAAAATCAAACACAATGCAGCAAAAATCTCCCGTTGCTGGGCAACGGGCTTACAGCTAGTGAAAACTAAATAACTAACCTTTTTCTCTTTTCTTCGGCCAACGGTCACCAAACTACTGCCCGCGAGCAAAATCCGGTCTCCAAAGGGTTTTATTTGAAACAAAATTATATTTTTAATCAATTACAATTATATAATAATTAATTATAAATTTCATTGCCATCTGCCAAATTCCCCACTCTTATACCCAATATATGAGTAAATATAATATTTTTTTCTGACAAACAAAATTAAATATAATTTTAAAAAAAATACTCACAATTCAAATCTGTAGGCATTCCCATGGGTTAATCCTTTTTGCCAGCAATAGCTTTAAGCAAAGTGATACATATATTTACTATATAAACACGATACATTCATTTACTAAGCGTCAGTTCAAGTTCATCCGTGCACATGAATGCCTGAAGATGCCGAGAGGCGAAACCCGGGTCGTTAGTGACAAAACTTGTGTGAATGTACACAATTTGAAAGATTCAAATTTAATATTGAAACTCTACCAAGCACCGTCAATCGAAATCTTAAATTAAAGGTTTCAATGATTTTCTTAAGAAAGATCACTTACAAAGTATGCCGCCTGTGTGGTCGAGTGGTCAACATCGTTGGCTACCGCTACAGAGGGCACGGGTTCGAATCCCAGTACGGGCAGATGTAATGAATTTCTTTTCAAAGGCATAGATATACGTATGTGATGTCTTGAATTCCCCCTCCCACCCATCCTATCCCATGAACAAGGCGTATAGAGAGTGATTAGCTAACCACTAGTCCTGTCTTAGCCCTTTCCTTCTATTCCTACTCTCTTTGGAAAAAGAGAGATAAAGCAACTGAGTAACAAGCAGTTCTCGTAGAAACACTTCTGTTGAGATAAACTCCATTAGGAGTCCATATGCTCCATATTGGGAGCGGACATGGTAAAAAAAAAATATATATTTTTAAAATATTTTATCCATCAATATTTATTTATTTTTAGTTTTAAAAAAATACAAAACTCTGTATTTTTATCTTATGTTTTCGAGAATCCAAATTTACAAAATCAATTAGGTACGTCACTGATTAAAACTCAAGTTACTTTTCCATAATAATATTAATAATATCATAAAATAAAAAATATATTTAATTTAAGAAATGTTAGAATAAAAGCACTTTTTAGTAAAAAAAAACATAATTTATTACTCACTCTATCAAATTTTCATTTTAAACTCAATTAGTCAAACAATATTAACACAACCAGCTCAGGTGAAATAATAATTTTGTTACAAGGAACGCGATATAAATAATGCCTAATGCTTCGTTTGTAACGGTGACCAATTGATAAAAATATATTAATTAATTTATTAAATCTTTATTTATTAATTTTGTTATTTTGAATAAGTAATGGACATCTTACGATTTACCGTCTTTTTATGTTACCACGTTTAATCACGTTTTTTTACCATGTCTGCTCCCAATGTGGAGCATATTGACTTATAATGGAGTTTATCTCATCAGAAGAGAACTCCTTGTTACTCAGTTGATCAACCTCTCTATTTTTAATAATGTAGTGATAGATGGATATGGTTAGGACAAGACTAGTGGTTTGTTAATTGCTCTCACTACGCCCGATATTTAAGAAAGGATGGGTGGGAGAGAAGAATTCAGAATATCTAATACATACATACATGCAGTGACGGATTATCCTATACGCGAATGAGGCCACCCTTAGGGTCTTCAAAATGGCTTATATTATTTAGCAACTATACTTTTTGTTCAGATTTTTATTATTTAACATGGTTTTTTTAACGTTTTTATGTTATCCGAAAAACAGGGCCTCCAAATTCTATTGCGCCTCGGGCCTCTCGTGTGCTTAATCCACCACTGTATACATGACTTTGAACGGAAATCCAATCCATTTATTGAAAAATACAATAAAAACCGTCTGTACTGGAATCAGTACAGTAAGTTAAATATCGTCATTTTTTGATTTTTCATATGCCATGCAAAATAACATAAGATAGAAATGACGACAGTTTTTAGTTTTATAATTATAAAAACTGATGATTTGGAATATTTATTTACATATAATATAACATTATTATCGTTATCAGTGATTTTTAATTGATCAATAAATAGGCGAATGTGAGAAATGATCAGTTTTGTTATTAATAAATAGGTTTCGTAAATTTATTGAATAGCGTGTACCTTAATATTGTAGAGTTCTATTAAATAAATACCACTTGAATGCAGTATTGAACACATTGATATATTTGTTTTTGAAAATATTTCTGAATATAAATGCGCATATCCTTAAGCACAAAAAATAAAGGCATATTAAACAAAAAGCTTGTTTTATTGTATAATAAAAAGAAAATTAAATTAACCTTTACATACATCAGGCATGGCGGTAAAAACCCACAGACAAACTTCAACACTTTTAATTACAAGATGATTTTTTTAAATATTAAAACCAGGACCAGTTTCGCTCATAATGAACATTATCAACTGAAACTCCCCTGAGAGTCAACCATTTAAAAGTGAATTTAATATTCTTTATATTATGAACAGAAATAGCTTTGAAATTTGAAAAGTACGTTCTTTCAAATTCTCACCCAACAAAATAACATAAATATATAATATTTTAAAAATAAATAAATATGTAAGTCTCCATTCCATCACAAAAAAAAACATATGGTCACACGATTCCAGGTCCGGCATAGCATCCCTTGATAATTTTTTAGAAGGATTTCTCTCCACAGGCAGGTGTTAGAAACATCTTTTATTCATCACTGCTCATCGACCAGACGACTTACTTTACTCTGACTCATTCTTTTATTATGAGGAGATATTACATAATAAGGTCACAGAAAACATTTACAAATCACAAATTAAAATTTTGTGTTGATATAAAAAAAAGATTACATAAACCATGGTCAGTGGTCAACGACGTCGGCTTGGATTGCGGGATCACGGGTTTGAGTCCCAGTACGGATCGATGTTTAAATTTAATTGGATTCCTGTTCAAAGCCATTGATGTCTGTTATATTAATAAAAACACAATAATCCTATGTACTTCATTCCACTTTATTTAATATGTCAGGACCGGTTTCCTGGCTGTCGATTTTGTTTAAATGATGAACACACCAACTACTTGGAAGCGGGGAAAACATAAAACTATCATTAAGCATATTCACTTTATTAATGTAGCATTTTATCACTTTGTCAAAAATTTCCCAAATTTTAATTATGTTTGTAATTACTTTCAATCGCATTCTGAATTTATTAATCTGGGATGAATTTTTAATTATATGTTAGATGTGTTGAATATTTTAATTTTGTGTTATTTTAGAATCACTTTAATGTCATTGGCAATTTCTTTTCAATGCCAATTGTTGTGTATAACTTTTCAATTTTGTATAAATAGCATTGTTAAATTATATTTCTTATCAGTTGACAATGCTCGCAATGAGCGAAACCGGTCCTGACATATTAAATAAAGTGGAATGAAGTACAAAGGATTATTGTGTTTTTATTAATATAATGCCTTTCCACCAAGTATTGACAGTGAACACCCTAAAAGTGATGTCTGTTATGTTTAAAATTCTCTCACAAATCTTTTTAATTATAAAAATGGGGTGTTTCAAAAGTAATATGATACCATGGGTCCCTACCCTATACGTATATCCACACTCTCTTTGAAATCGAAATATCAATCAACTGAGAACAAGCAGTTAAAGTCAGTGATGTGCTGCCAATACGCTAACAAGGGGCTCTGTTACAATTATATGCAATACTTTAATAAGCAATCGATTGTTACGTAATACACTTATAATATGTAACAATATGCAGTAAACTTATTGATGTAAATCGCTACAAATGTACTATTGCGTATACTGAAGCTATCGTAGATTATATATACAATATAAACTGCATTTATATACTTATTTGATCTGAGAATATTATTTTCTCTTAAGTTAACAAGGGGCTCGCCGGCCCAAGTAAAATTCAACAAGGAGATCGCGCGAGCCCCTCCAAGCCCTCTCCAGCCCACCCCTGGTTATAGTTATAACGAATTGCATAACAATTGTGATTGGATAGAAGATAAAAAAAAATCGTAGCTTTGAATAATATTTTTATTGAGACAATCGATACGACGTATGTACGATCGTTCTCGACTTTTGATCGACATATTTGAATTGAAATTTTAGTGAATGTTCTAAACCAGTGGTTCTTAACGGGGGCGGTACAGCTCCCCCTAGTGGGCGTTTAGAAATCTGGTGGGGCGTTTGTATTTTTTTCAGAATTTGAGAGGCGCTGCAGGAATGTGAGTGGCCAATGCAATTAGTCAGGAGGGCCCACTGAAATATTACAAGACTATATTATTATAATATGTGTTTTATTTGTCATTGCATGAAATAATAGTACATACAAAGATGATTGTATAATTTCGTTTTTGGGGGGAACGGGGCGTTAGGTAATTCTAGATAATTTATTTCTGCTAAGGGGGGCGATTCTTTCAATACAGTTAAGAAGCACTGATCTAAACTATTTTGTTAAAATACTTCTTTTCAAAATTATTTCTACTCCTCGTGTGATTGTATTTTTTATTATAATAAATGCCATATATAGGGTGCCTTGTTATACTAAGACACAGGTAGGGGCCCAATTTACATATTCATAAATACGACCCTGTCACGTTCAGAACGTATACAATCTTCATAATGGTATATTTAGGTATCCACAAATAACAAAAATGTACGCAGGTGTACACAACGCTTGTTCTTGTACAAAAAAATACGACATCAAAGATCTGAGGATTTTTTTTTATAGTGGCGAATTTTCATCTCGAAGAAGAAAACGGTTTATTTTTTGAATGGCAATAAGCTTGAAATTTTTCTTAGTAAGCTTATTAAGAAAATAAATTGGATTATTTAATCAGCTGATAATTTATTTAATATCTAATTAAATTACTTGTTAATGTACGACTTCACATCTTAGAATTAGAAGATAATCTACATTAATAAAAAATAATAAACTGTATTATAATAAATATGTTCATACCAAATTTGAATTTTGTACTTTTCCATGAGTTTTGTCGCTAACGACCCAGGTTTCGCCTTTCGGCATCTTCGGGCATTCCAAGTGCACGGATGTACTTGAACTGACGCGTAGTACGGAAAGGCGAAACCCGGGTCGTTAGCGACAAAACTCATGGAAAAGTACAAAATTCAAACAATTCAAATTTGGTATTGAAATTCCATTAAGCACCCTTAGTCGAAATACTTAATTAATGTTCATACCACTTGCACAGTGTATCCATTCTGACAGTGTTGCATTACGGTTGCGAGACATAGCATATTCAAGATAAAATTGATCGAAAACGAGTTCTTGTGGACAATATAAGAATGTTGGTTGAATCGGAATTTACTTGGTAGAACTCCATTTTAGTGCGGTAAAAAATATAAGAATTATATTAGTTTGATCCCAGAGCTTGAAGACTAAAGAAGATACTGAGCCTAAGTCCCTCAGATTGACAAAATTAAAAAGATTATCAAGAGAAGAAGAGGATCCGTTGGTATCTGTCTTCAATGAGGTGGTTTCTTTTGCTATTTAGTCCTGTTGAAGGTCGTCCATTTAATGCACTCGGTGAAGCTTATGAATTCTGATGATGTGAAGTTCCTAAAATCTTAGAATCACTGTGTTATGGTCTATGCTCAGGTTATGAGGAGAAAATTTTAATGAAATATAAGTACCTACCTACCCGTGTATCAGTAACCTAATTAAGTATTTCGACTGAGGATGCTTGATGGAATTTCAATATCAATTCAATTCAATATCAATTCAATATTTAATAGCCTTTTAACTTAGTGATCTACTTATATTTTTGTTTATAAACGATACAAACTGTTTACTACGCGTCAGTTCAAGTACATCCGTGCACTTGGAATGCCTGAAGATGCCGAAAGGCGAAACCCGGGTCGTTAGCGAAAAACCCATGGAAAAGTACAAAATTCACACAATTCAAATTTATACTCTGTTTAAAACATACGTAACAACACTATCCAGAAGTTCTACCACTCTACGTCGAGCCCAGTGTGCAGAAGGCAACGTCGACGGCTTCAGTAACGGATCTCACGGGTTCCAATCCCAGTACGAACAGCATTTTTTCAATCAATTTTATGCTTATAGGCTCGGATGTATGTTATGTCTAAAAAATCCCTTCCACCCTTTCCAATTATTAACAAGCTTAGCAATTATTAATTATTAACAAGCTAACCACATGACCTGTCCTAACCATACTTAAAAAAAGTAATTGTAGTAGAAAAACCTCTGACGAGATACCTATATTAGGAGGAAATATGGTACACATTGGGTGCGAACACTAATTAAAAAAAAAACAGTCAAAATCTCTTACATTTTTTTAAAATTATTATCATTATGGTCTAACGAATCAACTCTAAAAAGCTGGGAATGTACATATAATAGATTGAAGAACAAATATTCTCTAGTTTATTTTGCCACTTTTATCGTACAATATTAAAGCAGAAACATTAGACATAAGCGTTTTTATTATTACGTCCTCTTTGGCCCCAAAACCAAACGTAATATACTTTCTGCTGTATAGTTGTACAACCCTGCTAAGTAAATCTTGCGATAGTTTGTATTTTGCTTCATAAAGATCCTTGCTAGAGAGGTGCGTTTGACAGGGGACGTTTTGTGTTGTTATGCGAGGGAATTGAAAACAGTCCATGTCAATGTACTTCCTTTCGATCAGCTGTATGATGATACCATAAATAAATATGAGTCATAATGTATTTCAACAATCAATGTCTCTACCGTGCGCTATCAAAAAATAATAAAAAACACATACAAAGTAATAAAAGGAACTTACCTTTTTTTACCATGTCCGCTCCTGATGTAGAGCATATGGACTCCTAATTGAGTTTATCTCAATATAAGTGTTTCTACGAGAAGTGCTTGTTATTCAGTTGCTCAATCTCTCTTTTTCCAAAGAGAGTAGGTTAGGAATAGAAGGATATTGTTAGTACAAGGCTAGTTGTTAGTTAGTCGCTCTCCATACCGTTCATAGGATAGGATGTAAGGGGGGTATTCAAGCCATCATATCGACTGTGGAAAGGAAAAAGGACGTAACCCACACATATCAAATTTTACAGAAGGCGCTAAAAACGTGTTTTGATAATTTTGTGACATATGCAAATTATGAATTATACACAACCCTGAAGTGCGCGGAGACTTCTAAACAGGTGTTTAATTGACATAATCTAATATTAATTAAAGAAATTGTCTAGGAAAAATCTTTATTTCAGTCTTTTTTCTTGGTTTTAATTTTTTACAAGGTCATTTTTTCAAACTTAAAAGCTAAATTTAGATACTAATTCGTCATTTGCAGCTTGCATCCTTTTGATAGAACGTGTATCAAGTTTGATACATTGTGATTATCGAAAAAAACCTGTTTTGAAGAAACTGTGGGTTAATTCCTTGTTCCTTTCCACAGTCGATATACATCCATGCCTTCGAACAGAAATTCATAAATCGATTGAAAAATCAATTTATAAAACTGTCCGTACTGAGATTCGAACCCGTGACCTCCGTAACCGAAGCCAACGGCGTTGACCACTCGACCACACAGGCGGTACCTTTTAGCATTAGTTGATTAATTTTAACATACATTTAAATGTGGTCGTGAGTCATGCAAAGATACTTTTTGTTTGGCTAGAACTACGGCTTAATGAAGTCAAATGCTATCCAGAAAAAAATCTTTAAGACTTCTCTGTCCTGAATTTCTAAATCAGGAGTGGGGAACCTTTTCTTTTATAAAGGCTACATTCATATATCTGATTCAACATAAGGCCGCAGTAAACATTGACACTAGGGAATCTTTGGCCGACGATTTTGAAACAATTTCATGCCAATTTATAAAACCCAGAAATTTATTTAAAATTACCAGCGTGGCACCTTGTTTTTTCAACTCTTTACTTCCTTTTTTCATGAATTTACGAATTGAAAAAAATAGCAGAATTGGCCGATCTAGTCAAAATGCCGCAGGTTCCCCCACGACTGTTCTAAATGATTACATTTTAATTTATTTGACGTGCACAACTGTTACAAAAAAAATATGAAATAATGGTTAATTAATTTACTATGTAACGAATAATAAAAACACATAGTAATAAAGAAATTGAAATGACCTAATATACGAATATCGTATATGCTTTACAGCAACATTTAAAAACATTTTTTTCCAATCTGCTATGGAAACAAATTAAATGGTCAGAATTTAAATAAATTTTTGGTCAGAATAAAAATATTATACGGTCAGAATATTTTATAACCATTTTGGCTAGGTTAAGCTGATTTAAATTATGACTATTTACACTGACCGATATATTATTACCATTTAATATAAATTCTGGCCGAAAAAATACGAGCCATTTGTTAACCTGTTTTTTCTTATACTTATTTCAAAACCTTAATATTTTGTTTCGAAAACGCCATGGTAACAAATGCAAATAAAATTGTAAGGTTTTCGTAAAACTAGTACAGCATTATATCATGGTGACATCAGTTCTCAAAGATCTATTTCCATTTCCCAGTACGCAGAGCACTTACGGACATGGAAATAATATTCGCACATCTATTTCAATAACACTAACTGCATAATATTATGGAGTGTAAAATAAATCTTCGCTGCATATTAATTTTCATAGCCACAAAATTACAGAGGAAAACACTGCAACTCGTTTTATCGCATTATAAATCTCAATAAAGATGTGTGAAAATGGCAGGGAATTCTGTTATTTTATGAGTTTTGATTGATAAGTTGTGGATACTGCATCTGCTCCGTCTGCCATTTTACGGTCAGAACGTGTAAAACAATTTCTCTGCCGTTTTATTATTATGCCGATCGACACGTGCAATATCTCATTACTCAAAAGAGCTTATTCAGGAACGAAAGAAGGACTTACGGTAACGTATTGGAAATTTAATTGAGTTACATGTTTTTTTTTTAAATTGATTTTGTGAAAATAGACTTCTAAGAATCGTCTTCAAACTGATTTTATCCAGGGCTGTGGATTTGGGTAAAAAAAGATGACTTAAAATAACTTTTTTTTTTGTATTGAGTCGTATCGACAGTAGAAAGAACGTAACCCATACAAAACAAATTTTACAGGAGACACAAAAAAACTTTTTTTAATGATTTTGGGCCAAATGTAAATTATGATACACAAACGCTTAGTGCATGGAAACTGATAAACTGGTTTTTAATTGACTTTATCTGATATTTATTAGATATATAAAAAAATATCAGTCTTTTTTCTTGAAAGCTAAATTTATATACTAATTCGACATTTGCGGCTTGCATCCTTTTGATAGAACGTGTATCAAGTTTGATTCATTGTGATTATCGAAAAAAAACTGTGGGTTACGTCCTTTTTTCTTTCCACAGTCGATATATAAAATATTTTCTGTACACCTAACTCTTATAATCACTTATAATTTTGATATATTCAAAAAATAGAATATAATAATATTATAGAATGAGTGCTTTGATAATAAACTGTTTTATTGACAAATATCTTATATTCCTTTCATCGACATTAAATTATTTGTAATTTTTTAAATGAAATATTCATATTTAAATTTACGTTGCTTATTTTGTTTTACAATACTATAATATTTTTGTTTTTATAAATAGGTGGCGTCGTGAAGATATTTATTATTATTCATTAAAATACACAACACAGTGTTGTTATATCTTAAAAGCTAAATTTAGATACTTTAGATGCATCCTTTTGATAGAACGTGTATCAAGTTTGATTCATAGTGATTATCGAAAAAAACTGTGGGTTACGTCCTTTTTCCTTTCCACAGTCGATATGTATGTGTATATCATCAGATCATTAAGTTATACTAGTATATTGTCTAGCGCAGTGGAGTGGAACATGCGGCCTCTTGGCTACTCTGGTGCGGCCTTTTGACTTGATCAAAATATTCACTTTAATTAAAAATTATACACAAGCGTTTGGAAAAAGAGCGTAATCAACCCATTAACAGTTTTCTTTTCTGCGTCTATATGTTGTCTCAGATAAATGAATGTGGCCTTTAAAAATGAAAAGGTTCCCTACCCCTGGTCATGGTTATAAGACAACACAGTTTTAACCGCTTCAGTACCGTAAGGCCACTGGTGGCCGCTATATACGAACAGCATGAATACCTTAAATCAACTGAAGAACACGAATGTAACTGGAAAATATTAAACTATATATATCATTTTATAAGTGAACTTTTAATATTCATAAATTCAGTACTATTTTTTAAAACTATTCAAAAATTATTTAAAAAAAGCGGTAGATATGTGAGTGAATGTTTTTTAGCTTAAAACATCACGGTACTGAAAAGGTTTTGATGAAAATGAGATTTTCATCATAAGTATATCATCAGAACATTCTAGTAACAAGAATTATTCTAGTAAATTTCACCAATCAATTTGATGAATAGATCAATAATTTTTAAATATTTTGAAACTATTTTTTTCCGGTTTTTTTGACTCCGACTACGGAAAATAACACCCGACTCCACGACTCCTGATTTCGACTTCAATTACGCTTCCGTTTATAAACTTGTGCAACTTTTGATTGTTTTTTTTCATTAGTTTTAAAATATTCGCTCAGCAAAACCGGTTTATATTGTAAGATCTACAATTTTTTTTCTCTTGTAATTGAATATTGTTGGACTTTGTTAATAAATAATCGTCAATTACGTGACATGGTGTTTGAAATTCTCCAGTTGGGGCATACGAGATATTACTACTACTTCATGGTCGGTATTATTATGGACATCACGAACGTATTGCCTGGGGATTGGGATGTTTATAGTAACATCACTTGGGCAGTTAGTTATTATCTAATGGAAATTGAGGCAAATCACCATATCTGATGCAAATAGATACAATCGTATGTGAAAACCAATGTATACCTCCACTCTACTCTACAATATATAGCATGCTTAATAACATACGGGTGAATCTGGATTTTCGCCATTAAGATTTATGAGCAGGGCTGTAAGTCGGGTAGAAAATATCAACTCCGACTTGATTTTTGCAATCATTTACATTTAACTTATATATCTGCATACCATTAGATCTTTCTAATTACTTCGTTAATTAATTTATCGGGTCCTATGGCGCAGCGGTTAGCGTCCCTGACTTCCGTACCGGATCTCACGGATTCGAGTCCCAGTACAAACAAAATTTTGTTCGAAGTCGTGGGTGTTTGTGAGTTATTAACTTTCTTCAAACTCATGGTATCTTTCTATAACCGGGCGAAGCGAGAGCGATTAGTAAACCACTAGTCCTGTCCTTCTATCTCTACAACTCTCTTTAAAAAATAGAGGTTGAGTGACTGAGTAACAAACAGTTATTGTAGAAAAGTCTTATGTTGAGATACCTCCATTAAGAGATCATATGCTCCACATTAAAAGCGGACATAGATAAAAAAATACTAGAATATTTTTTATAGATTTAACCAATCGATATGATGAATTGACTTTTCAATATCTTTAAATTATTTTTTCCGACTCCACTTTTATGGTTATAAGATATTACAGTTTTAATGAGATGTCCATCTTAAGAGGAAAGGATTTTAAATTACTGCCCATTTTTACTTAATTTTCAACTATTCTAGTTTCCTGATTTTCTGTAAAACTGTGATATCTTTTAACTGTAAAAATCTAGATACGACCTATGTTATTAAGCGTGCCATACATATATATACAAAACGCATATTTTTTTAAAATATAAAATACAATTCATTTGTATCTTCTTAAGATTTTCCCTGCACATGAATGTGGACATCATACTTGACAATTCTAGAGCGCTGTTGAAGACTGAGGTCATCGTAATCATTTGATGAGCTGTGAGTATACAAGGAATGATTAGTTGAAAATTAAACTAAAAAATATATTTAAAAAAAAATACCATACATACCGAACGATTACATTAAACTAACAAGTATTACAATCAATATTTAAGGAAAAAAACTCAAATTATATTTGCTAAAAAAGACCCCGCGTAGAAGCATGCTCTCCTTATTTTTAACCGCGAGCAAAGGGTTAAAGGGCGTTGTATAAAATGTATCAACTTTTCAGAATTCGCAAAACATCTTACCGAAAACTATTACGGTTTCAATGATGAAATACTTAATTAAGTACATAGTCAAGGATTACAAAATATAAATAATTCAGAGATCTTAGAAAATAACTTGAGCTTTAATTGAAACCAATTATTAATTATTAATTTTCTTTGAGATTATTCTCTCCAAAGTAATTAATATTGTAATAAGAGTTGACTTAGCTTAGTATAGCCTCACCCCACCGAAAAAATACATTTCTTAATTTTTAGGCAAACAATTTGGAATCATTGTTACTTCTACTTCGTCATTTTTTTTACATACAACCTTGCAGTACTCGGGTCGCGGTATGTTATTCACGATAATCTTATCCTTGTATCTACGGCCACTATTGGTTTCAGTGACTCAATACATTATCATGTCTATTCAAGTTTCAATTATTGAGAGTTTATAATAATATCTATTACTGATCAGAAATCTGATATATAAAGTTATTCTGAATGCTTATTACACCATAAATCATTTATTGCCAGTGTGCAGTGTCAATTGATATTCGCCTCGTCTTGAACTATTGGCATTCAAGATAATTGCAAAGTCTCACAACATATTCAACCAAATCGCTACGTGCAAGGACTATAGAGGCACCGCTGACGTAGGATACACCGTACCTGAGACACGGAGTGGGTGTTCGTAAGAGGCTCATTAAGATTTGGTGTTTTTGTGAGGTCCCGGGAAGCAAACTGGAGGTATATTTTAAAATGTTTTATTTAATTAAATATTAGATTACCTCACAAGTCTTTCTGTATTTTTAATACACGCGCAATTAACATTTGCCTTCATAAAAATACGCTATTTTTAGTTTTTTTTATGGTATTCGGTGACGACTACTGTTTTCGTCTGCTCTCCAGTGAAATAATAATATACTTTTTTAAAAAACTTTTTAAGCCCTATACAAACAATAAAAAATTCTAGTTACGTTACATTATTAAGAAAAACACATTATTCCTTTGTACTTATTTTCACTTTTACTTTCCAAGATCAGTACCGGTTTCGCTCGTGGCGAGCAATATCAACTGATAAGAAATAGAATTTAAAAGTGTTATTTATACAAAAAAAAATGAAATAAAAGGGTCTACAAACAATTGGGATTGAAAAGAATTTACCAATTACAATACAAATTATAAACAAGTGAATTTAAGCTATATTTCTTATCAGTTGATGATGCTTGCCATGAACGAAACCGGTCCTGATCTTGGTAAATAAAAGTGGAAATAAGTACACGGGAATATTGTGTTTTTTTGTTAATATAACGCCTTTCCACCAAGTATTGGCAGTGGACACGTTACATTATGTTGTATGAATTCCAACTTAGATATAATGTTTTTTTTTGCTTAAAACATATGTGTTGGAATGGACGGTGGTGCACTTAGTAAAAAGTGCCAAATGGGTTTAAAATTTTTCGTTCCAGGAATTTTGCATCGAAAATTTTCATTAGATTTGTTAGCTTCGAGTGACTGAAAGGGAGGATATTAGTGCTACCGATCCATCAATAACTGGGCGAAGCTTGAGTGATTCGTTAACCACTGGTCCTGTCCTGGCCTTATCCTTCTATCCCTACTACTTTTTATAAACTAATTTTATAAAAATTGTAGAACTAAATACTTTGATATTTTTTACTCTGGTATGTATAGCTGCGATATCGATTTTACAATTTCTTTTTTTTTAATCATGACATTTCCTTGGTGTTTTAAAATAACTTTAAAATGTCAAAAACTCAACGCAAAGACTCTGATGCATAAATAATTGTCGATAATGACTTCCTGTTTGTTTTTATAATAGTCATTGAAAAAAATATCGAAAAAGATACCATTTATCTCGATTATAACATTGATAAATCTATTTCTGAGAATCAATGAAGAAATCTAGAAAATAAATCACCAAATTAAATGTAATTTTTAATACAACCTGCCTGTGAAGTTGTTTATACTTCCGACCCACGCGCCACTAACAATCAAGGCTTCCAATTAACTGAGATAACCAATTTATTCAACATGAAGAAATACGAAATCTTTTTTAATCATTAATTTATTAGACGTAGAAACACAATACAAAGACAAATAAAATAATCTTTATTGTATTCAATATACACATATCTATGCGTCGAAGAAATTTTATTCATTGTGTGCAAGAGACGTCGTTGTATTTTGTGCAGTAGGGCTTGCAGGAGCATTTGGATACGAAATTGCGAAGCCGATAGACCAGATTATTCAATCGTTCATAAAATGGGAAAAAAATTAAACCACACCCTCGACTTACAATACAAGAATTCCTCTTTAATCGTTGACAATTTTTCAAAATGTGGTGATATAAAGCATAATGCTACATCTGAGGTAGTTTCATTTGCATGGAGAAAGGTAAAAGGTGGACAAGTTGATCCAAACAGCATTGTCCCAATCGGTTACAGTGATTTGGTAGCTAAACATGTTAAATATTCGACCAGTGATTTTTGAACTCGATTGCTACTTTTAAAATTTAAGACACAAGGTTTCCCAACCTTTTTTGCTTCATTACCTCTTTCACTAATTGTCAACTATGCAAATACTTTTTTATTTTACTCTGGTATAGTATATAGGTTGTTGGGTCCAGTGGCACAGCGGTAAGCGTTGTTGGCTTCCGTGCCGGAACTCACGGGCTTGAGTCCCAGTACAAAATATTTTTTTTCGATTTTCTGTCCGTAGGCAAAGGTGTTTGTGATGTCTAAAAATTCCCTCCCACCCTTCCGATCTTTCAATAACTGGGCGTAGCAAGAGCGATTAGTGAATCACTAGTCCTGTCCTGTCCTACCATTGTCCTATCCCTACTACTCTCTTTGGAAAATGTAGAAACAAACAGTTCTCGTACAAAAACTTCTGGTAAGATACCTATAAGATTAGGAGGCTATATGCTACACATTGGAATATATAAATCGTCGCCCGCTGTGGTCTAGTTGGTTAGAGCTTGTTCTACCGATCAGGTGGGTCTGGGTTCGATTCCCAGTAAGGTCAATGTCAAAATTGGATTTTTTTTCAATTTTAATTTGAGATCTAAGACATGGGTGTTTGTGAAGACAATTCTCCTTGAGTTAATCTCATGTGACTTTAAAAATTTCTCATCGAGTATATCTCGTATGATCTTTCAACTTCGAAAATATTTGACGCATTGGCGTAAGCTGTTATGTCAATTTTATTTTTAATTTAAAAAAAATATATAAATGGTGGAAAAAACTGTTGAGATACTTCCATTAGGAGGTCATATGCTTCACATTGGGAGTGGACATGCATCTAAAAAAAAGTATGTAAAAATTATACATCTGTCAAGCCTTTGTACTTGTGGTAATTAGTATCCTGTTGTTTTTCCCTCGAGCTTCTAAAAATACAACCACAAGCTTCTGGTTTTTCGCGAGGAATCTTTCTATATTAGACCTTTTAAAAAAATCGTGTCGTAAAGTCGTATGAAAGCTTTTAATTGCCTTATAATAATAGCAATCAGTGCAAGCCCAAAAAAAATCTAATAATTACTGCAGACATTCGTTGAAAGACAACGTTTGGAGGAAACTTAGTCCATGGAATAAGGAAAGCAATTCAACTAGCGATATGATAAGTAGATTTTTTGTACATTTTTTTCGATAAAATACTTTATTGCCCCACAGTGGTTGATAATGATAAATAATGCCAGAAAACAAAAATAAACTCCAGGACTTAGGCGAGTTTGAAACTATTTAATTCTTCCATTAATAATAATGTCCACGTTCAAAAGATCTACGCAAGATTACAAATACGGCATAGAAGCACCATTACGGGAAAAAAATGTTATACTGTTTTAATCCCTGGAACCAAATTTAGCTGTTTGTTCTTGCATTTACGTTGTGTAGACAAGTACCAGTGAACGTTTTTATGTAAACGCATTTGTTGTGTATCAATCATACGATTTGTTTGCTTGAGGGACAGAGCCGAATCAGTTAATAAATATTTATTTAAACATGAAAATAATATTGTATACCAAGTACATCAAAAAAATAAAGATCGCGTGAAAGTAAAAGAATACAGTAAAACCCCGATTTACACTTAAGTCGGGACCGTGTAATTGGGAGTAGTGTAATTGGGGGGGGGGGGTGAATCTCATACAAAATTAGGGATTTGGTTTTTTCCGAGATGAAAAAAAAATAAATATGGACGAAATATTTAGTCACTAAGTGATAAAATCCAACACATAGATAGTCTCCCGGCTATGCGTGTATAGCCTAGCACGTGTTGAATACACAGACGCTAGCCAACATTTTACTGTACGCGCCGCACAGACGACCGTCTCGTAGCAACTACAATGCAATGCGACCGTTCAATTGGGGAGGCGAATATTTCAAGCCAGCGCGTAATTTGGGGTAGTGTAATTGGGGTTCCACTGTATATCTAACGACATAAATTGAAAAAAAAAATACTCCACTTATTGTGTGAAATTGTGACACCGTTTTTGCTTCTGTATAAAGTATTATTAGACAGAATATCGAATGGTTCAGTTTTAAAGGTAATGGATTAATTTTTAATGTAAAACTTAAAAATTATATTTATTTTTTAGTTTATTTGTAAACTTTGCAATGTGATGTTAGGTGGTGCTTCTTAAAAAGAGGCTGAAGTTTATTAAAAAAAATGAACGTCCACGAATTAACAAAGATACCAACGTTGTTTATAAAAAAATATCAATATTATATATTGCACGATAAGCTATTAAATTTTTATTTAAAACAAAAAACATTGGCAGTACAGTTAATGCCAATGCGCCAAATATTTTAAAAGTAGAAGATTATACGAGATATTTTTGTAAGTCACTCGGGTATTATCCGGAATCAGAATTGACATAATGTCTTAAAATTGAAAAAAACCTTAAATTGACATTAGCAATATCTGGGACCTGAATCTAGACCAGCCTGATTGGTTTCATGATTCTGTTTGATACTATGAAGAAATAACAAAATAAATTTAACCCAAATTTTTTATTGACCTCTTAACTTTTATAATATGAATTTCTATAACACGGAACTCATCTCTTCGTTATACTTACTTGTTTTCGATGGTTAGATAAGCTTTTGCGTACATGCTTAAACTTTATTACAATTAATTAAAATATCGTATCTAATTGAAGATAGGTACTCGAGTTGATCTTAAATGATTTTAAATCGATTTATTTTGAATATCTAACGCATTTACTACCATCCAAAATAAGATATTATTGTAAAAAATAAACATTTTATTGTTATTTTTATTTCAAGATAAAAAAAATCCTGCCCTGGTCACCTAAACTAGACGTTTGCCCTAGTTCTTATAGACACGAGTCAAAAGTTTTCTAGTGCTTCGGTACTGGATATTATTATAATACACACAGTGTGTGTTGCTTCACACCAGTCCTAATAAGGGCCAACCTTTTCAAAAGAGCTTACAAAAGCACTGCACTAACAATATATTTCACACAGCCATTCATTGCTTACTAATTAACATTACAAAATATATTCTCACATAAAACTTGATTTTTGACTGACGTAGCTTTGACATTGTCTAGTTTTTTAATGTTATATTCTAATGTCTTTACAAATATATTAAGACGATTATAGCTCAGGTATTATAAAAGTTAACACACTGTATTAACACGCTGGATCCCGGAGCCGTGTTTTCGCGTGATAAGCTAGCCGAACGTTGAGTCCCAGAACCGTGTTTTCACGTGATGGGCTATGCTTTAGCATACAATCACCATTGTGGTATTAAGCAAAGTTTTGTATAGAAGACTCAGTGTTACCATTGTAACCGATTCTAAAATTATTCTTTATTAGTATTTTAATTATTACTTTTATTAAAAATAGTTACTGATTTTACCAACCAAAATTTAAGGATATCATCCATCTGTCCTTTTAAAGATTACATGATGGTGCAGTCACTGAGTTCATTTTTAATTTTAGCTTTGAATATTTTATAAAAAAGAATGTCAAAAAGCATTTCTAAATTTTGTTACTAATGGCAGCAGGAAAAAATAAATAAACCCAATTGAACCAGCAAGGTGGGCGCCAAGCAAAAAAAGGAGTGAGACTCGGTACATGTGCAAACATTGTAATGTGACTATCCATAGCAGAAAATTCTAGCAATAATACCATACAATATTGAATAATCATAGTCTTTTGAACTACCACAATCGGTTTCATTTGATTTGTCTTTGTGGTTTTACAGTTATTTTAGTAAGTCATTAAGAAATGCAATTCTTCAAAAATAAGCCGGGCACAAGAGACAGTTTTACCTAATTAACCCTCCAGAGACGAGAGCTTTATTCCGATAAAAAAAATATTTTCTAAGCCATATTGAAGTCACGGATAACTTTTATTCCTATCCAAAATTAAAAAAAAAAACGCAAAGTCGTTGTATAGAAACCCCGCATGACTATATGGTCATGCTCATCCTTTTATTACCGTGTAATATTGAGTACGGACAGTAGTAAGGACAAAAGTGACCGTATGGGCTTGCAAACATTCGGGGTTGAAATATAGCTAAACGTGATTTTTTTTTAAATATTTACAATTTGATCTCTTTAGATCAACATAATTTCAAAACAAATATATTAGCAAAATAACTGTAAATAATTTTATGTTTTTATAAAAAAATATCTAACAGTTTAAAAAAGTAAATTATAAAAAACGGAAATTCAAAAAATCACATGTGCTTTTGGAGACCGTTCCTGTTCCTACGGCTGATGACTTACTGTAGTCCGTACCCTTCTTAACCAAATATGAGCAAAAGCAACGATATTCAGGTAGAAAAAGTATGAATAGTGGGATCAATAGACAACGGTGTTTTGTGTGACCATATGGTGACGCTCGTCCTTGGAGGGTTAAGGCCGGGGTTGAAAGTGTATGAATTGCATACATTACAAATTTCGAATTGTGTCCATTAAATGTCAATATTTATTAGTAAATTTACTGGACGTAATTCTTGATTCAACACTAAACGTTGTCACATTGATGACAATATATCATAAGTATTTTTTCTGTCTTTTGTGTAATAAATAACACACGTAAGTCTTTATCAATATTATCACTTGTTTCAATAGCTTAATAGTGATCGGTTTCGGTTGCCTTTCAGTAAGATATTTAATAAGCAATTATAAGGTATTGGGTTCAGGTGGTGATAAGTTTCATAACAAACTGTGGTCTAGTTGGTTAGAGCCAATCAGGCGGGTTTGGGCTCAATTCCCGGTAAGGTCAATGACAAATTAAGAGTTTTAAAATTTAAATTATAAATGTGGGTGTTTGTTATGTCAATTCTGTTCAAGTTGATCTTGAATGACTTAAAAATATCCTAGCGAGAGCTAAAAAAAGGTCTCAAATTTCGTAATTAAAGTGATGCTATAGTTGTCTAAAATAATGAATCAGGCATGAACTCACTTTGTGTACATACTTCTAAAAATAGTATTTTGATGATCAAATACGGTAGTGGGATAACATGACATTGTTCGACAACTTTTATTAATATTTTTTACGGTTTATCGTAAGGATTGCTTATTTCATAATAATCTTTAGACCTGTTATCAGCTGCCTAACTAAAAATATATAAATTATTTTAAGATGAGTTGCCCGCCCATGATTCATCAACACAATATATCATCAGTATACTAACAGAAGGTGTTGTGTCAAAAAACGGCTGTTTTGAGCTGTAAATGCGAGAAACATAATCCCTACACCCGACGCCACGTAAGCGTATTGGGACGTTGTAACAGGAACGCACTGCCAACATCCAACGTGACACGACGGCAGTGCGTTCCTGTTCCATACAATACAATGGCAGATATGTAGCTATGATCTCATCCAACACGCTTATGTGGCGTCGAGTGTCGTCAGTATGTTTCCGCCTTAACACGCTATATTAGAGTCGGCTCGCGGTGTGTGTGGCGTACTCAAGCGCACAGGCGCCGCACTAAGACTTTCGCACTAGTTTTGCAATGCATATTCTAAAAAAAACAAGTTCAGTCATAATATCGGATCAAGTGAATTCCGTTCAAAGTAATTTGCAAAAAAATAATATTTTTTGAATATGTTGATCAAATTCGTTCATCATTATCGAATGTATGAAGTGGTTAAAATAGTAATTAATATTAATAGTGCAAAAATTGATATGTTAAAAATTCATAAATATCGAAATTGACGATGGCGACAAAACAAGGTTTTTTGACTTATTGCCTTCTGCCAGCATACCTACGATAATAAATTTCTTTAAATCTTGAAACACTTTAATATGTTGCTTCTTTAAACAGTAATATCTTTACAAAGATTAATTCTTTATTATTCGATGCTCATAATATATATCGATTATATTTTTTTATTACTCTCGACTTGCTTTATATGGTATGACAGTTTTGCGGTTTTTTTGGTTATAAATTTAAGCAGTATATTCAAATTTTTCATTTCGTAGCATTTCTATCGTTTTGTTTGTATTGCAAACATATTTATCTATAAATCGGCTCTTAACTTTACTTATATGGACAGAAGACTGATAAGAAGTTTTTCTCGTTTTCAATCCTATGCAGGAAAAAAGTCAAACTATTGTACAGGCTACCCTGGAAAGAACAAACACAGTTGCTATTATATTTCATAACTAATTATCTTTTTGCTTCTTGCTGAACAAATAATCTTTTTATAATACCGAGGTTGGGCGGTTTCAATTGGTGACGACAATTGATGTCTTTTGACCATAATCGTTCCTTATGTGGAGTATGTACATGACTACCGCGCTATACTTCCAAGTTTTCCTGTCTCCCACCAATTGCTTTGCTTCCCCTACATGACATGCTAGCATCCCTCAGTTCTGTACAGTACATCGAATGAATAGTACTCGACGGTCGTCCAAGATGCTGAAATCGTTATCTTCGTACAGTCATAAGAAGAGGCAAATCAAGACCACAGACGTGAGAGGGCGCTGTCTTGTACGTTAACTAATCTCCAATTTAACCACGTCACCCCCATCATTATCCAACGCAAGCATCTATTATCAATGCTCAGTATTCGTAAGGTATCATGATTCGCTACCTTAAAGAAGCACTGGTAGAACGCAAGCGTAGAAATTTATTGTTTTTATTAAAAGTACACACATAAATTTAAAAAAACATTTTTTAGAATCGGAATTATTTTAATATAGAAGACAGTTATTTTATCGTAAATAATCAATAAACACGTATTTTATAAAAGATGCAGTCATACTTTTTTCCCAACGAAAATCAAAATTTTTAACAGTTAACCTTTTGGCTGCCATAGAAAAAGTACCTCTTTACCTAGCACGCCGGCTATATTTTGTAATTAGTTACTGACGAGATAACTCTTCTCTGGCGTATGGAGCACGAAAAAATTGACGAGATATCTCGTCTGTGGCAGCCGTCGAATAAAAAGTCAATTGTAATCAAGGTTTACAAAAACTCCAGTTCCCTTTTTTTGATTTTCCATTTGAACCAATAACCTTTTGTCACCAAAACAAATATTATAAAAATTGGAAGAATGATTTGTATTTTACCATTGAGTGTAAAAATATATGTTTAAATCTTCTTAATTTTTGCAAAAAAAAAACAATCAATATTTTGTACTTTTCGTAGTACAGTGTGCATTTAAGGGTAAAATGTAACTTATATTTGTTTGCTTTATTTCGATTCTATAATCCCCTCCTTGCTTCTCTTAAAAAGGAAAAATTCCAATATGATTGATTGCAACTCATTAGTATCATTATTTGTTTGCTTTATTTCGATTCTATCACTCCCCTCCTTGCTTCCCTTAAAAGGAAAAAAAACCCAAACTCTATTTTGTAATTTCATAATTTTAAAATCTTAGAATCAATCTTGATTCATTACTTAAGCAAACTTTGCGATAGTAAGTCTGAAGATGCCTCTGAAAGAGTGTCACAGTTAGTAACACAATACGTGGAATAATCAAAGTTAATTTAAATTTTCTATTAAAATGAACTTCCACAAAGTTACCGCCGAATCCATCGAAAGTATTAAAATGTAACTCAATTAGGTCTGAATGATAATATTTAACAAACGTATACTTTTTTTATACAAAATATGTATATTTTTCAATGCACTCTGTACATTGAAGTCAAGCCATTTCACTTCACACCGTTTGACACGAAACAAAGTTAGCGTTAATATAATATGATAACGTGTGGGTGGACAGACGCCAGTTACTAAATTATGACGACTCTTGCCTGTATAATAATAAAATAAATATTTAAGTGGCGAAATATTCTGGCTGAGACTCGTGAACGCCAGCCTTAAAAACTTTTAATCGAGCGTGCTATGTATATGGAAAAAATACATGTTTGAATCACAGCAGTTGGTATGTAAAAGGTGTTTTGTTAATTTCATGTAACTCACAGCAAAATACTATAACGTAAAAAGGTGTCAAGCACATTATCTGAGAACAAAATACCAGGGTTGTGAAATCGGAGACGGAGTCGGGAGTCGCGGTGTCGTGCGTTTTGCCCAGAGTCGGAATTGGAGTTTAAAAAATCTTTCGACTCAGTCCCCAAATTTAATGATTTGTATTCGAACGACAAAAGTCCACAATGCTGACACTGCATGCTAGACTGACTAAAGATGATCGGATGGTATACACTATACATAATTTGACTGTGGAAAGGGAAAAGGATGTAACCCACAGTTTTCCAAAACAGCTTTTTTTCAATAATCACAATGGTACAACTTAATACACGTTATATCAAAGGAATGTCAGTAGGGATTCTGAAGTCTCAAGGTTTTCAAAGTCTCGGGACTCAAGGCGTGATAAAGTCAAAGTCCCGGGACTCGAGACTTTTATTTCCGCTTCAATAAAATTATAATTTTATTAAAATCAAATATTTGCATGTATGTATTTATGTATTACATGCACTCGGCGCTTTTTGAAAGTACGGACAAGTAAAAATCGCATTTTTTTAATACAATGTTTATTAATTATTATTTTTCTTCATGTAATGGATGTGTGCAATGCTTTCGGTTATTTTTTATTAATAAGGGATGATAACGGTACATGTAATGAAAAAATATCAAGACGCCGCCGTCAGGAGTAAATTTATGACCAGGTTTGACTGTACCTAGCTGATTGACTGTAGCTCATTAGTTTAATAGTTTGTAATGTTTAACGTCATTAGTAGTATGATTAAATTTGTTTGCACTGTTTCGATTTTATAATCCCCTCTTTGCTTCCCTTAAAAAGGAAAAATCCCATTCTGATTGTTTACAACTCATTAGTATGTAACTTCACAATACAGCTTTTAGATCTTTTTTTGTCCTATTGTGAAATAGTGAAAAAACACGTTTAATTTTTATATTTGCTTTTTCTCCAGTTATATTACAATATGTAAACACATGGTATTTGAAACTTCGACGAAATTATAAATCCCAAGCATCTGTTTTTCTATCTTGTTAAAACCCCGGGCTTACCCGGGTGACACTTATGTCACGTCCCGACCATGTCGTGTCCGTTTTTATTGGTGCTGCTCTCTCATACATACTTTCATTCAATACACATCAGTCTTTTTGAGGGCTTCTTAGCCACAAGAATTGTTTTTTTTCAAAATTAAAATGTACATCTTATAAGCACATTATAAATCACAGTCACAATTCCCGGGACATTTTCAAAAAAAGTCCCGAGACTTAAGACAGCAAAAAACCTGACAAGTCCCGGAACTTTTGTCCCGGGACGTCTCGACACAGAATCCCTAGATGTCAGTCAGTTTAAAATGCCAAATAAGTTTCAAAATATAGCTTTTCAGTTAGAAAATATAAGGGCCCGTGGAAAATGCAACCAGGCAAAAGGATTTAAAAAATGGTTTTTTATTCAGCAATTTCAGCATTATGAAATTAAATTTAGTTTAAGCCAATTAAACACCATTTTACAAGTGTGCGTTCACTTTAAGAATGTGTATATTTCATAATTTGCCGTTGGCCCAAAATCATCAAAAAACGTTTTTTGTGCCTTCTGTTAAATTGTCTGTGTGTTATGTCTTTTTGCCTTTCCACGGTGTAAATTTTGTCGACTAGCAAGTTTGAATTTAGATAATATTTATTTTATATTCTAAAGACCAGAAAGAAACCTTAGAATAAATATATATAATAAAAGAATTTCGTGAAATGGTTGTTGTCTGGTAAAATATATTTTTTATTAAAAAAAATATGCTTACAAAATAAAAAGTTGTTTGATTCTTGCTGTACGATACCAACAGCTCTCAAGTTTCTAGATAAAAGTTAATATGAATATACTTAGCCAGCAACGAAAATTATGTGTAATGTTTGGTTAATTGGTTTTTATTATTGCCGCTTTAAAATGTCTTGCAATAATATTATTCTTGCATTATTTACAAGATTCCAAAAATGGACACGTCCACTTTTTAACACCAAAAAACCATGAACTTTGGCATATAAATGATTAATAATAATGTCTCTTTTTTAATTTTATGATTTCATAAATGACACATTCGAATAAATAATCAGTATACAGGCTTTCGTTACCATTTTTTCAATAACCAATCAAGTAATTATAACAGTTAGTTAATTACTTTTAATAACGGTTTTATGTACATATCAGTAGCTGGTAACCTTTTTAGTAATTTGAACACCTGGAATAGCTTGCTTGTATCACGCGTAATATATATGATTTTTATTGGACAGGGAGCTTGAAGCTTATTTAAATAAATCGATTGAAAAATCAATTTATAAAACTGTCCGTACTGGGATTCAAGCCCGTGACCTACGTTACCGAAGCCAACGACGTTGACCAATCGACCACACAGGCGGCTAATATTTTATAGCGATTTTGGTTAAGTAAGGTTAGGTTAGGTTTTTTTAAAAATTTCATTTAAATTATGACTATTTATTCTGACCGATATATCATGACCATTCAATATAAGTTCTGACCAATGTAATATAAATTCTGATCGGAAAAAAGAGCCTTACTAAAATTCACCTAAGCTTTTATGGCTGCAAATTCACGATGTTGTATTGTATTGGTTTGTATTCGAAACCCGGTACTAAAATATTTTACGAAAATAAGAAAAAACGAAGTGTTTCTTTTTGATGTTTAAATTGAAGGATACCTTACAACTGACAACATGTGAGACGTTGAAAATACATTTTTATACATATACATCGTGCGCTTAATATTTTCCTTTATGCGTGAACCTCATGTTTTGTGATCTTCAATACGTGACGTATTTGTGTACAAATGTACCGCTGTACGTGACCTGATTGAAAATGGATGTTTCTTATTTTGCCAGCCGACATATCTTACAAACCATACGTATAAAGTAGAGCTCTGCACGGGCCGAATTTTTACAAAATTACCCGGTCCGAGCCCGAAAGACTCAGTTCGACCCGGCCCGGGCCCGAGTCTAATACAACACTTGTTACCCAATCTTTTTACTCCTCAGCCCGAAAAAAGCCCGTTTAAACAAATTTACAACAATTATTGATTCTCTATAGCAGTGCTTTTCAACCTTTTTCATGCCACGGACCCCTGAATCTGAAAACAATAATTTACGGACTCCCGGATTTTTGTTTCATACTTCATCACAAATAATATTGAAAATTTTCGCAAACTTCCTCGAAAAACCTTCTGGCTCCAGGTTGGGAAGCACTGCTCTATAAAACTGGTAATAATTAAAACCATCATGGCTGACTTATGATACGAACACAGTCTGAAATATTATTCTGAATAAATAAATTCCTTACCCTGGCCCGGCCCGTGATCGAGTCTCAATTGCTAATACCCGCCCTAACCCGAGGTTGAGAAGGAGCGCCCGAGGGCCAGGCCCGTGCAGACCTCTAGTATAAAGTAAGTTATTTTGCCTTTTACCTATTTTAAATGCAATGTTACTTGATACGACTTTTCCAATGAATGTAAGTGCAGATGGAGTAATTTGGGAAAACTTCAATAACCGAAATGTTTATACCAGAGCAGTTACTCAATCTCGGTTTTTCGACAATGATGAAAAATACTAGAAAGCATTTTCATTTACAGCCATGTCTAGGGTTGCCAATCTCCCGGATTGGCCGAGATTGTCTCGGAATTTAAATCTCTGTCTCGTATCTCGGATGAATGCTAAATTTTCCCGGAAATTTAGAGAAAACTATTCCAATTTTTATTTTTGTTACCGAAATTGACATCGTGTAAATACCTTGAACGTCCTTCCAACGTATGTTCCCTCTCTCGCCACTATTTCGACTCTTAGTCTGTGAAGTTTTTAAATACGGGCTCACTTGCAAATGAATTGCAGCAAAAGTGAGGAAAAATATTATTTGAAAAACTAATAAAAAAATAACGTTGAGTTTGTTAATATAAGATTTAAAATATTCATTTTTTTATAATATTGGTATGTAATATTTGTGTGTAATTAAGTTTTTTTCATAGTTAAAAGTTTCCTCAGAAAACTAGGTAATGGCTGATGTTCAATTTTAAGCTATTTGTTCCGGAATCGTCACAAAAAAAGTTGGCAACCCTAATCATGACTGAAAGAAAAATTACGTTTTTGTTTTTATTTCAAATACTAATACATTTCTTTGCAATTAATTCAAATACACTATTTTACACGATAGAAATATACATATATTCAACAAAAAACCGTGTAAAAAAGCCAAAAAAAAAAAGACCCAATTAGTAAGTTATACAAAACTAAATTATCCATAGCATTTATTTTCATAACGAAATACGATTCATCGTTATTTAATTATATACGGGGACTTTTATGAGGGACTAGATAAAAATCGCTGCCAACGCTAGAATCTTCTGACACATCAAATGTGTTAGAATTTAATGAAGCTCGTTATTTTTTTATTACTGTCTTATGTACTTGGGTTTCTTGTGATTAAGAAATCCGTTATCTGTATTTGTGTTTTTGTATCTAAGCATCGTAGTAGAACCAATAATTTGTGTGTTTTTTATAGTATTTGCTATTTTTAGTAAGATCTGTCATTTTCGCTTAGAAACACTGTGTTAAAAAAAGTGATTAGGTAAATATCATGCACGATTTCGCTTATCGCAAACATTATCAGCTGGTGATAATGCTCGTGATTTGCGAAACTGGTCGTTCTTTGTTAAAATGTCTAGAATTATATTATAACAATAAACTGTGTTTTTATTATTGAATATAATTTCTTCCCACTAAGAATTACTATACTTAAGACAGTAAGTTCTTTTGTTTAAAGCTAGGAAATCTAAAAAAGGTGTTTGGTTTTTGCTAGAAAGATTCTTTTCCTATCGATGGAATATCTGTCTTATACAGAAAAATCACTTTTTATTTTAGATAAACAAATTGAATAGGTATTTAATAGATATCAGACAACGATTTCTCCTACTTTTAATCTAATGAAATTTCTGAGCTTTCACCAAACAAATTCAATAAAAAATACTCTAATTTTATTATGTTAAATAACATTGTTTTGTAGTGTAGATAATATGTGTAACGTTGGAAATCTTATTTTAGATTCAGAGACGTACACTCGGAGTACAAATTCAGCAAGTTCAACAAATAATGGTATTTGCATGAACAATATGCAAAGTTGCGAAATAGTCAGAGCGTCAACTTTTTACAACTTCCAATACACTTTGTTTTCAGTGCATCGGTGAAAATGAGCAATGTATCGGGATGTTCTCTTTCAGAGAAAACAGCTGATCAAAGGCTACAGTGCGTTCAGTTTGAATAAGCTAATTTTGTAAAAGATTTTCTTTTAAAAATTACTGTGTTATTATAATAAAATACTATTATGCCTAATATCACATTTTCAACAAATAAAAAATTATCAGTTTCCGAAAAACAATCGAATTAAAAGAACGATTTCAAATGGAAATTCCAATTTCGCATTTGTTTTGATCCAATGATCGCAGTTTTCTATGGATTTGGGAATTCCATTCGGGATTCCGGGATTAATCACTTACCGTTGTTTTCGAAAACTCTTGTGTCTTATAAACAGATTCCAGAATTATTTTCAACTAGGAGACTTTAGCTCCGTGCTTTTAAAAAGTTTCGTTTGCCAGTGAGTGGTCATTTTCAGCTTTTTAAGCTATATTTTAGAATTTTGAAATCCCAGGATTGATATTAAAAAGATTCCGAGATTACGGGATCGTCAGATCGGTCGGAATCCTTAATTCCGGATTTGGATGCCCTAGCTGAAATGACTGAAATGGCTGAAAAGTTGATTACGATAGGTAATATATGTAGAATGAAATCAGCCAAATATTATAAGTATTTTAAATACATTTTCTCAATGTATTAAAGTTTTAGGTTGAATTTCATATAGAAAGTAAATTTTAAAGTCAAACATTCAAAGCTTCCAATGCTTGAAAATGTATCAGATGATGTTCATTTATTTTCTGTTGATGTTCGAATATTTAGGAAATAAATTGTTCGAATACTTATCGATTACTTTATAATGTTCGAAAATCCGAACACAGTCGGTATTCCAAGCCCGATATTACTGAAACCACTAACCCGGAAAAATCGATGTTTTAAGAGAAAAAATATCGGTATAAAAAATGAACCAAATCCGAATTTTTAATGTATAGCAACCATATTTTAATAAAATCGTTAAAAGTGATGAATTGAAATGTTTGAAATGTGCAGTGAGAGAGTTATATTAATCAACACTGATAATTTCCAGAACTGATTACCTTTTTTAATGCTTAGTATTATTATATTAAGACACCGTCTGTTACATTTTTTTAAATGAAAATCAGCCGCTTACTATTACGTGTATTTTTTAATAACGGTATTTTATACAAAATATCGAAAAACTGATTTTTAATACTCGTTCGATTTTCCCAGCCCTATTCGTCGTACTTTTTTTTTCAATACCAGTATTTTATATGGAATATCGAAAAACCAGTATGTATTGATATTTCGTCCGATATTGCAATTCATAATGACGTTGTATAAATCTCTGCAGAATAATTACCGACATACTGTAATAGGATCTCTTCGTTATAACAAAAATACCAATATTCGGATTATGCTTTTTACCACATCAAACAAATACCTCGTATTATTTAACATGGACACACTATTTTCCTTTGTTTAGCCAAATGCACCATAGTGCACACAATATGGAAAACACCGACAAAGGAAATTCTTTGTATGCGCAGCGCACACTTGTTCTATATTCAACTGAATGCATGAAGCTTTCAGGAAGGTCTATTTCATTTTATATGAGCAAGTTTTTTTACTTTTCTCTCTATTTTGCAGTACTGTTTTTGACAAGATACCATCCAATCGCGAAGCCTGCGAAAACATCGGAAAAGCGAGCGCAAACTTTAATGCTTGTTTTTTAGCTTTCGCTATTTAAGGAAAACATTCTGTAATACCATGAACAATAATACATTCAAATAAAAAGGAGTTTTTTTTGTAATCACTGGAAGAGCTAAAAAAAGGAAATTTCGCAAATTCCTGGGTTTTTCAAATGTTTTATTTTTGAAAATCTGTAAATTTCCAGCATTTGAAAATCGATGAACAAAAATTTTAAAAAATCCCAAATTTCTCCACAATTTAATGGTGAATCTAAAAAACAAGTTTAAAAAAAGGGTCCAGAATTGGATGCTTTACTATCGAGTGGTGTAGTAAAACTTTAAGCGTATCTACATTTATTTTGACTGGGGAGTAACTGCTCAAGACTTGGTGTGCAGAAAATCAATCACTATACGTAAACGAAAGGCCTGTAACATTAAAAAATTTCGTTGTTTTGGGTGTCAAGAGATTATCTTTATGTTAAATTTCATTGAATTTCTAAGCATCTATTGAGTTATTCAAGTAAAAAAAAAAATAAAAAAGGTAGGGTCGTGTGAACGAATTGTGTTCATAACTTGTGTAAAACTTCTCGTTTTATTTTCAAATATTAAATTACACCTAAGTTCCTTCAGTATTTTATAAATAATTAACGTGTATTTTTTATATAATAGACAATACCGTAGTGATTTTTTAAAACCACACTGCAGCCCTCAACTCAGGCAAACTTTTTTGCACCCGCTCTCATAAATAATTACCACGATTTTGATTGGCAAACCGATCCGAGCAGTGTCTGGATGTACTGAAATTGGTCAATTATAGTGTATGTATTTCGATTTGATAAGCATATACGAGAGAATAGTCAGGGGTAGGTAATTCGAGACCGGAAATGAGAAGTCATAAACAAGCAAACTGTGGTATTAGAACGCGTGACTATTGTTTTCGACGACTGCTAATAATATCAAAATTTATTGGAGGTGACCACGTTTTCATTAAATATTTTATCTTTAGTGAATGAAATTTAGTTATAATTAAGTATTTCGACTGAGGGTACTTGATGGAATTTCAATATCAAATTTGAATTGTTTGAATTTTGTACTTTTCCATGAGTTTTGTCGCCAACGACCCGGGTTTCGCCTTTCGGCATCTTCAGGCATTCCAAGTGCACGGATGTACTTTAACTGGCTTGTACTTGAAATTTAGTTCGTTGATTTAAAATAACTCCTATTAGTACTGGCTGTAAGCTGTAAAACAATCAATCATTTTCATAACTTTGGTTAAATTATTTAACTATACTTGATCCCAGTGTAAAGCTTATGGATTTCTGATAGAAATTTTTATTTTTTTCTACGAAAACTGTTTGTTACTCGAACTGGGCAAAAAAAAACGTCAGGGTAAGAATGGTGGTTAGCGTATCGCTTTCACTACGGCGTATTGTTAAGCTCAAATACATGGGGAGGAATTCAAGACTACACAGACATCCGCGCCTTCAAACAGAATTTCATTTATTCATTAAAAATATTTTATTTGTTAATAACTTAACTATCGATAATTTATCTGAAGATGCTTTTCAAAGTGGCAAAACACGCATTACACAACCTGTAGACTTGCAAAGTTTATTAAATTTAATTTATACTATAAATGAACTTCCTCTAAGTTACCGTCGAATCAATTGAAAATATTAGTTAAGTGCGTTTTTATATGTATTCAATCAACTATTGTTTTTATGACCATTACATTGGTACAATAAATTCAGAACAATATATTTTTTAAAGGACAGGTTGCTCGCCACTGTTTAATTTATTTCCAATCTAATTGATGCAACTCATAATTTTATCATTTTGTAACGTAAATGTCATGTGTAGTATCATTATTGTTTGTTTTTTTTCAATCCTCTCCTCCTTACTTTCCGTTTTTATTTTTATAATATGTCAGAATAGTAAAATTAAAATCATTCGTACTTAGACAAGCATTATGAAAGTAAGATTATCCGAGGATGGTTCTGATAGCGGCGAAACCCTTGTCACATTTTTAAGCACCATACGTAGAATAATTCAAGTTATTTTTAATTTTATATTAATATATATTATTATTTCTTATTTATTGACTTGGCATTTACTTGTTATAACTCCATTATAATAGGGTAAATGTAGCTATTTTTACCCTTCTATTGTGAATATATTTTTTTTTTATGAAATTATTTATTTAAGAACTTTTGAAAATGTAATAAAAATAATAAAACATTTTTAGTACTTTTTCCACATAAAATTTATTAGATCAGGACCGGTTTCGCTCATGATGAGCATTCAATTCTTTTGCTAGGTTGTAATACCAATTGTTTGTCATACCTTGTTTTTATCACTTAACTTTTGTATAAATATCACTGTTTTATTGTTTTTCTTATCAGTTGACAATGCTCATCATGAGCGAAACCGGTCCTGATATAATAAATTTTATGTGGAAAAAGTACTAAAAATGTTTTATTATTTTTATTATAATGCCATTCCACCAAGTATTGACAGTGAACACCTTAAAAGTGATTGTGAAAATGTATTTCTCTGTCCGTTGAAAATATCGTTAACGATCTTTTCAAATTATTGAGAAGGTATTGCAGTTTTTTCCCCTGTTATTATAACCAGGGCTGTGGAGTCGTGTAAAAAACACGACTCCGAGGAAGTTTTTCAATTTTTTTTATTTTAACTTATATATATGTATTCCATTCACGACTCCGACTCCTACTCCAACTCCGGCCAAAATACCGCGACTCCGACTCCACAGCCCTGATTATAACACATCGAATGTTTCGTATGGTCACCCTGACCTGAGCAACCGTTGCGCATTATTACCGGAAAGCATAATAGAGTATTGATCATTGATTTGCTACCAAGCTGAGTGAGAGCTTTCATAATATTATAACATAAATTTAGCCCAGACGTGTACTTGAATCGGTCTAACTGTAGCATGGAGTGCTTTGGTTATTCGATTTTCGATTTTCGAATATTAGATATGCGAAAAATGAATTTAGCATTTTTTTACCTTTTCATATTGGTTTACTGAAAGATTTATTTGTGATGACGACTGGAACATTATTTTTAATGTTTTTTTATTATTATTGTTTTGTACTATTTAATTGATATTTCATATAAATTTAATCAGTTACTAAAACATAGTTAGCCATGTAAGACTTTACTTGTGAAAAAATTCTCATATCTGTTAAAACAAGATGAAATATTTTTTTTTACCGCAATGAATTATTTAATTTTAAATAGATATGTAGTTATATTTACACAAAATACTGTCATATAATATACATACACAGTGTGTTTACAAAGCTAATAAAGGTTCCCAATTCGCGAATTTGGCTGGGTCGTTTATTCTTAGGCTAACAGCAGCAACGCCGCTTCTGGATTAGCCTTGCAAATAATTAAATTCGATAATCAAAGACATGCATCTCCACTTTCTGTAAAAGTCAAAAAGATAAAATATTGTTTTTCTGTGAAAGAGGGTTATCGCTATTATATTTTTTGTATTTTTAAATAAAGTAAATTTAAAATATTTCCCAAATATAAAAACTTGACAGGTTGAAAATATATATTAATGAATAAATACTAGCTTGTTCTCAGATGCTTAACCTACATTTTTTGAAAAGCTAAGAATAAAAGAATGGGGTCCTTACAGGGTTCCGTTTGAAGGATTGGATGAATGGAAGGGATTTTTATTATTTTGTTTATAAGAATTGTTATGGTTTATTTAATTCTTTTCCATAATCCGCATCGCTGTTAGTTTTGGAAAAGTCTAATATTTTCCTGCGTTTCCCGAAATTAATTTGACCGTCGATTAGTTATTAATTTTACTGACGTAACATCACCTGATGTGGCCCAGTTGGTTAGAGCTTGCACTACCGATCACGCAGGTATCAAACCTAGGTTCGATTTCCGGTAAAATCACATTGAATTTGAGGATTATTCAATTCAAAGTTGTGATCGAAGACTGTGTGTTTGTGATGTCAATTCACAACATTGCCCTCTAATTTCATCCTTCTGATCCTTTAACCCTTCCCTTACTATGAAAAAAAAGCACAAGCTCTTGACCTGTGTAGTCGTTACACATCAGACAAACGGGAGTGAATAATGACAGTTAAACGTAGTACTGCTGTAGTAGTGTTATATAATTGTCATGATTCACTCCCTTTTGCCTGATATGTAACGACTACACATCTCAAGAGCTTGTGCTTTTTTTGCATAGTAAAGGAAGGGTTAATAACTGGGTGTTAGCAATAGCGATTAGTCAACCACTAGTCTTGTTCTAGCCTTATCCTTCTTTCTCTAACAAAAATAAACTTATGTCGTGATACCTCTATAAGAAGGCCATATTCTCCAGGAGCGGACATGGATAAAAAAAAATATTAAAAAATATTTTTTAAATATTTCTAAGATAATAATTACATTCAATTTAATGATTAGTTAATCACTATAAATTATTTTTTCTTTGATGAGTTTTCAAATTATTCATATACTTTTAAGAAGTAATAAATATTTTAATTATAATCAATTCAATGCCACTGATTCATATTTTGTATCTTTATTTGTAAATTTATTTTATTACCCTTGTTTTATTATTTAATTGTTTGTTACATCCTTATATATTTTTTTATTCTTAATAAATAGCCCTGTAATATTGTATTATCATATCAGTGGTTAATGCTCGTCATGAACGAAAAGGGCCATGATCATGTACAATAAAAACTGAAATAGTACAAGTGAGTGTCTTATTTTTCGAAGAAATGTTTTTTTAGTTATTATTAATTAAACCGATTTTCATGAGACGTAGATTGGTGGTTTTTTTATCAGACTTTTATTGCCATATTGTGTATAGTGAATCGTTCGTTCACTTTACTCCACTCAATGCGAGCACAAGTAATAAGTAACACACTCTAACTACACCCTGTATTAGCAATCAAATGTAATTTAGTAAATTACTAAAGTTGTAGGAGCAAGTACAGCTTAAAACGTGGTCGGCAAACATGTATCCTACTCTCACAGGGTGTTCTCAAATGCTTCGATACGTTTCGTGAACGGCTTCACTATAATATCGATTAATTTACTCCCAGGCATAACTTTTATTGCATTGTTTTGCCATGTGTTTGTGATTATTTAGAGGAACATACACATATTAAATTGTGGCTCAATATGCATTTTAATATATTTTTTTTATTTATTTTTTAACCATGTCTACTATTAATGTTGAGCATATAGACTCTTAACACTTCCCATAAGGTGCTAAAAAATACTTTCGATATGTTGCTGGCCATAAAGAACCGAGTGAAAAATATATGTATTTAAATGTACGTCCTGGGTTTTAACTGTCCATCAAACGGTTCTTTAATGACCAGCAACATATCGAAAGTACTTTTTAGTACCGTAGGGGAAGTGTCAATGGAATTTTCTCAACAAGAGTACTTCTTAGAAAAACTGCATGCTACTCAGTTGCTCAATATCATTTTTTTTAGAAAGAGAGTAGAGATTGGCAGGACTAGATTAAGACTAGTGGTGAGCATATCATAAGAGATAATATTAATCAATAATAAGAGATTGAGTAACCAAGTTACAATCATTTCTCTTAAAAAACCTTTTGTTAAGGCACCTCCATTAAGAAGCCATGTGCTCCACATTGGGAGCTGACATGAATTAGAAAACAAATAGACATGTGACGTGAACGTGATTAACTTTGACAGGTTTTGGTTGAGCAAGTAACAAAACATTTCTTTTAGAAAACACTTCTATTGAAATACCTCCTCCATTGGAAGGCCATATGCTCCACATTGGGAGTGGAGATGGATTAAAAAAAGTTACATATCATTGGTATACGCTTATTGACTACATGTATGTATCTATAAACAATGAATAGAACATTTGTTACATTGCTTACAGATAAACGAATTGAAATCGACTGTTACAATGATGTCCCATATTTTTAAAACTAAAATGATTGATATTCCAAAACTTATTAAGTCAGAAAATTTAAAAAAATCCCACATTCATAAATACCAAATAGCTAAAATTTTATGATTTGAAGATAACATTTTTTTAGGAAATTTAATCGATTATCAGATTATAGATTGCTTTATTATACAGGCCTCATCAAAACAGTGAAATATGTCATTTTTTTAATTAAAACATTTTAGAATGTCACTTTTGAATAATTGATTAATTACTTAAATTCCGGTTTATCATTAAGTATCAGATGGCAGTGCCACCTGTTATCATCAATTTAGTGAGCTATACGCAGAATGCATAGATATTTTGAAAGAGTGTGTCTGTTATGTTGTAGTTAACTGCACTATGCTGTATACTGCAGGGTTTCCCAAACTATGTTCCGCGGAACACTGGTGTTCCGCGAACATCCACATAACTTAACCATTATTTTGTTTTCCAAAAACTAACAATTATGATTTCTCGATTTGGAATCGATTTTCTGTGTTCAGCGCGAGTTATTAAGAAAATCTGACTAATTTTATAAGTGATTCCGTTATAAATGTCATTAAATCGTTTCTTGGTGAGTTTTTCAAAAGAAGCTCCTATACCAGTTAAAAATAATAAGTTTTTTACTAACTTTATTTTTTGTATTCACACTATTATGATATAACCAACCGAAATAATAAGTGTTTCGTTAAAATTTTCGAATTCGCAAAGTGTTCCATTGCAGAAAAAGTTTGGAAAACCCTGCTGTATAGCGTTACAGACATAGTGAATGTTTAATTAGTGAATAGTGAAATTATCTGAATCCTGAATTAAGCACAAATAAAAATATGAATATAAAACCAAATGCTGTCTGTTCAACGCATGCATTTTGATATAGCTGCTTTACGGTTGCAAGTTATGGCAACTTTACAAAAGCACAGAGTAAATGTATATTGTTTTTATTTTATTTTATTATTATTTTGCCTTTCGTTAAACATACTGTAAATAAACTGACTACCTGAAAATGAACATTACAATATTATGAAGCGCATAGTTTACGTTGAATACACTAAACGTTGCATTACTAGCGGTGTTTACCTTGAAACTATCGTAGCTTAAATTCCTGTACATGAGAACTAGCAGAGAAAAGTGGAAAATAATAATATTTCAATTATACTATCATTGAGAACCAACTTAAAGTATTTTTTATTAGTTGAGTACAGTGAAAAAACTTTTTTTGGACATTCATTGGTTTATATGTGCTAACGTTTTATACATAAGTTATATAAGGAAATTGAAATTGCATTTAAAGGAAGAGAATTTAAGGCTTACAGGTGACAAGACTTTGCACTTGGTTTGGTCACATGCTTCAGATGCATTGGGACATAGATTTTTTTGTTAAATTCTTATTGTAGCATTTCAAAAACGGCGAAATATTAAGTCTTAACCATTTTTTTCTCAAAGCTCCAAAATGCAAAAAGAGACTACGGGACTCAAAATTCCACTTGGTGAAAAATATTCATTCTAGTGGTACTTATTTACTCCTGTGTTTTAGAATAAGTGCAGCTTTCAGCTATCTTCGCTGTTCTAATTCGGACCATACTAATTATTATATCGAATCAATTCTTTACTTTTGTAACTGGCGTGCTAAAATATAATCTTGTCTAGGTGTCAAAACATTTGTTCAACTTCGGTGCAAATTTACGGTTGAGAGTTATTACAACTATGCTGGGCTTATAAGAAGGTGAACTTACACAAAAAGTGCTAATGAAGCAGCTTCTTGGGGAACTTGGAGATTACAGAACGTAGAAAACAGCGCCCTGTCACGCCAGTGGTCATGTAGAGACATTGGAACTGGCTGGGTCACATATTTCGGATACCTCAGGAGAGCCTTAATCTTGCCTGTTTCTTCTTTCGACTGGTGAAATACTGGCGTCTTGAACGACTGTCGGGTATTATCTATAGAATTTACTCAATGTAACTGAAGGATGCCAAAATTTCATGCGAGAAGGCAAAGAAATTTGTGACAAAAACAGAAAAAACATGGAGGTGCTACCTGGCACCATATGCTTCACATAGAGAGCACATATGGTCAAAGAAGAAAAAAATGGTTGTTTTAGGAATATGTTGAATTTGGTCATGTCATGTCAGTGGTTATGGAGAGACGTTGGAAATGGCTGGGTCACGTGCTGCGGATGCCTCTGGAAAGCCTCAATTTCTGCCTGCCTCTTCTTTCGACCGGAGGGATTCGGGTACTATCCATAGGATGTACTTGGTGGAACTGGGGGATGCTGGCATGTCATGGGAGGAAGCAAAGCAATTGGTGGGAGACAGGGAAACATGGAGGTGCTTCATGGAGGCCATATGCTTTACATAGGGAGCGAATATGGTATAATAATAAAGGAGGAAGATGTTTTGGAAATATGCTGAATTTGGTTGCCCAAATAGACTGTTAAAAAGTTGTAAGTAATCCAGAAGATTAGTGAGAAACAGTTTGCATTTTTTTTACAAATATAGCCAAATAAAAGAAAGGCATATTCTGAATTGATTCAAAAACTAACAAGCGAAGTATTATGTGGTGGTCATATAGTATTCTAAGAATACAAAGAATGATTTAGAGGAAGATTGTGATTTGATGGCTTGAATCATAACAAAAAAAGACCGTAGGTAAAATAGACCATTACTTTAGCAATGTAATTGTTTTTTTAATACTCCAATTACTGTCGGACATAACAGTCATTCCGTGACGGGCCATGTTTAATCAACAGCTCACTTTTTTTTCGTGTGAAACAATTATCACATTAAATTTGTAATATACTCCGTTTCTAAATTTAAATTTTAAATAAAACGGATTTGAATTAATTCTTGGATTCATTTATTTTTGATTGTTTTCTTAGAAGGTAATCTTGTGAGTTACTTATTGGGGAAAATGTACAAATTTCTATAAACAATTACATTTCACTACTTCTTGGTATCTAATTTAAATTTGGTGAATGTTATATGTTTATAAATATCCGTAAGTGAGTAATGTACGGTGTACAGGGCCGGCGCCACCATACAGGTGAAATAGGCAACCACCTAGGGCGCAAGCCATTAGGGGGCCCACAAATGGAATATTAAAATTATTTGTATGTAAAAAAAGTAAGACAGTATCTTATTTTCGGAAAAAGACGGTATGATTACAAAAAGAGGTTGAGGAACTGAGTAAAAAACAGTTTATGTATGAAAACTTCTGTTAAGGCATTAGGAGGTCATATGCTCCACATTAGGAGCGGACATAGTTATATAAAAAAAAATACTATTTCTAATAATCCCGAATTGTTTTTTTTTATTTCGAAAATAATAGGATGATTTGTTAAAAAGGCGTCGCGCCAATAACCGTTGCTTAGGGCGTCAAATAATCTCGCGCCGGCACTGACGGTGTACGGTGTACGAAATTAGATTTTTTAAAAATCAACTGCATTGCAAGCCTCCAAAACTATTGTATACGGCAGGGTTTCTCAACGGGGGGGGGGGCGTTTTGTTTTGGTAGCCACGGTACAACTTAGTGGGCAGCGGGCAAATTTTACGAAATCCAAAAATTTCTGTGATTTTGGATTTGAAATTCTTGGAAAAAAACCACGCTGTTCATTTGGGTAAATTTGGGAGATCCGTAGATTCCTGGGTTTTTTAAATTCGAATTTTTATGGGAAGACAAAACTTCCTGAAGAATGGTATGGGGGTCACAGAAAAATAAAGATACTTTTGTGTAATCCAATTTAGATGACAATATTTAAAACATCTTCGTATAAGACAGCGATTCCCAACCTGGGAGGCGTGGGCCGTTGCAAAGGGAGGCGCGAAAACTCCAAAATATGTATTTACCATTTAAAACGTGTCTTTATTACTACATGAAATAACGGATGGGGAGTCACAAAAATATTTTTTCTTCAAAGGGAGGCGCAGTAAAAAAAAGGTTGTAAGCCACTGGTTTAAGATGTTTAAGCTTAGCAAAAAATATGTTCTTGTTGTCGAATGAAAAAAACTCAAATACCGTTATTGACATGTCATTTCATGTCGATGAGAAGAACAAAGCTTTATTATAGCTTTCTTATAATAATATACCATTAAATAAATAATCCTAACAAAGTGTTTCTCAAAGTGTCCATTACGCTAGAAACTTTTAAGCCGAGTAATCATTATGTCGTCTCCTACACGTACGGTTTACCTTTGCTATAATGGCCTAGCAAATAATAAGTGCCTACTTTGTCCATTTGACATGTAGAAGACTCGTTAGAGTTTTACGACGGAGTGCACATAGCCAAAGAGGCGTATAAACTTTACCCACTTTTATCAACTTTTCTATTAAGTCCAATCACTACGTTTACTGTCACTTAAGCCATACGGCGCCGTCATTTAGCTGTAAATTGCGCCTGTCAAACTTTTCTACGTGTGACACCCTCTTTAAAATATTAAGCACAGCATACAAAAGAAAATACGTAATATACTTAAAGTATGTGTTTAACGTTTAATAAAAAAAAACACTTAAAAATAAATAATATAATACTATACTTTGAGGATCGATTGTCAGTATACAAATATAACCCAAACCTTTAAGTCATTTCTAATCTGTCTAGTGCTCGTCAGTGAGATTTAAATCTAACTAGTTCATTCATGCATTGATTAGTCAAAGTGAACATGAATTGTAATGAACTAAAACGGCAAGTAAATGTATAGATTGACTAGTGATTGATTTTACACTTTTACTGATACTTATACAAATATAATTATTTAACACCTATTAATAAATAGAACTTAAGGGATTTAAGGCATGCATTGTTGTTTGTTAGTCAAAAAAAATACTAACGTCTGGCTTCATATTTTTACGGACATTTTTGTTGAAAGCGAAATCTGGAAATACCTATTATAAATGGTACCTTAAGAGGTTAGCTGGTCAAGAGCTTTGGATTTTATATTCAGAGTATTTGTAGATAACGAGATATTGGTTTTTCTTACACTTCTGTCATATTTCCTAATGCGATACAACATATGAAGGCTCTGAAAACAAAGACGGAAGTCTCCATATTTTGTCGAAAATGACATACATAGATACGTCATCGTGTAGAGCTGACAATTCTGAATAAAGTAGTTTAAATAAATAATATATTTTTTTTAAGAATCAAAATCGAGTTTATAACAAAAGAGGTAGTTTACGTAGTCTTATATAGCAAATATGAAAACTGCCACCTTTGTTCTTCTCGATTCCTTATATATTGAATTATGCAAAGTTTTTTCACACTCTCTTGATAATAAAACCACAAGCTAAAGAAAACATTTGTTTTAAAGAAACTTTTGTAACTTCTAAGTAGCAGATTTTTTTTGAAGGTAACGTTTCTGGTGGGAGCAAATTGAGAAAAGTTAAAGAATCATTTTTTTACCTTTTAATACACGACTGCTTGGAGCTTTATGCATAAGATAATATTTTTTTGACTTAGAGTTTACTCAGTTCAACTTAATGTTTAAAATACATTCTGAAATTCATTAGTTATTTTTTTGTTTTTTTACGGTTGTAAAATATTCAAAATGGATAAATAATATTGATTAAAATACAACGTTGGTAAATATACAACGGCTTATCAAAAATAATTATATATTCATTTATTAGAATTTGGTAGGCATTCATATTTAAAACAAAACTTAATTTAAATAACGATGTTATTATAAATTTGTTAATGTTATTTTATTAATAACATAAACAAATTTTACATTATTGATTGTATTTACATTTACATTTTTAATTATTATAGTTATAATATGAAAATAGCAACGTATTTAGTATTACAAGAATAATAAAAATAGTTGATAGCCATTCCGGCATACTTTCAACTCAAAAATATTAGGTTACACAGCTAGTAATGGTCAATGCACCAGATATTTTGTAAAATATATTATCAGCTTGAGAAAAAAAATGCAAATACCCATGATATCAATAATTATTGAACCTGGGCCCATACAGCTCTTACCACTACACTACAAAGGATGACTTTGATGATGGAATCGTACTGAAATACATTTCAATTATATTTTATAATTCTGGAGTTAGCTAAAACGTTTTTTGCTACCCCAATGTAATACTAAAATAAATTATAGTATGAATGTATTTAAATAATTATATTAATTATCTTTTGTTTTACTGATCGAGTAAGAAGTAAAAAAAATGATGTTACAATCATATTTTTTTTCTGGATACAGAAGAAAACTGTTTTATAAATAAAATATAAATTTGACGTTATAAAACTTTGTTGATTTACGAAATGAAATTCAAAAGTTATTCGAAAATCTAAATTTTCATCGCAAGAAATTTTAATTAAAAAAAAAAAATACATTTACAGGATTGGCTTTTAGTCATTGGACTTTTTTTCCAAAAAAATATAACCTCGTTAAATTCAGTTATTTTGATAAAATTAGTAACGATACAGAAATCACAGACAAAGAGTACCTATGTTTGACTGTTGAGTGACAAATAACAGGTGGAACAGCCGCTTGGTGTGTAATATTTCTAGCATTACAACATTCTCTGAAAAAAAATGTTGTACAGCTATTCTTTTTTTATTTTTTAGGTTCATATGGATTCCTGGAGGTGTTATCAGAGTTCGAACCTGCAACTGCTACTAGTCAATCTTACAATTCATTAAACATATGATACTGTCAGTAAATTTTAAGCAGGAAGTAAACGTTTGTTTGATAATTATTATGATTATGTGTAAGATAAAACGTTTATTCTATTTTTTAATATGAATGGGTTAAACACTATTAAATAAAATGTACTATATCCAATTATGTCACAAATGATAAACGGAAACACCTAGTCCGAATTAATAAAACAAATGGCTGGCTGCTTAGTCGCGTTATCATATTTCTGAGAGTCACTTTATTTTATTTTCTTTATTGAGCGTAGGAAGATCTGAGCATTTGAAAGAAAATAAGCGCTAGGTGCCTTAAACACGAAGTTTCAACACTACTGTGACCATGAAGGTATTTTATATAGTTATATGTAGAGCATCCAATTCCGGACCCCTTTTGTGATCCCGAGATCCGCCATAATATCACTTGAGATTGTTGAAGAATTTCGGACAACACTGCGAAAGAACAGAAATCGAGAGATTTTCAAACAAATTTTTAGCTTAATGACTTTAAAAAGATTATTCAAAAATGTGTCACTTTTTTTTTTACCTCCACAGTTTTTTACATGTATACTGTGCTAATAAATTGTTTTGTGAATTTCGAGTGTTATATTTAACCCTGAAATTCCAGGATTAGTACAAAGACAATTCCGGGATTACGGGATCGCAAAATTGGTTGATACCACGGGATCGGAGGCCCTAGTTATATATCGACACCGTCCAAGTAAACTATTGTCACTTTAAAATCGGTAAATTACAGGAAAATGGCTTAATAAAAGAGACAAAAAGCTGTGAGTGTTTTGCACCTAATTATATTTTCAATTGACAGTCAATATTCCGCATTTGATGCAACACGATCAAAAGCTCGATGTACACCAAGTTTCGGTCTCTTTAAACCATTCTCCTGAAAAGTTCCTACTTTTAAATCAGAATACGTTACGTAGGAAGCATTGATTTTTAAAATATCGATATACTTTTAGTACAGAAGGACCGAAATTATATTTTATTCACAAGAATTGGTCGCTTCAAAAACAATTTCAGGTAGTTTACAACACAAAGTTTAAGCTAGCATTTGTAGTTTTAAAATATAGATTCAAAATTTATTTTATAACAATACATGAAAATTATAGCAGTAATTTGCTGTAGTGAAAAGAGTGTGTAAATATCACACACTTATACAAACATAAATATTTATACAGGACAAGAAAGGTGCTGCTAGACTCCTTATTTTTTTGAGTAAATTTTATTTCAGTTCTTAATGTTTTAAATCAAAAGTGTTATTTAATATTAAAATACAAGTACTTAGATATCGTGCAAAGTAAACGTTAAAAAATGTATATCTGTTGTAACACAAATGATGATCGTTTTGTTTCTTTGATTTCGTATTAAAAGTTTCTCGCTTTATTTGGTAGCCAATTTAAAAAGAAAACTTCTCGCATAAACCAATCTTCACGTCACCCTACAGACGGGCCGCGCATTGCCCTTGGTTTATGTTCGTTCGCTGTTCTGCGGGTCCTCTTTTTGTGGCTCGATTGTCGCCGCTCTGCGTTTGCCACAACGACGGGCCAGCTTCAACATCCTGTTTGCGCATTTCTTTTCCCAGCTTGATTAGTGATGCATACATTCTCTCAAACAAGGCATTTTAAAGCTTATTCAATTTTACATATTATACCCTTTTAATGTGTTCATCATTAATTTATTGACAACGTTATTAAAAAAATTAAACATTTTTTTGTAAAAAAATCACATTTATTTAATACTATCAGGACCAGTTTCTATCATTTCCCCAGTTTCGCGTTTTGAAATGGTAATAATATACATTAATACAGTACTGTTTTATAGTTATACAAAAATTTAAAATTTTATTTAATTATTACTAGATATTTAATTGAAAGTATTTTTAATTAACTAATTCACACCTCGTTTGTTCGCCTCTATCTTGGACAATATTCGCTTCATATATAGAGCATATTACCACCCCATGAAGCCTCCAAGATTTTCTTTTAGCTCTGGTTCAACTTACTTCAGTTCCACCGAGTACATCCTCAAAATGAGTAGTCAACAATCATCTACTCAACGATTATTTGTGAGCGAAATCTAAAATATTCAACAAAAACGATCAATCGGCATAATATTTGTCATGGGACAAAATATTTAGACGATATATCAAAAAAATCGGTGAACATTAATGCGGAAATATTTAACATTGTTCTTATGCGTGTTTGCCCGGGACTATGAAAAGTTAACGATTCATTCGGGAAAACGAATAACGCGAGAACAGTGGATCGGGATTCCACTTACGGCCTCCAATCCAGGGATGCCGGATTCCGATATATCGGTATTGTGACAGTAGTTATCGCAAGATTAAGGGATTGAGAAAATTAGAGAAAGTTGAGCGAAGTCTAAAAAAATATAAATACTTCGAAATTTTGGTATTTTTGGGAATTCCGTAAATTACTGGGTTCTTCAATTTGTAAATCTTGGAAGAGCTAGAAAAAAGCTCTCACTCTAATAATTTTAGAAAATCCGTAAATTCCTGGGATTCTGGATTCGAAATTCTCGGAAGAGCTAAAAAAGAAACTCTCACGCCGTTCATTTTGAGAAATCCGCGAATTCCTGGGTTTTTGAAATCTACATGAAACTGCGTGAAAAATTCCAAGATTTCAAAATTACCGATCGAAAAATTCTAAATCCCGAATCCCAATTTATACACGATTTTATGTTGAATGTGAAATCCCGGGATCACAAAAAGGGTCTGGCATTGTATCCTTTAGTTCCACTGTACTTAAAAAATAAAATGCCAAATGATTGCGAACAAACTATGTCCCAACAAATTACGTATTGTATAATTCTTGCAGTAGAGTATGTTCATAATGTGGTGGCGAGTGGTGTGCAGCGTTATCAGCTTGTTCAATTACAGCGCTCATTGGAAAAAGTCGGTTTAATTGTCAATTGAGGAAGTCGGCGGCTGCATTTATACACTGCATTGCTTCATACGAGTTTCTTCTGCAGCGACAGCAATTTTTGCTTCGCTCTGATCTGTTCTTGAAGTTTATCGCTGTAATAAATGTATGACGCGATAATTGAAGGACACTGGCTACTTTGAAAATTAAACGACTCAACGACGAGTACTTATGACACAAATGCGTTGTTTACTTAATGTCGACCCAAAGTCGGCAAAAGAACTTAAGCGACACAATTTGGCCAATTGCGTTTTAAGCCAATAATTGATTAATATCGGCTAAGTTTTCATGAAATATCTCAAAAGTTTCACAGCGAGGTAGGAAAACATTGTAACGCAACAATCTTCAATCTTCACAACTATTACGAGACTATGCTTGAGAATCGTTTTAGACCAAGAGCAGTTCTGCTTGATGACCCACCATAGATTTTATGTTTCGTCTAAAATTAATTAACTATTTAAGAACGAACTAAGTAGTATCATGAAAATTACTCTTTTTGGTTTACTTTCTTGTGTACTGTATGTGTATATGTATGCATGTACATGTGTGGATATAGTATGAGGGAAAGCATATAGAATATGATTTGCAAATTAATCCTCGTGAATTGGATTCACTAAGGATTTCTTACTTCTGTGGCGATCTCCCTCTTCCGTCAGCAACAATGGTAATGGAATACAATCTTTCAAAACATTAGCGATGAAGGAGACTCGAAGAATTTTGACGCTAGCGCGCCCTGCTATTTAAAGCTCCATAAATTGACAAAACATTTTAAACGATATCTCATTCGCTTGATCTCTTTTAAGGCTTGTGTATTTTAGTGTATTGACTTGAAATCGTTTGTTCCACGTGGACCCCAGTTGACAAACGCTGATCTAAAGAACTGAAAGTAGTCAAATTTTACTATAGCCATTGACCATTTATTACTATTTACTAACCGCACGGAATTCCTTTTACGAAATTATTACGAGTAAACCTACTTCAGTAAAATTTATAAATGAGTCAGTCGTCTGGTATCAAAAGCAGAACTGTCACATATATCATGTATGGAACAGTTCTAGTTTTGATACCAGACGACTCAAATTGTCGGTTGCGATTTTCTGCCTATTACGGGTCGATATTATCTTCCAAAAATATAATTCTAATTGATTCTGATATTGGGTTTCTAAATTTCTAATATAATACAAAAAAATCTTTTTTTTTTTATTTATCGTTTTATGAAATCAGGTCATCGAGTCATTGCTACAAAAAATATGAAATTCTGCTACAAGAAAAACGTTTGTCATTTAAAAAAAATAATTCTTGTTAATTTTATTATTTTGTTATGCCCTACCAGAGATACAGAACTGACTTTATATTTGTATGCCTTTTGAACAGCCAAGTGACCTTACTGAGTCGCAATATACTCGAGATATTACATACAGGCACAAAGGGTCCATCTTCCAGTGGCATAAATATTATTTATGTCACGTGTTACGCAGAAAGTAGTTGCTAGTGAGTAGGGCTTACACAAAAACCGACTTTTGAAAAAACCGGTTTTCTAATGTCAATGTTGTTTGAAAACCGGTTTTCTCCGGTTTTCGAAGTTTTACGAAAAATGGAAAAATTCAATTAAAAAAGCGAGAAAAGGTTCAATCTTTTTTATGTTATTAATTTATATAAATAATAATACACAACAAGAAATTATTTGGTGTTATTCTTCAGAAAATATTATTTAAGAAAACACAAAGCATCCACTGATCGTTTTGTAACAAAATTTCCTTATATCGAAAATACCCTTTCGTTGGGTAATGATGTGGGGTCTTTAAGCCATCAAATAAAATATCCAAATTTTCTGCCTTTTTGTTTATTGACTCGTTTATGGAAAATTCGGCACAATCGGTTACGAAGTTGAAAAACCGGTTTTCTAATGTCACGAATTTAGCAAAAAAACCGGTTTTTTTAAACCGACAAGCCCTACTAGTGAGTAACAAAGTAGCAAGCAACAAAGCGGGGCGTTTGGATAAAACAGACTAACAACGTCAAGAGCATTATTTCAATAAGTTAAAACATAACTGAATCGAGGAGCTGTTTCATTCCCTATTACGTGAACGGAATTTTATATGACAGTATTATTACTGACGTCCCATTGGGATGGTGCAGTGGTAGAGAAGTGATAAAATGCGTATCCCTCTATCATCACAGTAAGAAGTATCGTTTACCCATATCTGGAGGAAAGTGGTGTATTTTTTCAAGAAGAAATTAGACCATTATCATTAATCAGACGTTATTAATACAATGCTGTTTGGAACTTAACGCTATTTACGTCGATATCAATCAATAATAATTTTCCTTTACGGTTTTGACTACTAAGGAATGCTGCTTATAGTTATGATTATTTGCGTTGATGGTTATTAGTGGGGCATCGTGATTCCGGTATTTCGGGATTGACAATCTTTCCAATCCCGGGATCCCAGATTTTATGATTTTAAGATGTAGTGATTTACTGATTTTAACTCTTTTTTAACTCAAATCTACAATTTCAAGAAGTTTAATTAACGCCGTGAGAGCTTTTTTCGCTCAACTTTCTCTAATTTTATCAATTATATTATATCATTTTTTGTTCACAGTTATATTATATCACATTTATAAGAAAATTTAGTTTTCCTTCATTTACAAAAGTATTTTTCAACGCCTATATATTTTTTTAAAAAGTGCAAAAAATATTTTATTTATGCTAATTGACTTTGTCTTTTTCTATGAACTCTGAGAAACATTGATTAAAAATATAGTCTTCAATGCAATATAATATATTAACATAAGCTTCTTATAATGGTTAAAGGAGGAAATAAATTTAGTTAAAACATAGTTCTGATTAGAAAAAAAAGCCGAAATAGCTATCTACTAAGTAAAAAATACGGAACTAAAATACAGTGCTATTTTTGACATTATTGCTACGAAGTAAATTTTAACTTTTTACGAGTAGGTGTCGAAAAAATAGCGTTAATTTTCTTTAGAAATTTTTGTCATTCGTATTTTTAAAGTTATAAATAACGTACTGTTTTATGTATTTGGAAATATTCTTTGAATACCCCTGTTTATAGGAGCGGAGCGAGCAGAAATATTAATTTGGGGATCAAGCGTCGCCTGGTCGAGTAATAAATTTTGAAATGTCAAATATTGTGGTATTCCATGGGCCGTTCGAATAATTTCCAAAAATATGGATAACAGTACAAAACGTGCCCTCGCAAATTAATTTTATGGATATAAATATTATCATTGCAGACCAAGTCGTAGATTTCCCGAGCTAGATAATAAAACCGATTTGTCTAGAATAATTTCATGCGCACAAAACACTTCTATATGAATTGAATTTAATAAAGTTTTAAAAAAAGTACGAAAAATTCTTAGAGGTCAAGCTTAGCTACAGTCCTTGCTCTAAATAAAAATAGAATCTAATCGGGGTATTAGGGTGAGAAGAGCGAAACTACAAAACAATGTTTTTGAGAAGAAAACACAGTAACAGTTTTTGTCTTTTTTGTATTTAAGAAATATTATAAATATTTTTTAATCCATGTCCGCTCCCAATCTTAACATAAGCTTTTTTCTACGAGAACTATTTGTTATTCAGTTTGCTTAAACACTATTTTTTCTGATGAGAGTATGGATTTAAAGGATAGGTTTAGGACAGGAGTAGTGATTGTTTAATCACAACTAGTTACATAACCAGTAGAATAACCAAATAAAAGATAGTTTTAATTGTACATATATTGAAAATAAATTTCTATATGTAAACGCCGAATCCATCGGAAATATTTAAATTTAGCATTTAAATCCAATTAAGTCTGTCACTTCATATATTATATATCATTATGGATTGTAAGGAAATAAGCATGCAGTTTTGAAAGGAGTAGTAAAAAGACTGTTTGTTTCTCGCTTTGCACTAAGCTTTTTGGTTAAGTAAAGGGCGGGTGGGAAATTAGTAGTTAAAAAAAACCTTACATATCGACTGTGGAAAGGAAAAAGGACGTAACCCACACATATCAGATTTTATAGGAGGCACAAAAAATGTGTTTTGATGATTTTGGGTCATATGCAAGTTATGAATTATACAAAACCTCGAAGTGCACGGCGACTTCTAAGCTGGTGTTTAATTGATATAATCTAATATTAATTAAAGAAAGTGTCCAAGAAAAACCTTTATTTCAGTCTTTTTTCTTGGTTTTAATTTTTTAAAAGGTCATCTTTTTCAAACCTAAAAAGCTTAATTTAGATACTTATTCGGCATTTGCTGCTTGCATCCTTTTGATTGAACGTGTATTATGTTTGATACATTGAGATTATCGAAAATAAACCTGTTTTGAAAAAACAGTGGTTTACGTTTCTTTTCCTTTCCACAGTCGATATACATATGTTTTTCTTTGAATACAAAACTTTCCAATCTTTTAATGACTTTTCATTCCGAGGTTTAAATATGTGACCTTTCAATGGCGCTGTTTAATAGTGATCGACAAGCATACAATTTATGTTTTCAAAACAAATAATAAAACGTTCGATTGTTGTGTCAATGACTTAAGACCAATGTAGTTAGTGAAAAATGGATATCAAAATCAAAAATGACAAAAATATATTATTACATAAATTGAATTAACATAAAATGGATAAGGTTAACTATTCACGTCTATACTAAGTATTACGACATTGTGAGTATTTGTATTTACGCATCAGTTTATTCGAATGTGGGCGTATGAGAGAGACGTCTTATAGGCAATAATTTCTAAAGTAAAAAGTAGATAGTAGACGGCGATCTAAGGATGCAGCATTTATAAAACGCACTCTGCTGATAATTTTATGTCTTTTTACTTTTATTGGATGTTGTGAAATTTCAGCTGGGCTGCTGAGCGTCGATTCGGACTGTTTTTACTGAAGTCGGAAAAAACTAACAACTTCGACTCCTTTCTTCAATTGTTTGTCTATACTCTATGCAAATTGGTGCTACCGCATGCTACTTAGTTTAAACAATATTAAAGGTCCGAGCACATAAAAAATAATTAAACTTTTAATTTGAATCATTACAAAAAATGAGGAATTCACACCCATGTTCGCCATGCAAGTTGTAATTTTTAATTACATTTATTATTAGTCAGCCAAATATATTCATAAATTAATTTATTAATAGTATTTATAATGAATGTGTGTATCAGATAAAAGAGAAAAAAATGAAGACCACTTCAAGGGTGGGAAAAAAAACACTTCTTTTTAGATCGGAATTCTGAGTCGGAGTTGTGTTTTAATTTAAGGTTGGAGTCGTTTAATTATTTATTGACAGCCCTAGTTTTGAGACTTGTATTGCTTAAATAAAGATTCAAGAAAAATAATATGATAAATGTAATATTGTTAAATGCAAATCAAAAGTAAAAATAATCATATGATATCCAAGTTCTATACTTTTCTGTTAAAACAACGTAAGCAGTTTTGCTCATACTGTTGGGAAACTATACTCTTTAGGAAGCACTTCAACTGAAGTTGTTTCACGAGAAACGGTTGTTATTCTCCGTTCGAGAATTCGATTCCGTATCCGTTGACTATATCGACATAAATCCGTCTATTTATGGTGTGGATATATTTATAATAAGGTTTTTTTATGAATTTATTTATTTAATTAATTGGACATGAAAATGTCTACAAACAGTTCTTTCCTTTCGTATTAAATCATAAACAATGAATATTTTACGTTGGGTTGTTTTAAATGTATAATAATAATGTGAAGGCTTTGTTTTTTAAATTCAATTAAACGATTGAGTCCTACGCAAAAGCTCGTTGTAGAAAAATGCGAACATGCTCTAATTCAATAGTTTTTTTGCTTCCATACAGGGTGCAGCATTCGGTCGCCAAAAGCTCGTCCATTCTCAGAGTACGGTGTAATCCATACGTTGTTAGGCTATGCACGTCTTGAGCCAATGTATGCGTCTAGGGGCCCTAAATATTGCTTGCAGCGGGCCTGTGCCCACTTTGCACAATACCATCGTAAAATTATATGAAACGAACTAATATAATCAGACAGCATCTTGCATACTAAATATATCACTTACTCTTTTTACGCGTTTTTTATAGACGAGAACAATAAAAGCTTACATTAAGAAAATTACATCAAAGATTACAAGATAGACTTCAATTCAAAATCAATTTCACTAGAAATTTTAAATTTATTGACCGGCATATTATTTAAAATATATTACTATTTATCCTTTACGTTATAATTTTCGTAACATTTGTAATATATTTATATTGATTTATAAACTATTAAAATCCACGATTGAAAATTTTCATAGATTGATGGATTTGTATTCAATGAGATTGATGAATGTGATGATGTCGTCGATTGCTTTCCACTCCATATCCAATTTTTGTGTTAAATCTGCAAGCTTCTGGTTTTCTCATTTACACCCTCCATCACCCACTAATAAATTGATTTTATATTTATCCCAGCAGGAGTCTTAAAATTTGGTTAAAATTTTGATGATAACGTTACATTATATATTTAAAACTGTAAGTTGTGATGCAAGCAAAAGAAAATGTGTTTTTTATCTTTTCTAAGTCAGTGTATGTATAGTCGGGTCATATGGCGCAGTGGTTAGCGTTGTTGGCTTCCGTGCCGGATCTCACGGGTTTGAGTACGAACAGAATTTTTTCGATCGATTTATCGATATCTGTTCAAAGACATGGACGTTCTTAAATTCCCTCCCGATTAGTTAACCTCTAGTTCTGTCCAAGCCTTATTCTTTTATCTCTAACTCTCTTAGGAAAAAGAGAGTAGTAGGGATAAGGATTTGTGCGACTGAGTAACAAACAGTCCTCGTAGAAAAACTTCTGTTGAGATACCTCCATTAGAAGGCCATATGATTTATATTGGGAGGGGACATGGATATATAAAAAAGCCACTATCTATATATTAATAGTCGATAATGTCTGTCTGTCTGGTTTCCCCGATTTCACACCTTCCAGTCTCCACTTTTTTAAATAAAATTAAATTAAATAAAATTAAATTAAATAAAATTAAACTAAATAAAATTAAACACAATGCAACAAAAATCTCACGTTGCTGAGCAACGGGCTTACAGCTAGTATAATATAAATAATTAAATTGTTGCCCGCTGTGGTCTAGTTGGTTAGAGCTTGCTCTACCGAGCATGTGAGTCTGGGTTCAATTACCGGTATGTTCAATATCAAATTCAGATTTTTCAATTTAAATTTGAGACCGAAGACGTGGGTGTTCGTGATGCCAGTTTACCTCGAATTTATCCCGAGTGACTTGCAATAAATTCTCATCGTGTTTTTTTCGTATGATCTTTCAACTTTCAAATGTTTGGCGCATTGGAATTAGCTGTAATGCCAAATATGTTTTCTGACGAGGGCGTAAAGCCGATATAGATGAAAAAAGCAATTGTAGAATTTTAATTCAATCGTATTTTTAGACCGTATTAAAATTGAGTTCTGCCTGCAAAGACCAAATTTGATGAATAGATTTCAATTCCTTTTTATGCTGATAAGGCTCCGAAACGCAATATTAGGCACATGTCAATTCTCTAATGGAATATTTGCTTGACGATTCTTCTCGCGTAAGGAAGCAATCGGATTAATTTCATAAACAAGCATTGAAGTCGACGGATTTTATTGTCAGTTCTCTTATTAAGGGGGTTTGTATTCAAAATGTGTCCCTATGCATAAAGTACAGTTTTACTTAGAAATAGAGCAATTTGTATTTATAATGCGTATGTGTAATATAAAACCATTGAGTGTAGTAGATTTTGTTCTCGTGTCTTTACAAAAATACACAAGAAAGAGTTTAAATTACAGCATTACTTGCTAAATAAGAAAATACACATTTCTTTACTACAGCGACAATACAAGAAGGGATTACAGTACTGTTTTTTTTGTATTGAACACTGAATAACGGTTTCCAATGTTTTTTTTTTTTTGAATAAACACGGACTCGACATGTTTATGATAAAGCTATATAATTTATAATATACTAACCAGTTCCCGGCAAGCGTTGCAATGCCACTCAAATAAAGAAAGTGTTTGTGTTTATTGAAGTGCGTGTTTTCTTTTTCTGTCTGCTTGATGTTTGCTGCCAATTGTCTATGGTACGACACACGCGCCACCTACTGTAATTTAATTGTACTACGCCTGTAATCTTTGCGCAAGTTGTACGAACTGTATGGCAGACATACAAACATTGATTTTTATATATAAGACCTACTGTCAGCTAATTTTAATATGCCTATAATCTTCGCGCAAGTGAAAGCAAACAGTTTGTCAAAGTTTTGTTGAAATCAGATGAGCGGTGTGGCAACGCATAAAATACGAAGAAACAATCACACCTAAAGCACGGAACACATTTGAACGGAATGTCAAAATGTAGACCACACGATGAGACAGATTTAAAATATTCCATTTTTAAATATCTTATACAAACAATCGAACGTCGAATTTGAATTTTCTGAATGCTGTTTGATCGTCAGTCGACGGTTGACGGTTGAATTGCATGAACGGTATGGCAGACATATAAACATTGATTTTAATATATAAGACCTACTGTAAATTAATTTCATTATGCCTGTAACCTTCCCGAAAGTGCAACCAAAAAGTTTGTCAAAGTTTTATTGCAATCGGATTAGCTGTGTGGCAGAGCATAAAGTACGAACAAACAAACATTTATTTTTATATATTAGATATAGTTTGTCGGGTCCTCACGGGTTCTAATCCTAGTACAGAAAGTATTTTTCCATCGATTTATTGAATTTTGTTCGAAGGCATGGATGTTTGTGATGCCTAAAAAATTCCCCCCCCCCCCTGATGATCATTTAATAACTGGACGTAGCGAGAGCGATTTGTTAACCACTAGTCTTGTCCTGTCCCCTGTGTGGTCGAGTGGTTAACGTTGTTGGCTACGGAGGGCCCGGGTTCAAATCCCGGTACGGACAGTTTTTATAAATTGATTTTTAAACCGATTTATGAATTTCTGTTCAAAGGCATGGATGTATGTGATGTCTTGAATTCCCCCCTTTCACCCACCCTATCCTATGAACGGGGCGTACCGAGAGCGATTAGCTTACCACTAATCCTGTCCTAGCCCTATTCTTCTATCCCTACTCTCTTTAAAAAAAGAGAGGTTGAGCAACTGAGTAACAAGCAGTTCTCGTAGAAACACTTCTGTTGAGATAAACTCCATTAGTCCATATGCTCCACATTGGGAGCGGGCATGGTTTTAAAAAAAAAAAAAAAGTTTTGTCCTGCTCTTATCCTTCTACCCCTACTACTATATTTGAAAAAAAGAGGATGAGCGACTAACTTACAAACATTTCTGAGAGATTGTTTATTTTCATTATGCAAACATCTATCTGCCTACCGATAAAAACTATTTTTTTCTAGTTGTACTTTTGTAAAACTATAAGAGAAAGGTATTTGAATATAATGGCTAATATAACAAAACATCAAATTTTTGATAAATGTATAGAATATATGAATTGGGATTAACTTTTTTGAAATGATTGGTAGCTACTTTAGAACTATGGCGTGATTTGTTGATACAAATTATATTATTTTGTAGCAGTATTCTACAATATATGAAATACCGGAATAGATGTATTCGTCCGGGATTGCAAACCCTGAACGCAACTTGAGAGCGATACACAACTTTTGACTGCGTCCATTTTTAAGTGAATAAATACATATTTTTGATAGTTCATGATTTAATGTATGCATAATTTATTTACAATGCGTGATGCTCAATAAAATAATTTAATTTGTTCATCGAATAATATAATTTATTCAACACATAACAAACAGTGCTAAAAATTGATAATTTAAATTAAATATTTATTTTTTTAAAACTTCGAAATACATAAAAAAAACTTCATTTAAAATTATTGTAGCATTTATTATATAGTACACATACCATTGACAACATTTGTTTTCCAACCTTTATATTACTGCGCCTCCCTTTGAAGAAGAACATATCTTCGCGCCTCCCTGTCCTTTATTTCATATAGTAATAGACACGTTTTAACCTTTTTGCTGCCGTAGATAATTAATAGTATTAACCTAGCACGCCGGCTATAATTTGCAAATATTAATTTAATTAGTTATTGACGAGATAACTCGTCTCTGGCGTGTCAAACACGAAAACTTTTACGAGATATCTCGTCTTTGGTAGCCAAGAGTAAACAAATATTTTGGACTCTTTGCGCCTCCCTTTGCAATAATCCACGCCTCCCATGTTGGAAATCGCTGATTTACAGTATTTCATAATAAATCAATACCTACTTTCTAAATGATCTATGTTAGTAGCAGTCCAAACCCAAACGCAGATATTTGAGTAAATTCAATTTTAAATAAGCAAGATTTAAAAACTGCAATAATTTCTCAACACACAAAAAGCTATAGATTTTTATTTTTCACTCTTTCTATCTATCAATCTTGTCAATCAATACATACACAAATGACCAAAACCAACAGTCGAAAAAGAGCTTGTATAACACGAGGTATAAAACGAAAGTTGACTTAGGATATTTTTACACGTATGAAATGCTTATTGAATAATTTAAATGTCGGAAAAATTTCAAAAAGTGAAAAATGTGGGTTCAGCCAATTGTCATTCGAGTTCCCTAACTGATCTTGCGATATACATAATATGTATTTGGTAATTTTTCAACCTTCTTATGAATTAATTAATATGTTCACAACATAAAGCTAATCTAATAAACTTCAAAGTAGTACAAAAACCAAATTCTAGTTTTGTTGAAATATTTGTATTTGTTAAGGTTTTGTACTTAAGGTTAAGGTACTGTGGAAAGGAAAAATGACTTAACCCACTGTTTTTTCAATACAGCTTTTTTCGATAATCGCAATGTATTCATCTTGATACACGTTCTATCGAAAGGATGTAAGCTGAAAATGCCGAATTAGTATCCAAATGTATCTTTTAAGTTTCAAAAAAGAATTGAAACCAAGAAATGAGACTGAAAAACGGTTTTTCCCAGACAATTTCTCAAATTATGTCAATTAAACACCAGTTTAGAAGTCTCCGTGCACTTCAAGGATGTGTTTATCTCATAATTTGCATATGGGCGAAAATTATCAAAACACGTTTTTTGTACCTCCTGTAAAATTTTCTATGTGTAGGTTACGTCCTTTTTCCTTTCCAAAGTTGAAGTGTACATAAATATCGATTTCCTGTTGGATTATTAAAAGGGAAGCATTTTTAGGTTAACAAAATGATTGGAACAGTAAATACAGATATAAGACATCGCATACCTTTGAACTTGAAAATATGGGATTTAAGCCCATGAGCACCAAGACTGAAGCTTGCGGCGGTGAACGCTCGACTACAGATCCAAATTTAATTAAATGGAGATTCCTCGAAGTTCTTTTTTCAGGACTTTCCACCATGAATCGTGGATATGTTTCTTGATTTTTTTAAAACGCAAACATGTTTTGTATGATGAAGATTCTCACCCAGAATGGTCCTCTGCATTCTTGTCGTATAGTGAACTATGTTAATGGTATACAAGCATACATTTTTGTCGTTAAGGCCTGGCACCAAGTTAAGTAAGTGATACATACATAAAATGATGCGTAAACACTTGAATTCGTGCAGAGATAATTCATTCAATTCAAGTCACGCAGTCTAGTCTCCAGTAGGAAGAGAAAAACCCCACTCACTCGTACCGCCCATGTCCTCGGCGGCCTTTTGTTACGTACACCGTTGATTGTATAAGTAAACCCGTGTTTTTACCCATGAGAACTTCAAACAGAGGCGTAACGGGAAAGGGATTACGGAAAAATCAATCCGACTTGCCTGATTGTTTGATTTACGTGAACTGCTATTGCTTGATTATTTAACTACTAAATAAGAAAGAATGTGATAAAATTCCTGTTTTTTTTTAAAACAAATTTTTCAGCTATCTGGCGCAAAATATTTGGAAAATCTTTTGTATCTCGATGCCTACAAGCTTATGATGAGTTTTAAAATTAGATTCAGAAGGAATCATTTTTCAACAGCTATAATCTAAGCTATAAAACATGAAATTATGGGATCACAAAAAGAGTCATGGATTGGTGCCCTAATTTAAACAGTATTTTTTAGTTATGATTGACAGACACATAAATATTTTAGGACTACTAGTACAAAACGTGTCATTTTTTCGTTTGTCAGAACAACGTCAGAAATCAGAATTAGAAATACTAAATATCCGTTGAAATCAAATATTCTGAGATAGAATATTTTAATCTATAAGTATTCGAATAATTTATGTAATATGTTTATGAATTTTGTCATGTATATTTATTGTTTTTTTTTTTTTAAATATTTTTGGCGAGACGTATTAATTGTCAACAGATAAAAGTCGTTAGCACGTGTCTTGAGCGAGTATTATAATGATTAAATATGTATTTAAATAAAATAGATTAAAATAAATCAATATGCAATGCGACGCCTACTGATAGTTTTTGTAATTTCAGTGATATAATTAATATTCATTGATAATATTCGAATATTCGAATATTCGAAAATCTAAAAATAATAATGTGCTGGATGAATTCGAATATCGAGTAATATTCGATTAGAGTCCATAGTAAAAATGTTAACCATCTATTTTACAGCTATCTTTTTATCGAATGGGGACAATGTTTTCTCGGTGTAGATATTACTTGTTCACGACTGTGACCGAATTTGACAAAAGTCAACATGTCATACATGTTGGTCTGTTATGTAAACGTGTGTAAGACTTTTAACTACAGCATGTACTGAAGGAAATGTTCTTTCTGTTCGCTGTTATGTCACAGTTCCCTCGGATAATCCTAAGAATGAGCGGAAGCTTTTTATTGTACGGCATGTACCGCCGAAGCAGTGGCACTCAAACGTTTATGACAAATTAAATTTCAACCATATCAGTTGATTTGTAATTAATTGTTTCCTTTATTGTTTTATATAACTGTTATATTTAACCGTTGGCGTTTTTGTTATACACGATTATGTTTACCACGCAGATGTTTTATTTCATAATCAAAAAATAAATCTATAAATTTTTATAAGTATAAGAATACTTCATAAATATATTATAATCGTATAACCGTTTTGCTTATTTTGTTAAAATGCCAAGGTTTCGTTTATTTCAAATATTTTTTTTATTAATTATAAACATATCGACTGTGGAAAGGAAAAAGGACGTAACCCACACATATAAAATTTTACAGGAGGCGCTAAAAAGGTGTTTTGATGATTTTGTGACATATGCAAATTATGAATTATACACAACCTTGAAGTGCATGGATACTTCTAAACTGGTGTTAAATTGACATAACCTAATATTAATTAAAGAAATTGTCTCGGAAAAACCTTTATTTCAGTGTTTTTTCTTGGTTTTAATTTTTTACAAGGCCATCTTTTTCAAACTTAAAAGCTAAATTTAGATGCTTATTCGGCATTTTCAGCTTTCATCCTTTTGATAGAATGTGTGTCAAGTTGTATACATTGTGATTATCGAAAAAAAGCTGTTTTGAAAAATTGAGGGTTACGTCCTTTTTCTTTTCCACAGTCGATATACAAATAATGAAGAATATCAAAGATAATGACTTAAATTTAAAAATAGAATGCAATATTCGGTAGCTTGGAATCCATCAAAAATATTTTTTTTGTTGGTTTCTGTAGCATGGTAGTAAGAGCCCTACCCTACAGATCCGTTGGGTCTGTACTCAGATTCCAACTAGGCCATTATCAAATTTAGAATTTTAAAATATAAATTAGTTATCTCTAAAATAATTCGCTACCATGTTGCTTAACAGTGAAATAATGTTTAAAAGTCAATTTTAAGATATGTACGCCAATCGATTGCTGAAAGGTCAACATTTATTTGAAGTTTTAAGGCAGTTTTAAAGAAAAAAAATACGTTTACAATTATTAATATTGCTTTGTAACTTCAAAGCATATAGATACAAATAATAGTATAAAAAAACCTAAAATAGTCTTTTATCATAAACCGTTAAATAAACTAAATAAAACCATAATACCTTATTGACTATTAAAAAACTACAACACAAACCGTTAAGTTCAATTACATAGAAACTAGTATTCACACCGTTCTGCCGCCTGTGTGGTCAACGTCATTGGCTTCGGTTATGGAGGCCCCGGGTTTGAATCCCGGTACGGACAGTTTTCAATCGATTTATGAATTTCTGTACGAAGGCATGGATGTATGTGATGTCTCGAATTCCCCTCTCCCACCCATCCTATTCCATGAACGGAGCGTATCGAGAGCGATTAGCTAACTACTAGTCTTGTCCTCGCCCTATCCTTGTATCCCTAATCTCTTTGGAAAAAGAGAGGTTGAGCAACTGAGTAACTAGCAGTTCTCGTAGAAACACATCTGTTGAGATAAACTCCATTAGGAGTCCATAGCTCCACATTAGGAGCGGACATGGTTAAAAAAAAAATGAAGCATTCACAACATATCCAACTTTTGCTTGAGGGACGCGTATTATGTCATTGTTCCTAAATTTGAAAACAATCATCAAGTCAATCTCGCACGACTTTCCGAGTTTTGGCATTAAATACTTAGTTTTTTTTTGTATAAAACATCATAAAAGATAATATGTATTTTATAAATATATGTATGAAAGTTTGATGAGCACATCGTTTTATCTTCACCGGTGTATAATATATCACAAGTCACGAAATGTTCGGCGGGCCGATATCGTGACATTTAACGGTTAATTTAACGCTGGATTATTTGGACGTAGCGCTGTTTTGTGGCCCTGTGCTTTAACTGACTTGTGAATTTTATATTTAAATTCAAACTCAACTATAGCATTAACTCTTTATTCTTTTTTTCAATGAATTCACCAATCGACATTAAAATGCAATTTCCAGCACTCAATACGAGATGTGCGGAGTTGAAGTATTGGATTTACGAGCTTTTTCTATTATTTTTTAATCCACGTTCACTACCGATATAAAGCAGATAGCATTCTCTTATAAAGGCATCTCAATAAAAAAAAATGTGCAACTTCTTGTTACTTAGTTGGTCAACTTATCATTTTTTTTATATTTCGAAGATAGTAGAGATTGAAGGATTTGGGGTAATACAGGACTAGTGGTTAGTTAATGCTCTCTTTACGTCCCATAATTTTAGGATTTGAAAGGTGGTAATTTTTGAATATTACAAACACCCATTGAAACAGAAATCGATTAAAAAATATGTTAATATTGTATATAATCGAATGAATTCACACATATCGACTTTGGAAAGGAAAAAATACGTAACCCACACATAACAAATTTTACAGGAGACACAATAGACATTTTTTGATGATTTTGGGATAAATATAAATTAAGAAAAATACACCACCTTGAAGTGGAGAGAGACTGATAAACTGGTTTCTAGTTGACTTTATCTAATATTTATTTAAACAATTTTTCAAAAAAAACCTTTTTTTAAGTCTTTTTTCATGCTTGCAATTTTCGCATGCCCTTGTTTTTTTCAAAAATAAAAGCTTAATTAATAAACTTATTTGGCATTTTCAGCTTATATTTTTTTAATAGAATGTGTATCGAGTTGTATAAATTGTGATTATCGAAAAAAGAGTGTTTTAAAAAAAGTGTATTTATGTATTTTTTCCTTTCCACAGTAGATATTAATAAATAAATTAATGTATGAATGTAGTAGATCAATTTTAATGTTTGATGTATACATAACACATTCTCGGAACAGTTTCTCTTGTAGTATACTAGAACCTTACAATAATTCATTTTATATTATTAATAATATCGAGTTGAAGTAATCTTTATTTTCACGAATAATAATTATCATGACTTAAATATATATTACAACTTCAATACGATGCTCGTATTCTTAGTATGTATGCACACACTTCTGTGTAAAAGCTTTCGCTACACTTAGAACACGATCAAAGAGAATTAATTATCGATAATTACATTACTAAGCCAACAGATTACCGATAATTATACTGGACTTGTAAAGCATTATCGGATTATTAATAATCTGTTTTATAATATTGTAATTGATTCTCCACAGACAATTACGGGCTTAATTTATTATAAAGTAATAATCAGGAAACTTTCTGTTTATTTTTAATACAGATATATTTTAAATTATATCTAGAATCTTAGCTACTTTTGTAAACTATATTTGATTATAATTCGAGTGATATCTGATTCTGTACCATTCGATATGCTCAAAATGAGTATCAGAAGGATGCCAAAGTAATATAATTAAAAAACAGGGCACGCGTTCAGGGGGAAAACAAAAACTGTATTTTTAAAATTTATTTTCTTTTTTGAATAAATGTATTATGTAATTATTTTTTGAAAATAATTTTATTCGACCATACTTCTTACAAAAGTCATCAATAACTGCATCATGTAATATATTGTGTTTCATAAATTTATCAGCAAGTTTTAACGCGATTGATATTAATGCAAGATCAAGAAGTCACATCTTCTATGATGTTGTGAAGTATGTATAATGGAATAAAACGGTGAGTCAGTGTCGTGTCACTTTTTTAATCCATGTCCGCTTCCAATGTGAAGCATATAGCCTCCTAATGGAGGTATCTCAACAGAATTTTTATACGGAAGCTGTTTCTTACTCAGTTGCTAAACCTCTCTTTTTCAAAGAGAGTAGGGATAGAAGAATAGGACTAGGACAGGACTAGTGGTTAGCTAATCACTCTTGCTACGCCCATTTTAGAATAGGATAGGTGGGAGGAAATTAAAAAAATGTCTTCGGACAGAAATCCATAAGTCGATTTAAAAAATAATCTATAAAAACTGTGTGTAAAGGGATTCGAAACCGTGACATCCAAATCAACGACGTTGACACTTGACCATGCTTGTTATAATAATACTTTTTCCCCGGATTGTCTACGAAGCTACTACTACCAAGGAATTTGAAATCCTCGTTTTGCTATGTTCAAATCCAAAATTGACAAAAAGAAAACCCTTAGCGACCCCCCACGTTGGGAACCCGTGTCTTAAAGTAATTAAATGATATTTTATTCATACTCTTGGCTATCACGTTTGTAATGGTTTGAAACGACTTGGAGTGATTTTTCTCTTTGAAAATTTCCAGTAGATTTATTTTCAAAGCCCGCTGTTGTTTATTGTCACTGCCACAATCAATCATAGTATAAATCCAGCCAAGCGTTGAAGAATTTGGCAGCAAATCCAACAAATCAATAATATTTTATGTATAAAACGCAACGATTTCAAGCATTTATGAACACAATATTTGCGTAGGAATGAAAATTAACATCCTGTTTTTGAAGAAACGAGTCTACTCCAAATCTTCTAATAATTCCTCAATTTTCTGGAAGGTAAGGTGTACCTACCTGGAATTTTAATTATATCCCATATAGTTTTATGTATAGTATAGGCAATTTAATATTAATTTATTTAAGTGTAATAAACCTAAGTAAACTTTAAATGCGCTGCTCTTTTTGTACTATTATAAATATAACATAGTTTTCATTTATATACAACAATGCTTTTGTTGCACAAAGTTCTTTATCGAAAAAACTGAAAAAACCTTAAAAACTATAATTTTGGAACACGTGGCCACCTTAAGATTAAAAAAAGACTCGTCAACTTTTGCCAACCACTTGATGTCGGAGAACCACTAGTTCAACGTGGATGAAGGGGCTTAAATTCTACACCCAAACACGGATGAGCATTGAATTATTTTTCCAGGAAATTTTAGAAATTATTATTTTTTTTGTATCCATGTCCGCTCCCAATGTGGAGCATATGGCCTCCTAATGGAGGTATCTCAACAGAATTTTTTCTACAAGAACTATTTGTTGCTCAGTCGCTCAACTTCCTTAGTGAGCTCAAACCTTTTTAGTGAGTAGTAAGGAAAGAAGGATAAGGCTAGAACAGTACTAGTGGTTGGCTAATAGCTGTTGCTGCACCCAATTATTAAAGGATCAGAAAGATGGGAAGAGAGGAAACGATGTGAAATGACATCACAAACACCCAGTCATCGATCACAACTTTAAATTGAATAATTATCAAATTCACCGTGATCTGACCGATAATTGAACCCAGACCTGCGTAATCGGTAGAGCAAGCTCTAACCAACTGGGCCACAGCAGGCAGAAATTAATAGGGCACAGTTAAATAGTTTACCAATTTTGAACGAGCAGGTGAATCTGCCAAAGTACCCACTCTTGTATCCTATATGTCAATAATATAATTTTAATTTTTTCAATAAACAACATTAAAATCTGTGGGCATTCCCTTGGGGTTATCTTTTATTTAAAATGAGTGATACATTTAAGTACGATACATTTATTTACTAAACGTTCGTTCAAGTTCATCCGTGCACTTGAACGCCTGAAGATCCCGAAAGGCAAAACCCGGCTCATTAGTGACAAGACTTGTGTAAATGTACATAATTTGAATGATTCAAATTTAATACATTGTTTTTATCTTCTAAACTTTAATCCTCTGCGATTAAATCCATCTAATTATTAACACTTTGCAGTCTTTAATTGAAATATGTTTTCACATTAATTCGTCTTTAATTAATTTATTATCGTATAATTATAATAAAAAACATTTTGAATGTTTCAGTATAGCAAAATTTATCTTGCGCACAATGCGTATTGGTAATATTTGGATGAAAAAAAAACTTATATTATTAAAAAAATCAGTAAATAAAAAAACTTTGCCAAATCTGTAATCTCAAGTCCAGCTCGACATAGTACTTCTAAGAGTTAATAGCCGATAAGATTGTTTGTTGGCTGAGTGTTTGTATGTCCGCGATTTCGCTTTTTTTCTATGACGTAGAAGTTGAGGGCAACGGGCTTACAGCTAGTAATTATTAATAACTATCGATAATATTATTTATAGCAATTATAATAGTGTTTCGATATATTATTGCAAATCCCATCAGACAAACCGTTATCTCATTATGTTCGTTCCTGAATACAAATTGCGTATCGCGTTGTGTTTTGACATATGAATTACTTTGCACACCTTTTGTTGCGGGTTTCTCAATTACCTTAGTATGAATCTAGTAATGAAATGTCAAAAATAATCTAGAACTTTCTATGAAGTAAAATGCATCAATCAAGTATCATACAGAGTTGATCTTATTGCTTATTATTTATTTGTAGTTAGGATCGCAACAAGTGAGCTAGTTTTAAAATATTAAACATAATTAAAAATATCAATATGACAGTTTTTTTAATGATTGAGCATTGTGATTTTGTAATACTGGGTTTACTTTTAGGTTGACTACTGGCAATACTTGGTGGAAAAACATTATATTAATAAAAACACAATATTCTTTTGTACATTATTCAACTTTATTTAAAAGGTCACAACCGGTTTCGATCATTGCGAGCATTGTCAACTGATAAGAAAAATATATAAACAGTGCTATTTACACAAAAATAATTTGAAATAAAAAGCTGTTAACAACAATTGACATTGAAAAGAATTTACATGTTACAGTATAAGTGACTCTATAATTACACAAAATTAAAATGTTTAACACCACTAACATATAATCAAAAAACCATCAGAGATTAATAAATTTAAGTGGTGACTGATGGTAATTATAAACATATGTAAAATTTTAAGTGGTGACTTTTAACTGACCAGTTGGTCAGTTGACAATGCTCGCTATGAGCGAAACCGGTCCTGACCTTTGAAATAAAGCGGAGTAAAGTACAAAGGAATATTGTATTTTTATTAATATAATGCCTTTCCACCAAGTATTGACAGTGAACACGCTAAACGTGATCAATAAAACATTTGTCGATCTTTCAAGCTTTTCTACGAAAAACCTTTAACGTTTTTACATAGAATATTTTCTTAGGAAACCTACAATTTACAATATTAAAAGCTCACCCACGGTTACGTGAGCTTTATAATCATTCGTCGTGTGAATGTAAGCATTTCTATATAATGAGTCGAGCTGTAATGTAACACGGCTGGGTATTAACAACTCTTGGAGGCAATCCGAGTGAAACTCAGTTAAATTTGTGACTACCGTGTTACTGCATCTTAAATAAATTGAATTTTCATTGAATGATCATACTCATTTTCAACATAAAATACTTTCACAGTTAGATCAATTTTATTTTATAATGTGACTGAATTTTTATTTACTAAAATGCTTTTAAAAGAACGCTGCTCATTTCGACAGCTTCACATCTAAATGAATACTGCACTAAACGTGGAGCATATGGACTCCTAATGGAGAACTGATTTTTACTCAGTTGCTCAACCTCTCTTTTTCGAAAGATAGTAAGGATATAAGGATAGAGCTAGGACAGGACTAGTGGTAAGCTAATCGCTTTCGATACGCCCCGTTCATAAGATAGGATGGGTGGGAGAGGGGAATTCAAGAAATCACTTACATCCATGCCTTCGAACAGAAATTTATAAATCGATTGAAAAATCAATTTATAAAACTGTCCGTACCGGGATTCAAACCCGTGCCCTCCGTAAGCGAAGCCAACAACGTTGACCACTCGGCCACACAGGCGGCTACAATTAATATATGTACTATCAAATTTGTAAAACATTGAAAAATTCTGCATTATTATATAAATACTAGGGGGTTCAAATAAAACATCAGCTATCTACTAAGGTCAGGGGAAATGTATCGTTACATACAGTGTGATCTATTTTATTCACCACTTAAAGGTTACTCAGCCGAGATAATTACTTGACCGGAAACCCTTCAAAAAGATGACGGATTGTTGACGATCCGTTCGACGCCATATTGACCGCGTCGAATGTAACACATAAACAGTACAGTGATAAAAAATCTTTTTATTTACTGGACTGATAAAAAAAATCCTTTTATTGTTAAACATATACAGTAGTCCAGCTGAAGGCTCGAATTCTAAATAGAAAAATAGTCTCTGCTACTTAAGTACTTCATTGTTCTTCGTGAATTATTTTTGAATTGAATTCCTCAAAAAATATAGAGGACATAGTTCGGACTGATAGTAAACAAATAATAAGGAGCTGCTGGTAAGGCATCCAATCCCGAACCCTTTTTGTGATCTCGGGATCCCGGGATTGACCATTTCATAATATCATACCATAATTACTTGAGATTGTTGGATAATTTTGGTATTAACAACTATTTTGGGATGTAGGTCGCTCCTCAGAAAAATTGCGAATTGAGAGATTATTTAGTAGATATTTCATATTCAGGGGTAAAAAATAAATGTAAAAGCTTTAATTTTGTTTGCAAATTTTTGTCGCAATTTAAATAAATGGTTTTTTGATGACGATTTGTAGTTTCATGTGCCTTTTTTTCTTTCTAAATATTTGACAAAAACAATAACATTTGATACAAAGCCAACGGTTGTTTGTCGCTACGTACGAACTGTATATTCCATCGTTTTGTACGTAGATATGTATTTGTGACGCTTGGCGCCGTCGGTCAATTTGTGGTAATTTATTTCACCATTTCATAATGATATTAATTTTGTGGTACATCTTTTTGGGGCATCCTGTTTGGCCGTAAAAGTGTAACGGCACTTTTTATCAATCTGTACTATCTTCGTCTCGTTTTTATTTACGAAGTACCCTATCGACTGTCTCTCTTCGGCTCCGATTGGCTTCCGTCTTACGATTAATGGTTTTTAATTCACACGCGTGGCGCCATCCTGCGGTCACTTACGGCATTTATCTGGATGAGCTAGTCTAAATATCGCAATATGTATAGTGAAAGCATTGAGACTGGCCACAAAATGGTGTAATTATCTTTTGAAAATAACCTTATTTAATAAAACCAAGAAGTATCATCGAATACTATGTTTTTATTATTTATCTTTATAAATAAATAAAGCTCTTTTTTGTTTTAATTCCGTTTATTGATTGATTATTAGGACTGTACAACCCGATTGTGTTGTGTAAATCAAAATATCGACGGCCATACGTTGACAACACGTAACCGACATTTGTTCAATTTTACAAGAGAGCCAAAAAACTCTATAAATAAATAAGTATTGAGAAATCAATGAAAGTTAAATATTTTACAAATGAAAGACACTTTGGAGTAAAAATTTCTGATGAGATACCGCCATTATGAAGCCATATGATCCACAATGGGAGCAAACATGGATGAAAAAAAAACTGTGTTCTGTGATAGTCTCAAAGTAAATTTTTGTTACATTATAGATATTTTATGCAACGCCAACTTGTATCGCATAGTTTCTATCAAAAATATTTACAGCTATACGTGCCAAGTAGATCACCTAACGCGTCGATCATAATTCACTTAAAAATAGCTCTGTCCCGTGCAGATCATTCAAATTCCTACGCAATATTACTTAAATGTGCCTAGCATCTAACTTACGTTATATTTAATATAAGTAACAGAAATTTGGGTCGTAATACTACGATGCTTATTTTTAAATAAATACATTTTTCCTCATCACTCGCTTCTAACGAAAACAAACTCATTAAAATAATAAATAGCATACTGATATCAAACACACAAAAAGGCGTCGGACATGATACCTGTGTAATGTTTTTTTGATTGCCATAAAAAAATGTGAAGCCCCAGTATTTTTTAATTTAATTCTTTCTTGTAATATTTTCATCAATTTTTCGGAAACTCCGTGATAGGTCAATTACTAACATAATTATTAAGGGTAAGATTCGTGGTCTACACTCTACAGAGACACCTATAATTAAGACAAATAATTAAATTGCTTTTATACGAAAATTCGTTTAAGTGATAGAATCTAGCCTATTGCCTCCTAATCTTCATCAATAACTACATTGCGTTTTAATTTTTAAGTGTGTTTGTGAATCCCTCCTATGCTCCCAGTTCTAAAACAACGGGGCATGCGAGAGCGATTAGTTAACCACTTGTCATGTACTAGCCCTTTTCTTTTATATGTTCTTACTCTCTTTAAAAAAAGAGGTTAAACAGCAAATAAGAAATAAACAGTTTTCGTTGAAAGGCTTATATTGAGATACCTCCCCATTTGGAGGCTATATGCTCTACAGTGGGAGCGGAGATGGATACAAATAAAAAGATATTTAATTTGAATTGTTTGAATTTTGTACTTTTTTATGAGTTTTGTCGCTAACGACCCGGGTTTCGCCTTTCGGCATCTTCAGGCATTCCAAGTGCACGGATTTCCTTGAACTGAGTCGGGTCGTTAGCGACAAAACTCATGAAAAAGTACAAAATTCAAACAATTCAAATTTGATATTAAAATTCTATCAAGCACCCTCAGTCGAAATACTTAATTACTTCAAAAGATATTTGTCGATTGAATATAGTTCTTATTAACTGTGGAAAGTACGACATGTATTTAATTTTTGTCGTTCAAGTTTGAAAGTCTTGAGTCCTTTTTTATTATATATTTATTATCATGAATCCAATTTAGATACACGAGTTAAGCCTTTAATTAGGAGATATAATAATTAAGTTCATTCACTTTGAAATTATTAGAATTATTAAACCATTTTTTTAGGAAAGCACTATTCGGACTTTATGTTTCTACGGGTTATAAAATAATAAAATCAATATCAATGATGCTTAGGTGTTAAGCAATACATACGTATTATAGCGGTCGAATAGTAAAAGAATTCGCTAGCAAAAATACAAAATCTGAGTTGGACTATCAATGATTTTAATAACTGTACTACCAATTAATATTGCCCGTATCGTCAAAAAATTTTTGAAGTAACACGAAAAAATTATCTTTTTAAGACGCGGTAACTATGTTAAATATGAACTTTAATAATTGATTATTTTTTGAGCACCAGGTCATTAGACGATATGTCCATCATAAGTGGCGCCGTAATGAACTTGCCTGGAGAAACACGTTAAAAATTATTTTAAAAACGTATGTTCATCTTCAACTGTGGTTCCACTAACTGCCAGCCCGAGGACAAGACAACCTGTTATAAGCGTGTGGATTTTTTTTTATTCACATCATTATTTACCGTCACTTTGCACGTGGTATGAAGGTTTTTATTACAAACCAACTATGGTGATTTTAATTTTTCTTAAAAGCAAAACTTCTCACTTTTAGGGTGTTCACTGTCAATTCTTGGTGGAAAGGCATTATATTAATAAAAACATTACATTCTTATGTACTTTATTACACTTTATTTAAAAGGTCAGGACCGGTTTCGCTCATTGCGAGCATTGTCAAATGATAAGAAATAAAATTTAACAGTGCAAAAATAAATTGAAATAAACAGGTGTAAACAACAATTGACATTGCTTAGAATTTACAAGTTACAGTACAAGTGTCTCTATAATTACACAAAATTAAAATGTTAAACACATCTAACAAATAACTAAAAAATCATCAAAGATCAATAAATTTCACGTGGTGACTGATAGTAATTACAAACATAATTAAAATTTGTAAGAAAATCAAAAAAAATATTTCTTATCACTTGACAATAGGGCATAAATCTCGGGATCCCGTTCAATTTTCTGATCCCGAAATCCTGGGATTGAGATGGCCGCGATCCCGGGATTGAGAAATTTTGAGGAAACACCGAAAATTTACACTAAATTGGCAAATTCAAGATTTCGAATTCCTCGGCGAGCTAAAAAAAAAACGAGTTTCCGTGAGATTCCGGGAAAAAGTATACCAAATCGGAGATTTCAAATTCCTCGGTGAGCTAAAAAAAAAACGAGTTTCTGTGAGATTCTGGGAAAAAGGTTACTAAATCGGAGATTTCAAATTCCTCGGTGAGCTAAAAAATTCTCAATCCCGAAATTAATCAATCCCGAAATCCCGGGATTGGAAAAAGGCTCAGGGATTGGATACCCTACTTGACAATGCACCCAATGAACGAAACCGGTCCTGACCTTTTAAATAAAGTGGAATAAAGTACAAAGGAATACAATGTTTCATTAGCAAATCTTCTCTGTTCTGGCAAAAGTTGGTAAGTAACAGATCGATAGTTCTGAGTAAAAAGCAAATTTAATGAAAAATTTCAGCTTTTAGGATAAAACTTCTAGCATTGATATTGTATGTTAGATAGATAATTATAATATAAAAATATAGATGAAGTATTGCCGATCTGATTCATATGAGTGTTAAAAATGAATAGACAGGGATATTGTATTTCCTTAAAACAGCATTTATAATTATTTATAGTATTAATAAATGCTATTTCGACAAACTGACATAATCAATGCACCAACTGAATTATTCCTTACAAATAATCTGTATCTGATCTCATCTAATTTTTGACAGTTTTTTTACTCTTCAAATTCTGTCAGAAAGTTGACGATATCTTTTCACTTTTATACAGAACAGCAACGAAAATATAATCATCCGTGTCCGTGGTCGAGAGGTCAACGCCGTTAGTGTTGGTTACGAACTTTACGGGTTCGAATCTCGGTTACACCAATTTTCAATCGGTCTGTCTGTGGTGTCACAAATGATCCTAAAAACGTGAGGAAGCGAAAGCGAATGGCTATCCACTCATATACTTAATCCAGCCCTGGTACTATTCTTCTTTCAATACTCTCTACGAAAGTTCTGAGTAGCACGCAGCTTTTTTAGAAAACATTCTGTTTAGAACTGTTGAATTTCAGGTGTAAACTTGCTGAAGTGTATTTTGTTTTTTTTTTTTTATTAAATACTATTTTTGGACAATTAACACTTGTAGTCACAATCGTCAGAACACTTATCACTGCACTGCTGTAGGACTGATCTGAGATAAATTCTGAATGAACATACCTTTATATTTTTTATCCGCTATAATGCTGTTTAATAAATAGGTCCTGAAAAGCTCTGTATCCAGCCAAGAACATGATAAGTAAGTTCGTTTCTTTTATTGGTCGTAATTGCGTTGTGGAAGACGGTTTTGAAACAGCGGCTTCATACAAATAATGAATGATGGAGGTATCAAAAACCAACATACAATATATGTACGTTTAGGAAGACATGTCATTTGTCAAAAGTCGCAAGAAATAGGTTAAAGAAACTACGATTTATTTATGAAAAGTTGTGAAATTTCACAGAAGTTTTCAAAAATTGTCTTCTTTATCTGATAAACTATGTAAAAGCCATTAATGCCTATAATGGCAATGATAATTTAATTTTACATACAAATAAGACAAACACTTGATATTTAACACGTAAATAGCACACTCAACTATAATAAACATAATAATCATCATTGGCAAAGCAAAGGTTAAACTCATTAAGTAAATATTAACAGTAAATTCCACATCTAAGTGCAAGAATTATTAACATTTACTTTAATTAATGTTTGAGAAGCTATCGTCTGAGTTGCACGGCGCCGATCTTGTTAATACCGATTATCTGAAAGTTTGTGGCTAAGCACACACTTAAGGGTTAACGTACACGTAAAATAATTAATGTCAATAAGACGTATTTGCTTGGCTTTTTGCAATCTATCGTCTCGGTAGACTGATAATTTTCGAAGATTTTTAAAATTATTTATTAGTAATGATTTTATCTTGCACTTAATTTACTAGATTACATTTCAAAACATATTTAAATATCTCTGTTTTTGTCACCTACGTTTTCCTCATAAAAAACAGGCAATAGATCGTCGTTTCTGACGTTTTAATATTCAGCAATAATTCTATTTAAAATTGGACAATGTCTCTCCTGTAAAAATCAGACTATTTTTTACTGGGTAGTGTAAATAAAACTATTACATCAGCTAAACCAGTCCTGATCTTGATCAATACAAGTGGAAATAAGTACAAAGAAATATTATATTTTTCTTAATAAAAAAATGTACTAGTTTGCATACTTCTAAAGTTAAACGGACATAACTTTAAAAACTGATTAATTAAATTTAAATACACCAAATGCCTCTGTTATGGTTTCCGGAGTTTAATTATTGTTAAATACAATTATTAAACACATATTGTCTGTAACATTATTATGTTAACGTTCCTTTAATACAAGCATAATTATTTGACTCACATCACACCCTATTCAAAACAACTTTTTCTCCACGAAGAGTACACATTTCTTCAATATTTACATATTTAACAATATTAAATGTGTCGATAATTACATACCACGTTAACCGCGTGCGTAGCATCTATTTTAAATAAAGTCTAAGCACACTAACCGCAGTTAAGTGGTTAAGTTTACCGAGTAGATTTACATTCCATAGTGTTCATCTCAAACAATGCAACACGCAATAAAATAAAATTTAATTTAATATTCTCATTTAAAAGAAGAGTTTTTCGTGAAAACTTGTAGATTAATTATTCTGTTAAAATTATATAATATATATCAGATAAAGCTATTTTGACAAAATGAAATTAGAATAAGTTTTTTTTTACTTCAACGTGATCTGGTTGTGAAGTTTCGTAATGAAATAACGTAACTATAGTACTATTGAATGCCATAAGTCGTAAGTGACAAGTGTTTAGTTTTTTATCCATGTCTGCTCCCAGGGCGGAGCATGTGGCCTTCTAATAGAGGATTTCAACAGATTTCTTCTACAAAAACTGTTAGTTGCTCAGTCTCTTTTTTTCAAAAAGAGTTGGGATAGAAGAATAAGACTAGAAAAACAGTAGTCTCGCTACGTCCGTTTTAGGAAGCAATAAGTGGAGGGATACAGAAATACATAAATCGAATGACAAATTAATCTTTCAAAACACGACATTGACACTCGACCACGCAGCCGGCATTTAGATCAGTATTAGTCGCAAGCGATGAACGAAACCGGAAAGGAAATACGTCTACATAAACGAAAAAATGTGTTTTATTTTTGTTAATATATTTGTTCTATTGCACCTACATCTTTCACATTCTTTGAAGTGATTTTTAGGATTCAGCGTTGATATATTATTATTTATAAAAAATACAGGGCCAATTTCCTGCCTTTAAACCACCATTGATAAAAATTTCGGATAGAAAAAATGTTAAATAGGTACAATAAATGCATTAACTGAATAGTTACTCCAAGTGAAGAATTGATATAAAAGAATCTCTTTGTAGACCTAACTCATTTTTAACAAATTTGATACTCGCTAACTTCTGCAAGTACGGTAACAATAAATTAAAATACGAAATATTTACTTTACACTATTTTTATATAGATTATAGATTTTATTACAACTCTCCTATTATGTCATTTTTCGAAGCATAATTTAGAATGAAATGTTTTTTTTTTAAAATAAATAGTAATGATGTAGTAAACTTTTGTATACATTTAACAATTCCACTAAACATTTTAATGATATTAAAAAAAGGAAAAATACGCATTGCTATTAAGAATTATATATTTGTTTTATTTCTATTTATAAAAGTACAAAAAGTGATGACATATTGATGAAGGAATGCAAATCACTGATTTCTATTAAAAAGCTAGTATTTTTTTGAGTTTGCCAAAATAACAGCAATGTCTGAATTACGGTGACGGTGCAAAGTTTACTGCTTGGCTTTTTCTGTCTACGCAGTTTTCGAAAACATTTTTTTTTAAATTGCAATTAAAAATTAAATATATTTTTTAATATAATTATAATGGATTTTTTTCATTCGATAATATTTTTTTTCTGTTGTATCACACCGATGATAAAATATTCTCAGTGAAACACTTGAATACATTTTTATACTACTTGATAAGCAAAAATAAATACAAAAAATATTGGCAAATGTGAATTAAATAAATTTGGAATAACTACAAATAAGAAACTAATTAGATAATAAGCAATTAATTAATGGCGGTAATAAAACAGCTTTCGATAGAAGATTTGATTAGGGATAAAATGGCGAGAAGCAGGGAAGATAAACTTTTATGTTAGTTATGATTTTTTTCAAATACATTTCACTCAGTGTTTATAACAGAGGTGAGTAACCTTTTCTTTTCTAAATGCCTCATTCATTTATTTGATTCAACATAAAGCCACAGTAGACATTCACACTAGGGAATCTTTGGCCGGCGATTTAGAAACAATTCCATGCCAATTTCTAAAATTCATAAATTTGCAGATTTCCAAAAAAAAAATCGAAACCAAAATCGAAATCAAAAGCAGAATTGGCCGATCAAGTCAAAAGGCCGCACCAAAGTAGCCGAAAGGCCGCAGGTTTCCCACGACTGGTTTATAACATACATTGTGTCTATTTGTAAAAGTATAACATGTCGTAAAATCATTACAAATGTCAAATTATTTTCTAAATTTAGCTTTTGTGTTTCACAAAAGAAAGGTTTTTATATGAATATTGCGACCAGGAACAAATACACACACCATTTATAAAATTTATACGAGATTCAGTAAATAAAACACCAGATTTTAAGAAGTAGACAAACGTCATTATTGCAAGCAAGAATTAAAAAAAAAAATTTTTTTTTTTAGTAAAATTATGTGATTTGAATGACCCCGCAGCGCAGTGATCAAAGTCCTTTTCGGATTTCACGGGTTCAAATCCCAGTACGAACAGCATTCTTTTCAATCGATTTCTGTTTGCAGACATGGATGTTTGTGATGTCTAAAAATTTGCCCCCCACCCTTTCAAGCCGTAATTAACGGGTAGTAGCATCCCTATCCTTTATATCCATACATTCTTAGATACACTTAGCAAACAAGTAACATGCAGTTCTCGTAGAAAAACTTCTGTAGAAATTTCTTGATTAGAAGGCCATTTGCTTGACATCTATATGAATCTGCGTTATCGACTAGCAAAAGTTTATCAATATATCTGTCGTGCAATGTTAGCCTTCAATTCAAATCTTGATTTTCGGAAAACTTGTAATCTCTCTGTATAATAAACGTACTTTTTTTTTAATTTCTTCATTTTGTTTAGGCGTAAATATTTTTTAATAATAACTAAAAAAAACTGTGTGTATAATTCTGTGTCGCCTGTGTGGTCGATAATCAACGGTGTTGGCTTCGGCTACGGAGGGCCCGGGTTCAAATCCCGGTACGGACAGTTTTATAAATTGATTTTTCAATCGATTTATGAATTTCTGTTCAAAGGCATGGATGTATGTGATGTCTTGAATTCCCCCCTCTCACCTTTCCTATCCTATGAACGGGGCGTATCGACAGCGATTAGCTTACCACTAATCCTGTCCTAGCCTTATCCTTCTATCCCTACTCTCTTTGAAAAAGAGAGGTTGAGCAACTGAGTAACAAGCAGTTCTCGTAGAAACACTTCTGTTGAGATAAACTTCATTAGGAGTCCATATGCTCCACATTGGGAGCGGACATGGTTAAAAAAAAAAAAAAAAAATTCTACCTTCAATCGGATTCAGTGTTCTTCACTTAATGAATGGAAATAGGATAAAGTATACAAAATAATGTTAATTAATTAATTATATACATGTAAAAAGATTGACGATTGGCGGTTGCATTTTATGTCTGCTGTGAAATATGGCGACCTCGTAAGGCCTGTGTTGTGTCTAGGTACAATCGTAATTAGCATTATAATAGGGAGAAGGTTAATTTCATATCACTGGCAAAGTGCTTCATCAGGGGAATACCAACCACCATCCCCTTTTACTATGTCTGTAAATACATTGCGCAATGTCAACTTTTCATGCTAGTTTTTTTTTATTGAGTTATGTTTTAATCAATTTTATGGTGAACATTAATAGTATGCAAACATTTTTTTGTTGTAAAAAACACCCGTTACTAGCTTTGCAGTCCATATCGGACTTTTCCACAGCACTGCAAAAATATCTACTTTTAATTTTTTTTTTGTAGCAGTTACCAAATACTGGGATGCTATCCACTAAATTGTGTTGAAATAAATAAATTTTGTAAGAAAAAAGACAGCATAAGTTTATTTCTAGTGATTCTTCATGTGGGCCCATTAAAGGGGAAATGAGCCAAGTGATAGATATCTTAAAAAACAAAATTTTAGATGTGTTATAATATTGTATACATCCTAAAGTATGGTAAAAGTGAGGTAAACTCAGTTAATGTACATTGAAAAAGTGTTATCTCTATAAAATAAAAAAATATGCAATACACCAAAACACCAAAAAAATACATGATTGTACTTTAAAAAACATCCAAGAAAAAAGTTTTAACATTTAATAAATAGCTCACTTCACCACCTGAGGGTTCTTATGTCACAAAAAAATAATAAATCGTGGACGAATTCGGGATTTCGGGATCCTGGATTGAGGAGCTTCTAATAACATGGCGTCAAAAAACTTATTAAATGAAATATGTACTTTGTAACAAAAAAGTATTACAAAATCTCACAAAGTAATTATTCAATAAAAACATATTTGTAACCACTGTGTTTTGCCTGCAACATAAATGTTATGTAATTAGCACTGGCTTGGCTTAAAAAAAGAGTTTGCTTTAAAAAACTGAGAAAAATCATAAACTAGTAATTTTATTATATCTATATGGAGGATTTCTCAAAGGTCGGGCTTAATGACTTGCTAAATGCGGCTGTGCTCAAGTATTTCGTGGTTGTTTCGTGATGGTATTATTGCAACACACAATTTGCGTAAACGAATTACATTTTGGAAAGCTTTGTTATTCTTTGGTTAATATTTTATAACATTGCTTCGAGTGAAAAGTTAACATCTTTTTTTCATTGCTTATTTTATGAGTGAATCGGTGACTCTCAATCTTATTTTCTGATTAATTCATTTATTTTATTGAAGCACTATAAACATTAACCAAATATTTATTTTTTTACCAAGTCCGCTCCCAATATGGAGCATATGGACTCCTGATGGAGTTTATCTCAACAGAGGTGTTTGTACGAGAACATTTTTTACTCAGTTGCTCAACCTCTCTTTTTCCAAAGAGAGTAGGAATAAAAAGAAAGGGCTAAGACAAGACTAGTGGTTAGCTAATCGCTCTCGATACGCCCCGATCATAGGATAGGACGGGTGGGTGCGGGGAATTCAAGACATCACATTCATCCATGCCTTTGAACAGAAATTCATAAATCGATTGAAAAATCAATTTATAAAACTGTCCTTACTGGGATTCGAACCCGTGCCCTCCGTAGCGGTAGCCAACGATGTTGACCCCTCGACCACACAGGCGGCCAAATATATTAAATAATATTTGAGCATTTTTTTATAGCTATTTACATGATCTATTTTGAAGGTTTGAAGTTATTTTTATACGGGACACGTAGGGATTATTACAGTAAATTATAGCAGAATAAATGCAAACAACTGTAAGGCTCCCATCTTTAGACTAAACGTATTATATTATTATTTATCGATGAAAATAAATAGATCATGCGAAACAAATTCTAACTGTATGTCTTACGTGGACGAAATCAAAGCGACTTGGTGCAGTAAGAAAATATCAAACGGTCTCCGCCGCGGTCAGTTTGTATGATATTTTGATTCTTCCAATAGCGTTCGCAGTGACTTCGCCCAAGTAAGGTAGCGTATGTTTCCTGAATAAATTTCTAGATTGAAAAAAGCTTAATATTATAAAGATTATTCGCTGAGAGCTAACCGATTAAAGGTTGACGTTAAAGAAAAACTCTTTGCAAATATGGACTGTAAATTTAAAATTTATAAAAATCATTTGAACTGTTTAAACGTTATTTAAAATCAGAAAAAAAACTTCTGTTTCTTTTTTTCTATCTAATAATCTTATAAATATTTTTAAATTTTACATTTAAATTTACTTATCAAACATTTGGTAACTCCGGGTACAAATTCGTATTATTCAATGAGCATAAGATTATGAAATTTTGAAGAGAACAACCTGTCACACACAAATGCCCTAAGTCTAAAATGATTATTAACCACATTGCGTTTTTCCATAATACACATTAAATCTTTCTCATTAAATGATAATATAATTATAAAATAGCTTTATTTGGTGACATTTGCGATTGAATAAATTTTCATCTTGGTAATTATGAATATTTAACATAGTTGAGACTTTTATTTATAAAACGTGTTTGATGCACAATTAAATAAACGTAGTCTTGGATTGTCAGAAACAATTATAAACCTGGTCAAAAACCTGTCTCGAGTATTTAAACAATACAAAGTTTGAGGATTATTGATTTACTTAACACGGTTACAACAATATTTACAAGACTCTTAAATGCAACCTTGACGTTATTGTGCAGGTCATGGATTGATAAAAAAATTGCAAACTGTTTTTAAAAAAACGTTTTGCAGCGAAATCACGGTGAGCAAATACATCAATTTGCAAAGTCACTTAGCAGTTTGCCATTTTCTGAATTAGGTTAATACGCTTTCCTGAGAATGATATATAAACAATATATTTTAAATGATTCAAGAATACTTTCGCTTACTGAAATTAGCACAATGCTAAAATAAATAAATTTAATATAATGTACCTATAAGTGTAAATACATAACTGTAGTAAAATATACTTGGAAAAAAAATCCTTAAGAGGCATCATCAAACTTATCTATTTCAACTTATTGTTTATATATCACTCTTAGGGTGTTCACCATCAATACTTGGTGGAAAGGTATTATATTAATAAAAGCACAATAATCTTTTGTACTTTATTTCCACTTTATTAAAAAAAGGTCAGGACCGGTTTCACTCATGGCGAGCATTGTTTATAAGTCTCAAATGAATAGATTAGTAAAACCGCATATATTTCATTACAAATATTTATAAGAGAAGGTTAATTTAAAAAAATAAATATAAAAGCTATGAAGGAAATTTACCGTTTTTTAAAAACTTTGTGTAGCTCCTATTAAACTCTATTATTGACTAATATTGACTATTAAAAATCTTAAAATCGTCTTTTTTTCTTTATTTATTTTGCAATTAGTATTTTTCCTTATTAAAAATACATTTTTTCATATAAATATACAGAATAATATTTTCCCCTTCATCATCAGTCAAGCAAGCGGATTTCTGTCAAGTAAGGATTCTAAAGTCTCGGCTTCTTTCATGTCCAAGAAAAAAGGACATAAAATTGTCATGACCCAGGAAATTCTCGCGTACCGAGACCGTAAAACTGCAGGGATTTTTATGAAATAATGGAATATTTCGATGCTTAAACACTGTTGTTGACTCAAACAAAACAAATGTAAACTATTTTTTTATGATAAATTTAGCAAAATATGACAATATTGTTTTTAAAATATTTATTTTTATTACATATTGTTTGAGGCATTCGTTTAATTTTTTCCGATGAAACCATATCATTCGAAAAATAATACACTGGTTCAGGAGTTTAATGTTATTATACTCAAACTATCATATTTCAGATCATATTTAATTTTATAAATTATATAGAAGCTTTTTACCTTTTTTTATTGCCTGCCGAAATGTAAAATGCTTAGAGGTTCTCAAACCATATTTGTATTGAATAAATAAAAACTACTAAATAAAATTTTAGGTCTCAAGTCAGGGCTGTTTCAATAAAATGCTTCGGGAACCAATACTGGCAAAAAGCGTTGATTTCCCGGGATTTTTTTCACGGGTTGTCTATTATTACGATACAGAATCCCTAATATGAAGCAGTTTTTCGGTAAATATGTGTACAAGACATACGCTGAAGTTGTCAATTTACAAAAATATAGTTTTCCATTTACAAATATTTATTCTGCATTATACAATAACAATAGAGTGTAGTAAATTCTCGATTACTTTTGGTACGTTTATTATGATATTTCTCTATTTGGCACGAGCGAAATTTCTTTTCTACAGTAAGTGCATAGACAACTATATTATTACAACTTTAATTAATTAATTTAATAAATATATTTCATACATTTTCAAAACTGCAAGATTTTTACAATATTACATTACACTCCGACTCTGATTCCACCAACCATAGAAACGGATAGTCTGATTCAATGTTTTCCAGAAAATAGTCGAAAATAAAAGGGCCGGTTCGAATCGAACAATTTTTTTTGACGAATTACATTTTTTTTTATTTAATCCTAGTGGTTTATTTTTAACCGATGGGCTTATTTTTTTAAATATTAAGCAAAATAATCTGATTAAATTATTATTCTAGCTTTTTACACTACATACGTATTGATGGAATATGGTATGTGAGTGAATGGTATAAATGTTATGTTTGAATATAATTTCATGATATATAACCGCCCCTGCATTTACAAGGGGTGCATTCATCGAATGCCACATTGACCGGCCGACACTGTGTCAGAGGTGAGAAAGCCTTTTTGCATAATTCCAATTTAAAATTCATTATTTTTATTTAATTTAAAAAAAAATGTAGATACATTTTGAAAACGTCGGGTCCGTGGCGCAGTGGTCAACGTCGTCGACTTCCGTGGTCGCCAGTTCGTTCCAGGTCCCACGAGGCTGGTACGGACTTTTTTTTTAACCGGCTTGACTATTTCTGTTCGAAAGCATGGGTGTTTGCGATGTCTAAAAACTACCTTACGATATTCCAGTCACAAATTAACGAGGTGTAGTGGAAGCAATTAGTTTACAATTTTTAAATCCTGTTAATCCTTCTGTCCGTATTCTCTTTGAAAAAGAGAGGTTGAGTTACAATCATTTCTCGTAAAAAAAATCTCAAATATTTAGATGCTCTACATAAGTAGGGGACAAGGTTTTTTTCAAATTCAAAATTCTTAAATGCGGTGTAAAATGAAACGATTCCCCACCCAGATTAACAAAAAAAAGGTGCTTTCGTATATAAACTTATGAACACTCTGTAGTCTGTATGTACAATATATTATATTGAAAATGTTACGCTATTCATAGAGCGTGGGTGCAAATCAACCGACACACCTTTTTATATACAAAGACACGATACAAATCGCAATACCGTGTATTTATAAAACTTGTCCTAAATCGGGACAGTCCAATCGATACGGTTTACGTAAATGTCGTTGGGAGCGTGACAAGATGATTTTGCATCTTGCAAAGTCACAGTGAAAGAAACTTGCTTCTAGATAATGCAATGATTTTTAGATAAGTGTTGTAACTCCTCTACGTTGACCAAATGTACTAAAAATATTAATACCATTTTCAGTAAATAAATACCACTATTGTCGCAGTAACTTTTTGTCACCGTTCTGGCACATAACGTTAAGATGACAATAAGATATATGTGTTGAATATTTGAGCGACCAATTTAATAACGCAATTCCCACTACCATCCGCCACGTCTGTTCGTTTATACTGGCAGACTTTTTCGAGGCGAACAAGGCTTTGTAAACAAAGACGGTAGTTTTCATAAGCCTAAAATGTTGATAAATAAATTGAATTTTTTTTTTTATTTATAAGCCGTCTGAAAATGTATTTTTAAATATTCTCGTTAATATTTTTATCCTGTTATTTTAAAATAATTAACACTGTTTTGTGAAATCCGTTTAAAAACTACTATTTGTGCTATACAGTATATGCAAACTGCCTGTTTTGTTAGAAACACGATTTAACTTTAATTTGTTTTTTCATGTCGCTCCCAATGTGAAGTATGGGATATAATGGCGATATCTCAACAGATTATTTTACGAAAACTGCTTAGTAGCTCAACTTCTCTTTTTTCGAAAAGAATAAGGATAAAAAGGATAGGGTTAGGACAGGACTACGCTACGTTTCGTAAATTTAAGACTGAAACGGTAGGAGGGAGTTTTCATTGATTACAAAAATTACAAAGCCTTCCAACAGAAATCGATTTAAAAAAAATGATGGATTTGAACCCGTTGAATATGGCATGGAAGGCAACTACGTTGACCTCTGTGCCATGGACCTGACTACTATAAAGTATATGTTAGAGTTAAAAACTTATTTTCCAAAAAAAAAATAGTTACTATTTTATGTAGAATTGCCAGAATTGACATATTTAACTAATTTTCGTCAAAACATGGAGACTGCCGTCTTTGCTTCCAGAGCCTTTGTTTGTTCAGGTTAATTAAATTATCGATTTTAGCTCAATCAAGCAATTTATTGTTAAAATAGTAATTCACATTAATTTATTGTTGCCTTTCAAATTGTACCTAAATAAAATGTATCTTAACTGTATCATTGAGGAGATATCATCTTCGGTGTGATGCAGAAAAGAAAAGAAAAAAGTTTATTGAATAAAAAAAAATAAAAAATCACATTCATTAAAATTACGAAAGGTATTAAATCTTTATATAACCTTTTTTTATTTTAAATATTCCATAATTTATCACTTTACGGATAATATGGATACAAAATTAATTATTTTTTATGCCTTTCGCTTAACTTTACCAATAAAAAAATTACTGATCATCAAAAAAATTTACATAATATTATGTCTTGAATTGAATTGCGTTTTGGTCACCGTGGCATGTATTGTATGGCAAGGAAAGGTACCGGTTTCTGTTTTCTTTCAAAGGGCAGTCACGATATTGTGAAATGATTCTTGCCTGCAGCTAGCAAACCAACTTCAATACGAATTCTAGATACAATAAAACACTATTGAATTTAGTTGGGTAACTTTAGATATTGTACTTGTAAGGGACAGTAACATTTCTATTTATGCTATATTAATATGATTATATTATCTTAGGCAAACTAAATGAATAAGACTCTATAGATTATGATATTCAAGACATTTAATGACCAGTATTTTGTATTTTTATTTAATATTAAGGAAATAATAGTTAATGAGCTATCATAAAGATTTTTTTTATCAATAACTGGGAACCATAGTATAGAACTAGGGCTTTTAATTTAACGTCAAATTTCAATTACCGGTAAACGGTAAATAATTATTCGCTTTACCTTTATTTTTGGGATGTGAATACTTTTTACTATAAACTGGGTCCTAGATTGAAACGGAAATAGATAGTTTAAAATATTTTTGAAATTAAAATTGTTATATAAATACATAAATATACGTATGTTATTAAAGTTGAATCGTTCAAACTATGTACATTCTCACAGATTTTGTCACTAACGACCCGGGTTTCGCCTTTCGGCATCTTCAGGCATTCAAGTGCACGGATGAACTTGAACTGACGTTTAGTAAATGACTACTACCCGGGTCGATACCCGGGTCGTTAGTGACAAAATCTGTGAGAATGTACATAGTTTGAACGATTCAAATTTAATATTGAAATTCCACCAAGCACCTTCAGTCGAAATCTTAAATTACGTATTTTATGTTTTTACTAAGACGTGGAAATAATAAATCTAAGCAATTTTACTATTTTATATCGTCTTAGAATCATGTTTTGGAATATATTTTTTTTCAAATAATTTGTTATTGAAGATTTCGACTGAAGGTGTTTGGTAATATTAAATTTGAAACGTTCAAATTATGTACATTTACACTAACGACCCGGGTTTCACCTTTTGGCATGTTCAGGCGTTCAGGTTCATCCGTGCAATTGAAGGCCTGAAGATGCCGAAAGGCCAAACGTTGGTCGTTAGTGATAAAACTTGTGTGAATGTGTATTATTTGAACAATTCAAATTTAAATATTTTTTACATTGATATTTTTCTGTGGATTTTTTTTTTTACATTTTGACAAAATTTTTTTGAAACAAATCTCAAAACTGTGAGATAGGTATTTCGAATTTTTATTTTAATGAATATTAATTAATTCATATTAAGGTTAGTAACCTGGTACTCAGATTTTCTGTGAAAATACCAAGGAAATAAAATTGAGAAAATTAGACTCAATTGAGAGCTTTTGAAAGTTTTTTTGTTTTTGTGTTAGGAAAGCTTTGATTATGCATATGGCTCAGTGCTAAATAGCCTTCGCGCTTACTGCCATTCCGATTTTACTACCCGTCAATCGTATGTCTGAAAAACAAGCATATAAAGAAACTATAAAACATAGAACGCGTGAAATTTGCAAATTTTTTGGACCAGTCAGTCTTCTTTGAGTAAATGGTAGAGATGTATTAAACCTCCAGTATGGTTCTATAAATCATCATCAGCAGTGCTTTTTTCTTAAAAAAAATAAGGTGACAGATTTTGTTTTCTAAGCCATGTCCATTCTCAATGTAAAGCATTGTAAAGCAAAACCCACAGTTTTTCAATCATCACAATGTATCAAATTTATACACGTTATTTCAATAGGATGTAAGCTGTCAATGCCGAATAAGTATCTAAATTTAGCTTTTGAGTTTGCAAAAATATGAGCTTGGGAAAATTGAAACCAAAAATAAAGACTGAAAAAAGTATTTTCCTAGACAATTTCTTTAACTAATATTAGATTATGTCAATTAAACACCAGCTTAGAAGTCTTCGTGCACTTCCAGATTGTGTATATTTCATAATGGCCCAAAATCATCAAAACACGTTTTTTGTGCCTCCTGTAAAATTTACTATGTGTGGGTTACGTCTTTTTACCTTTCCACAGTCGACATGGTTTCCTAATTGAGATATTTCAACAGATGTTTTTTACAATAATTGAATGGTATTAAGTTCTTCAACTTCTCTTTTTTAAAGAGAGTAAGTATAGAAGGATATGACTAGGACAGGACTAGTAGTCAACCAATCACTCTAGCTTTGCCCTGTCAATTTTATGATTGGAAGGATGAAAGTTCCACCCGTGGGATGGAATTCTGGTCAATGGTTTTGGTTAAGTACGCAAGGTCAAACTCTGCATATTTTCCGTGTAGCATCTTTTTTTAACAATTGACTCTTTTAACGTGGGAAAACACAATTTCGTTTCAATAAGAAAAGTTTTCATTTAGTGTATCTCCAAGAATACGCATATAGCTAACAGCAACTGCATCACATTATGCTAAAATTATGTTTCATATCTTCAAAAACTTGTACTGGAGGATAAAGTTTTTGATTTGCAATATGCTGCTTTACGGTTGCGAATCATGGCACCTTACGAAAGTGCAGGGTAACCGTATATTGTGCTTCGAAAACAGATGCCTGCGGCGAATGCTAGGAGTGAATTGGTCTGACTTTGTCAGGAATACGGAGATTAGAGAGCGGACTAACCAGCCTCTTATTACGTCCAAAATAAAGAATCGGCGGTGGATCTGGCTTTGACACGTGTTGAGGATGCCTGAAGAGAGCCTGAACCCTGCCTGTCTTTTCTTCCAGTCGGATGGATCCCGGCGTCGTGGAAGGCCACTGATGACCATCCACAGGATGTACTCAGCGGAGTTACGGGACGATAGGAGGTAGCAAGAAGACTGGCTGGGGATAGAGAATCATGGAGGAACTTCGTGGTGACCATATACTCCATATAGGGAGCGGATATGGAATAAATAATTTAAAAAAAATGAAGATTAAAGGCTTAATGAAATATCCAATAAGAATGTTATATTTGAAACATTAAAAATGTTGAGTAAAAAGGTACCGGAACGCCGTTCCACTGCGTTACATTCCTGAAGTATCTTTTCCTGAAGTATCTTTTCCCCTATTGCAAAATTAATAAATCTTATCATAGTTAATGTTTCTACGCCAACGATTGCTGACCAATGTTTTTTTTCTAACCAATAGTCTCGTTACGGAAACGAAAATCACATCAACTCACAAAAATATAGACAAGCATAAATTTTTAATTTTTAAATATGCAATGTCAAGAGATATTTTTTATCAGTTATTTTGTTGGATATTTTTATTCTTTTGAAAAAATATACATTAATTTATAAAGAAAGATAAAAAAGCACGCATAGGCCTGTTGATCCATGAAATAGATAAAAAAAAAGGTAATATCTTCCAATCGTTAGATTTGTTAATAAACATAAATTTATCGAGCAATAATGAAATTCAGACATGATTGTATAAATTAAATGTTTTGATTAAAATAATAAAATGGATCTCGCTAGGTCTTCGAAATAAAACGTTAAAAATTAAATCAAACACACCTTAATTTGATAAAATTTTAAAGAAAGTATATGAATAACGTGTAAAAAACATATTACAATAATTATCAAAAAAGTTTTATAGTTAATCATACATAAAAAGGAATTTTAATTATTTGATATTTTACTAAAGAAAGCTTCACTCGCGAGGCCAATGACACATTTAAAAATCGTGTGGATTGCAATTAATTTTTGTATAAAATATTGAGAAATGGTCTGTACTAGGGTATCCAGTCCTGGAGCTTTTTGCCAATCCCGGGATTTCGGGATTGATCCTCTATTTTTCGGGATCCCGGGATTGTGATTTTCTTACCGAGAAATTTGAAATCCTCAATTCGTTATACTTTTTCCCAGATTCTCACAGAACTTTTTTTTTTTTTTAGCTCACCGAGGAATTCGAAATCTCCGATTTGGTATGCTTTTCCCCAGAATCTCGCAAAACCTCGTTTATTTTTTTTTCGCGGCCATCTCAATCCCGGAATTTTGGGATCAGAAAATTGAACGGGATCCCGGGATTGGATGCCCTAGTCTGTACATATAATAAAAGAATTCTGTACTGCCCGGCTTCGTCATGGTTGTGGTGGACTTCCAAATGCATACACCGAACATATAAATGTTTGTTTGCGCGTTATTTTGACCGCGGATCATATTTCAACATCCACAAAATATAGTTCAACATTTCATAATAATGTTAAATGTTAAATGTTGAAAACAGCATAGTTGAACTAAAAGTCCAAGTCACTACTGTTCACCGTTTGGGAAGAAATCTTGCGACAGACAGATACATTTATTTATATTTTATATTACATAACCCAACCGAGAAACGCCGGCGATTTTTATGATACTGTTAACTGAGGGGTGTTTATATGAATCCCAAAATTTCAAAATTGAAGGTATCGCAAACCCTAAAAGATATTTCACAATTCACGACAACGTTGTACGAATATCAACTGTTTGTATATTGGTGTTTAATTTTCTAGTAAGTTATTATATAACATATTTTGATTTGTATACGAACACGAACACAAGTTTAATATATCTGCAACTGATTTGCAAATTTTAAGACCGTGACTGTAGACTAAGATAGGCATTGTCCCAAATGTGAGCTATTGCTTCTTATTCGTGTTTTTTCTTCTTTTTTTACTATGAGAAAGTACACCCTAATCATGCAAAGAGTCTGCAATGAGCTTAGTAGAATTCTTGCATCAGTAAAGTTAGTATCGATAAAAGGAAACTTTGTTTTTTGGATATATATCATACCAGTGGCGCCCGCGATATTCTTGATCTATATAAGTTTTGACATGATATACCAGTCGCTCGCGAATGAATGCATGCATATATGAATACAAAAAATAAAATAACCACTAATTACCAAAAAAATAAAAAAGTAAATATGCAGAAATGTTTTGTCATTTCTGCATAATCACTTTTTCTATTTTTTTTTATTTTGTTGCCTATTTTATATCCTATATTCATATTTGTGGGTTAATATTATTGAAAAAATAAAAATCAATAAAATAAAAAGTCGACGTAAAATAATATGAAATAAAAAACAAGTAAATTTAAATTTGAATTTTAAGCAACATTTGTCACTGAAGGAGTATTGAAATATTTTTTTATCAAAAGAATAAAGTAATAAATTTATTAATTTTAGAATATTAATAATACTTCTTAAAAAACATGCTTTGTGTAATATTGTAATTATAATTTGAATTATGATGTTAGAGTGAATAACTTGATACATTGTGTATCTTTTCAGAGCCAGTATATGTAACTGAGCAAAATATAAGTTTAAACATAGTTCTGACGATGGTGAAGTGAAAGCCGAAATAGCTATCAACGCATAAAAAATATTAAAAACTGTAGAACTAAAATACTTTGATATGTTTACCCTCTTATAACGGAGTTCTACCAAGTAAATGCCAAATCAATTAATATTTTTTGTAGTTTCGCCCTTGTCACACCAAGCCCTCAATTTTACTGTCTTAACACGTTGGATCCCGGAGCCGTGTTTTTACGTGATGGACTATGCTTTAAAATAGAGCCATCATTAACAATGATGCCATCATTAACAATGAGCCGTGGTATCAAACAACATTTTGTATAGAAGATTCATTATAATCATTATAACAGATACTCAAATTAATCTAAATCATTATTTTAATTATTACTTTTATTAAAGTTAATAACTGATTTTACCAACCAAAATTTAAAGATATCATAACGCATTTGATGCGTCTATTTGTCCTCTTGAAGATTACATGATAGTGAAGTCATTAAGCTCATTTTCAATTTAAGCTTTAAATATTCTATAAAAAGCATTTTTTTAAATCTTTTGTTACTAATAGCAGCAAGAAAAAATAAATAAGCCCAATTGAACCTGCAAGGTGGGCGCCAAGCAAAAAATGGAGTAAGACTCGGTACATGTGCAAACATTGTAATATGGCTTTCTATAGCAAAAAATTCTAGCAATAATATCATACATAATTAAATAGTAATAGTCTTTCAAACGACCACAAAAGGTTTCATTTGATTTGATCTCGTGGTTTCACAGATATAGCCTTTTTAGTAAGTCATTAAGAAAAAATGCATTTCTTCAAAAATAAGCCGGACACACGAGACAATTTTACTTGATTTAGGCCGGGTCCGAAAGTGTTAATATAAATTAGTCATAAAATCAATAATATCGATATCGAATTACATAATATTATTATAAACAATGAAATCGAAAGCATTATTTTTTTTTTATTTATTTATTCAATTAACATTGTACAAGGTTGACAAATTATAAATTTAAAACTTTTACAATGGAGAAAAAAAATAGTATAATTTAATATTAAAAGCAGTAAAAAAAAAGTGGCAAGGAAGTCAACTGAGTAAGATCCGACGAACTCTACTTTAATACATAAAAAATAGTATTCGTCGGAACTCACCCACGTCTACGTGGAATATGTCGACATCCGAAGCAATATTATTGAACACCGTTAAAGCTCTCCCCAGTGGCATCCCCATTGGCAGGCTGGTTCTACACCTTGGGAGAACAAACAATTCATGTCCACGATTTCTCAAAAAATAATCAGGAACATTTAGATTCACATTCTCAAGAATGGTGGAATTCTCATTTTGGCCTCGTATTCAAAAGTCCAAGATTCGAGGAAACATTTATTTTCCTCTTTTTATCTGTAACGTCGACAACGGCATTGTTATTTATCACTTTTAGGGTGTTCACTGTCAATACTTGGTGGAAAAGCATTATATTAATAAAAACACAATAATCCTTTGTACTTGATTGCACTTTATTTAATATGTCAGGACCGGTTTCGCTCATTGCGAGCATTGTCAACTGACAATCAGTTTCAGTTGACAATGCTCGCAATGAGCGAAACCGGTCCTGACATATTAAATAAAGTGGAATGAAGTACAAAGGATTATTGTGTTTTTATTAAGCATTGTTATTTGGTGTGAATTGGCTTGAAGCTTCAAGTAAAAAATTGGCTTAAGCTCTTAAAAAATTGATTGACACTCAACTATCTTATAAGAACAAAAAATATAATGATCTATGAAATGGAAGAAACGTTAACCAACTGGAATAACATATCGACTGTGGAAAGGAAAAAGGACGTAACCCTCAATTTTCCAAAACAGCTTTTTTTCGACAATCACAATGTGCACAACTTGACACACATTCTATCAAAAGGATGGAAGCTGAAAATGCCGAATAAGTATCTAAATTTAGCTTTTAAGTTTGAAAAAGATGACCTTGTAAAAAATTAAAACCAAGAAAAAACACTGAAATAAAGGTTTTTCCGAGACAATTTCTTTAATTAATATTAGGTTATGTCAATTAAACACCCGTTTAGAAGTATCCGTGTACTTCAAGGTTGTGTATAATTCATAATTTTCATATGTCACAAAATCATCAAAACACGTTTTTAGCGCCTCCTGTAAAATTTGATATGTGTGGGTTACGTCCTTTTTCCTTTCCACAGCCGATATGTATGTATCATTTATTATTAAAATTAATAAAATCTGAAAAAAGTGGGGCATAAATCTTTTCCAAAGTCACTGACAGTTAACTGTCAAATTAAATGAAACGTTTTGACATTATTACTCAAATAAAATGTGCCGTGTATGCAATACAGAAGCGGGTATTGTCCTCAAAAATAATTATTATCCTTCATAATAATCTCTGCTAATTTGTAAAGCCATTTACGTCAGGGGAAGAGTAAGCAGAATCCCAAAGTAAAACAACAGGACGTGAATCAGCCAATTTGTCTCTTGGCCACAGTGCCACGGACTCAAAAATCGTCAAGTCATCAGTCTCGTGGGTTCACCAAACCCATGCGGTGCACATGCGCTTTCTTTAATTAGGTTAACACCAATTATCTTAAAGATATTATAGCTTTCAGCGTTTTTTATTGAGTCGTCTAATTTTCAAGACGTTTTTAAGTCACTGTAATTTATTTTGACTCTCAATTTTGGATTAAGAGGTATTTTATTTATAAAAAAATAAGCAATACGTTGTATTTAATTTTTGACAGAGGAATTTTGTTGTAAATAGCACTGTAACTTTGTATTCTCTTATCAGTTGATAATGTTCGTCATAAGCGAAACCGGTTCTAAGCGTGTTAAATAAAAGTGAAAATTGCTACAAATGAGTATTTTATTTTTTGAAATACGATAATTGTTTGTTGAAATTTATAAAATTGAAACTGTGGATTGAATATGCAATCTTATAATGGCTTTCTATATAGTTTTAGTTATACACCCATCCCTCGCTTAACACGATACTCGCTTAACGCGATACTCGCTTAACGCGATACTCGCTTAACACGGTTTAGCTTTAACAAGGTTTCAGTTTTGTTGAAGAAATTTTTTTTTCGATTAAATCTTGCTTTGCAGACGTGCGCACAGCTGTGGGAATTTCTAAGAATAACGGTTAGGCTATATCTTTTACATTTTAAATGTAAAAAAAATAGTACCTGAAAATAATGCATTAGACATTTAGTCTCTCGTTGCCCACTCTGTTGTTAAAAATCCCCATATTAATATCTTCTAGTGAGAGTGACATTGAATAATCTCTTTTATCTGTGTTCATAATGTTTCAATAAATTTTCAGTCCTATCTACCAATTTCTTTAATATTTCTAAAAAATAACCTATCTTCTCTTAAATTTGAATCGTTCAAACTATGTACATTCTCACAAATTTTGTCATTAACGACCCGGGTTTCGCCTTTCGGCATCTTCAGGCATTCAAGTGCACGGATGAACTTGAACTGACGCTTAGTAAATGAAAGTTTCGTGTTTATATAAGATATAAATGCATCACTGAGTCCAAAGCCACTGCTGGCAAAAAGGATAAGCCCATGGGAATGCCAACAGATTTGACTAGTGAGCAGTTTCAAGAATTATATAATTTGTTTGTCGGCAAAGGTTTTATGATTATATGATTTTATGGTTATATAGGGTATAGAAGAGGAGATGTGGGAAAATTTGATATTTCGTTTAAAATCGGAAGATTTCTATACCCTCTTCTATACCCTATATAACCATAAAATCATATAATCATAAAACCTTTGCCGACAAACAAATTATAAATTCTTGAAACTGCTCACTAGTCAAATCTGTTGGCATTCCCATGGGCTTATCCTTTTTGCCAGCAGTGGCTTTGGACTCAGTGATGCATTTATATCTTATATAAACACGAAACTTTCATTTATTAAGCGTCAGTTCAAGTTCATCCGTGCACTTGAATGCTTGAAGATGCCGAAAGGCGAAACCCGGGTCGTTAATGACAAAATTTGTGAGAATGTACATAGTTTGAACGATTCAAATTTAATATTGAAATTCCACCAAGCACCTTCAGTCAAAATCTTAAACTATCTTCTCTTGTTCATACATTTGTTAGTCTCGCTTAACACGGTTTTGTTTAACACGGTGATATAGCAGAGCATATCTTCCGTGTTAAGCGAGGGATGGGTGTATATGTTTCTAATATGTTTATAGTCGATAGCTATTTAGGCTTTACATATTCTTAATGCCAGGTTTAATTATTACGATGTAATTGTACATTGTTATTTAAATCATTGAACATGCTTTGAAGGTTACATACTAAGTAATAATCCCATATTTGCCAGTCAATTATTAAAAACACTATAAATTTAATGAAAATATTTGAACATAATATTTCTTGACAACGTGTTTTATGAAACATTACTATACTTAATAGTAAATTGAAAAATAATAAAAAATTAAGCGATACAAATACAACAAGGAAAAAGTACCTAATCATATTTTGACAAAATGGCAACACGCCAGCCATTTCGAGTCAAGGTCGTCCACTAAGGTCGTTCACCTGAACGTAATTGTGGGGTGATTATGTGTATTATATTCGAAGCATTTAATTGGTCAGTGTGTGCATTCTCAGAAACACTTTTTATTGAAACAGCAATTTTTCATTTTGTCGACAGTAAATAATTATTTAGAGGTCGAATTGTCCGTTTTATCATGTCTGCTGACGAAACTACAGGATATGGTGGCATTTTTGTATTTTTTTTCTTATGAATGATACTCAGCGGCTGTTTCGTACGCTGACAATCACTCTATTTTTAACTGGGGATTCACGTTTTTTAAAGTAAAATAAAAAAAATGCTGCCACCTGCGAGTGGTCATCGTTGTTAGCTTTGGTTACGGGCTCGAATACCAGTATGGACAATTTTTATAAATTATAAATGATGTCTTCAATTTTTTTCCACTCTTCCTATTCTAGAAAACGGACGTAGCGAGAGCGATTAGCTAACAACTTTTCCTGTCCTAGCCCTATCCTTATATACCTAATTTCTTCATAAAAAAAGAGGTCGAGCAATTGAGTAACAAACAGTTCTCGTAGAATATTTACTGTTGAGATACTTCCATTGGGAGGACATATGCTCTACATTGCGAGCGAACATGGAATAAAAAATATTTAAAAACCGCCAAGATCTTGGCTTTCCGAAAAAATGATAGTTTTACCCAGGGGTGGGGAACCTTCTCTAAAGGCCGCATTATTTTTTCTGATTCGACATAAGGCCGCAGTAAACATTGTAAATCTTTGGCCAGAAAAAACTTCATGCCAATTTCTAAAGCCCAGACATTTGGTGATTTCCCAAAATTATCAGCGTGGGACCTCAGGAATTTACGAATTTACAAAAATGTACAGAATTTCAGAATTGGCCAGAAGGCCGCGCCAGGGTAACCAAAAGGTCGCATGCAGCCTTAAGACCGCAGGTTCCCCACGCCTGGCTTAACCGAATAAAAAGTCAACCAACATTTGTAACAGAACGAAGTACTTATTCTTCTCTCCAATAAAATATTTCATTGTCACAGAAGATTCAGAATTTCTCATACCCTTAATTGAAACATTCTCTGATTTGTGCAAAATAACGAAAATTTCTAAAAAGCTGTTGACTGCTTGAGTGACGTTTATAATGTCGTCATATTAAAAAATAAACTAAATTTAAACTCGAAAACTGGGCGCAGCTAGGGGGTCACTTACAAGGACGTTCGTCAACCGCATTGAACTATTTGGCCAACAATTCAGTTTGAATAAATGCAGATAACGCACGCCCGGCGGTGTAGGTGTTACGGGGTCAACAGTCAACACCTCGAGGTCAGCCGGGTCGACGCGACAGTAAACAATACCCCGACGAGTTACGTACTTAATGAGTTAAAAAGATGCTGGCAATTAATCTTTCATAAAATATTATTTAATTAAAATGATAAAACAAATTGACTCAACATCAGTTTTGATATTTTAAAAAATATATTTTATTTTAACTTTATTTTTTACAAGTTGGTTGTTGATTATCCCAACATTACTCATGAGTATGCAGCCGCTATATCTCTGCCGCTTTCCCTAGTGCAGTGGTTCCTATGGACCCCAGGGATCCTTAAAACAACTGAGGGGGTTCGTGAAATCTTTTGGGAGTGCGTGGACAACGTCGGGGGGTCCTCGAAAAAATACATATAAACATATTCCTGAAAACTTTTTCATTATTATGAAAGTTTATATCAAATATTTATTATTATCATTTTTTTCTAATTAGATACACAAAACTGTGTATTTTATTAAAAATCAATTTGAGTTACGAAAATTATTTTTGTTATTTTCAACGAAACAATTCATTTCACACGAGTGCATTAAAGACAAAAATAAGTTTGTTTTCGCTATTTTTTTTAAAACATAATTTATGAGTTTTTGGACCCGGATATTCACACTAATATAAAAATAAACACAGAGTCGAGTTTGCATCGGTATAATTAAATTACGTACATATACATTTTCTTGATGAAAAATCCAACGTATGCTATACATTTAATTGTTCTTTTTTGATAATTGTTGAAGTATGTAGTCATTAAAAGATAAAAAAAAATAGCAAGCAGAGTTTTCTTCAGCAGCTTAAAGGCCGGTTCAGATGTGTCAAGTAGTTAAGTATAGTTGAAAGTAATTTAGTAACTAAATGCATCCGAACAGACAAGCTTAGTAGAGTCGATGCATTTTGTTATATTTGTACAGCGTTAGAAGCCACGAGACATTTCTGAACACTTAATCTTCAGTCTAGTTCAGGGGTGGGGAACCATATCGAAAGGCCACATCCATTTATCTGATTCAACATAAGGCTGCAGTAAAGAAAACATTGACCTCGTCCCCCCTTTTTTTCAACTGTCGAGCATATAATGGGTTGATAACGCTCTTTTTCCAAAAGCTTGCGTATAATTTTTTGATCAAAGTGAATATTATGATCAAGTCAAAAGGCCGCAGGTTCCCTTCCACTGGTTTAGTTCATGGTTTCTCAACCTTTTTGAGCTCGTGGCCCCTTTTGAGTATCATATTTTTCCGTGGCCCTATACCCGTAGTTATTAGTTTCCCGAAACTCGGGATATAGTTATTTCGGGATTTTCGATCGATGACTGGGAAAACCTTTTTTTTAGATCATCGGCTAATTTTAAAAAAAATGGTCTCTGGCAGATTTTTAAAACCTGGGAATTTACGGGTTTCACAAATTGAAAAAATGTGACATAGCTAGATAAATGTTTATTATTTAATATCTAACAAAAATCCATAACCAGTGTCTTAATAATTAACGTGACCATAATTTTTCTCGAGTTAACATATTTACTGATATTTAGCCAAAAAATGAGTATTCAATAAAATGCATATTTTGTCGTTGTTTTATTTATTAAAGGAAGAGAAATGAACACATGAAAATAATCAATATAATGGTATTTTTCCTGATGAATAAATAAAGCATATTTTTTGGTCTTTCAATAAGTATATTTTAAAAAGAAATAAAATTCTTGTCATGATTTCCTAAAATTTACTTAAGTAGTTAACATGTTTCGTCGTCACATAGCTGTGATCAGAGACAACAGAACAGACTATATAAAGCCATGACGTATGATCACATTTAAGCTTTGGGATCCCGGGATTACGGGATTCGAGATTGTAATAATGTCTAATGAAGTGATAATAAGTCTAATGATGTGATTCCAAGATGATTGGTATGGTCACGATCCCGGGATTTTGGGATTGAGAAATTTTTAGCAAATCCCGAAAATTTATAGGATTTTGGATTTGGTAGAGCTAAAAAAATAAAAACGAGACATGTTGGTATTTTGGGCAAATCGGTAAATTCCTGGGTTTTTGAATTTGGAAATGAAATAATGAAAAATTCCGACACCAAAACTTTTCTCAAATTATACACGATTTCATGTTGAGTGCCCAATCCCGGGATCCGGATTGAAAATTAATCAATCCCGAAATCCCGGGATCACAAAAAGGCTCCGGGATCGGATACCATATATGTACTAAAATATGTAAAGGTTAGACACCCCAATTGTTATCGGTGGATTCGGCGGTAACTTTGTAGATATTAATTTTTAATATTCAGCTATTTTATATTAGACAAAATTTTACTTACTTTCAAATAAATAATATCTGTTTTTTGTCGGACTTATAAGCTTATTTGTGTTATGACAAAACACGGCTAAAAACTTTCACAATACCAAACATAATATTCGCCATACAAGGCCGGCTCGAGGATTTTTGCGCCTGTGTGCGATGCGCCACGAAAAAACTGGGACTATACGAGGAGATAGTGATAAAATCTTAGTGCGACACCTGTGCGCCTGTGTGCACCGCACACTTTGCACACGCCACGAACCGTCCCTGCTCGTTAATACCCGCGTCGCTACACAACAGCGTTCATCGTTTCGAAATGAGTGCCAGGCGTCCCTTACAAACAATTACCGATTAGCATTATATGATTTACAACGCCTCATTATGACCGTATTTTGATGCACATCTATTTTAAGCGCTTTCAAAACATTCACCAAGATAATACAGTGTGTACTACAAAATTAATATAAATTAAGATATGGCCTACAAAATAAATGTTTTGATAACAATATTAAAAATGTCATAGATTTAGCCTGTTAAAATGATTTATGGAAAAATTCAAGGATTTAGAATATTAACAACAATTCTTGACCAATTAACATTTTATTTGAATTTTATATCGACTTTAGAAAAGAAAAAGGACGTAGCCCACACATAGCAAATTTTACAGGTGGCACAAAAAACGTGTTTTTCGGCCATATGCAAATTATGAAAAAACACAACCTTGAAGTGCACGGAGACATCTAAACTGGTGTTTAATTGACATAATTTAATATTAATTAATGAAATTGTCGAGGAAAAACCTTTATTTCAGACTTTTTTCTTAGTTTTATTTTTTTACAAGGTCATCTTTTTCAAATTTAAAAGCTTAATTTAGATACTAATTAGACATTTGCAGCTTGCATCTTTTTGATAGAAGGTTTATCAAGTTTGAAACATTGTGATTATCGAAAAAAACTGTTTTGAAAAAACTGTGAGTTACGTCTTTTTTCCTTTCCAAGGAAGATATGCAAATTAATAGCACATAGTTTTTCCTTTTCTTCAGTCCCAAATTAATTTGCATCGTATTGACTTATTAATATTGTGCTTATTCACGGTTTCAAAAATAAACATTTATTTTGATAAAATTTTGCATTTTTTATTTTAGTTTTAAATTCTAATGATTTTATTTGCATTGTAATATTAAAATTATGCACTAATTTATAGGTGTTGCACGACGTTAATATTGGTTTCGTGTTATTTTTACAGTATAAGCACACCGTGACGTAGGCTATTTTTATATTTATCATGTCAGCAGAACTGACCTATCTTAAAATTGTAATATAAACAGAGTCAGGGACGGACATCTTGAGGTGAAAGCTAACGAGAAAGCAAACGGATACAACCCGTTATTCTATTAATATATTGTGAAAAATATACAGATTCGTTACGTGTAAAATTGCATTAATAATTCTGTTAAAATATTAGAACTGTCTTCTCAGAAAGTATTGATGAAGAAAGATAAGATATCAATAAATTCTGCTTATGAAAATAAATATAAAAAAAAGCTGTAAACAAATCATAATGCTTTTTACCATCATTATTCTCGAAAGTAATACAGAATCAGTAGGCAAATATCCAATATTTTCGAACTGTAAGATATTGCGTCTAAAAATTAACAATATTTTTAGGGTTTGACAAATTTCGATAGATGCAGATATTTCGTATAATTTGATAATATAAACTATTTCCATTGTCTGAATATTTTTTTGTCTTATTAGTCTTAAAAGAGAGCTCACGCAACCAGCAGGTGGGGGTATTCTCATGTGCATGAAGATCTATTCACTTATTGTGGATGGTTTGAAATACGTAACATCGTTTTTTATTAACTTTTGACGGTTGGTCACGATTGATTAATCGCTAGCAATAAATTGTTAGTAGCTTACCGCTGCATCAATCGATCGCATATACAATAAAACGCCTAAAAATGATTGCTAATATATCAGGCAATACGTTAACTTATTGTACCTAACCTTTTAACTAGGGCCTCCAATCCCGGGATCCCGTCCAATTCTGTGATCCCGACATTGAAAAAGTTGAACGCGGGTTAAAAAAGGAAGCTTCCAAATTTTGGTTTATTTTGGGAAATCTGTAAATTTCTGAGTTTTTGAAACCGACATCAAATTGTTCGAAAACTCCCAGGACTTCAAAAATCGCCGAGCAAAAATTTCTCAATACCGAATCCCAATTTATACACGATCTTATGTTGAATGTTCAATCCCGGGATTGGAAAAATTCTCAATCCCAAAATCCCGCGATCACAAATAGGGTCAGGGATTGGGATGGCGTAGTCTTAACCTCCTAGCAGGGTGAATTTACATTGCAAAATTCTTATTATTTCAACCATTCGCTTAATAACAATAATATCTAACTGAAATTTATTGTAAACTTCAATGATACTTCAATAAATGGAATGCAAATATTACGCAAAATTTGCCTAGAGTCATTTGTACCCAGTCGCTTCTCGATTATATTTTCGACGTTTTGGTAATTAAGTGTTAAATACCGTAAACAATTTAACCTCGACTTCACAATCCTGAAGCTGAGTCACTTTGATTACTTACTGATTATTTTTTTTTTAATTAGTGGAAACGCCTTCCGTATGGGAGAACTGTATTCATTTGTACTTTTTATACGCGTAATTGTTATGCTAAATGCAAAAATTTTGGCACCAGAATTCGATTCATTCTGCCGCCACTGGCTTTATAAACAAGATGTCGCCGTAAACAGTCGCAGATAAATAAATTGTCACAATAAAAACAGTGTGGCTAGAAAACATGACTTTGAGATGCTAGTTATAGGCGCCGACCCACTTCTTTACACATGTTTATTATTTTTTTTGCGAAGAATTGCGTCGAAGCGAAATAAAAAATAATCCAATGAACTCGCGTCGCCATTGATCACATGATTGACCTCTTAGCAAAGATTAAAAATAAAAAAATATTGTTGAAAAAAAATATGTCAATATGCTTACGTTTAATATTTCTCTTGATAGTAATCACAACCATCTATGTATATTCAATCTTGAAGTATTTTCATACTGATTACTGTAATAATTGATTATCTTCTTCTATGATTTATTTCGTAAAAGTTTTACCCTAGCAGTCAGGCCAGTCGTGGTATAACATAAAGTCCTATTAATTTTAGTATCAAATGTATTTATTTTTTCTATTTGAATTTGACATCTTAGAGCAGAGGTGGGGAACCTTTTTTTCTCTAAAGGCCGCGTTCATTTTTCTGATTCGACATAAGGCCGCAATAAACATAGTCAATCCCTTACCTTAATTTAAGATTTCGACTAAAGGTGCTTGGTGGAATTTCAATATTAAATTTGAATCGTTCAAACTATGTACATTCTCACAAATTTTGTCACTAACGACCCGGGTTTCGCCTTTCGGCATCTTCAGGTATTCAAGTGCACGGATGAACTTGAACTGACAGTTCAAGTTCAGTTCAAGTTCAAGTTCATCCGTGCACTTGAATGCCTGAAGATGCCGAAAGGCGAAACCCGGGTCGTTAGTGACAAAATTTGTGAGAATGTACATAGTTTGAACCCTTACCTTACTTTTCCTCGCTATACTTTCCCCCCAGATATCTCCTAACCTCGTTTTTTTTTTAGCTCACCGAGAAATTTGAAATCTTGAATTTGTTATACTTTTTCCCCAGATATCTCCAAGCCTCGTTTATTTTTTTAGCTCACCGAGGAATTTGAAATCTTGAATTTATTATACTTTTTCCCCAGATATCTCCAAACCTCGTTTTTTTATTTAGCTCACAGAGGAATTTGAAATCTTGAATTTGCTATACTTTTTCCCCAGACATCTCCAAACCTCATTTTTCCAGAATTGGTCAGAAGGCCGCACCGGAGTGGTCAAAAGGCCGCGGGCTCCCCACCTCTGTCTTAGGCATATGTTGTATGTGATGTTTCATTCCTTCAAATTTATCGCGAGTGTGAGAATGATTTTTTAATTATAAAATATTCGCTGTTAGCTCTAATTATATTTTTATTATAATGCGGTACAATTTTTTTTTTATATATTCCCTACTATTCTTAATGTTCTTACCACCTGTCGCATATTTCTTAGCCTACAGAGTTGTATTTAATTTTCTTGTTATGCCCTAAAAATTATCTTTAAGACAACTAGATTCCACAGTGGTGCGTTTATGTATTGATTGAATTGAAATTTACTTAGACGAACTCCATTCCAATTAGGTAAAAAGTATCAACGTATTTAGTTCTACACTTTTTTTATAAAATTAGTTGATAGCTATTTCGGTGTGCGCTATTTTCAGAACTAAGAATAAACTTACATATACTGTCCTAGAAGATATACAGAATACATATTTTTATTTGCTCTAGCATCCTAATTTATCTTAAAATTATAACACTTATTAAACATGACTTAAGTGTTTCTAAGAACGATTTATTCCCTGAACGGAGACCAGCATGAAGCAATTGGTCACCCAAAAACTAGACCAGAAAAAAAGACTATGCGTGACATTTATACTGCACTTTTTTCGGAATACCACTGGTTCTAAACCTTAGAATCGGGAGACGCTCGGGATCTTGGGGAAGATGTGACAGTCAAATAGCAGAAGCATACTGAAAATAGTTTACTTTGAGGACAGATACAAATCTAGTAGGTGACATAGAATGGGATAGTTAATGTTTTTTGAACACACAACCAAACTGCTTTATTTATAGATTTTTGATTTAGTCACTTATGAAGCTGATTGTTTGACACTGTTGATCTTTCTTCCACTAGGTGGTGTGGTTATGGTATCGTTTACCTATGTTTGATTCATTTTATCGATTCCTATCTAAATGCTGAGGTATAATACCATCTTTTCATTCCTTCCAGCTGACCCTTCATCCGATTCTTAAACGTAAAGACGTAGAGAGAGGGTGACTAGCTAACTATTAGTCGTTTCTTAGTTCAATATTTCTAGCCGTAACATTTTGTAAAAATAAGTCAATTGGCAGTCGACAGGTGAACATTAAAAAATTGCTCAGTCTAAATATGTGTATTATTTTAATTTTTTGTACAATAGCAGTAATTTTAATAACTTAAGAGTAATAAATACATATTTTTTTCATGTAAGATCTTCACCAGAATCTTACGTCCATATTTGAGTGCAGTACCCTTCTGAGTCTTTTAAGCCAAGTAGACCGGACGTCTCGCCTGACTTTAATATTATCACGTTGTTTGCACTGTGTCATTTTAAGCTCGCTCGGATGGAACCTCAAATATTTGCGCCGCTCTGTTGGCGCGCTGCAAGTGTTTGTGAGTTTGTTTGCCTGCACAGGTCGCCTTGAGATAGCAGTCGTCGGTACTTTGAGACAGACGCGGAATACCGCCGGTCGATGTGAAAGAGTTAAATTTTTTGAACGCTATAAAATTTACCTTACGTTACTTCAGTAGTCAGCAACATTTTGGCCAAGACTGGCACTTTGAATGGGTTGCTTATTACAAAAAATCACATTAACATCGTTCAGATTATGTACATTCCCACAGATCTTGTCACTAACGAACCGGGTTTCGCCTTTCGGTGTCCTTAGGCGTTTAAGTGCACGGATGAACTTGTCAGTTCAAGAATGTACATGATCTGAACGATTCAAATTTAATACTGAAATTTTATCAAGCACCCTCAGTCGAAATCTTAAATTATCACATTGTCAATTGAATAATATACAGGCAGCGGTGGGCTGCCAATACTTTAACAAAGGACTTGCTTAATCTCAAAGCAATTCTCGGTGCTCTGGGGAAGGAGTGATTTTTGATCACTCCTATGCAATACTTAAATAAGCAATCGTTGGTATTTGATACACTTTTACTATCTAACAATATGCAATTTACCGTAAACTTGTCAATGTAAATGGCTAAAAATGTACTTCCGTATATACTAAAGCTGTCGTTACTAATATGTAAGTCATAAATTGCAGTTATGTACAAATTTGATCTAGGGATATTGTTTTTTTTTAATTTTACAAGGGCTCGCCGGCCTAAGTCGAATTTAAGTTCCTACTAAGAAAAATTCCCGACTACCGTTTTGTAATTAAAAATTTAAAAATTAGAATCAAGCTTTCCGATAGTTTATCTGAAAATGCTTATCAAATAAACGAAATAGGTATCATAATTTGTTACACAACCTATGAAATCACTCAAAATTTTTATCTAAAAAAATATTACTAATTAAAATACGTAATGATGATTCGACTTGTGTTTTGAAATATTTTTTAATAATTTGTTGCTTATTATTTAAAAAACAATTTTTATATTTGAAACCGCTTTATGCGTTAAAATACCTTAAATAAATACGCGTATTTTTAAAAATTTAAATAGTTTTCGTAGCGGTAATGACGAGAGCTTTTTTAAAGCTCTATGACGATGATAAGCTTTTGCGTACAAACCCAACAAGTCACCATTTTACTGCGCCAACGTAGCAAAAGCTATTTCACGGCTTATTTTTGTCACATTATAGTATTTACACTATAATACCAGAATGTTCTGGATTTTAAAAAAAACTGTCTCGTTTTTTTATAAATATATGACTGCGTAGAAGTAATTTCCAAACATAACAGATAAATAAATCAACATTATAAAAATACATATCAGGGAAAATAAAAACAGCGTTTATCTATTATATAATAAATTATGATAAAAAAAAACTTCACGTATTTATTGTAATTAATGAGGCGCAGATAATCAAATTACACATGTTGCACTTTTTAGTTAAGTATGCCAAGTGATTGTCAATACATCAACTGCATGTAAAAAAATAAAAGGGTACTTAAAATTGCCTCAAGCAATGTTAAAAACAACTGCAAAAGATCAATACTGATGTATCATGTCTTAGTTGACATATTTAAATGAAAAATATAAGATGGTTAAAAATAACTTATTGGCGAGCAGAATTTTTCATTTTGTAATTGTATATTTGGCATCTTAAGGTGTGCTACTTTTCATGTTAATGTATAACTTATTTTATGATTAAGAAAAATTGTGATCTCGTGTTTTTTTGCGATTTTCCAAAGGTCGATGTTTGCTGAATGTGAGCTATGATTCTAGGCTACTCAAATGTATATAAAAAAAACTAATGGTTATCGCATTTTATTGATTTTTTTTAAAAAAAACTATTGAAAAGAGAGAGTTACTCAAGTCAGTCCAACCGACAGCTAGACAGTTCGGCAAGTTCGGCTTCAACCAAGTCTTAAATGACCCTTCCTTCTAACATTCATTCGAAAGCCCATAGGGATCCTGCATTTTGGTATAAGCCGGGTAAAGTGCTAGGGAAATGTTGAGTTCCATCGGAAAATAGAGATTTGTTAAGTCTTGTGGTAAGACCCAGCTTCAATGCATGGATGGAGTGTCACAAGATCTACGATTGCTGTTGGAATTTATCGCCAGAGAAAAAGAAGAAACATGTTTTCGTAGCTACAGGATGGTGTTGAATATTTTAAGCTACCTCAGAACATTTTTAAAACAAGTTTCAATTCAGTTTTAAAAAAGGGAACACCCCGTATAAAAAAAAACACTTTTTCTTTATAATGTGTTCCGGCTGGGCTCACAAACTTCAATTCATCTACAACCATTTATGTTTGTCGTAATTCGGTTATATCTAACGTTTTTTGTTTTTCAAATTGTCGTTGTTGATTATATTTATCTTTTGCAGTATTTCAACAAAAATTGTATAATGCTGAAGAAAAAAGAAAAAATGTATAATTTACATATAAATTATCAAAATTAATTTATAAAAACTATCCGATAAACTATGTATTCATTGAGCTTTGTACCGGCTATTGAGTGTTAGTGGAATTCCAATTATGGTTCTCAAACGGTGCACTGAATTAAAATAAATTGTGAAACCTTTAATATTAACAGTCAAAAGCTGTCAAGTTACTAGTAGAAAAGGGATCTAAGGCTGAACGCCATCGTTTTTCAAACAGATATGAATTTATACTTAATGAAAGCACATGGATGTTTATTTTTCGTTTTTATAATTAAGAATATTGTGTTTTGTACGTTTAGTGTGTAGACAGTATTTAAATTCATTCCTACGATTTAATTTCATATTTTTAATAAAATATTGTAAGCTGGGAATACAAAAAATAATTGAGAAACACATTTAAAATGCATTTGAAATATGTTCGGTGTGACTGAAAAGTGAAGTGAATATTTTTTTATAAATATAAAATATTTTTTGTTTTAAGCTTACTTTTTTTTCAACATACTTCGGTTTGTAAAAATTTGAATGAGAAAAAAGTGTTTTAATAAATTACACTTCTTACACTTGAATAAGTATGGCATTTTTAAATTTTAAATTTATAAAACTTTGTACAACAAGAGCATTGCAATCTATAAATCCGGGATTTATAGAATGCAATCAGCTAGCTGATAGTGTAAGACCTGCTTTTTACTGTAAAAACTCTTTAGGCAAATTATTAGTTAATAATAAAGATAAAATACATTACTTAAATAAATCCGGGATTTATAGATTGCAATGCTCTTGTTGTACAAAGTTTTATATCGGCAAAACAGAAAGAACACTGAACATCCGGGTTTTAGAACATATGGCAGCCTTTAGATTGAAAAAAGACACGTCTACTTTTGCTAATCACTTAATATCGGAAGGACACGTGTTCAATCAGGAACAAGGGATAAAAATGTTACACCCAAATACGGACAGTCATAAGCTCTTTTTCCAAGAAATGTTAGAAATCAACAAAGCACAGCTGCAAAATCTTCCGATTTTAAACGAAATATCAAATTTTCCCACATCTCCTCTTCTATACCCTATATAACCATAAAATCATATAATCATAAAACCTTTGCCGACAAACAAATTATATAATTCTTGAAACTGCTCACTAGTCAAATCTGTTGGCATTCCCATGGGCTTAACCTTTTTGCCAGCAGTGGCTTTGGACTCAGTGATGCATTTATATCTTATATAAACACGAAACTTTCATTTACTAAGCGTCAGTTCAAGTTCATCCGTGCACTTGAATGCCTGAAGATGCCGAAAGGCGAAACCCGGGTCGTTAATGACAAAATTTGTGAGAATGTACATAGTTTGAACGATTCAAATTTAATATTGAAATTCCACCAAGCACCTTCAGTCGAAATCTTAAATTATATGAATAAATAAATTTAAACATATGTTATACGTAGAAAGCTCAAAAGCCAGCAGCCTATTATGGGTCACTTGAAGACTATCTATCACTTGGTAAGCATTATCATCTAAAATTCAATTGAATCAGTTATGCGGAGTCAATCTTAGCCATTATAAAAATTCTGGAATAAGTAAAAAAGTGCCAGAAATCGCTAAGAGATATGTCGGTCAAAACGCAGTTACTAAGTTCAGTAACTAACTATCGTTAACTTCTTAAGAATCGAGAGATTACGTATTTGTGAGAGTTTTGGAAACTTAGATTATACAAGGTCAAATACTTTGTTATCTTTTAAGTTTGGATATTATTATTTTGTACCCATGTCCACTCCCAATATGGAACATATGACCTCCTTATGAAGGTCTCTTAACAGAAGTATTTTCTATTAGAACTGTTTGTTACTCAGTCGTTCAACCTCACTTTTTTTTCAAAGTGAGTAGTAGGGAAAGAAGGATAAGGCTAGAACAGGACCAGTGGTTGACTAATGGCTATTGCTACACCAAGTTTGGATATAACTGATACAATTAAGTTGAAACTTTAATGTCGATTATCTCAGAATCAACATTTTGTCGCTTAATGAGCTGTGGGATTTAGCCGACCCATTAGACGGGTCGTGGTTTGATTTCCGGTAAGGTCAATGTCAAATTTAGATTTATTCAATTTAAATTTAAGACGTAGGTGTTTGTGCTTTTTTTTAATAAAAAATATTTAAAGTTACCGCTAAAGCCTACGCACCAAATATTTTAAAGTTGTAAGAAAAACTCGATGAGAATTTACTGTTAAGTCACTCGAGATCAAATCGAGGTAAATTGACATCATAACACCCATGTATTAGGTGTCAAATTTCAAATTGAAAAATCTTACTTTGACATTGACTTACTTTTTCGTATGATATTTGAGCTTTAAAATTAGCTGTAGTGCTAAATATTAATTGAAAATATAAAAAAATATCTTGAAACTTAGTCTTAATACTTTTCGGGCTTACCGAGTGTATTGAAAATAATTAAACAATGTTTCGCGCTCGAAATTAAAGGAATGCTTTGCATTCAAAGAGATGCAGATTTCAATCAATTGAATGTTTAGTCTGTTCACAAGAATTTAATTTATTCAAAATAAATGCTTTGTGCGAAATTTATCTGTTTACTAGATTGATTTCGAATAGTTTAATAAAATTTACACCGATCCACACAAACAAACAAACAAACAATGCAACAGTAAATCATTGCAACTAAAAAGGAGAGATATTTTTGGCGTTAATTGTAAAATGAATCAAAACAAAAAAATATATAATCAAGAAAAAAAAATGTGCTTCAAGGAAGAGTGAGCGAAACGGCTTACATAAAATAAATTATAATAAAAATATATTTAAAAATAAGCTTTTATTTAAATGTAATAAAAAGATAAAAATAATTCCGATATCTTTTCCCTCAAAATTATTCCTTCGTCTGAGCAACATCCTGACCACATGACACTCTTCAGCATAGTAAGTCGGATCGTTGACTCTCCAGAGAATTGGGAAACAAACCATCTCGTAGTAGTCGATGGTTGATAAGAATTATTAATTTCGGAATAATTGTCTCATATGACTAAAAGTAAAAGCGCGCGGCGAAAATATTTATTTGATTTTATATTGTTACTTACTTACCAATGGCTTTAAACTTAGTGATACATTTATTATTTATACAAACACGATAAATTAGTTTACTAAGCGTCAGTTTAAGTTCATCCATCCACTTGAACGCCTGAAGACGCCGAAAGGCGAAACCCGGATCGTTAGTGACAATTTTTTTTTTAATGTATATCATTTTAAAGATTCCAATTTAAATTTAAGATGTTTTTAATAATCGACTGTGACAAATATGGGATTATTATGACGTATGTCACGTTCAAAGCATGTTTAATGATTTTAATCAATGCTTCCCAAATTGGGGGCCGCCGTAGAACATGTTTTGTAGTGAACACCTTCAGTCGAAATCTTAAATATTATTTCTTTCTTTATATCCTTTTTCATTTTTAAAAGAGAGGATGAGCGACTTGCAACCAGTATCGTTTCAAAAAATGATAAGCACTAGTTTTGTCATTGAAGTGCCCAAAAAAGGGAATGAACACGGTTAAGATGTGTTCAGAAAAGTACCAATAGTTCAACAGTTTCTCATTTCACGGATTTCACGGTTAGGGGGGTAAAAAAGTTTGTTTTTTTTTTTTAAATTTATAACTTAAATCCGTCATACAACGAGTAAGTGAATATGAATTCTCGAAAACTTTTAAACGTTAGTGCATAGCAACTAGGGCATCCAATCCCGGGATCCCGTTCAATTTTCTGATCCCGAAATTCCGGGATTGAGATGGCCGCGATCCCGGGATTTCGGGATTGAGAATTTTTGAGAAAATTCTCGAAATTGACACGAAATTGGCAAATTGAAGATTTCAAATTCCTCGGTGAGCTAAAAAAAAAAACGAGTTTCTGTGAGATTCCGGGAAAAAGTATACCAAATCGGAGATTTCAAATTTCTCGGTGAGCTAAAAAAAAAAACTAGTTTCTGTGAGATTCCGGGAAAAAGTATAGCAAATTGAGGATTTCAAATTCCTCGGTGAGAAAATCTCAATCCCGGGATTCAAAATAAATCAATCCCGAAATCCCGGGATTGGAAAAAGGCTTCGGGATTGGATACCCTAATAGCAACCTCATCTTGGGAGACTGCTGATAACCATTTGAAAGTGATTACGGTTACTGTATTGCTTAATACATCCACTGTGTGTTTAATATTCGAAGAGAGTGTTGGTGGGTACAATTTTTCCCATATAATTCACAAAAAGAATATATTTAGCAGCAAAATTGCCAACTGGCGATTTTTATCAAACGATGCCGGCTGCCAATTGATGCACTTAAACTCGACACGAATAGACGTTCCTTCGACAAGACAGACTGCCGAAAAAAAATGAAAAATAAAACGGAATAAAAATATCCCCAGAGGCTTTTCGGTGGCACAGTGTCCGAAGGGAAACTAATATTGTCAATTTGGCACCCGGCCCGACCGCCGCCACTGGCCGACACTGTGCGGCAGTGGACAGCGAAATTGAATGTAACAGTTGCATCTAGTGAGCGAAAACCAGTGGCGCGCAACAACTATGCTTGTTTAAAAACTATAAAATTTAAATAATAAAAAAGTGATTTTTCTATCAGTGATATATTTACACATTATTTGGGTCCGTAGAGTAGTGTCGAAGTCGTTCGTTAGCTTACGTGACAGATCTCATGGGATAGAATACTTGTGTGATCATTTTTTTTCAATCATTGATATTTGTGATAATTTATAATTCCCTTCCACCTTTCCAATCCTTATATTTTACTGTTTTTTTAAATTTTTATTAAAATATTTTTATCACTTGATAGTAGGGCATTCGATTCCTAGTTGATAGTGCTCGTCACGAGAAAAATCGGTCCTAATCATATTAAATAAAAGTGGAGTTAGTAGAAATGAGCATTTTATTTTTGCATATCATGTTTTATGCCTTTGTATCGTTGGGTATCTATATATTATTAGTCGATAATGTCCGTCCGTCCGTATGTTTGTCCCAAATTTTCGATGACGTCAAGAAAGACGGGCACTTAAATACTGCATGGCAGGGCTGTCGATATATGCCCCGAGGTCTATTTCTTCTACTACGAAATATATTTATTAGCATACTCAACCATTTGAATTATTCTAAAAATGATAAAATATGAATACTGCAGGGCTGTCGATATTGGATATAGCAGCTCAGCAGGGCAGCTCAATTATGATTTTTATGAATATATTTTATTATATCTGCTATTTGCATATTTTTTTTGCAGTCCCGGTGTATTTTAGTTGTTTAATAGAATTGGGTGTATTCCTAAAAAAAACCATTTAGAGAAATAATTACGTTTAGATTTTCTGGCTTATTTAATAAACAAGGTTGTGATTTATTTTTCACGCCAGTAAATGCTTACTTAAAAACTTACTACTTAAATACTTAGTACTGAAAAATGCAACAAAAATCCCCCTCGTTGAGGTCAGCGGGCTTACAGCTATTTCGTTATAAATCTTTAAAAATATGCTGTAAAGATGACGAAAGTACTCGCAATGATCGAAATCAGTCCTGATCATAACATAAGTAATTCTGCAACAAAATATGAATAATATTTTAAATTGGTCTATAAAAAACAAACTCGACTTCAACATTTCAAAATGTTTTTGTATTTCCTTCTCTCGCTCAAGATTACCCATCACATATAACTATGTGATATCTAATGATGCTTTAAAGCGTTTGTCTGAAGTTGTTGATCTTGGTATAAGATTTGACTCCTCTTTCACCTTTCATTCACATATAACTTCTATTGCACTGCGTGCAAGCAAACTTCTTGGGTTTATTGTTAGACAAAGCAAACCATTTGAAAACCCAACTGTGTTTCGGACGCTTTATGTTTCTTTGGTCTTAAGTAAGCTTGAATATGGATCCATCATTTGGAGCCCATATGAAAGTTCATACAAGCTGAAATTGGAGAGAATCCATAAGAAATTTCTAAGATATTATTATTTCAAAAAATTTAAATTCTTCCCCTTTGATAATTCCTTAAAGGAATACTACCCCACCAAATTTCTTTTAGGAATGTTATCATTTCACTCACTTGAAGCTCGAAGATCGTTTTCAAGCTTAAAGCATTTTTCTCTTCTTCTTCGGGGCCGAGTTAATAATCCTGAAATTCTCATGACTATTAATTTACATGCTCCCAATTTATTCTTACGTGGGCGAAACAATGAGCAAAAACTTTTATTTCTAAAAACTTATACCTCGCTTAGGAGGTATGAGTCACCAGTTCCAAGGGCCGTTCGACTAATCAACGCATTGCCTAGAGAAGTGGACATTTTTGGTGATGGTATTTGTGAACTGTTTGATAAATTTTTCTTTTGTATTTCTTGATTTTTTATGTTGAATTTGATGTACTGTGTATTTTTATTTTATGTTTTGTCTTATTATATTTTTCAAGTGCATGGCGAATTGGCGTCAGCTGTTATGTCATGTACTGTAATTTTGATTTTTAACAATAAATAAATAAGTATTAAAACAAATAGTAAAAAACAATAGTTTGTTTTTTTTTTTAAGAAAAACCTTGAAACGTAGCTCACAACCAAAAATTTTGTCAAGTCTCCGTTTTTCCTTTACTCCATGACTTGATCGCTGTAGGTATGTATTTAAATATTCCCATCCGATTAAGCATCACTGACATTTGTTCGCAGGCCGACTTAAAAAGGATATTTTTCAAACTGTTTACACAATTATATTGGCTTGCTTACTTTCATTCAATTTGCTTTGGCATATGTTTACACAAGCCAGTAAAACGAATTGTCTGCATGCATACACAGGCATAGATAGATCTCGCTGTGTTTACGAGACACGTGAAAAATATTTATTCCAAGAGTATAGTAATAATTAATCATTCTAAATATATATCCAACGACAGGAAACGAAACAGATTTATTTGATGTTTCAATAATATTATAATTATCACTCTAGCTAGAGATCATTGACTTCCATATATTATATATAACAGGGACAGTAAACAAGTCAATCTCAACCATATTCGTTATTTTTATGCTACAACGATCAAATAAAAAACAATAAGAATAATAATTATATCGAATGTGGAAAGGAAAAACGACGTAGCCCACACATAACAAATTTTACAGGAGGCGCAAAAAATCTGTTATGATGATTTTGGGTCATAGAGTAAATTACGTTATATATACAAACTTAAAGTGCACGAAAACTTGCAAATTGGTGTTTAATTGACATAATCTAATAACAATTTAATAAACTGTTTAAGAATAACCTTTTTTTAAGTCTATTTTACTGTTTGCAATTTTTACAGGCCCAACTTTTTCCTAACTTAAAAGTTAAATTTAGATACTAATTCGGCATTTGCAGCTTACGTCTTTTTGATAGAACGTGTATCAAGTTGTTTTGAAAAAACTGTGAGTATTTCTTTTTCCTTTCCACAGTCGATATGTATTGTAAAGAAGTTTCTAATAGGTAGGTAATTTTAGAGTTCTAGAGTAGGTAAGATTTCGACTGAAGGTGGTGGAATTTCAATATAAAATTTGAATCGTCCAAATTACATACATTAACACAGATTTTGTCACTAACGACCCGTGTTCCGCCTTTCGGCATCTTCAGGCGTTCAAGTGCAGGGATGAACTTGAACTGACTGAACTGAAGTTCAAGTTCATCCGTGCACTTGAATTCCTGAAGATGCCGAAAGGCGAAACCCGGGTCGTCAGTGGCAAAATCTGTGTAAATGCACATCATTTGAACGATTCAAATTCTAGAGTAGGAATTACATTTATTGTTTTATACAATCTTGGGAAGCGGAGAAATATATTCTTAACAATAGTGAAAGAAGGAATGGAGTAAAAATATCTGGAATACTTTGGCTTGGCACATAGGAGTGAAGTTTAAGCAGAGGACCAAAGAGAATGAAGGATATTGGTAAGGTGGCCAAGATTCATTCCAACTATACCACTAAAGAAAGCAAAGAGGTAGCCTTAATTAACTATAATTAATATATTGTAAATGAGCGTTAACAATGAAATTGTAATTGAAACAATCGCCTTACTTGGTGATTTAGAAAGGTGCTTCCCAACCTTTTTCATGCTAGGGACCCCTTTATCTGAAACAATAATCTGCGGACCCCCGAAAAAAAAATATTTCACATGTTCATATTTTATCACAAAGAATGTTGAAAAAATAAAAAAAAATCGCGGACCCCAGGTTGGGAAGCACTGATTTAGAAGACCTCAGGTCTGTCATAGATATTTGATGAGAAATATTCAGCGAATTTTGCGTTTTTATTACACAGTGGAACCTCTCATAACGAGTTTAATTCTTTCCAGAATCTTACTCGTTATGTGAAACACTCGTTAAGCGAAACAATTTTTCCCATATAAAACAATGTAAAATACAATAATGCGTTCCATGACGGAAAAAAAATCATTTTTTATATTTTTAACGTTTATTCAAATAAAATTACATACTTATAAATTGTTATAGAGCGTACCAACCTGGAGTGCGATTTCGATTTGCAAAAGCAATAAAAAAAATACTAGTTTATTAATTAGCACAAATAATTTATTTTTATGTCTTGGGACATTTGTTTTTGCCAAAGTTTCAAAATTTGGTGAAAATTTGACAGCATTATCATTGAATAAATTTGAAAAACAGATAGCCACCTCCTTATTAGGGTGATGCTTCTCAATGTACGATGCAACAGTTTTCTCTTATTGCGCCAGAAGATTTTTGTTCTGTTACTTCCTCTTCTTTCACAAGCAAACTCTTCTCCATAAATTATTGCTGTGAAAAATAATGCAACTCCATAAGCTTTTCGGTGGTCAGCTCTTAACTGTACTCTTTTCACAAGCTCATCGATATCGTTGTTATCCACCTCCAGTCCCATGGTATTGGCCAAAGATACAATCTCGTTGACTGTAGACTTCACAGGTACTGGTTCAAACCCCTAAAAATCACATTCGACAAAGCTCTTTGGAAAAGCTTCTTCCAAGCTGAAGTGAGGGTTCTCTTGGTAACCCCTTCCCACGCCTTGTTTATCATCTTGAGGCAAGCAACGATATAAAAGTAATATTTCCATGCGAAATATCATTCGTTATAAGAAGTGCTCGTTATGAGAGATTCCACTGTAAACTAATCACACCTTAAAGTGACAAAAAGTGTGAATACCGTTTAAAACTTACTAAATTCAAACGGAATCACTACAAGTTTTTGGAAACTCATTAAAAATAAAAGACGAAACGTAGCTTTATATCAATATTCTCTTAGGTTGTCTATAGCCTGTGCCACGGAACCAACATAGTATTTCGTGTCAAAATATTCACCTCGTGAATCATTTCAAAAAGCAGGAAAATCGTAAAAAAATGTTTACTCCTTATCAATTATAGTTATCAAATAACACAAAATCTATGTTGGGTTTTTTTTAACGGAAATTCCAATAATATTTCTTCATTTCACGTTGATAACGCGAATTTGAAGAATTTCAAGAATCTTATGTATATTATATTGAAATTGTAAATCTGTTATTAAAATATTTTAGAGTAAATACACGGGAAAGTTTTGCTTTAGTTAATATTTCTAACTCATTATTGAACAAGACGTAAATAGATATTATATACAATACGTAAATATATGGTGAAGGCGGTTATTAAAATAATGAAAACAAGACGTTTTATAATTAAAAGTCTGCAATTGATTGAATACTCATTTTTATATTTATTTACATTTTAGAATTTAAGCAAATATATTTGACGTTACATCTAACAGCATGCGCGCCACATATAAAAAAATAAGACAATCATACTAAAGGTAAACTCGAAGAAACTAGACATCACTTCACAACCAATCGTGTCAAAGTTCTTTCATTGATATCGAAAAATCGTAAGTTTCTATTGATCTGAGACATAAATTCAAGCCGGCCTGATTGCTAGGGAAAACCTTTGCCCACTAGGCCACAAAAGGAGGCTTATAGTTTTTTGAAAATATTTGATTTGTTTGAAATATATTCGGTATTGCTCAATTAACGACAATTAGCAGTTATTAGTTAAAAAAGCTATTTGTATAATACATTTATTTGATTCAGCTTGGATGCTACGAAAAAGTACTTTATAAATTATTCGGTAATTAAATACACTGACGATCAGGTTATAGCACAGACCGGCCTAGTCGCTAGGACAAAGCTCGGTATAGTTAAACTACACAGGGCAAATAATACACAATAAAACTGTCAATTTTCAGCACTTAATTTACATGTTACTTGCATTCTCACTTAACTCGCCTTAGTACATAGTGTCTTCATCAAATCCTTAACTAAACGATGTTTTATTTAAATTTAAAGCAGTGGCGCCTAAAATAAAATTCTCACCTTGTCAAACTAAATGAGTTAAACATAGCGAGAACTTGTGACATAATTGATCGAGTTGGTATACGAACGCAAATATCCTTCGAAATCTGTGCTTTTTCATTTCATTATAATTGGTCCGGGTGATTATTTTTGACGTATGAAAATCATTAATCAAAATATTTTCAAAACTATTTCATCACTCTCTCGCGGACTACTATTTTGACAAATGATTAAAAATATTTCACAAATAGAAAACTGTAAAATCTATTCATGTATATTATATTTACGCAAGTAACATTACATAAATCTGTCAGTCAGAAATGTATAAAATCGGATTTTTAGTTTATTGTAGATGTCAAAAAAATATATCACAATTCAATTATTCAATCGTTTACTCTTGACCGACAACGCACGTGTACTTTTTATATACATTCAAATCTACAAGAAAGAAATTTCAACTACGGACCGATGGAAAAAAAAACCATTTGTCCAATATGTAACCCCCTTTCCCATAATACTGTAAGTTAAGACCGTTTTATATCGAAAAAAAATCATGTGAAAAATACAAGCAATACACATTTTGATAATGAGAACCAAATTGTGAGAAGCCACCCTTTTTTCAAACATCTGTTTCAATTCCTTTTTTTTTAATTAGACTAATATCTATTATACATTTTGAGAAAAACAAAATCTCCAATAGGCGTTACTTTTCAAAATAAATCTAAAATTTATACAGTAAGTCGTTGTGCAGAAATAATGCAAAAGTATGCTTCTAAAATTTGACGATCATACAAACAAACATGTTGGAATTATTGCATTCTACCTCTTAAATTTTACAATACATAAAATTGAATGATCTTTTTTTTTTTTTTTAACCATGTCCGCTCCCAATGTGGAGCATATGGACTCCTAATGGAGTTTATCTCAACAGAAGTGTTTTCTACGAGAACTGTTTGTTACTCAGTTGCTCAACCTCTCTTTTTGCAAAGAGAGTAGGGATAGAAGGACAGGGCTAGGACAGGATTAGTGGTAAGCTAATCGCTCTTGATACGCCCCGTTTATAGGATAGGATGGGTGAGAGGGGGGAATTCAAGACATCACATATATCCATGCCTTTGAACAGAAATTCATAAATTGATTGAAAAATCAATTTATAAAACTGTCCGTACCGGGATTTGAACCCGGGCCCTCTGTAGCCGAAGCCAACACCGTTGACCACTCGACCACACAGAATGATCTACCCAGTTTAAATATTTATAATTGCTCTCCTGGCCATTTTACTTATGTGACTTGCATTCTGCATTTGCTTTTCAGTCACAAAATTAAACAAAAGTATTATCAAAAAAATGAAGCAATAGATCCATGATCGATATAAAATTACATTATAAATAAGCATACATTAAAACAATATTTTATTTATATTTTGTAGGCAGTGGCGGATTAAGCGCTTTGGAGGCCCTAGGCGCAATAAATTTTGGAGGTTCTGTTTTTCGAATAACACAAAGTGTTGCAAAACTCTTCGTAGAATAATAATAGATATTGAAAACTGAAATTAAAATATAAGGATTTATATGATTAATGCTATTTTTGAGGCCCCTAAAATTTTTAGGCCCAAAGCGCGCGCCTCTTGCGCTTATGGGATAATCCGCCACTGTTTGTAGGTACGTATGTTGTCTTTTTGATTTGACATCACTATTCAATCGAAAGTTACCTAGAAAAATCTTTATTTATCAAAGTTTTGATAGTAAATCAATTAATTCGTATATTTGTAATCAATCGCGATTGTTGTACTGTATTTTTATTTTAAGAGGGAATCTTGTTTTTAGAGATATTTTCATACATTCACACGAGTTTTGTCTCTAACAACCCGTGTTTCACGTTTCGAAAACCCATTATTATTTATCTTTTTGCCTTAAGACATATCAAAGTATAGACGACGGTATATTTATTTTAATTAAATTTAAACTATTTTTCTAAAAAATAAAATTTCAAATAATGTATTCAACCTGTACTCTTCAAATACTTAGCTATAACGCTAGGAATATTTTCCGGAACGTAACTTTATGAATTTGCCAATCTGCGACATAATATTCTCGTGACACACGTCCCAGTTCCACGTGTCACATTTGATTTGGTATTTGCGAAACGATATATTTAGTACAGTACACTGTATAATATTATATTACCTTATAAATCATATCGTGCCTATCTCACGGTTCAATTGTCACCCCCTCAGTGCTATTTTCACAAATGTCATTCCGTAACACCCTGTGAATTCGTCGCGAATTTCAAGTGAACTTAATGAATTTGATAACAGAGTATTATATAATACTTATGTGTTAGTTTCTCATTAGGCAATGCGAAATGATATTTTAATTTGTTTATATTATAGCATTCGCGAACATATAACAAGTACACCTAATTATCTTTTTGCACGGTTTTTTTACACGGTTCAATGTAATGGAACATATCTTTAATTAATTTTAGGGTGTTCACTGTCAATACTTGGTGGAAAGGCATTATATTAATAAAAACGCAATATTCCTTTGTACTTCATTCCACTTTATTAAATAGGTCAGGAGTCAGGACCGCGAGCATTGTCTACTATAAAGTCTCGCTCCCAATGTGAAGCTAATGGACTCCTAATGGAGTTTATCTCAACAGAAGTGTTTTGTTTGTTACTCAGTTGCTCAAACTCTTTTTTTTCCAAAGAGAGTAGGAATATAAGGAAAGGGCTAGGACAGGACTTGTGGTTAGCTAATCGCTCTCGATACGCCCCGTTCATAGAGGATAGGATGGGTGGGAGGGGGAATTCAAGACATCACATACATCCATGCCTTTGAACAGAATTTCATAAATCGATTGAAAAATCAATTTATAAAAATTCTCATTCTGGGATTCGAACCCGCGACCTTCGTAGGGGTAGCCAACGACGTTAACCACTCGACCACACAGGCGGAAGTACAAAGGAATATTGTGTTTTTATTAGTATTTTTAATTTCCTTATGAAAGCGTCATTTTTTACACAGTTTTTTCGCATGGAATGTACTCCCATTTATATGTACAGTGGAACTCCCAATTACATTGCTCCGAATTACGCGCTGGCTTGAAATATTGAACGGTCGCATTCCATTGTCGTTGCTACGAGACGGCCGACTGTGCGGTGCATACAGTCAAATGTTGGCTAGCGTCTGTGTATTCAACACGTGCCAAGCTATACACGCATAGCCGGGCGACTGTCTGTGTGTTGGATTTTACGCGTTTTGAATTTTATCACTTGTTCGCAGGGTTATGGAGTCGTGTAAAAAAAAGACGACTCCGAGAAAATTTTTCAATTATTTCATTTTAACCTATATATATGTATACCATCAGATCATCTTTAGTCAGCCAAACATGAAATGTCAACACTTTGGACTATTTTGTTTGAATACACATCATTAAATATATTTTTCAAAAAAAAATTGGGCCGCTCATTTTTCACGACTCCTACTTCACAGCCCTGCTTATTAAATAAATATTTCCTCTATATATATTTATAAAAAAAATCCCTTATTTTTAATAAAATTCACTCCCCAAATTACACTACTCCAAATTACACGATCCCGACTTTAGTGTAAATGGGGGTTTTATTGTATACTTAATTTGAATTGTTCAATTTTTTAACATTTTCGTCACTGACTCGGGTTTTTTAATATATTAATTAAGCTAATTGCTAATGTACTTTTTTTTTTTTTAAATAATTTTAATAAATCATGATTGAAATCAATTTAATATAAATCTTCCTGATGCTTGAATTCAAAGCCATCTAATCTCTTAGATAGACTACTCATTATCTTCATCAAGCTTCAGATGTTAACAATAATAATAGTATAGCAACATTTTTACTCGTATTATTATTGTATATGTTTATCTCATCAAAAGCTTTAATTTTTGAATTTTTATCCAAAGGAATGGCTATATGTATATGTAATGTTTTATCACATTTTATCGATATTAATTCTGAAAAGTGAAAATTTTAAATATGCATAAATTATCACTATTTTATTATTTGTATTGCTGCTTACTACCGTGTGAAGTTTTTATTCAAATAATTAATTTTTGTGAAGATTTTTTTACAGTGAATTGATTGTTTTTAGATTAATTACATATGAGTAAGAAAGAACCATTTTTCATTGCATAATATATAATGTAGATACACGAAAGCGCGAAGTTTATAGAAATGCAAAATCCAATGCAAATTATATACAGCGGAATATTAATAGAATCGAGAAGGCACCCTTAGCGTTATCATTAAATAAAATGCTATGATTATTTTGTCATTAGCATCCACCCTTTACGACTGTAACCACTAAAGGGTTGAGCCACCCTAACCGAACAATGTATCCGAATACCTGTGTGCCACCTTTTGATAAAATTTAACAGTATACTTATTGTAAAAAAAATGTAATGTAAATCGTTCGGACTCGGTGCTCGACTACGCATATCCATTTGAGATACTGTGTCGTGTATTTAATCAGGAGGGTGGTTCAGAAGTGACATTTACTTTATTGATTATGCAATCAGAGTTCGTTGACATTCTGTTTACATATTTAAAATGATATTAAGCAAAGTAATGAGACATTCACGGGTGTGATTATTTTTTTGCATTGTTACTCAGAGCTTTAAAAGGGATTACATTTTTGACAAAATAATGCAAAATTACAAAACATGCAACGAATTTTATTTATCAATATCAATTTTTTTATCATTTGTAGGTTTTCCTGTGCATTGCTGAATGTATTTTTTTTATTTATTGTAGTATATTTTGCAATAAATTAAAGTTTCTCATTATATACAAGACAATCCATACATTTCTAAATTCTTTTTTTCTATTAACTAATAAGCTTCTCACATCTTATATCATGATAATTGTTTGTTACTTCCTTGTTTAACGCCAGGCACTGAAAAATGCAATGGTCTTAGGTGAACCTTCATGTCCAGATGGGGTGTTAATTAACCGAATTGAACATATTAAAATAACATTAATTAATAACTGTCCTCGAACATCGACAAGGCGTTAGTTGCGCGGTAGTTATCGCTTCATAATTCATTGTTCCCTCAAAACGAGACATCGACTTAGTCTTAGTTGATACTGAGCTTTCTTGAATACACACTATTCAAGAAAACATATTACATATTTTTTTTATAAAATTATGAAAATAACGAAAGATTCCAAGTGTTCTAGTGCTCTTTTGGCGGTGTAATGTAATTCTGACAACTAAAGGGAATACTCATCAAATACTTCTGATCCTTGATTATACATAATGTAGTTTTTTTGATTTATCACGACTTTGCATTTTTAATTAGGTTGCCGTCGAGAAAACGGGCTATTTTAAACTCTGCTTGAGGGACAACACGATAGTCTACCTAAAAAGGGGAAGTATGATCACATCTCATATTATATGGAAAGGTTTCACCGCCTGGCGTCAAAGAAGGTTGTACCAATTGTTTTTTTTTTAAACTTTGTTCTTGTTTCAAAAATGTTTTAATTTACCAAACAGAGCAAAACATTGATTGATTATTTTATTTATTTAAATTGTGTTATATTTTTTTAGATTATTTGTAATTTTTTTCAGTAGACGGTGCTTTTTCAAAACAATAATGTAGAAGTTACGTGTAATACAAAAGAAGGTTGACATACACTATTAATTTCTAAGCCAATACAATTCTACCCTTATGCGAATTTAATTTACATGAAAGCACGAACATTGATAGAGTATTTAATTAACTTATTGTGAAATATTTAATGCTCGTGTTTACAGCGAGCTTAATTCGCTGTACATGACAGTCAAAAGAAAAAGTGGCATGCAAAGAATAAAAAATAATACAAACTGTGATATTTTAAATAGTAATAAAGGAGTCTTATTGTAATTCAAGCGTTGCAATGATAAAGAAATGGTTGTTATTTAGATTCAAATTTAATATTGAAATTCTAATATAAATTATTAAATACCTTCAGTCAAAATCTCAAATTATAAAAAAAAAAAAACAATAAAATAAAATAAAAAAATAGCAAAATATTAATTATCTCACTGATGATGATATATAAAATTTCCTTATTTTTATTATAATATCCGCATAGTTACAAAGCAACAATGTTCATTGGCTTTAATGCACGTGTCATTTGCATAAATGTCGCATGTTCTCGCCATTTTTAATGCTGCGTATTGCGTGCAGCGATCGTTGGCCATTATTATTATATGTGACAAGTCCTCTACTTTATAAGGGCTTTGATGGTGATTTTGCCTAGAATTAGTAATTAACTAGTCCGATCATAACTGCTGTATTTTTTCACTACAGCAAACTACCAGTAATTAAGTAGAAAAATAATAATGAGTATACATTTAAATAATTCCCTGAAATATTTTATAAGCCTTCAAAAGTAATACAAACATATTTTTATACATATGTATTTATCTCAACTCAATATTATAAGAAATAGTTAGAATATTTGAATTGACATGAAATAAATTTGAATCGTTAAAATTATGTACATTCACACAGATGTTGTCACTTACAACCCGGTTTTCGCCTTTCGGCATTGACACAAAATCTGTGTGAATGTACATAATTTTAACGATTTAAATTTAATATTGAATTCCCACCAAGCACCTTCAGTCGAAATCTTAAAATAGACATGAAATAAACTTAAACGAGAATAATTGATTTGCCCATTTCAGAAATGTATCTTGTCCATTTTCATTTTCTTGGATACACTCACAAAAAAACTTACTTGAAACGTCTACGTAAAAGACATGTTTTTTTATTAAATTGAAAAATAAAATATATGTCAGCTATTTTATTAAAGAAAAAGTTCACTGCACGGTTTTTTGTAAAAAAATATGTGTAAAAAAATAGAAATGTACGACTCAATTGTTTTGTTGAAGCCACTCAAGTATACGATGTGAAAAAAGATTGCGTGTCGAAGATCTTAAATTTTAATTGAAAACATCTCAATTGAATATTGATTGACCTAGCCGGAATTTGCGACACCTAATTGCTAGGGTGAAACCCTCACTACAAGACAGCACAGGCTAACAATCTATATCAAAATTTGATTTTATGCTCATTCGAAAAGTAGTTATTATTACTTATTATATATTATTATATTAGGGGTACCCAAATTAAATCCATTTTTTTACATGCCTTGTTTGAGATTAGTTTGTCTTCGGACACCGTGAAGTGAACATCTCTGTAAGTTTTTTTTTTCTGTAGTACTATTTCTCTGCTTTATTTTTTGCTTTTTACATATTTTTTTTTATTTGGGGTAAAATGAGCAAGCCTGAAGCAACAAAGGAACATTTACGACACTGTATGCTCCTTTTTCTGGATCAAGGCTGAAATGCAAAAAAAAACGGCCGAACATCTCATTCAAATTTATAGAGCGGTAATAACACCTAACAGGTGTCAGTTTTGGTTTCGGAAATTTAAATCGGGCGATAGAAGCTTGAAAGATTTGCCGAAATCGGGAAGACCCTTGAAATTCGACGATGACATGCTGAAGGCTATAGTGGAATCTGATCCTCGTCTAAGTATCGAAGAATTATCACAAAGACTCAATATTCCGTGGTCCACAGTGCAAAGACACTTAATAACAATAGGAAAAGTTAACAGAATGGGAATCGAAAAGATGTGCTTCTTCTTCACGACAACGCACGCCCACACAAGGCATTGATGACCCGTGAAAAACTTTCTGAACTGAATATTGAAGTTTTAAATCATCCTCCATATTCACCAGATCTCGCACTATTTGATTATTATCTGTTTAGGTCCTTAGAGCATTCACTAAGAGAAAAAAATCAATAGTGTGAAAGATGTAGAAAACCATTTAAATTTGTTTTTTGCATCAAAGCCTTGCTTTTTTAAAAAGGAGATTGAAAAGTTGCCTGAAAAATGACGAACAGTCCACAATAATAAAGCCGATTATATTTTACAATTACTATTTGCCTGTAAAAATATATCAATAAAATTTTATTGTATTTGAAAAAAAATGGACTTCTTTTTGGTACCCATAATATATATATATTTAAATGTAAAATACTACTGTCGATAGGCTACGTCTACCCTTGTAGTTGTTGAAAAAACGCACGGAATTTTTCTTAATTTTAACGATTCATATTTCATATTAAAATTCTATCAAGCACCTTTAGTCGAAGTCTAAAAGTTATTTTAATTTATGACCAACTATACAAGTGTTTTTATTATACATTATATTCTTAAATTAAAAAAAAAAAAAATCTTCCCCTTTGATAATTCCTTAAAGGAATACTACCCCACCAAATTTCTTTTAGGAATGTTATCATTTTACTCACTTGAAGCTCGAAGATCGTTTTCAAGCTTAAAGCATTGTTCTCTTCTTCTTCGGGGCAGAGTTAATAATCCTGAAATTCTCATGACTATTAATTTACATGCTCCCAATTTATTCTTACGTGGGCGAAACAATGAGCAAAAACTTTTATTTCTAAAAACTTATACCTCGCTTAGGAGGTATGAGTCACCAGTTCCAAAGGCCGTTCGATTAATCAACGCATTGCCTAGAGAAGTGGACATTTTTAGTGATGGTATTTGTAAACTGTTTGATAAATTTTTCTATTGTATTTCTTGATTTCTTATGTTGAATTTGATGTACTGTGTATTTTTATTTTATATGTTGTCTTATTATATGTTTCAAGTGCATGGCGAATTGGCGTCAGCTGTTATGTCATGTACTGTAATTTTAATTTTTAACAATAAATAAATATTCTATAAAATCAACTGAAAAACCATTTTACAATTCCTGTTAATTGATCCGTACAGTCACTTTCTTATCTAGCTTAAAAGACGACGACCGTATTTTTCTTGAAATCTCTTATTTTGTATCCAGAATGTTTTATTAAAGTGCAAAGATTATCAGTGTTTTTTTTTTCTTATTGCAATATTAAGCGAAGATACAATATTGTAGATTTATTTAAACTCAAGGCAAGCATATTTAATATCGTAGTAAAATGCACCATTATTTTTTAAACTGGCAAAAGGAAAAATATGCAAAAATACTAGCGTGTCTATAAATTTTCTAAACATCGAAAATTTCATATTATCTAGGGGAATACTAGACAAAGCGGATAGTCCGGGGAATGTAATTATTTGATGATACATTACAATATATTGACAGCATATTGTGTTAATTAGAAAAAAACGACTTATATTGGCTTTCCTAGTTTTATTTCTTATTATTATTAAAAAACTAATGATTAATTATGGATGGTAATAACTAGGGTCTCCAATCCCGGGATCCCGTCTAATTCTGCGTTCCTTAAATCCAGGAATTGTGACGGCACTAATTCTGGGGTTTCAGTATTGAGAAATTGAGAGAAAGTTGAGCGAGGGTTAAAAAAAGTTGAAAATTTTGGGAATTCCGTAAATTTCTGGCTTTTTGAAATAGCAAATCCTGGAAGACCTAAAAAACACAGGATTTCAAAATCGATGAGCAAGAATTTTTCAATCCCGAATCCCAATTTATATATGATTTTATGCTGAATGTTCAATTCAATCTCGGGATTAGAAAACTTGTCAATTCTGAAATCCCGAAATCACAAAAAGGGTCCCAGACTGGATACGCTAGTAATGACTAATACATGTAGAGCAGTGTTGTCAGTATTCAAAGATCTTCAAATATGCGAATTTATGCCAAAATTAGAAATAATTATTAAGTTGAGATAATAAGTTGCGATGCTTTTCAAATTTTTTATGAAACTGTAATAAATACATGTATAATAATGATTCATTGGTATTCCATACATTTTTCATTTAGTTTCTTTTTTTCGTTCCAATCACTTTTCCCAACATGTTTTTCTGAAAGCAATGCCAAAGAGTTTTCCTGGACCGGTAGTGGGTACGGAAAATATTTCAAACGGAAAGAATTTCCTTCGTTGGCACACTGTGTTTGAGATGTAAATGGGGGGAATACAACGCGTATTGGGAATGTTAACATTTCTTTAGAAGTGGTTTTCGAACTGTACTTTTAGTTTTAAGTGGTTTTAACGTTTTCCGATAGAATTTAAGTACAACGTAAATTTATTTGTACACATTTTGAATTAAATAAGTCTTTTATGCACTCGTGTTTATAGAGAAATACGAAAGTCAACGTTTAGTACGCCCATTTATTTTTGACCCTTACCAATACGTTATATATGAGTTTTTAATTTATATTTTAATGGTATCTTTGTAGACATTCATTTTTTATACAAAACTAGCCAGTTCCCGGCAAGCGTTACATTGCCACTCAAAGAAAGAAAGTGTTTGTGTTTTAATTGTGTTTATTGAAGTGCATAATTTCTTTTTCTGTCTGTTTGGCGTTTGCTGCCGATTGTCTATGGTACAATACACGCACCACCTACTGTAATTTAATTGCACTACGCCTATAACCTTCGCGCAAGTTGCATTAACGGTATGGCAGACATACAAACATAGATTTTTACATATAATACCAACTGTAAATTCATTTTTATATCTCTTTAACCTTCGCGCAAGTGCAAGCAAAATTTTTGTCGAAGTTTTATTGCAATCGGATGAGCGGTGTGGCAACGCATAGAGTATGAACAAACAAACATTCATTTTTATATATTAGATTAAACTTGATAGTTAAATTATTCCACAGGTTATGTAAAAAAAAATTGACACGTGTTTTGCTTCTCTGGGCAGCATCTTCAAACGAACTATCGTATAGCTTTAGCCATCGTTTGCTAGCACAGGACTAGTGGTTAGCTGGGAGGCATATTATTTTTAAAGTAATTATTTAGACTAAACTTTTTATTGCCTGCCAATTGTCATCACAAAAGGGGTAGTAAGAGCTTCGGTCTATAAAGCTCGTACCATGTCACTACACACTCTTCAATTATTTTTTAGCCTAGTGTAGAAACAACTTACTGCTTAATTTTGTTTTTGGCCACATACTAGCTGTTCTGAATTCTTTGATTTGCTGACCAAAGAAATGAAATGGAACACAAGCCATTAAAAAATTATTTATTAGTTTCCAATAATCCCAATGTTGGCACTTTGTAATCCTAACCTTCGATTTTTTTTCCTCGCGGTAGAAAAGAAAAAGGGATTAACATATTATTGTTTTACGTGAAAATTTCAAGATGACAGAGTTTCTGGAAAGAATTTCTCTTCCCCTCTCTACACCGTAACGTTTCAATAATGTGAACTACTAGGTGCTCAGAATTTACACACATATTATACGAAGACTCTTGATATCTACGTTGGAAATCAGAAATGCACACAACTTGCCTAAAAAAAATAGCTATCAAAATAGCCAGCGGTTAGCGTTAACCACTAGTCCTGTCCTAGCCTTTTACTTCTATCACTATTTCTCTCTTTCAAAAAGAGAGGTTAAGCGACTGAGTAAGAACCAGTTCTCGTAGAAAAAAATCTGTTGAGATACCTCCTAGCTTAGAGGCTATAAGCTCCATATTGGGATCGCACATGGATATATATATAAATAAACAATATGTCCATTTTCAAATATCAATGAAATTTCACTGCAACTATTGATTTAGCCGCCTGCGTGGTCGTGTGGTCAACGTCGTTGGCTACTGCTACGGAGGGCACGGGTTCGAATCCCAGTACGGGCAGTTTTATTAATTGATTTTTTAATCGATTTATGAATTTCTGTTCAAAGGCATGGATGTATGTGATGTCTTGAATTAAAACCTATCATATGAACGGGGCATATCGAGAGCGATTAGCTTACCACTAACCCTGTCCTAGCCTTATCCTTCTATCCTTACTCTCTTCGGAAAAAGAGAGGTTGAGCAACTGAGTACCAAGCAGTTCTCGTAGAAACACTTCTGTTGAGATAAACTCCATTAGGAGTCCATATGCTCCACATTGGGAGCGGACATGAGCGGACATGGTAAAAAAAAACTTTATATTATGAAGTAAACCTACGTAGCATAGTACTAAAATGTAAAAGAAAGTTTAATTCAATTATTTTTTGTTCATCTTTTCACTTTTGCTCAATTATAAAATTGTGACTAAGGTTTTGATTGAATTAGTAAGGTTTTCTATCACAAAAAGTTTTACTGGAAAATTAACATGCATGGCTGGAAAAACACAATTCTAATTCTTAAATAAATTGAAGTTACCGAGTGTAACAATTAATTAATAAAAGCAGTCAAAACAAAATAAAGACTTGAGAAAAAAAAATTGATTGCAATATCGATATTTCCTAAGCCGGATTTCCGGTATTCAGGGTGTTTTTTATCGATTTAAAAAATGTCACAATGTGTTTCTGAATTAAAAAGTTTGCTTTAACTGAATTTTGAATGCACAGAAACAATCAGATACTTTTTTTAATAAAAAATCGAGATGAATACTAAATTTACATTTATCATTTGTATCAATTTTGACAAGTTTCGGAGTTAATGCGCTTCTCAATGACTATCTATTTAAGAAATCAACCGTAAGTTTTTAATTAAAAAACACCCGTTTAGTATTATGATGTATTTTTTATGAAATATAGAAATTTCTAAATACCAATAAAGAATAACTCGGCAAGTCTTGCGATTCTGACTGGCCATTTTTTTCGTAATACTTGGATTGGTAAGAGCAATACCGGTATATAATATTAAATATCAAAATACCGGTTTTGATATATTATTCTATTATTGCAATCCCTAAATGCAACTCTAAAAATATAAATAAAATTAAGTATTTTGGTTTAAAAAACAAAATAAAAATAATCGTTGGTTATTTTAATATATTTATTTATCAGCAGACATCGTATAGAAAAAAAATATCGATACGAGTTGCCAATTTTAGGTCATAATACTGATAAATTTAATATTCTGCAATATTAATTTTAACAATCATTTTGTCTACAATTAGAATGTCTCATTGAAACTTCATACACACTCGGGTCCTTGAGACCGGTGAGGGGGTCCGTGAGAAATTAAAAATCATTTGGGGGTGCGTGGACAACATCAGGGGGGGGGAGGGTCCGCGAAAGAATACACATAAACATAATCCTGACACCTTTTTCATTATTATAAAAGTTAAAAGAAATAAAATGTTAATGATTTTTCGTCGTCAGTGAAATATTATTACAGTTAGGGCATCCAATCCCGGGATCCCGTTCGAGCTAAAAAAAAAAAAAACGAGGGTCTGTGAGAATCTGGGAAAAAGTATTACGAATTGAGGATTTCAAATTTCTCGGTAAGAAAATCACAATCCCGGGATCCCGAAAAAAATGGGATCAATCCCGAAATCCCGGGATTGGAAAAAGGCTCCGGGATTAAATACCCTAATTACAGTACAAAAGAGAACAAGTAATGACAAACATGGATTTAATCTTCGAACATAAATAATCTCACCAGATTCACCCATCTTAATGAAATAAAATGTGTTTTTGCATTTTAAAACAAAGTTTATAATTTTAAAAATACTTAATAAATGTCTTTTTTTTAAAAAAAAAATCATTTTAACATCACCACTTACCATTCAATGCATTAAAATTAAATATATTATTTCACTTGGGGGTCTATGGTCAGATTTTTGTCCATGAGCATAATAGGCTTGGGAACCACTGGTTTACTTGTACCTCGGAATTATGTGTCATTCAAAATTAATGTAAATTGAATTCATCATGTCATATTATGTCATATTATTCGAAGGAATTTATTTGTTATCGATTATTGAAGAAGTGTGCTTACTTTTTTCGTTTTCAGCAATATCCAATATCTTTTTGGAGACGAAATATTTGAGAAAATCTCAATACTTAATTCTTACAAGTCATGTTTCAATACTTCGCAGATTTACAATATATCGAAAAATCGAAAGGTTAAAAAATATTACGTTAACAATATTGATGGCTATCGAAGCGCATTTTATTCAATTTCAGTATTTTTTTTATTTTTGTTATTTTGTGATTTTTCGACTAAAAAATAAAAGGACAAATATGAGTTTTTGTTTCATTAAAGTGGTTAAAAATAGCAATGCTTGTTTTTCACGTCTTCTCATAATGTGTAATATACAAACAAGGGCTTCCAATCCCGGGATCAGAAATCCCGACCACTTTGGCGATTCCGTAATTCCGAGATTGTCTTAGTATCAATCCCAGAATTTCAAGATTAACTATAACATGTAAGAAGTTAACTTTTCTTAAATAGAACTAAAAAAAGGTTATAATTACTAGTAGACGAAAATTTTAAAAATTAAAGTGCTAAAAAAAGGTCACCGAGTTGAGATTCTAAAATCAGTCAATTCGTCACTTTTTTCACCAGTGATCAAAAAAATTGAAAGCTGAAATTCCGAGATCAAAAAAGGATGCGAAAGTAGATGGATGCTCTTACACGAACGTGTGTGTTTTTCTTAAAAAAACTTCTTACACCTACTTAGAGTAGAGTAAGTATAGAGCTAAGACAGTACTAGTGGTTTTCTAATATTATTTTAAGATCGGATGGATGGTACGAGGTAATTTCAGAGATCACAAATACTCATGACTTCGAACAGAATTTAATTGATAAAATACTGTCTGTATTGGGACTTGAACTCGTTACATCCGCCACGGAAGCCATCAAAGTTGACCACTGTACCACGGACCCGAAAATACATAATTGGTGTGAATTATAACATTTTTACCTATTCTTTTTTTTTTAATAATATCACAATGTCACTTTGTAGCATTTTAAAGTAGAGTTGTTGAAAGTTACTTATTTTTTTTCTAAGTTCGCCGTCTCTGTGTTTATTGAAAGTTACTTTGCATCCAATCTGGGAAAACACGCGTTGAGCGTCAGGTCATTGTGTCGTTTATTGGAGGCTAATTCTCATCCGTAATTATCGCAGGCTTACAATATATTCACATATTGTATATATATAAGAGGGTCAGTAGCAAAGATAGAAAAAAATGGTTTTTCAATCTATGAATGCAGAGTCACGGAGCTAAAAAATATTCAGCTTGTGAGCTGACATTTCAGCAACAAACCTGTTTTCATTTCATTGAAAATCGTTTTTTGAAATTTGCCAGACAACCAGACATAACTTTTTCAGCCATAACGTTTCGTCGAATACACAAAGTCAAGTGACAAAATTTTGACGAATCAGAATATTCTACTATATAATGCACACATGAATTTAATTAATTATTGATACTTAACTTCAGTTTATTCTGACTATTGTTTCAGCTCATATTATTAAAATAAAATGGACATATAAATTTGAAAAAACGCGCTCATTTTCAAATGAGAAAAGTAATTCTTCTTTACTCTGAATTAATATTCAAAAACTATTTGTCGATCATCAATATATTTTTTCTACGAGCATTTGTCTCCAGAGCTAAAAACTCGTTTTATAAATTTAGTAATATTAAATGCGAGAAAACAATCGTTAGCAATTACTGCGTCAACACTGAGCTATTAGTCAAAAATTGTCCACTTTATTGATAACTTGATTTGCCTCTGGGTCTCAAACACTAATAACTCATGTCTAACAGATACAAAAATTTCATCAGGCATTTCCAAAACATTTATTTTATAAATAGGTAGAGTTTCTTACGTAGAATTAATTAATAATTAAAATATTTTTTTTTAAGTTTGCGGCTGTGTGGTCGAGTGCTCAACATTGTTGGCTTCGGTTACGGTAACGGGCTTGAACAGCTTAATACAATTGTATTCGATTTATATATTTCTACTCCAAGACATAAATGTATTTGATATCTAAAATTCCATTCCATCCACCCTATCTTAAAAATGAGCAAAGCGAGATTAATTAGCTAACCACTAATCCTGTCCCAGCTCTATCCTTCTACTCCTGCACTCTTACATCAAGTCATTATGTAATATTGTGTTAGAAGTACAACTCGTTTCATATATGACTAAATACAGTGAAACCTCTAATTACACTACCCCAAATTATGCGCTGGCTTGAAATATTCGCAACAAACCCCCAATTGCAAGGTCGCATTCCGTTGTCGTTACTACGAGACGGTCGTCTGTGCATACAGTCAAATGTTGGCTAGCGTATCTGTATTCAACACGTGCCAGGCTATACACGCATAGCTGGGCGTCTGTCTGAGAGCGGGATATTTACTACTACAAAAACTAAAAATTTCGTCCATATATTATTTTTTTGCAAAACTAAGGGAAATCTTAGTTTTGCCTTTTCCGCGGAAAAAAACCAAATCCCTAATTTTATATGAGATTCACACCCCCAATTACACTACCCCCAAATACACGGTCCCGACTATAGTGTAAATGGGGGTTTTACTGTATAGTGTTATGTGGATATATGTGTCAACATACAAGAGATATCGGTGAAAATATTGGAATTGTTTCTATTTTCTGTAAACCAACAACGGGCCTAGATTTTTTAAGCTATTCATCTCGAGTAACTGCTTTCCTGCATCAAATGAGGACTCGGTTTGAAGTATTATTTGTTAAAATTCTGTAAGTAATAAATCTAGTTAATTATTTGTTTAAGTGCATATTTCTTAACGGATATAAAATGAAACTACGTATCATACCTTAAATAATTTTTCCATAAATATATAATTCTAGTCGGTTCCCGTCAAGCGTTGCAATGCCACTCAAAGAAAGTGTTTGTGTTTAAATTGTGTTTATTGAAGTGCATGTTTTCTTTTTCTGTATGTTTGACGTTTGCTGCCGATTGTCTATCGCACGACACAAGCTCCACTTACTGTAGTTTAATTGCACTTTGCCTATAAACATCGCGCACGTTGCATGAACGGTATGGCAGACATACAAACATTGATTTTCATACATTTTTTTTTTTTGGATATCAAATTTATGGAGCTTCAAGTACCAGGACGCGCTAACGTCAATGTTCTTCTAGTCTCCTTCATCGATAAAGTGTTTGAAGAATTGTAAATTGCATCCCCTTACCATCGTTTGCAGACAGAAGGGCGCGATCGCTACAGAGATAAGAAGTTCACGGGAACTCCATATGCACTATTTTGCAAATCACATTCTATATGCTTCCCCACACTGCATCCGTACATGTACACACACATACGCATACATACATACACACAGTGCACAAAGAAAGTCAAACAAAGAGAGTCATTTTCGAGATGCTAATTTCGTTCTAAAAGTGCCAATTTTAGACGACATAAGATCTATGGAGGGTCGTCGAGCAGAATTGCTCTCGGTCTAAAACGATTCTCAGGCAGTGTCTCGTCATAATTGTGGAGATTAGATATCGTTGGGTTAAAATGTTTCCCTACTTCGCTGTGAAACCTTTGAGATATCTCACGAACGAACTCGCGGATGGTAGGTATTTTCAAGTCTCTGTGAAGCAGCGTGTTACGCACGTACCACGGGGCGTTACATATCTGTCTCAGTGATTTATTTTGGACAATCTGGAGAGTCTTCATATGTTTACGGTGAGCATACGTCCATATTGGAGCAGCGTACATCATGATTGGTCGAGTGATTGCTGTGTAGAGGAGCAGCTTGCTTTTGAGAGTAAGTTTGCTCCTCGCGTTAAGCATAAAATACAACCTTGCCTTTGTAGCGTTAGCTTGACGTTTTTTAATCGCGGCGTGTTCATTAAATTTAAGTCGATTATCTAGTGTGAGTCCAAGATACTTAACCGTTTCATACATAAGACCTACTGTAAGTTAATTTCAATATGCTTGTAACTTTGCGCAAGTGCAAGCAAAAAGTTTGTCAAAGTTTTATTGCAATCGGATAAGCGGTTTGGCAGTCCATAGAATAAGAACAAACAAACATTTATTTTTGTATATTAGATTATCATAATTATTAATAAACTTGAAAATCCCATTGCATTTTATTCACATATTAAATAAATTGGCTCTTATTTCTTATACGGACAGATAAAAAATATGCAAACCTTCTTTTAAATTGTGTGGTACACAAGTGTTTGATAAATAACAAAAATAATGATTCTTTCTTAATTATACAATGCCAAATCATCGATAATATTTTTTTAGATTTTGGGAAAACCGTTATTTTGTGTATTAATTATCATGTGTATGATTAATAAATCTGAATCAATTAACTACGCAACACATCACTACCGTTGTTAAGTATATTTAATAGCCCTGTTCAGAAACAAGTATAAATTTCATCATTAGTAATCTATTACAATGTTTTCTAGTCGTATTATGCCCAAAGAAGGGGCTATGCATGTCGTGTAAACGTATGTTAGAACGTTTTTAATACAGTATTTGAGTTTGACTGTGCTTAGTGTACGAATCAATATAATAATAAACATCAAAGTGTAACCCTCTTTAAATTTTACAAAAAATGTTTTGTCGTAGAATCAGTGTGGTTTTGATAACGCTTGTGGCTCTGGTTAATTTTTCTGACCAGCAGCAGTCACCACTGTCTCCGTGTCCTAAAGTTTTTTACTACGATACTGATGGAATGCAGTGGTTTGGAATTATTCAAGTTTCAAGCCCAAGAATTGGTTCCGTTATGAAATTGGATCTCAAAATGTCAATTAAAACAAAACTTCCCACTAAATACGTTGGTAGGATTGAACTTCTAGGAGAAAGATCTGAAATACTACAAAACCTTCTCACCGGTTTACCTATTAAATATAAAGTACATTTCCCATTGCCGACGATCATCCCGAAAGCGACGAGTATTGTATTCAATGGGCAAAAATTATGCACGGGTCCACCAGCCAATGGGCAATTTGTTACATCGATAACTCTGGAACACGTTCTTCATACTGGTAACTCGGCCACAGCCAGTAACTCTAATAAAAACAATGTGAATGACAAAATAAGTTTCGATTCGAATACAAGATATTCTGGAAGTGACAGTGTACGGGTCAGACCAACAAATCTATCCAAAATCTACGTTGCCGATGGTGCAAACTCGGATTTGTTTGATAACGCAAGACCTGAAAATCAGCAAGAATATCAACCACATTTTTCAAATGCTCACAGAGATACTCATCAAACTTCATTCCCGTGTGGAATATCTAAAAAAACATCAAATGCTCTAATTATTGGAGGTGAAATAACATCACCAGGTGACTGGCCATGGCTTGTAGCAATTTACACAAAAAAGGTGAACGGTCTGGATTTTATTTGTGCTGGCTCATTGATATCTCACCAACACGTCTTAACTGCAGCTCACTGTGTCTTTCAAAAAAATAATCGGCCAACCAATGTAGAAGAACTTGTCCTAAAATTAGGAGTTTATAATCTTCAAGATTGGGGAGATAGGAACGTAAAAACAGTTGGAGTAACAAAAATTAAAATGCACCCTTCATTTGATGGAGGGTTAGTTTTAGTTGCAGACATTGCAATACTTTCTATTGAATCGATTTCATACACCAATCACATACTTCCGGTATGTATTTGGGATGAAACTGATGATTTGAGTAGAATTGTGGGACAAAAAGCAACTGTGGTCGGCTGGGGGAGAGATGAAAATGGCTTATTAGCTACCCCTGAACCTCGACAAGCTGACGTGCCTATTGTCTCAACGGACACCTGCCGAGCCTCCAGGCCTGAGTTTTTCTATTTGACATCGAATAGGACTTTGTGTGCGGGAGCTAAAGACGGAATTGGACCTTGCAACGGAGATTCAGGAGGTGGTCTTTTCTTGTGGAGAAAATCACGATGGACTATTCGTGGAATTGTTTCAAACAGTTTAAAAGATCCAAACTCTTTCAATGCTTGTAATTTACATGAATACGTTGTTTTTACTGATACAGCTAAATATTCTTCTTGGATACAACAGATAATTAGGAATGATAGATGATTACAAGTTTGTCAATATTGACCTATCTTGGCTGAAGTGACTGGGAAAATTTCGTCAAGAAAATTAATTTTACAAGGACATAATACAAAATTGCTTCTTTTCTACTATCTAAGAAAAAATATTATCTATGATGAAATGCAAGAAATAATATTGCCACAGTATCACAGTTTTTTATTACAAAAAACTGATGAAAAAAAAAATCAGTGGACAATATGAAATTCGACACGATTCGGTATTTTTTTGGTTAAAAAATATAACTGTTAAAATTCTTTACTTTAGGCCAAAAACATTTGTGTGGATAACAGATTAAAGCTTTGAAATTAAAATATTGTTGCAATGTTGCATAATATAAATCTAGTTACGAGATTTTTCAATTTTATATGTACATATTTTTTTAGATCAGAGTTTTTAATGGAAATTTGTATAGTTTTACCAGATCATTTAAAACACATTTTTTTTCTGGACAAGTAACAAATATTTTCTTGTTTATAATATATGAATATTAAATGTATGAGTGTATACATGTACATATAATGAATTACGCACACTAATTGAATTGCAGTTTGTACACATAATGTAATAATGTTGTCGAAAATCAAAACCTGTTTTCGAGTACTTTTTAATTCAGTGCAAACCTGATATTTCTCTGATATAAAATGATTTAGGTGGACAAACAAATATTTACATCGCTAAAAATAAACAATTAACCTAGGCTTACATAAATAAATTGTATGAAGGAAAATAGATTTGGAATAATGACTGCATACTCAATTATCGAGTACTTCTACACCAGTTGTAATTTCTCGTTTATTTATTTAATTAAAATAAAAACTATATTTTAAAATACGATAAACACTTTACCCTTATTATTATTACAATGGCTAACATCAAATTATTCCTTTAATTTTATAATACAGTGGAACCCCGATCTACCGTTCTCGCATTGTTCGTTTTCCCGCATGGATTGCTTATTTTTCATAGTCCCGGCCAAACACCCATAAGAAAAATGTAAAACAATCCCGCATTAATCGTTCCCTGATTTCCCGTTTTCCTCGATCTATCGTTGAAATATTTTGGTCCCGTCACAAATATTATCTCGATTGACCGTTTACGTTGAATATTTCTCACTAATACTCTTGCACCGCATTTCATTTCGTGCTTTTTTTCAGTGGAACCCCGATCTTCCGTTCTCGCTATTTTCGTTTTTTGTCTAAAATGCCTAAATGAAGAAAACTAGAACTCTAACTGAGAAACTGAAAACAATTTAAGGCGTCGAAAAAATCTAGCAGAAAAAGTTATCTTAGAAAAGTACGCGAGTTTGAAGGGTGAAAATTTAAGTACCAAATTACAAATAGGCAACTTGGTATGTATTAAAAATTTAAGCAATTAAAGAACAAACTTACGTATTCTTTAGTAAAAAAGTGTAATAAATAAATAAGTTACTTTAAAAATTATCACTTTTTGGTATTATTTTAAGATTTCCTGCATTATCGGTTTCCCGCATTATTCGTTAATTTATTACATTCCCTTGGAAAACGTAGAATCAGGGTTTCACTTTTAAAAGAACGATATACATAGTTCTAAAAAGTTTTCCTTATTATTTGTATCGTTTTATTTTTGTTTCTGAGCAGTTATAATTATTTTTGTTAATTTGGCATTTCTGTAAGAAAAACCAGCTTTATTTTGTAGAACTGTATTAAGCAAATCGGATTAACTCTGTGGCTTAGAATGTATGTTTTTCAAATATTTGTATAAATATTTTTTATATCATTCATATTTTTATGTTTTCGAAAATATTTATAGTAAATAATTGCATTGTTTTTAATTTAAGCAGTATACTTAAGTAAAATATCCATTTTTTATCAATGTTGATAAAAAAAAATGTTGCTGTTCTATGAAATGTGAAATAATTGAAATGTATTATTTTTCAACGAATTATTGCTAGAAAAAAATATAATAAATTATAACTACGCTATTGTTGTGATGTTCAACAGTTTATACCCAAGATATTTTTTTTTTATAAATCTATGCATATATTTAATACGCGCACAATATGTACTAATTTCAATGCACTTAGGTTGTTTTTTAAATATTATTTTTATATTAACTGGCAAGAATTTTTTAAATTTTCTCTCCAGTGAAAATATAATATTTTTTTTAACTATGTAGAAACAATGGAAAGTTAAATGAAAAAAATCCAGGAACGGTTTATTGCTGTATAAATTCTTACGTGAAAATAATGCGAGACTATCTGTCAAAACATACATTTGTTCTGCAGTAAACAGAAATGAAACCAAATTAAAAGATTATCGAATATAGTTAAAAAAGCACTGAAATCTTTTTAAATAATTTACCTAGGTGTAGTAAGTCTTCAGTGGCTGAAAGTGAAGACATAAGAACTAATAACGAAGCATATTCAAGATAAACGATTGCGTAAAGACTAGATAATTCAAATACATTTTATTTTGTTACCTCTTTAAATTTACGCAAAAAAAAAAATATAATACATTTTAAATCGTTTACAGCAGTGAATAAATTTTACATATTTATACAAAAATAAAGTGACATAAAAAATGAATAGTGATTTTACTCCCAACACTTTTGGGTGCTGTAATATATTATAATATTGTTAGACTTTTATTTTATATTAATTAAATAATAATTATTAGGTCATGCTTTTACGTCACTAATTGATTTTTTATGTATTATTAAAAAAGCAGGTTTTACTTTTTATTTTAAAATATGAAGTGTATTTCTTTAGTATGTACATACGTATAATTGTATCGTGTATTGTTTTGTATCCTAATTATTATGTAAGAATAAAATGAATTCAACAATTTTGATATCTTTAATTTAAGTCAGGGGTCACTAAAATTAATAAGAATCGGACCGAATATTTTTTCAATAACATCGGAGAAAGGGAAAGTAGACGAAAAATAAAGAGTCGTGCTAGAAATTGTATTAAATTAATATTTGGCTTAATTAAAAATTTGATTAATTACTACAACAGACATGTATGATGACTTTATATATTATTAATATTATATTAATCTGTGTATCATATAATAAATTTAAAAAAATTGAAACAGTAAACGCAATTTATGCATTATTACTTTGATAATCATATCAAATTAATATAGTACAAATAGTTTTTAAAAAAATACAACAGAGCTAGAATGAATTGAGGAGGCTAGAAGCAAATTATGGAATGAACCAGGCAGCTTACAGTTACATAGTTCAAAACGGGAATAGTTCAAAATACGCGATATTTATGTTTTAAGATTTGAATGAGCGTATGATATGTATTGATAAGTTAAAATTCCATAAAGAAACTTCTGCGATACGTTGGCTAAATATATAGCAGCAGTTGCTTTATGGAAAAATGTAGATCTTGACATGGCGAATCTAATGTTAATAACTTAAAAAAATGTATTTTGACCTTTTTGCGTCTTTAACTGGTGTAACAATATGTCAGTGGCCAAAATAGAGAAACGAGACGTGCTGCGGATTTCTCTGTGGAATTATTCTTACCTCTTCTTCAAACCCATATGATAGTGGCTTTTTGGGTGGATGGCCAGTTCCACTCAGGAATTTAGTGTTCTGAGAATGAAACAAAATGAAAAACATAGTCGCTGAAGGTGGAATAGACTTTAAATATGACGCGGATATTCTATGCACCAGTTTCATTGAATCTGATATAAATAAAAATGACACACGTCTATAAGAGCACCTTTGAAGCGGTAACGGACGTTGCGAAGAAAATTTTCAAAGAATTGATATGTGCAAACTAATCAATAATTATTGTCATAGTATTTCTTTGAACCTAAATATGCTATTTATGTCAAACTGCATTATTTTACATATAATTAAAATATTTTCCATATTAGCTTGACATCATTATGACTCAGACCACAATCTTGATCTCTTTCTTAATTGTATACAAAGCGAGTTTTTTTTTTAAATCGAAATTTATATTTTATTAATTTTATTATATTCAATGAGCAATACATTTTTTTTTATCTTCTTTTAAAATATAAAGTTTCTTTAACGCGATCGCTGCCACAGACGAGATATCTCGTAAATTTTTTAGTACTCAACAGGCTAAAGACAAGTTATCTCGTCAATAACTAATTAAATTAATAGTAGCAAATTATAGCCAGCATGCTAGGTAATTACTATTAATTATCTACGGCAGCTAAAAAGTTAAAGAAATATACTCATTTCTTGAATAGTATATTTTCAACAGGGCTGTGAAATCGTTAAAAAAAGCCCACATTTGACCCACAATACGACATTAATTTTTAGTATTAAATATATGCATAAGCCTAGTCCATGGTCTAGAGTAGTGATTCCCAACCTTTTTCATGCCACAGACCCCTAAATCTGAAAACAATAATCTGCGGATTTTTTTAAATTAACATGTTCATACTTTATCACAAAGAATGTTGAAAGAATGAATTTTTTTGCGGAACCCAGGTTGGGAAGCACTGGTCTAAAGCATATTTTCTCAACCTTCTTTTGAGTATCGTTTTTTTTGTGTCCCCCATACCTGTTTTGAAGTTTCCCGAAAACAATTTGTCATCGCCCAATAGTAAGTTTATGGATATTTGCCGGTGGCCCCCCGTTAAGAAACACTGGTCTAAAAAGCTGACAGCTGAGTACGCTTAAAAAAAATTGCTACAGAATCTAAAAAAATGGTAAACCACGGATATCATTCGCTCAATTGAAACCACATTAAAAACCTAAGTAAGTAATGTATAATTATTTATTCGTTAAATGACTGGCGTGCGGTTTTGTATTAAGTCATTTTTTTCCTTGTTGGTTAATATAATATTTATTATAATATCTTTACAACCAGCAACATATATCTCGGTCAATTGGCGACAGCCACCGGGTGTTCAGAGAGATTATATTTAGCTCGAATTGAATGTACATATATTCGACGTAGTAAATAAGATGTCAGTCCACTGATAGGATTAAAATTTTGAAGGATGTGCGTGTCTAAATAAATTGAGAGAAACCACAAAAATAAATTATTTGTTAATCTTTCAATTTATTACAAGTAGAAGTATTTTTTTTTCAATAGTTTTGTGCCTTACACATTCTTTTTATTAAATGAAATGCAGGATATTAAAAAAAAAATGGTATGTGATTGTTGATTCTTGCTAAAATGTTGTTGTATAATATTAATACAAATATTTATTAATTAAATAAATTGATCAGCACCGGTCTCTCGTGTCAGATAAAAATATGTTAAACACCAGCTTTGCAAAGCACGACAATGACTAAAAAAAAATTACTTGCTTCCAACTGGAGATAGATTATTTTTTCTACGTTATTATAAGTATTGAAAATAAAGTCATGTACAGACAATACTTGTCTTTTCATGTAACGTGGTGGAACGGCGTTCCAGAAACTTTTCTCGCATTTTTTAACGTTTCAAATCGATATTCACAAAAAAATGTTCTTTTTTCTTGGATACCATTGTTTGTTCCTATCTTAGGTCCCTTTTGAATGTCCTTAAAAAAATACCAGGTCTAAAGACTAACTCTGTGACCAGAACCATGGGTCCAGACATGGGGAACCTGCGGCCTTTTGGCTACTCTGGTGCGGCCTTCTGGCCAATTCTGTAATTCTGTAAATGTATGTAAATTCGTAAATTCCTGACATATTCTGACTGAACATTCCCTAGTCAATGTTTACTGCGGCCTAATGTCGAATCAGAAAAATAAATGCGGCCCTTAGAGAATAGATTCTGGTCTAATGCTTCATATATTGTTTTGTTTTGCAAATTCGAATATTTACGACACCTTTTCCCAACAGTCGAGTCCATAACGCAGTATCAACGTGGATGGCTTTCGTAACGGATCTCGTGGGTTCGAATCACAGTGTGAAGCAAAGTGATCACTAGTTCTGTCTTAACCTTATCCTTCTATCCATACTCTCTTCGGAAAAAAAGAGAAGTTCTGAAACTTACTAACAGGCAATCCTTGTAAAAAACTTCAGTTTAAATACCTCGATTAGGAATCCATATACTTGACATTGGGAACGGAAACGGATAAGAAAAAATCTTGACAAGAAGTAAGTTTCGGCCTTTTTTTATTTTCAAAAAAAGCACTGAATGTACTCATTACTCAGAAAGAATCCATTAAGAAAATATATTTTGAATATTTTGAATAAGTGTGTTATCTTAAAAAAAAAGACCGTCAGTAGGGTATACTACAGTTGGGTTACTTAACGAATTTACTAGAACAGAGCAAATAACATACCTTCACATGTCAACTTTCTATTCATCCGCCTCTTAGTATAATATAATATATTAAACAAAATCTATCCGCATCGTGTTGCTGGAAATCGCGCAATTGGAATCGCGTCATCTGGGTGTGATCTTACAATAATGCGGAAAACCGATACCGACCAGTGTTACACTAAACAAAAATAAAAAAACACTTGAACGGTGATTAATATTTTATAATTATAATAATTCATTATGCGAAACGTATGTAGTTATTTCGGATTTCCTCGGAGGAAGTGGTTAACACATTGCGTGGAAGATAACAAATAAAAATGAAATATTTAAACCTAAAAATATCTTTCAAAAAACCCAATATTCCTTTGCACCAATTCTACTTTTATTTCAAAAGATCAGGGCAGGTTTCACTCATGATACAGTGATATTTATACTAAACAAAATTAAATAAAAAGGAGGTCAATTGTCACTCGAAAATTGTATTATTTTCTTAGTTGATAAAACTCGTCATGATCGAAACCAGTCATGATCTTTAGAAATAAAAGTGGAATTAGTACAAAGGAATATTGTGTTTTTTTTTTAAATATAATGCCTTTTCGCTAAGTTTTTACAGTGAACATCCTTAAAGTAGAAATATCTTTTTGAATATATGAGGAGGTTAATAGCAAATAGGGCAATCCACTACGGAAGCCATTTTGAGAAAAAAAACTGAAAAAGCATTACTATGGCCTAACTTTTAATTATATTTTGAATAATAATTAAACTCACAAGATAAACACTAAATAAAGTGAATTTCTGCAATATAATATTTTATTGAATAATAGAGTTCCATAAAAATATCTGATATGAATTTAACTTTTCATATATCCTACTTTTTGACTGTATTTTTTGGATTTAAGAGACAATAGTAAATGAATTATTATTATTATACTCAAAGAAAATAAAGTATTCAAAATATTTTTTTTACCCTCCTTATCTATCCATATTCGTATGGGGTTTCATCTAGATTTTTTTTTTGTTCAAATACATTATCTTAACTTTTAATTACACAGCATACAAAAGGCTACACAGTGTAAGTTAGTAAGGATCAACATATATAATAAAAATGGTTATTTTAAGAATATGTTTGTTATATATATTTTGGAGTAAAATTTTAATTCAGATAGCTTTTACAATATTGTAAAAATAATTAGTCGATTATTATAAATCATTATATGATTTAGTTTAAAATGATGCGTCCATCCTTTGTGGGTAAACTCCTTACAGTTTCCTTGTATAAATGTATTATAAAGGTGCTTGTAGTGCATGAAAAACCCGTTGCAAAAAAGTATCCGGTTAAAACCCATGTCTAAGATACGTATTGCGTCAAATGTTTAGCGCGATTAAAATGTGGAAGTCGCTTAAAAACAGATATCAATATAGTTTTGAGTGTCAGTCGGACTAGAGTTGTCACGAAGACAGCCTTGATAGAAAAAAATATATTCATTAAGAGTATTTTTTCAAACCGGTGTCAATGTTTTAGTTCTCGGAACGTTTTATAGTTCAATACGTATACAGTGGAGTGACTAAATTAATAATTAAAAATGCCTTTCAAACATTTAAGTAGTGTCTGTGTTATATTCATGAGTTATATATGTTTTTCGCAACAACAACAAGCGCCATTATCTCCGTGTCCAAAAGTTTTCCATTATGATACCGATGGAATGCAATGGTTCGGTATTATTGAAATAGAAAGTCCCCCCCTTGGAAGTTCTTTGTTACTTAATGTTAAAATGTCGATTGCGGCACAATTACCTACTCGATACGTTGGAAAAATTGAATTATTGGGAGAACGAGAAGACCTATTGCAGAGAATACTCAACGGCTTACCGATGAGATATAAAATTCATTTTCCACTTCTCGGTATCATACCCAAAGTAACGAGTATAAATTTCAATAATGTAAATATCTGTACTGGACCTCCTGCCAGAGGACAGACTGTGACGTCAATAACATTGCAGCATATTCTTCGGACAGAAACAGAAAGACCTAGGCCGACCGTTAACATCCCTAACAATCAGCTTAGGCCGCGTGACGAATATGGAGATATTCTCTCTGGAGAAATTCCTCCTAAATATTATCCTGCAAAATATGAGAGACCGAATCCGGATACTTATGCTTTGAATACTACACCTGTACCCAAGGTGACAACTTTGCGTCCTGTCAATAATGGATTTAGTTCAAGAACTGCGCTGTCATGTGGGATAGCAAAGACAACAAATCCACTCATCGTTGGTGGAGAAAGTACAAAGGCTGGAGAATGGCCATGGATGGCAGCTATGTACAAAAAGCAAGTCGCTGGCTTGAACTTTATTTGCGCTGGTTCGCTGGTATCAAATAGACATGTTGTTACTGCAGCTCACTGCGTCAGTAAAAATGGTAACGACCGCACAAAAAAAGAAGAGCTTCTGATCAAAGTAGGAGTTCACGATTTGCAACAGTGGGGAGACGTCAATGCAAAATCAATCAATGTTTTAGATATAAAGTTCCATCCAACCTTTGACGGAGGCTTGGTGCTTAAAGCTGACATAGCTATTTTAGTTATTGATGTCGTAACATTTTCTGATTACATTATACCAATTTGTTTATGGAATGGAAACGAAGACTTGTCGTTGGTCGTTGGACTAAATGCAACCGTTGTTGGTTGGGGAAGAGACGAAAATGGTTTGCTGGCGACTCCAGAACCTCGAAAAGCGATCGTCCCCATAGTCTCAACCGAAACATGCAGATCGACTAGAACGGAGTTTCACTACTTCACTTCTAACACTACGCTTTGTGCTGGGTCAAGAAACGGTATTGGGCCATGCAATGGAGATTCAGGCGGTGGCTTATATTTATGGCAAAATTCAAAATGGACCCTGCGCGGGATTGTTTCTAACAGCTTGCCTGAAAAAAATTCTTACAATAAGTGTGATCTTAACGAGTACGTCATATTTACGGATACTGCCAAATACTTACCGTGGATAAATGACATAGTTGATGACAAAAGTTAAAAACTAATACACGCATCTTTTTGGTTCTACGCGGTCATATTCCAGTCGAATACGAGCTCTCAATAGTTTTGTTACTTATTTATGGCGAATATATCAATATAATGAAAAAAAAATTGCAATAAATATTTAAATTAAATATAATATCATGAATATAAATGAATATTGACAATAAATGATTTATTCAATAAAACCGCGATTTTACGTACACGGAATTCACATTTTTCTGCAATTATAAGCCGTTTTAACGTTCTCATTTTTGTATTTCCGAAATACTTAAAAATCAAATAAAACAGCTCACTGAAAATGTAAAGTACGTTAAGGACCTCGAAAGCTTTTTAATGAGCGTGTGTTCGTGTTATTTGATTACCATTGTTTTTTCAAATAAATACTATATATTAAATAATAACGTGCAATTTAACTCAATGGCTTACGAATAATATGACTTTTGTCTCACTTTTAGGGTGTTCACTGTCAATACTTGGTGGAAAGGCATTATATTAATAAAAACAATAATCCTTTGTACTTCATTCCACTTTATTTAATATGTCATATTAAATAAATAGACATATTAAATAAAGTGGAATGAAGTACAAAGGATTATTGTTTTTATTAATGACTTTTGTCTATTGTACATGTTAATAAATTACTTTTTTTAATTTCACTGATTCAGATCACAAATGGATACCTATTATATATAATAATATGATTAAAGTAATATAACATTGTTGAAAATGTTACAACCAATACGCATTTATTAGTATAAATCTAATGAAAATAAAGATCATATGTTTAGAATAATTTAATCATTTATTTTCTAAGCAAATTGCAAAACTATTTAAAACACATGCTAATGTTGATTTTCAAAAAATATTTTTTATTTCTACAAACAGTCATTCCAAATACGCACTTTACGGAGACATCCATGTTTGATCTGCACTAAAATAAATAATTTTACATTTATCCCTTTCTATGAATACATTTTTTTAATATCTGAAATTTAATTAATGTATAATTCTTATTTTATAATGTAAAATTATCTATTGAATAATTGTATTATTAATAACCAATGTCTGATGTGATTCTAAAAATATATATAACAGTCAAAAATTGATATGATGAAAAGCATGTTGTATGGCAGAGATGGCGAACCTTTTTGGGTCCACGTGAGGCGTGCCCAAGCAGTAAAAAAAAATAACAAAATAGAAAAAATAAAATTGTTTTTTTTTCAAATGATTGTCGTTTATCTTGGAAACGTTTGAAAAATAATAATCCACAGATTATTTAATCAAAATTTTAATTTTTGAAACTTTTGAAAAAAAAAAATTGAACCTGGAAATCGTTCGCGTGCCATCCAGATTCTCAAACGTGCCACCTCAGGCACGCGTGCCATAGGTTCGCCATCTCTGTTGTATGGTATCACACAATATTTAATTGATTATTTATGAGCAAAGATGTGTTCTATGTCATAAAAATATGTACATTTTGTCATCTATCTAACTATACATAACCGTACAGGACAATCATATTTTACTAATAAGGATAATAATTAAAAAAAACCCATGCATTGTATATATGTTAATGTTTTTAATTCATCAAATAAAAGTGAACAGTCTTAAATTTTTTTGTATGATTAATGAAAAAATATACACATTAAAAATCTGTGGAAGTTTTTCATATAAAGAATGTCACAGTCTAATTTTTTTTTTTACTATTTTAGGTACATTTTAAATGTAGGCTTTCTGTCTTAAACTAAAATGATTTTATGACTTTTATTTTTACATTTAAAACATGTCGACTTATCTCATTTATAATTTTTGTCTGAAATATATTTCTGGGGAGAGGAAATCGAGGAAAATCATAAGTAACAGTGTATGTATATTGGAAAAATATGTCTTAAGTATGAATAAAAAGTGACTACTACACTCATATATCTTAAAAGTCCACGTTGTCGGTGCTTTGATATTAATAATTCAAAATATTTATTTGATTACATCATTCTGCTTTGCTCGGGGAGGGGAAATCGAGGACATCTTACACTCACTCACTCAGACAAACATACAAACATACGGACATTATCGGCTATTGATATATAGAATAGAATAGCGAAAATTGAATGTATACAATTTTCAAGCAGCTCTCAGAAAGTTTTAGACCGGCTTTCTATTGTAAGAACTCTTTAGGTAAATTATTGATAAATAATAAAGATGTTATAGATATTCTGGTCCTTTAAATCAGTGCTTCCTAACCTGTGGGCCGCGACCCCTCAGAGGGCCATAGGATTTCTTGCGGGGGCCGCAAAATTCAGTAGAAAGTACAAAAATCCATATATTTAAGTCTATCAAATCGGTGTTTCCCATATTGGGGGCCGCGGAATTTTTTAAGGGGGCCGCCGGATTGGATTGGATAGAAATTGGATTCTGGGGGAAAAGTATAGCAAATCGAGGATTTCGAATTCGTCGGTGAGCTAAAAAAAAAAACGAGTTTCTGTGACAATCTGAGGAAAAAGTATAACAAATCGCAGATTTCATATTCCTCGGTGAGCTAAAAAAAAAAACGAGTTACGGTGACAATTGAGGAAGGCCGCGGCTTGTTTTTTTAGATTTAGGGGACCGTGGATCGAAAAAGGTTGGGAAGCACTGATTTAAATGAAGCTTTCAGTGTACACCTAATCGTTTTTTAACGCGACACATTGGGTCCAGAAAGTGACGCGTAAAAAAACCTCACTTTCATATAATTTGATAAATTGCTACCAAAAATGTATGAAAAAAACATAATTTATTTTCCAAATCACGCATTTTTTTTTCATATAAAATTTAAAAAAAAAAATGAGAAACAGATACATAATATGATGCAAATCACCAAAAATGTTTTTTAATTGAAAAATAACATTTCTATCTACGGTTCGTATTTATTATTTTGATTGCATTTTTTTTGTCTGGAGTGTATTTGTTTGACATTCGGTGGTAAAAATTATGACCGGGAAACGTGCGATTAAACGAATTTAAGTAATGCATTGTATTCAACCAAGTTTCAAAACAGAATTACATCACGTGATTTTGCGCATGGTCACCATTTCTCCTGTATATTTATTTCTTTCTAAAAAAATGTGTAACAACGAGTAAATCGCGTAAAAAAGTAACGGTTCTGTCTAAACAAATCGCGTAAAAAAGTACTGGGTGTATAAATAATCATAAACGTAATCCAGAAGACTTTTTTATTTATAATTATTTTGATAATATCTTTGATTTAACTGGATTCAAACAAGAAGTTCAAGAAGTGTGTACAGACAATAAATGAAGTAACAAATATTTTTTTTATAAGTTTTTATAAGTCATTTATAAGTTTTTAAAAAAACATTTATTAACCAAAATATGATCTTAACTACTGAATTACCTTTTTTATCCACTTTAAGTATTTAGCGACATCCGTAAATATGACAAATTCTTTTAGGTTACACTTTTCATAAGAATTTTGATCATGCAAGCCGTTAGAAATAATTCCACGCAGAACCCAATTTGAGTTTCGCCACATGTATAAGCCGCCACCTGAGTCTCCATTGCATGGCCCAATACCGTTTCTTGACCCAGCGCAAAAAGTAGTGTCGAAAGTATAATAGCGAAATTCCTGTCTTGTTAATATACATGTTTCGGTTGAGACTATGGGGACGATCGCTTTTCGAGGTTCTGGAGTAGCTATCAAACCATTTTCGTCTCTTCCCCAACCAACAACGGTTGCATTTAGTCCAACGACCAACGACAAGTCTTCATTTTCATCCCATAAACAAATTGGTATAATGTAATCAGAAAATGTTACGACATCAACAAATAGAATAGCTATGTCAGCTTTAAGGCTCAAGCCTCCATCAAAAGATGGATGAAACTTTACATCTAAAACATTGACTATTTTTGAATTCACGTCTTTCCACTTTTGCAAATCGTGCACTCCCACTTTGATAAGAAGTTCTTCATTTTTTGTTTGAGGGTTACCATTCTGACGAATACAGTGACCTGCTGTAACAATGTGTCTATTTGATATCAAGGTACCAGCGCAAATAAATTCCAAGCCAGTGACTTGCTTCTTGTACATAGCTGCCATCCATGGCCATTCTCCAGCCTTTGTATTATTTCCACCAACGATGAGTGGATTTGTTGTCTTGCTTATTCCACATGACAACGCAGTTGTTGGGCTGTATCCATTATTTAAAGAGCGCAGCGTTGTCTTCTCAGGATCAGGTTTACTAGTTGAAGCATAAGTATCCGGATTCGGTTTCTTATTTTTATCTTGATGATATTTAGAAGGCATATTATCTCCGTATTCGTCATTTGGTCGATGCTGACTTTCGGGATTGCCGACGGCTGTGTCCGTGCGAAGAACATGCTGCAAAGTTGCTGTCGTCACAGTGTTTCCTCTGGCAGGATGCCCAGTACATATAGTTTCATTATTAAATTTTACATTCGTTATTTTGGGTATGACACTGGGAAGCGGAAAATGAATTTTATATCTCATAGGTAAACCGTTGAGTATTCTCTTCAAAAGGTCTCCTATGCCCCCCAATAGCTCAATTTTTCCAACGTATGGAGTAGGCAATTCTTGCGCAATTGACATCTTGACGATCAGCTTCATTACACTTCCAAGAGGTGGACTTTTTATTTCAATAATACCAAACCATTGCATTCCATCGGTATCGTAATGAAACACTTTTGGACACGGAGATAATGGTGCCTGTTGTTGGTGTGAAAAATTTATACAGATCATGAAGAGTACACACAAACTACTAAAACGTATAAAAGACATTTTTAATTCTGTACTAACAAAGTCACTCCACTGTAACTTTACGTATATAATACTATTAATGAATGCAATCACTTCATTATAACATCCATTGAGTCTACCTTAGTCTAAACTCTAGTCTGAATGACAGCGACAACGATAGTGACAGCGGCTTTTAAACCATTTCCACCTTTTAATCCATATTTGACGCAACTGCATACCTTTGTAGATTCAACTGGATATTTTTTTGCAACGGGTTTTTTACACATTCTTAGGCATTCTTAATATAAAGTCATACAAGGAAACTGGAAGAAGTACGTCTAACAAATGACATTACAAATAACATATCCTTAAAAAACATTTTTATGATCGACATATTTTACGCTTATTAGCCATTTTTAAGCCTGCTGTGGCTTAGTTGGTAAGAACTTGCTCTACCGATCACGCAGGTCTGGGTTCGATTCCTGGTAAGATCACAGTGAATTTGAGAATTATTCAATTCAAAGTTGTGATCGAAGACTGGGAGATTGTGATGTCAATCCACATTATTTATTCTACTCCCATCTTTATGATACATTAATAACTGAGTGTAGCAATAGCAATTAGTCAACCACTGGTCCTGTTCTAGCCGTATCCTTTTTTCCCAAATACTCCCTTTGAAAAAAGTGAGGTTGAGCGACCGAGTAACAAACAGTTCTCGTAGATTTTTTTCCTGTTGAGATACTTCCACTAGGATGCCATATGCTCCACATTGGGAGCGGACATGGATTTAACTAAAAACATTTTATTAAAAATTGTTACTGCATGTGAAACTTTATATTTCCTACGGGGGGTGGGGGATAGTCTTAGGTGCATAAATATACAGGGATAAATATACGATAAGGGGATAATTTGATGTCCCTGGTTTAAAAGTGGCCAAATAAGAAATAATAAATAAATAAAAAGGCTCTATATTATTCGAGCATATGTTTTTCAATCTCTCCGTTATATTTCAAAGTATAAATTATACGTCATTTATTGATTTTTCTGTATTCTAATTCCATAAACGTCATTCCCCTAGGTGTCCCCCACCTTGACATAACAGCACACAAACAATAAATTTCGTACGAAAGATCGCATAATTTATACTAAAAATGTTAGTAATTAATTAAGGATGTATTAATCTATTGTTTTAGTTAATTTAAAATATGTTTAGTGTTTAAACCTATAGAAATTTTGTCCTCACGTTCCGCGATCATTCCTGGCAACTTAAATTTTTGCCTATAAATACCAACAGACTGAGATATTGCTGATAAAAAAAAGTTAAATTTGCGTTAAATTTTCCTCTAAATTCAGTTATGCTGAAGAATTCAGAAAAGAAGAAAATGTGACGGGTGAGTGTTTTTTAAGCTTAAAATAGTTGTTGTCCCATTCGTAGCGATCATTACCCTGGTGAGTATTTTTTATTTATCTTTTGATTAAATGTAATTTTAAATTCAGTAGAATATTAAAATATATAGTCGGTTCCAATATTCGATTAAACAACAATATTTTTCAAAGTTTTTTCTAAAGATATTGTCAAAATACTGTAAAATCATCATTCCCCTGTGTGTAGTGACACAAAATAACAAAAGCCTTTCTTAACCAATTCTCTTATGAATCCTCATTCATCGTTTTTAAAAGCATACCCCGATTCATAAGATGGCATATACTTTCTTTTGCGAATATTGTCCTTTCTAGATTAAAAAAATTAAGGTTGCTGATCGTTTTTAGAAAATACAATTTACTTAAGCCGATGTACTCAAAATATTTTTATAATCATACCGATTAAAATAAAAAAAAATAAAAAAAACGGTCGATATTATCCGCTTATTGTTCTACCTACTATTATGTACCCAGAGACACCTATTTTGGACGGTCTGAAGTACGTAACACCTTTTCGAAAAACTTAATGATTTCTGTGATGTCTGAAACTCTGATCCGATTTGATAGCAGCGTTTAGCTAACCTCTAGCACCTCTAACCTGTCCTAAAAGTCTTCAAAGCTTGACAGATTTCTCATTAAAAAAAAGATTCCTATGTCCAGCAAAGAATTCCTTATAATATTCAATATTGTTTCTTCAATAAAGATAGGCGCTTTATCGTTAAATTTTTTTTTGTAAAAAAAGGTGTTTTTTTACAGTAACAAAATACTTTTGAAATCAAAGTTTCACAAAACAGCAGAACGATTGCAAATGGAGTCTGATATGGCTAATGGCTAATGGCTAATTCTTCTCTTTCGCGTACTTACGTGTGTCTCCCCATTGATTGTTGATTTCGAATGACGTATAATAAAATGAGGTGTTTTTTGTAAAATTAATATTTTTTTCCTTACAACATTAGTTTCCAACATTTCCTTAGTTTATATTGCAACATAAACGTTTTGTATAATTATGATAACATAAACAAGAAAATGTTGTTTGAAATATCTTTCATATTCTACATGATTAAACAATTGTTTGATTGCTAAGAAAAAATCCCACAAATCAGAGTAGTTCTTATTCCACTATAGAAACAGAATAATCACATCAAGCATGTTTTTCCTGTTTTTGTTTCCTCATTAAAAAAATATGTTTCTTTCTCATTTGTAATTGTGACAAATCATGTTTAAAGACTGTTATAAAGCGGTGACAAACGATCAATATTTATTACAATAACAGCATACCGTTGAATAAAATTGTACACGAGGAAAATAAATAATTTTCAATCGGCGTATTGAATTCTTTTAAATATGGTTTAATTTGTGTCGTCCCATTTTCAGACCATGCGTTCTTCCCAAGACGACCGAACATCTTAGTAAAACTCGACATCAATACAACAGTAGGACAATTCGAAAATCTTAATTCCGAAAAATTTGAGCGAGAGAGGTAAAAAATAAAAATAAACAAGGATCCAAATTTTGGTTTTTCAAATTGAAAAAAGCTCTCACGGTGCTTCATTTCGGAAATTACGTAAATTCCTCTGTTTTAAAACTACAAATTCTGAAAAGCTAAAAACAATATTCTCTAACTCAATTTATACACGATTTTATGTTAAATGTTCAATCTCGGGATATCTAAAAGAGTCTAGAATTAAATGCCTTAGTTACAACTTACAATGCTTAATAATCATTGTTGAGTGAGTAAGATGTAACAACATGATTTAACATATTATTTAACCCATTTGATAGATTTGAATATTGTTAACGAAAGATTTCTAAAAGTTATCATGGTTTTACTTTAAGTTCATCAAGGGTGACAACCCTTGATGTATAACAAACTATTAATAAAATATGATGTAATTTTATCTACTCTACTGGTTGCTAATGTTGCTATACAATAATGTGATTTTATTTAAAATCTTGTGCATTCCGTGGGCCAGTGTTTCCTAAACTTGTTTTGCAATGGAACACTTAGCAAATCCGGAAATTTAAACGGAACACTTGGCTTATTTTTATGGTTGGGTAATTAATTCATAATGGTATAAATACAAAAAAATGCTAATAAAACACTTATAATTTTAAAGTGGTTCTTGGACATTGCAGCGTAGAAAAAAAATCCTGCTTCGCATAAATAGATTTTATAAAACTGAATTAAAACAATCATAACTTGTTTTGACACATTGTGGATTTTTCTAACAAACTCACTTAACAAGAATTTATATCAGAATCACTGATAAAGTCAGATTTTCTTAAATACTTGCGCTAAATTAAGCATGCTGGTTTTACTGTTACAGAAAATAGATTTAAAACCAAGAAATCATAATTACTAGTGTTTGGAAAACATTGAAAAAATAATGATTTTGAAGTTATGTGGGTTTTAGCGGAACACCTATTCAAGGTCTGTGGAACACCAGTGTTCCGCGGAACATGGATTGGGAAACCCTGCCGTAGGCAGTAGATCATATAAATTTTAGATTTATTCATAAGCTATCGATTCCGTATTTTATTTACTGTTTATTTATCCTTAATAATAATTTAAACAATGTATTATATTATTATAATCAAATGTAAAAAAATTCTATTTCAAAAAAAATTGCAGATAAAACTTTAAGTAATCATTTTTCATGATTTATTACAATGAAAATCATATAAAAGTCTAAGTCTATATGTTTTAGCTGTTAATAAGAACAAGGCTGTCAATTTGATAGCATTAATTAATTTATTTAAGTAATAAACAATCATTAATAATATTAGTGTCATATAAAATCCAAAATAAAGACAAAAATAGTGAGGTGACTAAACAATGTTTTCAAATATGTTCATTAGTAAATTCTGTTATTTTTGTATCATTTTTGGTGTTTTTATTATTTCTTCCCTACAAGAACAAATTGTTTCATCCTCAACAAAAATGCAATCGGATGTTAATATTTCGGTGATATCCACCAAAATTAAATATAATCATTCTAAATATCATCTAGATACAAATGATAAACCGAGTCCGGATACTTATGCTTTGAATACTACACCTGTACCCAATGTGACAACTTTGCGTCCTGTCAATAATGGATTTAGTTCAAGAACTGCGCTGTCATGTGGGATAGCAAAGACAACAAATCCACTCATCATCGGTGGAGAAAGTACAAAGGCTGGAGAATGGCCATGGATGGCAGCTTTGTACAAGAAGCAAGTCGCTGGCTTGAACTTTATTTGCGCTGGTTCGCTGATATCAAATAGACATGTTGTTACTGCAGCTCACTGCGTCAGTAAAAATGGTAACGATCGCACAAAAAAAGAAGAGCTTCTGATCAAAGTAGGAGTTCACGATTTGCAGCAGTGGGGAGACGTGAATTCAAAAGTAATCAATGTTTTAGATGTAAAGTTCCATCCATCTTTTGACGGAGGCTTGCGCCTTAAAGCTGACATAGCTATTTTAGTTATTGATGTCGTAACATTTTCTGATTACATTATACCAATTTGTTTATGGGATGAAAATGAAGACTTGTCGTTGGTCGTTGGGCTAAGTGCAACCGTTGTTGGTTGGGGAAGAGACGAAAATGGTTTGATAGCAACTCCAGAACCTCGAAAAGCGATCGTCCCCATAGTCTCAACCGAAACATGCAGATCGACTAGAGCGGAGTTTCACTACTTCACTTCTAACACTACGCTTTGTGCTGGCTCAAGAAACGGTATTGGGCCATGCAATGGAGATTCAGGCGGTGGCTTATACTTATGGCGAAACTCAAGATGGACTCTGCGAGGGATTATTTCTCTAGCCTTGATAGATAAAAATTCTTACAATAAATGTAACCTTCTCGAGTTCGTCGTATTTACAGATGTTGCTAAATACTTACCGTGGATTAAAAACATAATTGATGGCAAAGACTAAAAATTACTGCTAGTCCACCTTTGACGAAGTTTAACGTGTTTTTGGTTTTACACGATCATATATCGGTTACATAAATGGTGTTAAAGTTTTTTTTTCCGTATAAAGTACATACCTACTAGTGACTCATAAAGAAGATTTTTAATCGATAAAAGGCTGGTTCATGGTGCAATGGTGATCGTAGTTAGCTTCCGTGACGGATCTCAAGGGCTTGAATCCTAGTACGAAAAGTATTTTTCAATCAATTTATCTATGTCTGTTCAGAGTCAATGGCAAAACTCCCTCCCACCTTCCTTATTCCGAAGTAACAGGGTGAATTTGTTTACCACTAGTCCTGTCCTAGCCCTATTATTTTATCGCTATACTGAGTAATAAACAGTTCTCGTAAAAAATACTTCTGTTGAGATACCTTTGATACAAGCCCACATGCTCCATATTTAGAGTGTGCATGGATTTTATAAAAATACTGTACAATAAACGTTGAAAACCATATTTTAATTCAAAATATATATTAATTTGCACTGTTTCTTTTTTTATATATACACAATTACACCGTAGAAATAAAGGTGCACTTTTATTAAAAATGTTATTTATTGCTGGCACATCTTATTTAAAAAATATATTATGCATCAAAGGCGTTTATAAAATAGCTTTGCTATTTTAATAAACGGTGGGTTACGTTACAAACTATTATTTTATACTCAATTAAATTAAATTATATTTACATATATTTATAAGAATGGAAATAAATTCATTTTTGTATGAGTACTTGTATTTAACGATATCATTCAAATAAAAATCATCTACAGCACTTTTTGAAATTTATTATTTCCAACTCGTTTATGTTTTCAATATTGTCCATTGGTAGCGTCTACTGTCATGTGAGTCTGTTAATTACATGATTTTCTACTCAAAACATGTCCATCAACTGTCCATACACAGGTGGAGGGAGGGGGGAGGCGGATCTTCTCAGCCAAAAAAACTTTTTTATATTTATATTCACTAGCTCGCTCGAATCACTCGTCTGGTCACTTGGCTGAATTCCGTGCGACCGCGTATTCAGTTGATCTAAGTGAGGCATTAGATTCGTTCTTATATATATTTAGTGGGCAAAATTTTTATATTCAGTTGATATCATCCAATTACTTGAGGCGAATAGTTGAAATTAAAAGAGTAGACTTATCACATTATTCGTAAAAATCTAATAGAATACTTCATATTTTTATGTATATGAAAAATAGTAACAGATCCATTAATAAAACAAAAGTAGGTATTTATTAAAAATAGCATAATATTTCGTCGGTGTTCAGCCAAAAAGCTTTAAGTCATAAAACCTTGTTTCGAGATATTTGACTTTTTAGATTTTCATGAAATTTAAACCCCTCTATTTCTACACCTAAACTTTTAATTGTTGAACTGACAATTTTATAGCATTATTAAATTATTTAAAAATTCGATTTGATGATAATAAAGATCATTTTATAGTTATAAAATTAAGTTTTTTGAAATTATTAACAAAAAGAAAAAGTTTTTTATCTGTACACTTTTCGTGTTTTTACGGTGGTCAAAAAGTGAACTGTCAAATTTACGAAGTAATGACAAAGTACTCTAACTGTCGTATAAATGAATTAATGTTATATAAATAAGAAATTTATAATATAAATAGCATCTATTTATGATAAAGTCGTAATACAATCCAAATTTTATGATTTTTTATTGATAAAAATAGAAAATTTTACATTTTCAATTCTATAAGCTCACTTTCATACATACGACTCAACTAAATTCTCTTAATAATAATATACTATGTAGGGTTTTAATAATAAATTATTACTAATGACTGATAGTAAATGTGATGGAATTCAGATTAAAATCCTCATTATGAAAAACAATTGTCTCTCAAAAAATAAAACATTTTTTTGTATTAATTCCACATTTTTTTTATTAAAGATTCTTATGTAAGGCAGACAGATAGACACTTTTGTATTAGAATTAAAGACATGTAATATTAATTCAAAACAAATAATACATAATGTAGAAATACTCATAGTTAATAGTCAAAAATAGACAGCTTAGAGTCTTGGAAATCAATGAGGGCATCGACAAAAATGAATTATGAGTACATAGCATTTTTAGTGGGCAGGTGGCTAAGAAACACTTTTTTTTAACCACGTTCACTCCCAGTGTGGTACATATGATTTAATATTTAATCTCAAGATATGTTTTTCTACAAGAAATGCTTATTAGCTCAGTTGATCAATTACTCTTTGTCGAAGGATGTAAGGATAAGATAGGGTTAAAACAAGACTAGCAGTCATCTTATCACTCTCACTACGTTCCATTTTAAAGATAAGATAACTGTGGGAAACATTCATCGCATACATCCATACTTTTGTACTGTAGAAATCAATAAAACGATTGAAAATTTGTTCATACTGAGATTCAAATCCATGAGCTGTGCAACATAAGGTAAAGACATTGGCCACTAATCCATGGACCCGACAATAGAAGTACTAAATTCAGTTACAAATAAAACATTACAAATGAACAGTAAGAAATCTTGGAAATAAATACATACATCAACGGAAACTGAATCGATAGTACACAATATTTTGTGGAATAAACAGTTATCAAAATTAATTTGATATAAAAATTCATATTGTCTGAAACTGTTTTGTTTGGTTGGCTTCGTCAACCTCTCATATGCTTCCAATCAAATCCACCTTTTCTATAACGTGTATTTGTAACCACTGTAATAGAAATATCAAGGGTTTTGATAAAGAGACTTTGGCTAAGCTTTTGATTAATATCGTTACAACAAAAATTATATGATTTAGTATATTCACATGCCACTCTTTCAGAAATACGAATCCTCCAGCTTTTTGGAGTGTTGCTATCCACATTTATCAAAATTAAATCTCTCCTCTCCTTCAAACATTCTAATCCAGTGTTAATTTCACACATATTTTTGGAATCTTTCTGTGTAATGTTTTAAGCAATCAAATATTTTAAGCAGTTTTGCAAATTTCACAACTCCACTTATGTTTTCATAAGATAAACTTTGATTCATTTTCTTTTTTTGTACATTGCATTTCCATCCTACCAGGGTTACGTTTATTCAAACGTTAAAGTCGGGGTGCAATTACTTTTACTATAATGTCGTTATTTTCTGTAACGAGTGAATGAAATAGAGCCACGATTGGAGTTACACACAAAACTTCATCAAATATCTGTAGTTGATTGGCAACCTTCATTATAGATTAGATTGTTTGCCATATCCTCATTGATTCCTTGCTGAATGATTTCTGTAAAATAACAAAATAAACACTGAATTAAATTTGAATCGTTCAAATCTGATTTTGAAATTACATCAAGCAATTCAATCAAAATCCTAAATTAAATGTTATGTTATTCAATTTGATTTAAGTTGCAGTAAATTATGGTTTACTTTTTGTATTATGTAAGTAATTATTTATCTTAAAATAAGATAATATTGAATAAGCATAGGCAACATTCGGACATATTAAATATAGAAATTTATAAAAATGGAGACATGAGATTATTATAAACTGAACAGAAAAGTGAGTAAGAATTAACGATAATCATCATTGGTGAAGACGAAGGACAACCAGAGACCAAGAGATCATAACAAGAATAGTCCTTTGGTGTATACAACAAGCAAAAACAAATATGAATAGTTGAAAGAGATAGCTTGAATAGGTGTTGATATAATAATAATCAAATATAAGTGTTCACCGATATCATTTTTATTACAAAAAAGGAACCAATACAAAAACAATCAATTGCGTAGCAAACGTCATTATAAGGTTATGTTTAATAAAGTGACTTACCTTTTACATGTATTCCTATTTTAATCGATAGCTCCCACAAAAAGCATTTTATTTAGACGTAAATTGGTACATGTCATATAAATAATGATATTAAATACAATTAAATCCAAAACATAGGATTAAACAAAAGAGCGAACCGTCAACGCAGCTTGACCATAAACATTAAGTCAACAAAATAAACAACAATTCACCAAAGTTCTTACAGCTCAAAAACGTTTTGTCACTAAATCTTCTATGGCTACCTGTAGAAAAATTAAATCTGTACAGCTAAAAAGCTTCAAGTTAGTTGAAGCTTTCTACCAGTCCTAACTGTCAACGGAATTGACTTGGTCGTATTATTTTTTTAAATAACAAAATAAATAAATGGAATCTAGGTGTGCTTGTTTTTTCATATGATGGGGACTGTTTTAATCTATCATATTAATGCATTCATAACTCAAAACACCCATTTTTTTTCTTAAAGCGTTTTGGCTGAACACCGACATATGTACATTATATTTTTAATAATATAATAGTTGGCTAGTTAGGGTACACTACTGGGCGGTACGGACCAGGTTGACGACCCGTGGTATGGGGGAATCTTGGTCGGCTCGATCGATCTCCTCCACTTCACTTGATCTTCCGTCTCCATCAATAGGAGATCTGTGAGTCGCTGCCCATCCAGTGAAGTTACGGTCTTCTAAATATTGTTATCACTGTGGTATCACCTACTCAACAAAATAAACAAGATGTTCCGAAAAAAAACTAGGAATCGCGAAGTGTTTCAACGCAACAACAGTTTAAAACCCCTGGTTTAAGCAATCATCGTTTTAATTCAAGTAAGAAAAACAATATCTTATTCGATTTAACAATAAATGATTTCTTTTTACTGTTCATTATTAAAAAAACAGTTATTTTGTTTACTCATACTACAAAGCAAGTGAGAAAATCTATTGCGAAACGTATACAGATGGAAAACATATATGGGGATAAATAGTTGCATATTTTAAAATACACGTGTCTTAAAAGCCTCGCTTGCAATCTGTCAGTCATTCAATAAGAAACTGTTGATTAAGCAGCGTTGATTGATTAATTTAATAATACAATATATAAACATTTATAAGAACAAAGTGAAGTGTTTTTTTTTGTTAAGATGTTGTTCGTGAATAACTGTCGTTTTTGTATTGTTTTTGCTGTTTTGATTAATTTTCCTCAACAAGATGCACTTTTATCACCGTGTCCAAAAATACTTCATTTTGAACAAAACGGATTAAGTTGGCTTGGTATTCTTGAAGTAAAGAGTTCTTCTAAAGAAAAATCATTAACACTCGAAGTCGAGATGTCAATTGCAGCTGAATTACCCAGTGAGTACAAAGGAAGAATTGAGCTAATCGACGAGGACGATCAGGCTTTGAATAATGTTTATAATAATTTACCAGTGAGATACAAGATTCATTTTCCACTCCCCAATAATATCCCAAACGTAACAGTGATCAATTTCAACGGTCAAAGGGTTTGTACTGGACCCCCTGCTATAGGAACATTTGTGACAACAATTGCACTGAAAAAAAGTCTTTACTCAGGAACAAATGGTGGATTCATTTCAAACGAAGAAATTATGAATACACCGAAAACTTCATTTAGTGAATCTTTTAATGTGAATGAAATGCCCAATATTGACGGTCGTTTTAATCCTGCTTCTGAAACTGGTTTTGTTTATGGATTATCTAAAAATACCAACCCGCTTATATTACGTGGAGAACCCACTAGTGCTGGAGATTGGCCATGGCTTACAGCTATTTACAACAAGAACCAGAAAGGCTTAAATTTCATTTGCGGTGGTTCCTTGGTATCAAACAGTCATTTAATCACTGCTGCTCATTGTCTTTTTAAAAAAGGACAGCAAATGAGCGCAAATGAGCTTCTCGTAAAAGTTGGCATTCACAATATGCATGATTGGAAAGACGTCAATAGGCAATCCACTAATGTTTTAGGTGTGAAAATTTATCCTTTAGACAAACAATCGGTTATTAAAAATGATATTGCAATTTTGATAATAGAACCTGTTACATTTTCTAATTCCATCATACCGATAAATTTGTGGAACGGAAACGACGACCTGTCGGTGATTGTGGGACAAAATGGGTCTGTTGTCGGATGGGGATCAGACGAGAATGGATTGTTAGCAACACCAGAACCTAGGCGAGCTATTATGACTATTGTGTCAACTGATACATGTCGAGCGTCACGACCGGAATTTGAAAGTCTTATTTCTAACAAAACATTGTGTGCTAAGGGAAAGAACGGCGATGGGCCTTGCAATAGAGACTCAGGTAGTGGATTTTACTTGTGGAGAAATGGTAAATGGACTCTACGTGGTGTTGTTTCTTATAGATTGAGGGATCCATATTCATATGATAGCTGCGACTTAAATGAGTACATCGTTTTCGTGGATGCCACTAAATACACATCTTGGATTAAGGGAATTATCGGTGTTTGAACACATTTTATCGCTTTATTTTATACTAGAAAACAAGTTTTTTTTATTGAAATAAATTAAGTTTTATTTTACATTATTATACATTTCTACATATTTAAGAAAAATCACTTATTGACAATATTTAATATTGATAAAATATTTAAAAAAAAATGTACATTATTTTTCTAATAAAAAATAATCTTCATAATTAGCATTAAAATTAAATACGTACTTATTAGAGCTTCTTCCAGATATAACGTTAATATATATGTACTTCAAATACGTATAACAGTTAAAATTTTAATGAATTAATTTAATCTTAGTTTTTTTATTTGTAACGCCTTTGATACGTCATGTATAACTTGCAAAAACATCACAATAGCATAAACAAATCCCATGATTTTCCGCATGTCACGAAATCACTTGCAGAAGCCGATTTGTCAAATTTTAATTAGCTTGCAATAACAGTTATAACAGTAATTTTATTTTAAATAGTATTATTATTAAATTTAAATCGTTCAAACTATGTACATTCTCACAGATTTGTGTCACTGTTAGTTCAAGTTCATCCGTGCACTTGAACGCCTGAATATGCCGAGAGGCGAAGCCCGGGTCGTTTGTGACAAAATCTGTGAGAATGTACAAAGTTTGAACGAATCAAATTTAATATTTAAATTCCACCAAGCACCTTCAGTCGAAATCTTAAATTAGTATTATTATATTATTAGTATTTGTTATAACTTACTGTAAAACATGGATATTGGCTCTTAATTGAAAATACAGAAAAATGTAAAAAAAAATATGATAAAACCGTAGATATTAAAAAAAAAAAGAAATCGTTTTCTACTAAAATTACAAAGTGGTTATAATTATATAGATTTTAAAGATAAAAACCGATGATATATTTATTACGCATTGGTGTAAATTTTGACAATTTCAATATGCCGAATTCATAGTATTGTGTTTTTGTGTAAATAAATATTTGTATCACATGGAAGATTTATTTTATATTTTAGATTACAAAGTTGCAAAGATTATAATGATTGTAACGACAATAGTTTAATTCAAAGCTTTTTATAAAAATATCTTTCCGCGAGAATTCAATCCTCACGGATAAAGCTGAATTCATTAATAAATCAACTGACTTGATTTTGTTTCATTCAACAATTATTTACCTGTCTATGAGGATAAAATAAAGAGAATAAAAAAATCAATTGGAATTTTTATAGTGAATAGTATGTATTTGATTTGCAAATACTCGTTTAAATTAATAGAAAAAAAATCCATTAGTGTTCATACAACACAAGCAGTTATGGAGGAATACAATACCGGGATTACCGGAACCGGTATCCCGCTTTTCATGCTGGTTTTTTAATACCGAAATACCGTTTTCGGAAATGAAAAAATACAGGTATTTAAAATTAGCCAAAATTGTATTTAATTAAATGTACATATAGAAGCCATCATATTTTTTAATATTCGAGATTCATTAAATTATTTTTAATCTGCGAAGGGTTGTATCAATATTGACAGGGTCAAGTGTTGACGAGCTTTCAAAGTGTGTATGAAAAAAAACCGTTTTACGATTATGATATATTTAAAAAAACAGTATTTTAAATGAAATATATGTGTCAAGGTGCCAATTTTAATTTCTATCCATGTTTTCTCCTAATGTGGAGCATATGAACGTTATTTCAACAATTTTCACGAGAACTATTTGTTAATCAGTTGCTCAACCTTTTTTCTTTCGATGAGAGTAAGGATAAAACGGATGGAACTAGGACAGAACTAGTGGTTGATTGATAACCGTTGTTTTATAATTTGAATGGTGGGGAGATGGAAGAGCATCACGAACATCCATACAGTCAAACAGAAATCGATAAATTGATTGAAAAAATGCTGCTCGTACTGGGATTCAAACCATCGAATTCCGGCATGTAAGCCAACGAAGTTGACAACTGTGCCATGAACCCGATTTTGATTTCCTCGTCTAGTATTGACATCCTTATTGGCTGTATTTCTTTTGCTTTATTATTTTTTTTCTTAATTCTGCTATTGATATATGAAATACCGGTATTGCTATGTTTATTGGTGACAATTGCTTCACTCGTTACTAGGGCTTTCAACCCCGGGATACCAATAAATTTGGCGATCCCGTAATCCCGGTATTGTTTTATTACCAATCCCAAAACTTCGGGATTCACTATAACATTTAATAAAAGCTATAAAGACATAAAACAAAAGATCATTTGAACTAACTGTAAACAGTTATTTACTGGCAGACATAACTTTTCAAAAGATGGAACATAAAAATAAGGTCTCTGAGTTCAGAATAATTCTGGAAACATTCAATTGGACACTTCTTCAAATGGTGAAAATAATTCTGGAATTCGTCAGAACAATGGTAAGTGATCAATAATGCAGTCCAAAAATCCCGAATCCTGAAATAATTGTGATACCGTAATTCCCGGGATTAAAAAAATGGTGCGGCACTGGATGCCTTACTTGTTCCGTGGTCACGATTAAATTTAAATTGGGAAATTTCGGTATGTACATAATACAAGAAATTAACAAAACAATAAATATAAGAGCAACTTCGGTTTTGTAAGCTTGGCCGCTTATTTTTATTTTATTCTGTCGTGTATTTATTTTGGAACAAGTATTGAAGCAATAGCATATTCACAAAGAATAATGGATTGTTCGCTTTTCCGAGAACATAGACCAAGATTTTCCACTGCATATTGTATTTCCTTGCAAGCAAAAACGAACGCAGCGAACTTCAAAACTATAAAATCGGAAAATTCTAAATCTTTTCTTCGATTATAATAATATTTTCATTTCTTGCAAGATTCAACGTTTTATTTTTCTCCAACCAATTGTATTTTATTCTCGATTTACGTTAAACAATGTCATATGCTATTATCGTGCTTTAATCTACATCGTCAAGTTTTATTTTAACCGGGTTAAATAAAAAAAAATAGCACAAAACGACAAAGAATATTCAACCATGAAAATATTGGTTATCATTCTTTTGATTCCATGTAACTCATAATGTGGAGCATATGGCCTCCTAATGTAGTTATCTCAAATGAAGTTTTTCTACGAAAACAGCTCAATTACTTAAAATCTCTTTTTATACGTGAGTAGGTCGTTATTAACGTAGTATAATTTGTATGAATGTTTGACTAATCTCATTGTTATATAAAAACATTTTTAACCCTTTCAGTGCCATGGTACCGATTTATCTGCCGTTCATACCAGTGTAAAAAATGTGAAAGGCCGACGTATTTTGTATCGTATTAGTTGACAATTTTCCTTTTTTTAATATGTTAAATACAAGCTTTATGGGCTCTATCATAGTAGTCTTAAGTATTAAGTAGTAAGTCACTATAGGGAGCTGTGGCTCTATACTTCTCCCGTTCACAAAAATATTGTTTGTATTGTTAGTTATGTAGAAAATAAATTAAAGTGGATTAATAAAGAGAATATACTCCATTTTTACACCGCTTAGAATGAGTACAATGTTATACAATATGTATACTATTTAGCAATGTAATTAACATGTGATGCCATCTAGAGTGGATTTTGATATGTTTTTCATTGTATTTTAAACATACTGATTATTCAATTTCTCTACTTTGTATAAGCTGTAGTTTATTACTCCATTACTATGATTGTGCACACAAAAAACTGTAAAATATGGCCAAAAGTTTAAAAAATACACCTGTCCAATTTTGTATATTTACCGAAATAAATGCCTAGCATTTTAATACATTCCACCTCACACTACTGAGAACTAAAAGGTTAAAGTGATAAAAAGTATTTTTTTTGGTTAAAAAACATTATCATGTTATTAAGACTGTGGAATTGGTAAAAAAGAGTTTTATTGTGATTAATATATTTTTTTTACCATATTCGATCCCTATTTAGAGTATATGGTCAACACACAGTTTCTCCAAGATTCTCTATCACTCGCCAGTCTCTTTACTCCTCTCAGGTCATCCCAGAGTTCCGTAGCTTTGTATAATATATCTTTTGGATGGTCATCAACGGCCTTTCATGACGACAAAATCCATCTGGTTGATAGAAGAGACAGGGAGGGTACAGGCTCTCTTGGGGCAACCGCAATACATGTCCAAGCCAGGGCTATTGTCGTCCTGTTTTTGGACGTAATAAAGAGCTGGTTAGTTATATAAGATAATAAATTATCAATGTAATTAATAATAATAAATCATATTCTGGAAATTCTTTTAATATCCATCCCTTGACTTAAAAGCTATGCGTGTATAGCCTGGCACGTGTTGAATACACAAACGCTAGACAAAATTTGACTGTATACACGGCACAGACGACCGTCTCGTAGTAACGACAATGTAATGCGACCGTGCAATTGGGGGATTTGCGGCGAATATTTCAAGCCAACGCGTAATTCGGGGTAGTGTAATTGGGGGTTTCACTGTATTTCTATTTTGTAAAGTTACACGATTAACATTGAAGGCTGACGAAACTAATATAACTAAAACATAAAAACATCCAAGTGTTGAGTTGGGGTTTTAAATTATATTTTTTTAAACAACTAACTGAGCAATAGACGCGTAAAGTGTAATTGTGAATTTATTTACTCGGTTAATTTGTTGACAAAATAATAATATATGGTCATTCAATTTAAACTGCGGTTCGAGAATCATTTTATTGTATCGAGTCCTCTTTTATATTCCAAACTACGCTCAGTGGTAACAAATTTGCGCAAAAATAGTGCCGATTCGTGAAGTGTTTCAATTTATAAAAGGCATTCGTTTTATGAAATACTTAAAATTGCATTCAAAAATATATTATTTGAAGATTTATCTTTCTGGAAAAATAACTACATATTATGTATATCGACTGTGGAAAGGAAAAAGGACGTAACCCACACATATCAAATTTTACAGGAGGCGCTAAAAACGTTGATTTTGTGACATATGCAAATTATGAATTATACACAACCTTGAAGTGCACGGAGACTTCTAAACTGGTGTTTAATTGACATAATCTAATATTAATTAAAGAAATTGTCTCGGAAAAACCTTTATTTCAATGTTTTTTCTTGGTTTTATTTTTTTACAAGGTCATATTTTTCAAACCTTAAAGCTAAATTTAGATATTAATTCGGCACTTTCAGCTTCCATCCTTTTGACTGAATGTGTGTCAAGTTGTATACATTGTGATTATCGAAAAAAAGCTGTTTTGGAAAATTGAGGGTTACGTCCGTTTTCCTTTCCACAGTCGATATGTATATTAGTCAAATGAGATGTTTTGAAAGAAGGGCAGAAAACCACCGAATTCTGACATAATTATGGGTTTCATGTTCACATCTGATTTAAAGCTAAATCTTTCACTTAAATCTTAAATTACCAACAGTCTGTGTAATCGCTTGAAATGAATTGCAAAATTTGTGTTTTTTTTTAATTCTGTGAAATTTTAACAATTTAGTTTTTAATGAGAAAGTTTATACTGATAATATTCTATATTACTCGAGTATAGTGAACTATAGTAAACGTGCCTAGAATTCATGTTTCGCGTTCAATTTCTACAGCCTTATTTCATTTTAGTACATTAGTACCCGCTTTAAAGTCTTAATTTACTACAAATTGCGTCTGAAATATTTAAAATTAAATTCGAATTATTTACATTTTAGATAATGTTAACTAATTTACTATTTTAATAAAACGGAAATATAAATAAATCTTTGCCATCGATTACGTTTCCAATGTATTTAAATCATTTCGTCGTTTTACTGTAAAATTATTATTTTAAAAAATACCTATATGCAGAATTTGTATATAATTATGTGTTTGTATGTATAATATGTAGGTGTCAGGGCTACGAAAGATGTCCGGCTTGGTCCTTACGTGAAATATGTTTGCGGCCAGACAGTCGCCATTACACTGTGTAGCAAACTGAAAGGTAGGGATGGCCAATTTAAAAGAATCTACAAATTTTGTATTCAAATAATTATTTAAAATGCTATTTATTCTTAACTATTTTTCCTGAAATATAGATATAAGAAAAATTTATTGTATGTCTGAGATAGATCGTTAAGATTTTTCATAATAATGTTTTGTCTAATGCAAAATAATAAATTCAAAAATATATTTTTACGGAAATCTACATATAAAAAACATGCAGAGCCTGCTAAGCGGGCTCGCAGTTTCTTGGCTATTTCTATCTCTGTCTTCGTACTAGCAAAGTATGTTTGTCCTTTTCTTGCATGTAACATCGTTCAACTTTCTACCGTTATTATCTTACCAGTTAAAACAATTGAATGTTTCAGTAAATCGATTGTTTCAGGTAAACAATTAAGAAATACTTCTTTAAAATATAAAATATGTATTGAATAATAATTGCGGATTTTAAGCAGAGTTGTAGAATTGAAGCCCAGAGTCGTGAAGTGTGGTGTTTTTTTTGGAGTCGGAGATACGACTCCGAACTTTTTAAAAAAAAAAAAAAATGATGTGTATTCAAACCACAAGAGGTCGTGGTGTTGCCACTGCTAGGATGAATAAATGAACTCATGGTATACGGATCGCGTTTCAACGGTTGCGAATCTCTTGCAGAGGCTCTGCCGACCACAGTCTCCGGATGCTTAATGTCCCATGGCCAGCGGCACACCGCACGTGAGCCCGACTTGCCAACCCCTGCTCGGAGCCAGAAGAAAATTCAACGTCGAATTTCCCAGCAGGGCTATTTTCTCATCGCTTTTCCACGACCTGTCCTTTTAATCCGAGTTCGTTTTCAGAAGAAATTTTTCCTACTTAGATACATTTTGTACGAGTAGACCTCCAACAACATGCTTCAATAGAAGTTTGTTTCGTGGAACTGCAAATAGATGTCATTAACTTGGGGAAAATAATGTAATGTTTCTTGCCTTATATTATAGATTATTTTTTTTTTCTTGGGTATTTGCTTCTTTAAAACGGCATCATAGAAAAGTTTCCCCTACCGTTTTTTTGTTAACTAACATGTAGAAATTTTCATACGCTTTGTAGCTAACGACCCGAGTTTCTCTTTTCAGCATCTTCCTATAAACAAGATCAGGAAAAAACTGATTAATATTAACATTGCCAGGGCGTCTTTGGATAGAATTACGGAAGGAAACCTCCCCTAATCCGATCTTCCAGATTTGGTGTAGCCTTAACAGTCTGGTTACATAATTATTTTTACAAGAAAGCAAAGATAAACAATAAAAGACTCGGTCTCAGTCAACATGTGTAGTACATTATATAACTATCTTTAAGTACAAACAATAATATTTATTAATAATGATAATATAACTAAAATAAACCAAATATGTCATTCATCTTTCTGGGGTTTCAGGGGGCGAATCCATTATTGACTTAAAGTCGTAATAACATAATAATAAAATGATACCAAGTGTTCGTATAAGCAATTGAATTCTAAACTCAATCATAAATTACATATAAATTCATGTTATTACTTTCAATAAGTTGACTGAAATACAACAATATGTCATTAACAACTTATCTACTTCAGTTACTAGATAACTACAATACATTTTCAAAATTTAGAACTACTTCCTCCTGCTTGATAACATGATGATAACAATAATTAGAGAAATAGTCCTGGGTACAGCAACCTAGTGCTGATCCACAAAAAAAAAATAGTAATTATTTTAATAATTTATACACGAAATTAAAATAATAGATTTACACGATTATCTTTAAAATAAATAATAAACAAAAAAAAACTTTAGCTTTTCAATTCCTGTTGTTTCGTCTTCTTTCTCGCCTGGGACATCAGCGGATAACCCTTTGTATTATTATTTTTAAACCCGAGTTTCTTCAACCTTCACAAATGTTATAATCCTTTGGGTAGAATATCTCCTGATAGTTATGCAGATTAAATGTCACCAATGGCGCTATTGTACAATTCACTGAGTTTATAAGTGATGTTGATCCCAGGCGAAAAAAATAATACTCAAACAAACAATCAAACGTGACCTATCTCAATCAATGCCCTTTGTACACTCATTTTTACGCGTAGAAAAACAGCTGAAGATCCGCGTCGTATGTTGTCACCTGGTGTTCTAAATTCAATATATTTCAAACAATTCTGTTTAATAATCATTAAATTATTATATTTTTCTTTAATTTACATTACGAGCAAGTGGTTTCTATTATGAATACTAATTAGAAATCTGATTTATAATATGCAAGGTGTTTTTTTTAAGACCATTATATTATATATTCTCTATAAAAAAAAAATGAGAAGGTGTCAATATATTACATACATTTTATTCAAATTCTCAGCAATAACTTAAAGACTTGTAATAATAGCTTTTGTTATTTTTTCTTATCGCTACACTAAAGCAAAAGTGGCTGGCATAATTCTAAAATACTATTTATGAGATAATTGAACTGTAAGGTTTGTGTTGTACTTTTTAAATAGCGAATTATGTTTTTATTTAGTTTCTTTTATGGTTTATGATAGAAGATAATAGTAGGTTTTGTATACTATTTATTATCTGTATCTAGCTATTTTACTTAACTCGCTGATGCTTTGAAGTTACTGGGCAATATCAATAATTGTGAATGTAAGATTTTTCTTTTAAATTGGGCATTTTCTTTTTATGTTTAAATATTACAGTATTTCTTTATCGATCGATATACTTAACTTAAAATCGATTTCTTTCACTATATCTCACTGTTGCTTTATGGTAGCGAATTATATACATGTTAAAAACTACTTACTGACCCTCAGTTAAAGTTTATCCGTGCATTTGAATTTATAAAGGTGTCGGATTGCGAAACCCGGGACGCTAGTGATAACAAGTATGGGAAAGTACAAATATTAAGGATTCGATTTGAATTGTTCAAACTATGTACATTCTCACAGATTTTGTCACTAACGACCCGGGTTTCGCCTTTCGGCATCTTCAGGCGTTCAAGTGCACGGATGAACTTGAACTGACGTTTAGTAAATGAATGTTTCGTGTTTATATAAGAAATAAATGTATCATTGAGTTCAAAGCCATTGCTGGCGAAAAGGATAAGCTCATGGGAATGCCCACAGATTTGAGAAGTAAGTAGTTTCAAGAACTATATTTTATTTGTTTGTCGGCAAAGGTTTTATGATTATATTTATATAGGGTACAAAAGTGGAGACCCAGGTAGGTTGAGTATTTCATTGAAAATCGGAAGACTGTGCAATTGTGCTCTATTAATTTCCAAAATTTCCTGGAAAAAGAGTTTATGACTGTCCGTATTTGGGTGTAACATTTTTATCCCTTGTTCCTGATTGAACACGTGTCCTTCCGAAATTAAGTGATTAGCAAAAGTGGACGTGTCTTTTTTCAATCTAAAGGCTGCCATATGCTCTAAAACCCTGATGTTCAGTGTCCTTTCCGTTTTGCCGATATAAAATTAAATTATATTAAGGATTCGATTTTTTTTTCATAAAAATTGATTATTATTTTATTTAATGTATCTACTTATATGTTGTATGTATATTAATATTATTATAATTTATCAGAATGTGCACTACTTTTAGAGTATTTTTTTCTCACTTTTAAGGTGTTCAATAGCATAGATTTTCGGAAAGGCGTTATATAAAAAAATAAATCTCTCTTTTGTGCTGGTTCCAAATTTATTTAATAAGATCATGAGCCAACGAGTCCACGAGCAATTAACACTATTATTAATATAAACTTATTTAGGTATAACAAACAATTAATTTTAAAAACATGCAACGATTATATATACAGGTAAAGATACAAAATTAGAATAAGTGACACTATACTGAATTTCATTAGAATAGTGTTAAAAGTTTTTGTTATTGAACTAACGTAATAGTTTTTTGAGGCGATTGAAAATTTGTAGCATTTATTTTTAAGAGGCTTGAAACATCTTTATCTGTAAGTTTTTTTCAAGATTGATTCTATTATCATTTTTTTGTAACACCCTTATTGGATGTAGTTTAAATAGCTCTGTATTATTGTATATTTTGATCACCTGAAAGTTTTCTTAATGAGTAAAACCGGTCCTGAGCTTATTAAGTAAACGTGGAATTAGTACAAAAGAAATATTTGTTTTTTATTAAAAAATCTTATCTTGTGCCAGTTTGTCACCAAAATATATACAAAAAGGAAAAATTATATTCATAAATTGTTTAAAATTGCAGTTACTATAATGCTCAATATATTGACTCTCAATAGAAGCTTTTAAGAGAGTCTTTGAACGAGACCTAATCGTAAGGCAGTTTCTCATCTTTCGTCTTCGGGTTTACAGCAGGGTATAATATAAAAATTTATATTATATATTTATATCAATGAATTAATAATTGAACGAACATTTAACGAATTAAACGATAAGCTACAAAAAAACAGCCCACAATTCGTTCACCAGTAAGCTGACCAAGACGCTGAGAAATACAATTGCACTGTGGAAAGAAATAAGGATATAACCCTCAGGTTTTTTTCGATAATCATAATGTATCAAACTTGATACACATTCTATCAAAAGGACGCAAGCTGCAAATGCTGAATTAGCTTATAAATTTAGCTTTTAAGTTTGAAAAAGATGACCTTGTAAAAAATTAAAAGATTGAAATAAAGGTTTTTCCTAGACAATTTCTATAATTAATATTAGATTATGTCAATTCAACACCAGCTTAGAAGTCTCCGTTCACTTCAAGGTTGTGTATAATTCATAATTTGCATATGTCACAAAATTATCAAAACACGTTTTTTGCGCCTCCTGTAAAATTTGACGTGTGTGGGTTACGTTCTTTTTCTTTTCCACAGTCGAATCGATATAAGATAGTATCGTGAAGAAGAATAGTAAAATATTGAAAAATTTTGACTTTTTTTCCAAAGAGAGTAGGGATAGAAGGATAGGGCTAGGACAGGATTAGTAGTAAGCTTATCGCTCTCGATACGCCCCGTTCATAGGATAGGATGGGTGAGAGCGGGGAATTCAAGACATCACATACATCCATACCTTTGAACAGAAATTCATAAATCGATTGAAAAATCAATTTATAAAACTGTCCGTGCCGGGATTTGAACCCGGGCCCTCCGTAGCCGATGCCAACATCGTTGACCACTCGACCACACAGGCGGCAATTTTGCATAGTTCGTAGTAACAAGGGTATTGTTTTATCATTCAAACACTTAGTATCAGAATGACTTGAGTACCCTCTCGTAAGCAACTAAGCAGACGGTGTCAGTGAAGGTTGTAGTGGAGTGTAGCCTTAATGATATCGCGGCCCCGAAATAAAGCCTCCCGTTGAAGCCTGTCTGGAGACCTCCTTCAGAGGTCACTCACTCGGATCAGCGTCAGCGCTCAAGGCGAATCCTGCGACTGTACGGGGTGGGTAATTTTAGGCAGATTTTTATGACGAGAGGGGTGAAAGTTTAGGTGTTTGATGAAAATGATTGTATTGAATTTGAACTTTCTTTAAGTTTAATTAGAAGGGTATAACAAAAAAATAGCACCCGTAGAACATACAGATTGTAACTCTTTTAACTAAAGATTTTTAAAGGCTCTCTTTTATGCACCTCATCAAAGACAAACGTTTTTTATGTTTATAAAACAATAAGTATGCTTAGAAATTACTCAAAAATGAGTTATTAAGTTAAAGTGGAGACCAATGGAAATTTCTAAATTTATTTAATTAGTATTTACTTGCCAGAACTTCATTGCAATAAGGTGAAAAATATCAAAGTGAGGGTATAAGCCAAAATATCTATCAACCATATTAAAAAATAATATTTGTAGAACTAAAATACTTTGATATTTGTTCACCTTATTAGAGTTATTGTTCTTCATATATATATTTTTTTAAATGATTAGAAATTTAAAAGATTATTTGCCATTACAACTAATAATACTCAAGACGCTGGAAAGCCATGTTCACAAACACTCGTGCCACAAAAAATATTTCAATAGCCAAATCTAATTGTGATATTTACTCAGCCCACGCCAATCTGAGCACAAATTCTGTTTTCGCTAAATCAAAACTCTTACATTGTACCAAAAAATAAAAATTTAAAACGATACTTCAACGTACTTGGGCTAAGAAGCTTACATAGTAAAGATAAGTATACAAACTCAAATTAGATATCAGATTAGATTTGTAAAAATAAACAAATATCTCGTATTGCCGATACCAAAACAAATATTGTATTTTGTTAGCTGATATAATTCAATACGTTGTGATGTACAGTCAATCCTCTTTTTATACGGTTTTTTAGAAATGCAATTTTTTAAAAATGTACTATATTTTACGATACATAAAAATGTTAAATATTACATCGAGAGCACGTTCGTTGTACTTTGGATAGAATAGGGAATGAATCATAAACACAACCGACATTTGGAAAAAAATACGATTTTGGACCGCTTAAATCATGTTTCATCTGCCATTAAGCAATTATTTATCGTAAAAAGAAAATCTGAATAAACTTTGATCACTAATTTCATAGTAAGAAAAAAACCATCGTTTTTTTTAATTGATGCGCATACTATTTCTTACGAAAAAGAGTGATTTCGAACCACATGGAAAACGCATTTAAAATTGTCATACAGTGACGATAAGTTTACTTTAAATGTTTCTAAAGTGAAATAATAACCGACAAATTTTAATAGAAAATTTAAATTAACTTTGATTATTCCACGTATTGTGTAACTAACTGTGACACGTGTTTCGCCTCTTTCAGAGGCATCTTCAGACTTACTATCGCAAAGTTTGCTTAAGTAATGAAGCAAGATTGATTCTAACATTTTAAAATTATAAAATTACAAAATGGAGGTTTGGAGGGGGGTGTAGAATCGAAATAAAGCAAACAGATAATTATACTAATTATACTAATGAGTTGTAAACAATCAGAATGGGATTTTTCCTTTTTAAGGGAAGCAAAGAGGGTATTATAAAATCGAAACAGTGCAAACAAATTTAATCATACTACTAATGAAGTTAAACATTACAAACTATTAAACTAATGAGCTGCAGTCAATCAGCTAGGTTTGTTTTTTAATATATTAATAACTTTAATATTAGAATTAAAGAACATATAAGATGTCTAAAAATTAACAATTTTTCTGAGTTTGCCAATCATTTAATAGAAAATAATCATAATTTTAATCAGATTTGTAATTTAGAAATACTCCACCGAGTAAATAAAAAGGGTTTAAAGATGAATAGTTTAGAATTTTTAGAAATTAATAAAACTCTTAACAAAAAAGAAATATTATTAAATAATATTCTTAATAGCACAGGCGGTTCCCCGTTGCTCAAATTGTTTCCAATTAATAGAGTAATCACAAACCTAGCTGATTGACTGCAGCTCATTAGTTTAAGTCTTTTTTTATGCGATATTTCGTGGAACACATCTACCGCATAAAAAAAGGATTGAATGTATCTATGAAAAAAATTATCAATTAAAATCATTGTGATTCTTTTCTAAATATTTACATAATTATTATTTTAATGATTTGGGTGAGTGATACGGGATACAGCGACACATATTAATACGAAAAAATGTTAATTGACGTATTTGCAAACATTCGTGTAACTGATAAAATCTAAGTGAATAGAATTATAAAAACATCGCAATTGATAATGGCATTCCATATTATAATATTACAATATTTTATTAACTGTATGTATTATTCAGGGAGCTAGTGGCATGTTAAGGCAGTGTCCTTATTTCAATAAAAAAAATATCTCGGCGAGAACGCACTATTTATAATTTCAAATATAATCAAGTCACAGCTTTATAACGATAAGTAAAAGATTAATATTCAAATTAATCGTAAGTGCAGACGATATTTGGAAAAAAAATGTTGTTGGTCGTGATAAATTTATTTATTGAACAAAAATAACAGGTCACTGCGCACGCCACTGTCTACCTGTTGATTAATTTTACAGATAACTGTTAGTGGAATATAATAATGAGGATTTTTTTTTTTTAAACCATGTCCGCTCCCAATGTGGAGCATATGGACTCCTAATGGAGTTTCTCTCAACAGAAGTGTTTCTACGAGAACTGCTTGTTACTCAGTTGCTCAACCTCTCTTTTTCCAAAGAGAGTAGGGATAGAAGGATAGGGCTAGGACAGGATTAGTGGTAAGCTAATCGCTGTCGATACGCCCCGTTCATAGGATAGGATAGGTGAGAGGGGGGAATTCAAGACATCACATACATCCATGCCGTTGAACAGAAATTCATAAATCGATTGAAAAATCAATTTATAAAACTGTCCGTACCGGGATTTGAACCCGTACGGATGTAGCCTGTGTGGTCGAGTGGTCAACGGTGTTGGCTTCGGCTACAGAGGGCCCGGGGATTTTTTTACTAAACAGAAATGTTTTTAAAGTCATAATAAGCTAGATTTTATCAAATATACGAATTTTTATAAATAAACTCCTAAAAATGTTTTTAAATTATAGATGTCGCTGAAGATCGTTTCACTCACCATTAAGGTTAATGTGTATATTTTGATATTATAGTAGAAAAGCTTGCAGTCATTACAAACAATTTATTTTTCGTCGTTTAACTAAACTCAAGAAAGTGGTTGGTTTACTGGATAACAACCAGTTATTGTAAAAAATCTTATGAGATTCTCCGACATAAGTTTACATATATTACACGCCCATTTCCAAAATTCACCATGTCCATTTTCATTATTTAGACATACGTACAAAAGAACGTGTTAAAAACAGTTATAATGTAATAAAAGTAATATTTTCTTGAATCAAATTGAAGAATATATTATCTATTACAATTTAATTCACTTAAATATGGTTATTTTTTAAATGAAGAGGGTTTTCAATACGTTTTTGTAAGTGCTTAGAAATTTATGAAAATGGACAACGTTGGTCTTGGAAATGGGCGGCTCACATGTATTATGGATCAACATAAGAAATAGATGTGGCTTAAAAAAAATTTTGCACGCAAAACAACTAAAATTATTAACTGTTAAATCTGCGCATAATACACCAACCTCGTATTTGGACTATTATTTTGTTACATCCCTTACCTGCGAAGGGGGTATAATTTTTTATGACGACGACTGTGACAGTATATATAGGATTGCTCTTCATCATTTTATATTACCGCAATTTATCATTTACGATACTTTGATGGCAACTGTGTATACCTATATGTTGGAATTGGAAACGTCGCCAATTGGTAAAGATATCTAGAATTTGTGTCAGAGCCCATTGTGCAAGATAAATATGACAATTTTATAAACCCATTTCAGCATGAGGGAAAAAATGCTAGAAAAAGTTTTCTGAGATGATGTGAATTTTCTAGGCTTTATCTTTTGTGCATGCTTCTTTATTTCATTTTATTTTTCATTTTTCTTTCTCTTCTATCGACCATCGGGTTAAAGTCTAAAAGAATATGATTATAAAGCACTAGTAATTTTCTAAACGTAAATTTATTGTTGGTGGGTGGGTCAACACTTTTCAGATTGCGGACCGTTGTCTTATTATAAAGTTTATACTTTTATTTAAAGAAGGGATCATAATTTATAAATGATGATACTTAAATATTATCATTTTTCAAATGATATATCAAAAAAAAAATTCTATCAATGATCATTTATTTTTTTTATTTTTAACTATGAGAACGGTACATTTTTTTATAAAATATTGATAAAGGTATTTATTATAAAAATTTTCAATTACTTTTTTTGAATAAAAATCAGGTTGAAACTTATTGTTAAGTAAAACCCCCATTTACACTGAAGTCGGGATAGTCTAATTCGGGGTAGTGTAATTGGGCAAGTGAATCTCATACAAAATTAGTTTTTTTTTTTTTTGAAAAAAATATGGACGAAATATTTAGTTACTAAGTGATAAAATGCATAGCGCGCCAAACTCCAACACAGCCGTCCGACTATACGTGTGTATAGCCTGGCACGTGTTGAATACACAGACGCTAGCCGACATTTGACTGTATGCGCCGCCCAGACGACCGTCTCATAGCAACGAAAGTATAATGCGACAGTGCAAATGGGGCATTTGCGGCGAATATTTCAAGCCAGCGCGTAAGTTGGGGTAGTGTAATTGGGGTTCTACTGTATTATGCTTTTAGGTGGTTAAAATTTTAATAAATAAAATTTAAAAAAAAAGTGGTCAAAAAATAAATATCGTTAAAATAAGACATACGGAAAAACGTAAAAAAACTATAATTGCATAAAGACTTTTCTTCTTCGCACATCTAAAAAAAATGAAAAATAATCAAAAGAATAAAACAGTTCCACTTTGATATTTTTATTAATTATCATCAAATAACGTCAACCAATACGACAGGGATGGAAAACGCAATGAAAATTTTGGTGCTTTGCGAATTGAAAGGCGGGCGTAGAGCGCCTCAGGGGATGCGAAATTCGGGAACAAAATTTCACAAAATAATTGTCGGGCTTATTAAGGGGAAAATAATAATAATGATACTGCTACGATTCAAAAGAACTCCCTCTATTATGGTTCGTATGCCAAGGGATAGCGTAATTATTAAAACATGAAATATAATACGTTGTTAGCGAGTAGGGCTATTGATGATACTTGGTGTGTCAAAAATAAGTGCGCCAATGCAAGTCAAATGTGGCTTTATCCAAAAAAGTGATGTGTATAAATAGCACTCTTATTAATATGAATTTATTTGAGGGGAACCTACGGTCTTTTGACTTGATCAAAATAGTCACTTTGATCAAAAAAATATACGCAAGCGTTTGGAAAAAGAGCGTAATCAACCCATATGTCAATCAACATTATACCTTTAGAAATTAAAAGGTTTCCCACCCCTGGTCTAATAGTTTATATTTATTGTAAAAATATATATATTTTAGTTTTTATAATTTCCCTAAAAACCATGTGAATAAAACCGTGCAGTGATTTTGAATTAGTGAGAATTAATTATTCCCCACGGTTTCAACAAAAAAAATATGTTATTAATACAATCCATAATAGCCTATTTGTGATAAAAAAAAACATTCAATTATGCTTATTATTATAAGAAATAAGAGAAATAATTCTATTTTTTGTACATAACATAAAATGAAGAAGAAAATAAGCAGAATGAAACAAGAAGTATTCAAGTAATATATTTATATTTTTTTTCTAGTTTTTCACTTCGTTTCTTCATAATATATTCTCCAGTCAAATACATTTCTTCTTTTGAATACAGAAAATAATTTAATTTCAATTAAACTTTCTAAAGGTTCCAATTATTATTCCAATTGGAACAAATATTATTAGAATACACTCATCCCCCGATTTACGCGGTAGATACGTTCTTCAGAAAGCCGCATAAATAGAAACCGCGTAAAAAAGTCAAGGAAGGAAAACAAATAGAGAGAACTGCGAACACTTGCACCACTCAAAAACAAAACGTCAGACTGGTGAATATAGGTTATGTACGTAAGAGGTGACATTAGCTCTGCAAACAACGCATCAAAAAAAAACATGTTTTATCGGTCGCGTTAAGTGAAACCGCGCAAAATAGTATCGCGTTAATCGGGGGGCGAGTGTAGTTGTATTGGAGTGTGCGTCAACCTGAAATGAGTGCGCGCATCTTAGAAGGAACATCATCACCAGATATTGCCTATATGCAAACAACGTTCAATGAATGCTACAAAACTATCGACAGAGAAAAAAACTACTCTTCACATTCGTGGCTTGAGCAGAGCTGCAGTAGTAAGAAAACTGTTTGTTTGATAATTTAATGTTTTTTTTACATTCATTTTAAAATCGTGTATAGAATGATTGTTATCACAAAACTCATAGTTTCGCACACCTTCATTAATAAATTAAATAACGACTCGAATTAAAAGTCAATATAAATATACTAGCTGTAAGCCCGTTGCCCAGCAACGTGAGATTTTTGTTGCAAAGTATTTAATTTAATTTAATTTTATATTATTTTATGTTATTTTATTTTATTTTATTTTATTTTATTTTATTTTATTTTATTTTATTTTATTTTATTTTATTTTATTTTATTTTATTTTATTTTATTTTATTTTATTTTATTTTATTTAATTTTATTTAATTTTATTTTATTTAATTTTATTTAATTTTATTTAATTTTATTTTAATTTATTTTATTTTATTTTATTGTATTTTATTTTTATTTATTTTATTTTTATTAGAAATTTCGTAAATTATTGAATTTTTGGAATAATGTTCAAGTTTGCTAACAACCATTTTTCGTAGGAGCAGAAATTTCGTAAATTATGTAATATTTGGAATAATGTTCAAGTTTGCTAACAACCATTTTTCGTAGTAGCATAAATTTCGTAAAATATTTAATTTTTGGAATAATGTTCAAGTTTGCTAACAACCATTTTTCGTAGGAGCAGAAATTTCGTGAATTATTGAATTTTTGGAATAAAAAAAAAGTTTGCTAACAACCATTTTTCGTAGTAGCCGAAATTTCGTAAATTATTGATTTTTTGGAATAAAGTTTAAGTTTGCTAACAACCATTTTTCGTAGTAGCAGAAATTTCGTAAATTATTGAATTTTTGGAATAATGTTCAAGTTTGCTAACAACCATTTATCGTAGGAGCAGAAATTTCGTAAATTATGTAATATAATATTTGGAATAATGTTCAAGTTTGCTAACAACCATTTTTCGTAGTAGCATAAATTTCGTAAAATATTTAATTTTTGGAATAATGTTCAAGTTTGCTAACAACCATTTTTCGTAGGAGCAGAAATTTCGTGAATTATTGAATTTTTGGAATAATGTCCAAGTTTGCTAACAACCATTTTTCGTAGTAGCAGGAATTTCGTAAATTATTGAATTTTTGGAATAATGTTCAAGTTTGCTAACAACCATTTTTCGTAGGAGCAGAAATTTCGTAAAATATTTAATTTTTGGAATAATTTTCAAGTTTGCTAACAACCATTTTTCGTAGTAGCATAAATTTCGTAAATTATTTAATATGTGGAATAATCTTTAAGTTTGCTAACAACCATTTTTCGTAGTAGCATAAATTTCGTAAAATATTCAATTTTTGGAATAAAGTTTAAGTTTGCTAACAATCATTTTTCGTAGTAGCAGAAATTTCGTAAATTATTGAATTTTTGGAATAATGTTCAAGTTTGCTAACAACCATTTTTCGTAGGAGCAGAAATTTCGTAAATTATTGAATTTTTGGAATAATGTTCAAGTTTGCTAACAACCATTTTTCGTAGTAGCAGAAATTTCGTAAATTATTGAATTTTTGGAATAATGTTCAAGTTTGCTAACAACCATTTTTCGTAGGAGCAGAAATTTCGTAAATTATTTAATATGTGGAATAATGTTTAAGTTTGCTAACAACCATTTTTCGTAGTAGCATAAATTTCGTAAAATATTCAATTTTTGGAATAAAGTTTAAGTTTGCTAACAATCATTTTTCGTAGTAGCAGAAATTTCGTAAATTATTGAATTTTTGGAATAATGTTCAAGTTTGCTAACAACCATTTTTCGTAGGAGCAGAAATTTCGTAAATTATTGAATTTTTGGAATAATGTTCAAGTTTGCTAACAACCATTTTTCGTAGTAGCAGAAATTTCGTAAATTATTGAATTTTTGGAATAATGTTCAAGTTTGCTAACAACCATTTTTCGTAGGAGCAGAAATTTCGTAAATTATTGAATTTTCGGAATAATGTCCAAGTTTGCTAACAACCATTTTTCGTAGGAGCAGAAATTTCGTAAATTATTGAATTTTTGGAATAATGTCCAAGTTTGCTAACAACCATTTTTCGTAGTAGCAGAAATTTCGTAAATTATTTAATTTTTGGAATAATGTTGAAGTTTGCTAACAACCATTTTTCGTAGTAGCAGAAATTTCGTAAATTATTGAATTTTTGGAATAATGTTCAAGTTTGCTAACAACCATTTTTCGTTGGAGCAGAAATTTCGTAAATTATTTAATATTTGGAATAATGTCCAAGTTTGCTAACAACCATTTTTCGTAGTAGCAGAAATTTCGTAAAATATTCAATTTTTAGAATAATGTTTAAGTTTGCTAACAACCATTTTTCGTAGTAGCATAAATTTCGTAAATTATTTAATATGTGGAATAATGTTTAAGTTTGCTAACAACCATTTTTCGTAGTAGCATAAATTTCGTAAAATATTCAATTTTTGGAATAAAGTTTAAGTTTGCTAACAACCATTTTTCGTAGTAGCAGAAATTTCGTAAATTATTGAATTTTTGGAATAATGTTCAAGTTTGCTAACAACCATTTTTCGTAGGAGCAGAAATTTCGTAAATTATTGAATTTTTGGAATAATGTCCAAGTTTGCTAACAACCATTTTTCGTAGGAGCAGAAATTTCGTAAATTATTGAATTTTTGGAATAATGTCCAAGTTTGCTAACAACCATTTTTCGTAGTAGCAGAAATTTCGTAAATTATTTAATTTTTGGAATAATGTTGAAGTTTGCTAACAACCATTTTTCGTAGTAGCAGAAATTTCGTAAATTATTGAATTATTGGAATAATGTTCAAGTTTGCTAACAACCATTTTTCGGATTTTAAATTATTTAACAATTATTTCCAATAAAAATCAAAAGATCAAATCCAATTTTTCAATAAAAAATCAGTTGCACATTTTGTCCAAGTGTATGAAAAAAGCAAAATATTATTCCATGATATATCCATATCATAATTTGAATATTCTTAATGTATTAAAGAATTCTAACAGATTTTCAAGGTCAGACGTGAAAAGATTCATCATTATGATTCAATTGATCAAATCCGCTCCAAAAAATATTAGTCTCACATCGACTCACACGATCAAACGATTCATTTCGATAGCCCTATAATCATAGTTTGCAATAGTCGAATTAAAGTCTTTGATTATTCGAATATTATGATGTATGGTGATACAATACTTTAGCTCTACACCAAGAAATATCAAATTTTCAAACGTGGCGATATCAGAACATTCACGCCCGGTTTAAAATAAGCCGCTCCCATTGGATAGAACAACATTTCAAAAATGTGCTGTTCAGAATAAATCGAAATCATTGGTCTGTACCTTACTGCGGACGTCCTTACAGACGGACCTTATCGGCTATTAATGTTAAGATTTTATTAGGGGATTGAAACCACTCGGCTACAGACAAACTATACTTTTTTCTTCAGCATCAAAAGTTTACTGATCTTTTGATTTAATAAACATTTAATAATAAATTTAAGTCAATACTTTTGGGCCGCCTAGTATAATTTACATAACGAAAAATAATCAGTACCAATTATTAACATAAGAGAATTTTCATTTTAATACAGAGTTCATAAACCCCTTGTCTAAGACACTTTTGCGTGTACTTATTTTATATAAATATGACTGTGAAGCTATTACTAATATAAATAATTATTAAGAAATTTATTATATCGTCTGTGGAAAGGAAAAAGGACGTAACCCTCAATTTCCCAAAACAGCTTTTTTTCAATAATAACAATGTATACAACTTGACACACGTTCTATCAAAAGGATGGAAGCTGAAAATGCCGAATAAGTATTTAAATTAAGTTTTTAAGTTTGAAAAAGATGACCTTGTAAAAAATTAAAACCAAGAAAAAACACTGAAATAAAGGTTTTTCCGAGACAATTTATTTAATTAATATTAGGTTATGTCAATTAAACACTAGTTTAGAAGTATCCGTGCACTTCAAGGTTGTGTATAATTCATAATTTGCATATGTCACATAATCATCAAAACACGTTATTAGCGCCTCCTGTACAATTTGATATGTGTGGGTTACGTCCTTTTTCCTTTCCACAGTCGATATTATACGATCTGATTTGAATAATGATAAATAAATATTGAAATTTTGTTGAAGGTTATTCAATTAGCAACGCCGATAAAGCAAAATTAACTTTATAATTGACTTTTGAAAATTTCAATAAACTCGCAATTATTTATTACTGATAACATTTTTCGATACAAAAAATAATTTTAGATTTGTAATATTTTTATTTGTATAATAAATTTTCTTTAGTTGACACAACCGTAATATAAAGTAATTAATATAATATAATTGTTAATAGCACGATTACTAGACACGAAAAAACACAGAAGCGGGTAACAGATTTCCTAATAACAAAAAATTCAACAAAACAACAAATAGCTTCATTAGATCCTTACACATAAGATGTTTTAGACATTTCGAACGATGAAAACGATTTATATCTAGTCTCTCATAAAAGACGTGTTAGCTATGAATATAAATTACTTTTTTTCTTAATCAAAATATATATTATGAATAATATTTTTTAGAATTTTAGAGTATTCATAATTACTTTTTTTATCTGATTTTCTGTACCACAATTTTATTATCGTTTTTTTTTTAATAAAACTATTTTTTAAATATATGGAAAACTTAGAATAAACTAAGAATTATGTAACTATTTTACACAGTTTTATTGTGGAACTTATCTACAACATAAAAAAAAATAAAGTGTATAATATGAGCCTTTATGAGGTGAACTGAGCCAACTAGTAATATAGTAAAACTTTTTCTTGTACCTCTAAGTACAATCACGTCTTTACATGGTCTTTTTTGAATAAATTCAATTTATAAAATAAAATAAAAAGTATATTAATGAGTAGTCGAGAGGTGAAGTGAGTCTACTAGTAAATTGGTAAAACTTTTTCATGGACTTACACGTCTTTACTTGGTGTTTTGATGGATTGCATATTTTTATTTTACCTAGATAACAACTATAGCAATGTGTATTAACTGAGGTTACTTCACTTTTACGATACTTTAAGACGTGTAGAATATTTAAACGCACCTTACATATTTTTTTATTAAATACCACATGGCTCACTTCAACTCGAATGCGCCCATATAAAAATGATAAAACGAATGCGCGGTTAAGGTCAAATGCAAATTTTCTATAGCTGATTCACTTGGCTGCCCAACTTTACAATATGAACTTCAAAACGGATCACATAGCGGTATTCGTGGCATACGGGTTCACAGGCCACGCGCGCTCTAGGATCGACAGAGCAATTTAGCGAACACAATAACTTTATACGACGTATGTGTCTATATAATAAAAACAGTATGGAATCAAAATCAATTCAATTTCTTAGTAAGCAATAATATTTTTATTTTTAGTATTTCTGCCGTCTTAGTGGTTAGCGTTGTGGGCTTCTGTGCCGGATCTCTCGGGTTCGAGTCTTAGTACGAACAGCATTTTTTCGATTGATTAATAGTTGTTTGTGACGTCTTAGCCATAAAGAGGCAATCAAACAATATTTGAAGTGGGTGTTTTTTAATTGACAAAAATTTTGATTCTAATTTCAAAAAGGTTACATCTTTTGGATGTCGATGAGATATTGTTTCTTTGTCCTATTGGCACGAGAATTGATGCCAACACCAACTCAACTCTTCAACTCTTCAACTCTTACTCAAAATATATTTTATCAAAGTAAGATACTGTCAAAACATAATGATGCAGCAGTTCTTATTTTAACCCGCGAAGAGATTGACAATGCATTGCAATTAAATAAGTTGCGAAAAATGTATATTTAAGCTTAAAAATAAAAATAACTATTGCAATAGTTTTTTTCATGATCAAGCCCAAATTATCTTCATAAATCACATATTTGTTCTTTGAAATACAGTTCAATTTGCAAATGTCTCCAGAAGTCATTTTTGTTAGTTAACAAGTTTTCATTCATTTATTTCCAATTCGTCTTATTTTTCTCGTCCTTAAATGACAGCAGATACTTCCAAATTATAATAACGATATTGATATATACCAGCAGCGGTGGGCTGCCAATGCATTTATAAGGTCTCGCTTAATCTCCAAACAAGTCTCGGTGTTCCGGGGAATGAGTAATTTTTTTAACACTTCAATGCAATATTTAAATGATAAATAGATTGTTACTTAATACACTTATAATATGTAGCAAATTTACCGTAAACCAATCAATGTAAATGACTAAAAATGTACTACTGTGTATACTGAAGCTGTCTTAGATAATATATAAGTAAGAAATTGATGTTATGTACTAATTTGATCTGAGAATATTGTTTTCTATAAAATTAACAAGGGTCTCACCGGCCTTAGTCAAATTTAACAAGGAGCTCGCGTGAGCTCCTCCGAGCCGCCTCCAGACCACCCCTGTATACTAGTCTCTATTATTATTAAGGTGTAAGAAATCCTGGGATTTCGGGTTGTCTTAACCCAGAGTATCTACTTTATACACTTTTCAGATTGTTATGTATTGTATGTGTATTTTTAATATACGTTTTACAATACCTGTGTGTGTTATGGGCTCGCATCATTATCACCATATGCACGAGATGCATGTGCACCAAAATTGCTTTAAAATTGGATTCTGCGCCCGAAGCGCAATGCATGGAATATGAAAAGGTAATAAATGCACGTTGCTTTATAATCGAAAGATGTATTGCGAAATTAGTATATTGTGACTAGCAACTCGGTTCCCCGGTTCCTATGGTTACAAGTGTTTGTTATTTTAATCATTTTATGGGAGCAAACACCACACGCGGGTCGGGTCCCGAGTCCCAGTACGAACAGCATTTTTTCTTTCTGTTCGAAAGCATGGGTGTTTGTGATGCCCCTCCCACTATTGCCTATCCTTTAACAACCGGGTTTAGTGAGAGCGATAAGTTAACCACCTGTTCTAGCCTTATCCTTCATTCTATCCCTACTACTTTTTTTGAAAAAAGAGAGGTTGAGTGACTGAGTAACAAACAATTCTCGTAGAAAAAAAATGTTGAGATACCTCCATTAGTAAGCCATATGCTCCACATTGGAAACGGACATGGATTAAAAAAAAACCCCACTCTCAAGTCTGCTTCGAAACAAAGCGTTGTACATTAATATTAGAATTTTAACTCCCGAAAAGACTTTGGTGGTACGGATGATAAAGCCCAACATTTGTAATGCTATGGCCCCCTTGGAACATGCTGTGGCCCCCCGTTGAGAAACCCTGATCTACACCTTTGAAAACAAATCCATGAATTGATAAAATATTCATTTCTTAAGTGTCACCAGAACACTCGTACTGAAAAGCACAACGTTTCCCACTTTCCTACAATACCGGCAATATATATGGAAACAATCAACTGTTTGCATGAATCAGAACAATAATGAGAGAAAAGGCATCATGATTCATTGATTGAATTTTTAATTGGTGTAAAATGCAGCAACCGTAATCAAAATATAAACAATTATCTATAGGTGTCCGGTTACATGTGTTAGAGTTTTTATTTCTTAACGTAGTGTCAGTAAATCTAAACGGTCCCTCCAAAATCCAAAGGGTGTAAGTCATCTTCACAACCGAAGTGTCTTATGTCTTTTTACAATAATAATATATTGAATAATAACGTGTACCAAGTTTAGTAGAAAAAGGGCGTAAGATGTTCAACCTTACATAGCGAGATAAGCTCTGTATGATTCGTAAGGTTGAAATAATAATCTGGTTCGCATCACGGGAGATGGAAAAATGAGTTAAATATTCCATTTGAAATCACCGCGGGCGGCTCTGTATAAGTCGTGTTGGCTCTTCCTTACCCTTTAGATGCCTTTTGGGTGATTACTTTAATGAATCTTTTTGACACCCTTTTTGAATTTTAATATTTTTTTAACTAGTAAACATAATCTAAGAATCAAAATTTAGTCTGACACCCGAGAACTTAAAATAATGAAAGTGTTTTTTTTTATTTTAAATAAAACTCAACAGTTTTTACTAATTCCACTATGTTATCAACATGTTTTACTTATTGAGAGATTTTTTAATTGATTATTTTTATACATTTGCATCAAGTATTTACAGAATTTTATAAGATAAAAAGTAAAATTTAATAGTCTGTTCATAACAGAGATTGTATCCTTGAAATCTATCGACTGTAGAAAGGAAAAAGGACGTAACCCACACATAGCAAATTTTACACGAGGCACAAAAACGTGTTTTGATGATTTTGGGTCATTTGCAAATTATGAAATAAACACAACCTTGAAGTGCACGGAGACTTCTAAGATGGTTTTTAGTTGACATACTCTAATATTAACTAAAGAAATTGTATTCGAAAAACCTTCTTTCACAGATTAAAAATAACAAAGTATTTTAGTTCTACAGTTTTTAATAATTTTATTCGTTGATAGCTATTTCGGCTTGCGCTTCTGTTATAAATGGAGTTCTACCAAGTAAATGCCAAATCAAATAATAACCTTCTTTCAGGTCATCTTTTTCAAACTTAAAAGCTAAATTTAGATACTAATTCGATATTGCAGCATACATCCTTTTGATAGAACGTGTATCGAGTTTGATACATTGTGATTATTGAAAAAATCTGTTTTGAAAAAACTGTGGATTACGTCTTTTTTCATGTCCACTGTCGATATGTATATACTCTTGTGGTGTAGATGATTCAGAAGAATTTTTTGAAACTTCTCTATATGAGGATGTATGAATATTACCCATGGTTTTATCCGATTAACTTTCTCTTAGGCATGCTAAACTTGAATGGTTTGAACTATCAAATAGAAATTTACCTGCCCATATATTTCTTTCGGCTTATAAGCGAGGCCAAAATGATAATTCCAACATTCTTGAGAATGTGAAACTAAATGATCCTGAATATATTTTGAGAAATCGTGGACATGAATTGTTTTTTCTCCCAAGTTGTAGAACCAGCCTACCAACATTGGGATATTAATAAGAAGAGCTTTTACAGTTTTTACCAATATTGTTTTGAATGTTGCCATATTCCATGTGTACGTGGGTGATTTCCAACGAATGCTATTTTTTTATGTATTAACATTGAATAGAGTTTGTCAGAGCTTACTCAGTTGACTTCCTTGCCATTTTTTTTTCTTCTAGTGCTTTTAAATGTTCAAATATATTCTGTTTTTTTCTTCATTGTAAAAGTTATACATTTGTAATTTGACAATTTTTCGCAATGTTGTAAAAAAGAAATGTAAATGAACAAACCATTATCAATCCATCACCGTTGTTAAAACCCTTAACGTAATTAATAATACATATCAGTGTAATTTATCCTGATTGACCTTGAACAATCCCATATTGCTTATTGTTTTTCGAAACACTAAAGTCATAGTTAAAACATTTAATGTAATGTAATTAATAATAAATATCAACCTAATTAACGTTTAAAAATCCCAGATTGCTTATCGTTCTTCTTCTTCATATTTAATAAGTGTAATATTATAATTTAAGATTCCAACTGAAGATGCTTGGTGGAATTTCAATATCAAATTTGAGGCGTTCAAGTGCACGGATGAACTTGAACTGTAGATGCCGAAAGGCGAAACCCGGGTCGTTAGTGACAAAATCTGTGCGAATGTACATAGTTTGAACGATTCAAATGTAATATTATAATTTGAATTTGAATTAGGATGTTAGAGTGAATAGCATGGTGCATTGTGTATCTCTTCGGAGCCAGTATATATAGCTGAGAAAAATGTAAGTTTAATCATAGTTCTGTCGTTGGCGAAAGCCGAAATAGCTATCAACTAATAAATATTAAAAAAACTGCAGAACTAAATACGTTGCTATTTTTCTTCTTCTTCTTTGGCCATGTTCGCTCCCTATGTGGAGCATATGGCCGCCACGCGGCACCTCCATGTTTCCCTATATCCCGCTAATAGCTTTGCTTCCTCCCATGACATGCCAGCATCCCTCAGTTCCGCCGAGTACATCCTATGGATAGTACCCGACAGACGTCCGGGACGCTGGAATCCCACCGGTTGAAAGAAGAGGCAGGCAGGATTGATGCTTTCCGGAGGCATCTGTAGCACGTGACCCAGCCAGTTCCAACGTTTCTACATAACCACTGACGTGACGGGACGCTGTCTTGCACGCTCCCTTATCTCTGAATTCCTCACAAAATCAAACAACCTCACCCCCATTATACGACGCAAGCATCTGTTCTCGAAGCTCAGTATACGGTTTTTCTGAGTCTTCGTCAGGTGCAATGATTCGCAACCGTAAAGCATTACCGGCAGAATGCAAGCGTTGAACAAGTGGCATTTGGTTTTAATCGAGTACAGCTGTGTGTCCCAGACAGTCCGCATTGAGTTTAAAGTGGCTCCAGCCATTCCTAAACGAATGGCGATCTCTATTTTTACCCTATTATAATGGAGCTCTCTCTACCCAAATAAATGTCAAGTCAATAAATAAATTTGAATACCATGGTAAAATAAGTGCACAGCTCTTGAAAGGGTTGTGTATTTTTAGTCGAAGATTGATTAAAACATTTACGCAAATAAAATAAACAAAAAAACTGCTCGCCTGTTATGACCCATCATGCGGAATCAGCTACTGTTTTATTATTACTTCGCGGATTTATTTCAAACACGTCAACGATCTGTGCTTGCTCCAATAATAATAATTTATAATCGATCAACTTTTCGATTTGGTGCTATCTCGTAAAGAAAAAATGATTCAATACTTAGAACTAATATTCTACGGTTTATTTGCTACGGATAAACACTTGCATGATTAATATTGAGTAATACCAATTTATTAGACTTGAACACTTCTAGAACCACAATCAGTATGAAGAGTATGTACTTCTTTTGGTTTCGTTTTATTTAAGAAGTAATATTTCCAATAGCTAATCGCTCTCAATACGCCCCCGTTCATAGGATAGGATTGGTGGGAGGGGGGAATTCAAGACATCACATACATTCATGCATTCGAACAGAAATTTATAAATCGATTGAAAAGTAAATCTATAAAAATTCCCGTACCGGGATTCGAACCCGGGAACACAGGCGCAACAGGCAGGGCGTATCGAGAGTGATTAGCTAAACACTAGTTCTGTCCTAGCCCTATCCTTCTATTCCTACTCTCTTGAGGTTGAGCAACTGAGTAACAAGCAGTTCTCGTAGAAACACATCTGTTGAGATAAACTCCATTAGGAGTCCACATGCTCCACATTGGGAGCGGACGTGGTAAAAAAAAATATTTCCAATAATCAAACATAATTGATGATTAATACTTTTGTAATAATAATTTTGATCATTTATGTTTACGCCAAAGTGCATAAACAAATATAATATCTGTTACATTCCTATAGTAAACTGACTTTATTAGTCAGGCTGTGGGGCAGTGGTCAATATCGTTGGCTTCCGTGACGAATCAGACAGGTTCGAATCCAGGTGCGAACAGCATTTTTGGAATATTTTTTTGAATTTTGTTTATGATGTCTAAAACTTCCTTTCTACTCTTACAATTTCTAAATAACGGGGTAAAGCTAGAGCGATTAGTTAAGCACTAATCCAGTGGTTCTTAACCAGGGGTGCGAGAAAGCATTTCGGGGGTGTGGGAGAAATTTCTATTTTGACATACATAAAAAAAATGTATATTAAATGTATCACAAATACGTAAATAAGTTTTAAAGGTAGCGCGAGAACATATTTTCAGATTCAAGGGGGCGCGGGTTACTAAAACGGTTAAGATTCACTGCACTAATCTATCTAATTGCTATCTATACTCTCTTCGATAATCTTCGAAGATAAGTTTAGCAACTAAGTAACATGCTGTTGTATCATCTGATTTCGAAAGCTTTCCTATCTATAACTTTGTTAGGTGAAAAAACACAGAAAATACTAAGCTTTTATGTTAATTCAGGATCCAAGACTCAAAATGTTTGCTTTCGAAAAATCCTTTCAATATCTAATAACATAATCTCCATACACGTTTTTTGTGAGTACATATCTCCAAGTATTAATTTTTAGACCAATGCGACCTGAGTTAGTTCCTAACCCATCAATTAATACTAGTAAGACCAATGTGATGTGTAACCAAACCTGTCATGACTCTGATAGGACTCTTACCAGCGCGGGACAGATCATCGAGAGGGTTGACAGCTTCAGATACCTCGGCGTACATATCCCCGAAGACGGTAGTACAAAAAACGAGCTCGCCATTCGTTTAGGAATGGCTGGAGCCACATTCAACTCAATGCGGACTGTCTGGGACACACAGCTGTACTCGATTAAAACCAAATGCCACTTGTTCAACGCTTGCATTCTGCCGGTAATGCTTTACGGTTGCGAATCATGGCACCTGACGAAGACTCAGAAAAACCGTATACTCAGCTTCGAGAACAGATGCTTGCGTCGGATAATGGGGGTGAGGTGGTGGCAGAGATAAGGGAGCGTACAAGACAGCGTCCCGTCACGTCAGTGGTTATGGAGAGACGTTGGAACTGGCTGGGTCACGTGCTGCGGATGCCTCCGGAAAGCCTCAATCCTGCCTGGGTCTTCTTTCGACCGGTGGGATTTCGGCGTCCCGGACGTCCGTCGGGTACTATCCTTAGGATGTACTCGGCGGAACTGAGGGATGCTGGCATGTCATGGGAGGAAGCAAAGCTATTGACGGGAGACAGGGAGAAATGGAGGTGCCGTGTGGCGGCCATATGCTCCACATAGGGAGCGAACATGGCCAAAGAAGACATATATCCAAACAAGTATATATCCAAAATGGACATGGTGAATTTCGGTAATGGGTAACATATTTTTTTTACTCAATCAAAAAACCTATACAATGTTTTTGATTTTATTAACCGAAACGAATGGATTCCATTTGGAATAAACATTTGTCAACTTGGTTTTAATTCCCCTTTTGCAATATCAACCACACAATGCGTTTTGTAAAGTACGTATGCAAAAAGTGCAATCCGCTTTATAAATGCACTTCCGCAGGATGAAAGCGCATGCAAATTACATATTACCAATGAATAATATAACATAGCTATTAAATAATAATATAAAATTTATATGTTGCAGTGGCAGGGCGGTAAAAGGGATCCATATTAAGCCAACCGTAGCGGACGTAATTCGCCGGATCATGTAATTGGAGACGTGTACGCAGAAATGACGTGTGATTGTTTATGGCTTTTTTCAACCAGGTGACCAAAATTCTGACCTAAATAAACTTTCGTGTCAAGATATGAGAACAGTGATTGTACTTGCATATATGGTATGACTGTTAAATCACAGAGCAAATTGAACTTTCAAAGAATTATAACACTATTCGACAAACGTTTTTGTCTTATTTTGTGTAAAACTCTGGGTATTTTACTGAGTGGTTAATGTCTTTGGTTTAAATTAAGCTGCGATTGGGCTCGTTTCCCTTTACGGACAATTGTATAAATTGATTTCTCGAGCAAATTATGGACATCTATTCAATGTTATTAATATTTAAATTTTCATCTTAAAAACTGGGCTTGATAGAAAGGATTAGCCAACCACCAGTCTACTCTAGACGAATCCTTATATCATTACTATCTTCAAGGAAAGATGTTGAGCAACTGAGTAACAAGCAGCCCATACGGTCCACATAAATAGCGGACATGGTTTAAAAAAATATAAATATTTATATAAGAGAAAATATTAGTATCAGTTAAGGAAACCGAACCTTGGAAAACTGCTCCTAAAGCAGTCTTGGGAATCATTAGAAAGTACGTAACGTTACGTTTAGTGATTCACTTTGGGTATCTTGAAGAGATATGAGAATTTTAATGTGGTATTGCATATCTGTTTGAAGATATAGATGTCCAAATATACCTCTTCTTACTCATCTAATCCAAGAAGGGGTAGTAGGGAAAGCCTTGTTCTTCCTACCCTTACTCTCACCGCAAAAAAAGGTTTGTCAACTGAGTAAAATTGTTCTAGTGGAATAATTTCTGTTGAATAAACTACATTTAGGATACAAATGATTCAGACTGTCGAAAACAGAACGTCGTACATATAGTGAGTTTTAGATTTTAGCGTCGGTACTATTTCTGTAGCCATGCATTTCTACCATGTGGAACAATGAAAATTTCAAAGGCCTCAATTACACTCAGAGGCCAAATATTATATTGATTATACGGTTATTACAGAAGACCCCGCTTTATAAAATATACGTGCGGTTTTAAATTATTACTTACAATAAATGTGAACAAACGACGGTCACTCTGCATCAGTGCAATTAATGACTGGCCGGCCGGTGACTGCAAGCTTGAATCCCGATAATGATAGCTCTCAGGCCCGACCCAATTTGCACTTATCGAGCGAAAAAACAGGTAATGGTAAAATCACATCTGAACGAATAAAAAATGTGGAATTATTATGCCGATTTTCTAAAAAAAATAATATATTTTTATAAAAATGATACATTAAATCATGGTTTCTTAACTAGGGGCAGGGTTGCCAGGCGTCTCTATTTGAGCGGGACTGTCCCGAGTTCAATCGACAATTCCCGAGTCCCGCATTGCAAGTCTCTCTATAATCCCGACGTATACATGTATAAAAGTCTTCGAAATTGTGAATGTCCCGATCTGTGTTTTTAGAAATCTGGCAACCCTGACTGGGGGCCACAGAGAAAAAATCATTTTAAGGGAGCTACGGGCAAATCCCGGAAGAGCTAAAAACCGTCTCTCGTATTTTCATTTTGGGAAATCCGTAAATTCCTGGAGAAAAACGGCCAGCGGACAAAATTTTAAAAGAATTTAAAATTATTTTGGAATCTCATAAGTTCTCACTTCGTCTTGAAAAAAAGGCCACGGAAAAAAAATAGTCTCAAAAGGGTCCACAGGCACAAAAAGGTTGATAATCTATGCACTAAATAATAAATACACAACATTTATTGAATCACTCGAGCTTAACTCGCTGAGAAATTACAAGCATATTTTGTTACCACGTCCGCTCCCAAAGTGGACCGTATTGTTTCAATGGAATTTATCTCAACAGAAGTGTTTCTACGAGAACTGATTGTTATTCAATTGTTCAACCTCTCTTTTTTTGGAATGAGTAAGAATATAAGTATAGGGTTAGAACAGGACTAGTGGTTAGCTAATCGCTTTCGCGACGCTCTGTATTTAGGAGTGGGTGGTTGTTAGGTGGCAATTAAGGACATTACAAACATCCATGTCTTCGAACAAAAGTTGACAAATCAATCGAGAAATCAATTTATAAAACTGTAGCCGAAGCCATCGACGTTGACCAGTCGACCACATATTGGTTAGCATATTGGCTATTATAATTAAATATGAGATACAATAAAGAATACATCTGGTATCACAGCTTACAGCCAAGGCGTCAGATATATCACACTATATAAAATCAAGCTTTTTACCATGATGGGATTTGAGCACAGACCTATAGGACCTATAAGAAAAAACTCAAATCATATCACAAATGCTAGAGGTGGCCAGAAATGACATATTTACCCAATTGAATGCAAATGGTATTCAAAATACTTAAATGTATTTTTTTGTTATTCTGGTTGTGTAACTAAGGGTGAACTGTCTTCCATATCTTCATAGCGTAGAACTACAACCAGTGAAATAAAAAAAAGGAATCAATTATTTATGTCGTGCTTAAAATGAACCACCACAAAGTTACCGCTGAGTCGATTGAAAATTATGTATCGAGTTTTTAAATGTTTAAAACAAAAACAAAAAAAATATATCGCAACTCCCGTAATAAATAATTTCAATTCGTAAAAAAAATATTTTTCGTTCATTACCTTTCAAATCTCATTTAGTTCTACTGCGGTGATCGATGCACCAACAAAACCGGTTTTTATTTCTAGAATAAGATTGAATCATAACCTCACAAATACACTTACGTAAAATGTAATACAACTTGCATAAACAGGCGCCTTTAATTTGATAGACCACACTCTAACCATTACGCTAAAACTGCATCGTATTCGAGAAAACTGGTATCTACATAAAAAAAAATATGCCATGACATTCGAAACCATAACCGGAATCGACTAAGAACCGGTTCTATTATATTCAATAACGTGTATCTGTATGCAATACTAAACAGTGAATATTTGAACAGCTTGTAGGTATGTAATATAAAACAATATTGTGTCGTTGTGTTGATTGCAATATTCGGAAAAAGGTGTCGCTGTAAGTATTAAATATTTTAACTTATCTTAATCAATGTAATTTACAAAGAAGCAAAAAAATACTGAAATTATTTTTTAGTTGTGAATTTATTTTTTTGCTTAACCGCCACATTTTTAAACTCTTTTAGCTATGAACTAAATCAGTTAAAACTATATGTTTGACGAATGTCATTTTTTCGTAAGGATCTCTATAACAGTGCTATAAATTGTAAAACTAGTAAATCAAATCAATTGAAACCTTTGATTGTATGAATGACAATAAGTATTCAATTTGTGTTATTCCCGTTTATTCCTTTATGGAGAGTCATATAATAGTGTGCATACTAGGTCTTCAAATCATGGAATCAAGGATCCCGATCAATTTTGTGATCCTGTAATCCCGGAATCATCTTAAATATGTTAAAAATGTATTATAAAATCTAAATCGATACCGATTTCTTCCATTTTTTTTAAAATAATAAAACAGCTTTCGACAGTGTAATTCAGTTTGTTAATAAACATATTTTTGTATCATACAATACATACTTAAAAAATAATGAATTGTGGTCTTACTCTTTTTCATATTTTGTAGCGGTCGTAGACAGGAATAGGCAGTTTTTCTCTCTACCTGTTTTTTACAAAGAGAGTAAGGATGTAAGGATATGAGTAAGACAGGACTAGTTGTAAGCTAATCGATCTCGCTACGCCCGTGGGAGTGGGAGGAAATTCAAAACGTCACAAACATCGGACAGATATCCAAAAATCGATTGAAAAATCAATCAATATAAACTGTCCGTACTGGGATTTGAACCCGTGACTCCGTGTCAACCAGGGCTGCGGAGTCGTGTAAAAAAGGCGACTCCGACTTCAACGATTTTTTCAATCAGTTCATTTTAGCTTATATATAAATTGCCGCCTGTGTGGTCGAGTGGTCAACGTTGTTGGCGTCGGCTACGAGGGCTCGGGTTCAAATCCCGGTACGGACAGTTTTTATAAATTGATTTTTCAATCGATTTATGAATTTCTGTTCAAAGGCATGGGTGTATGTGATGTCTTGAATTCCCCCATCTCACCCATCCTATCCTACGAACAGGGCGTATCGAGAGCGATTAGCTTACCACTAATCCTGTCCTAGCCTCTATCCTTCTATCCCTACTCTCTTTGGAAAAAGAGAGGTTGAGCAACTGTCTAACAAGCAGTTCTCGTAGAAACACTTCTGTTGAGATAAACTCCATTAGGAGTCCATATGCTCCACATTGGGAGCGGACATGGTTTAAAAAAAAAAATATATAAATTACGAAAAAATCAGATCATCTTTAGTCAGCCTATAGCATGCAATGTCAACACTATTATGTTTGAATATACATCATAAAATATATATTTTTTAATAGAAAATTTAAATTAACTTTGATTATTCCACGTATTGTGTTACTAACTGTGACACGTGTTTCGCCTGTTTCAGAGGCATCTTAAGACTTACTATCGCAAAGTTTGCTTAAGTAATGAAGCAAGATTGATTCTAACATTTTAAAATTATGAAATTACAAAATGGAGTTTAGGTTTTTTTTCCTTTTAAGGGGAGCAAGGAGGGGGGTGTAGAATCGAAATATAGCAAACAAATAATGATACTAATGAGTCAATGATACAAACACGTGTCACAGTTGGTAACACAATACGTGGAATAATCAAAGTTAATTTAAATTTTCTATTAAAATGAACTTCCACAAAGTTACATCGAAAGTATATATATTTTTGAATGGGTCTGAGTCTTTTTTTAAGACTTTTCATACACCGACTCCACAGCCCTGGTGTCAACAAGGCTAACACTCGACCACGCAGCCGCCATACAAAGAGTATGTACAGTTTATTGGTCGTCAGTCAATATTTATTACTCTCAATTTTCAAAAGGGGGGTTTAAATGACTTGTCGAATTCTACATACTAGTAAAGGTTTTAATAAATATAGTTAAACAATCATTTACATTTATCGACAAAATCAAATCTTTTCTATATCAATACTAAAAATATCTGAACTCTTGTGCTTAAGCTAATATTATTGTTCTTATGAGCCCATTATAAGTGAAGTGAGCCAAGTGGTATTTAAATAAAATCTTAGACGCATTGTAATATTCTACACGTCTGAAAGTATCGAAAAAGTGACGTAACTTCAGTTAATACAAATTGCAATAGTGTTATCTCCGTCAAATAAAAATATGCAATCCACCAAAACACTAAATAAAGACATGATTGTTCTTAAAAGTCCAAGGAAAAAGGTTGACCGTTTTCTAGCTGGTTCACTTCACCTCAATAGGGCTCATTAAACTTCTTGAAATTGTTTACAGTATTTGGTGTATTTATACCACTTTCTACTATATAACTCTTTGATATAATTATTAATTTTCTACCTTTTCGGAACAAAGCCGTTAAAGTCCAAGGAAAAAGATTTCACGTTTTACTAGTTGGCTCATTTCACCTCTCGAGGAGCCATATAACGTTTACTGAAATATTTTGAACCATTCCGAGTACCAAATTATTATACAATTGAAAAAGTAAACATATCGACTGTGGAAAGGAAAAAGGACTTTAACGACACGTTCTATCAAAAGCATGCAAGCTGCAAATGCCGAATTAGTATCTAAATTTAGCTTTTAAGATTGAAAAAATGACCTTGTAAAAAATTAAAACCAAGAAAAAAGATTGAAATAAAGGTTTTTCCTAGACAATTTCTTTAATTAATATTAGACTAGCTGTAAGCCCGTTACCCAGCAACGTGAGATTATTGTTGCATAGTATTTAATTTAATTTAATTTTATGTTATTTTATTTTATATTATTTTATATTATTTTATTTTATTTTGTTTTATTTTATTTTATTTTATTTTATTTAATTAGTACGCACACATCTGTGACTATTTGTGAAATTGAGCGATTAATAGGACATCCTACACTCACTCACTCAAACAAACAAACACTCAAACAAACAAACGGACATTATCGACTATTAATATATAGATTATTTCAATTAAACACCAGCTTAGAAGTCTCCGTGCAATTCAGGGATGTGTATAATTCATAATTTGCATCTGTCACAAAATCATCAAAACACGTTTTTAGCGCCTCCTGTAAAACTTGATATATGTGGGTTACTTCCTTTTCCCTTTCCACAGTCGATATGTTAACAGACCAGAAAGTACAAAGCATTATTTCAATTTTGAATAGTGTCAATACACGTATCTCATTTCTTAATCAGTTTTTATCGTGTTCTACAAAATAGATTCAAAATAATTAATCAATAATAATACATTCATAGATATAGCTTGCAAACTAATGCAAAAAAAAGTACAGCTCTATTCTTTATTACCTTCTAAACAGGTTACAAAGAGATGTGCGGTTTTGGCCAGCAGTGCGAACATGGGTAATATTAATACAAAACTAATCATGTTTTCTCGCCACACTGATATGTTTTTAATATTCAAAACTCTTTCATATTATTTGACGAGTGGGCGATAATATGATACACATAAACCCAATCTATTAAGTTATACTTGGTAGTAGTACCATCTATTTTTAAAGACTAACAACGATTGCATCATTACAGTTTCTTCTTTTACATTTTTGCACACCCTTACTGAAATCATGTGGGGTGTTATGGATAATAATGTTTACTGAAACACTGTTTAAATGTTTGGTTCAACTTTTATTTCCATATGTCATAATTGTACACTTTTATATAAATCACTAATCTTATAATCGAATAATAACAACGTGAGTTTCAAGGCGTCTTTACTGGATCGATGACCGGTCAATTTGAACTCTTGAATTGAACTGAATGGAAGGAGAGTAGGATATCGGTTTTGGGCGTTGAAAGGTTATTGTTACAATTATAGTATGGCATAGAGTATTAACATAGTACTCTATGACAAGATGTCGAGTATACATAACAGGGGTAATCCGTATTATATTTACTATGATATATATTTTTGTCCATGTCCGCTCCCAATGTGGAGCATATTTTTACCTAATGAAGGTATCTCAACAGAAGTTTTTTCTACGAGTTTCTAACTGTTTGTTACTCAGTAACTTAACCTCACATTTTTTAAAGTGAGTAGTAGGGAAGGAAGGATTAGGCTAGAAAAAGACTAGTGGTTGACTAATCGCTATCACTACACCCAGTTAATAAGAGATCAGAAGGATGGGTGAAGAGGAAATAGTGTGAATTGACGTCATAAACACCCAGTCTTCGATCACAACTTTGAATTGAGTAATTCTCAAATTCACTGTGATCCGGCCGAGAATCGAACACAGACGTATGTGACTAGTAGAGCAAGCTCTAATCAACTGGTTACAGTAGGTGACACTATACTATAATATATATGTTAATATACTGTTTTTAAAGTACATTTCCGCTGCCATTGTAGGGTAAATGGAGATAGAATTTATTTATATGATAACTATTTTTGACTCAGTAGCCAAACCTTTATTTTTCGAAGAGAGCAATAGGGAAAGAACGGTAAAAATACGACAGGAATAGTGGTTAACCAATCGCTCTCACAGCACTATGTTATTTAAGAAGTGGAAGGGTGGGAGAGAATATTTAGATATTACAAACACCCATGCCCTCAAATAGAATACGATAAATATAGTGATAAAGTGCTATTTGTATTGGGACTTGAACTCGTGAGATCTGTCACGGAAGCCAACAGCGTTGACCGCTGCACCATGATCCGATATATATTGACTTTGGAAAGGAAAAAGAAAGTAACCCACACAACAAATTTTACAGGAAAAACCGGTTTTTGATGATTTTAGGGTAGAGGAAAATTATGAAACATACACAAGCTTAAAATCAGTGGAGACTGATAAACTGGTTTTTAATTGACTTTATCTGATAAAAAAAACCTTTTTTTAAAGTCTTTTTTCCTGATAGAAATTTCCACAGACCCTTTTTTTCAAACTTAAAAACTAAATTTAGATACTAGTTAAGCATTTCCAGTTTACATCTTTTTGATAGATCGTGTATCAAGTTGTATACATTGTGATTATCGAAAAAAACTGTGGATACGTCCTTTTTCCTTTCCACAGTCGATATATTTAGATGATGATGTTTTTTAAATAATATTTATAGTTTTATATATATTGTGAACTGGAGAATACATTAATTTGATTCAATAATCCCTACAAAATTTACGCTTTAAAGAATACATTGTATTGTTCCATCCAAGGTTCAGATAGTTGTAAATTTTTGGTTGCTATGCAATTTAAAACAAAGTTTGATTTGTTATGGTGACATCACTTTTTATATCTTTAGGCTAAGCGTAATAATAGTACAGCTACACGTTATACAAGTGATAGTACTTATGATTCACCTTATATGAACAATCCCGAGACACCTGACAGTTATTAGCGATAACCTAGGAATAGGTTGTACGAGTTGATGCTCTGTGATACCATAAGGAGTATTATCAAGAAGCTTACCACATATTAGCCAGACTATAATTCTAGCTATTTTAGAATATGGACAACTAAAAAGGAGAATCGCAAAAAGGTTCGACAGTAGTTCAGAGTTTACTGACATTCTGAATACGAAAAGCTCACGCGTAAATATCTGCAGAATATTAGAACTATTACTATATCTTTATTACCGCGAGTTCGTTCGTGAAATATCTCAAGCGTTTCACAGCGAAGTAGGAAAACATTATAACCCAAAGATCTCTAATCTCCACAATTATGACGAGACACTGGTTGAGAATAGTTTTAGACCGAGAGAGTTCTATTTAAGAACGAACTAAGCATCCCGAAAATGACTCTCTTCGGTTGACTTTTTTGTGTACTGTATGTGTATATGTATGTATGCTCATATGTGTGTACATGTACGGATGTAGTATGAGGGGAAGTATATTGAATGTGAGTTGCAAATGAATGCATATGGAGTCCTCGTGAACTGGCTTCACTAAGGGTTTCATACCACTGTAGCGATCGCGCCTTTCCATCTGCAACGATGATAAGGGAATACAACTTTTCAAAATATTAGCGATGAAGGAGATTTGAAGAACTTTGACGTTAACGTGTCCTGGTACTTAAAGCTCCATAAATTTGGTATTCAAAAAAAAAAGAAAATTATCATCTGTGCAGTATTATGAAGCTTCGCCACACAACTCCCTGTATACCCCTTCAGTTCCAATTGTTGATTCACAGGAATTGTGATCAATCTCTAACTGAATATTTTTATTTTTAGTATAATAATATTCATAATATTGAGTGAATTTGTTTCTTTTATAGACAACCCCGTTATCCCATTGTTACCTTTGGCTATGAGCTCATTATGTAGTCACCCTACCAAAATGCTGGTCTTCACTTTTTATCCATAAGTTGGACCGAAGTCAAACTGTAATTAGTCATTACCTGCAAACGAGTATACCGTTATGCAATTACAATGCAAATGAATACGCAGCGTATGTGCATATGCAGTGCCGCCGCTAGGTCCACAGCCGCCCGTGCGCAAGAAAAAATGCCTAGTTTTTTTTTGCAAGTATCTACAAAAAAAATCTGCTCATAATTGATTATATTCTTAGCGCTACGTTTTTTTACATTTATTATTTACGCTTTTTGAAAACATTAGCGATTTTATTTATGACCTTTTGTTTTGCTTGTTGCAGTTTGAATGTAGACAAGTCATAAGTTATTATAATCTGTACGTTGTATGGTCCAAAAGTTTCTAGCCCAAACATGTTAGAGCAAGTTAGATTTAATGATAAAAATTCAGGTTGATGATTTAAAAATGTATTGAAATAATTTTAAATTATTATAAAATATTTTAAAATTAAAATAATTTTCGATTACCACTTTTTTCTAGCGACGTACTTTTCAAAAGAAATCTTGTCACTTCGAACAAATTAATTATAGCTACATATATGAAAAATAAAAATATATTTAAGCAATTTACTGTATTAAAAATACAGAGTGAAAAGTTTGACATGTAGTATAGAAAAGAGTCACAGAAAATACATTAAAAAGGACATAGTCTTATTTGAGAATTGATTTTAATAACCTAACCCTGAACTAAATGTTTTTATAAGACATGATTAATAATCAAATAAATTTTATATGATCGTGAGATGTCATACTCCAATTTCACTATTGAAAAACTTTTTCGCATAAATGATACATAACGAATGATTTATGTATAAAAATGACCGGCGTCTAAAAGGCGCCTCTTTGTTGCACCGCCCGTATATCCATACACAATTGCCATATTAATGAAGCGTCCCTGTTCAGACGCCCTAATGCAGTGAATCACCAGTTTTCTGTTACAATAGTGTTCCAAGTAAAAGCGACTAGTTATCTACTGAATTGGATTTCTGTTACTGGGTTTTCAATTGATTCTCGATGTTTTTTAGGCAAATAAAGAGTAACGAAATACGACGAAAATAAACGTAAATAAAAACAAACACTTTTTTGTATTAATCCTACATCTTTAAATTTATTGATAATAAACTTTTATCGTTGTTTATTTTTAAAGTCTTCCTATTTGCTGATTTTATTAATGAAATATAATTATATATATGGGAAATTTTGAATTCATTATTGCTTTTAATGTTACTTAATTGAATTTTTATCTGCTTCATTTTTTATTGCAAACTGTAAGTGCTTATTTATTAGAGCTCATTTTCATTTTAATAAAAAATAATTCAGTAGCATTCATTTATAGCAGGGGTCGTCAACCTTTTTATGCCTACCGCCCACTTTTGCTTTTTAAAGGTAAAATATCCTTACCGATAACCAGCATCACTATAATATGTGGGTGAAAAAAAAATTGAAAGATTTTGGGGATTAAAGCAAAAATCGCCCATCGCCCACCACGGAAGCCTTTACCGCCCACTAGTGGGCGGTACGGACCAGGTTTGCGAAACGTGATTTATAGTAGATATGTATCATTATTAAACAGATATTTTCATAATTATATTACCAATAAAACTGTTTATTACACATTGTTATTATAACTCTTTCTCGATGTATTTCGATTCATAGTTCGTGATAGACAAAACTGCTCACAACCTGAATAAAAAAAAATATTTATATAAACAATACAATATAATCCTTTACATTTCAAAGTTTTAATGACACCTTTAAATGATTTAAATTGTCATTAAAATTTACTGATTTGCCAAAAAAGAATTACAAAAATAAGGATTAATTTAATGGAAAAACAATATTGATTGTAAAATATTATAACTATTGTTTTTTCAGTGTCCTCCACACGACTGAGTCAATACCCTAAGAGTGTTTATTAATTTATGAAATCCAAATGTCGAATTTGCATAGATTATTTATTGTACAAATACATTCACCTCACAGAAAATTGTGTATGATTATAGAAACAAATTTTCCACGAACAAATCAATTATAAAAATATGACCTTTTTGAAACATTGCACCTTTAAATCCTACATAGGTGTGATTTAAATCTTTTTTTTAGTAATTGTAATTGAGAATCTTTATGATGGTTATTCAATTTTATATTGCTTACAGTTTATCCTCAGGGGAATGACATTTAAATGCACGATAAAGTCGCACATACTTTTTTTTTTTAATTACGTTGCATTTATTTTCTTTTTATATTGAATATTCGTTCCGCAGAAAACCGAATATAAAGACTAAAGCTACATTAAATACATTTTTTTTTATATCAAATTTATAGAGCGTTAAGTACCGCGACACGTTAGCCTCAAAGTTCTTCGGGTATCCTTCATCGCTAATATTGTATTCAAAGTTGTATTCTCTTATCATCGTTGCAGACGGAAGGGCGTGATCGCTACAGAGGTAAGAAACCCCTAGTGAAGCCAGTTAACGGGGACTCCATCTGAATTAATTTTTAAATCACATTATATATACTTACCCTCATACTACATCCGTACATGTACACATTCGTGTGCATACATAAGTATACGCATACAGTACACAAAGAAGTCAACTAAGGAGAGTCATTTTCATGATGCTAAGTTCGTTTTTAAACAGTTTATTTAATACAATAAATGTACAGAGATACGTTTTTTTAACCGCGTAAAATTGATATTATATTAGATATTGCCATAATCCATGATTGCAGATATCCCACCCATCCTAACGGAGCGTATCGAGAGCGATTAGCTAACCACTAGTCCTGTCCTAGCCCTTTCCTTCTATTCATACTCTCTTCGGGAAAAGAGAAGTTGAGCAACTGAGTAACAATCAGTTCTCGTAGAAACACTTGTGTTGAGATAAACTCCATTAGGATTCCATATGCTCCACATTAGGAGCGGACATGGTAAAAAAAAATTGCCGTAATATTTACAAAATAAATTGCGTAGCTATTTAGTTAAAATAATGTGTCCCGAAAGTAACGCCACTGCATGCAAGCAATAAATTTTACGAGTAAACACATTAAAGTTTCTAGTAATGTAAGTTAAACATGTTATAAATTTTCAAACAAATCCCGGGTCCTATGGGTCCTTAAATGGGGATTGTGGGCTTCCGTGCTGGATCTCACGGGTTCGAGTGATTCTCACGATTGATTTATCGACTTCTGTTCGAAGGCATGGGTGAGAGCGATTAGTTAACCATTAGTCTTGTCGTATACTTATCCTTCAATCACAACTTATATACACTCTTTGAAAAAGAAAGGTTGATAGACTGTGTGACAAACAGTTCTCGTAGAATTTTTTTACATTGGGAGCGCACATGGATATAAAAAGTTAAAAATGTCAATTAAGCCGATGCCTAGTTTTTTTTGGTGTCAATAACCTTTGTTTAAAAAAACGACGTCATAAGGAGAGTGAGTAGATATTTTTCGTGAAAAGACCCTGCTTATAGTAGCGGAGGATTGATTCTGTAAAATAAAAATAATTTATATTAAAATAAAAACCATTTTTTGCGACTTTGCTCCTGAGACACTCACAGACATAAAGATGTTTGTATAAATATTTAACGTTAGTATCGTTATAGTATACGTGTAATAGAAAATATATCGAGACAGTTAACAGTTAGAGAAGGTAAAGGTAAGTTTTTTTTAAATATGTTATTGATAAGCGATTGCAGTTTCAAATTCCTGTTAAATACACTGCAAATGATCTTAATTACAAATACTAAGAGCACCAAGTAGTTTGAAAAAATATCAACAGAGGTGTTAACTTGGTACACGCAGGATGCAAACCTGACACGTGAGCTTGCTAAAAAAGTAAAGAGGATGTTGAGATGTTTGAACGAATGAACCATTTTATTTACTTCCTCGTTGTCCAGGGAGACAAAAGTAAATAGTGTATTTCTTCACATATTGCAAATGCCATATTGAAGATAAATTATTGTCGCACACGCTTCAAATATTCATCAGTTGGAAAAATATGTACGAAAATCTCCACTTAGTAATTAATATGAAGGTATTGGTCTGACGTCATGGAAGTGAAGATCTAGGGCACGGTTGTTAGTATTGTTAAGTGGCTATGCAGATTTACACGAAACAGAACTTTTGAATTAAGGTTTTTTGTCATTGGGGAAGACAACAGAATACTCTAATTATAATATTTAAAAATCAATAAATATACGTTTTATAAAACTAATTATAAGGGTGTAAATAAAAAAAATATTAATATAAATAAGAACCTTGTTTTCTATTTGATTTAACTTTTTACTTCAAATTAGTAGTTTGCTACATATTTGCAAAAGATCCTTAATATTTTAAATATTATATATGTTAGATAATCGTGATATTGGTCCTACTTAATAGTGTCAAAATAACCTGTATAAATTTATATTTTCATCTGTTGATAATATTCGTAATGAGTGACACCGGTTCTGATCATTATTTAAAATGTTGCGAAACTACAAAAAAGTTTTATTTTCTCAAATACGTCAAAAGCTTTTTGTAATATTTGGATATTGCATTGACTGATGTTACACATGTTTCGATCGAGATTATAATTCTTGGTATGTGTTTTATAATGACTCTCTTTAAAAAGTAACCAGTTGTTGAATATCACAACATACATTCAATCCAATTCCTCTTAGGCCTTAATATGATACATCCTATTACGTGAAAGGAATTTAAAATAATTAAATCATTTGGCTTTTCTCATAACTGTAGTGAAGATATTATATAACTTTTTTTAATCCATATATCAAGTAAAGATTTTCAGTAATAATACATTTTTTAAAAGTTGATTTTTAATTGAATCAGTATAGGTTATTAACTATTCGTTTTTCCCACTCGCAGTATGGAAAATATAAACCCTTTATGACACGGGCTCCCAACCTAGGGGTCGTCAACTTTTTCCGGGGAAAATGTACAGCAAATGGAGGATTTCTAATTCCTCGGAGGTGTCGCTTAGTCACATGGCTTTTATAAAAAGGGGTCGCCACCCGAAAAAGGTTGGGAACCTATGCTTTATGCGGTTTATATCAAGAAATTTGTCTACGATAACTACGATAACTACTAAAGTGCTCAACTTCTTTATTTCAAAGAGAGTAGGGATAAGATAATACCATTGGTTAGTAAACCAGGAATTGCTCTTAAGTCTATATTAAGTGTCTGTTAACCTGTCTCCGATTTCTGTTGTATTTTTATACTTGCGAGAGTCTCAGGAGCAAACAACATACAGCCAACGACTTGTAAATATTTCACGACGGTAAAGTTTAGCTTTGCTGAAAACTTCTTACTCCAAACTTAAAAATAATATTACAAATAAGTGTTTCGGAAACAAATATGGCATACTCCATGTTTTGTCAAAATTTCATCGTGTAGAGCAGTGATGGGGAATCTGCGGCCTTAATGCCGCATGCGGCGTCTTGACTACTCTGATGCGGTCTTTTGACTTGTGCCAATTATTTTAAAAATTAGATAGATAACAATTTTTTCAACTGCGTTTTGACTAATTTGCATTGTGAATTAAAAATATTTACTTTATGGGGTGGTGTCGCCGTCTTCTTTACTGCGGCCTTATGGTGAATCAGATAAATGAATGTAGCCTTTAAAAATAAAAAGGTCCCCCACCCCTGGTGTAGAGCTTAGTAATTCTGTATATTGTATTTAGTTTTTATTTGTAAAAATAAGGCTTATAACAAGTATGTAACAAAAGTGGCAGTTTACATAATCACACATAGCAAACACGGCAGTTATAAAACAGATTTCGCAAAACAGTTTAAGTAATATTAAAATAGTAAGATAATACTGTTAAGAATATTTAACGTTACTTTTTTCAGAAGTCTTTGAAGACAGAAGTGTAACAGAATTATTTTTTTTCGAGCAAATAAGGACTATGATAACTGCCGTCTTTGTTTCTTAAGCCATCAAATTTTACATTGCAAAAAAAAATGACTGCAGTTCTGTATAAATTCTCTTTGTTATAACAAAGTCATCAACGTCATTTTTTTTTATCTGTCATCGAAATCGTCATCATTATTACCTGCTGATTTGCCCTACATGCATTTTGCAAAGCGGTCATTAATCATCTGCAATTAGGTTGCCTCGTTATCACTTTTCATTGTCTCGGATAAAAATTAATTACACATCAGCAAGAATTTTACCGCGACTCGCGAGCGTGACGTTATATCTCAATTTTTATTTTTGCTATGAATCAAATATGATAAATTGTAGGTGGACAAAAGTTATACCTAGCACGCTGATACATCCTGTTTTACAAATCATTAATTAGTTTTTTTTATTGTGTTAAATCTAGTAACAACCTACAAATACGAAAGTACTATAAGTTAATCATAATAATGATATTAAAACTGTCTTACAATGTGCATTGTGTGACGGTCTTACAGAGTTTTAAAAAACGTTCTTAACCCTTCCTTTACTATGCAAAAAAAAGCACAAGCTCCTGAGCTGTGTATCCGTTGCACATCATGCAAACAGGAGTGAATCATGACAATTATATATAGTACTGCTGTAGTAGTGTTATATAATTGTCATGATTCACTCCCGTTTGCCTAATGTGTAACGGATACACAGCTCAGGAGCTTGTGATTTTTTTTGCATAGTAAGGGAAAGATTAATTAAGTGTCTCTCGGCAAAAAAAACACTTTTTAAAATTATTACAAAAATAATAGACGCGTTGACGTCATCTTTTTTAGCATTTTTTTTTTCTAATATAAAAAATAAAACGGTGTTTTGTACTGATTCCACTTTTTTTTTATTATGATCAGAACCAGGGGTGGGAAACCTTTTCATTTTCGAAGGCCACATTAATTTATCTGATTCAACATAAGGCCGCAGTAAAGAAAACGTCGACACCCATCTCCTTTTTTTTCGACTGTCGAACGTATGTTAATTACGCTCTTTTTCCAAACGCTTGGGTATAATTTTTTGATCAAGTTAAAAGGCCGCATCAGAGTAGCCAAAAAGCCGTAGGTTCCATTCACTGATCAAGACCATTTTTGTAATCACGAGCATTTTCAAATGATAATAATATATATAAATATTTGAATCTATGTGTGTTCCCAATATAAAGCATATGGCCTCATAGTGAAGGTATCTCAACAGAAGTTTTTCAACGAGAACTCGTTGTTACTTAGTCAATCAACTCCTTTTTTTCAAATATAAAGATAGGGATATAACAATAGGACAGGACTAGTGGTTAACTAATCGTTCTAATAATCAGCATAACTGTTTTTTTTCATGATGACCAATAAGTCTTTTCTGAAATACTTCGTAGCGATTAACTTCTTTTCAAAATTTAATTTATGACGTTTCACAAGTTTTGTCACTAACGACTTAGTTTTCACCTTTCGTCATCTTCAGGCACACGCTTGGGATTGAATTTGGACGCCTGAAGCTACCGAAAGGCGAAACCCAAGTAGCTAGTGACAAAACTTGTGTGAATGTACATAATTTTAAAAAAATATATTCAATATTGAAATTCGACCAAGCACCTACAGTCAAAATCTTAAATGATCAGTTCATAATGCTTTTGACGAGTGAAACCGGTCATGGTCTTTAGTAAATAGCCTTATTTTTACATTTTATTTTGATTTTTATATTTTTTATTTCAGTCAAGTCCTTCCGTGCACTTGAGCGCCTGAAATTTGAAACCCGGGTCGTTAGTGACAAAATCTGTGAGAATGTACATAATTTGAACGATTCAAATTTAACTCGTATTTGTTTCTTAATTGAAACGTTTAATGATACTGTACGTATATTCTTATATATATTTTATTTGAAAACAGTTCCCAACTATTACGTAAGTACTATTAGTGTTTTTTTTATGACGTCACAAACATGCATGCGCAAGATTCTGAATTGTTTAATTTGGTATTGACCTTACCGAGAATTGAACCCAGATTCATGTGATCGTTAGAGCAAAACTCGCCGTTAGACCACGGGGGCCAATATAGTATGCACATTACAAACGCAAAGGACGTCTTGATAAAAGATTTGATATTTGTATAATTTTTGAATTAACTTATCGACTGTGGAAAGGAAAAAGAACGTAACCCACACATTTCAAATTTACAGGAGGCGCAAAAAACGTGTTTTGATGATTTTGGGGCATATGCAAATTATGAATTATACACAACCTTAAAGTGCACGGAGACTTCTAAACTGGTGTTTATTGACATAATCTAATATTAATTAAAGAAGTACTGGAAAACCCTTTATTTCAGTCTCTTTTCTTGATTTTATTTTTTTACGGGGTCATCTTTTTCAAACTTAAAAGCTAAATTTAGATACTAATTCAGCATTTGCAGCTTCCATCATTTTGATAGAACGTGTATCAAGGTTAATACATTGTGATTATCGAAAAAAACTGTTTGATAAAACTGTGGGTTACGTCCTTTTTCCTTTCCACAGTCGATATCGATAGCCAAAACATAACCGGCAAATGAGTTATGCATATAATTTTCTTTGTTTTTTCAAGCTCTATTAAAATATTGACATCTCGTAATTAACAAAAACACGTAACAGAAAAAAAAGGCCCACCAAACTGCCAGAAGATAGTAGAAGAGCTACATCGTTTTCCAACTATTTGAAAATAGGTGGGAAAAAATTCCCACTTGTTTACTGCAACATTTTGTATTGGAGAGTGGACATCCGTAACTGGATTAAAGAAATATATAACTATTATGTACAATTGTTCTATTATTATATGGATGAAGTTCAACAGGTGCATTGAATTGATCAAAACACTTGGAATTGTTTCCTCGTATGATCATAAAAGAAGAAACAATATTGAAATTGTTAACTCTTATCAAACATTCTTGTTAATAAAAAGTTTATTTAATTAATATTGTGTCAACAGATAATTTTGAATACACATAATAATTATTTTTGATTTCCCAATACTAATTTATTTATACAGTTTTTTGGCTCTCCTGTAAAATTGAACAAATTTCGGTTACGTGTTGTCAACTTGTGGCCGTCGATATTATATCAATCGTGAATAAATGATTTTGTTCTTAGCAGGTATTGTGTTTACAAAATGCCGTATATGGTTACATTGCCCAATAAACTTAGCACTAAACTCTCTTGTTGATTGAGTTGTGGTCAGCAAATAGTGAATTATTATTCAAATAGCGAAATAAAAAAAACTGTCTACAATAAGCTTTGCGTATAGGTGAATCATTATTATTTTTTTTTGCCGTACAAACATAAAACTTAAAAACATTACGATTTATGAAATACGTGCTTCTGATAAAAATCTCTACTGTTGGTATAAAAAATACGATCTGTCTTCAAAATACTATTTAAAGACAGATTGACGATTCAATAATAATTTTGATTATTGCATAGTTGATTGAAATATTTTCTTTCACACTAAAATATAGATGTAATAGAAAACTAATAAATTTTAGTAATTTTCGCGTGGAAATCAAAAGAACATGTCCAAACTACAGCATCAAATTCCAGACCCTTTTAATATCCCGGAATTGATCATTCATTCACCATGAAATCATGAAACAATTGTTTTAAATTTTTATTCTTACAATTATTTCAGCATGTGGGCTTTCGACTATCAAAGTCAAAAACCTTTTTTTTCTTCGAAAACCTGGAAAATTACAGATTTTAAAATTATTGAAAAATTAAAGAGTGTTTTTAGGTCGCTGGCTGATTTCAAAGATCTGGATATTTATATTTACAAATTTCACAATTATTAAAAATGTGTGACCTTTTTTTTTAGCTCACGCTTTCAAAATTTTTTTGAGATTATACAATTATTCAGAAGCGTGAAAGCTTTTTTTTAGCTCCATCCCATTGAAAGCCCTACCTAGTCCAAGCCTGCTAGCGTCAAGCAGGAATCTGTGCCAGCGCCACAACGGAACACAGCGCAGGGCAGGCGCATGTATGTGTTGCACTTACTTGTTCATTTTATACGAAGACTGTTTGTTAGTCAGTCGCTCAATCTCCCTGTATATATATATATATATATATATATAATCCATGTCCGCTCCCAATGTGGAGCATATGGCCTCTTAATGGAGTTATCTCAACAGATTTTTTCTACGAGAACTGTTTGTTAGTCAGTCTCTCAACCTCTCTATTTCAAAGAAAGTAGTAGGTATATAAGAACAAGGCTATGAGAGGACTTGCGGTTAACTAATCACTCTAGCTACGCCCAGTTATTGAAGGATGGGATGGGCGGGAGGAAAATTTAGATATTACAAACACCCTATGCCTTCGAACATAAAACGACTTGTCGATTGAAAAAAATGCTGTTTGTACTGGGACTCAAGCCCGTGAGATCCGGCACGGAAGCCAACAACGCTAACCGCTGCGCCATAAAATGTCTTTAGCATCTCTTGAATCGGTATAAAATCTTGAATTAAAAATATGAAAACACTTCACGAATGAATGACGAATCTTGCACATTTTAAATTCAATATATATACCTTTTATAATATTCATACCGGCTCCAAGACAAGCAAGTTCGTACAAGTTCTTCAATACGCGATGATTCGGTTCGATGCCCAGCATTTAAATGCCTCTTAATGCTTTTTTTTTATTTTATTTCTCTTATGATTTCAGATTAATTTAATATTATCTGTTCGAATTTATAATACATACTCAATAAACGAGCGAGTGTACAATTTACGGGTGACTAATTTCATTTCGTTACGATGTTTTTTTTGTTTTTTTATAACAACCTGTTTTTTGTTAGTTAAGTTGCTCTTCCTATGATTCATACATACGGATTAATAAAAATCAATTTAATATATTTTTTTGTTATTCTTTTATTTTTAATAACAAACAATTGCCAATATGTATTTTTAATAAGCAAGCAAAAAGAGTGGGTGTTTTAGTTTCTCCAATATTATCGCCATTTACATATTATTTTGATTGTAAGTAACTTACCTTAAAAACTTAAATAGTTTAACGGAAAAAAAACTAAAATATACTTAAATACTTAGGTAAGAGATTGATTTGGAAAATCACAAATACAGATATAATTGACTGACAAAAAAAAACAATGTAATTATCATTATAAACAATACAATATATAAAATTAATGTTTGTTTGTTCGTACTTTATGCGTTGCCACACCGCTCATCCGATTGCAACAAAACTTTGACAAACTTTTTGCTTGCACTTACGGGAAGGTTAAAGGCATAGTATAATTAACTTACAGCAGGTCTTATATATATGAATCAATTTTTGTATGACTGCAATACAGTTTATTTTGACAACGTATGCTTGCACTTACGCGAAGGTGATAGTACAATTAACTAATATTAGGTGGCGCGTGTGTCGTACCATAGACAATTGGCAGCAAACGTCAAACGTCACACAGAAAAACAAAACATGCACTTCAATAAACACAATTAAAACACAAACACTTTCATTCGTTGAATGGTATTGCAACACTTGCCGGGAACCGGCTAGTGATTTATAAAACTTAGTAAATACACACTGAAATAGTGTATTCTCCCTAAATTAAAAATATTCAATCGACAAAAATACTAAGTAATGACGTGATTGTACTTAAAAGTCCAATAGAAAAGTTTTCCCATTTTGCTACTTGGCGCGCTTTATTTATCAATGTCTCATTTTATGTATGGAAAATATTAATTTTATAAAATTTCTAACTGGAATCTTACAGAAATATTTTTCGTCAGGCTTTGAATGTTCTATTAAAAACCATCCAGCCCGTTCGCAGGAAATTTTGGTAAACCCTGAACCATGCGATCACATGTCATCATCCGTTCCTTCTCAACTATTACGACTTATCAAACAATTCAAGCTGGGAACTGACACCATTGGAACTGGAATTGGAAATCACCGTCGGTCGTGTTATCTCATCATCTGATGCCGTGTTTAAATGCATGTACCCAATTTGGTCCTTTCCAGCAAGATCAATACATTGAAGTTGATTTTGATCAAATTCGAAAATATGCTAATTGGGATCATCTGATTCGTGTCGAGACACACTAATTGCATTATAACGAGTTGTGATGAAATATACGAATTTAGTCACTAAGATAAGACAAGATAACATCGACAGGCAAAATGAGTCCAGTTTATGAATCATTAACCTAATCTGTGCCGTGCGATATTAATATGGCCGTGCATGGAGGGCCGTGATTTTCTTTAAAAGAATAAAACCTTATGAATATGTACTTTTTGGACATGAATTTGGAGTGAATCTCATACAAAATTAGGGATTTGATTTTTTGCGCAAAAAATGCAAAACTAAGATTTCCCTTAGTTTTGCAAAAAAAATATATATGAACGAAATATTTAGTTACTAAGTGATAAAATGCAAAGCGCGCCAAAATTCAAAACATAGGCAGTCGCCTGGCTATACGTGTATAGCCTGGCACGTGTTGAATACACAGACGCTAGCTAACATTTGACTGAGGGCGCCGTCTCGTAGCAATGACAATGTAATGCGACAGTGATATTGGGGGGATTTTCGGCGAATATTTCAAGCCAGCGCGTTATTCGGGGTAGTGTAATTGGGGGTTCCACTGTACACGATGGGTCATTTCTGCCATCATTTATCAAAAAACTTTTCAAAAACGAAAATTACCGCCACGTTAGCATAGCCCTGCTAGCAACAAATTTGAACACAACAAAAAAGGTTTTTATCGATGTATTATAGATTACAAAACAATATCTTTAAAGATTATCACACTATGATTCCAATAGATGTCACTATATGCACGATATTTTTAAATATTATTAAATACGTTTCTTGTGGCCTTTAAACCGCGTCTCAAGTTCTGCGTGTAAACACGTATATTTTGTATGGCCGGCGCTACGAGTCCCAAATTGTATGGCGTGTTAACACATCCGTGGTAGACAACCGGTTAAAATCACCTCATACACTTTTCGTCAACTTTCTGTTTTAAATTCATTAGCATTTAATTAACCACAGTTAATGCTTTCGTATCGATGTGAGCTATAATAATCAATGACCATATTGAGTCGGATTCTATGACGCAGCGGTTAGCGTTGTAGGCTTCCGTGCTGGATCTCACGGGTTCGAATACTAACAGTATTTTTTCAATCTATTTATCGACTTCTGTTCGAAGACATGGGAGTTTTTTTATATAATTAATCGGATGTAGCGAGAGCGATTAGTTAACCACTAGTTTTGTTATAGCCTTTTTCTTTTATCACTACTAATCTATTGGAAAAAGAGAGGCTGTGTGACTGTGTAACAAACAGTTCTCGTATACAAAAACTTCTGTTGAGATACCTCAATTAGGAGATCATATGCTGCAAATTGGGAGTGAACATGGATAAATAAATATTAAAAACTGTCAAAACCACTGCCAAAGATCAATATCGGTTACTTAGCTCAAATCTATAAATTAATAATATGTTTTGGTTAGAAGGAACCAATAGGCGATCATATTGTAATAGAATATTTCGCATCTCAAGAAAGTACTACTTTTCACTTGCCATAAATATTCACTGTAATTTATAATCTTTTTTAAAATGACGAAAAATTGTGTTCTTGTGTTCTTTTGCAATTTTCTCAAAACTCGTTCTCTGGAGAATGTGAGTTATGACTCTAGGCTCCTCGTATGTTTGATAACGTGGACATGCATTGTTTGTTCTCCCGAGGTGTAGAACCAGCCTGTAAATGTGGATGCCACTGGGAAGAGCTTTAACGGTGTTCAACAATATTGCTTTGGATGTCGACATATTCCACGTAGATGTGGATGAGTTTCGAGTCTAGAGATTCCAACTATTCGTCATTTTCAACTATTCGGATATCGAATAGTAAAATTGAAACTATCCGGATAGTTTCTACTATATATATAAATGTATGTACATTAAAAGCTAACAGTTCATTTGTAATATTAGTCATTTATACAGATTTTAACAATTCATATTTTAAAAATAAGACAGCATTAAATGCATCATATTTTAAATTTGATCTTAATTAGTTTTTATTTGTCCTGCTGTTGAAAATACTCCATCCGTTGCTGCTGATGTTGGTTTTATTGTTAGAAGTGTTTTAAATAACACGTTCAACTTTTCCGTCCTTTTTTAAATTGATATAAGTATTTAAAATCTTTTTTCAGATTATTTGTATTGTTATTTGTATTGTCGTCAGTTTCCGCGAGAGATAAAATAGAATTACGCATTTCATGTTGCAATTCGGAAGTCGAAAAAGAGAGAGGTGTTATTTCTACATCAGAGTCCTGATAAATTTCATCATTACAAGATAACAAATTTGGGTGAATTCTCTTAATAATACTTTGTGATTAAGAAATGGCCTTTCTTCTCTTCTCCCAGGTAGTAAATACCCCAGTATTGATATAATCTTTCGTTGATTTTGTAAAATATTTCATAAAATTTATAACGAATACTATCCGGATATTTCCCCAAATATCCGGATATCGAATAGTTAAAAAGTCCCGGATATATCCGGATATCCGAGTTGGAATCGCTAATTCCAACGAATGCCGTTTTTTTATGTATTGGAGTTCGTCGGAGCTTACTCAGTTGAATTCCTTGCCATTTATTTTTATACTGATTTTAATATTAAAATGTACTATTTTTTTTTCTTCATTGTAAAAGTTTTAAATTCATAATATGTGAACCTTTTGCATCGTAATTAAATATATAATAGAAATAGCTCGACCCATTAATGATGGTTAACGTCAAGGTTAATGATGGGGAAAAACATAGACATTAAAAAACATTACATAAAATGTACATACATATACATCTTTAAAACTTTTTAAATAAAATGTATTATGTGATTTGAATATTCTCAGTTTTAAAAATAGCATCATAACAATGTCCGCAATACTGGCCATGACAGTTCCATACAACGATAAATGGAGAAGTGATTTGTATAATTCGTACGTAAGACAGAAGTCATCAGACAAGTTCTTTCGTAGGAAGTATAAATGGTATCCGTTTCGTCGATGAAGCCTGGTTATAAATTGTTAGGCTCAACTTATCAAGAGCGCCTAGTCGTTACTTCCTAAGTCCATTTTATTGATCGAAATTTTCGCTTCACATGTCAGTTTTTAGTACACGAATTTATTGTGTATTAAATCAAATGGACTTCAACTCTTCAAAGCATTTTTAACTAGCTTGTATCAACGTCAATTTCATTGAATATACAATTCTCACAATTCGACAAGTATTTCATATTTTTTTGTTATTTATAAAATACAGTTTTTTAATTCTTATTCCATGTATTATCGCACTGCTTATTACTCAGTTGTTCAACCTTTCTTTTTAGAAAAGAGTAGAGATATGAAAATAAGAAGTAAGACAGTAATAGTGGTACTAACTAATCTCTCTCACAACGCCCCATTCTTTTAGAATTGGAATGTTGCTAAGGAATTATTAAGAAGGAAATCACAAAAAAAACTTGAAAAATTATTGTTCGTACCAGGACTTGAGCGCATGAGCTTCGTCACTCAAGTCAACGACATTGATCGCCACGCCACGGACACTAGATGAGAATTAAGTCATTTTGAGGAGATGAGAAGTAGTGAAAATCTAAATTTGATTTCGATCTTACTGGGACTTGAACCCATTGTCATATTGGTGGTGTAATTAAAAAAAACACGTCCAAGTTTGTACGATTAAAGCAGTATCCTGTGTCGAGATCTCAACGGACTGCAGCAAAAGGCTTACGCATGTTTGCGTCGCACGCACCTATGTAAAAGCGTACACGGCTTTGTGTTTCCGTGCTTAACCACTTGGATCCCAAGCGGACACCGATGTCCGGAACATATGCAAGCGAACACGGATGTCCAAGACATCTAAAAAATCAAATACTTGGTATTCTAATAAAATATAAGCAATATTTTGATGAATATGCGTAGTGCCATCTATACTGAGTCAATGTAAGTTTTTAAAATATCGAATTCGAGTGTATATTAGGCAAAAATATTTTTCTCAATAACACCCAGTATCTCTGGGACATATTAATGATTTATTTACGTGGTATGCAAACGGTTAATACAAAATCTGTGTTGCTCTGAGTTGCACTGCATCCTTATCGTTGTCTTGAATTGTATATCTTTTTTTTTATATTTATGTATTCTATCTACAAATTGTGTTTTATATATATTTTAATGTAAGCATACAGAAACCGATAGTTAATAAAGGTCCTTTTTTTCAATTCATACATACGTCTTTCACGAAGCTCTTCAAAGAAAGAGGATAAGTGAATGACCTACGACAAGCTCTTGCCATTATTTTTCTGTTGAGATTTTCAATCAGAAACTCATTACAAGCACGTACGATTTAAGGTTCAATATTCTTTCGCATCATAAAATAATTTACTCTCACAAGCTTTTTGAAATTACTTCAAGCCCCTGACTTTAACGTGTTATTAATCCAAGCAATTCAGAAAATATTAAAGTTGATTAGGAACAGCGTGAAGCTGCGGCGATATGCATATGGTAACGTCTACCTATGAGATCTCAGCGCCGTTTACGAGTTTTACTCAGCAATCCCTCCTCCACCTTCCACTCTTTGCCTCTCATCTCCCCCTATTCGCGTTGAGATAAACTCATGTATGAACTTGTAGCCAGGAATCGTGAGCCTCTGGTTTCATTCGTCACTTTGTATTATACAATAAATAATGACTATACCTATGTCAATTGTTCTAGAGTGTGAATATTTATGTGTATGTATAAACATCAATCATGCGTACGATAATGATAAAAATAATCATACACCTCTTTGGTACAAAAATGTATTTAACAATTTCATGGAAATCTTTTATACATAGCAATTATTAAAAACATGAAGATTAAAAATGACAGCGCTCAACATTTTTTTCTCCATATCCGCACGCTATTCGGAGACCAAGACCTTCTATACCCCGCTAGTCTCTTTGATTCTTCCCAGGTCATCAAAATGTCTCGTAGCTCCGCTGAGTACATTCTGTGGATAGTCATTAGTGGCCTTGCACGACGCTGTGATCCATCTGGTTGGTAGAAGAGACAGACATAGTTCAGACTGTCTTGGGGTATCCGCAGCACATTTCGAAGACAGTTCCATGGTCACTTTTTTATTTTGTACGTAATAAGAGCCTGGTTAGTTCTCTCTCTTATCTCCGTGCTCCTGACAAAGTCAGACCATCGTACTCCCAGTATTTGCCGTATACGGTTACTCAGCGCTGTCGTCAAATATGTGATATTAAAGCCATTGCTTTTATAGTGTGCTAAGTAAAGCTATGATTACTGACAATTAAAGTCACTGTCAGTTATCGCTACCTAAAACAACTACCATTTCGGCGACTTAAAAAACCCTTGTGAAACGTTCACATTTATTTCATATCGTTAGTCTGTCAGATTTATTCTACATTTAATCAATCTTCTACAAGGCATTGGCTTTATATCTTTTTTTTCACTTCACAATATTTATTTAAATTTGAATCGGTCAAACTATGTACATTCTCACAGATTTTGTCACTAACGACCCGGGTTTCGCCTTTCGGCATCTTCAGGCATAGTTTGACCGATTCAAATTTAATATTGAAATTCCACCAAGCACCTTCAGTCGAAATCTTAAAATATTTATTTAATTTCATAAGATTTATAAATAAATCGAAATTACGCCATCGTCACAGTATGTTTAAACGAATATTTAAGTGTGTAAAAAGTCTTGAAATTCGTAAAGGAAAAATAGGACTGGTTGAATCAGAGATGTTGAATTAATAAATTCTACATTGAAACATCATAAATCATATAAATGCAAATATTGTTTAGGCATTTCTAAAAAATATTGATTTAAGACATTTACAATTTTTCCTTTCACACAGAGATTTATCGACCTTGAAAATATACTAAACTTACCCACAAGTAGTTGAAACGTATACTTATATATGTGTATATAGACTTTTATTATTGCCGCCTGTGTGGTCGAGTGGTCAACGGTGTTGGCTTCGGCTACAGAGGGCCCGATTCAAATCCCGATACGGACAGTTTTATAAATTGATTTTTCAATCGATTTATGAATTTCTGTTTAAAGGCATGGATGTATGTGATGTCTTGAATTCCCCCCTCTCACCCATCCTATCCTATGAACGGGGCGTATTGACAGCGATTAGCTTACCACTAATCCTGTCCTAGCCCTACCCTTCTATCCCTACTCTCTTTGGAAAAAGAGAGGTTGAGCAACTGAGTAACAAGCAGTTCTCGTAGAAACACTTGTGATGAGATAAACTCCATTAGGAGTCCGTATGCTCCACATTGGGAGCGGACATGGTAACAAAAAATATATAGAACTGCATAATTTTTGCATGATTTAAGAAACCAACTTTGATTTAGATTAAAATGTATTAAAAAAAATATTTGGGATATAAAGATCTTTACTGCAATAAGTTTATTGCAATAGAGCTGCAATGTCATTTACTCTCTTGACATTTGTAACAGTTAAGTTACAAATTAAAACAACTGTTCGTAATCCCTGATTAGCTAAAAGCACGGACCAAAGATGGATGTGCTTTCGTTATCGGGTGGGGTTATTGCATGCTTTATTGCCCTCAAACGAGCAGCAGATAAAGCTATGGCCACGTCTGCGCGCCCGGCTGCTTCAGCCGACCGCAAATTATCGCTTAACTTGTTCTTCATCCGTCAAAAATGACGAGAAACACAAAAAACGGAACAACATATTATTGCAGCTCTCAATCAATTGCTGTTGCTTTTATTCCGACGGCCGAAACGGAAATCAAATCGATCGGTTGTAACTATTGGGACATTGGGCTAGAGTGGGGGTGGGGGATCTTTTATTCTCTAAAGGCCAAATTCATTTTTCTGATCCAACATAGGGCCGCAGTAAACATTGATTTTTGACAGGAAACAATTTCATGTCAATTTCAAAAGTTCAGATTTTTTTTAGTTCTTCCAAGGGTTTAGACATCCAAAATCCCAAGAATTTACGGATTTGCCCAAATAACTAGCGCGGAAAGCTCATCAAAAAATTTTCGAATCCAAAATCTCAGGATTTTACGAATTTACAAAAAATAGCAGAATTGGTCGATCAGGTCAAAAGACCGCAGGTTCCCCACAAAAGGGCTAGATCAGTGCTTCCCAACCTTTTTCATGCCATGGACCCCTAAATCTGAAAACAGTAATCTGCGGACCCCTGATTTTTTTTTGATGATGTCATACTAAATACTCATCGAGTTTGCCTCGTACAACTTTCAAAATATTCACTGGATAAAAATTTTAAAAAAAATCAGCACACTATAAGAAAAGCGAAAGTCGTTAAATTAAAAAATATATAACAAGAACACTTTGGTTATTTAAAAGAAAAATAACTACATAAAAGTTATTTTTCACTTAATTTGGTATTAGTATTTAAACAATCACGGGATCGAAACCCCTGCTCTGGCAAGTCGTAAAATTGTGTACGACTTTGTGTCACTGCAGAATATTAAAAAAATACAACATACACGTGTTAGAAGATCCATTTAAAATACATCAATTATCAATAATTGATTTTGATTCAGAATCAAAGTCCGTTAACCCCTCCACATGTAAATAATCAGTTATTTATTTATCAGAATAAATATTAAGTGATTTATTTTTATAATGTTGTAATAACTATTTATACGAGTGCAAAATGTTATTTAATGATGAAATTATTATTGATTCTAAACGAGATTTGTCCATAAAGTGAATTTAATCACATCAAAGTATTAATTATCAACATTAAAAGCAACGTTTTGTAAACTGTACTCTGAACTAAGATAAATAAATGCATTTGATTTTGATTTTGTAATTATATCTTATCTCTATCAAATTTCAGGTATTCACAGTTCATAGTATAAGATAATATTTTTCGATTTGAACAGTCAGCAAAATAATCCAAAATAAGTTCACATATCTATACAGTATATCGAACGCTGACTAATCAAAAAATTATCTCTTCATTTTCCCAAATCATCGTCTCTCTACATCAGCTGTATTCATTTCAACCCCCCGTAGTATATTAATTGGAAGGGGGTTGAATGTGAGAATCTAGACCGGCTCGTAAAAGGTGACCTACAAAATAAGGTATTTTAACACTCAGCACCGAAACGTTAAACATAGGATCGAGAAGCGATGGAGTACACAGTGACCCCAGACAAATTTGGGTAATATTTGCATTGAATTGCTTGAGATATCATAGGATTGCAATAAATAACTATACAGTAAACCCCCCAATAATGAGCTCCCCGCTAATGAGCCCCCCAATAACATTTGCGGCAGGTTTTCCAATAACCCCCGAATAATGAAAAAACTTTGCATCAGACGTATTTACGCGGTGATTCATCCGCATGTGGCAGTTAGATAAAACCAGGGATATTCAACAGATATACAGTACGATAATTTCAAAAGCTAGTTTAAACGTAATATGTATTTGAAATAGAATAATAATACATTATAGCGAATTATTATATGTATCTAAATTCACATGTCTTGATAATGTGCACGACTTAAATAACTTTGAATACGTATATGCTTAAGTAATATACATATTTATGATCAAATAATTAATTAAAAAATAATATGTAATCAATTGAAAATCTTAACCCCCCAATAATGAGCCCCCCAGTAATGATCCACATATCTCTTCATTATTGGGGGGTTTACTGTATATAATTGGTATTTAGCGAATGGTTGAAATAAGAAGAATTTTGAAATGTGAATTTACCCCATGGAAACGCGAAGGTTAAATCCTTCATACTTTATTCAGAGCAAGTAATAATTGTTTAATTTAGACATTTAAAAATGTATTACAGGCAGTTTGATGAAAAAAATCTTTCCTAAATGGTGAATCACTACTTTTTACCATGTCCGCTCATAATGTGGAGCATACGGACTCTTAATAAAGTTTACTAAAATATAAGTATTTTTACGAGAACTAAATGTTACTCAGTTGCTTAACTTTTCTTTATTTGTTAGAGTGTAGATAGACATTCGTAAATCCAAACGTGTTGTTAACTAATCGCTCTAGCTGCGCCCCGTTATCTTAAGATAGAAAAGGTGCAAGGGAATTTTAAGACATCACAAACCTTCGAATAGATAAATCGATTTAAAAATGCTGTGGAATTCGAACCCGTGATATCTGTTACGGAACCCAACGACGTTGACCACTGCACTGGATATATGAAATATAAATCAACTCTCCATTTGTTTGAGGCAAGGGTCGGCTGGGGATTAGTGCGGGCCGCACTTATGTCACTACACTGTAATGAACAAATATTTTAATCTAGAGAACCCTGTGGGTCGCACCACGACGCCTGGTTTGAGGTATTCGAAGCAATTCAAAGAATATAATATTTTCAAATATAGAGTATGCCGTTAATCTTGATAAAGAGAAGAATGAATATATAATAACAGTGCTATAATATGTTGATGATGATAAGGACATTATTTCAATACCTATATTGAGATCTCGATTGGCTGTGATGATATGTTTAATTTTTTTTATCTCTCTATCATCTGTCGTGAGTTGAACTGGGCAAACACAGAAAAACCTGTAGGCTAGGAACACGAGAAGCAGAAAACGATAGCCACGCGACGTCAGGTGTTTCAGGTGCTAGATGACAAAGCATGATATTTCGTATCAAATATTTATATAAATAGTGTGTTGCACGTAAAAATGTTTGTAGGGCTCGCCTACTAAAGCAAGGATTCTACCCTACCTGCACAAAGATACTTTAAATGATTTAGTAGATAGTAAGTTGTCCTACCGCCACCCGTAATGAGTATTCATCTAGCGATTCACGGTCTAGATCAGCCATACTCAATCTTTATTCCTCCGGGCCGCATTCCGATATTTGCTTCTCTACGTGGGACGCAACATATTTATGGTATACTGCTTTTTTTTTAGCTCACCGAGGAATTTGAAATCCTCGATTTGGTATACTTTTTCCCAAGATATCTCCAAAACTCCTTTTTTTAGCTCACCGATGGAGGGCTTACTGGGCCGCAGGTTGAGTATGGCTGGTCTAGATCAGGGTTTCCTAAACTATGTTCCACGGACCCAGAGTAGGTGTTTCGAAAAAAAATGGAATGGTTTTATACGCTGCAACACAGTTTAAAAAAACTTTAAAAAATCAGCTAAGTGTTCTGTTATATTTTCCGGACTTGCGAAGTGTTCCATTCCAGAAAATGTTTGGGAAACCCTGGTCTAGATAGTTACTTTAGAAAAATATAAACTAACAATAAGTTTAATTTAAGATTTCGACTGAAGGAGCTCGGTGGAATTTCAATATTAAATTTGAATCGTTCAAATTATGTGCCGCCTGTGTGTTCGAGTGGTCAACGTCGTTGCTTTGATTACGGGGGTCATGGGCTTGAATCCCAGTACGGACAGTTTAATAAATTGATTTTACATGTGATGTCTTGAATTCCCTACTCCCACCCATCCTATCCTAGGAACGGGGCGTACCGAGAGTGATAAGCTAACTACTAGTCCTGTCCTAGCCCTATCTTTCTATTCCTACTCTCATTGGAAAAAGAGAGGTTGAGCAACTGAGTAACAAGCAGTTTTCATAGAAACACTTCTGTTGAGATAAACTCCATTAGGAGTCCGTATGCTCCACATTGGGAGCGAACATGGTAAAAAAAATGTACATTCACACAAGTTTCATCACTAACGACCCGTGTTTCTACTTTCGGCATCTCCAGGCTTTCAAGTTCAAATCCATCCGTGCACTTGAACATGTTCTACTTTTCTGAGGCAGAACTGTGTCACTTATTTGAAAACTAGATGGGATATATCAAAAGAGTTGAAAAAATTAGAAGAAAATTTATATTTAAACGCGTCAATTATAGGAAATAGTCAGAGACTTATTCGTTGATTTTTATTGCTAGTCTATGAATGCTCCCTCTAACGTTAGTACAAATCTGACGAAAATTTATAAAGTACAGTGTTGGAATAGTATCACTATTTTTGTTTTTAATGTGTTTTATTTTATCTGAGATTTAAATGGAGTTTCATTATCACAGTACACCATGCCATTGCCTAGAGCAGGGTTTCCCAAACTTATTGTGCAATGAAACACTTCAAAAATCTGAAAATATTACCGGAACACAGCTTATTTTTTAGTAAAAATAAGCTGTGTTCAAAGTAAAAATATTGAAAAAATATATGTTATTAAATCACTTATTATGTATTAATTAATTGCTTAAAAACATTTTACATAATCATATGAGTAAATAAAGCTCTTTTTGATTCAAAATCTCCGTCTGTATCTAGATATTTGATGTTTTAAACATCAATGGAGATTCATCTTCACTCGATTTTGAATATGAATTAGAAGATGTTTAAATGTCTAGCAGCGTATATTACTATTCCCAATTTTCGCGGAACACTTATTTGGGTCTCACGGAACACCAGTATTCTGCGGAACATAGTTTGGGAAACCCTGGCCTAGAGAAGTGGACATTTTTATCAACAATATTCGTAAACTGTTTTTGAATTTTGTATGTTAAAAATATATTTCTTTTGTCTTCTAATGTGTATTAAAAATACTGTATTTTTAATTTAACTTTACTTGTCCAGTACGTGGTGAGTTTGCATCAGCTATAGCGCTATGTACTGTCTTTTTCATTAAAAAACAATAAGCAATCGTAATACATTACTGCAGCGATTTCCAACCTGGACGTGGCCTATTATATACCTATTATATACCCAGCGTGGACTATTGCAAAGGGAGTCGTGAACAGTCCAAAATATTTATATAAACTTTAAAACGTGTCTTTATTACTATATGAAATAAATAATGGGGAGGCGCGAAGATATTTTTTCTTCGAAGTGAGGCGCAGTAACATAAAGGTTGGAAGCTACTGCATTACTGTATAAACGAAATGAATATTTTTAATTTTAATATACGCAAAGCAATATTTTGGTAGCAATATAATTTTTATCGGTTAAATAAATCAATATAAAATATATTTCATTTCACTGACTAAACCCGACGTAAAGTTTGATTTTTTCCACCCTCGCATGATTCAGCTGGAATAGGGGCTGCAGCCAAGTACCTCGGAGTGATGAAGCACTATATTGCTGTACTGGAACTCACAAAGGGTTTGTCGCTGGCTCAATCGAGATAAGTGAAATTGTGAAATACCTACCTGCCGCCAGTTAATTTTGTATGCCCCCTATTTTTGTTTATTTGATAATTATTGTAATCCAAGCCGCCGAAAGGTCTACGCCAATGATTTTATCTTGTGTGTTACATATTAAACGAAATGGAAATAAATGAATTGTAGATATATAATGTCATTTCGTTATGCAATATCAAATTAGTATAAATGGCTACTGTTACGTGTTTAATTTAATTAAAATGTATAGCTGTGTAAACATCAGTTTTTATAGAGAAGTGAAAATAGTATTATTTATAGGGTAAACCAATTCTACTGTACAAGACCTTTTCGAACACGAATTCTCCCTACAGGAAAACACCGTACAAGTATACTACCGTATAAGACTCTTCCGGACACATGAACTTTATTTTATAGAAAATTCCGAACACCGAATTTTCCGACCACATTTTTTTATAGTTTAACACTTCCCCTACTGTGCTAAAAAATACTTCCGAAATGTTGCTGCCCTTAAATAACCAAGTGAAAAAACATGTTTTAACATTGCTTAACTGCTCTGCCCTTTGATGGACGGTGAAAACCCAAAACGTATATTTAAAAAAAGCATGTTTTCGCTTGGTTCCTAAAGGGCCAGGACCATATCTGAAGTATTTTTTAGCACCGAAGGGAAAGTGTTAATGTCTTAGTTTACGGTTCGGCAAACTTCCAATTGATAAGAGAAAGCTTGCCAAGTAAACAGGATAGCATTAGTAACAGAGAGCCATAAACATAATTTATGTTCAGAGTTAAAAAGTGACAAGTTCAACAAATAGTGTATGAAGAGCCGCAAACAGCTTTTCAAAGAACCACATGCGGCTCGCAAGCGGCAGTTTGTCGTCCACTGTCTTATTTCAATGTGACTAATGTTTTTTTTATCTTAGGAATTAGAAAAAGATTACATAATATTAATATTTTCCGTATGTTTAAACAAAATGTATACTGTCGTCGGTGACGAATCTCGTTTATTATAATGTAATATATAAAAGGTGCGTAAAATTTGTATTTCGTTTTCAGATAGTTTCTTAATACATATTAGGTTCATATTCCGTATTAATAAGTATAATGTATTTCGCAGTCAATTCATTTTGTAGAAAAATAACTTTATAAAAATCGACGCGCGGATCAGTGTCTGACCCACGAGTCATAGATTCGCCATCACTTCCGTAAAGCCTAGATAGAATCACTTAAGGTAAACAATATGACATAAAATTTACGCCATCAGAAATCAAATCAGCGAAAGTCTTTAAAGAAACTCTGGACAATAATTTAAAGTGTATGTTTCACTAGGAAACAGACCTAGATATTTAAAGTTTTTACTGCTAACAAAACTTAATGTTCTTGTTAAAGTCTGTACTCACGGAGATTAAATGTAATATATCTTTTGAATGCTTTCTAATAATTTTATTACCGTAATTAAAAAAAAATTTAATATATGTATTAGGTACTGTATACATTGAATACATGTTTACGCATTGCGCTATGTCTACGGTACAGATTTATTATAAAAATAAATAAAAAGCTTCTTACATAAGATATCTCGAATATTATTTAACGACACTGTCGTAATAATAATATTTTACGTATTTTTTAAAAGAACAAGTCGGACTTGACTGCTTTTGAAATCAAATGGTTGCTTTGGCCCATTGAATCCCCGCCCACGCTCCGGATTTCTATTCGTTTTAACATAAATCCACTCCAATATGATGACAAATTTAACAATATATTCAATGTTTAATCTTTCATTTATCATTGGGTACAACTTCTTGACCCGAATCGTAGGGTCAAAATCTAAAAGTTACGACAACTGCTTGGCAGGGGTATTCAATCAAAACGAACCCGTAACTTAACTAACGAAATATTTCTTTTACAGTAATTGTATTATTAAATACTACGTCTTATTATATAGAGCAGTGCTAACCAAAAAAAACATACTACAGCCCCCTAAATCTGAAAAAAAATCTGCGGCCCCCTTCAATACAAAACATGTTCTGCCACGGCTCCCGGAGAAAACATGCGGCCCCTCAGGCGGTCGCGGACCCCAAGTTGGGAAGCACTGATATAGAGCTCCATTAGTACTCAGCTCCACAAAATTACGTTGAAAAAACCATCTTCTAAAATTACGTTTGAGTATATGTAGTTTTAACCAGGGCTGTGGAGTCCTGTAAAAAAAAGACAACTCCTATTCCAGTTTAAAAAAAAAACGACTCCGACTACGACTCAAGAATTAAAGGATTCCCAAAATGAAAAAAAAAATGAAAAGAGTTTTTTTCTGGTTTTAGGTCTTACACCGATTTCAAAAATTGTCGTGGATTTTGCACTTTTTATCTTCAATCCCAAAGTCCCGGGATTAGAACTATTACAATGCCAGGATTTAGGGATCACGAAATAAGACGGAATATTGGGATTGGCCGCCCTAGTTAACACAACCATGAGATTAGTAATTTCTACAGTGGGCCAAAGTTTGTATGATTTGTATAATTCAAATTTGATATTGAAATTCCATCAAGCACCCTCAGTCAAAATACTTAATTAACATATATATATAAGTTAAAATTAAATTATTGAAAAAAAATCTCGGAGTCGGAGTCGTTAAATATTTTAAAGCTGGAGTTGGAGTCGGTGTCGTCTTTTTTTCACGCGACTCCACAGCCCTGGTTAAAAATATATCGGTTAATTATATTGTTATCATAACCTTAATCATAAATTATCTTTAAATACATAATTTAAAACCCCTGGCGCACACAAGTGTGCACGATAGTTTTTCAATCCCGATTTGTACGTGGGATGTAGTTAAGCGAACATATTAGCGGTTGTTTCTGAAAGTAAAAAAGTATTAATTATTGAGAAACCAACATATATATATATATATATATGTTACTTACCTTTATTTAACCCTTTTAGTAACCATGTATGGTAAGGCCTCATTCAAAGGTTTATTGTTAGCCATTAAATATTTGTTGTAGCGATCTTTTATATTCTAAGAAATGTTTTTCGTTGCATTTGATTTATTATAAAGAATTTCGTGTCCACAAAACAATTGAGTTACAACATTAATTTGTATTTTTTATTAACATTAAAAAAATGGAGAATCAATTATTCACGTATCTTAAGAATGCTTTCAAATTAAATTGGTTTTTATTGTAAAATTAATAGTCGTTTTAATTATAAACATTTATTTGTAAAAAAAAGTTATGACTCTTTTTATGTGTATAATCATATCGACTGTGGAAAGGAAAAAGGACGAAACCCACAGGTATCAAATTTTACAGGAGGCGCAAAAAAGTGTTTTGATGGTTTTGGGCCATATGCAAATTATTCATTATACACAACCTTGAAGTGCACGGAGACTTCTTAACTGGTGTTTAATTGACATAATCTAATATTAATCAAATAAATTGTCTAGGAAAAATCTTTATTTCAGTCTTTTTTCATGGTTTTAATTTTTTACAAGCTCATCTTTTTCAAACTTAAAAGCTAAATTTAGATACTAATTTTGGCATTTGCAGCTTGCATTCTTTTGATAGAAAGTGTACCAAGTTTGATACGTTGTGATTATCGAAAAAAAACCTGTTTTGGAAAAACTGTGGGTTACGTTCTTTTTCATTTTGAAAGTCGATGTATAAAAGTGTAATTGTTGTCTGTTTTGAGATTAAATTTAATTGACATATTTACTAAAATATTTAAATTAATTAGTGTATTAAAAAAATACTCAACATTAACAGAAACGTTTTCAAAACCATGAGTAGTTAATGGGTTGAGGGCATTACAAAATAATAAAGTTATAATTTAATGACAAATAAATTTCTTAATTCACGTAAAAATGATTTTGAATTGATTCTATAATAATTATTGAAATCGTAGCTTACTTAATATGTATAAAATTCCATAGAATATATTTTACAGTGCCAGCTCAGCTATTTTTGTATTTAACATTTTTTTACATGATTTATTCGTTTGGAATATTGTCGCCAATGTTGCAAGAACATTTATCTCGATGTTGGGTAAATTTGACATACGAATCAAACATCGATATTAGCGCAAAATTCAAAAACTTTGTTCTTACGTTTGTATCGCAATAATTAATTAATGCGTTCCGCGTTGAAACTAAAGATATTTTAAAATACAAACATATGCTAATGATATAACTAATATATAAATAAAATTACAATTACTAAAAAAATGAGTTACGAGTTCTTACAATATTGGCGATGATATCATGAATATAAGATATTGTAAGTGTAGTAATTCTGCTAGTTAATTACCTAATTTGTTTTAAAATCAATACATTTCTCTTGGTTCCTCTTCATTCTCCTGTACCTATGTCAGTGTTTAGATAAGATTATTATTACCGTTTTAAATCTTTGAATAAAACACGTTTATAACAGAAGCAAGATTCTGTTTGCACAGAAAAAAATTGTGTTAAAACTCATTATTTTATCATCTACACAGATGTTGGAAATCCACAGAAAAACAATTTGACATAATTAAATTCGCTAACATACGGGCGTATCTACAAAATATTTTTGTAATGATGAAATATTGCAGTTTTACTAAAATGTATATCGTTGAAGTAAAGGATTGTTGAAAATTATAGCCTTAGTCGCCAAAGGTGTACCACTTGACCACGATCCCTAAATACTATAGTTTTTTTTAAAAAGATCATATTCGTTCCCAATGTGAAGATATCTCAACATAAGTTTTTCTACGCGAACTGTTTGCTACTCAGTTGCTCAACCTCTCCTTTTCTCTTTCCAAATAAGGACTCCAGGAATAGAAGAATAAAGTTAGGACAGGACTAGTGGCTAACTAATCACTACCGGCCAATTATTGAACGATCAGAAGGGTGAGAGAGAACTTTTAGTCATCACAAACACCCATGCCTTCAAACACCACAAATCATTCGATAAATCTATCGATCAAGTGCTGTTTGTACTCGAACCCGTTTGATCCGGCACGGAAGCCAACACCGCTGCACCATATAACCCAAAAACTACGGAATACATTATGTTTTGTTAAGGTTTTGAACGAGTATCCTTATTAATTAATGTCACAATTATATTTTCTAACGTCGGTAATAAAAATTGCATTAATTCGATATTGTTTTGATCCGACTCTTCTTCTGATCTGACTCTTCTGATCTTTCTTCTGATCCGATCTGACTCTTTCTTCTGATCTGAGTTCTTAAATGAGCTACTTCTTTTTGATGCATTTATATAAAGTCGGTATTTTTATAGACAAACAATCTATCTAATATATAAAAATGAATGTTTGTTTGTTCGTACATTACGCATTGCCACACCGCTCATCCGATTGCAATAAAACGTTGACAAACTTTTTCCTTGCACTTCCAGGAAGGTTATAGGCATAGTAAAATTAGCTGACAGTAGTTCTTATTTATAAAAAATAATGTTTGTATGTCTGCCATACAGTTCATTTTGACAACGTATGCTTGCACTTGCGCGAAGGTTATAGTACAGTTAACTTACAGTAGGTGGTGCGTGTCATACCATAAGCAATCGGCATTAAACGTCAAATAAATGCACTTCAATAAACACAATTAGAACACAAACACTTTTTTTTCTAGTATTTTATATAAATCGTTCGAGTGCAATTAAATACCTCCCGCCGGCCCTGGCTTAAAACACACGTTATTAATGGTAGTGCCAGAGCGTTCAAGATATTCGAGAAAACGTTATACCAATATCTAAACTAGTAAGTCAATTAATTTGATTTATGTACGCTAGATTTGGTAGCAATATAAGTGATATTAGATATTGTTATATTTGTAATATGTATGGCATTCATTATCGATGAATACCCTGTACATTTTCTAATGAAAATACATCTTCAGCTATAATAATTGTGTTGATTGAATTGGCATTTATTAGATAGAACAGCATAAAAATAGCAATGTATTATTAGTACAAATACTGTAACATAAATCAGTGCTTCCCAACCTTGTTCATGCCACGGACCCCTAAATCTAATAAAAATAATCTGCGGACCCCCTATTTTTTATTTCACATGTTTATATTTTATCACAAAGAATGTTGAAATAATGAAAATTTTTGCGGACCCCAGGTTGGGAAGCACTGACACATAGTTGATTAGAACATAGTATGTCCCCGGTGGTGAATATCAGAGGTGAAGTGAATCCCGTGTTATTTTAAAATAAAATATGTTAGATGCGCTGTAATATTCTATACGTCTTAAAGAACATATCGTAAAAATGAAGTAACCTCAGTTAATTAATACACATGACAATAGTGTTATATTTGTAAAATAAAAATATGCAATCCACCAAAACACCAGGTAAAGACGTGATTGAACTTAAAAGTCTATGAAACAAGTTTTACCATTTTACTAGTTGGCTCACTTTACCTCTCGAAGGCTCATATGTACAAATTCTACATAAATTTAGCAGAATCAGAACCAGTTTTGCTAATCACGAACATTTTAAACTGATATAAATATTCTTTAATTGCTTGTTATATATTGTTTAAATCCATGTCCGCTCCGGATCTCAAGCGGGTCTGAGTTCGATTCCTGGTAAAGTCAATGGTAAATTTGGATTTTTAAATTCAAATTTAAGACCTAAGACATGGTATTTGTGATGTTAAATTACTTTGAGTTAATCTCGACTAACTTACAATGAATTCTCACTCTATGATCTTACAACTTTAATATATTTGGCGCATTGGCATTAGCTGTAATGTAAAATATATTTTTTAATAATATAAGAAAAGAATTTTTTATTATTTTGAATATACATCATTCTTTTCCACCAAGTATTGACAGTGGAACATCTTTAAAGTGAGATGCATTTGTTATGCATGTTAAAAGAACAAGCTTCTTAATATCACGAATGCGCAATGCACTCCATCTTGCATTGTGTTACCAGACGCGGGCACAATAAAAATAAACCCATAATAGTTTTATTCATTTCGTTTTATGGTAATATTTCTCCACGTCAAACTATAATGCCGGCCATTCATCAGCAACCACGTGTGAAGAAGGCAATTATAACACAAAACCGCCGTCTGGATACTTTTCAAAGAGGTTTAAGAGGGATTCGAAACGATAATAAAAAAAAATGTTTTTGAATCACTTAGAACCCTGTAATTGTAAGCTGTCAGTCACGTTTTGCCTAGAGCGCTTTGCTCCTACGACACAGGGCCTTTATTAGTAAAAAACATATTATTGGATAGTATGCTTACAATATAATAGTTGTTATTTTACTAAAACAGGGTGGTACAAAAACTCTTTTAAGATTTTTAATTTATTAAAATTCTCTAATGCTAATATTTAATAATAAATTCACCTAAAGAGTGTATGCGTCTAAAAGAAAACCATCAATAAATCATATTTTTTACAAATATCCCAATAATTTTCAACATCTATAATTTTTTTTTTTTTAAATCCACAATTTAATTGATGGATCAGAACTGGTTGAGTCCACCGCATACTTTATAAGCTTAAAAGTGATAATTAATATTGAAAAAAAGACATTTAGGTACGTACCAAAAAAAGTGAGTGCCGAAATGCTCTGCGTCACAAAAAATATTTATGCATACACTTTTTTCATTTATTTTTGCATCAAATGTTGCATACCATATTATTGATTGAATTCAAAAGACACCTCTAGTAAACAATGATTTAAGAATTATGCGTGTGTGGTTGCAAAGCTGCGGTAGTTTTTACGAGTAGTGACTGATGATCTGACGTTGGCTACGCCTAGTAAGATCTCTTCAATTTAATCTTCTCATTCTTATTATAAAATTTGGAATAAATAATTGAAAGTTAAAGGAAGAATTTGGAAGTCGTACAATATTGATGATCGGTTGTATAAACTCTACACTCTTAATTATATAACGATGTTTCGATTTAATTAATTCTCTCCAGAATTAGTCTGTTGTATAGAAGCTTTTTCACAATCCCGGGATTTCAGGATCCGGGATCACGAGATTAGAGACACATCACATGTCATATACTTACTTATGTATATTACTTTTTACGGCCTGAAATGTTTTTCAAAGAAGAGAAATACATATCACACTTAACACTATCAATTCTATAACCAAAATATATATATATATTTTTAAAGTTATTTTCTATAAAAAAAATAATTTCACATTGAACCATAAAGTACCAGTATTTGCCACTGCTCGTGAAAAAAACCACATAAGTTTTTTTTTAATTACTTATTATTTTTCGCAAATTTTAACTATTAAATACTATGATATTTTATAAAAGATTGTTCATTACAAAATTAAAATATTTGTTTTAGCTTTGTTATTATATTAAATTGTGGAAAGTGCCAGTTTTGAAGCATTATGTATATTATATTATAATAAAACAACTGAATGAATTAAGCTATTAATTTATACGACAACAATCAAATACTTGGAAGTTATATTCGAAATGAAAACAATTAAAATATGCAAACAGATTATAATTCAAATTCTAGAAATTAGAAAATATTAATTATAGAAATAATAAATCATTGTTTTCTTTCATTAAAAAGGTTGCTAGAAGGTAACTCGATATAAATAAAATATTCAGTGATCACCTCTAAGCTATTGATATATAATTAATTATAAAATATTCCCGATACAAAAGTTTACAACTAAACAAGTAGAACTTTAAAATATTGAACAATTTTGCGGTTCACGCTGTAGCTTTTAAAAAGTTTATTATTTAGTATTTATATGGCCCGCATAATTTTAATTTCGGCAAGTTTTCCAATTTAAACATGCGAACTATTTTCATTTTAAATTTTCGCACAAGTTCATAGAACGCTTTGTGAAATAATTTTATAAACTTTCCTTGTGTTAAGCCCATACTGTTCCACGGTACGAAAGTACATAAAACGTATTGAAAAAAGACACTGTTTTAGAGTACTTTGAATATTTAATATCTTTTCCATTTTAAATATTAAATTTAGAATTGTGGAGACTCAAGCATAATTGATTACCCACGTTATAGGTATATTATATTAGCAAAGTTGTTATAACAGAAAAATATTTTATTCTACCAAAATAAATTTTTATTTTCATTCACTCTACATTGAGCCTACCAGCATATCAGCAGTTTTTTATTAATAACCGCTCCCAATGTGGAGCATATGGCCTCCTGATGGCGGTTTCTTAAAAGAAGTTTTTTTTCTACAAGAACTGTTTGTTACTCGCTCAAGCTTTTTTCAAAGTGAGTAGTAGGGAAAGAAGGATAAGGCTAGCCTTGTTCTAGAACAGTACTAGTGATTGATTTATCGCTATTGCTGCACCCAGTTATTAAGAGATCAGAAGGTGAGGAAATGGGAGGTGAGGAAATAATGCGAATTGACATCACAAACACCCAATCTTTGATCACAACTTTGACTTAAATAATTCTAAAATTCACTGTGATTTTACCGTAAATCTAACTCAGACCTGCGTGATCGGTAGAGCAAGCTCTAACCAACTGAGCCACAGCAGACGATAAAGTATAATGATTAGTAAAGTAAAGTTTAATGATTAGTAAATCCTAGGTTTAATTACTGGCTAAGTTTTACCATTTTAGATTTTAGAAATAAGTACTAGTAAGGTATTTACTGATATCATATTATCAAACTGATATGAAGTGAAATAATTTAATTCTTCATATTTTTCATAGCACACATTTTGACATTCAAAATCCTGTGAAGTTTGAATTTTTAAAAATAAAAAATTTGTTCAACCAAAATAAAAATAGAAGAATGGTCATTCTAATATTTGTTATGATCGTGTCTGCCCCCAATGTGTAGCATATGGAATCAAAATCGAGCTTATCTACACATAATATATTCGTCAAGAACTGATTGATAGAAGGATAGTGCTAAGACGGAACTAGTGTGTGGTTCAGTGAAGGAGAACCTGCGGCCTTTTGACTTGATCAAAATATTCACTCTGATCAAAAAAATATACGCAAGCGTTTGAAAGAAGTTCGTAATCAACCCATTATATGTTCGACAGTCAAAAAAAAAAGGAGGGGGGTTTCAAAGTTTTCTTTACTGCGGCCTTAAGAATGTGGCTTTTAGAAATGAAAAGATTCCCCACCCCTGATGTAGTTCATTGTTTTCGTTTTCAGGGTCAGAAGGAAGATCGATTTAGACCCACTTTATGTTCAATACTGTCCGTTCCGGGATTCGCATTCAAACCGAAGCCATCGACGTTTCGACCACTCGACCACGTAACCGGTTCTGCTATAGTGTAAGAAATATTATTTGTGATAGACAAAAAACAGTGGAATATCTCATATTCCTTTTTTTATCAATGTAAAGTAGATTACATTCAATATAATAATTACGTTACATTTGCAAGAATTCTTGTCAATAAATTGTAGAAAAATATGTAAAATGATTTTTTGAGGCTTGCGTGTTGGTCATGTTCCCCTTTTTATCCTGCTGGGATTGTTGCAACGATTGCACTTATAATTATGACACAATAAGAGCCATAATATTATTAATATATATTTTGTATTTATTTATAAAAAAAAATACTTTTACTGAAGAGGACTGTCACGTGAAAAAAGTGACTGGCACGCATGTTCATTTTAAATTCAAATATCTTAACACACCCGCTCAAAAACGAAAAAAACAAAAATAGCAGACGTCACGCGAAATATACCAATTTAAAAAATAAAAATTAGGACCTCGATTCAAAATACGAATGGCATTCAAAAATAATGAATCAGTTTCGGTTTTAAGCATGTGTTATTTCATTTGCATAATAATAATTTTAATGTGAGTACATGGAAGCCTGAAATTATATTTAAATGCTTGAATTGCAGGGATATAAGATTTGGGCGTGCGATTTGAGTGATCGTCAAAATAAAAGTGTTCGAAATTGATATCCATATATTGAGAACCTTTTGCAAATGAATTTAAAGAATGCTTTGTCTTAATTATACGAAATAGTAAACAATTATTGTCGGTTCTGAAAAAGATTTGTCTCACTGATTAATATTATACTCTTTTGCCCAGTTGTATGAATCAAATCACTTTTTGTGATGCTGTCGTACATTTATTTCATCTTGAAAACGGGTGAAGAAAGAGCGATTAGTCTACAGGGCAGAGTTGGAGTCGGGAGTAATAGAGTCGGAAAACTCCTACGGCCCATTTAAAAAAAATAAAAATACTATGTGTTGAATACATTGTCCATATTGTTGCCACCGCATTCTAAGCAGACTTAAGATGATCTTATTGTAAAAATAAACATATTAACGACCCCGGTTTCGCTTTTCGTTATCTTCAGGCGTTCAAGTGCACGGATGAGCTTTAACTGTACAAGTTAGTGACAAAACTTGTGTGAATGTACATAATTTTAACGATTCAAATTTAATATTGAAATTCTACCAAGCACCTTCAGTAGAAATCTTAAATTTTATATAAATTAAACGAAAATTATTGAAAAAATCTTTGGAATTAGAAGAGTCGTTTTTTAGTGACCAACTTTCAAATAGTTGTCATTAAAAAAAGATTCTGTTATATTTTCGATCTTGAACGGAATTACATTTAAATAAAACCAAGTTTATATTATATATTGCAAATATTAAAATAATATATATGATTACTTTGTTATTCTACTTGTTAGGTTACAAAATGTGACACGTTCCAAATATAAAGAAATGTTTCTTATCATTTTAAATTCAATTAATTTCATTATCGGGTCAGCGGCGGTGTGGTCAACGTCGTTGATTTCCATAATGTATCTCTGGGGTTCCTAATACAAATAGATTTTTTTCAATTAATCAATCAATTTCTGTTTGAAGGTATGTCATGTCTGAAAATTCTAATGAGTTAACCACTAGTCCAGTTCTAGTGTTATCCAATATATCTCTACTACTTATTTGAAAAAGAGAGGTTGAGCAACTAAGTAACAAACATTTCTCATAAAAAAAACATGTGTTGAGATAGTTTCATTAGAAGGCCATATGGTCTATATTGGGAGCGTGGAAGGATAAATAAAAATATTCTAAAGGTTCACGTATTTGGCCACAGGTAGTTTAATTTCCGAATGTAACCTGTAATTAAATGGATTATGGGTATCCCGCTGAGGTGAAGGTGACCTTGTCCTCACAGAAATGATGAGTTGGGTTCGAATTATGCGATCCCAAGGGTCAATGCTTTTTATGCCTTTTGTGTCCATAATATGTATACAATCTCGACACAAACGAACAGTGGGCATCAGCTGTCTGCTGGGATGGTTTTTATTCACAAAAAGAGTAGGGTGATTGCTACAGTAAGCTGTCCAGCTACAATTATTGGACACTTCAACTTTAAACATCAAATATATGAGTTGCATAGCATTTTTGTGAAGGTCAAAAATATATCTAGTGCTTCTATTTGTAAATGAATGCTGTTTTAGTTATTAGATGTCAGTTGTTTGCAAAGTTACATCAAAATAACAAAAAAAACTATTTGTCTTAAAAGAACCATTAAGGAACGGTACAATTTTGTTGGCATTTTTTCTAATTTTTTTTTGTGAATTTCGAGACGACACTTTTCATGGTATCGTGCAAAACTACAAACTGCTTATATAAGTTGAGATTTAAACAGTAGTACACAAAACAAACTAAACAGTAAGATTGTCCAATTACTATTACAGATTATGATTTTTTTACAGTAATTGGACAGTATTTATAACTGTGTTTCAAGGACTATATCAGCCTCTAAATTCATCAAAATCTAGACAATATTGTGGGCTTTATTGATATGAAAGTTTTCATTCTACTAGGTATTTCAGTTCCGTTCAGTAATTGATTAGAATTTAAGACGAATAAAACAAATACACGATGAGAAACAAAGAAAGATCAAGGCAGATAAGACGATGAGTTCAAAATGATAAACAGGCTAGAAAAAATTAACCTAGTACATCGAAAATTCAAGTTCACAAATCAGCTATTCATATTTACACTATCAAAAAATTCTGAAGAGATGCATCATATGCAGAATGAGTATCGAACACAATCTGAAGACTGAATGATCAAGTTTTTCATGTGAGCTGCATGCAAGACAATAACACATTTAATGTCATATTTTCCATAATGTGAATGACAATTTTAACTATTTCAATGAATATACCAAAATTTTGAAGGATTTAAATATGTTTTTATATTTAAAGATTGATTTTTTAGTTCCTGGCCAAGGCTTGAGATATTTAAATGTGTCTAATAACTGTATTTCGTGCCTTCAATTACTGTAAAATATTGTCCCATTACTGTGATTTTCCATATTTTTAAGTCAAACACGAATATCTAAAAAACATTTTATTTGTATTTCCTCAAAGTTCATTAAATTCCACAATCTCTACATACTTAGATGCTTATATATTCGGAGTTATGGTCGTGGCAATTTCTTCCTTAAGTGTCCGAGTACTATAGCATTCACCCTACATAATTTGAAACGTCGTGATTCTTGAATGCTGTCATATTACGTTGATTTGTCTGATGAAAAATAGATTTCCTTATCAAAAACATGAGAAGTATTCTTTTTAAACTGTATTCGATCCAAGTGTATGAATTAGCTAGTAGGTATATAAAATCATTGACAAGCGCTATTAAACTAAAATTTAAGTACTATTGTAGTAATCTTTGTAAGAAAGTATATGTTCTGACTACATTCTCTTTCGATTCAACAAATCAAAATATATAAAAAAAAATCTATTTTTTTTAAAATAAATGCTCGTAACTCTATCTTTGTTATCTTATATTCAATCACGAGGACTGTCTTTCCTTTTCAAGAGCGGAAAGAAGAGATGCAATTGCAAATAGTATTTTATAAAAACATGACAAAATAAACTTGCAGTGCGCATGCGTGCGCATTTAGCATTCAGCTGTTATTCTATAGATACTCAAACTTTATTTAATTTAATATTATTTCCTACATATTAAATGTTTACGAAATTCTTATTTCGTTCGTATTCGTTGTCTATGGCTGGTAGAATATTTAAGATTATATTTTTCTTAATTTTAACCAGTTTTTATTGGATTAATTTTATCTCAATAATCACTTCTGTAGTCTTTTTTTAAATTCTTATTCCACTATTTTATACATTATCAGGACAGCTTAAGTTCATTTTAAGCACTTTCAGTTGCAATCAACTTAACTAGAGAAAAAAAAGGTTTTAACAATACATACTTCATCAGTTGATAATTGTCAATGTTACCGAAAATGGTCGTGATCAATAATAAATAATGTGGAATAAGTAAAAAAAAAAACAGCTGCATGGTCTAGTAGTCAACGTCGTTATCAAGGTCGCGGGTTGGAATCCCAGTACGGAGATTTTGCTTCAATTAATGTTTTAATCGATTTATGAATTTTTGTTCGAAAGTATAGATGTGTGTATTAAATTCCCTCCTCCCACCCATACTATCCTAAAAACGGGACGTAGTGAGAGCGATTAGCAAATCACTAGTCTTGTCATAGTCCTACTATGTTTGGAAAAAAATAAATGTTGAGCAACTGAGTATAGAGCAGTTCTTGCTTAAAAACACTTATTTTGAGATGTATTTTATTAGGAGTCCATATGCTTCACATTGGGAGCGAAAATGTTAGAAAAAAGTTTTTTTATTATTATATGCATGTTCACAAATAATTAATAGTTAACAAAATTAAAAGTGATAACGAGTAATGAATAGATACTTATTTAATGGAATATTTTGTATTTAGAAGTTTGAGGAACTGTGGTTATCAAAACAGTTTAAATCGACTTCTTCGCCGCGTCAACACGATCCTATTTAAACGATGCAAAAGTACGCACTGTTAAATCTTCGAGCGATTGACTTTCGTGATAAGAGCATTTAATGCGACTTAAATCTGTCTGTTATCACTCTACTTAGTTCATTCCGACTATACCAGCATAAAAATAAAATTATTACCACCACTATCAGTCGCTGTGTATCAAGTGCATGAATATTAGGGCCTATACAAAAACCGACGTTTAATTAAAAGACCGGTTTTAGGATTACAGTATTTTATAAAATTCGGTATAAGCCGGTTCACATTCACAAGAAGAAAATTTGAATCGTTCAAATTATGTACATTCACACAGATTTTGTCAATAACGACCCGGGTTTCGCCTTTCGGCATCTTCAGGCGTTCAAGTGCTTAGCAAATGAGCTCATTATTATATTCTACAAAATTGAATTGTTATAATATACTGCGGCTCCTTATTACAACAATAAATCATATTTTTGATGTTACTATTTATGTTGAAATAATATATATTCAGGAATAATCAGTGTGCGAAGTTTTCTTGTGCTGCGAATTTATGTACGGAATAATTCGTTCACCACAAAAAATATTTGTATGTTATTAAGATATGGCTAATTCTGACCACTTGCTACTGGAAGTTTGTAATGGTTAATGACCATTTTATCAGTAAATATAACTTTAATTTATAGGGGATAGATAAGCTTGCGTAGTTTTTTTAACACATTGTTGTGAATACGATAAACTTATTTATATGCGTTTACTCCATTATTCAATATTTACGCAAACCTTTGAATAAAAACAAATCCGATCACAACTATATTGTTAGTGATCACAATTATGGTATCCAATCCCGAAGCTTTTTTCCAATCCCGGGATTGAGATTTTCTCACCAAGGAATTTAAAATTCTCAATTCGCTAAGGAATTTGAAATCTTGAATTTACCAATTTCGTGTCAATTTTCGGGATTTGCTCAAAATTTCTTAATCCTGAAATCCCGGGATCGCGGCCGTGTCAATCGGAACCCGGAATTTCGGGATCAGAAAATTCAACGGGACCCCGGGACTACTGGATCCCGAATCCCGGGATTGGATGCCCTAGTCACAATACGGGTATCACCGAAACTGGTATCTCGTTATTTATGCCGTTTTTACAACACCGAAATACCGGATTTTAAAATGCAAAAATACCTGTATTTCAGTAATAAAAATTAACTTCAACCGAATTTTGAATGAATAGAAATCATTACATATTTTAATAAAACCGATTAATTAAAATATTAAGTGTTTTTTTTAAATTGTGTACTATTATTTAAGAAACCGTTATTTTTTTATGAAAATCATCCTTTTATTACTATGTATATTTTTAAATGACGGTATTTTACATGAAATATCGATTTTTATTTACTCGTCCGGTATAAAAATCTCAATAAGTTATATTTTTTTCTTTATTATACCTATTTTTACAATACCGGTATAGATATTAAAAATGCCGGCATTTAATATGAAGTACCGGTGTTGACATTTTCATCCGTTATTGAAATCCCTAGATACAGCATTCAAATATATATTTTACTATAAATAACGAATTAAATTACATAATAAACCAAACAAGTAATGATAACATATACATATTGAAAAAAAAGTAAACGAAATGTTTACTTTTAATGTATGTTGCACATATTATTATGTTAATAAAATTGTTTAAAACATCAACACTGTTCGTCGTTTCCGTGGTGTAGTGGTTATCACATCCGCCTAACACGCGGAAGGCTCCCGGTTCGATCCCGGGCGGAAACATATTTTTTTATTACTTATTTTAGAAATTTCAAGGTTCAAATTATTTTTATAAATATTTTGTTTCAAGTAAATGTATCAGAATAATAAAAATACATTTATTTTTTACCAGCTTTCTGACGAATGTGTTATTTTCTTCCATATATTTCGTAGAACAACATTCATCAATAATAATTCACCAAAATCACATCAGCAAGCATATCGTTCAGTAGACAAAACGATGCTAAAAGCTTTTCTAACATTAAACAATTGCATAGAACGATTCACATTTTTCAATGTCAAAAAAATTTCACTTTTCAATGAATCTGAATGATTCAAAATCGTTTTATTGGAATTTACCTTGCACGTATCATATTTTTGAATTTGAGTAATTTCGAGCAGAAGTGAAAAACTACACAGTTCAATATGAATGGTGAAATCATTTGGGTTTCGATTATAATTTATATTGTCCTGCATTTAAGATAGAATCTTGCAGTACTATTATTTTATACAACGTTCAAAACTAACATTTTTGTAAAGGCCAGGGATTAACAACATACACAAAGGACAATGAAAAAAACACATACATTTTATCACTGTTAAATTGATTCTTTTGTCTATCAAGACAGACTGATTTTTTTAATACTAGGTAAGGACCGTGTTAAGCAAAATAGGCGAATTTACATAGAAGGCGATTCCTGATAAAAAAAATAACAAAGTATTTTTTTAATGTTACACAACGTTGCAGCCACTATTACTTGCTGTGTCTTAGTACACGTCTAAAATCTGCATGCAATGGCTTAAAATATTTGTTAAAATTGACAAACAAATAAAGAAATATTGTGATAGCTTTGTTATTATACTTGTAGTGTAACAAAATGAGACACGAGCTTATCAATATGTGTATTACGCCTCCTCCCTGCGTCCAGTAGAAGAAAGAATAAGCCCCGACTTTTATTAATACAAACCCCAACTTTTATTGGTATTGAGAATTACAGTAAATTTTGAGTTTATTCGTAAACTATGTGAAGTTCTGTCTGATGATACTTATTTGTCAGATTTTTTAAGACAAAAAGTGAAATAAATAAAGTATTTAATTTAATATTATAAATAATCTTTCACAATGACACCGCCGAATCCTTCAAAAATATTAGTATAAAAATAATTCTTGAATGCAGATTTTGTATTGATTCATTACTAAAACTTCACAGAAAAAAAATCAGAGAAAATTTGTATGACAAAACAATGAATATTAAAAAAACAGATTATCATTATTTTTAAAACAAAAACAGTGCTTAAATACATTATTAATAATATAAATAATTGCTGCTATTAATTACGCCCATTGCCGTAAATGTTTATTCTTAAAAAATCTATTCAAAATATTATATTACAAGACAAAAAATAATTTATAATAAATGACTTGACAAAGCACTTTCCACGTAATAATTTTATACAATATAATAAAAATATATTAGGAAGGTCGTTGAAAGTTTCTTCCTTTTCAAAAGTTTTGCCAGTGCTTTTACTGAAGTTCTTTACAAGTATTTACATAAAATCTTCCTGTTCATTAAGTTTTATAACATAATTGTTCTTAAATTCTGATTTAATTAGGTACTTTATCAATAGAAAATATTTTACCGAAAAGGCAATATAAATTGAAAAGCCCACACACCGAAATAATTTTCAAAAAATAAATCGTTTACTTTCAATAAAGCATTATTTTTTCATCAGGTAAAAAAATGATAGTGTTTATAGTAGTTATATACAAACAAAAGAGCTATATATTACCTTTTAATGTAAGTCGCATAAATTAACAATAACAAAAAACTTATAAAAAAGACTTTTTTAGAATACCAGACAATATGATAGCACATTTATTGATGCTTTAAGCCAGCGGGTTTGAAGTTCTTTTGAGGACACTTTTTAAAAAAATGGAGGGTTGAAATAACATTTGTAGACTTGTATGTTCTTGCCAGTGAATGCTCTTATTTGTTACGCCAAATCCGAAAAATTGCTCAATAAATGGAATGCACACTCGATGATGTATTCATGAATAAGGCAAATTATTTGCCAAGTGCATGAATTTGGCATACATAAAAATTCTTATTTTTCGCATTTACCAAAGTTAATAGCAGTTCTCTTGATTTAAATAACTGTTTTATACTTTTCTTGAATTATGCATTTTTTTACCATTTCATGTAATTTCACGGATTTGGTGTAGCTCATACAAGTTGGTTGTTGAGTATCCCACCACCACCCGTTATGTGTATGCGGCTGCATACATGTTTTCACGGCCGCCCTCCATAACGTAATGCGATAAAGAAAATAAAAGAATTTACTCTTCATAGTATTGGCCTGATACAGAGCTACACGAGACATATCTTTTAACCATGCTTAAAAAATAATGATTGAAAGAAAAAAGAGAATGTGAATTGCTCAGCGATTTAGAAAAAATATTAAGTATTCTGAGAATCCACTGCGGCGGAAGAGTTGAATCTACTCCGTGATGAATTTAAAGAGGCATCAAGAATATCCCGTTCCCCATATGGTGTTGCAAATTTATCGAATGTCTCAAAATTGGCATTGGTTGAGATCAGGTCAGCGTGGCCTATTGGGCCCGTATGAAGACGGACCACAGCAAACAGCTCTGCTCGTTCGGCATGAATCTCAGGGTAGTCCCACAGTACGTGATTGACGTCCCATAAATATAAAACAAATAAGTGATGGTGTTTGTATTTAAAAAATATTATCAAATGTAACAGACACAAAATGTATTTTACCACTGCCGCCGTCGGCTACCGTAAAAGGTTTTACGTGGTCATTAATAAAAGTGTTCCGCCATTATTTCTCTAGAAGCTTATTTTGTTGTTTTCTTACAAAAATACCCGTAATGTTACTCAAAATGATTTATTCAATATACGTTCGATAAACAAAACACAAGGTGAGATAGCCTCTAATGAGGATAATATATCGGTACGTAATATGAAAAATTATGCTGACTTTGACAAAAAAATATATTATTCGATTCGATAGTAAGCAGAAATGTATTATTGTACTTATATAATATACAATTAATCTTTATAACATACCATAATTAATGACTATTTATATTGACTTTTTTTGTTTTTCGTTTCTATTGGATCCTGTAAGTAATTATTATGTGCAAAGTATGGCTGTATGTATGGCTTCCAAGCCGGTTTAAACCGAAACCAGTTAACCGGTTTATCGCATGTTTTGAAAAAAACCGAAAACCGGTTTATTTCACTCGGTTAACCGCGTTTTATCAACAATACTCGTTTTCTTATTTTTCATTGTCTTTTTCAAAGAGAAAAATCTTTTACAATGAATTTACTGCATAGAAGCGGAAACAATTTGCAACAACAACAACAATTGAGTAACAAGCAGTTCTCGTTAACAAATAATTGAACAAATGAATGCATTTATTTAAAGATCTTTCTCTTGATGAGTTTTATTACCAAGCTATATTTTTTTTATTTGACATATTTTATCAGAAAATATTTTTCCACATTTGATATATTTATATGTATAATGCCTTCTGTGTTCCATCCATAAGATTAATATCAATTTTTCATTAAAATTGGAGCATTTAGGACAAATATTTTAAATTTTCCACAAAAAAATACATTATAAAATACAATATAAATAATCAAAATACATTATATTTCGGTTTAAACCGGTTAACCGGTTTTATTGCCAGAAAAAACCGAAAACCGGTTAGTTGGAAAGTCTTGTTAATTGGAAGCCCTAGCTGTATGCAATTATAGGCAATATACATCATGTATAATGTTTATCCAAGTGCAGTCATAGGTTACACTGTAATTTTTAAAAAAATGACCGATACAGATATTTTCAGTGGGTGACACTCAGAAATATATAGAGAAAGACAAAACACTAATATTTATCAGGGCTGTGGTAAAAAGGGCATCGGGTAAAAAGAAAACGACTCCAACTTTTAATTTTTTACATTAAAAACCTATTCCAAATTATTTGTTTCCATAATTTCCGTTTAACTTACATATCTGTATACCATCAGATCATTCTAGTCACTAGAATAATTCTAGTACATTTCAATAATCAATATGATGAATAGACTAATAATTTATCAATATCTTTAAATCTCCACCATCGGAACTACGAGACTCCACTACTCACGACTCCCGACTCCACAGCCCTGATATGTATACACAAATATTATATATTTTCTAGTTTGATTGATACAATATCGTCTCTTTGTCCTAGTGCAGTACAACATATATAATAAAATCTCAGTAAGAAATTAACAGTACTTTTCTAAAACTGGATGAAATAAAAAAAAAATACTACATTGACTAAGATTTTCAGATTGTCCTACTGTTGCATTGATGTAGAAAAACCAATAGACCGAATGGTGATGGTTGAAAAAAATAAATGGATAGATTTTTAATATAAACGTTTTTCACTCATTGAATAAATATTAATTTATGATAAAATCTTCCTGATTTATTTGGAAAACAATTTATGTATACAATTTTGTGTGCATGACAAAAGTTTTTTTGAAGAAAATTAATATTTTAATCTATTTAAATATCGATTTGCAACATTAATTTTAATTTTAATTTAACGAAACCTTCCTTTATTTTATATAGTCAATTAAGTATTGCTTTATTATTGATAATTTCATACAAATTATTTAATCAACTTTATTAAATCATTTGTGGTTTTAGTTTTCTTTTAATACCAAAAAGGCGTAACTACAATAGTTACGCCTTTTTGACATTAAACGAGAACGTTCGAGATGTTTTGAAGATGTTTAGATACTATCAGTAATAAATGAAGTTTAGTTTATGGCTATGCCCTACCCTTATGGCTGCCAAATCCAAACTTTTAGACAGCGAAGTTTGTATGAAAGTTAGATATGGGAAATCTTACATATTTCATATCTAAAGCTTTGTAAATTAACTTAATATAAACCAACAGTTTTTAAAGCATTTACAAAATTAATAAAAAAAAAATTTTGACGTGCCACTAAATCCGCATACTTCTTTTATCTTTACTGTATAAATTATTGGTCGACTGAATTTCAATGAATCTCACGGGAAACTCCCCCGAACCCCCGTGTAACCATTATTTCTAATATATGTAACATATTAATCATTTATAAAAACACACAGCACATTATCGATGCTTCTAAAAGGTTCCAACTGATCATTAATTCTACCATTTGTTTTAGTACTCTTTCTTGTTTTCGTATATAGATACATGATTTATTTGAATATTTTTGGCAAACAAAACAAAAGATATTTCTTTCGCGATAAATGACAAGACCCTAAGACACTACGTCTCTTTATTGTTTTGCTAAAACAACTCACAAATCACTTTTTTTCTCTCTCTCTTCGGAAAAGTTACAATAATTGAAAATAACGACACCATCCAACCAATTTGTAATATTGTGAAATATGATTTCTCATATAAAATGATATTATTTTCTTTTTATTTGAATCGTTATTGTTGAAATATCTTACAACGCTTAAACGCCGTTTTTATGATACGCAAAATTGTATTTGTGTGTTGTTAATTATTGAATTAAAACTCTTTGCTTATACTTACTTCTACATCGGTGTTAAATTTCCGTTTAATGTTAAAATAAAATGAATAACTGCTGTAGAAATATTATGAAAAGTAATATGAGCGACAATTCGACACGCTTTTGAAGTTGGAGTCAATTATTAATCGTTAAATGCTTTCTTTATTCTTGGTGACGTCATCGTTAGGGCTTCTAAGTCCCGATCAATTTGGCAACCCAGTATTGAGAAATAGAGATCCTTGGATTTTGAGATTTACTCAATACTTTCAAGACTTACCACCATAATTAATGATAAAATAATTACTGTCGAGAATTATTGACGGTTGAAATAAAAAAAAAAATGTGAAATCAGTGGCATCATGTCAGTGAAGCTTTTCTCATTACATTTAAGATTGATTTATAACTAAGTTAAGTAATTAAAACTCTTGATATTTAAAAAAAAACACTTAAATGTCAAAAAATAGACATTTAATTGCAGCCAATACTGGAGAAAGATGTTTTGAAAATGAGTGCTTTGACAAATCTTTTCTCTTTGATTAATCTCGAGCAACTGTTTTACATTCAAATTAGGCATATTTAAAAAATGAAACAATGATAAATGATCATTAATAGAATATCATAACAAAAGTTATAATACTGACCATTTTATTATAAAATAATTTATAATTCAGATAGATGTGCCAAAAATAATACAATGAAACAATCATGACTAGCTATAAAAATTGAAAATAGATAACGTAAATATTAGGGCTTGTCGGTTTTCGAAAACCGGTTTTTCAACTTCGTAACCGGTTGTGCTGATTTTTCCATAAACGAAAATTTCGATATTTTATTGGATGGCTTAAAGACCGTATTCCCCACATCTTTACCCAGCGAAAGGGTATTTTCGATACTAGGAATGTGTTTTCTTAAATCATATTTTCTGAAGAGTAACACCAAATAATTTCTTGTAAATAATACAACAAAAAAACATTGAAATTTTTTTCGCTATCTTAATTGAATTTTACATTTTTTATAAAAACCGAATAAAACCGGTTTTCGAACAATATTGACATTCGAAACCGGTTTTTTTCAAAATTTGGTTTTTGTATAAGCCCTAGTAAATATTACATACGTGTGAATAAGATATCACCCGATTTGATTTTTTAGCCTGGAACTAGTGCCTTTTATAATATTTTGTATCAAAAAATTACAAAAAAATATGCGTAATATTGTCATCAAGTTAATATTATATGTGACGCAGGGTGAAGGGCCAATGCGATCTATAATATAACTATGAGAGGCGAGGTGCAATTTGGAGTAAAGACAACCCGCCGCGTGCCGTATAATGACGGCTAAACGGAATCGGCGTCGGTGCCGTGAACTGCCACGACGTCAAGGCTAATCAACGTCCGTAACTTTGCACTCTCTCGGTGCAGTCACTGCACCCGAGTGCGTTAACAAATTAAAACCCAGGCAGTAAAATGTATTCGAAAATGAGACAGCAAATTCAGTACAAATGAGCTATCATACAAATCAAATGCAAGAGCAATATTTGCCACCGTGAGTTTTTTGACATCTAGAATAAACGAGAATGATAATGAAAACATTTTGCATACATACAAGCACACGTCATTACAATTCAAATTTACTGGGACTATTCAAGACATACATAAGGCTATCAATACTTTTTTTTTTTTTTTAATCCATGTCCGCTCCCAATGTGGAGCGTATGGCCTCCTAATGGAGGTATCTCAACAGAACTTTTTTCTACGAGAACTGTTTGTTACTCAGTCGCTCAACCTCACTTTTTTTCAAACTGAGTAGTAGGGAAAGAAGGATAAGGCTAGAACAGGCTAGTGGTTGGCTAATCGCTATTGCTACACCCAGTTATTAAAGGATCAGAAGGATGGGAGGAAGGGAAATTATGTGAACTGACATCACAAACACCCAGTCTTCGATCACAACTTTCGAATTGAATAATTCTCAAATTCACTGTGATCTGACCGGGAATCAAACCCAGACCTGCGTGATTGGTAAAGCAAGCTCTAACCGACTGGGCCACAGCAGGCGACAATACTTAGTCACGTAAAACTATCAAGGGTGTAACAAGCAATTGGTAATAAAAATATGGAAGGAATTTACAGATAACGATACAAAATATGGATAAGTGACACGAAATTGAATTTTATTTTAATGCTTAGTACTTCTTACAAATATATGATATAAATAAATAAAATAAATAAATAAATATTATATTTTTAAATCTGAGAATTTCTACAAAATACTTTTTGTAAATAGGTAAGCTATTTCATAGTTATCCCTTTACAGTAGAGGTTTGCACGGACCTGGGTTTGGCCCTCGGGATCCTACCCGGCCGGGTTCGGGAGGGTAAACGCAATTGAGATTCGGGCTCGGGCCGGGCCCGGGTATGAAATTTATATCTTCAGAAAAAATATGTCAGACTATGATCGTGTCATAAGTCAAGCATGATAATTATAATTATTACCAGTTTTATAGTGAATCGTAAATTGTTGTAAATTTGTAAAACCGGGGTTTTTTCCGGGCTGAGGAGTATAAATCTGGACTTCAGCTCGGGTTCGAGTAACAAGTGTGGTATTAGATTCGGGCCTGAGTCTTCCGGGCTTGGATTGGGTAATTTTGTAAAATTTTGGCCCGTGCAGACCTTAAATTTACAGTCTTTCCACTATCATATTTAAATTTTTCAAATAACACGAGGCTTGATTATTCTTTTGCTGATTTTTTCGTTTACGAAAAATACATTCTGGTTTGAAGCTGTTGAACAGGCAGAGTACTTAGATGCATTTAACGTGTACATATTTATGAATATGCGACTGACCTTCGCCAAGAGGATAGCCTAATAAATAAATAAATACAAGTCTACCAAATGAAATGAAAAATGAATAGATGCCAATTTGAGTACTGACTTAATAATTAGAATTATGGTAATAGTTATAATTTATGGACCAGTCAATTCGTAACTGGCCACGGTTGCTTCGCTGTTAAGCACATTCATATGCAAAGGGAAAAATACAAAGCATGCAAACAGTTAAAAACTTAACCCATACGGCTGTGGAGCTATTCTCATGAGTGTAAGTATATATAGGCTCTTTCAATAGGGACGATCAAAATTTGTTAGGTTATAACAGCCATGTTGTTAAAGTGACATCTGTCAAATTTTCTGTCAATTGTTAGTATAGTACGGCAAATCACCATGGAAGGTTATAGCGTTGAGCAACGTGTCCAAATCATTGAATTTTATTATCAAAGTCACTGCTCCTCTCCGTTCGAGAAACTTTCGCCAAAAAATCATTTTGTATGAAGCAAAATTGACAGATTTGAAGCAAAACCAATTCATGCGAGATATACCAGCACCAAATGCATCCCGAGAAAGTCACTGTTTGGTGCAGATTTTGGTGTGGCGGAATCATCGGTCCGTACTTCTTTCAAAACGAAACTGGCATAGCCATAACCGTCAACGGCGAGTGCTACATATCGATGATGAGCAACTTCTTGTGGCCTTAACTATTCCAACAAGACGACGCTACGTGCTACACATTACATACCACAATGGACATTCTGCACGATCGAGCGTTCTTATTGAAATACCCTTTATAAACCTATTTTGGACCGTCTAAAATACGCGATACCGTTGATTGGATGATTGATATAAAACAACCGCGTCTACGTTCACGATTGTCAAATTTTGTTTATCAAACGTTTTACTTTTGTCATCATAGAAGAATTTTGAGATTATTTTAACGTATACGATGTTAGGAAAGTGGTCATTTATTGCTGAGACATTAAACATTTGTAATAATAAATCAAAATTCTGTATTTCTTAACAAATTTTGTAGACTGTAAAATCGTATGTGTTTGGCAAATCGACCAAAACAGCCAAAAAATCAAACAACAATGAATATAGCCGTAGTAAGTAGATTTGTGTTATACCAAACTTCAGAAGCTAATTGTACAACAATATTTCGGACCGTCCAAAATAAGTGACTTGATCTTTATGTATGTTGGTATTAAATTTGGGAAACGATCTTGTTTTTTTTTATTTAATACCAAACTGTTTTCAAATTAGATTGTCCTTTATTCAGATCGTTTCGTTCTCAGTGAAAGATTTCAACATTGTAGTATGAAACAATAATTTACTGTCATTCCAATTATTGCATTACTCACTCATCTGGTTCGTTGAGAAATCACTAAATAAATAATACTAAGAAATTAGAAAATAGTTCAACGGAAAACAACTATTGTTTTTAAATATTTTAATGATACTTTCCAATCATTTTTAACGTATTCACTGTCAAACCTATGTGGATTAGCTTTTTTTTGCGATCAAGACCGTTTTTTTTTATAATCATGAGCATGTTGATCAGTTAAAAATTATTGTGATGAGTAAAACTGGTCACTGTCAATTCTTGGTGGAAAAACATATTTATTGATTTTTGTTGTTACTATGTTGATGAGTTGAAGATAGTCGTAATGAGTGGAACCTATCCTGATCGTAATACAACAATAAGTGATTACTAATTAGTACGAGAGTATTATTTTTTTACTTTGTATACTTGAATATGATGTCGTGTGCGTGTTGTGATAAAAAACAAATCAAGTTAACACTTGGGAACAATACACATAAATATATACAGAATATCCATAATTATATTTGCAAATATTAATGAATAAATCAAATATTACATCTCATCATAACAAACCTTCAAATGGATACTTATGTTTAAAAGTGCAACTCAGTGTTTAAAGAGTTTCTCAAAATGTTTTCACATTGCACATAACAAACATTCGTGGAAAGATATCACGATGTATACTTAAACTTATTTATATGTCTATCTTTATTTACAATAAGCCACTGAAAAGTAAAGTGAGCCAAATGGTATTTTAGAATAAAGATACAATGTGTTAGATGCGTTGAAATATTCTACATGACAGTCAAAAAAATAATTACACAGAATTTTAGTGAAAAACGAACGTAATAACAAATACAGCTACAATCTACAATCCCGAGATCCCGTCCAATTCTGTGATTTTGAAATCCCGGGATTGTGACAGTATTAGTTTATTCCGGGATTTCGGGATTGAGAACATAACAGAATGTTGAGCGAGGTCTAAAAAATGAATGTAGGTATTTTTTGGAAATTCCGGAAACTCTTGGGTTTTTTAATTTGCAAAAAAGAATCATGTTTGAAAGATCACGAAATCCCGGGATCACAAAAAGGGTCCAGTATTGGATTTCCTAAATACATACACATTTTTTAAAATTTGTGTCAACTAAGTAATAATAATATTATACAAATATAGTACAAATTTTGATAACATTATTTAGCAGTCAAATTGACTTTTTTCTTAAATAATGAAATGGTTGTATTGAAGGGAGAGAAGTTTATTTTATTGTTGTTTGACAATTTGTTATTGCGATTTCAAATACAAGAAACTCTGGTAAGCAACTGTTTTAAATATTTATTTGCGACCGTATTTGAGGTTCGTAATAAAAAAAAATTAAGAGCCACTGGATTCGTGATTAACACGGTTTTAAAATGACTCAGATTTGCTGCGTTTTAAATTACTAAGTCTGGAAAGTTTCCCTTTGTTGAATAGATGCGTTATTTTTTTAAACATTATAATAATACTGAAGCGTAAATTGTTTAAATAGCAAGACCTTCACTTCACAAAGACCGCATTTTTTTGCGAGACATTAACAATGGCGGAAGTATCAACTTAACTGCATGCGTTGCCAAGATTCAAACAAATGCATTTAATTCATAACAATATAATATTTTGCCTGTGAATAGTACAATTATACACAAAGTCGTCAGTGATTATATTATTATTTAAGAATTTTTAAATATTAATATGAAAATGCTTTGCAAACGTGTTGCACATTGTCAAAGTGCGCAATACTGACAAAAGACTTTTTTGACGTGACACTATTATATTGACATGACCAGGGCTTAGGAGTCGGAGTCGTGAAAAATGAGCGGTTCGATTTTTTTTGAAAAATATATTTAATGATGTGTATTTAAACAAAATAGTCAAAAGTGTTAACATTTCATGCTTGGCTGATTAAATCTGATGGTATACATTTATAATATATAACTTAAAATGAAATTATTAAAAAAATCCTCGGAGTCGGAGTCGTTTTTTTTCACACGCCTCCACAGCCCTGGACATGACACGTAATTTTTAAATCAAGCGAATTTCATTTATTGTGAGAATTTTTTAATTTTTCTACCCAAAGAATAAATCCACACTCATGAAAATCATTCAGACCAACCGCATTTAGAATTATAAGTCGAGGTGTAACAAGTAAGTAGGAATAAAAAAAAACATCGCTCAATTGTTACAAAGTATTTTTATTGAAAATTTACAATCATTTAATTTACAAATCACACAAAATTATTAACAAAATAGAATTTACACTACAACAATTAATACTGTTAACGTAATAATTGTTAAATTTTTGGGTCAGAGGGGGCTTCCGTAACGTACCTCGTGGGTTCAACTCACAATACGAAGCGCATTTTTTTTTTGATCGATTTCTGTCCAAAGACGCGAGAGTGATTAGCTTACCTTGTACTGTACTTGTCCTATCCTTTATATCATTACTTTCTTCGAAAAATAAGATAAGATAGAGCAGGGTAGGGAACCTTTGAATTTATAAAGGCTACATTCATTTATCTGATCCAACAGTAAAGAAAACGTTGTCATCCCTCCTCTTTTTTTCGACTGTCGAATAAATAATGGGTCGATTTAGATTACGCTCATTTTCCAAACACTTGCGTATATTTCTTTGGTCAAAGAAAATATTTTGATAAATTCAAAAGGCCGCATCAGAGTAACCAAGACACCGCAGGTTCCCCTCCATTGGGATAGAGCAACTGAATAAGAAACAGTTCTCGTAGCAATACTTCATCAAAACATTAGGAGCGAACATAATTAACCCTCCAAGGACGAGCGTCACCATATGGTCACACAAAACACCGTTGTCTATTGATCCCACTATTCATACCTTTTCTACCTGAATATCGTTGCTTTTGCTCATATTTGTTTAAGAAGGGTACGGACTACAGTAAGTCATCAGCCGTAGGAACAGGAACGGTCTCCAAAAGCACATGTGATTTTTTGAATTTCCGTTTTTTTTAATTTACTTTTTGAAACTGTTAGATATTTTTTTATAAAAACATAAAATTATTTACAGTTATTTTTCTAATATATTTGTTTTGAAATTATGTTGATCTAAAGAGGTCAAATTGTAAATATTTTTAAAAAAATCACGTTTAGCTATATTTCAACCCCGAATGTTTGCAAGCCCATACGGTCACTTTTGTCCTTACTACTGTCCGTACTCAATATTACACGGTAATAAAAGGATGAGCATGACCATATAGTCATGCGGGGTTTCTATACAACGACTTTGCGTTTTTTTTTTTTAAATTTTGGATAGGAATAAAAGTTATCCGTGACTTCAATATGGCTTAGAAAATATTTTTTTTATCGGAAAAAAGCTCTCGTCTCTGGAGGGTTATTAAGAAAAACAAAAACTCATTTTTCTTTCATTAAAAAAACACAATATTCCTTTGTATTATTTTAGCTTAATATTTCGTAGATGTTAGAGGTAGTAACCTTTTTAATTCGAGTCAATTTACTGTCACGTATTCATAACTTGTACTGTAATTTGTAAATACTTTTCCAAATACCAATTGTTCATTACACCTTTTTATTTTTTATTTTGTTTTGTATAAAACGCTGTTAAGTTGTATTTATTATCAGCTGATAATGCTTGTCATGAGCAAAACCGATCCTGATCTTGTCAAATAAAAGTGAAAGTAGTACTAAGGAACAATGTGTTTTTTTTTTTAAATATAATGCCTTTTCACCAAGTAATGACAGTGGACACCCTAAAAGTGATTTTTCTTTTAACAAGTTTTTAATCAAATACAAAATAGATGAGAGAAACATATACATAGGTATAGATCATATCATAAAATTGAAAATAATTATATTTAATTTATTTATACAATTGTAAATAATATAAATTTATTTATTCTGAACAGTTAATCAGACGTGTCACAAATTGTATATTGATTCAGCAGCTACCTGTGACATTATTTTTTTTTAAATTACAGAATTAATTTAAGTGAAGACAAATAAACAAATGAAAATGTCACACCGCCCATTTTGAGGTAAATAATTGCTTTTATTAAATTTTGATTTGTTTTTCATTTTCTTTGGCAGCTTTACAAACTTTGAAGTCACTTCAAATTAATGATGATAACTCTTCAGGATTATTAATATTTAGATATATGTCAAGTTGACGTTTGTGCTTTATCAATAAGACACTATAAGTTTCATGACGAAAAGCGCGATTGACCTTGATCTCCAGAAATAATCATACTGTGTTTATTTACATAAGAAAGACCACACACCAACACAAAAAAACCGTAGCTCTTTGTGTTTCAATTTGAATATTAAATAAAGTTGTATACACAACAATCTTGTTATTATTTTTACGTTTTTCTTTGCAGGAAAAAATACTAATTTGGCTTAACCGGTTCTCTGCCACGGACGTGTTAACACGCCATACAATTTCGTGCTCGTAGAGCCGGCCATACAAAATATTCATGTTAACACGCAGTACTTGAGACGCGGCTTAAAGGCCACAAGAAACGTTTTTAATAATTTAAAAATATTATGCATATAGTGACATCCCTTGGAATCATAGTGTGATACTTAAATTTGAAAGATATTGCTTTGTAATCTATAATACATCGATTTAAAAAAAAAGTTTCTTTGTTGTGTTCAAAATTTGTTGCTAGCAGGGCTACGCTAACGTGGCGGTGATTTGCGTCATTGAAACGTTTTTTGATAAATGATGGCGCAAATGACCCATTGTGTATTTATATGGTGAGTGTTTGTGATATCCTATTATTATATATCCAAAAAGTACATATTTATTGTTACGGCTCTCTATGCACGGCCATATTAATACCGCACGGCACAGATCAGGTTAACAGTATGTTAGAACATTTTATATATCATGTGACAACGCTACTAGGGCCTCCAAGCCCGGTATCCCGTCTAATTGTGTGACCCCGAAATCCCGGGATCTAGGGATCGAAGACAACAACCAGAGAAAAAATTATAAAATCACGCGAGAGTTTAAAAAAAGCATTTTTTTGTACCTAACCTAACCTAACCTTTATATCTCTACTCTCTTCAAACAAAATCCCAAAGCAGTTGTCGTAGATTTTTTTGTTGTTGAAATACGTCTACTAGAAGGCCATATGCTCTATGGTTAAAAAAAATGTTTATGCGCGTCATTTTTAACCTAATCTGCTCCATATGTAAAGCATATGAAACCCTTTTGTACAAAATTTACTTAGATTTTATATGAACCTGTTTTGTTTATGACGGACATAATCAACTGATTAGAAAATACAATAATTAGTGATATTTTATACATAACAAATTAAAGCATAACAACACAGCATTTTTTCGATCAATTTATCGATTTCTGTTCAAAGGCATGGGTGTTTGTGATTTCTAAAAAAATCCCTCCCACCCTTTCCGATCCTTTAATAATTGGGTGTATCGAGAGCGATAAGCTAATCACTAGTCCTATCTTATCCTTATCCTTATATCCCTACTCTCTTTGAATAAGAGAGGTTGAGCGACAGCGTAAAAAACAGTTCTTGTAGAAAAGCTTTTGGCATGGCAGCCTTTAGATTGAAAAAATACACGACTACTTTTGCTAATCACTTAATTTCGGAAAGACACGTGTTCAATCAGGAACAAGGGATACAAATTTTACACCCAAATACGGACGCACATAAGCTCTTTTTACAGGAAATAATAGAAATAAATAGAGCGCAATTGAACAGTCTTCCGATTTTAAATGAAATATTAAACATGCATGGGTCGCCGCTTTTATACCCTATATAAATATAATCATAAAACCTTTTCCGCCAAAAAAAATATATAATTCTTGAAACTACTCACTACTCAAATCTGTGGGCATCCCCATCGGCTTATCCTTTTCGCCAGAAATGGCTTTAAACTCAGTGATGCATTTATTTATTATATAAACGTGAAACATTAATTTTCTTAGCGTCAGTTCAAGTTCATCCGTGCACTTGTATGCCTTAAGATGCCGAAAGGCGAAACCCGGGTCGTTAGTGACAAAATCTGTGAGAATGTACATAATTTGAACGATTCAAAAGAAAAGCTTTTATTGCGAACCTCCATTAGGAGGCCATATGCTCCACATTGGGAGTGGACATTAATAAAATATATGCATGAAAACAATTCATATTTCTATTTCATAATCATTTAATTTTTGAAAATGATAAAGGTTTTTTCCAAACGCAATCATTTTAATTTAAGTATTTAGACATTTTGTCGCCTGATCTGGCCCAGTTGGCTAGAGCTTGCTCTACCGATCACGCAGGTCTGGGTTCGATTCCCGGACAGATCACAGTGAATTTGAGAAATATTCAATTGAAAGTTGTTATCGAAGACTGGTTGTTTGTGATGTCAATTCACACCATTTCCTCTCCTCTTCTCCCATCCTTCTGATCCTTTAATAACTGGGTGTAGCGATAGCGATTAGCCAACTACTAGTCTTTTTCTAGCCTTATCCTTCTTTCCCTACTACTCACTTTGAAAAAAAGTGTGGTTGAGCGACTGAGTAACAAACAGTTCTCGTAGAAAAACTTCTGTTGAGATACCTGCATTAGGAGGCCATATGCTCCACATTGGGAGTGGACATAAATAAAATATATACATATATATGAAGACAATTCATATTTCTATTTCATAATCATTTATTTTTTGAAAAAGATAAAGGTTTTTTTTTCTAAAGCAATCATTTTAATTAAAGTTTTTAGACATGGCCTTTTACAGTTGATTCTATTCTGGTCTTTCTCTATCTAGTTCAGTGCGAGTTCCGATGGAACTAAAAAATACTCTGCCGTTTTTTGAGATATTGAATAATATCTAATTTTGAGATATGATGGATTTGCATTGCCAATCGATATGTCACCGTGATTTTTTTTCAATCCACGAAAATAGTCCGCGACCTTGTGCGATAGATCGATTTATTTTAATTTTCAGCGAAATATTCATTCTTTCATAATAAATACTGCGCAAGTAAGTGATTTGTTTCGCTGTGTTATTAATTTTGCTTCGAAATATTGCATTAATTTGGGCGGATGAGAAATGGACAGCCTTGGATTCCGTTACAGTGGGCCAGGCCAACCTTCACTCCGCGTTGATTGATGATTTGCATATTATTATAATATTGCATCAGAGAAGGAAATTTCACAAAAAAATGGAGCAAAATATTTATACTACACAGTATTAAAAAATTCAATAAGAAATTATTATATTAACATATTTTTGATTTTATACTAGCATACCCATGTGCAAGAGTTATTTAGAGATGGTGATTGTGAACGCATTCATAATAATTCAATTAAAAATAATTGATATGCCATTTTGTAATTTTATAATTTTAAAATGTTAGAATCAATCTTGCTTCATTACTTAAGCAAACTTTGCGATAGTAAGTCTGAAGATGCCTCTGAAAGAGGCGAAACACGTGTCACAGTTAGTAACACAATACGTGGAATAATCAAAGTTAATTTAAATTTTCTATTAAAATGAATTTCCACAAAGTTACCGCCGAAACCATCGAAAGTATTATGCAATACTTACTAAATCTATATGTGAAATAATTACACAAAGATTTTAAAAAAAATACGTCAAACAATTTTACATTAGTTAATACCGGGCTGTGGAGCTGGAGTCAGAGTCGGGAGTCGTGGAGTTGGGTTTATTTTTTCCGGATTCGAAGTCGAAAAAATTTTAGTGCTAGAACCCATTTAAAAAAATAATTATCTATTCCAGTGGAGGGGAACCTGCGGCCTTTTGACTTGATCAAAATATTCACTTTGATTAAAAAATTATAAGCAAGCGTTTTTGAACGAGCGTAATCAAGCTTTTTATGTTCGGCAGTCAAAAAAAAGGGGAGGGGTGCCAACGCTTTCTTTACTGCGGCCTTATGTTGGATCATATAAATGAATGAGGTCTTTAGAAACGAAAAGGTTCCCCGCCCCTGATATATTCATTAAATTGATTGGTGAACTGATGACTATCTTCTGAAATTATTCTAGTAACTAAAATGATCTGAAGGTATACATATATGTATGTAAGTTAATCGGAATTAACTGAAAAAGTCAAATTATGGAGTCGGAGTCGGAGTCGTTTTTTCTTTATCTGAAACTACAGCACTGGCCCTTATACATAGTATAAAAAAATCAAATTAATATTGTTTCATAAAATATTGTCCAATATTTTGTAATACGAATATTTATTGAAATCAAATTCATTACTGTCGTCTAGTACAGCGGTTGGCAAAGTGTGGTCCGCGAGAAAATTTTGGTGGTCCGCTAAAATGAAATCTGACATTATTTTATGAACTTAGTGCATTTTCAGACGCATTTGATCACTTTTATTTCGATATGTAATATTCAACACAAAAGTCCAGTTAGTGGTCCGCTGGACAATACATAATTGTGAATTTAGTGATCCGTGAGCCCAAAAAGTTTGCCGACCGCTGGTCTAGTATCAGTAGGCAACACTTTTCAACGGAAATTTGAAAGTTAAAAAAATAGTTCATAAGACAATGATCGCTAACCTTTAGAAGTAATTCCTAATTTATTCTATAACATAAAAATAATCTAATCTTTTTCTTGCAATAAACTCAGCAATAAAAGTGATCAGGGTTAATCCACCCTCGGGGCTTTAAGACTAATAAAAGTATTCATTATTAAACTCTGAACCGGTCCTAATCCTTATTTTGGAGTTGAGAAAATTTAAGTCCATTTTTAAGTGCGTGACCCAGTTTGTCTTTTCCTTCTTTCTAGAGCATGCACCAACGATATTTTTGGAGGGCCTGGCATAGCACAGACTAACCAGTGTCCAAACAAGTCTTGAGGTGAATGATCCGTCACTCTGCCGATTTTTATATTTGATTTGCGAGACGAAGTACGGGTTACTTCATACGGATAATTTGTGGGTTTTGTTGGTGTATGAGGGATATGTGAACAAGTGCTCATGAAGGAACATTTTGAGAAACTGACAATGAAGGAATTGCTACAGTCGCAGTGTAGCGCATCCAATCCCGGGATCCCGTTCAATTTTCTGATCCCGAAATTCCGAGATTGAGATGGCCGCGATTCCGGTATTTCGGGATTGAGAAATTTTGAGCAAAACCCGAAAATTTACACGAAATTGGCAAATTCAAGATTTCAAATTCTTCGGCAAGCTAAAAAAAAAAAAACGAGTTTCTGTGAGAGTCTGGGAAAAAGTATAGCGAATCAAGGATTTCAAATTCCTCGGTGAGAAAATCTCAATCCCGAAATCTCGGGATTGGAAAAAGGCTCCGGGATTGGATACCCTATCGCATACATACAATTTGCAGCAAATTAAAACTATGAAAGAGAAAATCGAGAAAAGTGTGCGATCAATGAAACGTTAGGAATCTGGTCGTTGACTTCTAAGAGTTCATTGAGCCGGAAAAATTTGCTACTTCTCGTGTGCAGCAGTTATTTAATGACATTCAAAAATATGAAAAATCTTTCAATTATCTTTTATTGCGTATTTATATGATGTACAACACATATTTTTTTTATTAACTAAAACACGTTTTCTCATTTAAGATCCAATATTCAAAGATTAACGTGTTTTAGGTGGGGGGGGGGGGGGCTGAGGGGGCAAATTTACTTTTTTTTCTATGAAATTTGACATAAACTCAAAATTTTCAACGTCTTGTTATTCTCGCCAGCTTCTTTTTATTATATTTCACTGAACGTTACCTTAACTGTAATGTCATTTGTACTCCGACCAACACTTGTCAGTATACTATTATATCATGACCAAAGCCCAAAATTTCATTTCTATTATCTATAGCGCTCGTTAGTGAGTAAACTCCTACCAGTTAATTCATACACTAACGAGTTGAAATGAAAGTGAAAATGAATTCTAATGATATTATCTTTAACTAAAAACCTTAGTTAATGTATACATTGACTAGCGAAAGTATACATTTACGAGATTGTACACTTTGACTGAAATATTTACGTTTATTGTCATATTCGAGAAACGAATTTACACCTCATATTCTCGAACTTTTACAGAGCTGCACGGTAACTATTTTTTAGCCATGCACTATTGCGTTTAAAAAAAGATATATGTATTTAAAAAAAATGGGAAAATTATGATTTGCTCAACCCTTTTATTTGTGTGAGATTAAGTATCATATGTATCAGTGAAATTGGTCTTCTACGCATTGAATCTTAAGAGAATCTTCTCACTTCATGAAAAAATAAGATTAAATCGGAAATACACACGAGCCAATTCCTGCGGTGTATGAAAGCAAAATTATTGCGCTTGGGCCAAAGCTGCTTAAGCTAATCGCTAACAATTTTGGCAAACGCATCGCAAAAAAGACAATGCCCGTGGATTGTGAATAAGTCTAAATTCCTCGAAAATTTACAGTACCTAGTAAACTCTTGGGACAATAAAGGGCGACCTTTGTTTTAAATTTGTTATACTTAAGGACTTTCATAAAACGCAGAACTTGCTTCCTGAGAATTCACATACATTTCTCAAGTAACTAGGGACTGGACATAGAAGATTATTTATTTTTAAGAATCTTTTTTGGCACGGTTTCGAAATAACACTATTGAAAAAAAATGTACTGACTTATTTACACTATTTTTTTGCATTGACACTGTTTAAAAAAGGCTAAAAATCAAAAAGTTGCTCTATAGCATATGCATAATATTAAGGTGACCATGTTTTGAAAATGTCAAAGGAGGACACTTCTAGATTTGCGGAAAAAATTTGCGAATTTCCCCAAATAATCAACGTAGGACCTTTTTTTAGCTCTTCCAGGGACTTTAAATCGAGGAAATTTGATTAAAAGAGAACAAGAAGGACACACTTTCCAAAAGGAGGACGTCTGGTCACATAAATAATATGGGCCCTCGATATGTGAAGTGAGTCAACTAGAAGAATGGTAAAACTTTATTCTTGAACTTTTAAGTACAATCATGTCGTTATCTGATGTTTTGGTGGAGTGCATATTTTTATTTCATGAATATAACACGAATGCAACGTTTATTAACTGAGGTTACTTCACTTCTACGATACTTTAAGACGTGTAGAATATTACAAAGCATCTAACTTTTTTTTCTAAAATACCACTTGGCTCACTTCAGTTTTAATGGCTTCAAATATGTTCATATACATAAAAATGAATGACATTAATATTATTTAAAATACTCCGAAAGATGTCTCTGCGTTACATATTTCCAGTGATTTTTCACCAGCGAAAGTCGTTTATTGTCAAGTAACGACATCAAATAAATACAAGTTTCTATATTTTATTTCAATTAAATTGAAAACTATTTTTTTACTTTTTCATGTTTGTATCTTAAATAGCCCGGCTCATTTCAAAGTTGTTGAAACATCAACCATGAATGTAATTTATTAAATAAAAAGTAATTTTGAAATTATTTTTAGAAATTAGTCTCAAACACGGCTTGAAAACATCCAAAATATCATTCAAAAGTAATGTAAGACTAAAAATACTTTTAAATTAAAATTCAAGTTTCATTTTTTAACCATTTTGGAATAAGCCGTGTTTGCAAGTAATACCCTCTATTAAGATTTACACCAATCTCTATACTCGTATTGATAGTAATAAATAAAGAAACAATTGATTTTAATTTTAAATTCAAATAGTTAATCGTTATATTTTTTTGTTTTAAAAAAAACTATTGGTACACCCACATCGGTTACAAATTTTGGAAACGTAAGTATTAACTTGTTCAAGACCTTCTCACGCGATGACATCTCAATAAGATTATGATATCAACTAAAATTTAAGTTTTTAATAGTGGCTTTCAAATTCCGCATTTTTGGAAAGTCACTGGAACCTTGACAATACGATTCGAATAAGCTTTCCGTGTTTCTCATTGCCAACTAAATAGCTGTGCAATATAATTTCCGAGAGCAAAATCCGACACTTCGATTCAATTTTGCAGCAAAAATTTGAAATATACAACAATTAAGTTAGTTGGCATTCTAGACAAACAATATCACCCATTTTCAAACTTAAGTAATCTCTCAGAATTTCAAGCTTTTCATTGATATTTTGGTAAAATTTTATAAACTTGACAACTATTTCGGTATCACGCGATCTGTTTCATTAGTACTGACGATGTCGTGATATTGAGACAGTTATCAACCATATAAGTAGTACAATAATATACAAGTCTTTTGAAATAAATAATTCACATTAAGCTGGAAATTATTATTGGTGAAGAGTAGGGCCTTCAATCCCGGGATCCCGTCCAATTTTGTGACTCCGAAATCTCGGGATTGTGATACTACTAATCCCAAGATTTCGGGATTGAGAAAATTACAAAAATGGATTTTGAAAACGACTATTATTTTTTAAATCTCAGGATTTTAAAATCACCGAGCAAAAACGTCAACCCCAGGATCACAAAAAAAGGCCCGGTGTTTGATGTCTTAGTGGAGAGGCATCATATTATATTAAAAAAATACTTCTACAATAATAACTACATTATTTATTAGGATCAGGATTGATGTCGGCTAATATTATTTGGTTCAAATCCCGGTACGGACAGTTTTATAAATTGATTTTTCAATCGATTTATAAATTTCTGTCCGAAGGCATGGATGTATGTGATGTCTTGAATTCTCCCCTCCCACCCATCCTATCCTATCAACGGGGCGTATCGACAGCGATTAGCTAAACCACTAGTCATGTCCTAGTCCTATCCTTCTATTCCTACTCCCTTTGGAAAAAGAGAGGTTGAGCAACTGAGTAACAAGCAGTTCTCGTAGAAATACTTATGTTGAGATAAACTTCATTAGGAGTCAATATGCTCCACACTGGGAGCGGACATGGTAAAAAAAAATATTATTGAAAAATACTTTAATTTACATTAAAAAAACATATTTTTTCGGTTGATTTATTGATTTCTATTCAAATGTATGGGTATTTGTGATGTCAAAAAAATCTATCCCATCCTTCTGATCTTTTATTAATTGAGCATATCGAGATCGATTAGTGAACCACTAGCCCTGTCCTAGCCTAATCTTTCTTTGAAAAAGAGAGGTTGAGCAACTAAGTAACAAGCAGGTCTTGCAGAAAAACTCCATTAGGACACCATTTACTCAAATTGGGAGCGAATATGGATTAAAAAAAATTAAGCTCATCGATTAGTTGTCAAATCTGTTATTTTGCGTATAACCCTATTATGATGTATCTTTCCATCAATTGATGATGCTTATGATGAGCGAAATCGGTTCTGATTTCTAATATATAATTTGGAATTAGTAGAAAGGGTGTTTAGTATTTTTTTGTAAAGTGTCAATATTGTTTGTCACTGAAAAAATCAAAACCTGACGAGGGTTACGAAATTATAACATGAAATAGTAATAACATTATTTAATTTCATTAATATGCCGCTATTTTTATAGGCTTCCTGGAAGGGCGGATCGCACGACGTAGTAGGCGGAAAGTCTCGAAGCTCGGGCGGCCCAGCTAACGAGTCTTGAGGGAAATCAAGTGATCCTGCCTTCCTCCGCCGGCGGCCCTTCAAGACCGCCTACCGTTATATCGTCAGCACTGCGTGGAAGGACTCCGCGTCAACCACTGAGTGCGGGCGGGATGTTAGGTTATCTTCAAAAATATTTATTATAGTCAAAAAATTAAATTTATCGAAAAATGATAATGAGCTCAACTAACGTGAGTTTGACTTCAGTAATAATTAATCTTAAATATTAGCTAGATCTAATAGATGGTGTGGTTTTTACTAGTTAATTGAATAAATCATAAAAATTAGGGCTTGTCAGTTTTCAAAAACCGGTTTTTTGCTATATTTGTGAAATTCAAAAACCGGTTTTTCAACATCAGAACCGGTTGTTCCGAATTTTTCATAAACGAGTCTATAAACAAAAGCTCAGAAAATTTCGGTCTTTTATTTGATGTCTTAAAGACCATATGCCTCACATCATTACCAGCGAAAGAGTATTTTCGATATCAGGAAATTTTGTTACAAAACGGTCAGTGGACGCTTTGTGTTTTCATTAATCATATTTTCTGAAGAGTAACACCAAATAATTGTCTTGTTGTGTATTATTATGTATATAAATAAACAACATAAAAAAAACTTTTTCTCGCTATTTTTTGTGTAACTTCGAATACCAGATAAAATTAGTTTTCGAATAATATTGACGTTCGAAAACCGGTTTTTTCAAAAGTCGGTTTTCGTATAAGCCCTAATAAATATCCACTAAAATTATTTGTAAACATTCGTCAAATAAACCAGTATTAATGATTATTATATAGTATCAAGTATTATCGTTAATTTTTCTTTTCAAAATCGATTCAGAAAAGTGAACCCTTCCTTACTTAGTGACTAAAAAATGAGCCTTACTCAGAACTATGTCAGAACGTATACGTCAGAACAGATACTATAGTCCTGACGATGGCGAAAGCCGAAATAGCTACCAATTAATAAATATAAAAACTGTAAAACTAAATACGTTGTTATTTTACCCTATTATAATGGAGTTCTACCGAGTAAATACCAATTCAATAAATAAATTAGTTTTTATTAGTAAAATAGCATTGTTAATAATTTTAATTTAATATTCGTCATGAATTTCGATACACCTCTGCTATAGTTATATACTTTTAAAATATTACTTAACTCTCTTTAACAATTAATTAAATTTATTGAAAAAATATATAAGACTTATAAAACACTGTTAAAAAAATATTGGCTTTCCATGATGAAACAGTTAGTTTCTCACTGCTAGCAATAATAGAGTTAACAATGTAACCCCGAGGCATGTCAGTAATCAGCGATTTTCCGGCGTGATGACTAGGCACCAAAAAAACGGCCGAGCTCGCACTGCGTAGAGGTAACTGTGATATTATTCCAAGGAATGTGACAAATTTCAAAGGAAATGCTCGCGTTAACTATTTTTCATTGTTGCCCTAGTACAACAGACCTTGGACATTATTTCGCGATTTATTAGAGTCGCACTATTTTTCTTTGACGGAGAAAAATTACGCGATTATCACTTTCTTAGACCTATACAAATACGCTTATATAATACAATATTTCATAAAAACCCATAGTTAACAAGACGTTTTTGTTTTTGATGATGTATATGTACATTATGCTTTTTATTAGAAGAGAAAAAAGCAGGGCTATGGAGTCTGGCTTGGAGTCGGAGTCGCAGTATTTTGACCGGAGTCAGAGTCGTGAAAAATGAGCGGCTCGATTTTTTTAAAAATATTTTTAATGAAGTGTATTCAAACAAAATAGTACGAAGTGTTGACAGTTCATGCTTGGCTGATATGTTAAAATGAAAAATTTCCTCGGAGTCGGAGTCTTCTTTTTTTTACATGACTCCACAGCCCTGGAAAAAAAGGCATTTTTTTAATGAATATATTAATGTCCCACTGCCCCAAGAAAACGATTTTAGCTTTATAGAACGATCAACATTAATAGAAACAAATGAAGGAAGAAAAGAATTTTAAATTTTATTACATTAAGCAATACAGTTAAATAAAAGAAAGGGTTTTAAATATTTTGAAATCACATGAAGATGAGCATTTTCAATAAAAGCTCGAGTATCAATCACTCAAGGAGAAAAGAAATTACAAACGTTCAATTGTAAAAAAAAAAATGTTTCGTCCTTTTTGAATCTAGACCAATCTGATCTTTGTAATAAAGCAATAAACTGCGACGTAAAATAGTAAAAAATGTACTGCTTGCATCAGAAGTAATATTTGTATTGAATTAATTGCTTATAGATTGATAACAAAAATAATCAGCGTCTTGTTACAAAAGTTGATATAACAACATTTTGTCATAATCAATAGAAACTTTGTGCGTATTGTTAATATTATACGCGCAATTTTATTCTTAATTGGATGGCTGCCACAGACGAGATATCTCGTCAAATCTTTCGTGCTCAACACGCCAGAGATGAGTTACCTCGCCAATAACTGATTTACTACTAGGTAAAAACGTCTTTTTTTCTACAGCAGCCAAAAGACTGTGTGAAAAAAATATTTTTTTTTCAAAACACAATATACCATGGTTTGGAATATTTTAAATCTGGTATATAACATTTTATTTTGCCTATATTTATTTAATTGTATTGTTTATCAGCAACATAACTTATATATTTTTTCAATTAAAGATGTAAAATAATAGACTTATAAGTCTAAACTAAAATGCAGGGCTGTGGAGTCAAAAAAAATACATTTTAAAAAAATATTAGACTATTCTTCATACTGGTTAGTGACATGAAGACTGTGTACTATAATTATTCTTGTAGCTAGAATGGTCTGATGTTACACATGGATCCCTTATTAGTTCTAAATTTACCTCATACGTTAGAGATCCCATAATGGAAAAAATGGAAAAAGCCTTAATGATATCGACTGTGGAAAGGAAAAAGGACGTACCCCACAGTTTTTTCAAAACAGCTTTTTCCAATAATCACAATGTATACAACTTGACACACATTCTATCAAATGGATGGAAGCTGAAAATGCCGAATAAATATCTAAATTTAGCTTTTAAGTTTGAAAAAGATGACCTTGTAAAAAATTAAAACCAAGAAAAAAGACTGAAATAAAAGTTTTTCCTAGACAACTTCTTTAATTAATATTAGATTATGTCAATTAAACACCAGTTTAGAAGTCTCCGTGCACTTAAAGGTTGTGTATAATTCATAATTTGTATATGGCCCAAAATCATCAAAACACGTTTTTGGCGCCTCCTGTACAATTTGATATGAGTGGGTTACGTCTTTTTTCCTTTCCACAGTCGACATGTATTATGAAAGTTAAACGGAAATAATTGAAAGCAAAGAATTACGAGTCGGTTTTCAATTTTAAGCTGGAGTCGGATTTTTTTACCCAATTTCACATCCCAGCTCAAAACAACAACATTTTCTCTATGAAACATAAGAAATATTGAAGTTTGTTTTTTTTTACGCTTTTTATAATATGTTATATTGGTTAACATAAATATTTTGTATTGTCCACATAGAGCAACAAGTTTGATTCCTGGGCGGCGGTATTTTTTTTTGTGGAAAGGGGTTGGTTGGTAATAAAGTCTTATGACAATTGTTAGGTTCCTAAATATCATATTCGCGGTTTGTTTTAATATAATCGTCAATTAAAGAAAGCCGCAATATTTAAAATTATGAAATTCAGGGCGATTCAACTAGAAATAAACAAATTGAATTATTGACATATTTTTTAAAAAGAGTTTACTATTTTTTACGCGTCGATAATTCCTTAGAATGTTTTTTATTTGAGATAAACTATTATATCGCTAAAAAAACACGAATCAAAATAAACATTTCCAAAATAAACACTCCAAAGCAAGGATACGTAATTCTTGGAATAAAATATAATAATAAATAATTTATTTATTAACTCTTTCAGTACTAGTATTGCTTTTGTTATAATAAAATATGAATAATATTGCATCAAAGAAAATTCGATACAAGTATAAATAATCTTTAAGATATAATGTCATTTTTTATGTTTGTGTCTCTGTTAAAAAAAGACTGTTTAAGAATTATTTTGAGTATCTGTTACGAGTCTTTTATAAAAAAAGCTTGAAAAGTATGTTACCACAACTAGGTGAACTTTATGAAAGGATAGAACGTACGTGATTGCTATTGGACGCCTAAATTGGTTGGTTTAAATTAGGCTCACTATAATTTAGATATTTTTTCGTAATTTCGTAAATTCCTGGATTTTTCAATTGGAAAATTCTAGAAGAGGTTAAAAAAAAAGGTATCACACTGTTCATTTAGAGAAATCCGTAAATTCCTGGGATTTTAGATTCGAAATTCTTGAGTTTTTGAAAGCGACATGAAATCGCAGACAATTAATTTTCTCAATCCCAATTCGTACATAATTTTGTTCAATCCCAGGATTGGAAAAATTGTACATCCGAAATCCCGGGATCACAAAAAGAGTCCAGTATTGGATACACTAAATGAAGCTTAATGTTTATAAAAACCGAAGTGATCCTTATTATTAAGTCAAAGAGTTGAAATCAGAGTCTGATTTTTTTTAAATAACGTCATATGATTTTATTATGTACTTGCAAACACGGTATATTCCAAAATGGTTAAAATATTAAACTTAAATTTCATTTTGTAAAACGATTTAAATTTCAAAAGAATTTTTAGTTTAATTTGGAATGATATTGTGTATGTTATCAAGCCAGATTTGAGACTGTTTTCTACAAATATTTTTAAAAACTGTTTTTATTTACTTGAAGGGTTAATTACGTTCATTGTTCATGTTTCAACACATTTGGAATGAGCCGGTCTTGCAAATAATAGCCTCATAATTGGTACAATGTAATCTTTCACAATTTCATCATTGCACTGAAAGAGTTATCAGCTGTTTCGTAAAAAAGGTCAAAGCACGTTATCACAAATGTTGTTTTTGTGGTAATTTTTGTGTGCTATCGTTATTTTTTATCGGTCAGTATTAATATTATAATTACCTTATCAGTCACTTCAATGTTGAGCAGGTTTGTGCACCCAAGTCTATCACGTCATATAAATTATTGTTTTAAAACAATACATTATTGTTATTGCATTTTAATTAATTTAATCTGTCAGCTCGGTTACCCATTTTTCTTTACATGTCTATTGTTTTAAATTATGACCGATTTAATTGCTTAAATTATCATGTTGTTTAATTCTAAATTTATTGCCTATTCTGTGACCCTCACGCGACGCTATGATGACAATTATTATACATAAACAAAAACAGAAGCGATTAATTTCATGCATTTATACGGCTATCAAAAAAACGCTTTTATTGGATTTTTTTTAATAGACATCAAATTTATGGAGCTTTAAGTGCCAGGGTGTGTTAGCATTAAAGTTCTCTGAGTCTCCTTCATCGCTAATGTTTTGGATGTTTTTATTCCCTTACCATCGTTGCCAACTTAAAGGCGTAATCGCTACAGATGTAAGAAGTCCTTAGTGAAGCCAGTTCACAGGGACTCCATATACATTCATTTGCAAATATATTCCCCTCAAACTATATCCATACATGTGCGCATACATACATATACACATACAATACACAAGGAAGTCTACCAAAGAGAGCCATTTTCATAATGCTATGTTCGTTCTTAAATAGTTTATTGATTTTAAAAGAAAAATAAAATCTATGGTGGATCGTCGAGTAGATAGAACCGTAGATAATTTCAAAATCTGCATAATCCACAAGTAATAAATTAATATTTGCTTTCATATAAATCGAATTTTTTACTGGATGGATTGTATAATTTTATTGATTCGACAGAGGGGCTTAGTATCATAACTCACAATTTTAATAAAATCGCTATAAAACTACAGGAGCACAATTTTTCGTAACCATAAAAAATGTTTTAATTTACCATGAATATTTATCTATCTACCTAGTTTTTAATCATGCACTTGTGGTTAAAAACAGATAAAGATATAAAGAACACGTGAATTTCTCAGCCAAATATAATTAGATTTGTAAAATTTAACGCAATCAACACATTTTTTGGCCAAAATGTTCAGGGTGTAAGCTAGAAATGTACTGCAGTTCTCCAAACAAATGTTTTATTAAATGAATAGCACGACCTGTATGTTGCGTTTGTGTTAAGTGATGAATCACAGTTGTCTTCTTGTCATAATATTTTTTTTATTTATTCTGCACTCCTCTCCAGATCAATGAATTTGAAAATATATTTATTTAGAATGGATAAATCAATTATTATGTTAAAATTTAAATGGCCTGGTATGTATTAAAAATATTTCGGTTTTCGGTTAATCTTAACACGTACGAATACCAGGGTAATGCGAAACTCTTGCTACAATAATACATTTGAATGATCTCTAAGATCCTTCAAGGCGCCTGGATTAAGAGGACTTATCCTTGAAGACTACGGAAGGATTGTAAATGAAGATTATCATGAGACACAGTTTGCATTGTGTAATGGAATTGAGGCAAGCGTGTTATTATTTATGGAATATGTATGTGACATTTTATTTAGGCTCCAGTAATTAAGTGACCATAAAACATTTTAATATGATTAAATTATATAAATCTGTGTGTATATGAAAGTGAGTACAGCTCTATTACTATGCAAAAAAACGGGCATTAAAGTGAAGAGTCAACGTTTTAGTAACACGTCGTTCTCATAAGAAAACTTATATTGAGAGAAGCTACACTAGGAGTCTATTTACTCTTCATATGATTAAATATTTAACAAAATTAAACCTTAGTATATGTATGTATATACAAACATAACGTAAAATATGAAAAGAGAAGAAATCATGTTAAAAAATAATAGTATTAATAAAATCACAGTATGTGAATTAGCTATGAAATGTTGACATTGTCAACGTAATCCACAAAATACGTATCGAAATTTATAAGAGAGAAATGAATATTGAGGGAATCGTTTTTCCTTAATGTGTTGTTTGTAAATTTTGCAAGGTAAACGAAATTTGGTTGAAACTGAGCCGAAGAAATATGAGGAGTAAACATTCAAAAGGTGTTTTATCACACAAATACAAAGCTTGGAAAATGATGATTTAAGTGTTGCAAAAGTGACGGTTTGTATGAATGTGTCAACTTTATGATTTCATTTTAATATGAAAAAAAACCTTTTTGAACACTAATTTTGATTTCCATTCATAGGTTTTATTATGGGCTATCAGAATTAATATAAAACGCCATTTTTTTAAATTTGTCACAAAACACTTTTTGAATGTTTGCTCCTCATATGTTTCTAGAATCAACCTTAATCAAATGCAATAAATTTTTATAATATTGTTTAATTTTACTTAATTAAACCTTTTGCTCCTAAATTGTAAGTACAATACATACGTTGGGCCGGACATGATGATATATCACACATGGATGGGATGTCACAGGACCTGGATCGAGTGCTGGAGGTCAGTGGCTGGCGTAGGTGGGCAGAGTATCAAGTGGAGTGGAGGAGATTGATTGAGACGGCCAAGGTTAACCCCGGACTGCAGCGCCAAGAAGAAGAAGATTTTTTCATAATAAAAAAAATATATTTTTCTCTCGATCTGGCTAATAAATACGCGAAAAACATGTTTGACACGTTGTTACATGTATCGATTGTATAGCACAGCAAAACACTTCTCAGTGGCTCAATGTTAAGAAATATATATTTTTTTAAATTTAGTCTTCTGTTATAAATTTGATTAGAATCATAGCGAATTCGTAAACTATTCTCGTATATCTGCTCTAAATTTAGTCTGAGTTTTGAGCTCGCTGCGACAAGTCATCCACTTTCTTACATTTGTAACTGTTAATAAGTAATTTTACTATTTGTAGTAATACATGTTTATCGTATTGTGATTGAATATTACTCATACTGTTGAATATGTTTAAACGATATGGCTAAAAATTAATAAGAAATTGTTGGAAAATTTACTTTTCTATTGAGTGGCAATTTAACATGGCTGAAAAATTGTGCACACCACTGGTATAGCATAATTGCCTAATTAAATATATAATTCGAACTTGACTCTTTCAATACTAGTCTTATCTAAATTCAAAGATATGATCACATTTTCAAGGAATGGATTTTCAGATAAATTACAATCATAGGCACTCATAACCAATGTCATTGCCAAGGACATCGCAAAATGCATACAATCATCACATTGCTACGATAGCTGAATCAAATCGATATCCAATCTTATCTTATCTTATCTTTGACTCCAAGTATCTACAGGATACATGGCTGATAACCAGATAACATAAGAAAAACCACTATCAGTTATTGATCGGATGCATCATCAAGGTTGTTTGTCTGATTTTATGGGGCATTGGACATTGGATATATTTTTTTGTAATAGAATGAGCATAATCTTTTTGTGATTATTCCAGGCAGATTAGTATAAATTTTCTACTCTATATCAACGACTTTGACACTCGACCACGCGGTAGATTTTGTATATATAACAATCTCAAAATATAAAGTGTTAGAATTAAATGAACTTTCAGTTAGCTCATTTTAACTTATAGTGTAGCTCCCCATGGAACACTGTATGGCTACAATACTTTATTTTTTAATTAAAATAAAATATTATACATATGTATGCTACGGATGGTTGTGATAACAAGTTTAAAATATAAAATATGTGTTTTTAATATGTATTTTGTTATATTTTCAACTAAATAAAAAATCAAGTTCACTTGTACCAGTGAAAACTATCCAATCCAAAAGCACAATTATTTTTAACCCAAATATAAATAAATACACAACCAGAATTATTATTCATTCTCATGAAAGGTACCACTATCTTCCATCATTGCCGACATCCTTAAAATCAGCAATAACCAAATACAGTGTAACCCCCAATTACACTACCCCGAATTACGCGCTGGCTTGAAATATTCGCCGCAAATCCCTCAATTGCACTGTCGCAGTCTATTGTCGTTGCTACGAGACGGTCTTTTGTACGGCGCATACAGTCAAATGTTAGCTAGCGTTTGTGTATTCAACACGTGCCAGGCTATACACGTATAGTCGGTCGACTGTCTATGTGTCGGATTTTGGCCCGCTTTGTATTTTATCACTTAGTAACTAAATATTTCGTCCATATTATTTTTTTGAAAAACTTAATGTAAAAACTTAATTAATTACACTACCCCGAATTACACTGTCCCGACTTAAGTGTAAATGGAGGTTTTACTGTATATACAATTTTATAATAAATCAGTATTTTAATAATAAAATAATTAAAAAATATCTACTATCTATAAAAATTTGGTATATATAAAATTTTATCAAATAAATTGTTTGCTAGCGGTTGAAATTTATAGAACAAAAATATAATTAACATCATCATAAAAAAAATCACACATATGAATTTAAAATGTTTGTACTGAATTTATTCAAACAATATTATTTTCATTAATCTCGTCAGAAATATTCACAAGTGTCGAAATGTACTTAAAAGTATTATAAAAAAGCGTTGATTCTGACCTCGAATATTTTTATACTATTTAAAATCGCCTCAGTCACGCTTTATTAGCTTCTGTTTTTGGTAAGATTCATAAAAAACTTGTTTAATTAATCGATTAAATTATCAATACATATAATAAAACAAGATTTAAATAAGCCTAGACGGTTTTAAATATGATGAAATAATATTTTTTTCAAGACTCCCGACTGTGCGTAAGTATACATTATTATTATGATAGAAAAAATATATATACTAAGTTAAGCATCAATATAGTGATAACACAATATAACGTTTGTAAAAAATCTAGTTCTTTCAACCACATGATAAAAATTTTGTCACCCACCTTTATACCTCTTTTCGGCTAACCAAGTACGCAACCAAGAGAGTGAACTCGGCAGAATAAATGCCAATCTAAATGCGACGCACGGGATTTAGTCGAGCGATCCGACGAGTGATTTTAAGCGACCGAGTGAATAGAAACTGATTTTTTTTATTGTCTCTGTCGAAATGATACCCTAACTATTGCAGAACTTGACACCTTAACCTGGATTGAGAAAAAATCGATTTCTCGCAAGAAATATCGTAAAAAATACGCATTATTTAATACTGATTTCAATTAATACCCAAAATAATTGTGTCACTGTATGAAAATATGAACTCGAAAAGAATAGTTAATTAATGCAAGAGACTCAATCAATCGGATATTCATGTCAATCAGTCTGTTGCAGCAATATATCTTTCAGAATAAACGCTTTTTGGAAAAAAGGTCTTTTTTAACATCATGCTAAAATAGATCTTACACGGTGTGTACTTATAGACCACAGCTGCGTGTATTATAAATGATTCCCATAAGACAGACAGCCTTCGACTTTCGTACAAACTGTGCATTTGTCAAAATTGTATTTTTTGTCAATAATGCAACAATTTTCCGTGTCTATTCAGTCGGTCCCGACCCCAGTTACCATTTCAAACAATTTTTAAAAAATATTTTTTTTTAATTGTAAGATGTGCCACTGCGTTTTTTGTGTATTTATAATTGAAAAACTTGGGATAAAAAATGACCAGATCAACACAGAAAAAAACACACTTTTTTATATAAACAGTTTTGATTACTAGGTCATATTTTGACCCTTAATTACATGATAACAATAAGCGAGATAAATGATTAAATTCTGTTCTTTTGAATAAGTACTCCAGTCATGTTTTCTCAAAACTAGGTTTAGTTGTGTTTGGTTAGAAAATTCTCACGTATAAATCGGAATCCAATCATTTAGCAAATAACTCCCAAGTCCAGTGACAAAATCGGCAGTTAACAGTCTGAATATGATACAGCAAAAACAAATAAGCTATACTCTGTAGGGTACAGTTTTCTGGATAATAATATCGACAGTAATCTTCTAGTAAATATACCAAACAATAAAGTAACAACCGATGACAATTAATTATTTTTCACAAATCGTAACATAACAGCTGTCATAATCTGTGAGAAAAAGAGATAACAAAATATATATTTTTGGACGCAACAGTCTTATCAAAATAATAAGAAATATATATCTTGTTTTTAATGCAATAACACTTACGACCTATCTCAATGTCACATTGATAACGTGTCATTGCACTTTTGTATCGGTCAAATCTTTTTTACGTCTGGGAAAATTTTTGGAGATAAAAAAATGCACATAATTGCATTTTTGTCCGCTTATTAGATAAAAACAAAAAAATAAATTGTAACATTTTACCTATGCGCAAACCGGCTTGTTTTTTGAATAGTAAATATTTTTAATAATGTGAATAATTTTGACATACATTGTATGCAAACCCGACACAATGATTTATGGACAGTTTTTTTAATATTATAATTTACTTATCATATCAAATAAGTCAATCGTCCTAGGATTTTAGTAATGGATTATGTTATACGTTGCATTTTTGTGATGACGTGTCGAATCTCTTATTGGACATTTACATACATTGATTTTTCAATAATTTTTCGGTCAATTTATCGATTCCCGTTCAAAGACATGGGTGTTTGAGATGTCTAACATGTCATCCCCTCCTACCCTTCCGAGCCTTTAATAACTGGGCGTAGCGAGAGTGATTACTTAACCACTAGTCCGTCCTTTCCTGGCCTTAACCTTCTTTCCTCACAACTCAAAAAAAAAGAGTTATTGAGCGACTGAGTAACAAACAGTTCTCGTAGAAAACTTCTGTTGAGATACCTCAATTGGGAGGCCATATTATCCACATTGCGAGTGAACATGGATAAAAAAAGGTGTCAGTGACAACAATTTTAGAGCATTTTCACATACACTTGATCTCTTTTAGGGCCTGTGCATTTTAGTGTTTTGACTTGTTATCGTTTGTTCCACGTGGACCACGATTGAGAAACGCCGATCTAGAGAACTGAAAGTAGTCAGACAATTTTTTTTATATTATACCAGAATAGGCATTTACTATTTATCACTATTATTTCGAATTTTAATTTAAAAAAAAAGCTTCTCCTATAAAATGTATAATTTTTCGGTTACTATTTTCTGCCCATTACGAGTAGATTTGTAAAAAGATATTGTTAAAATGAAAATTAACATATTAATGTTAATAAACAAGATAATAATATTTACCACACTGTGAATTAAGCACTCAAAAAAAGTGTTTATTTTTACCTAATATTAAAAATATTTTTCTTTATATAGGTAATGAAAAATTCATTACCTCATAAATATGAATATCATTATTATCTTCGTAGCTAAGTGGCAAGGCGCCAGTCTAAATGACAGAAACACTGGGCTAAAACAACTATTACGTCAAATATTCAACACCGTGTTAATTTTGAGCTAATTAACACTTATTTTATATTAACTTTGAGTTTTTACGTAATAGTATGGCAGTTTTGCCAGCGCATTTATCGGCTTGACATAATTGATTAAATGGTAACAATTTATTCCGGATCCGTGGTGCAGTGGTCAACGTTATTTTCAGTTCAAGTCCCAGTACGAACAGCATTTTTTCAATCGATTTTTAGTCGAAGACACGGGTGTTTGTTATGTCTGAAAATTCCCTCTCACCATTCCAATCATTAAATATCGACATAGCGATAGTGATTAGCTAACCACTGGTTCTGTTCTGTGCTCATACTGTGAATTGAACCCTTAAATTTCGTCTCGAACGATAACGATGTTGCTCACCGCACCACATACCCGACAATATATACGATGATCAATTATTATTCCCAATTACTTGAGCATCTTAATTGAATTGGCTTTTAATTAGTATAATTCCATCGTTATATGCTCAATTATACAATTGAATTTATATTCTCAGAAATAATGTCAATTGTTTTTCAAAACCGCACCATTGTCAGGACTAGGGCATCTAATCCCGGGATCCCGTTAAATTTTCTGATCCCGAAATTCCGGGATTGACACGGCCGCGATCCCGGGATTTTGGGATTGAGAAATTTTGAGTAAATCCGAAAATTTACATCAAATTGGCAAATTCAAGATTTCAAATTCCTCGATGAGCTAAAAAAAAAAATGAGGTTCTGGGAGAATCGGGGAAAAAGTATAGCGAATTGAGAATTTCAAATTCCTCGGTGAGAAAAACTCAATACCGGGATTGAAAATTAATCAATCCCGAAATCCCGGGATTGGAAAAAGGCTTCGGTATTGGATACCCTAGTCAGAACCTTAAGCAAATAGTATTAAATAAAAGAAATTTTCGTTTATTATTGTTCTACCGTTTCTGTATGTTTGTAGTGTTTGTACGTACAATATGTGCCCATGATAAGTGAAATGAGCCGTGTGGTATTTTATAAAACATTGAGTTCGATATATTATAATATTCTCCTTCAAGTATTCTAAAAGTGAAGTAGGTTTTGTAAATATCTGGGCTATGGAGTCGAAATCAGAGTCATGGAGTCGGACTGTTATAATTGGATAAGTGCTCGAAAAGAAACAATTTACTTCTAGTCCTATTTCAATAAAAATGTATATTCAAATTGTTCGGGTCAAAAGTGGAGCCATTGCATGCAACTTAACCTAAAAAAATATTAAAGCCATGTTTTAAGCTATGGTCGGACTGAGAGTCGGAGTCGTCTTATTTCTTAACGACTCCACAGTCCTGGTCTGGTTAATTCTCACTGCAATAGTGTTTTCTTCCTAAAATAAAAACACACAATTCACAATACCCCCAGTTTTTTTAAAAAAAGGTTTTTTTCGACAATCACAATGTATCAAATTTGATACACGTTTTTTCAAAAGGATTCAAACTGCAAATGCCGAATTAGTATCTAAATTTAGCTTTTAAGTTTGAAAAAGATGAGCTTGTAAAAAAATAAAATCAAGAAAAAAGACTGAAATAAAGGTTTTTCCTAGGCAATTTGTTTAATTAATATTAGATTATGTCAATTAAACACCAGTTTCGAAGTCTCCGTGGGCCTCAAGATTGTGTATAATTTGTAATTTTCGTACGTCCCAAAATCATCAAAACACGCTTTTTTCACCTCCTGTAAAATTTGATATGTGTCGGCTACGTCCTTTTTACTTTCCACAGTCGACATATAAACGTGATTATACTTAAAAATCTAAAAGAAAATATCGACAATTTTACTAGTTCACTTTCTATAGTTCAGATAAATTTCTCATATATTTTAATTTTGTTTGTAATACGAGGACCGGGTTCACTTGTTGATTTATCACATTTGCTGGTGAGACATATTGCTTTTGTTATTTAGTAGAATGCTGATAGTGATGAAGCCTTCTTTGGCATATTCATTTACCGGACGTGGGCGACAATGCTCCAACTTATCCGAAGATAATTTCATGTTATTAAGGACTCTTGCGATAAATAAATTCATAATAGAATGGTCCCAGAGAATGCATGTGGTACGACTGTGTGTAAGAAACGAAACATAAAACAGCACAAAATGATAATGTTTTGCCCTGAGGGTATACGTGAACGCTGCAATTTGTCATGCTTTATTTGATCGTGAGTATAAAACCGTATATAATATTAAGTGTTATCATTATTATTTATAAAAAAAATGTCAGGACAGAGCATATAAAAACGAAAAACAAATCTAAACGAAATAATATTTTTCTTAAAATATAAAAAGATACTTTTTTGAAAAATTGTGTCTTGTATTTCATTATTTAATAGTGTCGATTATTGAGGAATGACAACACAAAAATCAGTGATGGACACATTTTTTTTCTAAGAGGGACTAGTTGAAAAAATAATGAATGGAGATCGAGTGACATTGCTTGTAATTAATTACACCATAATAGAAAAATAAATACATATTGTCCTAATTTCCAGGTCCGCGATCGACTAAAAAAACCTTCGCGATCAACACACTGGCCATTCCTGATTTAAATATATCTTGATTACGTTTCGGAACTATACGGGTGTAACTAAAAACACAGTTTTGCATTTTTATAAAAAATATATATATTATTATGTTTTGTTCACCATGGAAAAGTCACTGTTTTACTGTTATATCATCGGTATACTGCCAGAAAACGTTAAGTCGAGAATTGGGTGTTTTGAAGTATGAATGAATACAAAACGATAGATTTAAACACTCTTACAGTCTCATAAAACAAGCTGATACAAATTAAATTTATTTGTTTTGGTATCCAAAAAGTAATAAGAACCAAGTATATTTCGTTGGCAGTTATTACTAGCAGAAATCTGTATAAAACTTAACGCTTTTTAGCTGTACAGATTTTTTATTTCTACATCTACACGAAGAAGATTAGACTACTTTCTTGAGCTGTTTTTTTTTTTGTATTTTTTTTATTTATTGTCTAATGCCACTAATATTTGAAAAAATCGATTATCTTAAAACATGGTTTTTTGACTTAACGTTTTTTGGCAGAATACCAATAATATATAGAATACCAGAATACCACCGAATATTGATCGTTGACATCACATCATCTAAAACAGAGATTCGTATTTCCGATTTCATTTTTGTTTCCATTATTTTGTATTCTTTCGCCGAAACCGAGTGCTCGGTTAATTTAAATTAAATTATTTTGAGGCAATGGCTGACAAAGTGTAAAAAAAATATTTTTATTTACATGAAAATGTTTAATGTTAACCTTTTACAATTATGACAAGCGTAACAAACTTAATGTCTCAATTTTTTAAAGTATCGATTGAAAAACACGAAACATACAGCACAATTAAAAAACAATTTGTGCGTAAAACAGTGGTATCCTACTCTATTATTTATTATGTGTGTATTTTAGGTTGTATCAAAAAGTGTTCAGCTTCGTGGGACACTGGCTTAAATTAAATTAATGAAAATAGAAAAAAAAAATAATTCCCCCTTTTTATTTTGCAACAGATAATATATTTTGTATAAGCAGTTTATTTTTAAAATCTATTTTTTTTTACTCTATTATACTATTTCAACTGACATATCAGCATGAACGGATGTGATTTTCACATTATTCCCAACCACCTCCAATTTGATTTAAGTAAAGAAAGTTTTAAGTGAAAGAAAGATGCTTGCGTCGGATAATGGGGGTGAGGTGGTTTGTTTTTGTGAGGAATTCAGAGATAAGGGAGCGTACAAGACAGCGTCCCGTCACGTCAGTGGTTATGGAGAGACGTTGGAACTGGCTGGGTCATGTGCTGCGGATGCCTCCGGAAAGCCTCAATCCTGCCTGCCTTTTCTTTCGACCGGTGGGATTCCGGCGTCCTGGACGTCCGTCGGGTACTATCCATAGGATGTACTCGGCGGAACTGAGGGATGCTGGCATGTCATGGGAGGAAGCAAAGCTATTGGCGGGAGACAGGGAAACATGGAGGTGCCGCGTGGCGGCCATATGCTCCACATAGGGAGCGAACATGGTCAAAGAAGAAGAAGAAAGAAAGTTTAAACGGTGATTAGCATAATATTAAGATTTTCCTTGCATACCATACTTATATCCGTATGTTGAATGACTTATTTAGAATCGGTTCTCGTATAAAAAACCCAGGTTGAAATACTCCGTTAGGAATTTATTCGCTTCACAATATGATCGCATATTTAAAAAAAAAAAAATTTTAGGTCTAGATAAACTGCATCAAAGTATACAGAAAGCTTCAGTTAGTAAAAGTTCAAAGTATACACAAAAATGTAAAAAAGTCAAATAAATATATAACTCATAATTTTAAATTTTAAAGTTCAAAAATAATCATCATATCGGCTTTCATGTGTATAGCAAAATGACTCACCTTTTTAGGATCGAATAAAAGAGTTTCATCCCAAAAAAACATGCCGTTTAACAGAAATTCATAAATTTTAATAATATAAAAACTGTCCGTACTGGGATTCGAGCCCGTGAGCACTAATACCGTAGCCAACGACATTGACCACTCGACCACGCACCCAAAAAAAGACTACTAGTAAATTATAATCTCTTCTCTGGTTTCAGGACAGGATAGTATATTTCATTTGGTCAGTTGTACAACCGATAGTTTCCAATAAGAGATTCGAACCCATAACAAAGCAACCAAGTATGACGATGCATAACGTTACCAATCGGCTATGGTGGCCGGCTACTTACTTTACTTAGTCATATCGTAATTACCGATCACAATGAGTCAATCTTGTATTAACTTTTTTTCGAGAATGTTATAAAATCGGCCCGACACACTTAAAAATCAATTTAAAACTTAAACAATAGTTCCACTTCATGCAGATTGATATATCAGCGGAGCTAAGTCACTGGTTTGCGTACGAACTGGAAATTAATTCAATCAGATTCAATTCATAGTTCGTAGAATAATATAATACCTATTTATATAATGAACTACAGATAGCTCACCTAAAAAATCTTAGTTCATAGTAAGTTAACAAAACAGTCAAGCAAGTTTTGTCACTAATCTTAAATTATATAAAGAATAATCATCGATATTTGGTGTTCCGATTTGTACTTTGACTTGCAATAAGACTTTGAAAAACCTGAGGTATCAAATCCTAGTTGGTTTTATTTTCAAGGACGAACATAGTTATCCTTCTACTTCTTGGTGTTACAGTCTGGAGTAAACCTTGGTCCCCTCTTTCCAGCACAGTTTTTCAATGCTTCGTCTTACCTCAGGGGTAATTTATGTGAGACTGTTTACAGGTTTACATTTATACATGCTTAATATATGTCCGGTCCAATATGAGCGTTGAGTTTTGACGATATTGACAATGTCTGACTCAGCGTAGAGGTGATTAAGCTCGTCGTTGTGCCGACGTCGTCGGAAGCCATCTTCGCAGACAGCAACGAAAACAAAAAGGAAACAATTATATTGCAATGAAACCAGAAATATTATCGGAAAGTTTTTTGACTACATCTTAATGCGGTATCTTTACAAGATAAGCTGTAAGCTATAAGCAGCTGTAAACATATAATGGGGGAAAGTAAAGGACCAGATGTTATTCTTCTTATTCTTGGACCATATGCGTTTTCTAACTGGAGTAAATAGCCACAACATTCACTGTCTCCTGCCAATTGTTTTGCCAGCATCTCTCAGTTCTGTCTTGTACATCATATGGATAGTACACAGCAGTCGTCCAAGAAGCCGAAACCACTGGTCAGAAGAAAAGAAAAGTTGGATCAAGGCTTTCCGAAGGCATCTGAAACACTTATCCAGCCAATGTATCCTTGCGAGATAATATTATTAAGTAGAGATAATTCACAGGTTAGAATGAAAAAAAAACCACGAGCTTGAACGATCGACTTATGCAAGACCCAATGTCAAGACCCAAGTACCAATGCAAGACCCAAGTGCCAATGCACCAAATAGTTTTGAAATTAGATAACCACGCGAGATAAACTCGACTCCAGAACTTCACTGGAGAGCAACTCGATGAAAAGAGACGTCTCAGATGTCATATGTTATAGAAAAATTCTTAATTTGATATTAACCAATCTAGGACTTGAGCCCAAGCTTGGGAAAAACTTTTACCAACAACACCACAGAAGGCAACGAACTTGCTTAAGTGTCTCATTTTTTTTTGTATCTTCATACATCTAGTGGATATTGGATGACACCACTACTTATTATATTTCATTGCAAAATGAGTATTTATATTTTCATTAATTAAAAAAATATATTCATAATATATTACTTTTATATAATATCCAAAATGAATCGGTTTCCGTACTATAATAGTTTGAGAAGTTGCTTTAGAAGAATGTACAGTTAAAAATAAATGAATATTGTATATCTTACAAACAATATTTATATAGATACAACTGTTCAAATATTATATTACAGCGATAATCCAAAAATGTTTTATCAGTAACCAATGTTTGCTTACCAATGTAACAGAGATAATCAACGAAAAGTGATTAAGTCACAACCCACGCGGTGCCCTTCCTTTTTAGTTAATTTAGATTATTTCCTGAAGGTCATGTGTTAATTGAATTATTATTTTCATCATCATCACTCTTTTCATTTTTTTGTATACCTGTTTAATTATTTTCTCTAAGTGGTTTTATATATGAAAGATTTCACAAAAGATATTATTTATTCCTTTGTATGGAAAAGCCCATTTAATTTTTTATTATTGATTGCATCGTCGATTTCTTGACAGAAATTTATTATTATTGGATAAAAAATAGAAAATATTTTGATCATTGCTAGTTAATAATGACGATTTCGTGATGCTGAAATATATATCCACTATACTTTTAAAAATTGTGAAAATACATATTTTGCTAAGTTAACTTAGTAAAATATACGAATAACTTACCACTTGCTTACGGCAATCCTCATTGCAATAGTAAAAACACGTTAATAATATTAGATGTTAGATATTGAATAATTAGTAATTTAAATTCAAACATATCGCATATGAATACTAAAGCTTGAAAATCAGGGCTTACCACTCGGCCACGTCAGTCACTATAGCATTAATAAAGCTATCTTATTTAATATCGTGCAAAATAAGGTCTTTTAAATCTGAATAAAATTGAGTTAAAAATATATCAAGTGACTAAGGTATCCAATCCCGGAGCCTTTTTTTGATCCCGGTATTTTGGGATTGACTAATTTTCAATCCTGGGATCACGGGATTGGACACTTAACGTGTAATCATGTATAATTTGAGAACAGTTTTGGTGACTCGTTGTTTTTTTTTTGGTCACCGAGGAATTTGAAAATCTCAAATCCCTATACTTTTTTACTTTTTCCCCAAAATATTTCCGTAACTAGTTTTTTTTTAGCCTTCTTCCAAAACCAAAATCCTATAAATTTTTGCAATTTGCTAAAAAATTCTCAATCCGAAATCCTGGGATCGCGACCATACCAATCCCGGGATTTCGGGATTGGATAGTGACGAAAGCAGTAGAATTTAGGCTGGCCACAACGATTTTCACTGCTATTGTATGGCCTCATGATATTATAATATTTGTAATATATATCTTAAATAATCTTTTAAAATATAAGATTGTCTCGAGTTCCAGACTTAGCCTGGTGAAGTGTCATATTTAATTTGATTGAACAAATTCAATGTCTCGTTATCCATTCTAAGAATTGTAAGCAGTATTTATTAAAATCATTGTTTGTTTTTTTACAATGTTCGGCTAGCGGAAACACAAGCGGCTCAGTGGGTTTCGTAAACGCTGGTACCATATTTGACCTCTCGTTTGGTACTCTTTAGATCTAGTACCAATTGAATAATACAGAGGAATAAGTAAACCGAAGGTAAAAACCATACTTCCTTTCACTTTATAGTTCATTGTCTGGTATTATGGTCCGATACGATTTTGTTCTGGAGCCAGGGCCGGACTTCTCTCAGTAAAAATATTTTTTTCAGTCATGTTTAGCATTTGTATTGTGAATGTAGATCTTCTGTTAAAACGTTATGCATTGTTAAATCACTTCACCTCACAAAAATAATAATATTAGGTACATGGCATCTTTTTTGTAACAGAAAAATGGCTCTAACTCTAATAAACTCGAACGCCCACAAGATTTGGATACAGACAGTCCAGATAAAACAACTAACTTATTTACAAAGAGCAGGTAAAGACTTAAAATATTGTTAAAAACAACATTAAAGCCAGGACTCTACAGTAATTTGCATATTTTAAAATATTATTACATATTTAATCCTTCAAATGCACCATTGTAAAATGAAACCTCGGAAATATTGCCGGGAAATAAAGCTTCAAAGAGACTGACTATCAGTGACACTATGATGGCTATCAGAGTGCAAGACGTTAATTAAAGAATTTTTCCTCGAAAATGAAAAAATGCAAATAAAATTGAAACTAGGCCGAATTACAGTTTGACCTCTTTTATATTCCATTCGTAAATAAAAATAACTAAAAATGTCAGTTGGATCTTTTCGCCGACCACAACCCTTATAGAATTTTGTAAATACAACACAATACATAAAAAGAGTTTATATAAGTTTCGATACAAATACAAATTGGCTCGAATATAACACGATATTTTTATTCGGCAAAGGATTGATGGTAAAATTATTTACCGATTTTATTTAACATGATTTTTTATAGTACAGTTTAACGAAAATATCTACAACAATATTTCTCTGAAACGAAAAAAAAAACATATTTTCAATTTACTTCTAATAGGGAAGACAAGGGTAAAGGTAAAAATTATCTACTGACACCTGATTTGATTCTCACACTTACTCATAATAAAATGATAAAAATCTACGTTATTCAATATAAATAATATATTGAGAATCTCTACATCTTGAGAACCTTTATTCTTTTCGGAAGGCAATAAAAAATAAAATAAACTTTTAAAGTCTTCCATTTATTTACAATACAATATTGTCATCTCTACACATAAAAAATATTTTTTTACGAATTTTGAGTAACTGATAGTGTCCTTGCATAAAAGTATGTTTTAATAAAAAAATAACTACAGTACTACGGTCTCGGTACGCGAGAATACCCGGGATTTGACAATTTTATGTCTCGTGTGCCGGGAAAACTCGAGACTTTAGAATTCCTAGTGCGGAGCTGTTTATCAGAATTGGCTAATGCAGTAAACTTCAATACGATTAGTCAATCGGGCGATACTAACAGTATACTTGATAGAACGGCTTGTTCTATCTGCAAACTGTATAAATATCAATTCTAAGCGTACACTTACTGTTATTACGATAATAAACGTTTAAAACTATACCTGATAATAAAGCAAATATAGAGTGTAAAATTGATTTGCAAGTTGATTTGCTGCCTCGTTGTTGCACAAGCTATACATATAATGATTTATTTATGAAGGTTTTTTTACGTAAAATCTTAAATAGCTCTAAACCGCCTGATTTTATCGTTTTGAAATGACGAAATTTAATACTAAAGATTCCGAGATTTTCTATTTACAAATCTCCAATTATTTGATACCAATAAAGTCTTAAACTATCCGGCCAAAAATGTAAAAATAAGTTTTAGCAATTTCAATAGATCGAATCTGCTTGTTTTTATTCTTTTGAGTTCACGAGATTTAATATTCAAGATTACGAAATTTTTGATTGACAATCACAATACACAATATATTAAACACAATATCCCTATCCCCTTATTTCTACTTTTATTTACCAAGATCAGGAACGGTTTGTTTTTGTAAAAATAACACTGTTAAATTATATTTCTTATCAGTTGATTAATGCTCGCCATGAAACCGGTCCTAATCTTGGTAAATAATAGTGGAAATAAGAGCATAAGAATATTGTGTTTTTCTTAATGACAATTTAATGTATGAAATTTTCCGTACAGGGATTCGAGACCACGGACATTGAAAACGAAACGGACGATGATGAACACTCGGTAAATATTTAAATAAAATTATTTTGTATTCAAACAAAAATTCATGATTTTATTTACAGTTGTCTGTTCGGAGTCGATTTCCAATATATAAATTATGCAGGCTTAATTATTTAATCAAATTAATTGAGTACAACATTTTATTTTATTTTATAGGCATTAAGTATTGAACTAAAAACATAATCAGTATGTTAAACCAGGTCATAAACATATTTAAATTTTCTATTTAAATCAGAAACTTAGAAATTTAATTACATTTGCAAAGTAAAACTGTAATTTTTGATAAATATTACATAAATTCAGAAGTCACCTGTTGAGAGTACAGGACACGCAAAAAAGAAAATAATATTAAATATTGTATAGTACCTACAAGTATTATTTATTTACATGATTTTCGACTTGAGACAGTGTTTCCCAAAATTTTTGATGCAACGGCCGCATAAGCCTGAAAAAAAATAATCCGCAGCCCTACTGAACAAAAAACATTTTCTGACTTAACGTACTGTAATGTACATTTTTTAACCATGTTCGCTCTCAAGGTGCAGCATATGTATTCATTATAGAGTTTAACTTAAAAGGAGTGTTTCTACGAGAACTACTCGTTTCTCAGTTGCTCAAACTTTAAGAATGCAGGGATAGAAAGATAGAACTAGGACAGGAAAAGTGGTTATCTAATCGCTCTCAATACGCCCGTTTTTTAAGATAGAATTGGGTGGGAGAGATCTATTTATTTCTACAGAAATCCATAAATTAATTTATAAAAACTGTCCTTACTATGATTTGAACCCGTGACCAACGAAGTTGACCACGCAGCTGGCAAATAGAACAATATTACAAAATTATGTGAATTAAATTTGGTATATTACTAACCTATTTTCTATAGAAACGAACTGGAGTCATTTGCGCACTCATAAGGCAAAGTGGGTTTACTATCTGACAAAATCATAAACAGTAATAAACGAGGAGTGTTTTTCCTTCGAGGTAATGCAAACTTTTGTTAGGTAAAGCAATAAGCAAACCATAAAACAACAAAAGATTAATAAATTTATGACAGATTTCTAAAAACTTTAAGCAATGTGTCAAAAAAGGGCGCTGGTGACACATTATCAATCTCAGTCTTTGTAGCCTGGCGGTGGGAGTATGCACAGTGACCAAAAGTAATGTGGTTCAACTCTAGCTGAGGTCAATATAAAAAATTATCTGCTTCAATTATCGATCAAAATGTTCGACTGTGAACATGTCCTGGAACACAAAATTCACGTGTTCACGCTGTATCGTGGAACATTTCACGTGACCCGAGATAAGTTCCCATGTTCACGGCCTGGTAGCGAGCACAAACGCGGAACCCGGGGAACATGCACGTTGCACGCGCAGCTGTAGACGAACTGTCAAAGTATATTTCTTCATGACTTCATACCAAAGCTATAACTTATTGTGTGATACATCTTATTATAATTATACAAGCCGAATACCACTTGCGAAAATATATACGTAGGCAACACTCGTCGATATCAACTCATCGGGCGTCATTTTAGAGATCTGTTCTTGAATTTGAAATGCCTCCCAATATGACAGCTGACAGAATAAACCATAAACCATAGAAAATAATGAGTTATATTGGAATTATCTATAGTATAATCCTATACTGTCATCGTGGATGATAAAATAATTGTATTTTAATTAACATTAGTAATTAACTTTACTCGCATTGTTTGCATCCAATAAAAACATTTGTCCGGACGAAACACTGACCGACATAACCCCAACGGGTGACGTATCTGTGACCATTCGTGTGTTCACGAGAACACACAGAACATTGTCCCTGAGACATTACGTAGATGTTAAGGATCATGTCCCGGAACATTTGTTCCTAGGTGTGTGGGCCTTTTTATCCTTCAAGTGCACTGCTGAAAAGTCTATTGTAATCACATTCAAATATGAACTGAATTGTTTTAACCCGATTTGGCAAAAAAAAAATATTTTTTCCCACCGTTAGATCTAGTTTATTTACAGTGGGATGCAGTTTCTTTCAGTAGCTCAATAAGCAGTAAATACCATCCTCAGAGGTGTTGTCATTAAATAACATTCCTCGATCGAAATGTCACCGTGGGTGGCTGAAACAATTGTTGCGAGGTAACAAACAGATAGTTTCTCGTTGCGAACCCGATGTAAGAATTAATTACAGCCCGGGTTGTGTAATTAACACATCTCTCAAGCCGGGTTAAATACAGCTTTGCATGAAACTCGTGACTAGCGAATAGAGTCAATAAGGACATTATGCTAAATCTTGGGCACTTGCAAGAAACGACTATATGCATTTGTACTGTCAATTAACCAAGTTTATTCATCGCTGCTCGACGACACCTAAGAACAACTATACCAACTCTCTCAGTGCTTCCCAAAATTTTTCATGCCACGGCCCTGTAAATCTAAAAAAAATAATCCACGGACACCCCCAAAAAAAAAGATATTTTATGCTTCAACATTTTTATTTGGAATTAATTATTACTATTAATTAATAACTACTTGTCGGGTCCTATGGCGCAGCGGTTAGCGTTGTTGGCTTCCTTGCCGGATCTCACGGGTTTGAGTATCAGTGCGAACATTTTTTTTTCTATCGATTTATTGTTCGAAGGCATGAGTGTTTGTGATTTCTAAAATATCCTTTACACCTTTCAGATCCTTCAATTACTGGGCATAGCGAGAACGATTAGTTGACCACTAGTGCTGTTCTAGCCTTATCCTTCTATCCCTGCTACTCTCATTGAAAAAGAGAGCTTGAGCGACTGTGTAATAAAAAAATTCTCGTAGAAAACGTTCTGTTGAGATACCCTGATTAAGAGACCATATGCTCCACATTGGGACATACATGCAAATTTAAACATAGTTCTGACGATGGCGCACGCTGAAATAGTTATAAACTCATCTTATCTTTAAAATTTAGAACTAAATACTTTGATATTTATACCTTCTTTCAACGGAGTTCTACCAAGTAAATGACAATTCAATCAACGATTACCAAGGATATTCTTGCTTTCGTCTTATTCAAAAATCTGTTTTTTTTCCTTCATTTTATCCCCAAATCTCAGTTTGGGAAGCTCTGAACTATCTAACAGTAGCCCAACGAAGCTAGTAGCTCAGTGGAGGAGAGCCATGATACCAATCCAAAAAAAATCTGAGTTTGACTTCGTGAATAATAAAAAAATCAAAATAATTATGAAAAATAAATTGATTCCACATATATATAGGGTTCAACGGGATACTTTAAGAATCTCTTTGATTCTCGATATGGAATATGTATTTCTAATTCTAAACATATTTATACATACAAATTTTAAGCCACGTACTTTCATGTTGTTTTTATGTGATTTCATAGTGTTTTTTCAATACCGAAATACCGATTTTTAAAATGTAAATATAATTTCAAATGTATTAAAATCAACAGGAATGTTCGTGGTGAATTAAATCCGCTAAGATATCTGCTATTTATTACGGTATTTTATATACAGTATCAAAATATAGATTTTGATTTACTGGTATGTTTTTGCGATCCTAATTGGATGTTGCTTTCGTTTCCCGGGATCAGTACTAACTAATACAATCCTAGAATATCGGAATTACAAAATTGGACGGGATCCCGGAATGAAGCCCCTGCAATGCACTATGAACCAACTGTGTTTATATTAACTTATATTTGTGATATAAAATACGGTATAGCAATCTCTAGTCTTGATAGTCACACGTCAATGTTTCGCATATCTATAGTTGACGATGTTATTGATAATGATATTTTTACCTCGTGATCTAATTTCGCGCTATCGTATCAACTAGACTCGCTGTCTCTACAGTATGGCATTGATATCGATTCAAATAAGCAATAAAATCTAGAGCGACTTTGATGACACATTTTCACTCTGCAAATAATATAAAAAGATAAGACCCGATTGATATGAAATAATTTGAAACGTTTTCTATATTCGGAATATTGGATTTTGCGAAAAAAATTGCGGCATATTATACCATCATCACAGACGTATTTATTTTTATACTTTGATACATTATATTGTGGTTATATGTACTTATTTAACAAATATTTTACGGGATTTATAGATTACAATGCTCTTGTTGTACAAAATTTTATATCGGCAAAACAGAAAGGACACTGTACATCAGGGTTTTAGAGCATATGGCAGCCTTTAGATTTAAAAAAAGACACGTCCACTTTTGCTAATCACTTAATTTCGGAAGGACACGTGTTCAATCAGGAACAAGGGATAAAAATGTTACACCCAAATACGAACAGTCATAAACTCTTTTTCCAGGAAATTTTGGAAATTAATAGAGCACAATTGCATAGTCTTCCGATTTTAAATGAAATACTCAACCTACCTGGGTCTCCACTTTTGTACCCTATATAAATATAATCATAAAACCTTTGCCGAAAAACAAATAAAATATAGTTCTTGAAACTACTTACTTCTCAAATCTGTGGGCATTCTCGTGAGCAATCATTTTCGCCAGCAATGGCTTTGAACTCAATGATACATTTATTTCTTATATAAACACGAAACATTCATTTAATAAACGTCAGTTCAAGTTCATCCGTGCACTTGAACGCCTGAAGATGCCGAAAGGCGAAACCCGGGTCGTTAGTGACAAAATCTGTGAGAATGTACATAGTTTGAACAATTCAAAATTAAATATTTTACGGTTATTTATTTTTAATCTTTGAAGTGCTTAAGAGAATACAATTAACTATATCTTACGGATTCAAGTCCCAGTACGAATATCATTTTTTCTGTTCGAAGGCATGGGTGTTTGTGATGTCTAAGAATTAACTCCCACCCTTCCGATTCTTTAATAACTGTCCTACCCTTATCGTTCTATTCATACTACTGTCTTTGAAAAAGAGACGTTTGTGCGACTGAATAACAAACAGTTAACAAAAGCTTATGTTGAGATACCTTCATTAGGAGGCCATACTCTCCACATTGGGAGCGGACATGGATTACACGAATTATTTATTGTAACACGATCACCAGATACAGATAGATTGTACGCATTGAGTTGAGCTCTCAAATATATACTGTTGAAATACTTTATTGATAGTGGAAATGCTCTAGGGACGCCGTATCAATAAAAAAATCACGACACTCTCCCCAGCTATTACCATACGCAGTCAGGTGCCATGATTCGCTACAGTAAAAAGATTAATTGCAGAATACAAAATTTTAAAAATGGCATGTTATTTTAACCGTGTACAGCTGACTGCTAGTTACAGACAGTCCGCATTGAATTGAGTGACCAAATAATTACTATTGAAATATTTAGTGGATACATTCTGGTGACAGCATATTAAGAAAAATCTATCGATACTTTCCACTCTTATTACGAGACCTAGTCAGGTGCCATGATTCGGTACCGTAAATAAGCACTTGGTAAATACTTCAGATTTTGCCGCCTGTGTGGTCGAGTGGTCAACGGTGTTGGCTTCGGCTACAGAGGGTTCGGGTTCAAATCCCGGTACGGACAGTTTTATAAATTGATTTTTCAATCGATTTATGAATTTCTGTTCAAAGGCATAGATGTATGTGATGTCTTGAATTCCCCCCTCTCACCTTTCCTATCCTATGAACGGGGCATATCGACAGCGATTAGCTTACCACTAATCCTGTCCTAGCCCAATCCTTCTATCCCTACTCTCTTTGGAAAAAGAGAGGTTGAGCAACTGAGTAACAAGCAGTTCTCGTAGAAACACTTCTGTTGAGATAAACTCCATTAGGAGTCCATATGCTCCACATTGGGAGCGGACATGGTTTAAAAAAAAAACTTAATTTAAAAAATGGCATTTAATTTTTACCGTGTACAGCTAGCTGACTGCAAGTAACAAACAGTCCTCATTGAGTAAAACGCTCAAATATATACTGTTGAAATACTTTATTAGTAGTGGAAATGCTATGGTGACGGCGTAATAAAAAAAATCTCTCGATAATCTCCACCGTCATTACGAATCATAGTCAGTTGCCATGATTCTCTACCGTAAAAAACTCTTTTTACAAATGCCTGTTACAGACAGTCCGCATTGAGTTGAGCACTATTATAAATACTTTTTTTTATAGTCTTAATTCTCCACATTGGTAGCGGAGACGGCGTAATAAAAAAAATCTCTCGATAATCTCCTCTGTCATTACGAATCATAGTCAGTTGCCATGATTCTCTACCGTAAAAAACTCTTTTTACGAATGCCTGTTACAGACAGTCCGCATTGAGTTGAGCACTCTTATAAATACTTTTTTGATAGTCCAAATGCTCCGCATTGGTAGCGGAGACGGCTTATTAGGAAAAAAATATTTCAATACTTTCCACCTGCATTTCGCATAATGTATTCCATCCGCCACAATTTTCGGTTCATTACCACCGTGACTTTAACAAGGTCGTTCGGTCTAGCATCTCGGCCCAATAATAAATTGCACTCGTGTATGGGTAATTTCGATAGGTAGGAGGGTGTGTGTGTGTGTGTGTGCGCGCGGCGCGCGTCTGTGTTCGTGTATGCGAAATGAAAATATGTTTTCAATAATTCGTCTGACGTAATAGAATTTTTAAAAATACACTTCAATTACACTAGTTCATTCTTGAAATAAAATTGGGTGTGTTTTGAATTTTTTTATATATCAATGTACAACTTTTTTTTGTTGTTATTTATTTGTGCAACTACGTAACTAAATTGTGTCTTGATTTAAATAAAATAAACTAGCACGCTTCTATTTTGAAACATTTACAATAATTAGACGATTAGAATCAATATATGTCTTCTGGTCCATTGGCACAGCGGTAAGTGTTGTGGGCTTGAGTCCCAGAACGAAGAACATTTTTTTAGTTGATTTATCGATATCTGTTCGAAGGCATGAGTGTTTGTGATGTCTTAAATTCCCTCCCACTCTTCTCATCATTCAATAACTGGGCGTTGCGAGAGCGGTTAGTTAACTACTAGTCCTGTCCTTGCCTTATCCTTCTATTCATTATACTCTCTTTGAAAAATAAAGTTTCAGCGACTGAGTAACAAACAGGTGTCGTAGAAAAACTTATGTTGAGATACCTCCATTAAGAGACCATGTGCTCCACACTAGGTGCGGACGGGTTTTCACATAAGTCATTAATTGACAATTTGGTCAACACCAAGTTATATTACCAATAGAGCTGATCTACTTGTAGTTTATGAAGCTTAGTTTATTTATCTGCTTATCTAGTTTTTTTTACGAGAACTGTTTGTTATTTAGTCGCTCAACCTCTATTATTCAAAGTGATTAGTAGCGATAGAAAGAAAATGCTAGGATATGACTTGTGGTTAACCGAACGCTCTCGCTACACCCAGTTTTTAAAGGATCGGAAAGGGTGGGTGGGTGTTAATTTTTAGACATCACAAACACCCATGCCTTCGAAAAGAAATCGGTCAAAAATGCTGATCGTACTGGGACTCAAACCCGTAAAGTTCGGCACGGAAGCCCACCACGCTAACCGTTGTAACAAAGCACTCGACATATTGGAATAAAAGTTATCTTTAACAAGCTTGTGTCATTTTTGCGAAGTACATGTTAATGACTTCTTGCATTAAGCCGACGGTATGATCTGAAGATTTATCATATATATAATAGTTACATAGCGAGCGATAGCAAAATTATGATGGTGATTTATAACTGTTTTTATAGTAACGAATAATTATGCTCCTGTGTTTTTTTTGGGATTTTCTCAAAACTATATTTTTGCAGAATGTGAGTTATGATAATGAGACTCTCATATACATATACACATCGATTGTGGAAAGGAAAAAGGACGTAACCCACACATTACAAATTTTACAGGTGACACAAAAAAGTGTTTTGATGATTTTGGGCTAAAGACAAATTATGAAATATACATAACCTTGAAGTACATATAGACCAGCCATACTCAAACTGCAGTCCGCGGGCCGCATGCGGCCCAATCAGCTTTTATGTGCGGCCCAAAATAATTATAGTCACCAAATATTTATAAAATATAGTTTGACTAAATAAAAGTTTGACTCAATATCAAAATTCACATTAAATATGTTGGATACATTGGTATTTTTGTGTACTTTTTACCTATTTTTTATTTGTTGTTCATTGTATTTTTTTACTATGAAAAATACTTGAATACATAAATGTATACATATTATATATTTACATAAAATAACATTTTATTTTGACATCATAATAAATACATATGTGTGCAGTACAGTATGTGTTATATTTACAGTTTACTATAAATATGTTGCGGCCCACGTAGAGAATAAAAAATCGAAATGTGGTCCGGAAGAAAAAAGGATGAGTATGGCTGATCTAGACTGATAAACTGGGTTTTACTTGACTTGTATATCTGATATTAATTAAATATATTTTTAAAAAATGAATGTTTTTAGTCTTTTTTCTATATCGCAATTTCGACATGCCCTTCTTTTTTTTTAAAGCTAAAGTAAGATATCAATTTGGCATTTTCAGCTTACATCCTTCTGGTGGAACGTGTATCAAGTTGGTTATATTGTGATTATCGAAAAAAAACTGTTTTTAAAAAAATGTGAGTTACGTCCTTTTTCCTTTTCACAATCGATATATATACATATGTATGGTCGAGTTGTTTACGTGTGACATCTTGCATATTAATGTGTTTGTGTCTAATTTTTGCACTTGTTTATTCTACAGAGACATACACATGCGGAAAACTGATGGTGACATTCTAGTGACATTTTGTTATATCATGTGATATAAGTGCAATACTTGGAATATTTTTAAAGGACGTTTCGCATACTTTCAACTTTTGTAACATTAAAATATTAATTCTTTATTTTAAATAAATTCGTGGGCACCGCTTCTTGTTCTACACCTATTAAAATGTCAATATATTCAACAACAAAAAAATACACCAGTTAACGTTTTGTATTAAATTATAGTAACGTATTCAAGTATACTTTATCATATTTCTAATACTACACTAATAACTAAAAATCAATCATTTTAAAACATAAATAGTTTTTGAGTATTTTTTTTTAATTTCTCTCCATTCAATAGCGTGGTATATACATACATTGAATTTAAAATGTTGGTTCCATCGCACATGGTAAACGTTGTTGGTTTCTATGACGGACCTCACGGGTTCGATTCCTAGTCCAAACAGCATATTATTTTTATCGATTTTCGTACAAGGTCATGGATGTTTGTAATGTCGATGTGTGTACTAATATCCTATTCTTAATTCTATCCTTTATATTACTACTCTCTTTGAAATGAGCAACTTGGTTACAAGCAGTTCTCGTAGAAAAAAAATTGTTGAGATACTTCTATTATAAGGCCATATGCTTCATATTGGGAGTGGAGATGAATTAAATAGGTATATATATGTATGTATATACATTGAACTGCATAAAGAAAATAAGGTTTATTCAAAAAATATACCGATTTTTTATAATCATAAGTATGCCTTTTCTCATATCCAATAATGAAACCTGTCTATCCAATTCGACAGACAACAGATAAATCATTAACTAATACTGCATTTAAGCTGTAAGAAAATGCTCGTGGAAACGTATGTATATTCCTAACGTAAAAATAAAAATCTTTAGGAAGTTGAGAGCCTGCATCACAGATTCCACAAACAATTAGTAGATGTAATAAACAATCGATCGGTGTTTAATATGTGGTTATTTTTATCGATGATACGACAGCAAAAGAATAGACGCAACTCTTTTTTAACACAGTAAATACGTTTCACAGAAAACTGTGTAAAAAAAATGATTAAATTCATAGAACAATTTAAATGTGTTCTATAAATTTGAAATATCGTATTATTTGACAAAATTAGAAAATTTTGTAAAAAAAGTTAATAAGTAAATAACAAATTAATTAAGAAAAAATAATATTATATGGGGACTTTTATGAGGGACAGGACATCAATCGCTTATGTTGCATTTTGTTTGTAACTTCTAACATGTTGTGTTGCTGTAAATTCTTGTTAGTTATCCGTTATCGGCTTTTGTGTTTTTTTTTGTGTCAGAGGATCGTGTTAGAGCAAATGATTTGTGTAAAATATATCCCATGACTCTCATTGGAAGAAAGAGAGGTTGAGCGACTGAGTAACAAACAGTTCTCGTAGAAAAACTTCTGTTGAGATACCTCGATTAGCAGACTATATGCTCCACATTGGGAGTGTACATGGACACAAAAAATAGTGTTTGTTCTCTTTAGTAAAGCGTGTTATTTCAAAACCGCGTAAAAAAGAGTTGAGTGTATTTAAAAATTTATGCACAGTTATAAGTTACGTACTTTATAAAAAAAATAATGTTTGGTTGACCTTCCCTGTTAACGATTAAAAATATATATTGGGGCATATTCTCAATGACAAAGGTTCGTTGCACCTTCTCTCTCCAATCTACATTTTTTTTATCGGCATAAGTGTTATTGTATTGAGTCATAATTAAAAAAATATCGATCATGTTTTCTTTTTCATATTTCACTATCTCTCGACAAACTGATATGAGCATAATACTTTACAATATACATACAGTAGAGGTCTGCACGGGCCGAAATTTTACAAAATTAACCGTTCCGAGCCCGAAAGACTCAGACCCGACCCGGCCCGGGCCCGAGTCTAATACCACAATTGTTACCCGAACCCGACCTGACACCCGTATTTATACTCAACAGACCGAAAAAATCCATTTTTTCCAAATTTACAACAATTTACGATTCTCTATAGAACTAGTTATAATAAAAATCATCATGGCTGACTTATGACACGAATATAGTCTGAAATATTTTTCTGAAGAATAAATTCCTTATCCGGGCCCGGCCCGAGCCCGAATCTCAATTGCGCTTACCTGTCCGAGCCCGGCCCACGGGCCGGGCCGAGTAAGACCCCACGGGCCAGGCCCGGGCCCGTGCAGGCCTCTAACATACAGCAATGAGTAACAATCGTTTTTTTATGATTTCATCACTTTGAACGCTAAACATTCGCAAATGACAAACATTAGCGTAGCGCAGTGGTGGACAAAATGTGGGTCGCGAGAAACATGCGGCTCTTTGCTCTCTTGGGTGTAGTTCTTCTACAAAATACCACATACAGTCAATCCTTTCTTTATGCGGAAGATGAGTTCACAATATATCGCATAAAAAGACTTAACATTCATGGAAAATGGGGATACGTTCTATGAATTTTAAAATACTTTGAGTTAAAATATACCCAGAATCGCATAAAAAATATTTCAGGACAATTGGGGGAAAAACACGGCTTGGCGTAAAAATTACTTAAGAATATTTAAAGTCGTGTTCTAAGCCAGTGTTTCTCAAAATTTTTGGGCCCGTTGCCCCTTTTGAGTGTCTTTATTTTTCTCTGGCCCCCATACCTTTGTTTTGTCTTTCCATAAAAATTCGAATTTCAAAATCCCTGGAGTTTCGTATCCAAAATTCAAGGAATTTTCGGAGTTCCCAAAATTACTAGAGTGGGACCTTTTTTTTTAACTCTTTATAATTTGCGGATTTTCAAAATGGGCGCCGTGACTCGTTTTTTTTTTAGTTTTTCTCAGGCATTCTAAATTCTGAATCACAACAATTAACGAATTTCCGAAAATTTGGCCGTAGCCCCCCTAGACTGTACTGTGGCTCCAATTAAAAAAATCTCTCTGCCCCCCGTTGAGTAACTGTGTCATAAGCTATCCTCAGAGTCGTCTTATTTCTTTACTACTCTATATCCCTGGTAAAAAAAAATATGAAAAATTATTTTTTATTTCCCAAAATAAATTCCTAGGTTCAAAAGGGGCGCCCCACTGTATGCTACAATTCATGAAAAAATATTTATTTTTATTTTAAAAATAGCTGCCATGCAATAGTTAATATTGATAGTCTCGTATATAATAAATAAATATATTATTATTTTTTTATTTTTTTTACGGACACCCTTGTGTGCATCAGTTTTAATATATTGAGGTTATGACGTAGGTGCTAGAATAAAAAGATCCTATATTAAGATTAGACCATATAAGAACATGGTATACTAAAATTGGTCCAATAAAAAAAAACACATATTAAAATGTAATTATCATATACGAAAGCGTAATTTTTTTATTGAAATTCTCTGAATTCAATTAAGCCCACGTCGGATATGAACCGAGTTATGAGACATTTCCAAGAACAAGATGTTATAAAGTACGATTAAGTCTTTTGATTTGAGCTCGTCTTCATAGAATATTTAATGCATTGCGAGCAATTTTACAGACAAGCAAATGAACGAAGGCAATCAGAAGAAAATATTTAATTGCATCCAGAGGAGATTCGATGCGTCCTATTCAGTAAAGCAGAGGTTGTCAATACGCAGCTCATGCTAAACACACATAGGATTTATTTAAAACTATATAGTGTGTCGGGTGATCTGCAACAGATCTCACGGGCTCAAATCCTAGTACGTACAGTGCAGTAATTATTCATCTATTTGTGGAGCAAACATTCAAAAAATGATTTGTCACACAAATACAGAGCTTGGAAAATTATGATTAGAGTGTTGGAGAAATCACGCTTTGCTTGAATGTGTTAACTTTATGACTGTGATTTCCATTCATAGATTTTATTACTGCTTTTATCAAAATTTGTGACAAATCACTTTTTGAACGTTTGTTCCTTATTTCAGTTCCAAGGTATGGATTTTTGAGATGTCTGAAAATTCCCTCGCACTTTTCCAATACTAAAATAACGGCGTGTAGCGAGAGTTATTATTTAACCACTAGTCATGTCCTAGCCATACCCTTCAATCCATTCTCTCTTCGAAAAAGAGAGGTTGAGCAATTGAGTAACGAACAGTTGTAGTAGAGAAACTTCTTTAGAGATACCTCTATTAGGAGTTCATATGCTTCACATTTGTAGCAGTCATGGATAAAAAAATATAATGTGAAAATAGTACTAGTAGGTATTTGGGAAATTTACTAGCTTGTTTTTACAATAATATTTTATTTTAAACCTCGATTGTATAATAATTCGATTGGTTGGGTAAATAAGTGAGACAAAACCCGCAAAACTTTATCAGAATTAATAAATACAGTCAGTTCGATCCGTGACATATATATGGTTCTCTGCAAGAACTATGGATACTGAAATATTCATATAAATATAAATGATCGTATATTTTTTAAATAAATAATCTTTACTCCTATCGTACTAGTGTAAATGTATTTCAACGAGCTGTAAATACACAAACACATATGAGAAAAATACAGAATCTGATAACTTGTCGCCCGCTGTGGTCTAGTTGGTTAGAGCTTGCTTTACCGACCAGGTGGGTCTAGGTTCGATTCCCGGTAAGGTCAATGTCAAAATTGGATTTTTTCAATTTTAATTTGAGATCTAAGACATGGGTGTTTGTGAAGTCAATTCTCCTTGAGTTTGTCTCATGTGACTTTTAAAAATTCTCATCGAGTATATCTCGTATGATCTTTCAACTTAAAAGTATTTTGACGCATTGGCGTAAGCTGTAATGTCAAATATTTTTTATTTTTTTAAATTTTAAATGTTCAATTTTAAATGTTCAATAACTTAGCTAAAGTATAAATAATCTCCAAAAATATTGTTTTCCCCTTTACTTACAAATATTGAAATCGATTTGTAGATATGATAATAATAGTCATCAAATTCCTGGCACATTCACCAGAACTCTTATCTATTATCCCAATGATTGCATTTTCATTTAATGTGAACGTCTGATAATAAAAATTAGCATAACAACTTGATTTGTTGAATGCGCCTGTGAAAAACTCGAAATCTTGTCAAATATTTCAAATAGAAAATTGAAAAAAATCTAAATTTAATATTATTTTTTTGCCGGAAATTGTGTTATTGCTAAAGTAAATCTTTTACCACTATACCACAAAACAGGCTACATTAAATCTGAACGTGCAAAAATGTATGCTGTGGTCGTAAAATATTATTAAAGCTTCCGTTATCTTTCCTTACGCAAGCCCTTTTAAAATGTTTTTATTGATTTTATTAATCCACCAGTTAAACTGCAAATAAATTTCAAAATCTTGAATTCATTTATTAGCTCGCTGTCCACAAAAATTAACTTCCATTGTTATTTACTAGGGCCTCCAATCCCGGGATCAGTGATTCGATCAATGTTTTGATGTTATAATCTCGGGATAGTCTAATCCCGGTATTTGTGTGTCGTTATAACAAGTAAAGAAATTCCTAAGAAGAGCTAAACAAAATAACAGCGCTGAACTAACTGGCAGACCTAACTGTATGAAAGGATGGAGCTTAAAAAAGGTCTCCGACTTCTAAATAATTTTAAAATCTGTCAATTCGTATTTTTTTCAAAGGATAGAGCTAAAAAAAAGATTTCTGACTTTTGAATTATTGTGGAATCTATCAATTCGTCACCTCGAGTTGACAATAATTCTGAAATATCTTAACTACCCTTTTTTGGCAATGATTTCAAGAATTGGCATGATATTATTTATGGTGAATGATCAATCCCGGGATTGAAAGATTGCGAATCCCGAAATTCCAGGAACACAAAAAAGGTCCGGGATTGGATGCCCTAATATTTACACTGATTAGTATTGCGTTTCGATAAAAAAATATCATCAATAACCAAAATCAATGTATTAATGATAAAATAATAAACAAAATACTTTTAGAAAAAAGGAAACTAGCCAAAGATTACTTCGATCTTAAATACGAAGTCTATCTTTGAGAATCTTTGATTTACATAAAAGTCGTTGTGCCCGCTTTAGTTAATCGTAGTATTGTCGATGTCGTAATGTTGAAATGACTATCAACGCTATTTATGAAACTAAATATTTCACTATAATTACCTTAATTAAATGCATATCTACCGACTGATTCAAACTCAATCAATATGTCGTGTTTTAATAATTATGAATAACACCTGATATCTTCATTTTGAAACTATCATTTAATATCATGTATCACTTTCAAACTACCTATATCAAGGATGCCCAAGGTGGCACGCGAATGATTTAGTTTAAAAAATTAAAATTTTGATTCAATAATCTTATTGCTATTCAAATGTTGTTGTTGTAATTGTAATTTTTGAGCTTGTAAATAAAATTGAGAAAATTTACTGCTTGGGCACGCCACACAATCGAGAAATAATATTTGAGGATTTTTGGCACGCGGACCCAAAAAGGTTTGCCATCCCTGACCCATATACATACCTACTTAACATGTTTAGCTGCAGCTTTCTATGAACATGATGACATTGATCAATTATGGCAGAAACATGTCAAACGAAGTTTAGTAAAAATATGTATTTACAGTAAAATGTTTTTTAATGTAATCTTCTACTGGTTTTGCAACATAAAAAATGAAATAAAGAAGTTACTAATATCAATATAACAAAAATATAAAGTAACCAATCAAATATATCAAAATTATAATAATTTCAAACGTCTCAAATATATTGGATTAACCCTCCAAGGACGAGCGTCACCATATGGTCACACAAAACACCGTTGTCTATTGATCCCACTATTCATACTTTTTCTACTTGAATATCGTTGCTTTTGCTCATATTTGGTTAAGAAGGGTACGGACTACAGTAAGTCATCAGCCGTAGGAACAGGAACGGTCTCCAAAAGCACATGTGATTTTTTTAATTTCCGTTTTTTTTAATTTACTTTTTGAAACTGTTAGATATTTTTTTATAAAAACATAAAATTATTTACAGTTATTTTGCTAATATATTTGTTTTGAAATTATGTTGATCTAAAGAGGTCAAATTGTAAATATTTTAAAAAAAATCACGTTTAGCTATATTTCAACCCCGAATGTTTGCAAGCCCATACGGTCACTTTTGTCCTTACTACTGTCCGTACTCAATATTACACGGTAATAAAAGGATGAGCATGACCATATAGTCATGCGGGGTTTCTATACAACGATTTTGCGTTTTTTTTTTTTTAAATTTTGGATAGGAATAAAAGTTATCCGTGACTTCAATATGGCTAAGAAAATATTTTTTTTATCGGAAAAAAGCTCTCGTCTCTGGAGGGTTAATTGCCTAAGAAAATATGCTCTGTGACTTGCGTCACTAACTACAACATCTCCTCGATATTTTGTAAGTGAATACTTTTGAATCGAATAGTATATATAAATATTTACATTGCATACAGTAAAAAAAAATTGATATTCAACAAAGTTGCATCCACCTTGTGACATTGTCACTGTATGTCAAAATATGGACAAAAATAAAAAAGCCACTGTCCATTAATGAATAAAATGTTTTGTCAAGAGATTCTGTGTGTAAAGTATATTATATTAAAAAGTCTTCTTTATTCAAATTGAGTGTAGGGTTGACATGTAATAACGGGATTCCGGTTTTTCAGTAGATTTTTAAATACAGAAATATGCGATTAGGAGATAAGATACAAAACACTGGTAAGTATTTCGGTGTTGAAGCGGCTCAAAATAAAAATGTTAACTGATTTTATTTTTTATTAAAAATCAATTTTCAAAAAACGTTGTGGCTGCGAGCTTCTAGACAGGCGATACGAGTCAAAATTTTATATTATGAACGTACTTTTTATCTAACCATTATTTTTGTTCTTTGCGTTCAGTCACGCGTTAGTCCTTACAAAATTTTGACGTGTTTTCGAATTCGCGATCAAAACTGTTCTAATATCTTAAGTGTAAACTTACTTGCCCAAATTACTATTTCTATTTTTTGGTATTTTTTATCAAGTTTTCACAATGATATTGATATATTCGTCTGGAATTGCTACCTTCAATTAATTTTCCACCGTTTCAAAATAGGTGCCGTGCTAAAAATAATATTTTTTTTCACCAAACATATTTAAAAAATGTGATACCATTAATTTTTGTAAATATTTGTTTTTTGTGTCAATTAGATACTATAATCCATGGTATCTAATTGACACAAAAAAAAAAGTTTATTAATTCTTCTAAAATAACAAAAAAAATATCTGGTGTTTTAGTATATTTCACAAAATTTCACTTGGCACTAAAAAGGTTAAAGTCATACTACTTTACAACCACTGTCACTGATACTATTTTACCTTAGTTAATGTGATATGCAGATAGAGACAGGTTTTTTTTGTTCCTTTGATAATGTATTGAATAATACAATATCAATGATTATTGTATGGCTTGATATCCTACGTGGGTTTATAGCTGATGGATATTCGGAAGCCAATGAATAGAATAAATTTTAGCCCGTTCGATATCGCATTGTGTAGTTGGACTCTTTATTGTAGGATTTACGAGCACGCCTGGGAATAAAATGGAGCCAAGGCAATTTTGTAGTAATCGACAATTATTAGTCATTGTCCTCACAGGCTTGAGACGAATGTGTAGGACTTTAATGGCTTTCATTACTCGAGACAAGAACCAACTGCAACGGCTGCCGGCATGCCTACTACTTAATACTCCAAAACAGCGAGCTCCTGCAAAAGGTTACTACATTCACCAACATATTGCAAGGCAAGCAAAATAAATTTATAAATTTAATCCGATTGCTCAGTATTGTTTCCGAACCTTTTTTCTCCATTCCCCTTTTCAACGTCACAAAAACTCAAGGTCTTATTACCATTTATCCAATTTAGTCCAAGTCTAAATCAAATTTCATAAATATATTATCCCATATAAAAAAATCTGTTATTTTCACCTTTTGACTCTAGAGTGCGAAGAGCCATTTCGGCATCGCCGAATTTTTATGTACGAAAATATTATTTACTTTTTTCTGGTAAGTATTTTGAGAACATACCCTAGACACATTACAGGATTATGTACTTGAGAAGCCCCAGAAGCAATCAAATTTGGAGGCTCTCTTATTTGAAAAACATGTTCAAATGAGAACATATGTTGAATACTGAAATTAAATTTATGGCTTTGAAGATATAAATTATTTTTGAGACCCCTAAGATTTGGAGGCCCCAAGCGTGCGCCTCGTGCGCTTGTGTCCTGCTACTATATTTGTGTTATCGCTATAGCTGCTACAAATTTTGTCTTTATGTGACCATCAGTAGCGTTACAAAGAAAAGAGAAATGTTGGACCTTTACTCTCCTGTGTCACTCGCAGCACATGTTTATTGCCGTGCTTTAATGGTGTATACATTCTGTAAGAGGCTTTAAGTCTGCTTTCATCAAATAACTGACGATAATTAATTTAAAGTATGTGGTTTTTCAGAACTTTTGCGAGTGAGAGAACTGATAACTGTAGAAGGACATCAATGCAGCTGAAATACATGCAAAATAAGTGATAATTGATTTTGAAAGATAATCATGAGCTCTAGAATTTCTTTATTGAGTCATAAAATGCTTCAGCGAATAGGGAGCTCTTTTCTTAAATCGTCATCTTCTGTGATTTTCTATAAACTTACTTAGCTAAACAATGAAAACGTTAAAACATATTTTAATTCGACAGATTCGGCGGTAACTTTGGCATAAAATTCAAATGGAAAACTTTCTTTTCCCACTGGTCGTGAATAAAGTTTTACAAATCCATAATTACGAATTTAAGCTGGAAATACCAACACTTACAATATTTAGATCAACAAATTATTAAAATAATTATTTATATCATTTTTTTCAAACACATCTTTAAAAATGTTTGATCCTCTTTAAAAGACAATTTTTATTATTAAAATCGCACTATTTGGTGGAGCGGAGTATGGAATATAGTTCGAAGGCAGACGTGTTTATAAGTCTACCTTCGCTCTCGTGCGCCAGCAGTAAGAAACGACTGGATTGTTTTTATTGCTTAGATTGTTTGCGCAACTGCTTAGGTGTATTGAACTGTAGGACTACACCACTTAAAATCAGCGATCGCCAAATCAATTAATGATAAATAATTCAGATTTAACTTTATTTTAAATTATTTCAAGGGATACAATGATCCAAATCAACATAATTTGATGATGTCTTTTAATCTGAAGTTATAGATTACCGGATACGGTGAATAAATATTTTATATTAATTATTTGAGGAACTATAAGTATGCACTATTATCCAAATATATTCTGACTAATTTGGTGTATAAGTTAACTTTAACTAGTTATTTGAATGCGGCCAACTTTTTTTGCTTTTTTTAGTATAAACTACCCAGTACATTCTTGTACGCTTTACTTAAACCCCCTTAATTTCAACCATTGACTTACACTTGAGTGAGCACGCCCGCTTTTTACACGGTTTTTATCCGTTGTTAGTTTTGTTGATTAAAATCTTCAATCCTATTTTGGAAACATTATTTTTCTGCAAATGCTTATTATTTCAATCAAAACACATAACAACATATTTATCGTATGCATATAATATAGAAAGTCTGGGACTCACGATTGTACTCGGTCAGAACCAAGTGCCTCTTGTTCAGCGCATGCATATTGACAGTACTGATTTACGGTTGCGAATCGTGGCACCTTACGAAAGCGCAGAGTAACTGTACACTGTCCTTTGAAAACAGATGCACGTGGCGAATGCTAGGAGTACTGTGGTTTAACTTCGCCAGGGACACGAAGATTGGAGAGCGGTCAGTACCAGCTAGGGCATCCAATCCCGGGATCCCGTTCAATTTTCTGATTCCGAAATTCCAGGAATGACATGGCCGCGATCCCGGGATTTCGGGATTGGGAAAAAAGGAGTTTCGGAGACAATCCGTGGGAAAAGTATACCATATCGAGGATTTCAAATTCCTCGTGAGCTAATCCCAATCCCGGGATTGAATACCATAGTACCAGCCTCATATTAAGTCCAAAATAAAGAAAAAAATACGATGTACCTGGCTTGGACATGTGCTGCGGATTCCTCAAGAGATTTTAAGCCCTGCCTGTCTCTTCTGCCAACCAGAAAGATCCCGTCTTCGTGGAAGGCCACTGATGACCATCCATAGGATGTACTCAGTGTAGCTTCAGGACGCTGGGAGGAAGCAAAAAGACTGGCGAGGGATAAAGAATCTTGGAGGAACTATGTGGTGACCATATGCTCCATATATATTGATCCCTGTTACTTCGAAATGTCAGCGAAATTAGAAGAATAACTACAAACAAATAATAGTGCACAAATAACTTACTATTATCTTTTATCATAAACCGTAAAAGAAATTAAATAAAAACATAATTGACTCTTTTAAAAGTACAATACAAAACTAATGTTTGAATTTCTCGATGCCAGTATTTTCCATTTATTTCGCTGTTGCTTTAAGGTACACAAAGTTGTCTCAATCTCAAAAACTTTTAAAGTTAGGCTTACATTATTATGATGAATATATGAGATAATTCCAAAAGCGTCTTTAATTTTACATTGAATTAATTGAAAAAACAATCGTTTCAATTGTTGGTAATCGCTTTTATAAGGGTATAATAAATCACGCAATAAAATGGAGGACAAACTCGTAAGGAGTGAGTAGTTTTATAACCCATAGACAAAAGTCTAATTAACGTGAAAGAATGGAGCTCTAATCTGTGGTACTGTTATAAAGTTATACTATAATCGTGAGGCTTAATGACCTTTTTAATGACTTTTGTGAGAAATGATCATAGAAAATTAATTAGTAGAAGTGCCTTACTTATTGTAGCATTCAAACAGTGTTATTATTTTGTAATTACAGTTTGAGATCTTAGTATCTAAGAGGTGCGTATCCGTTAGGTTTTAGAATCATAGTGATTGACTCATTGCCAATCCACACTATCGACAAGTAATAAGTTGATCTTATGTGAGGCGCAACTCAGCGAAATAATTATAATATATTTAAAAAATATATAATTGGTCAAATTAGAAAATAAGTGACAGTTTTAATAACATTGATTGCCACTCGAGTTTGTTGCCTAATATTTTTCGACAATGTCGTATTTTTTTTTCACCATGTGGTGTAGTTTACAGGTCTGTAGAGTTTGTTAAAAAAATACGACTCCAACTGCAATTTGATTTTTTCAATCATTTCCGTTTAACTTAAATACTTGGATACCATCAGTTTATTCTAGTTATTAGAATAGTTTTAGTAGATTTCAGCAATCAATATGATGGAAAGACTAATATTTTTTTAATATCTTTAAAATATATTTCTTCGGTTTTTCTGATTCTGACTCCGCCTTTGACAAAAACACCTGACTCTATGACTCACGACTACGACTCCGAATCCACAGCCATGTTAGTTTATAATATTAGCCCCTGAGAGGTAAATTTAAACGTTTAGGTGAAATTCGGCTGGAAAACACTAAGGACTCGACATTTAACGTGACCAAATTGAGTTTTTAGTGTTTTTCCTGCAAAATTTTCGCAAGTATAGAGTATTGATAAAACAAAATGAAAGCCCCAGGCACAAATGAGGAGCAAACATTCAAAAAGTGTTTTGTCACAAATTTTGAAAAATGGCGTTTTATATCAATTCTGATAGCCCATAAGAAAACCTATGAATGGAAATAAAAATTAGTGTTCAAAAAGGTTTTTTTTCATATTAAAATGAAATCATAAAGTTGACACATCCATACAAACCGTCACTTTTGCAACACTTAAATCATCATTTTCCAAGCTTTGTATTTGTGTGACAAAACACTTTTTGAATGTTTGCTCCTCAAATGTAGCTATTTATAATTAATTTAGCTATAAAATATGTATTAGCAGACAGCATTTTTACGAATTTTCTAACTTTGGAATTTCGTACGGAGACCAAATGCTTAAAAATGGGAGTGGACTTAAAAATGTAGACTACCCTTGCTTCATTTTAAACAATTATGCAACATGACAGCACTACGCCAATGCATCAAATACACAACTATTATTAAGATTCAACGTCACATAAATAAGAGCAAAAAAAAATGCTTAACCAACAAAAAATAAACATAATGATGTGTAGGAAACATAAAAAGGTGCTTTAAAAAATTGCATTCAACAAACATTATGTATTTGGCTAAAAAAAATAATTACATCAAATCATTTTTTATGTCTGCAGAACTCACTATCTTTATACTAATGTAATGTGACATTCACGCTATGTGCATTATTTTTTTAATCTTATCAAATTTATTTATCTCCAAATTAAATCCTGTTGCAAGCATGAATAAATTTATATTTTATATTGAATTGTTAGAATAAAATTTGAACAGTTACGAAAAACATAAACGTGTATTGCCAAAACTGTATAAATAATTAAAAAAAAACACTATTCATGATTCACACCATACGGATAACAAGTAAATCTTTAATAGAAAATTTAAATTAACTTTGATTATTCCACGTATTGTGTAACTAACTGTGACACGTGTTTCGCCTCTTTCAGAGGCATCTTCAGACTTACTATCGCAAAGTTTGCTTAAGTAATGAAGCAAGATTGATTCTAACATTTTAAAATTATAAAATTACAAAATGGATTGGGTTTTTTTTCCTTTTAAGAGGAGCAAGGAGGGGGGTGTAGAATCGAAATAAAGCAAACAGATAATGATACTAATTTTACTAATGAGTTGTAAACAATCAGAATGGGATTTTTCCTTTTTAATGGAAGCAAAGAGGGGATTATAAAATCGAAACAGTGCAAACAAATTTAATCATACTACTAATGACGATAAACATTACAAACTATTAAAACTAATGAGCTGCAGTCAATCATCTAGGTTTGTGATTACTCTATTAATTGGAAACAATTTGAGTAACGGGGAACCGCCTGTGCTATTAAGAAGTTAGTTACACAATACGTGGAATAATCAAAGTTAATTTAAATTTTCTATTAAAATGAACTTCCACAAAGTTACCGCCGAAACCATCGAAAGTAAGTAAATCTTTACTTATAAGCGCTAAATATACGTTTTTTTTCTCTAGAATATGCTTGATTCTCCTAAGATCCTCATGAAAATAAATGTATAAGATGGCTCCATAAGTAAGTTAAAAAAATCTTTAAATGTAATTTTAATGCTGGGTATCCATCATGTTTTCGAACTGGTATCGTTCCACGAACTTAGAACTGTTCAAACGATCACATGTTTTGCGAACACGATTGTAACGCAGTTTTTTTTTAACGTTAGACCAGCCATCTTAACCTTTTTTTCCTCCGGGCCGCATTCCGATATTTGCTTCTCTACGTGGGCCGCAATATATTTATGGTATACTCCTTTTTTTTAGCTCACCGACGAATTTGAAATCCTCGATTTGGTAAGAGCTTACTGGGCCGCAGGTTGAATACGGCTGCGTTAGACGAAAATTGTCATATTCAATTAATTTTTGGTAATAAATGTAAAAGGCATCATTGTTTCTCCAATCCACCGTTCATCCAATTTCGGCAAAAACAAAAAATAAATCTCACGAAGTAATCATTTTAATATCAGCTGCTGGATGTCTCGTAGCTATTCCAATTTCTTTCGATGCATCTTTTTAAATATTTTTCTTCTTGTATATTGGATTTTGAGTGATCCACATTATCAGATTGTTTCGATAATGTTCGAGCTAAACATTTTTTTCCACGTTACATTAAAAATAATTGTAAGTCTGTTACACTAACATAACGTAGATACTAAAAGTCCTGATGAATTATCGTCAACGAACACACTGCGCTCCCATTTGTGACAGCTTTCGCTTATTTGTGTTCGAGAACTGCACACGCTCAGAGCGCTGAAACGTTTGCGAATATGGTGGATACCCAGCATAAGACTGTAACACAAAAATTGAATACTGAAAATAACTATTAAATGTTATATTATTTTTATATATTTAAACTGATGAGTTAAAAGGTTTAACGTATGCACAGCTTAAACGATTTCAACTAAATTTCTATAAGTAATAAAAATGTACGATATTAATGACAACCTGTTGTTAATTGTTATTGCGCTAGTACTGAACTCAGTCGATGACTATGTATAGACTAGTATTTGAAAAAATACGATGGTTCCGAGCGTTTTTAAATTAACCAATCTAAACGAAATACATATGCACCACTGACGTTGTATCAACACCGCTTTTATAAAATGTCAAAACTAGTTTTGCAGTCCCATTGCAGAACGAGCTGTCACTCATATTAACCAAGTAAAAAAGATTACAACATGTTCTAACAAAACAGCACAGGTCTAAAAAAAACTCACTCCAAAACCGCCTAAATGAAGTTCATGGAGCAATCAGTTTTAAACCTTGAACTAGCTGATTTTGCTAGATCACGGTGTACCAGTATTGAATTTAGTCAGGGCATGCTTTCACGTATGCCATTTAAATAATACAATTATTCACTTACAATTACAATTATTACAATTGTTCACTCAAATCTACACACAATATAAAAACGTTTTACATTTTCTGTATAATTTAAAGCGTTTATTTTTAGTTATGTATTTATATATATGGATAGATTTTCCTCAAAAATACACATATATGTTTATAAGGAAAGAAATTTTCATACTGCAAAAACTGAAGTGTCTAATAATTAAAAAAATACAGTTTTTACGCGTATCCGGCCGTATGATTTTACAGCTATAAAATAACCATGGTGTTATATCCAATTGTGAAAATAAATAAATTTAGATATTGCAATAAACATGACTGAGAAGATTGCCTGTAGAGATAAAAAAGCAAGCAACAACATAAAGTTATACGTGTACCCACGGTTAATATAGAAATATAAAAAACTTTGTTATGAATATATTTAATTTTATGTTTTTACCTTTTAATTCTTGTTGGAATTTCTTTAGAAAAGGTAAACATAATTTGTAGTGGTAAGCGAAACGATTTCTAAAAAAATATCACCCATTATCAGTACGAAAAATGTTACGCATTTATTATCATACTAAAAAATCTCTATTGATACAGTAATAAATCTTTCATGACACACGTGGTGCGGCCCTTATTTGTTTTTTCTTAAATCCAGCAGCAAATTTTACTATCTTTTTAATATCTGAAAGGTGCATTATTAAATAGGCTGTCAATTAGTGGAGTTAATAAAAAATCTGGACCCAAATGCAAAAGCTATCAAAAGGCCCCTTTTCTTTTGTTTCAATATAAAAGGCGAAAAGCCTTTACCATTTAATCGTTTGGCCGAGACTATTCATTTTATAATTTTTATTTTGAACATTTAGAGCCCAAGGGCCATCACGCTTCGCATATACCAGTTGTATGGTTTGATTTAAATAAATAATGTACAAATATGTACTTAAATAAACATAAAATGTAAATTCATAATTTCAATGAATTTTTTTTTTTTGTCTTATATGTACTTAAATTTTGTAATATTTATCATTTTAAGGGTGTCAATTGTCAATATTTGTCGGAAAGGCATTATATCAAGAGAAACACAATATTAATTTGTACTTATTTACATTTTTTATTTATCAAGATCAGGACCGGTTTCGCTCATGGCTTAGTCATTCATGGCTCATTATTCAATCAATTCACATTTCTCGCCGAGAGCGAAACTGGTTCTTAATTTTGTAATATTGTTGTTTATGCCGTTTATGGCATGTTTCCGTAGGTTGACACAATATACATACAATAAATAAAATATGTAAAACATAAAGAAGATTTTTTGCCTGTGGCAAAATTTGCATTGGCAACCCTGCTGATATTCAGTATTGACATTACACAAGTGCATGTTGTTTTTTTGCAAACGTTTTTTTAACATTCACAACTCTCTTTCCGGTACATTGATGATGATGATGTCACCGCAGTGTTCCGAGAACAGATTCCGACACTAATTCAGAGCTAACGATCGAATTATTTGCCCATCCTGTGTTTAGTATTATAATCTCTGCATATTTAATGACAGTGTACCAACTCTCCAAATGTTTTTTTTTGTTAAAATAACGGATTTAATTCAATGGCCGATATGGTAAAATAATAATATAAAAAAATAGAATAAACTAATGAGTTTTTCATATTATTATTCTGTCTACTCCCAATTTCAAACATAAAGCTAGATTTTTTTTACGAGAGACGAGTGTAAATCAGTTTCTCAACGACTTTTCATTCAGAGAGGGTAAGGTAGGACAGATGCTATTTTTTCCATGTCTGCTCGCAAAGTGGAGCATGTGGCCTCTTAATAGAGGTCGCTCAACCTCACTTTTTTATGAGAGTAGTCGGAATAGAAGAATAAGGCTAGGACAAGACTAGTGCTTATTTAATCGCTCTCGATACGCCTAGTTGTTAAAGTATTGGACATAGTGGGAGAGACATCACAAACACCCGTGCATTCGAACAAAAATCGATAAATTAGTCGAAAAAAATCTGTTCGTACTAATACTTGAATCTGTGAGGTCTGGCTCGGAAGCCCACAATGCTAACCGCTGCGTCATATGACCCGACAAAAGACACTGTAGATGCTATAAAGGAAGAAGTATATATTATACCAGGGTTTCCCAAACATGTTCTGGAATGGAACACTCTGCAAGTCCAGAAAATATAACGGAACACTTAACTGAATTTTTAAGATTTTTTTTAAGTGTGTTGCAGCGTATAAATGCGTTCCATTTTTTTCCGGAACACCTACTTAGGCTCCGTGGAACATAGTTCTCCGAGGAAACCCTGAATTATACAATAGTACCAATTGAGCAGGCAAAAACCCAACCGCATAGTCTACTCGGCAACAGGTTCGACATAATATTACTTTACAATAATTATGTTTCAATAAACATAACGTTTGTTAGTTATCTCTTGATGAGGTACGTTATTGCTACTTTTTAAATTATTTCATATCGTCCATAATTTCCTCCAAAGCAAGTCATTTGTTCTGTCTTTTTATTTCTACTCAACATCTGGTGACACATAAGGCATTGGGCAAATTGTTTTTGTATAAATAGCCCTGTAAATTCTATTCCTCATCAGCTGAAAATGCTCGCGATGAGCGAAACCGGTCCTGATCTTGATAAATAAAATGGAAATAAGTACAAAGAAATATTGTGTTTTTCTTAATATAATGCCTTTCTATCAAGTATTGCCTAAAAACACTCTAAAAGTGTATAATATATATTATGGAAAATGTTGTCCATTTAAAAACATATGTTTTATTTACATTAAAATAATGTTGATTTTAATAACAGGTTCTGATTTAAATTTTAATTTGAACACAGGATATAGTATCACAAATTCATTAACCTCAATAATAATTAAAATCCACCAATTTATTAGCTTTCATGCCGAATGGCCGAATTATGTATTCAATATCTGAAAATCATTATCTCCTGGATTATTCAATATGCTTATCTGCTTATTGCACAGCGCATGTATTATGCATATATATGTAGGCTAATGCTAATTAATAACGCCTGTTTTCAAACATTGTTGATTTATTTTATTTAATATTGTATTGACTCGTTCCAAAAATAAATAAAATATTTAGACGAAGAAGAGATTTTACACAAAAAATTGAGTGGTGTTTTAATGGAAATAAGTAAACGAATCTTCCTAAAATACGATGTACTCACTTACACAGTGATTGAAACCGAAGGCAAGGGTGATAGCGAAAATGTTTTATTTTAATTTATAAAGTAATAAGCAAAAGAAAATGATTAAACACAAATATATTTGTTATGAATCTTGGACAAAATTCGTAGTTTTTTTGATATTCCCGGAAAAAAGCAGTGTTACTAATAATTCCGTATTAATTGTTTTCCGGAATACATCATTTTCTCGAGAAGCTCTTAAGCTTAGAATTACTTAATAATTAGCTTACTTAGTAGACATTTATTCCCTCCCACCCTTTCAATCCTAAAAATAACGTAGCAAAAGCTTACCACTATTCCTGTCCTAACCCTAAACTTTCTATCACGACACTCTTTTTAAAAAAATAAATTGAGAAACTGACCAACAATCAGTTCTGTACGGTACGGAAATTCCGTACAGCTCCACATTGACAGTTGACAAGGATTAAAAATATATAAACATGGAAAATTTAATATTTTAAAGATCAAACAGTTCTTGCCGAATTAAATACTTTTCTTTTTAGCTAAACTACTAATATTTAATTGTGGTTTAGTTGGTAAGAGGCTCCGGAATTGTATACCCTAGCTGCAGTGCCATTTTTAAATACTTTAATAGAGTTCTACCATGTAAATTTCGATTCAATTAATACTGATTTTTAAGCAATTTATCAACTCATTTGCGGGGTTTTAAGCGAACAACATTGTGCCACAACGTCATCGAATGCATTTCGTAGCACGATATTACAGAATGCAATATTATGTTAGCTATTTACTTGCATCTATATGTATTCAATACAATGCATCGGCTTACAAGCGTGCCCATTATGTGTGTACTTTGGTACAAACGAACAATGACAGGCTATGTTCATACCTAGGCATAATATCAAGTTGACCACACAGTTTCAACATGCCGGGCCGATCGCATTTCTGTCAAACATGTTCAATAATTTCGACATAATCAAATATATTCGACAATAACAACGTTGACATTGATGATACAGTTTTTTTTGGCTCGTATTTTTCTGGCCAGAATTAAAATAACATTGGTCATGATTTAGATGAAATTTAAAAAAAACCGTAACCTAACCTAACCTTACCTACTAACCAAAATTGTAATTAAATATTCTGACGGTGTAATATTTTTATTCTCACCAAAAATTGATTTAAATTCTGACTATTATTTTTTTTCCGTGTTTTTTCTTCCATACTGTTTCATTATGAATAACAAACATTCCACGGACTTTATACAGCTTTATTTTCATCTATTTTTTTCAATTCACTCCAATGTGGGGCATATGGTCTCCTAATGGAGGTATAACAACAGATTTTCTTTAACGAGAACTGTTTTTTACTCAGTCGCTCAACTTCTCTTATTCAAAGAGAATAGTAGGGATAGAAGGATAAGACTAGGGCAGAACTAGTGGTTAGCTAATCGCTCTCGCTACACCCAATTATGAACGATGTGATATATTTGGGCGACGACAGTAATTACTGATGTTTTTCACCTAGAGTTACGAAATAATGACTCTGAAATTATTGATTTAATTGGAATTTATTTGGTAGAACTTCATTATAATACGGTAGAAATATAAAAGTATTTACTTCTACATTTTTTTCATAAAATTAGGTATAAACCTATTTTGTAGAAAAATTGTGGAATACGTAGTTAATACGTTGATATTTCTACCGTATTACTATGAAATTAGTTTAAAAATGGTCAGCAATTGTTCAATTAACAATGAAAGCATTGTTCCCCGACTCGTGTAAAATATGGTCACCCCACATTACATGATATTTCGCTCAGCCCGGTGATGTATCTGTATGACAGACAGACATGATCATTTGTGGGACCATCGTTTCGGTATAAATGAAGACATATGAGCACGAAGCGGCCGTATAACCAGGGCATTTGCGCTTTTGAGTTTATTATAGCAAAGGGATTCGCGGTTCTGGCAACTGGCAGACTTCGTTGAAGTACATATTCTGAAACTTGAAATTGACAGACCTTTTAAGACTTTCTGTTTATATTTTCACAGTGTTCTGTACAAGACCTTCATTTAAATCAGCTGTGAAATGCAAACTTATTTTCATGTGTCACAATTTGGGATTACAAGTTGCAACACCGAAACCGGTATTTCAATTAAAATTAAACAGAAACTATTTTTTATCAATACAGTAATACCCAGCTTTACGCGAGGGATACGTTCCGAAAAAAATCGCGTTAACTGAAATTCGCGTATATCGAGGTTTATGATTAAACATAGTCAAAATTTAATACAAAAAAAATACAAATCATTTTAATCAATCACTTTAATTCTAAGAACACTTTATGCAATACATACTCTTATTTTTTACGGAGAAATACATCTTCAATTCCAAAGTGACGCTTTTACGCTCTTTTTTCTTTACAGGCGGCATTTTAACGTAGGGTTAAATTATGTATGTATCTCCAATAAATGTTTAAAAAAAACTGCCAGCTGACCGAACTAACATTACGGAACAAATGAACACACGAAACGAACGAGGAAATCCTCATAGAACAAAGTCGAAGGACGGGGAATTCCCAATTCTTCAAAGAGAATATTCAGAGAAAGCGGGGATCCCGCGACCATAGAGAAGTTAATGACTAAATATGTTTATACGCACTCTTTCGCGTAATGCGAGGCATTTGAGCGCGAAATTTGAAATTCGCGTTATAGTGAAACCGCGCTTAACGGGGTCGCGCTAAGCGGGGTATTACTGTATAACATGGTTTCCAAATTGATGAATATTTCATATTAAATATCTAAATACTTACCGATTTTGATTAATTACTCACCTGGGTTTTCAGTCCTAATTTTCCGTATATTTTTTTTGCTTTGTCCACACTTGTTTTAAGTTGATCTTAAATGTTTAAGGTGATCTTAAATGACTACATAATAGTTACAATGAGTAGTAATTGTTGCATCTAATGTGATTCAATATTTTTTTTTCTAAATCTCGAACATTGTAAGATAACATTATTAATTATCAACAACAAAATATCACTCCACAAATTTATGTTTACCACTAAGGATTTTTTTTAACGCATGACATTGTAATTAGGTAATAAAAATACTTACTGTTTTGTAATATATACATATTTTTGTTTTTGATTTCATGCGATTTCTAAATATATTTAGGAAATAGCAAGCCTGGCATGACAAACAAAAAAAATACAATATATTTGTATAATATATGTGTGAATATTTAAAATTATTTAATTTGTAAAAAAAATAAGAGAGATAATTTATTGTTTGTTTGCGAATCAATAAATGATCACAATGTAAATAAAAATAAAAATGTTAGTCTTGATCTAGTAAACAATAAAATCATTATCAGAAATGTTAAATTAATAAATAACAATTAAAATAGGACATGCGGTTCACCATTGCTAAATTTATTTACTTTTTTTTATATAAGTAATTTATTTGTATTTACTACTGCAGTTAAGAAAACAAAATATTCCATTGTACTTATTTCCAATTTTATTTACCAAGATCAGGACCGGTTTCGCTAATGGCGAGCATTATCAACTGATATCTGTATCAAATGTGATTATCATTATCACTTTATAATGCTTGCCATGAGCGAAACCAGTCCGGATCTTGGTAAATAGAAGTTGAAATAAGTACAGATGAGCGGTATAGGAACGCATAAGGGACACACAAACAAACATTCATTTATATATCGACTTCGGAAAGGGAAAAAGACGTAACTCACACATATCAAATTTTACAGGAGGCGCAAAAAACGTGTTTTGATCATTTTGTTACATATGTAAATTATGAATTATACACATCCTTGAAGTGCACAGAGACTGATAAACTGGTGTTTAATTGACATAATCTAATATTAATTAAATAAATTTTCTAGGAAAAACCTTCATTTCAGTGTTTTTTCTTGGTTTTAATTTTTTACAAGGTTATCTTTTTCAAACATAAAAGCTAAATTTAGACACTAATTCGGCATGTGCTGCTTGCATTCTTTTGTTAGAACGTGTATCATGTTTGATACATTGTGATTATCGAAAAAACTGTGGGCTACGTCCTTTTTCCTTTCACAGTCGATATATATATAGATATGTAAAATCAATTTCTTCCATTGAACACTAAAGCTAACCTGACGGTCCTTTTAAATGTTTAATCAACTTCACTTCCTCGTATCAACATGCATTAACATTGAGCATAGTTTAAATTTGAATTCATAAAAAAGATAATTACTTCAAAAAAGTGCAATTTTCTTTTATTGCCTCGCTGTGCACTTGCTGCGCGCCTATTCTCAGTCCCCTGGGGGGCTACGGTCAGTGACATCGTCGGCTCAGGGCTTCGAACCGGAGCTGTTTGTTTCGGCGCCCGACCCCGCAAAACTAATCCGACTTCTCAATATCGAAACAGCGTATATAAATTTGCATAACGCGTTGGAAAATGTTGATTTTCAGCATCGTTTGCATTATCTCTCATTTCTTAAATACATCGCACTTTTAAGTGTGTTTTTACTTTCGTTGCATTTTTTAAACTTAATACCGCATTTATTCGATTATAATCAGACGCATGTTTTTTCTTAATTTTTTCGAGTCTTTGAATTAATTTTAATTTCGTCTTATAATCGACGAAATGAACTGAAGAATAACAATAAACGGCTTAGAAAGTGTCAAAGACTGAATCCGACAATACCATCCTTTCCGATCATTTAATAACTGGGCGTAGCGAGAACGATTAGCTAACAACTAGTCCTGTCCTAGCCTTATCCTTCTATCCTTACTACTCTCTTTGTAAAAGAGAGTTTAATCGACTGACTAACAAACAGTCCTTGTAGAAAAATTCTGTTGAGATATCTCCATTAGGAGGCCATATGCTCCACATAGGGAGCGGATAAAAAAATGTAATTATAAATTTATTTCTTGATTTTATTTTACCATCATAATTACTAATATTTTTATATATTTTTTTTTAAATCCATGTCCGTTCTCAATGTGAAGCATATTTCAACATTTTTTTTTCGAAGACAAAATTGTTTTTTTAATGGTGTATATTTTTTTAATTTTCACATAGCACACTCAAAATCAAAACTCGCCGCACGCCACTGCAGTGTCACGTAGCATCCAGATGCGCTGTGTCAAGTCTGCCCGGATCAAGTTGAAATTCACCTTGCTAGTAAAGCGACACTTCCAGTTGTTCATTTGAACTTGATAATAAAATATTTACAGTCAATGATTACAATAGTCCTGCGGTAGATACATAATGCACTGGAGCAACCTAGTTAGGAAATAGAAATGGCCGACCGCAGGACAAACTCCTTCCGTGGGTTTATTATTCAGGTGAGTTAAAATTGCTTTTGTTGTAGGTTTGTGGAATACCTGTGTTAACACCTGTCCAAAACAGAGCTTAAGCGGTTTGAAAGCCGACATTTTAAATACATCCAAAAAGGTTCACTACGTCACAAGTTTAGCAAAGGATGCGTTTGCTGTCGGAAACAACTAAATAAAGATAAATAATTTCGTTTATTTTTATGAACTCACAGCATGCGTACCGTCCGATATAAACTTATTGGTTAAATTTAAATAAATCGATTTTGTAGTGACATATCGGCAAAATACCGTAAGCGACACAATTTGGTAAATTGCGTTTTAAGCCAAGCAACGGGTGGCAAGCCACGTGCGGCTCTTTGGCCCATTGATTGTGGCTCTTCCACAAACCAGACGGGTCCGGGTTGAATTCCCAGTAAGGTCAGTGTCAAATTTATATTTTTTAATTTAAGTTCGAGACTTAAGACATGGGTGTTTTGTGATGTCAATTTACCCCGAGTTGATCTCGAGTGACGATAAATTCTCATCGATTTTTCTTCGTGTGATCGTTCAACTTTAACATATTTGGCGCATTGGCAATATATGTAATGCCAGATATTTTTTTAAAAGTTCTAGAAAAAAACACATTTAGTACGATTGAAACTTCGTGTCCCACGTGCAGAGGTCGGTTTTCGGTCTTAAAATTTAGAATTGGAAGGGGCAATCTCAGCGAACATACCTCAATTAAATTGAAGACCTTTTAAGCAAAAGCAAGCTTAGGAGTACCGTCATCAAGATTATAACAATGTACCTACCTATATAGTTTATGTTTAAAAAAATATATATTTGGCTCAGTTGACTAATGATTATGCCGAACACTGGCCTACGGCGTCAGAGACAAAAATATTGGAGTGTTATCTCATTCGCCTGCTATTTTTTAGGACCTGTGCATTTTAGCGTATTGACTGGTTATCGTTTTATATGTCGAGCCAAAATAACGTATATCTAGAGAACTGAAAGTAGTCAGAAAATTGTATTATAATATTAAGATAGGCATTGACCATATATCACTTTTAGGGTGTTCACTGTCAATACTTGGTGGAAAGGCATTATATTAATAAAAACACAATAATCCTTTGTACTTCATTCCACTTTATTTAATATGTCAGGACCGGTTTCTGACAATGCTCGCAATGAGCGAAACCGGTCCTGACATATTAAATAAAGTGGAATGAAGTACAAAGGATTATTGTGTTTTTATTAATTGACCATATATATTCTTATTTAAGGAATTTCGTTTTCAAAATTATTATCAGAGTAATTAAAAGAAAATCTTCTCATGTAAAATGCATGTATTGTCGGTTACGTTTTTCTGCCCATTGCGGGTCGATATAGAGTTATGTGATGCTTACATCCACTCCAATCAATCAACATAACCTTAAGATTTCTGCAGACTTGGGGAAAAAGCTTGGCTGAAGGTACACATAAGAACATCAAAATGAACGACGAACCGAAAGTAAAAATACTATAATTTATTATATTTTTCTTTTCTTGGTCGTTATTGCGTTATTGAAAGCGGCCGTAAAACGGTGGCTACATATGAATAACAATTAGTAGTGTGAAAACCAACTTGTATATTTATTATCATAAAAATTGTCTAGGTATATACTTGCCATTCCACTGAATTGACGACCAGTTTTTTGCAAAAACTTGTCTTGAGAATATTTATGGAAATTCCATATATCATTAGAATTCACATAAAAGCGGATATGATATGTTCACAGTTTTATCAAAACATCTATATATTTGAAACAAAACTTTTTTTAATCTTGTTTATTTCCGATATGATAGTTTTAAAATATTTCAAAAGATTTACTGAAATAATCTGATTACATGCTTCCTGACGGAAATTTCTTTCAAAGAACTTCTTTGATTTTTCTCATCGAAAAAATCAGAAAATTCACCAAAAGCAAAGAAAAGAAATGTGTACTATTTTGCCTTCCAGCAAATTGCACGTAAGTATATTTGCTCTACTTTATTTTGGTATATTATTTGAAAATGATAAATTTACTCATATTATAAATCTATAAACCCTTATGAAAAACAATATTTAAGCCATGGGCACTTGTTCTTAATAACAGCTTAACGACCGCACGTTTTTTTTATAAAATTTCACCTGGCGAAATAAATTTTTGCGATAAATTTGCAAAAATTATAATTTTACTAAATTCACTATAATTTGTAAGCAAATTGAGATATCTTTACAAAATTTAATTTTATTAGCTTCCACTTCACCTATACGCATATATGTGTCCGCCGGCCAGCAACCTTTGTTTTTCAAAGACTCAAATACGCGTCCACGGTCGTTAAGCTGCTTAAAGCTACCGTTTTAAAGATACTTTATGATACATTATTGTACTTAAATGCAGTAATGCATAACCTGCGGCCCGTTGGGCACATCCAGCCCATTTTGAGTTATGTGGTGGCCCTCATTTTTTTTCTCAAAATTAAATATAACATGTCATTTTTAATCAGAATTTTTAATTTAATAAATTTGAACAAGCTTTTTCATTAACGAATGAATGATAAGAGATCGGTTCATATAAATAGGCTTACTGATGAAAATTTAAGACAAAATCGCATTTTACTTTTGAATTGCATATAAATAAAACATGTAAATATAACTAAATACATAATTTAGAATAAAACATTTTTTTCAAAACAAGTAGGTACTCTTTTTTTTCTACGGCTATTTTTTTACGATTTCGAAATAACACGGTCAAAATTATTTACTGGAACCTATCGTTAATTTATCTATTTTAAACGGTTTTTTTTGAACGGCTCGTCTACATCGAACGTCTAAAAGAGGATTGAGTATGCCTTATATTTAATTTTCCCTTGCTGTCGGAACTGAACCCATGATAAAAAAAAAAACTATGCTATCTGTGCATGCCTTCTTTGATGTGATAGTTTTGAAAAATGAATAGTGTAATCTACATAACCTTGAACACAAATTATTATTGTAATAGTTTTCAAGAATAGTATTCTTCATATACTGTATACTAAAATCAGTACAGCATCTGCGTTGTATCAAACCATCTACGTCAATATGGAAATTATTATTTGATTCCCCTTAATGTTATGCACTAGATGTCTTTAGGGATTGCCAATCCCTGTCAAAGGAGAGGGAGACAATATCATTTTCAATACGATGTTTTGAAGCGAATGAACTTCCGAAGCCACTAATGCCGTCGCTGCCTTCAAAACAAATGTCAGGGTGGTTCAATCTTAAATTAATATAATGTTTTTATTTTAAACATTATAATAATGTACTTTTATCGAAATTTACTCTTGAAAAATATTTGCAGCAATATCCGACCAAATATAGAGTAGATGAACCCATTAGCATCTTAATATGAATCGTATAACAAGAGCTCGTTGTAGTCAAACTTTTTTTAAGAAAATTAGAAAATTACTATTTATATCCCCCGTTTCAGGTTTAAGATGGGTAAAGAGGACATACTCAGTGGCTCTGGAAACAATTTCGGCAGTTTTCAAGGTAATACAATGTTAACACACTAGTGAAATCGTTTAATTTCTTCCTGTATGTAGAACTTATTAACAACTTGAAAAAGTTTACCTTTTTAAATATAAATCTTAGAATTTGAATCGTTCAAACTATGTACATTCTCACAGATTTTGTCACTAACAACCCGGATTTCGCCTTTCGGCATCTTCAGGCGTTCAAGTGCACGGATGAACTTGAACTGACGCTTAGTAAATGAAAGTTTCGTGTTTATATAAGAAATAAATGCATCACTGAGTCCAAAGCCATTGCTGGCGAAAAGGATAAGCTCATGGGAATGCCAACAGATTTGAGTAATAATTAGTTTCAAGAATTATATTTATTTGTTTGTCGGCAAAGGTTTTATGATTATATAGGGTATAAAAGTGGAGATCTCGGAAGGTTTAATATTTCATTTAAAATCGGAAGACTTCTTCTTAAATCTTAGAATATGTCCGTTTTAATTAAGAAAATTTGATTTTTAAAAAACTTAAACTGCCAGGTGAGTTTTATACCAATATTTTTTTTACGCAAAATAATAGTAAAAAGCCATGTTGAAAACAATAGAATAGAACTTTCGGTTTTGTAATACACGATTTAGAATAAATTTGATTTAGAAATTTTACACGTTACAACTTACAGCCTTGTTTGTTTAAATCCAACATACAGTCAGTTACGGATTACCCTTACGCGCACGAGGCGTGCGCATGTGTCTTCAAAATAATATATTACTGCAAAAACTAAAAAAAAATACTTACGCTTAGTATTGCAATATTTAATTGATGCGTTTCACAATAAAAGTAAAAATATGTGTAAATACAAAAATGTGCCTATGATGTAAGAGATCAGAAAAAAATACACTTTCCAAAAAATGTAACGTGTTCTTACAATACGGCGATGATATCCGACAAATTTTCGATACACATGTTTGGTTAGTATTTACCATTTGTATATTGAAAACTATGGTACATATTTTGACTTAGTTCATAAAAAAATTAGCAAAAATACACTCAAAAATATTATATTACAATATACTTTAAAAAAAATAAATGCCGTTAAGTTTGACCCACCCGCTGTGTGGCGAAGGTAGTCGACGTCGCATCGACTGATCAGAAGAGAGGAGAAGAGGCTGTTGGGTACAACATCCTTTAAAAACACCAAATCAAAATGAATAACAAGAAAGCACGCTCCTTGAGGTAACATCTCGCAACTCAGCGACAAACCAGTCCGTATTATTCCATTTATTTCTGCATCAGCAATTCAGCAATTCTCAATATTTATTTTCCAATGAAACAGTTTGAGAGCGAAAGATTTATTCCTCATGTAAATTTTGCACATACATACTTTCAGCATTCTTTTTTAACAGAATTATTGAAAATATTAAACCACTTTACATTGAACAAAAAATCAAATTATAGCACGGAGAAATAATATTTAAAAAAAATGTTACTTTAATCGGGAGTGTAATTAATAGATAACAACCTGTCCTATGATGCGTATTTTCTTACTTTTGTTTCATCCAGGGCTTTGGAGTCGTGTAAAAAAAATATGACTACAAATCCAAAGAATTTTTTTAATAATTTAATTTTAACTTATAACACTAACCCGACAGTGACCTGTTGGTTGATGAAAAATTGAATTTAATCTTCATTAAAAATTGTTATATTTTATGCTACAAATGCACACTACTTTTGATTGATTATTAATTACAATCAACTAATTATGATTTGCGGGACGTATGGCGCAGCGGTTAGCATTATGGGCTTACTGTGTTTTTTTGTGTGCCGGACTTCAAGGGTCCAATACGGACATCACTTTTTCGATCGATATATCGATTTCTGTTCGAAGGCTTGGTATTTATGTTCCACAGTCGAAAACAAAATGGGGCGGGGGGGGGGGGTGTTGACGTTTTCTTTACTGCGGCCTTATGTTGAATCAGAAAAATGAATGTAGCCTTCAGAAATAAAAAGGTTCCCCACCCATGGTCTAAACTCTAGATCAAGTTCATCCGTGCACTTGAACGCCTGAAGATGCCGAATGGCGAATCTTGGGTCGTTAGTGACAAAACTTGTGTGAATGTATATAATGTGAATGTTTAAGAAGTCGGAGGCAAAAATATTAACTTTCTTGACTTAAATATTAACATTGAAAATCATTCTCACGAGTTTAAAATATTTCGGAAGCCAACATTCTCTGACACTGTAATTCATAAAAATTCAATGCACCCATTTTCTTATAAACTAGCCGCTTTTCATTCAGAAATACATAGACTTGTGAGTGTTCCTTTAAACGAAATAAACTTTAATATTGAATTGAAAATCATCAAACAAATCGCCATAAACAATGGATACGATATGTCTCTTATAGACAATCTTTTATCAAAAAAACAAGCTAAACTTGCAGAAAAAATGTTATTTAAAGGTATAGTGTCAAAGGACATAGATCATACTAGGTATTGGCGTAGAATCATTTTTTTAGGAAATACAAGTCTCAAAATTAAAAAACAGCTAGCTGATAGTGTTAGACCTGCTTTTTACTGTAAAAACTCTTTAGGCAAATTATTAATTAATAATAAAGATAAAATACATTACTTAAATAAATCCGGGATTTATAGATTGCAATGCTCTTGTTGTACAAAGTTTTATATCGGCAAAACAGAAAGAACATTGAACATCCGAGTTTTAGAACATATGGCAGCCTTTAGATTGAAAAAAGACACGTCTACTTTTGCTAATCACTTAATTTTGGAAGGACACGTGTTCAATCAGGAACAAGGGATAAAAATGTTACACCCAAATACGGACAGTCATAAGCTCTTTTTCCAAGAAATTTTAGAAATCAATAAAGCACAGTTGCAAAGTCTTCCGATTTTAAACGAAATAACAAATTTTCCCACATCTCCTCTTCTATACCCTATATAACCATAAAATCATATAATCATAAAACCTTTGCCGACAAACAAATTATATAATTCTTGAAACTGCTCACTAGTCAAATCTGTTGACATTCCCATGGGCTTATCCTTTTTGCCAGCAGTGGCTTTGGACTCAGTGATGCATTTATATCTTATATAAACACGAAACTTTCATTTACTAAGCGTCAGTTCAAGTTCATCCGTGCACTTGAATGCCTGAAGATGCCGAAAGGCGAAACCCGGGTCGTTAGTGACAAAATTTGTGAGAATGTACATAGTTTGAACGATTCAAATTTAATATTGAAATTCCACCAAGCACCTTCAGTCGAAATCTTAAATTAAACAGTTACCATAGTTGTGTCATACACCGAAAATGATTTCTGCGTAATTTAAAAATAAAATGAATAATTAATAATGATATATAAACGTCAGTAAACAATAATTGATGTGTTTATTATGTATTTGTTTTTTTATATATTCACGAGTTCTCGTGAAGAGAATTACAATTGTATTTTCCTTTGTAAGTAGTCACGCTATACATATTTATAATAATTATTTATAAGCCGCAGAAAATGATTCTGGGTAGAATATTGTAAAAACAATATTTCTCTTGATTTTCCGCAAAAAAAGGATTATCGGAGAAAATACGTAAAAAGTTATGGAGTTTTATTCAAAGTTTATGATTTTTCCACGAATGAAAATTATGCACTTTGTATAAAAATCGTTAGCAAAAAAACCTTTTGTCTTCAATAAACATTTTAACGTTTTTTATCGGATTTCATTAAAATATATTTCAGATAATATTATTTTAAAATTGTTATCGTTTTTCTTTCATAATGCTTTTATTGTGAATAACAACAAAATTATTATTCTCGTGATTTAAATGTGTTGACATCTTTATTAACTGGCATTTTGTTCATTCATATGATAATTATGAAAGTATTTGAAAATAAATCGAAAGTATAAATTAAAGATGCCATTTATCAGACAATAACCATTGTCAGTTAAATTAAGTTAATAAATTCACAAGGAATTATGAAAATGTAATATTTCTTTTGTCGCCTGTGTGGTCGAGTGGTCAACGTTGTTAGCTTTGACTACGGAGGGCCCGGGTTCAAATACCGGTACGGACAGTTTTATAAATCGATTATGAATTTCTGTTCAAATGCATGGATGTATGTGATGTTTAAAATTCCCCCCTCTCACCCATCCTATCCTATGAACGGGGCGTATCGAGAGCGATTAGCTTAACACTAATTCTGTCTTAGCCCTATCCTTCTATCCCTACTCTCTTTGGAAAAAGAGAGGTTGAGCAACTGAGTAACAAGCAGTTCTCGTAGAAACACGTATGTTGAGATAAACTCCATTAGGAGTCCATATGCTCCACATTGGGAGCGGACATGGTGTAAACAAAACAATATTTCTTAGAGTAACGTTCGATATTACAATATTATAAATGTACTGTTAAAGAGTCCAGTCTATGGCGCAGAGGTTAGCGTTATTGGCTTCCGTGCCGGATCTCACGTGTTTGAGTCCCAGTACGAAAAGCATTTTTTCGATCGAGTTATCGACTTCAGTTCGAAGGCATGGTTGTTTGTTATGTCTCCAAATTCTCTTCCACCCATCCGATCCTTTAATAACTGGGCGTGGTGGGAAAGAATATTTAACCACTTGTCCTATTCTAGCCTTATCCTTATATCCTTACTACTCTCTGTGAAAAAAGAGGTTGAGTGACTGAAGAACAAACAGTTCGCGTAGAAAAAGTTCTGTGGGTATACATTGGGAAGGGACGTGAATTGAAAAAAAAAAGTTTGATGCCTGATTCAGACAAACTATTAAACTTGTTATTTTTTTTTTTTTACTTAGCAGGGCAGTATAAAACTTAATAAATAAAATAAAATTAGTAATCTAGGGTGAATACTGGGATATTAATGGAAGTACTTTCCTGAAACATAATATGAATCCAAAAATATATGCATCTAAGTAGTACCAGATGTATGCAGAGGCTTGGAATTCAATGACCTCTAAGGAAATTAAAATACAAATTAAAGAAACTAAAGGTTTTTTTAGATATTCGTATTTGACTGAAAAATGTGGAAAGTCACAATAATTGGACACACGTGACACAGTTATTTGACACAACGTTTTAATCGAACTGTAGCCTCATTTAAATATTAATAAAAACACAATAATCTTTTGTACTTCATTCCACTTTATTTAATATGTCAGGACCGGTTTCGCTCATTGCGAGCATTGTCAACTGATAAGAAATATAATTTAACAATGCTATTTATACAAAATTGAAAAGTTTTACACAATTATTGGCATTGAAAAGATATTGCCAATTACATTAAAGTGATTCTAAAATAACACAAAATTAAAATGTTCAACACATCTAACATATAATTAAAAAGTCATTCCAGATTAATAAATTCAGAATGGCGATTGAAATTAATTACAAACATAATTAAAATTTGGGAAATTTTTGACAAAGTGATAAAATGCTACATTAATAATGTGAATATGCTCAATGATATGAATATGCTTAATGATAGTTTTATGTTTTCCCCGCTTCCAAGCAGTTGGTGTGTTCATAACTTAAACAAAATCGACAGCCAGGAAGATTCTGAAAAACAAATTTTTCAAAGACTATATCAATTCTAAGAAAAGAAATCTATATTTATTTTTTTTTTTTTTTAAATTTTATATAAAAGAATAGTTAACAAGGGCTAATGCAATGGATAAAGTAACGGGGAACTTTTTTTTTTTTTTTAAACCATGTCCGCTCCCAATGTGGAGCATATGGACTCCTAATGGAGTTTATCTCAACAGAAGTGTTTCTACGAGAACTGTTTGTTACTCAGTTGCTCAACCTCTCTTTTTCCAAAGAGAGTAGGGATAGAAGGATAAGGCTAGGACAGGATTAGTGGTAAGCTAATCGCTCTCGATACGCCTCGTTCATAGGATAGGATGGGTGAAAGGGAGGAATTCAAGACATCACATACATCCATGCCTTTGAACAGAAATTCATAAAACGGGGAACTAGCAAAAATTATTTCGCAATGAGCGAAACCGGTCCTGTCATATTAAATAAAGTGGAATGAAGTACAAAGGATCATTGTGTTTTTATTAATATAATGCCTTTCCACCAAGTATTGACAGTGAACACCCTAAAAGTGATCATTTAAATATATTAAATTTTGGTCACCAACTAAAAACTAGATCTTCAAAAGTAAAAATATACCTGCTACAATTATTGTTAAAACAATATAATTATCTTGTCTCGAATGAACACAATATGATTATATTATTTGAACAATTAAAATGAAATATGGAGTTATTTTTACAGAATATTAATGAGCCTATTCATATAAAATGGCCACAACAATTAACGCATATTCGAGGCAAACATTTTTTTTCATATGTTAAGTAATAAGTAACAATATGCCCAACAATTATTGTCAGTCGTAATTGGTAGTTTTTTTTGTACTGAAACACTGAAGACAGGAACAGTCTTGTTGATGGACGTATTGTATTAGGTATATTGTGCACCAAAAAAAATTAATGGTGCGTCACTATACACTTCTTCCAAGACGAAATAATGAATATCGTAACACCCTCAACATGTTGGGCGTAATTATTGATTTAAATTATTTTTTTTTGAAACCTGCCTTTCAGGTTAACAACTTTTTCTTCAGCAGCTGAAATTAAATGCTAGAGAAAGTCTTCCCTGAAATTAAACTTTCTCGAGATTCTCAAACTCATACTTATCATTTTGGTTGGTTAGTTTTGCGCTGCAAAATCGTGCAAAATTGACTATTTCATCAATTTAACGGTCTTGAGGTAGGTTATATATTTTTTAACTTACTGCTCAAACCATAATACACTTAACTCTTTTTAACACGACACAAGTTTAAAATAAAACATTATACAATATAATTTAAGATTTCGACTGAAGGTGCTTGGTGGAATTTCAATATTAAATTTCAATTGTTCAAACTATGTACATTCTCACAGATTTTGTCACTAACGACCCGGGTTTCGGTCCCGGTTGGAAATTAATAGAGCACAATTGCATAGTCTTCCGATTTTAAATGAAATACTCAACCTACCTGGGTCTCCACTTTTGTACCCTATATAAATATAATCATAAAACCTTTGCCGACAAAAAAATAAAATATAGTTCTTGAAACTACTTACTTCTCAAATCTGTGGGCATTCCCATGAGCTTATCCTTTTCGCCAGCAATGGCTTTGAACTCAATGATACATTTATTTCTTATATAAACACGAAACATTCATTTACTAAACGTCAGTTCAAGTTCATCCGTGCACTTGAACGCCTGAAGATGCCGAAAGGCGAAACCCGGGTCGTTAGTGACAAAATCTGTGAGAATGTACATAGTTTGAACAATTCAAATTTAATACATTATACTCAAAAAAATACTATATTTTACACGAATTAATTGATTCTAAAATGATAAACAAAAAAAAAATACAGAATGAGATAGCGGATTTTCTTATAACAAGAAAATCGACAAAACAAGACGGTTATGAAAGGATTCATTTGATCATAAAACATTATACTTGTCAGAAATCAGAGACGTATGTGTAGTCGCTTAAAAAGTCTCCGTGTATAATCAAATCACGATGAATAGTATAATTATTACATAGTATTAGTATCACTTTATTGTCACAGTTTTTTATACACGTTCTGCGGAACGTATCTACCGTGTTAAAAAATAGTTCAGTGGGCATCTTGTGAAATTGACTATTTGATCAATCCAGCGGTTAGCGTCGGTATTTAAAAGATATTCTGCAATTCGCAATTCTGGTGGTCGTCTAAATATTTTTTTGGAATACTGAGGGCTTACTTACTGCTCAACCCATAATATACGAAATATCACACCCACTATTGGCACTCTTTTTAAAATTTACAACTTCATTTTTGTTGTTGTATCTTCCTTGTTAAAAATGTATCTTCATATACTTTGTTGTTTGACTCTAAGCCGTTGTACCTCTTTTTCGCATCTGTATCTATCGATATGCATTCATAACTCAAAAAAAAAATTGACTTAATGTTTTCTGGCAATATACCGACGAATTATGATGTTTTATTGAAATTTTTTAGGTATGGATAAACAAAAGGATTAGATTGCTGGAGATATAAAAAGCTTTAATTCCATTTAGTTGTCAACGTAATTGTTTTAATAGTGTCCCACATAATACTAAGTTAAATTTATTCTAATCATTGACATTTTATTGAATATATCTGATTATGGATAAAATAAAAAAACATATATCGTGAGATATGAGAAGAACTTTATTCAAATCATTTTTTTCAATTGTTTTATATCAAAGCATTTGTTTGAGTAGCAACCCGTTCACATAATTCCTTAAAATTAATTTAATAATTCGAAAAAAAATATTGATTATTTAAAAAAAATCGTTAACATTTTAATTGGGAGCCGCTGTTTATTACAATAGGCCTTTATTAATGACCGTAAGATATTTGACGTGCGTACGGGGAATAATTAAATCGAGTCCACTTGGAAAGGCCTCGCCATAACTGTTAAGGGCCATTTAATAGGCACATTATTTTAATTGTTATTACATAATACAATATCCAGGTTAGGGCTGTGCCATTGACAGGTCGAATTCGATAAGAATCAAGCTGTTTATTACCGACCATCGCTTTTTTAAATGGTGTCACTTTGGCGACCAATCCCGAAACGTTTTTTTGATCCCGGGGTATAGTACGACGGATAGAAATTTACATTTTAAATATTAACAAAAAAAAAATAATCGGTTAAACATTTTTTATCATTAAAACGAAGTAATAACTTGTCGGTTGTCTCACCACTATTCGTTACGTGTATAAACCCACCTTCCATAACGGAATAACGATCAAGAAATGAACAGAATTTACTGCTCGTGTTATTGTCCCAATACAGAGCAGCAAGAGGCCTATATTTTGACCATGCATTATTGTGCCTAAAAAAGATAGAATGGGACTAGAATAATGTATATACGTCAATTGAAAACTCGGTAAAGGGGAGAGCTTAATCACAGGGAGTGTAAAACGATTTTCTAATCAATATTTGGAAATAACTTACTGCACTATTATTATTATATTCGTTGGAAGGGGCTGCTTAACTACTGAATAATGAGAAGTCTTCTTGAAAAAAAACTATTTACAACGTATTTCAAAGATCTACATCACTCTTACATATCGACTGTGGAAAGGAAAAAGGACGAAAATTTTACAGTAGGCTCTAAAAACGTGTTTCGATGATTTTGTGACATATGCAAATTATGAATTATACACAACCTTGAAGTGCACGGACACTTCTAAGCTGGTGTTTAATTGACATAATCTAATATTAATTAAAGAAGTTGTCTACGAAAAACCTTTATTTCATTGTCTTTATTCTTGGTTTTAATTTTTTACAAGGTCATCTTTGTAAAACTTAAAAGCTAAATTTAGATACTAATTCGGCATTTGCAGCTTGCATCCTTTTGATAGAACGTGTATCAAGTTGGATACATCGTGATTATCGAAAAAAACCTGTGGGTTACGTACTTTTTCCTTTCCACAGTCGATATTATGAAAAAAAATCATTTTTGAAATGATAATTTATGAGTAAATTTTTTGACAACCCTAATCAAGATAAACTTGTAATGGTCTATTAATGAAACTATTTTGTGCATGAAGCAGTAGCTATAAATAAGAAAAAAATATTATTATTATACTTCTTATTAAAATTTCTCGCCGTCAAAACAACAGAAATACTCTTTTTTTTAATTTATTGGTGCGGGTTCACATATTTTGAATATAATTATGCCTGTTTTGTTATTTTGTTTTATATTTATTGCTTTAAAAATGTGTGGAATTATGCATACGTATAATCCTCAACAAAAAATTGCTTCGGGATAGTTTTGACTTAAGTGGTATGGCTTATAGTCCAGTGACGGCCGGTCAATGTGGCATTGGATCAATGCACCCCTTGTATATGCAGGGGTGGTTATATTTCATGAAATAATATTCAAACATAGCATGCATACCATTCACTCATTTTAAATTCTTCATGTATTTATTGTCTATATATTTATTTCTGTATAGACAGACAGTCTTTAATATTTATTGTAGACAATAAATACATGAAGAATTTAAAATGAGTGAATGGTATAAATGCTAATTTCATGATATATAACCGCCCCTGCATATACAAGGGGTACTGGCCGCCACTAGGGAATCCAATCCCGAGATCCGGGATCCCGTTCAATTTTCTGATCCCGAAATTCCGGGATTGAGACGGCTGCGATCCCGGGATTTCGAGATTGAGAAATTTTGAGCAAATTCTCGAAATTTATACGAAATTGGCAAATTGAAGATTTCAAATTCCTCGGTGAGCTAAAAAAAAAAACGAGTTTCTGTGAGATTCTGGGAAAAAGTATAGCAAATTGAGGATTTCAAATTCCTCGGTGAGAAAATCTCAATCCCGGGAAAAAGGCTTCGGGATTGGATACCCTAGCCGCCACTGGCTTATACACTTATGTCGGTATAACTAAGGGTTAGGGAACCTGCAATTTTTAAGGTATTTTATGCTTTTATTTATTTTAAAAATATTGTGAATGTATTTTTATGTATTCTATATCCGCTCCATAAACGGAGCATGTGGTTACCGCATGGTTCTTTCAAGATTTTCCATACCCCGCTAGTCTCTTTGCTTCCTCTCTGGTCATCCCAGCGTCCCGTAGTTACGCTGAGTACATTGCATGGATGGTCATCAGTGGTCTTTTATGACGTAGGAATCCATTCCATCCGGTTGGTAAAAGAGACGTTCAGGAGTAGGAATCTCTTGGAGCATCCGCAGCACATGTCCAAGCTAGTCCATCGTCGCTGCTTTATTATTTTGGACGTAATAAGGGGCTGGTAAGTCTGCTCTCCTATCTCCGTATTCCTGACAAGACCAACACAGTTTACGGTTAATCTGCACTTTTGTAAGTTGCCATGACTCGCAATAGTAAAGTAATACTGTCAAGGTCAACTCATTATATGTTCGACTATCGAAAAAATTGAGGGGCGTGTCAACGTTTTCTTTACTGCGTCCTTATGTTGAATCAGATAAATGAATGTGGCATTTAGAAATGAAAAGGTTCCCACCACTGATTTAGAGTATTAAATTTATGATATGTTTTTTGTAGTCGAAGTCGTCGAAAACAAGTAAATTTCGAAAAAAAAAACATTATTTTATGTTTTTATTAACCGATTACGATGCACAAATTTTAATATACGTACATGTCAAAATCTTGAAATGCAGTGAAGAGAAATTATTTGTTGGAGTATGTAGGAAATCATGAACGTAAAAATGGGTTTGAGTAAAGGTCAAAAAAAAAAAAATCGATTTTAAGTAAAGCTACAAATATTTAAATGGCTAATTATAGTGTATCAGATTAAAATTAATTGTATTTTAACAACTTTATATACCTAACAACTATTGAATATTTATTTTACAGATTATTCCTAGAAAGAGATATAATCAAACATCTATTATGGGCATTTTCCAGTAACAGTAATAACACTAGTTGGCCAGACTGTCCGTCTCCACTGATTAGCTTCACCGATCGGCGAGATCGTGTCCATCCTGAACAACAATAAGAATAAAAAAATATATATATTATCGTTGCTATTTTTCCTTTTGCAGTGACTCTCCACACGTAGGGCACGATTTCTGTGTTTTCCTTTGATCGTTTTACTTGCTTCGATTGTGGCCGTCTTTTTTCTTCATCCCGCTCGTCTTGCAGCGTTCTTCCTCTTTCTTCGTTAGGTATTATTTCATCTGGCCTATACACGAGGGTTTCTTTTTAACCCTCATTTGATATGGTCTTTTTTATTTAAAAATATATCTTACTGTGCTCAAAGTATTAAATCAAAGTTCTGGAATTTTTAAGTATCAACTAGAAGGAGACGATATAATTGTTACTTCTAGTACTCTATGTTTAAATTAACAAAATACTTTTAGTGTGTTCATAATCAATACTCGGCGGAAAGGCATTATATTAAGAAAAAACACAATATTATTTTGCACTTGTTTTCCACTTTTTATTCATCAAGACCAGGAGCGGCTTGGCTCAAGTTGTTCTCAGTTGACAACACTCGCCATGAACGAAACCGGTCCTGATCTTGATAAATAAAAAATGCAAATTAAGTAAAAAGGAATATTGGGTTTTTTCTTAAGTTAACAAAATAGTTTGGGTTCCTGAATATATGATAAACATGTTAGAAATATTCCTTATTTAATGTTTAATTAAGTAATTTAATATCCAAAACAAAATAAACGATATATCACCATGGAATGCATGAATGTGTTCTTCATTCTTCATTAAGTTGTTTACTTACTAAAACACTTTGCACTTTAAAACATCTGAATTCTTCTGTTTGATTCTTCTTATCGATGAAATGCGAAAAAGCAGGAAAATACAGTTTCCTCGGTCTACTGTAACAATGGTCACCATTTTGATGTGATGTCAGATATTATAACATAGTTCATAGAACACCATCGCATGGTGAGTAGTAAGCCGTCAAAGTGCACGAATTGTCAGAGTATAAGTATAATATCGACCGTGGAAAGGAAAAAGGACGTAACCCACACATATAAAATTTTACAGGAGACGCAAAAAACGTGGTTTAATGATTTTGGGCCATATGCATATGATAAATTTATACAACCTTCAAGTTCACGGAGACTTCTAAACTGGTGTTTAATTGACATAATCTAATATTAATCAAGAAATTGTATAATAAAAACCTTTATTTTAGTATTTTTTCTTGTTTTCAATTTTTACAAGCTTACCTTTTTCAAACATAAAAGCTTAATTTAGATACTAATTCGGCATTTACAGCTTGCATCCTTTTGATAGAACGTGTATCATGTTTGATACATTGTGATTATCCAAATTTAATATTGAAATTCCACCAAGCACCTTCAGTCGAAATCTTAAATTATAAAAAAACCTTAAATTTGAATCGTTCAAACTAAGTACATTCTCACAGATTTTGTCACTAACGACCCGGGTTTCGCCTTTCGGCATCTTCAGGCATTCAAGTGCACGGATGTACTTGAACTGACGCTTAGCAAATGAAAGTTTCGTGTTTATATAAGATATAAATGCATCACTGAGTCCAAAGCCATTGCTGGCGAAAAGGATGTTTTGGAGGAAGGAAAAAACCTGTTTTGAAAAACTGTGGGTTACGTCCTTTTTCCTTTCCACAGTCGATATTTATACGGTAAAATCTTAAATTCACGCTCAAGTCATGAAATTTAAAAAAAAATCTTCCCCGCTACAGTATCCAATAAACCTTACATAATTGATCATTTTGCGTCCAGTAGCAGTGTAATTTTCGTGTGGACTAGGATCTCCAATCCCGGGATGCCGTCCCGGGAAACGGGAAACGGGAAAGTTAAAAATTTATAATTTGTCAACCTTGTACAATGTTAATTAAATAAATAATTTCATTTTTCAACTGATATATGAATTTATATGATATATGAATCCCGGGATGCCGTCTCGGGAAACGGGGAACGGAAAAGTTTAAAATTTATAATTTGTCAACCTTGTACAATGTTAATTAAATAAATAAATAATTAATTTCATTTTTCAACTGATATATGAATTTATACATACCCAAACTCTCACCTAATCTGAAAAACAGACACAGCAAGTATTAATACTTTTCTGGCCTTATCTTTTGATGTTTACCCACCCTTAAAAAGATTGTTTGATCTTTTTTCAAATGCAATTACGAGTAAAAATAAGTGAAAAAAAAACACCTTTTTGAGTTGATTGATATACAATATTATTACCGATTAAATTCTTCGTGATTTTAATTTGCATAGTATATGAGAGTACACTTCTAGACCTCTGTCATTTATTCTATTGAACTATAAAAATAACGGCGAGATAAAATTTAATTACGTGCAAATGATGCTCGACTTAACGGCGCATATCATAAATCTAATTGGCACCACGGTCGTTAAAGGGTTAGGGCAATAAAAATATGGCCGTCGAATGGAGGAATCGTGGCTGCAGAATTTAAAACAATTTTCTCGGTACGTCTTTTTGCCTTTCGCGATGTGCATTTATGAACGCGATTGTTACGAACAAGCGATATGGCAATCGACAATTTTTATAGTTCAAAAATCTATTAGATCTTTTCGATTCAATTAATTTAATTTATATTTAATCACGATTTCAAATTTAAAGTACCTATATTGCTTTTGTAGTGTGACAAAGGACCAATTCAATCAAATTAGCAACGAAGTCAACCGACCAACATCCGAGAAATTCCTCTTGAAAAAAGTATTCATTCATTCAAGTCTGCGTGGAATATTTTGAAGTTTAGATTTAAGTCTTGTTCCTTAAAAGAAGACATCTCTCGTTATACGATGCTTAAAACAATACATCATTAGGAACTGTAAAATATTATGTCAATCTTGATCGAATATTCGTACAAGTCCTGATCCAGAAGAAGCTTTTGCTGGTGGAACTGACATTATATCATCCAGGTGCTCAGGGTGACAATGGCAAAACTATAAGTATTTTTTTATCTATTTTATTTAGCATTATATATACGTTCTTTATTTTTTAAAATAAACCTAATTATAAATTAATAAAAACACAATAATCCTTTGTACTTCATTCCACTTTATTTAATATGTCAGGACCGGTTTCGCTCATTGCGAGCATTGTCAACTGATAAGAAATATAATTTAACAATGCTATTTATACAAAATTGAAAAGTTATACACAACAATTGGCATTGAAAATAAATTGCCAATTACATTAAAGTGATTCTAAAATAACACAAAATTAAAATGTTCAACACATCTAACATATAATTAAAAAGTCATCCCAGATTAATAAATTCAGAATGGCGATTGAAAGTAATTACAAAAGAATTAAAATTTGGGAAATTTTTGACAAAGTGATAAAATGCTACATTAATAAAGTGAATATGCTTAATGTAATTGGCAATTTCTTTTCAATGCCAATTGTTGTGTATAACTTTTCAATTTTGTATAAATAGCATTGTTAAATTATATTTCTTATCAGTTGACAATGCTCGCAATGAGCGAAACCGGTCCTGACATATTAAATAAAGTGGAATGAAGTACAAAGGATTATTGTGTTTTTATTAATATAATGCCTTTCCACTAAGTATTGACAGTGAACACCCTAAAAGTGACCTAATTATAAAGGCAAACTTTTGATCTCTCAGCTTTTTTCCCGTTAAATATATATAGTGTTTCTTAAATACAATATTTGATATGCAACGATTGTCTCAGCGTTTTTACAATAACATTTTGTAGTTTCTCCCTTCCTACTTTCAGCTTCCAAATTGTACTAAAATACCGTTTGTTTTAGTATTTCGATACTAAAAAAAACAAAATAAGTATTTTTACTGCAGACCCTGATAAATGTATGTTATCTATACTTTAGATCAGGGTTTCTCTATGGGGGGCCATAGCGTGCTCCAAGGGGTCAAAAAAAAATATTTTTAAGGGGAGCCACAATACAGTTCGACAAATTGGAATTTTTGAAAAAAGCTAAAAAAAAAAGGTCTCGCGGTGTTCATTTTGGGAAATCCGCAAAATCTAGGGATTTTGGATTCGAAGATCCTGGGTTTTTTAAATTCGAAATAATGGGAAAACCTACAAAAAAAAATTCTCGCGTCTTTTCGTTTCAATCCCAAAATTCCTTCAACAGTGAAAAACAGATATGGGAGGCACAGAAAAATAAAGACACTCAAAAGGGGTCACTGATCCAAAACAGTTGAAAACCCCTGCTTTAGATGCTACTTACATCTTTGATGTAGATCTGTAATATTCTGGAATCAAAAGCTTACCTGTATGTTAATATTCTTAGTTGCAAACACTTCTTAAGTGTTGTTTTACCTTTATCATTGTTATCGTCTCTTGTTGGGATGGTTTATGGCAAAGTCAATGAAGAAACGAAATCAACAGGATCAAATATACAATATGTGTACTGTACATTCAATATATTTATTTTTTTGTTACGTTGAATGCATTTCATAATTATTAGTCAAAAAGATTGAACCGATATGATTTATTAATAATTTAATTTCAGTCTGTGAAACATTTTCGTTCAATGCAATAATAAGAAATGAAAAAAAAGGTTACGCCTTTCGATCAGCATTGTGTTGAAAATTAAACGTTCAATGAATAATTTAGACATGAAAATATTATAAATTTTACTATGTCATGTATCGTAGAATAAGATTTTTTTTATACTTCGATTCAATATTATATTATGGTCAGTAAAAGTTTCAGTAGGCGGCTGAGAATTTTTTACGTATATTAAATATTCAATTAAAAATACCACACTATTCAAATCGTACTTTATAAATAAAAATATGATTTATTATTTTCTACTGATTGGTTCGGCGATGAAATTTTTATTACGAATTTAAATTGCTATAATATTTTTTTATAGTGAAATTGTTCAATTCCAGCGTACCTAAAATTACAATAATACTGAAATAATATAGATTTGAATCGTTCAAATTATATAAGTACATTCACAAAAGTTTTGTTACTAACGACCCGGATTTCGCCTTTCGGCATCTTCAGACGTTCAAGTGCAAGGATGGACGTAAATAAGTTTATGATATTAATAAGAATATTAAAAAGTAAAAACTTATTTGCATCCGTGCACTTGAACGCCTGAAGATGCCGAAAGACAAAACCCGGGTTGTTAGTGACAAAACTTGTGTGAGTGTACATAACTTGAACGATTTATCTTTAATATTGAAATTCCACCAAGCACCTTCTATTAAATTATGACACAACCTGAAATGTAAAATGTAAGTAAAAATCTGTAATGAATGTTTCAAAACTTTTTACACATTCACAACCCGCACCTTCATTATTCGTGATCATCCAATAAATCTGCGATAAAATCACCGAATAAAAAAATGTTTTTACCGAATGCATTGGAGCGTGCATTTAATAAAATAAGCTGATTATTGCAAAATGTTGAGCATTATTATTATTGTTACATATCAATCGGAGATTTAATCTGCATTTTGAAATCACTTCCTTTAGAAAAGTTTCTTAAAGTCGCAGCAGCTGAGGCGAAGTATGTAATAGGCTTGCCGATAACTGACAGCAGTACTTTAACTTAACTAAGCATATTCGGGTGGTTCGAATTTTATGTCAGAATTTAAAATGAATATTAAAAAAATATCTGATAAGTCTCAATTTTATTATTACTTTCATACTCCTTTTTTTTCAATCTGGATAACCAAATATAATTATTTTATTAACAAATGAGCCATACGTCACCGTTCCTTCAACCACAAAAGATTCTTAGCGTCCAAAATGATAAACATGTCAAGTAAAGAAATGCTTGGTACAGTTTTGGTTTTTAAGCAATCATTTTTCCATAATAAGATACATGTTTTTAAAAAATCGTATATCGTAGTTAACGTAAAATAAAACGCATAAGAAAAATATTTCTTATGCGTTTTATTTTACTTATGCGTTTTAGTAATAACTAATCGAATTAAAAGCCACATACCGTTCTCCAAGTCACATTTTCTCTCGTTTAATTTTAATTTATTATGATTTAGTATATTTGAACCATTTTATAAGTAAAATAAAATTATATGCATTATTTATATTAAATGTTATAAAAATGCAATCAAAAATATTTTCCTACTTTTGATGTAATTCTAATGGAACTCAACCATTTAAACGTCTGTCATTTAGTACACTTATGTGATCAAAACTGTAAATTGCTCTCAGTAACAACATGTCTTCAGTTAGGATGAAAGTACTTAAGCAATGTTCTATGGTTGAAGAAAACACAAAGGTACAACATTAAACATTATTTCAATAGGACCTGAGCGCATATAATATCAACTTTAGTGTTTTTTTCTCAACTTTAAATAATTAAGAAAAAAATATTGAGGATATTCATAAAACGTATTTATATGCTGCATAAGAAGATCAGAATCAGACTTGCCCAAACAAAAACAAAAAAATGAATAAGACGTGTCATCGCTATTAACTCGACGATTGCCACAGACGAGATATCTCGTATTTTTTTTTGTGCTCAACACGCCAGAGACGAGTTATCTTGTCAATAACTAATTAAATTAATAATTGCAAATTATAGCCGGCGTGTTAGGTAAAGACGTATTTTTTTCTACGGCAGATAAAATTTTTAATATGACGATATCACTATATCTTGTCGTTTGATGCTTTTACAATCTAAAGCAGCGGTCGGGAAACTTTTTTAACCATTACCTCAAAATATTTTTGCGTAAGTCGATTCTACCCACCCATAATAGACAAACAAAATAAAATTCTCATAATTTAATTGAAAACTTTCCCCCTTCTCGTTTTTTAAAATTTCCTTATTATCCCCAAAAATGTCATTTTACCCCATTTGGGGTAATTTACCCCGGTTACCCGACAGACGATCTAAAGTCATTTTTTTACGATCACAGGAAATGATTCATTCTCAGACATATTTGTATATTCTACATAAAAAAAATGTCCAGATAAGTAAAGCTGTGAGATGCTAGAAGAAACGAAAAAAGCTTTATAAAGATACCAAGTGCTTTCAACTATTCTATAACTTAACCACTATTTATCTCAAAACTGAATAATTACGGTTTGAAGAATTCATTTTTGGTGCAAAAATATAAACACGAATAATGCACGTCAAATTTGAACGCCCCCTTCATTTACATGAGTCGAATGAAGCATTTATCTCTGGCCGGGCATAATAATCTAGCCGCTCCATCAGCCGTAATGATACAAAAGAAATAAGAATGATTGGTATCGTGATCTCACCAGATCAAAAATTAATGGATATGCGCAAAGATTTATTTCCAACTTAACACGACCTCCGCTTGTGAACTTTAACTGTGCGCGGAGGTGGGATGGGAGGGGTTAACTGTTAGGAAATAAGAAATTTGTAGCAGACTTAGAAAGATGGCGATTGTAATAAGAAATAATATCAATTCTGGTCGTTATTATCAGTGGCATGGCTAGCCTAAGTAAACCGCTACCGATATTTTGCCATGGCCGAGTAGTAGCGCGGTTACTTTTTTGTGTTTTTTTTGTTCTGATTTATTTCACCAAAATCGGTACGAAGTCAAAAATTTAGCTGAACAAAGCGTGCTATCGGTTTGCCGACAACTAAACCTCTTAAAGCATCATCTTTCTATCCTTGCTATATATATATATATTTATGAAAAGAATGGTTGTTCAACTCTAGTGATCACAGTTTCCATTTAAATTACATTCTAGTTCAAAATGGTTAACTCGTTTCATGATTGTATGTATTCTTAATCTGCCGTGCAGTTCAACGCCTGAATTTGCCGAAAGGCGAAACCCGGGTCGTTAGTGACAAAATTTGTGTGAATGTACATAATTTGAACGATTCAAATTTACTATTGAAATTCAACCAAGCACCTTCATTCGAAATCTTAAATTATGGAACAAATGTCACTTATGGCTACAGAAAAATAGGAATTTTATATAGAAGAGTTTTCTTTTAATTTCTCTCGTAATAAATTCTTAAAAAGAAACTATAATTCACTTTCAGGGTGTTCACTATCAATACTTTATAGAAAGGTTGAAAATGCTCGTCATGAACAAAACCGATTCTGATCTAATAAAATGAAAGTGGGGAATTATGTAGTACAATTGTTTTTTTTAAGAATATTTTTCTTAAGCAATCTTCTACTGTAGAATATATGAATTATTGTCGTTTACGCGTTTCTGCCGATTACAAGTCGATATTTTTTTAAAGATGAATATTTTATGCACTTAACGAAACCAATTATTGTTTTTCCAACATTCTTAAAAACCCGATCGTTAGTTCTTCAGTGTTGAAAAACTTCTTTTTACCTTCGCATAAAAAGGACTTGACATCTCTCTCCGCTCGAAGTTATCCGGAGCGCAGAAGATACAAACGGAAAACTTTTTAGCCGAAGCATTTAACTTCTTTCCAAAGGACAAGCGGATGTCACTAATTAGTTTCACCAATATAAGTTACTTCCAAGTATCAGGCGATCCGTTAGTTTTAAAAATTACGTTCGATCTTTGAAAACTATCTTCGGACTGTGGTCACTTTCTGCTCGCCTGATACATAAATAAATAAATGAACTGTGCTCAGTTCATTTCAGGTAGAATAAATATAATTCAAGAAAAAAAGTATTTAATATTTAGTTTATTGCTAAAAGCAGAACCTACCGCACTGGACAGTCGATGTTACCGAGATATCAATGTTGCGTGTTCTGCTTGTTAGTTCAATTCTCTTATCTCACATAATGTTTGTGATACTCATCATCATCATCAGTGTCATTTCATCTTTATACGGGGAACTGTGGAGCCGAGCTCCAATCTCCCTTTCATCTAAGGTTAAATATATATATTTTTTTCTTCTAATTTAGATGCTGTGGGCCCATTTCATTTAATTTATTCTATTTACTTTTTTTAGAATGCTTTGGGTTTGTCTGTTTGAGATTATTTTATGTTTACCTACACAAGAATGGTGCGTGCCACGAATAAAAAAAAACCTATTTTGATTTGCCATCACTAACTTAGAGCGTTGACTAATTGGCTAAATTGGCAGCATGATTCTAATTTCGTTGCATAATATTATAATCTTGATAGAGTAAGGTAATTGCTACGAAAAATGTGTCAATAATTGAAGGATTATCATAATATGGACCCTCAAAAGGTGAAGTGAGCCAACTAGTAAAATGGTAAAACTTTTTTCTTGAACTTTAGTACAATCAGAGGTAACATTATTGCAATGTGTATTAACTGAGGTTACTTCACTTTTACGATACTTTAAGACGTAAATAATATTACAACGCATCTGATTTATTTTTTCTAAACTACCACTCGGCTCACTTCACCTCTAATGGGTTCAATTATAAACTGTAATTAAATGAAACAAACTTATCTACAGTTACAATGTTAGAAATAATGTTCGTTTTAAATTATTTAGTGTCAGTACAACAAAAAATATGTAATATATAAGTTCCCCTTTACTTTATCCTTTGCAATTAGCCTATGTTAACTGCTCATTTATTTAAATTTATTTATTTAATTAACATTCCACAAGGTTGACAAATTATAAATTCAAAACGTTTAAAATGGAGAAAAAAATAGTGCAATTTAATATTAAAAGCAGTAGAAAAAAAAATGGCATGGAAGTCAACTGAGTAAGCTCCGACGAACTCTACTTTAATACATAAAAAAAAAGTATTCGTCGGAACTCACCCACGTCTACGTGGAATATGTCGACATCCGAAGCAATATTGTTGAACACCGTTAAAGCTCTCCCCAGTGGCATTCCCATTGGCAGGCTGGTTCTACACCTTGGGAGAACAAACATTCATGTCCACGATTTCTCAAAAAATAATCAGGAACATTCAGATTCACATTCTCAAGAATGGTGGAATTCTCATTTTGGCCTTGTATAAGTCGAAAGAAATATATGACCAGATACATTTCTCTTCGAACGTTCAAGATATTAAAGTTAAGCATGCCTAAGAGAAATTCAGTTGGATAAAGCCATGGTTAATATCCATACACCCTCATATAGAGAAGTCTCAAAAATTTCTTCTGAATCTTCTCCACCATAAGGGTATATTTCGAGCTCTTGGGGCCCAAACAATTGACCCACTCTCAAGTCTGCTTCGAACCAAAACGTTGTACATTAATATTAGAATTTTTTACTCCCGATTAAAAAAAAATCAAATTTTATTTCTTTTGTAAGAATTGATATGGTTTTTAAAAATGTCTTTTTCAGAATCTTCATTGCTGTCAATTTTGTTGAAGTACACAGACTTATTACTTGGGAGCGGGAAAAAAACGAAATTATCATAAAGTTATTTACTTTAGTAATGTAGAATTTCACTTTGTTAAAAATCATTCACCACTTTTTTAATTGTATGTTATAAGTGTTACACATTTAAATTTTGTGTAATTATAGAATCACTTAAACTGTAATTTTAAAATCTTTCATAATTAATTGTTGTTTACACCTTTTATTTCAAATTAATTTTGTACAAATAGCACTGTTTATATATTTTTCTTATCAGTTGACAATGCTCGCAATGAGCGAAACCGGTCTTGACCTATTAATTAAATAAAGTGGAATAAAGTACAAAGGAATATTGTGTTTTTATTAAAAAATATGGGTTTTAGTTTTTTTGTAATGTTATAACTTATAACTTATAGTTATAATAACTTATTATATATATAGTTATAATAACTTATTATAACTATAAATTTCATATATAATGAATTCAATGGATTTATGCTTTTTTACTTGCTACCGGCATTTGTGTTCCCAAGTATGCACCTAAGTGGTAAATACTTATCGAATGTTCTCTTGCATTGTTTAAGCTTCAAGCAAAGTCAACGTCAGGAACAAAATTTAAGTTTCAGTTCTTATTAAAACTTTTATAAAACTTCAATGCTTGTTTTACTATGCAAAAGAACTACGTTTTGGAAGGATCTTATACTCAATGAACTATCAAAGATTTTAACATCGAGTAAGAGAATTATTATTTTAAATATGCCTTTTTATAATCATTATTGGTTTTAAGCGCGGCTTAAGACGTTTTGTAAGTATGTAAAAGAACTTAAATAACTTTGCGTGATAAGTATAGATTAGTAAATAAACAATAATTTTAAGCTCTGCTTTTAATTCAAAATTACCGCAAAATAATGTATGACGCATGAAATATGTATTTCAACAACATCGACTGTGGAAAAGAAAAAGGACGTAACCCACACATAGTAAATTTTACAGGGGGGACAAAAAACGTGTTTTAATGATATTGGACCATATGCAAATTATGAAATATACACAACCTGGAAGTGGACAGAGACTTCTGAACTGGTTTTTGACATAATCTAATATTATTTAATGAAATTGCTTAGGAAAAACCTTTTTTCTTGGTTTCAATTTTCACAAGCTCATCTTTTTTCACACTAAAAAGCTAAGTTTAGATACTAGCCGAGCGCACGCACATGCATTAGAATAAAGCGCACAAAAGTTACACCAGCTATACCACCACCAGAATAAATTAATTGGCATTATATAGTGTTAAAAAAATAACCATTCGTTAAGCAGGTCTAAACACCGTTATGTGGCGCACAGAATTTTTAATTTCCTTTCAAAATTGCACAGCCAATGTATTTTGCGCACATGACCGTCGGAAAATTAGAGGAAAGGTAGGTGGTAACGCATCTGAGCAAAAAGTAGATTTTATAAAAAAACACTCATTTTAAGATAAGGGTTTATAAGAAAATATTCCATAGTCCAAATAGTCCATATGCTCCACATAGTCCACATTCTTAAAAACAGTACTATTGTACTTCGTTTATAAGAACCGCACCATGTGAGGATTAGAGATTTTATTCGGGTTGAAATGAAATAAAATGGAATTCTATATCAAATTTGAATTGTTTGAATTTTGTACTTTTTTATGAGTTTTGTCGCTAACGACCCGGGTTTCGCCTTTCGGCATCTTCAGGCATTTTATTTCAGGAATTCTATATATATGAATAGAATTTAATTAATCTGGATTGATAAAATATTTTTTATAAAGAAAAAATATATATTGTCGATTGAATAAAAATTAGTTTACCTGCTTTTTATATAGCTGTATTATCGAGTAGCTAAGCCATAAAATAGCAATAAAACCGTTGGAAAAAAACTGTATAGCTTTATTATCTCAAAGGAATTGAAAGGAATATTCATGATTATGTTTTTTTCTTACAAAAAGCAATTTGTTTTTCATAAAAACAAAACAAAGTAATATTGTAACTTCGTGAAAGCTTTTGCAATCTTTCTGAACCAATAAATCAATTTGCCTTCGAAGACTGACTGAAGAAAATAAAAAAAGCGTCACGATATTAAGAAAACTGTTGATTTTCAAATTACATAATTTCATTGGACCAATAATCTACTTGGTAAACTTTTCACGTGAAAGTTCGTCTATTTGAAACTTTGCGGTGTTTTTGTCTAGAGCTTTTTTCACTGAAAATGTTTATAAATAATACGGAAGTGTGTTGCTTTCAAAGCACCAAAAGCTTCTGATGTTAGAATTTTTTTTTTAACTTCTATTGAACCATTTCAATTGATTTTGAAGTGAAAATTATCAGTCTATTTAATTTTAGTTTTTGAATTGGTTAGTTGTAAACTTATTACACTTTTTTCGTTTACTTACGTATAACTTGATACATGGTATTATTTTTCAATTCAATATGAAACATATTTTGGTTTTAATTAAATATATCTCACTACACATACATACTATGAATTGAAACTTAATTCACTCAATATTATTGATAAGTATACAATAGGTTATATTATTTATATGACCAATTAAGGTTTTTCAACCATTTACGGATATGCGATATATGTAATCACAAGAAAGCTTATATCAGTTTAATTTGGAGATATTTAATACCTTTCTACAATCTCTTCTACCTGCACGTCTTCTACCCTAAATCCTAAATAAATACATAGAAACTACCAAATTTGATGTATATTTTAATCTATATATAAAATTTTCAAAACATTGTTTTTGGATGGATCTTTTTTATATAGAAGCAAAATTTATTCCAGGATACAAAAAACATTTGAATTTACCACGAAAGTCAGCTGTAATGAATTTTTAGAATTGTCCGATTTTATATGACAAAAAAAATATAGATGAACTGTATGCACCATGAAAACGTTTCTAATGTATATCGACTGTGGAAAGGAAAAAGGACGTAAATCACGGTTTTTACAAAACAGCTTTTTTTGATAATCTCAATGTATGTTCTATCAAAATGTAAGCTAAAAATGACGAATTAGTATCTAAATTAAGCTTTTAAGTTTGAAAAAAGAAGGGCCTGTGAAAATTGCGACCAGGAAAAAGGACTTAAAAGGGTTTTTTTTGAAAAAAAAATTAAACTCGTATTATACCAAGTCAAAAAAAATCCAGTTTATCAGTCACAGTGCACTTTAAGGTTGTGTATATATAGTTCATAATTAGCCTTTGACCCAAAATCGTCAAAAACGTTTTATGTGTCACCTGTAAAATTTGTTATGTGTGGGTTTCGTCCATTTTCCTTTCCACAGTCGATATGTAAATGTTTATTAACATGTCAGTTATGAAACACCTTGGGAAGAAAACGTTGAATTATTTACATATGTAATCAATAAAATGTTGGCAGAACGGTTCGGAAATTACTTATTTTTAACGCGAGATCAGTCGTATAAAATAATAAATGATTGGAATTCAATTGAAAAAAAAGCTTATTAAGCTCTTTGGTAGACTCCAATAAAGTTATTATTGAAGGTTTATCGATTTTTAACAAAGGGAAAGAATCAATAGAAAGCTTTTTGAAATTTGTTGCGTATCCGGTTGATTGGATTTAATTTTGATTCACAAACGGAAATTTCAGCAATTTTTACAACAATTGACTCATTTTCAATTACGCTGTCAAATGTTGAAATTTCAATCAGGATTCTATTATCTTCTTCGCGAAGGAAGCTTTGAGAGAGAATTTGAGCTTTTATCAAACCGGTATACCTGCTCAAGGAGCTTCTATTTAAATTCAATAATTTAGTCAAAACCTGAAAACACGTTGAAGCAAAAAGGACTAAAGAAAAGCTTAATTAAATTAAACAGGTAATATATAGCCTCGCTCATTAAAAGCAGTCAGGCAATTTTCGATAAACAATTCCAAAAAAATCGTTTTCAATTTCAACAAGTAAAAGAATCTTACATTATTTTATTTTAAATTTATAAAAGTGCTGCAAGTCTTTTCTCTTATTTTAAAATTTCTGACAAAACCATAAACCCTTAACGTTAGTTTTCGTTATATGTTTTCCGAATCTCAGTATATACGACTTCTTATACCCTGAACTTTCGTGAGTTGCTATGACTCCCAACTGTAAAGTTCTACAGTCAAAATTACGCATTAAATAAGAAGGCTTGAGTTCAAACCAAGTTTAACAATGAGTCTTAAATTTTCCACAATATATGCAATGTATTTTATTAGTTAAAAAACATTTTACGTCCCCAGTCACAAACCCATATCTCCAGATCCAATGTTTAGATTCCAAGTTCAATCTCTGCCAGTAGAAAGAAAATACCCCACTTTGAATTTTGATCAATAATAAATAAATTGGAAACAAAATATACGTATGTAATTGAAAAAAATACGATGAAGCTGACAGATTTTTTTCAAAATGTTACACGTGTCACAATTACTCACACAACCAGAAGTAATACTAGTTAATGCTTTTAATTTTATATTAAATTTTATTTTATTACTAACTTAATACTAACTTAACCCCGTCTCCGACCCTGAGATCCCGGAACCCATCCAATTATGTGATTCGGATTTCGGGATGGGAATTAGAAATGAAAAATCCTCGAAAGTCGAACCATGAATTTTGTTTTGAAACCCGTCAGTAAGCCTAAAAAAAGGTCTCAAATTTTTTCATTTTGGAGAATCTTAAAATTCCTGGGTTTTTTTAATCGGCTAGCGAGTAAAAGTTTCCCAAATCCGAGCTAAAATTTTTTTTTACCCTATTTTGTAAATTATTTTAAAATCTCTTAATTACTGACTTTTTTCCCAGTGATCGATCCCAGGATCGCAAAAACCCACATCCCTAAATAATTAAGAATTTCTCCAATAACCTCAAACAAATGTGACATCCCGGGATTGGAAAAATTGTTAATTCCAGGATCACAAAAGAGTCCTGAATTGAACGCTCTACTATAAGTTACTGTTTTTGACTATAATGAATTATACTTTGTTTATAAAGATTTCATACAGCACTAATTAAAAGAAGATAAATAACCCACCAACGACTCAAAATAGATACTTAATATTTCAATATCAAATTAATTAATGCTAAAATTATCATTGATATCTTTATCGAAAAATGTCACCATGACAGTCTGTTAAAAACTTTTTATATTTGATGGTCGAGTCAAAATATTAAATGATTTTTTACGTCCATTCAATCTTCTTTAAAAGGCAGTTACCATCCTTTTAGAGGCATCGGAGCTTCTTGTCATGTACATTTTTAATTCATCCCATTGTGTTTGGTTTAATAGCCGAGACGTAGTCAATAGCAAAGTCGCCAGGACAGGGGAAAAAGTTTGTGGTCTCGTAAAAGAAATATACATATTTTTTTTACTTTTAAAATAAATATCAGCTGTGGAAAGGAACAAAGACGTAACCCACAGTTTTTTCAAAACAGCTTTTTTAGATAATCACAGTGTATCAAACATGATTAGTATTATCAAATTAGTATCTAAATTTAGTTTGAGTTTGAAAAAAGATGAGCTTGTAAAAATTGAAACCATGAAAAACGACTGAAAAAAAGTTTTTCGTAGACAGTTTCTTTAATTAATATTAGATTATTTCAATTGAACACCAATTAGAAGTCTCCATGAACTTCAAGGTTGTATATATGTATTTCATAATTTACATATGGCCCAAAATCATCAAAACACGTTTTTTGCGCCTCTTTTAAAATGTGTTATGTGTGGGTTACGTCCTTTTTTCTTTCAACAGTCGATATAATTAGCTACACTAAGCTCTTTTTTACGCGGTTTTTGAAATAACACGGTCCGCTCAACAGAACGAATACTATATTTGTACGCGAATTATTTGTTCTGACACTATTCCCAGAATCAAAATACACTGAAGCGAATAACGGATTTAATAATAATTAAAAATTCAACAACACAGCACAGTAATAAAAAAACAAGAGGCTTCATTAGATTCTAACGGATTAGGCGATGAAAGCGATTTATGTCCAGTCCCTAATTAAAGTCCCAGTAAATAATCAAGTAGCCATTAATATGATTTTTTTTTTCTAACAAAAATTTATATTATAATTATGTAATATTTTGTTTTAAATTACTTATTGGGTCTTCATTTTTAAAATTTCATAATTATCGAAAATGACGATTATCTCAAAACAAGGTTTATTGACTAAAAGTCTTCTGCCAGTATAACGAAGAATTAAAAAAAATGGTTTTTCATACAAAAGAGTGCTGGCATTGGTATTGGATACCTTATAACACAAAATTGATAAAATAATATTTTTGATTATTTTTTAAATTTCATTTGACAACGCCTGGCTGATAGATATCTCTTAAACTAGACTGCCTTTATGTTAGTCGGCTCACAATGCCCTCTGAAAAGACAGATTAATTTTTTTGTTACTTGTTTTATGGGCGATTTTCAACGCCAGCTCCTTCGATGAGCGTGGCTTATAAAAAAAAACACTACTTACATAAAAAATAAACTTTTATCGGCAACGCTTTTTTGCCATAGAGCTTGCGGACAGTATAATAAAATTGCATAATGTCCAATGTAAACAAACCATTACTTTTATGATAGTTTTTTTTCTTTTTTTTGTAGTAAGAAAGAATATAATAAGAGACATATTTTTTTGTCAACATAACTTGTTAAAACATTAACTTATTTAAAATTCTTGGAAGTTGATAATAAACAATTACTTTTCATTCAAATAGTGTCACAAACGAAAAAAAATTTTGAATGTGTCAAATCTCATGAAATGCAACTCCACGACAATTGAGGAGCAAACATTCAAAAAGTGTTTTGTCACAAATTTTGAAAAATGGCTTTTTATATCAATTCTGATAGCCCATAATAAAACCTATGATTAGAAATCAAAATTAGTGTTCAAAAAGGTTTTTTTTCATATTAAAATTAAATCATAAAGTTGACACATTCATACAAACCGTCACTTTTGCAACACTTAAATCATCATTTTCCAAGCTTTGTATTTGTGTGACAAAACACTTTTTGAATGTTTGCTCCTCAATTAATTTAAATCGGGTATCGGGTCATCTCGAGATGAAGTGACATCATAAACATCTAAGTCCAAAATCTCTAAACAATGTTTGTTATAAATGGCGGTATTTGGACCTAGCCCCATCTTATAGCTAAGAACTATAGAGACAGACAATACAGTTAATTCTCGATGCGCTAGATTTAATTTTAAAACACTTGAATTATTTTTTTCAAAAGCATCATTTGAACACCTTACAAAGTGATCTTTCCAAGTCTGGCACCTTTTTATAGGTTAGTGGATTGTTTATTGTGTATATTGACCGATTTGTATATTATGTCTAATCAAAGTTACTCTAAAAATGTAAACCATTTTTATATAAGACCAATTCCGTTAAATTACTCGTTCATATAAATGAGGAGCAAAAATTTTAAAAGTGATTTGTCACACAAAAACAGAGCTTAGGTTAGGAATGGTTAGGAAATGATGACTTGAGTGTTGGATAACTCACGATTTACTTTATGATTTAATTTGTATAGGAAAAAAACCTTTTATCAACAATAATTGTGATTTCCATTCATAGATTTATTTTTGGACTATCATAACTGATATTAAACGGTATTTTTAAAAAATAATTGTGACAAATCACTTTTTGTATCTTCCTCATTTATTTATTTGATTTAAATGTCACATCAATCAGTCAATTTTTCAAAAGGTTACTTCTATTGTTTATATTTGAAACTATCTAGTTAAAGTGGAAAACCATGACTATATCACTTAAAAAATTTAAAGCCGGTAGTAGTAAAATCCTGAAAATATTTTATGTTAATATAACGTAGTGTTTTTTGAAAGTTCACCGTTTGTTTATTCTTGAAAAGAGCTATTCCCAATAAAACCTTTTTTTTATTATTTTTATTTGCCTACACAAAATTTACGATACACGACAAATGAGCCGACAGTATTATAATAATAATAGTAATAACGTGGTGATATCACATACAGTCACTTAGCGTCCAATCAGAACGATCGTTCCAATCAAGATGCGAACTTGAGATTGGCTCGTGATTTAGTGACATGAAATTATCCGCAGACGATTTGCATCCGCCTTAATAATTGCAATTATCATATTGACGTCTTATGCCATATAACACTTATCACGTCTGTTACTGCCAACATAACAATGTTTAAACTATGGCGATGACGTTATGCAACTAATCTAGGTCTGACTAGGGAAGATGACGGTAATATGTTTACGGCAGGGCTTACTGGTTTACTTGTTTTGCGCTGTGATTTACTATTTTTAATTTAAAAATCTACACAAGAAAAATAATTACTGAACACGATTTTACCATAATTTGAATTTGTCATTTTGTTTGTTTAGTTAACTTTTCCGTTTCTAAGCTCAAGAAATGCGACCCCAATACCAACATTTTCATAAATATCTATTTTAATATGGGTGATACAATGTTTATAATTAAGGTATTCTTATATCATAGTTTTTTGGACCTTTTGTAGTTTATATAAATACGCGATAACGCTTATCAGCTGATTAGCGCCCGCGATAACGATTGTTCGTATGATAATTTGGAACGCTGAGACACTCTTCAGTAGTCAATTCATATGTGTGCTGACATGACGTCTTTTTTACGCGCAACTTAAAATATGATTATTTATTAAAAAAACCACAGATTTTTATAAAAAAAATTATGAGGAAAGATGCAGAGAGATATTTTAAAGCCCGTAGACTATTTTTTTTTTTGAAATTCATAAGAATAAGGCCAATAATGAGGAAACCACTGGGGTCAAAAAAGACCCCCATCGCCTGCTAAGTATTTTTCTAGTCTCCGAGCCGCGAGAGTTAAGAAGTCAAGCGTAAAATCTTGCTCAAACTAAACGTCGTATTCATTGGGGCACAACATGACGCGCAACATAGAGTCTACGTGACGCACTGTCCCACAAAGTTGCTCGCAACATATTGCGGTATTTGTACGTGACGCATGATATGTTGCATGTTGATGTTCCAGGAGCGAGTGCATTAGTCGCTAGTCACATATTGTCTAGTAGAGGCCTGCACGGGCCCGGCCCGCGGGTTAGGTTCGGGCGGGTAAGCGCAATTGCGATTCGGGCTCGGGCCGGGCTCGTGTGAGGAATTTATTTCTTCAGGAAAATATTTCAGACTATGTTCGTGTCATAAGTCAGCCATGATGGTTTTAATTATTACCAGTTATATAAAGAATCGTAAATTGTTGTAAATTTTTCGAGATGAGGAGTATAAATCTGAGTTTCGGGTCGGGCTCGGGTAACAAGTGTGGTATTACACGTCGGGACTGAGTCTTTCGAGCTCGGGCCGGGTAATTTTGTAAAATTTCGGCCCGTGCAGACCTCTATTGTCTAGTGTAGACGGTTGCACAACGTCTCAGTTAACATAACAGCAGTGTGTATACGTATTTTAAATAAAAACAAATGATTTCTATTGGTATTATTAATTGATTGTCTTTCTGTCTTTAATTGTATGTATTTCTGTGTATATAATATTGAATTATTACTTAGATACACATCAAGCATGAACATGCATAAATAATATTTATTCTAACTATAAAATGTAAATAGTTACGCCCACATATTATTAAAAAAACGAAAATCTTTCATAAAGCATTTCACACATTTAAAAAAAAAATACTACACACAAATCTTTGACTTCATATATAGACAGTCATCATGGTCAAATTGTGTAATTCTAAATTAATAAATAACCCGTGAAACGAGTGTATTCTTTTCTAACCAACTGGTTGTACCTGATAAATTATCCATAATTAATGTTTATCGTAATCACATATCCGTTAGTGCCAACTTCTTAGTTGTAAGTTTTACGGGTATAGCATCGTGTATATATTCTTTCCGTAAATATAACTCTTTCCGAAACATTCGCTTTCTTTGCAATGTCCCGCGACATTTGTCACTTAATGTTTGCGTTGCTTTATTTATTGCATTCTTCCGCTGAACATAGTTTAAAGATCAGCAATTGAATCAAACAAGCAATTTTGCACTAGTACGATTGTTGCTCCGGTGAAACAACGTATACAATCTGCCTTTCAAGGGCAATACAAGTTTAATTACCATTGGTTGAAAATAAGACATACAAAGATTGTTCAGTTACCACTAGCATCACTAACACGATGTTTTTCCGGAAAAATACATTTATTCATAAATCTACTTACATAAGGTTTTAGTTGGTAGTTGGTACTTCGTTATTATTGAAAGAACCTTCTTCAAAATATTTATAACAATGTTCAATGCACTCATCTTGAATTATTGTTTTTTTAATTTAAATCCATAGAGGCGTATTAAAAGAATATAAATATCTGCAATGGCCTAATCATGAAATCATCAGTAAACAGTCTGGTCGTTTTAAAAAACATAGAATGCGTTTAGCTATAAATTACTTGATTCGTTACCTGTGGTTCCTAAACGAAATTTATTTACTCTTTAGTATTGATTTATAAAATAAAATTGTATTTAAAAAAACTATCATTTCAATAATGTATTGTGAGTCCACGGTTCCCTCTAAGCTGCGCGCGTACGCGGCTGCGCAGTAATCTGAAACCTCTCGCGTACTCATTCCAGATTAGTGCGCACTCCAATACAACTATTCATCTTTTTGTTTTTAAATTGGAATAACCCTAATTGACCGAAATTGAATATTTACATAAATTAACTAGAATTACATTATATCTATTATCAGACTAATAATTCGTTCTAAATGGAGTATATACTATTAGTAGTAAGGAACGACATGAAAAATTAGGAAAAAAATGATTATTATAACTTTATAAGCGACTGATTGTTTTGTTCTGGTTATTATATTAATTTTTAATTGATTCACCAGCGGTGCTATTTTGAACGGTGTGATACACAATCACGTTTTGAGTATACAGGCATACAGAGTATTGATTTGGCATTTACTTCTGGTAGAACTCGGAGATCTGTCATGGAAAACAACTTCGTTAACTTTATTTATTGACTTGGTAGAACTCTATTGTAATAGCGTAAAAATATCAACGTATTTTAGTTCTACAGTTTTTAATATTTTTGCGTTGATAGCTATTTCGGCTTTCGGAACTATGAACTACTAACGCATAAATATTAAAAACTGTAGAACTAAAATACGTTGATATTTTTACCCTATTATTAACGAGTTACATCCTTTTGTCTTACTAATGTCGATAGCAGGGTCGTATGGCGCAGCGGTTACCCGGACTTCCGTGCCGGATCTCACGGGCTCGAGTCCCAGTACGAACAGCAATTTTTCAATCAATTTATCGATTTCCGTTTGAAGGCATGGGTGTTTGTGATGTCTAAAAATTCCCTCCCACCCTGCCGATCCATCAATAACTAGGCGTAGCGAGAGCGATTGTGAACCACTAGTCCTGTCCTAGCTTTATGCTTCTACCCCTAATACTCTCTATTCAAAAAGAGATGTTGATTGACTGAGTAACAACCAGTTTTCGTAGAAATCGTTCCATTAGGAAGCTTTATTAGGAGCGGCCATGGTAAATAAAATATACTTCGTGAAAATTCAAAACAAAACAAAAGCTTGCTGTGAAGGATTGACTGAGTTCACTTATATTTTTTTACCTGCGCCCACGATATGGGCGCAGAGTCGTAAAACATTTTAGATGCGCTGTAACATATGATTAGACCGTCTACCGGTGCAGACGCTGTCTAAAATTAGTCGTTCAATGCATTTTGTGCTTTCGACCTCCAAATAAAATAAATACATTTTTTGCACTGGCCCACCGACTTACCCAAAACAGAAACGTTTCCTCTCTATGGATTTATCATTCCCAATCGAAAGACCACACACGCTTCGACTTCCAACACGTTAACAAGATAGGTCATTCCTAATGTCAAGAAGTACAAGTAGAAAAACAGCTAGTTACGTGCGAAAATACATGGCTTGAACAAGTAAAGTAATTTCGTGGAATAATGAATGATTTGTGTTTGATTAATCACGTAATACAAAAAAGTGTTACAATATAATATATTATATTGCGTTACATTATTTGTATCGATTGACATAGCATATTGATAACATTTTGAGCTTCATTGCAGTGTGCCTTCCGGGGCTTTAATCCAGTGCTTTCCAACTTGCTTTCAACATTCTTTGTGATAAAATATGAACATGTGAAATAAAAAATCTTCGGGGGTCCGCAGATTATTGTTTTCAGATTTAGGGGTCCGTGGAACGAATTTTTTTAGGAAACACTGCTCTAATCTATAACATTGAGTACATCGATCAGCGATTCTCAAAAAAAAATTGTCGTGAAACCTTTCCGTATTTTGTAAAACCGAATAATAAATACATCATAAATGTTTTAAGCGTATCTCTAATGAATAATTGTAATATGAAAACAGTTGAAATACCCTCTGTACGAGTCAGGGGCGGTTCATAGGAGCTAAGGGTAGCATTGCAGTCCCATACTCCACAAATAATCAATATTCAAATATCATATTTATCTTTCCTGTGTGTTACTCAAAAAAAAATAAATTAAGAAACAATTGCATAGCGAACGTATTCCACGAGTATTGTATTTCGTTATTATATATTATTTAAGCTTTCGAGAAGTGAAGTGAGCCAAGTGGTACAAAGGTATATCTTTTCAATTGGACTTTTAAATAAATCATGTCTTTATTTGGTGTTTTTCTGGAATGCACATTTTTATTTTACTACTATTTATTTATTTACTATTACAGTGTGTATTCACTCACAAGTTCAATTCACTTTTACAATTCTTTAATATTAAATCAGGATTGAGAAGTCGTGTAAAAAAAGACAACTCCGACTCCGGCTTTAAAATAAAAAACGACTCCGACTCCGAAAAAAAATGTCAATATTTTCATTTTAACTTATATGTATGCATTCCATCAGATCAACTTTAGTCAGCCAAGCATGCAGTGTAGTTTGAATACACTTCATTAAATATGTTTTTTTTAATGTTTTTTACGACTTCGACTCCGACTCCACAGCTCTGTTAATACATATTATATAAGAATATTATAACGCATCTAACTTATTTTTTCTTAGGATAACACGTGGCTCACTTTACCTCTCAGGGGCTCATTTCACTCCTAGTCAAGAAAAAAAACTATAAATACGCTTAACGTTTGTTAAGCGTATGGATACTGCCGTATAAAATTAGCTAATGGGGAAGCAGTGGTAGGTGGTGGAGAGTAATACTGATTTAAATTCTTAATTTTTTTTATTTACAATTGATATATATATATATAAATATCGCTTTAATAGACATTTTAATGATTCTATTGAAGATGATTAAATTGCTTGTTAAATCTCTACTGAAATTAATGTTTTGGTTGAGGGGCGCTGGGAAGTAAATATGAGTTGCCATAAAAAACAATTTAATTTATTTCTTAGAAATCCGGTTCGTGAGTTTGTTACGTTACTGCTAAACTGTCAAACCATTAAAGTAACCGCCCATGTTGCAAATGTCATGAATTCAACTCCCGAAGGGTAAATCTCAGAAGGTCATCACTTTCATCTCGCCGCCAAGATGCTATTATTACTGTTGTCTTAATTTATATGACAGTATACATAATTATTTACTGCCACTTAGTACGTACAATGTATGTAATGTAACACATTTATATGCAAAGAACTACGGGCAATGAAATGTTAATCTTTAACTCTTTTTTATTGAGTTTTTAAGACAATTTTACAATAAAAAATACATTGTTTCACAATCTAATTAACGTGACCAGACGTCCTCCTTTGCGGAGGATTGTCCTAATTTTGGAAACTTTGTCCTCCTCTAGGGAAAATTGTCCTACTTTAATCAAATTTGGTAAATGAAAGAGAGTGGATAAAATATGTAATTGATAAGAAATAGATGATTATTTTTGAATTGTTGAAATTTATGAATATTTCCATTGACAATATATTTTTTTTTGATTGAAATGGCATTATGTTTGCTGGGTACAAACACCAACGTAGAGTGAACATTTTCCATTTGCAATTATAGCTGGACAAATGAAAAATCCAGACTAGCGGCTTAAACATTGTCAGGAATGATAATAGAAAATTTAAATTAACTTTGATTATTCCACGTATTGTGTTACTAACTGTGACACGTGTTTCGCCTCTTTCAGAGGCATCTTCAGACTTACTATCGCAAAGTTTGCTTATAATCTTTGCTTAATGTTTTATAATCCCCTCTTTGCTTCCATTAAAAAGGAAAAATCCCATTTTGATTATTTACAACTCATTAGTATAATTAGTATCATTATCTGTTTGCTTTATTTAGATTCTACACCCCCCTCCTTGCTCCTCTTAAAAGGAAAAAAACCCAAACCTCCATTTTGTAATTTTATAATTTTAAAATGTTAGAATCAATCTTGCTTCATTACTGAAGCAAACTTTGCGATAGTAAGTCTGAAGATGCCTCTGAAAGAGGCGAAACACGTGTCACAGTTAGTAACACAATACGTGGAATAATCAAAGTTAATTTAAATTTTCTATTAAAATGAACTTCCACAAAGTTACCGCCGAAACCATCGAAAGGAATGATAATATAAATCTAGATTGCATATCGTTCCTGAATGTGTTGAAGAAAAATGAAGATTTAGTCAAAAAAATACAAAGAAATGATAAATATTGCTGAGTTGAGTTAGTTACATCGAGTAACTAAGTTGAATGTTTGTAGTGTTTTAAGGGTTTTTGAACTTTTTTTTGGTAAAGTAACATTATTAACATTGTAATAAATCGGCGATATTATCAATAAAGAATGTTTCTGAACGATTTTTTTATATCCATTTTTACCAAAGTATGTGTTGAAATTTTCAAAACCTGGTCACCCTATAAATGTTTATAGGGTGACATTACATGTCTTAAAATTTAAGAATAAAAATAAAACTTTTTATATATCTGCATTTGAATGTATTTAACCTTAAGCACCTAACATTCTTGTCTATAATTTTTTTTGAGATTGTACCCTTTTTTTTCATCAACAATACATTCAGAACTCCCCTCCCGTCTTGGTTAAATGTATCTGGCCACTGTTTTCTTGAGTGTTATTACAAAAATAATCATATCTATAGTTTTCAGCATAACGATCTGTTCCAGGATTAACCATGTATAATTATTTAATATTTTCCATTCTTAAAAAAGTGGACCCCAAATCGAAAAAGTTTGAGTATCCTTGTAAACCATATTAATTTAATGAAATATATGAAATAAATTATAAATATTACCATTTCTGAATCTCAAAAGTATTAAATTAATTATTATTATAATTGTATAACTGTTAATTTAATTTTAAATAACTACCCACATATAAAAACCAGTTAAAACATCTGTAATGTAATTAACATCCTATTTTATTACTAGAATAATAATTGAATCATATCCTTTAATGGCAATGTTGATAATTAACAATTAATCTTTTATTATCTCAATCAGTAATATCGAGATAAAGATTGAACTCAAATAAAGATCAAAATGTTCACAAGGCTATGTCAACGTATTGAACTCATAACTAGTTTAGGTACTTGAACAAGAATGATTTTTGTACATGTAAGAACAAGTTAGGACTTGTCTCGTTTTTTTAACGCTGCGATAAGAACTTTTTAAAATTGGTAATAAATTAATTTAGTGAAATGAATTCAACAACAGATTTTTTATGCGTATTAAATAATGTTATGGTTCAACTTAAATATTTTAGTACCTAATTAAAATTATGGGTTTTTAGTTATATTTATGTTTCGTTTTATGCATAATTAAGACTATGATTTTTTTTTAATAAAAATTCCGTTCATGACGCCCAAATTCGAAATTAAATTATATTTAAAATCGTCAGTGTAGAAAATTTGCCTATAACATCAGATAACTCTAGTTACTAGAATAGATTTTAGTCGATTTTACTAATCAATACGATGAATAGACTAATATTCTTTTAAATATCTTTTTTTTTCTCCGGTTTTTTCGACTGCGGCTACACTTCTGAAAAAACACCCGACTCCACAGCCCTGGTTGTGACTGATTCGATTGGTAACTTCTTTTTCCTCATTTTGAACCTCATTTCTCATTATCATCATCTGTTTTTAAGTTGGTTCTTAAAGGGCCAGCAACATATCGGAAGTATTTTTTAGCAGCGTGAGGTATGTGTTATAGTAGACAGGAATTTTAAATAATATATGCGTCACTCATTATTTGAAAACCTGCATCAAATGAATCATATTCTAACCAGTTCTCTATATTTTCTCTATCAACATTTTGAAAGCCATTTTAATATTCCATTACCTGACATATTTCTAATATTTTTTTACTAATTTTACTTTACTTTTTGACTAATTTTTAGCAGCTCTAGCAGAGACGTTCTTTTTGGATTGCAATATCTCGAGCACTGTCGTTACTTAAATCTGGTTAACCCTTTCTTAACTAAGATGTGTAAATAGTACACATACCTTCTAATCATTTACATTTCTCTGTATATATAATAAATACTCGGCCTGAAATTCAGGTATTCCTCACTTATACATTTAAGAATTGAGTAATGCAATAATAGAAATATTGTAGTAGTGTTATATAATTGTCATGATTCACTCCCGTTTGCCTGATCTGTAACGGACACACAGCTCAGGATCGCGTGCTTTTTTGCATAGTAAGGAAAGGGTTAACCATCCAGAGAATATGTAGACATTTTTTTAGTTTTGTTTTTAATTGAATTCATGCACGGATAATCCGAAAACCGGATAATAAGCACACGGATAATCGGGAGAATACTGCATTCAGAAAACCAAAGGGCTTGGCTTAATGAGCGCCACGTGGTTCTAGAAAATAATTGTATACATAGTGCATAAGTAATACTGTCATCTTTTATTATTAGCAATAAACTACATTGTGACGAAATTGAACGATAGATAAAAGTTGTAATCTTTTAGTTTTATGCGGTTCATACCACAAGAATTTTAAATACAATTTATGAATAGAATTCTCAGACAGTCTGCAAATTAAACATTAATCACACATACCCAATGCCCTCTAAATTCTTAGAAAATTAAACCGATATAAAAAAGGGAAATTTCGTTACAATTCTCACAAATGAATTATTTATTAATACTACGCAACTTTTAATGATGTACAGTGAGCGATAGCCTCGAAAAAGGGTTGATTGACACTTTGCGACCCTCGTGGAAAAAGGTAACGTCGTAATCTACCGCAAGATGTCTCCGCCCTTCGGATAACCAGATAAATAAATAACTAAAAATAGTTTATATCGGGTCCTGATAAAAAGCCAGCACTGACGCGAGGATGTCATTAAATTATTCATGAAGCTTCGCAACGTATAGGGCCAGTGATACGAAAGTCCTTTGTATTTGAGATTATTTGGACACAAATATTTCTTCTACAAACAGAGAAACATAACATATTTTAAAATTTATTTATTGTTTAAAAATCAATATTACAGTACTAGGGTATCAAATCCTGGAGCCTTTTTGTGACCCCGGGATCCCTGGATTGGGTACTCGACGTGAAATCGTGTATAATTTGAGAAAAGTTTTAGTGACCCTCTTTTTTGTTTTTAGCTCAACGGCGAATTTGGGATTCTCAAATCTGTATACTTTTTCCCCAAAATCTCTCCGTAACTCGTTTTTTTTTTTAGCTTAACGACGAATTTTGAATTTTTCTTTAGGTCTTCCAAATACAAAATACTATTAATTTTCGGGATTTGCTAAAAATTTCTCAATCCCGAAATCCTTCGCAACCATATCAATCCCGGGATTTCGGGATGAACGGGATCCCGGGATTGGAGACCCAAGACATTACAGCTGACGCCAATTCGCCATGCACTTGACAAATATAATTAAAATAAAAACAGTAAATAATACATCAAAATCAACATACAAACCAAAAAAATAAAACCTAATAAACAGTTCACAAATACTGTTACTGATACCGATCCTCATGTGGAGCATATAGTCGCTTAACATTTTTTTTTTACTAAAACTGCTTATTAATCAGTTGCTCAACCTCCCTTTTTTTCAAATAGATTAAAGATAGAAAGGATAGGGCTTGAGCAGGACTAGTGGTTGAGTAATCACTTTCGCTACACCCAGATATTTTAGGATTGGAATGGTATGAGAGAATTTTTCAACATCACAAATATCCATGCCTTCGAACAGAAATCAATTAACCAATTGAAAAAATGAAGTTCCGGCATGGAAGCCAACGGAGTTGACCATTGCGCCACGGACTACAGCTCTCGTTCCATAATCATATATTACAATATCCTTCAACGATATCAATTATGTTATATAAATAAAAATGTTGCGAGTCACTGATGACGGGCCATCACTTGTGATTGATAGCGCGCATGAGATCTGAGATCCCGGCTCGCATCCCAGCGCGACCATTCCAACACTGCCTGGTGCGGTTGTGGTGAACCATTTTCATACAACCAATTTATAATATTTATGTCATTATAGTATGCTTCCTTCTATTTGATATATACGTACATATCACTGAAGAAGTATTGACTCATCTAACACTGAGGGCTTTATTGCTATATGCGACATTGCCAACTCTACTCGATGAAATATACAACACATGGATACAGCTGTTCTCGTTTCTAGAGCACTGTATTTTATATCTAACAAATATTATAGCGAACAAATTGGGGAATTTGAGAACACATGAAGAACTTGTGGTCCTTACCCAAGGGTGGGGAACCTTTTCTTCTCTAAAGGCCGCATTAATTTTTCTGATTCGACATAAGGCCGCAGTAAACATTGACTATGGAGTCTTTGGCCAATTTCTAAAGCCCAGAAATTTGCGAATTTCCTAAAACTACCGGCGTGGGACCTTTTTTTTTAGGTCTTCCAAGGATTTTGACATCAAATACCTCAGGAATTAACGAATTTAAAAAAAATACAGAATTACAGAATTGGCCAGAGGGCCGCACCAGAGTACTCAAAATGCCACAGGTCCCCCACGCCTGCTCTAACCAATGCTAGAAATGGTAAAGCATACATTTGCATGATACTAAATTTAAGCAAAAAAAAAAATCAAGCGTACTATGTAAAATATGATTTGTCGATTTTATTGTACATATTTGATACGAATATGACATTCATACGTATGTTGACAATAGACAATAGCGCACTTTACACTGGCCCGAAGTCGTTATTGCGTTGGTGTCGTGTGTTCCTTGTGCACATATGGCATAAGGATCATACCTCACCTAATCCTGGACGACGGCGCCCCAGTGTGCAGACCCCTAATGGAAAAAAAATGTTCATGTCAAAATTAGCATAAATTTTATAGCAAAGGTTGATGGAAACTTTTGTTGGGAGTAGGTTGGGAAATGGTAAGTTTTGAAAAAATCGGCTCATAGAGTTTTATGTATATTTAAAAACATTTATACCAAAAGTGTACTTTGTAGTTTTCGGACGTACGAATGAAATTGAGGAGCAAACATTCAAAAAGTGTTTTGTCACACAAATACAAAGCTTGGAAAATGATGATTTAAGTGTTGCAAAAGTGACGGTTTGTATGAATCTGTCAACTTTATGATTTCATTTTAATATGAAAAAAAACCTTTTTGAACACTAATTTTGATCACTTTTAAGGTGTTCACTGTCAATACTTGGTGGAATGGCATTTTTACTAATTTTGATTTCTATTCATAGGTTTTATTATGGGCTATCAGAATTGATGTAAAACGCTATTTTTCAAAATTTGTGACTTAACACTTTTTGAATGTTTGCTCTTCAAATAAGCAAAAAATAAAAAAAACTGACATAATTTTGGTAAGTTTGAAAAAAAGTGTACAATTTTTTAGTTATTCTTCAATAAGTTTGTATTCGATCTACTACTATTTTTTAAAGATGGAGTAAAAAGTCAAATATTTGAAAACGTTTGAAATCATTAAATAGCTGTTTACCAATTTTCTTTAATATTGACACAAAAGTAATGAAATATAAAGCAGTGGTAATTTGTTGTTTCAAAATTAAAGCAGAAAAAATTGGTAACAAAATTAATTCAGTAGGCATTTCAAAAAAGCGTAGGCAATAAATCGTCGAATCAAATTAATTGAAATTATATGAAATTTGTCAAACTTATTTCAGAAAGCGCTCTATTTCCGATTGTGACTAATCGAAAAATATTGACATTTCAATAGAAAAAATGTAAACAGAAACAAATTGTTAGGAAATTTTGTACACTCAGGCCTAGTTCAAATGTATTTGTTTGAAGGTATAGTAAATCTGTTAAAGCTAGAAAAAAACTGCGTGAATTTTATCAGCAGGTATTTCATGGTATAGTATAGTTATTTAAGAATAGCAAAAAAAAGGTTTTGTCTACTGACTGTGGAAAGGAAAGGGGAAGGAACAAATTTAACGTTAGGCTCAAATAACTTTTTTTGATGAATTTTAGCCAAAGGTAAATTATGAAATATATACATCCTGAAAGTGTACGCACACTTATAAACTAGTGTTTAATTTACTTAAATTAGTTTTAATTTTATGCATTTTTGAAGTCTTTTCTCCTGGTTGCAATTCTCGCGGACCCGTATGTTTTTAAACTCAAAAGATAAATTTCGATGCTTATTTGGCATTTGCAGCTCACAATATTTTGATATAACGTGTATCAAGTTGTACTCATTGTGATTCTTTTTAATAAAAGCTGTTTTGTAAAACTGTAGTTTACGTCCTTTTTCTATGCCACACTCAAATTATATATAGGGTCGTATTTTTTCGATCAGAATTTATATTAAATGGTTTAATTAATCGGTCAGTGTAAATAGTCATAATTTAAATGAAATTAAAAAAAAACTAACTTAACCAAAATGACTATAAAATATTCTGACCGTATAGTATTTTTATTCTGACCAAAAAGTGATAAAAATTCTGACCATTTAATTTGTTCCCTAGTATTTCTCTTTGATTTTTGTTTGTTATTGAATTTCATGAAGTGCTTAGAATGATAAGCAATAACAATTATAGTGCATAAATAGACATGTTAAAATCTCATGATTATTGAAAATGACGACAACCACTCAAAACAAAGTTTTCTGATGTATCGCCTTAAAAATAATATTGTACTTTCGAATTGATAAAATAGAAAAAAAAAATTCTCGACAGCACTTTTCGCAGTCATATGTTTTTTTTCCTCTGAGTATACCGTCGACTTAAGGAGTAAAATATTAAACATTTAAATTATTATTACAAAATTCTACAGTTCTTATTCTCACTAATGTTATTTATTTTATAATTTATATTATCTTCGGATCCTAACTTATAGTGTCACAGTTGAATGACTTGATAAAAAAAAGTAGTCGCAATAGTTGGAACATTCTAGAAAGAGTGTGACAAATTAATAATACAGTGCCAATTTACAAAGTCAGTTGTAAGCTTTTTTTATGTTACGCGAGCAGAGGTTTCCAAGCTTAGTCACTTAATTTTATTATGTTAATAAAATAATGTGCACTTTTCATACAAACTTTAAAAGAGAAATCTTAAACATAACGGTTTCTACCAGGGATCTGGAGAGGAGCGCGGAGCTGTAGAGCAACAAGTTTTTGCTGGCAGGAGCAGGAGTGAAGTCGGAGCACAAAAAATTGTTGTGCCCTACTGCTCCGATACATACAATATTATTTTAGTTTTATTCAAAATTAAACGTTTTTTGAAATTTATTTCGAATATTTGATGGTTTTTTTTAACCCTGGTTATCATTTGATAAGAGAGCAAACCTGACAAGCGATGCATAACCTCACTTTTATATTTCTGCGTGGTCTACTTCATTAAAATCAGGGATCTAGAGCGGAGCTGGAACAAGTATTTAGGTGTCGAAGTGGAGCTGGAGCGGAACAACTAAAAAAATGGTTGCTCCAGATCCCTGGTTTCCACAAACGCATCATCTCACACCACGTGAGAACCAGTTTCGCTCGTCGTGAAACCTCTCAACTGATGAAATGCTAGCGATGATCAAAACCGGCCCCGAACATTTGATAAAATTATGAAATTAGTACAAAAGTTTATGTTTGAACTGATGAACTTCTCATAATAATTTCGAACAGACACGAAGTTAAGTGAGTCACGATTGCACGAATACTGCCTCAATATGAAAACGAACAACGAGCACAGTCATGACTAGGGTATCCAACCCCGGAGCCTTTTTGTTATCACGGGATTTCGGGATTGATTAATTTCCCGGGATTCCGGGATTGGGCACTCAACATGAAATCGTGTATAAATTGAGAAAAGTTTTGGTGTCGGAATTTTTCATTATTTCATTTCCAATTTCAAAAACCCAGGAATTTGCACAAAATGTCAGCCCGTGACTCATTTTTTTTTTAGCTCTTCTAAGAATTTTAAAATCCCAAAACCTATGAATCTACCGATTTAACCATAATACCAGCGTGACTCTTTTTTGTTTTAGCTCTTCGAAGAATTTGATTCCAAATTCAAAATCGTATAAATTTTCGGGATTTGCTAAAAATTTCTCAATCCCGAAATCCCGGGATCGCGACCGCGCCAATCCCGGGATTTTGGGATCACAAAATTGAACGGGGTCCCAGGATTGGAGTGCCTAGTCATGACGTACATTTTGTAACGTTTATTTGGCAGCAGCGCTAATTTAGAAAATAAACTTATTTCGTTTGAACCAGAGTTTAATATCCCTGAGCCGTAACTGATTAGCGCCCGCGCATTGTGCGATCATTTGCGGTAGGTCTTGACCGCTGGCCTTGATGGTGAGTTTCTTTTTTCGTTTCACACCAATTCTCAATACATTTTCTATCGGATTATCGAGCTCGAGAAAAACTAACATCAATCCAATGTTTTACTATGTGTATATTAAATGATTCTGAACTGAAATACCTGAAAGCATTTTTTGATATAATCTATTGTTTTTTAAATTCTTTTTAAATTGGCGTAAGATTAAGATGTTCAAATGTTTTTTAACAACAGTTAAATTATCTATAAAATGTCTTCAGAATATTTTTTTTTCAATTTGTACCACATTTTCTATGCGATATAGGTATTTGTTTTCTCCATATCCGCTCCCTAGTCGGAACATATGGCCATCACATGATTCCTCTAAGATTCTCTGTCCTCTGCCAGTCTTCTTGCTTCCTCCCATGTCATTCCAGCGTCCCGTAGCTCCGCCGAGTACATCCTCCAAGTAATTGTTTGTTGTTTTAGTACAATGATATTCAAAACATAAAAAAACTCTCTTTCAATAATTCTACATTTATGTGATACGATCAAAACCGGTTTCGCTCATGACGAGCATTTTCAACTGATCAGAATACATCCCCCCCTGTGGTCTAGTTGGTTAGATTTTGCTCTACCGATCAGATGGGTTCAATTCCCGGTAAGATAAAAGTATTTTTTTAAACTATTTAAATTTGAGACCTAAGACGTGGGTGCTTGCGACGTCAATTATAATCCTCGAGTAGATCTCGAGTGACTTACAAAAAAATTTTAATCGAATTTATCTCGTATTATCTTTCAGGTACAAAACATTTGGCGCGTTGAAATTAGCTGTAATGACAAATATTTTTTTTGTTTAAAAAATCAAAATTAAATTACAAATGTTAATACAGTGTTATTTATACTGAATGAAGTAAAACTATTAATGGTGCATGTCACAAACAATTATATTTTAACTTTGATTTTTTTAGGGATTACAACAGCGTATATAATATATCAGATGACATTCATAGCTCAATTAAAAACAAAATACGGGTTATTACCTTTTTCTTTGGAGGGGCAGATGGCTAGTGGTTAGGTCAGAGGTGAGGAACCTTTTCTTCTCTAAAGGCAGCATTCATTTTTCTGATTCGACATAAGACCGCAGTAAACATAGGACGGGATTGATTAATATTCAATCCCTTACCCTACTTGTCCTCGCTTTACTTTTTCTCCAGATATCTCCAAGCCTCGTTTTTTTTTAGCTCACCGAGAAATTTAAAATCCTGAATTTGCTAAACTTTTCCCCAGATATCTCCAAACCTCGTTTGTCCAGAATTGGTCAGAAGGCCGCACCGTAGTGGCCAAAAGGCCCCGAGTTCCCCACCTCTGGGTTAGGTAATCACTCCTGTTACACCATGCGATTCCTACACCTACACCTGGGATTCGAGCGCGTGAGGTCAGACATGGAAGCCAACGACGTTCAGCACTGTGCCATGTATCCGGCATTTCATTATTACTCTATCGTAAATAATCTTTCCTACTCAACCAGACTCGCGTGAAGAATTTTTTTATTTCAGAATGTTGGCATTTAATTGCTAGACATAATATCAATAAATAGCTTGAATCATCAAATTCCTACGACTGTATTAAACTAGGTCGGGATGACAAAAATATTGTTTCATCTGGTGTCCGTCGTTCGTTCGCCTCTCGCAATACGGCTCCACGCGTCAAACACAGACTCGTGGCAATTGGAATTTTTTCTTCGTGGGAGAAAAATGTTCAAAAACACTAAACATATTAGAGGACGCCGCGAAAACAATACAAACAGATTTTACGAGCGTTTTTATCTTAAATATACTTCGCGAATACATAAAATTAATCTAAAATCGATTGACAAGACATTATTTTTTGTAAGTGCTAGCTTATACTCGCCAGCCTTGTAAACAAACCAGTAGTCATTTTAACCGTTTGAATACCGCGCAAATATCATTAATATGTCCCAAAAATACAGCGTGTTTTTGAGAAAAACAATTTTGCCTAATATACACTCGAATTCGATATTTTAAAAACCTATATTGTCTCAGTATAGATAGCACTACAAATATTCATCAAAATATCGCTTATATTCTATTAGAATACCAAGTATTTGATTTTTTAAATGTCATGGAAATCCGTGCTTGCTTGCATATGTTCCAGACACATATGTGTCCGTTTGGTATTCAAGTGGTTAATTTTTTGTACATATCCGTCATTTTAATACATAAAAAAAATAACTCGCATAACAGCAAACGGCCAATGCGACAGATTTTAAGCTCTAAAGCCGTAGATGTTTGAGATTAATTTGAGTAAAAGAAATATCACAAGCACCTGTGACCAAGATCTCAAATTGAAATTTAGAAATTCTTATATCAGAAAAAAATGATTCCGTCTAAATTTTGTAAAAAAAAATATGAATTTTTATAATGTTTTTTGAATCGATTTATGGATTTCTATCCGAAGGCAGGGATGTATGTGATGTCTTGAATTCCCGTCTTAGGCCTATTTTTATATTTTCTATCTCGTCTCTCGCTGCAAAAAAGAGAGGTTAAGCAAATGAGTTACAAGCAGTTCTCGTAGAAATTCTTCTGTTGAGAAAAACTCCATTATAAGTCCATATACTCAACATTGGTATCGAATTTGATTAAAAATTGGAAATAGATTAAATTTTAAAAATATAACTTAATGTAGTGGTTTCCAAAATTTATGTTACTGCCCCTTCCTTTGAAGAAAACAATATCTTCACGCCTCCCCACTCTTTATGACATATAGTAATTAAAGACACATTTAAAGAGTAAATATATATTTTGGACTGTTTGCGTCTCCCTTTGCAATAAATATTCCACGCCTCCCAGGTTGGAAATCGCTGTCATAAAGTGTTCACTGTCAATTCTTGGTGGTAAGTAAGAAATTATGTTTTTACTATAACATTCAGAACAATAATGAAAGCAGAAAATTTTATAATACATTTTGCATAAAATGAAAAACAGTTTTAACATAAATAATTCGATTAAGATATTTATAATTTCTCGGACTGCGGTGCCAAAAATTTCCCCCGGGTACACGACCTATCCAATAATGAAGATTTTTTTTTATTACTTTTACCTCTCAACGGGGGCTGCTTGTTTATCAATAAATATCTCCAATTGCTGTTTTCAATGCTATTTTCTGATTGTGAAAACAATAATATCTTTCGCAAAATACATCGAGTCGTGCGTAATAATTTTCAACTGCTGGTAAAGTAAAGTTTACCATGCAGTCAATATTATTATATTACAATTTGCAATGTGTATACGTAAAAATAAGCGATGTTAAAATGTTTATATTAGACAAATGACATATGTCTTTCGATCCAATGACATAATAAAAAACAATAAATTTCACAATATTGTCTAAGATTATACAAATATCTGATCATAATTTCAATATATGAAATCGGCATGTAACATATGAAATGTTATGTAATATAATAGAAACATTGTTTTTTTTCATATTTTCGTCGACAGATTTTGCTCATAGTCTATCGTTTATCTTGATGGCTGCCACAGAAGAGATATCTCGTAAAAATTTTCGTACTCAACTCGACAGTTACGATTTATTTCGTCTATAACTAATTCAATTAATAATTCTAAGTAATTACATATTTTTTTCCACGGCAGCTAAAAGACTAATAATAAACCAATCATCAATAAATTTAAACTGATATTTGGTCTATAAGAAAAAAATACATAAAAGTAACAGATTCGGGAAGAAACAGCATATCGACTTTGGAATAGAAAAAGGACGTAACATACACATAACATATTTTACATGAGACACAAAAAACGTTTTTTGATGATTTTGAGCCACATGTAAATTATGGTATAATCTGATATTAATTAAATCTTTCTAAAAGTCTTTTTTCCTGGTTGCAATTTTCAAATGCCCTTCTTTTTTCTAACTTAAAAGTTAACAAGTGTACATTTTTTTATTTTCAATCTACCGCAGCATCCCAGATATTTTATCCACGAGCCGCCACTGATTATACCATCAAAAGCCAATACGAAAATTATTACGTTTGTAATGGCGTCGATCCGTATTTCAGACCATGCATAATAATAAGTGTCGAGAATATAAATTTATTTGCGTACTAGAATAGTCCCGGATTATATTATTAACTAAGCTTAGGTAAAGTAACAACGATTTTTTTGAAGAGTGATCATTTCAGACAATTTCGTTTTCTATCAATTATAAATTTTAAATACCATTAAACGATTTCTATTTAAGTATACTAAATGACGTTAACAAATTAGACCAGGTCATTTCTGGTTTGAATGACAAATGCATCTAGCACCTGTCAATATTATCCAGGCATAGTCATCTATGAATCACTTATCACAAATATTGAACCTCGATCTAACAACTTGCTAGACGTGGACTCACGTCTCGACGGGACCGTTCATTATTGTACAGAACTTATTTTTTTATTTCGTCATAATATTATAATAATATAAGCTAGGTATATGGTGAAATAATTCGTCACCTTTTTGACGATAGTGACGTTAAAGAAAGTGATACGTAACTAGTTTATTGTAATTTGTATTGATGATACGTTTAAGTTATTTTTGCTAAATAAATGTGTTGAAATTGCAACAGTTTAGTAGTTGACAGCTTGATATTTTAATTCAGCACTCTAATGCTAATGGGTTTTTCTTATTTATTTCATTTCCGCTCCAAGTGTGGAGCACATGGTCTCCTGATGGAATTGTTTCAACAGAATATCTTCTATCATCACATCCTCTGTGATTGTTCTATCATGAATAATGAACAGGAGGAATCAATAAAATCTGCACCCACAGACCAACATGTCTCGCTGAAATAATAACTACTAAGGCATTTTTTTTAAAAAATATTTTACTAAATTTGATTTGTCATACGGAGAAAAAATTGAGATACACTCGTATATACTCAGGACATTTTTATATGAAATTTTTTCGCACACTAAAGTGCAAGCCACCAGAGACTTGAGAAAAATGCTCCTAAGGCAATCCTAGCCCACAACTAGACAACGCATAACGATTGTTACGTTACAGCAAACGTCTGTAATACCGACATTACTCGTAATTTATTTTAAAGCGATTTTCATTTATTGTTAGAAATTTCTACTATTGTTCACGATGTTAAACCCCAAGAATAAATCTAATAAAATTCATTAAGACCGATACCGTTGGTATAAACTCGGCGTTAGCAGGTAGGTAGAAATGAAATGAAACCACCGCACGACTGTTACGAAAACGTTTGTTTAAGAACTTCCAATCACCGAATCAATTACATACAATATTTAACAAACAAAATTTTGAATTATTACAATATAAAATAACTATTATACAACCTAGCTTGCTCACACGATTTTGTAAATTTTAACAAAATTTTATGTTAAAATCTGCGCAGAGAACAAAATAGAATTTAATTTTCGTCGAAATGGAAAAATATTAATTCTTTCATCTCGGACAAAAAAAAACAAAAACCACAACAGAAAAAGAACTGCAAGTGAATTTACAACTAAAGGCCTCTGGAACCACGTTCCAGAGGCCGGGAATTGTCCCCCACACACACACACGATGTGTTCGGTTCGTGTCCCAAAGAGCAAGAAAGAAAGAAACAAAAATCACATCGGTATCGAAAAACAATGTTGCCATTTAAGGCCATTAACAATTGATATAACGGGTTACCTGATAACAAAATTCAAACACAATTAATTTAGCCGCACCTTTTTTAAATCCTGCCAGTTTTCATCACAAAAGTGGTAGTGGGAGCGGGTGACAATAAACCCTACCGTGTCAATACACGTATGTATGTACAGCCGTGATGGGTGATGGAGAGAATTGCATATAAGTTTTTCTACGAGAACTTCTTTTGACTCAGTTGCTCAGTCTCTCTTTTTCAGACAGAGAAAATATTGTAGAATAAAGGTTTTGTTAGGACGAGTAGTTACCTTACTGTTCTCGTTTTAACCTTTAATTTTAGTTTTAGAAATATTTTTCTGAGATTCGTACTGAGACTTGAACCCGTGAGATTTATCACGGAAACTGCGGACATTAATCACTACGCCATGGACCCATATGTTACCAACGGAAATTAAATATATTTATATGTTGTTTTCATACGTTGATTCGAAATTTATTGATATAAAGTTTATTCCTATAGACGAAAAGTAGTTTTAAAATTGGAAAAAGAGCATGAGATACTAATTTTAATGTTCCAAAATAAAAAAAAAACTGGTTTATACTATTTTTCAGATACATGCTTTTTTGAAATGCTACATTTTTTTTAATATGTACGCATTTAGTGCATTGACCACGAGTGGAGTTTATCTCAACATAAGTTTTTTCTACAAAAACTGCTGGATACTGGAGTTGATCAATCTCTCTTTTTCGAAATTTGGTTAGGGTAAGATCATTACTAAACACTCTTCAAAAAGATCTTATTCTACACCTGTCTTCGAATACGAATCTATAAATCGATTTAATAATCAATTTATGAAATTGCCCGTTAACTAGCTATATCGTGGGTGGGGAACCTTTTAATTTCTTAAGGCTACATTAATTTATTTGATTCAACACAATGCCGCAGTAAAGAAAACGTTGACACAACAGAAAACGTTTTCGACTGTAGAACATATAATGGGTTGATTACGCCCTTTTTCCAAACGCTTGCGTATAATTTTTTAATCAAAGTGAATATTTTAATCAAACTAATAGACCGCAGACCGTTCCCCTCCACTGAGCTAGATCATTTTGTCGGAAAAAAATAAAATTAAAGTCGTGTCCCAACAATTCTGTATCACTGATATTATTTATCAATAGCTAATAACAAATTCGTAGCACGTACATAGCTCCACTTCGTAAATACGATATTTATTCAATAACATATAACTATGTATTTCATCAGCTTCATATTATTAGAAATTATTAATTATATCTTTTTAATCTAAATATTGATAATGATATGGGACTGTGGAAAGGAAAAAGGACGTAACCCACACATATCAAATTTTACAGGAGGCGTTAAAAACGTGTTTTGATGATTTTGTGACATATGCAAATTATGAATTATACACAACCTTGAAATGCACGGATACTTCTAAACTGGTGTCTAATTGACATAATCTAATATTAATTCAAAAAGTTGTCTAACAAAAACTTTATTTCAGTCTTTTTTCTTGGTTTTTATTTTTTACAAGGCTATTTTTTTCAAACTTAAAAGCTAAATTTATACACTAATTCGGCATTTGCAGCTTGCCTTCTTTTGATAGAACGTGTATCAAGTTTGATACATTGTGATTATCGAAAACAACCTGTTTTCAAAAAACTGTGGGTTACGTCTTTTTTCTTTTCCATAGTCGATATATTTTATCGAACGTTTCTATGTAAATTTATATTATCTATGCACATATTTACGCACATATTAAATTAAAACCGTTTCCACAATAAAAATAAAAAATAGATTAGAAATAAGCAAAACTTGTAAAATATTAAGTTCAACTAGACGTCACGCCATCTTCAGAATTACGTTACACATTTTTAGTGGAACTAAAAACATATACTTACTGCTTGTTTATTGGAGTACTTATGAACTGAAAATTAAATAAAGAAATCGTTTCGATATACTATACTATTTTTTAGGTACTTTTTCCGTATTTATTTTAACAGTAGAAACTGCAAAATTCACTCAAATCCTTTTTGTCATTTTATATTACATACATATTAATTACATGGAGACAATTTGCAGTCTGTCGTAAATTCAAGTAATAATGATTGAAAATAAATATTAGTAATTCGTTAGAGCGAAATTTCAATTGTTTTTTTTCTGCATCTACCTTATTGGTTTTTTTTACAAAAAAAAATACAAAGAATACAAAGCGAAACGTTTTTTTATCGATTAACTTCAGTCACACGTTGGTAATTTAAAAAAAAAAAACACTTCAATTTTACAGTTATTAAAATTTTTGATTATTAATTTAAGCTAGCTTTTATCGCACTTCTTATATTGAAAGATCGACTAATATTGCCACTACATCCGAGATAATTTTTATGGACTACTGTTAGAGATTTTGGATATTTAATAAGAAACTAGCTGTAAACCCGTTGCCCAGCAACGTAAGATTATTGTTGCATTGTGTTTAATTTTATTTAGTTTAATTTAATTTAATTTTAATTTAATTTATTTTATTTTATTTTATTAACTATTAATTTTCAAGTACGCAAACAAAATACATTTCGTAGAAGAAGAAAAAGACTCGAGGACATCATTACGCACACATTTGTGAAAAGTGAAAAGCGAGTGATTATTTTATCGACTATTAATATATAGATTTAGTATGAATAAAAAAGTGGAGACTGGAAGGCGTGAAATCGGGGACACCTTACACTCACTCAAACAAACGGACCTTATCGGCTATTAGTATATAGATTTAGTGACTTACTACTCCAGTATCGACATCGTCAGGACTCGATTACTAAAACTGATTATTTTGATATTTTTTTTATATCTTTTGTTTATATTTTAAGACAGAGGGTTTGAAGGTGTTTATAAGTTTGAAAACAACTGAAATTTGAATTTGTCATAATTATAAATCGATAATGATTATTTTTATACTTATTTTTTTTATTACTAAATGGAAATTTATAACGTAAATATTTACATTTCCTTGAATGATAATATTTACACAGATTGTTTTGTAAGCAAAAATACACATTTTCCTCAATAAGAGTCATTGCATCTATTCGAAGGTTTAATGCACCTGGGTTTGCACACTTGTATAATCATCATCATCAGTTACTGTAGACTTATAAAGCAGTTATGTTAAACCTTTTTTGAAAAGTGGGTCAGATTTTAAAAAATACTAACATGTCAAATATTATCATTTCAAGATAACAGTTTAATTGGTGGGATTAACGATTTCGACCGAAGGTGCTTGGTGGAATTTCAATATTAAATTTGAATCGTTCAAATTATGTACATTCACACAGATTTTGTCACTAACGACCCGGGTTTCGCCATTTGGCATCTATCAGTTCAAGTTCATCCGTGCACTTGAACGCTTGAAGACGCCTAAAGGCGAAACCCGGGTCGTCACTCACAAAATCAGTGTGAATGTACATAATTTGAACGATTCAAATTTAATTGATGGGATTTAAATACCTGTATTACGGTAAATGGGATTCCGGTGTTCGTGACTTTTTATACTGTAATATCGATTTCGAAACGCAAAAAAAAAACCGGAATTTCGATAATTATAATAAACCAAAACCGAATTTTGAATGTGTAGAAACCATTACATTTCCATAAATTTGTTTGCTATGAATTGTAATTTTTTTAATTAGGATATGACCTAATCTATATGATAAACTTGTATATATTTTAATATTATTTACTAGAAATTTTTCATGGGCAAAGTACAATGCCAGATACGTCGTAAATTGACTTGTTTCGGCAGTATCTATTTCTGCGTCTCGCTTAGTCACCATACCTCTCTGCTCTAGTAACAAAATGATTTTTCCGCAAGCAAATATATTTAAAAAAGTAATATATCGATAAGGAATTCGTTAAGCGCGGTTAGTAAATAGTAATATACGGTCAATGCCTATCCTGATATTATAAACAAATTGTCGTAATACTTTCAGTTCTCTAGATCAGCGTCTCTCAATCGGGGTCAATGTGGAACAAACGATAACAAGTCAAAACACTAAAATGCAGAGGCCCTAAAAAAGATCAGGCGAATGATATAACGCTCTAATTTTTGGTTACTGACGCTTTAGGCCAGGGGTGGGGAACCTTTTCATTTCTAAAGGTAATATTCATTTATCTGATTCAACATAAAGCCGCATTAAAGGAAACTTTGACACCTCCCCTCCTTTTTTTCGATTGTCGAACATGCATATAATGGGTTAATTACGCTCTTTTCTCAAACGCTTGTATATGATTTTTTTATTATATTGAATATTTTGATCAAGTCAAAAGGCCGCATCAGAGAAGCCAGGAGGCTGCAGGTTCCTCCCCCATTACTCTAGGCGATATTGATTTTTGTTAGGCTTAAGACGCAATTTTCCGAATTGTGTCGCTTACGTTTGTCGACTGCTGTGGTCCAGTGTTTTAGACCTATGATCACAGTGAATTTAAGAATTATTCAATTCAAAGTTGTGATCGAAGACTGGGTGTTTGTGATGTCAATTCCCATCATTTCCTTTCCTCCCATCCTTCTGATCTTTTGAGGGTGTAGCAATAGCGATTAGCCAACCACTAGTCTTGTTCTAGTCTTATCCTTTTTTCCCTACTACTCACTTTAAAAAAATTAAGGTTGAGCGACTTAGTAACAAACAGTTCTCGTAGAAAAAACTTCTGTTGTCATACGCTCCACATTGGGAGCGAACATGGATAAAAAAAGTTCTTTTGAGGATTATTGGTCGATATGTATATTTTGATATCGGGCATAATACAATTTTATTGAAAAGGTGACTCGACCCTGTACGAAACACTTATCCCTTCCGACTAAATCATCCTTCACAGTGTGACCTCACCAACCAGGATGCTTTATACGAGCATTGCTCCGAATACCAACCTAACAAAAGTCAATCAACCTCGAGGGTTTAATGTAAAGATATTGAACCTTATCTTGCTGATGCTTGTTATTCTTTATACCCTTACTGGAGAATGATTTGGACATCAGGTGACTCACCTGACGCATTGTAATCCGAAGATATTATTTAATTATAGCACCAGCACCCTTTTCATCGAGGTACAAGGAAAATAACAAACATGTTTTAATTTACCCCAGCAGTTGGCAACCGTTGACTGTCGTGTTATATTGGCGATTTTATAATTTTTAACGAATTTAGCCTAACCGGTTTGTTTGTTGACCTGACGAAGGCACAGAAAAACCGTATACTGAGCTACTAGAACAGATGCTTGCGTCGGATAATGGAGGTGAGGTGGTTTGATTTTGTGAGGTGTTCGGAGATAAGGGAACGTGCAAGACAGCGCCCCGTCACGTCAGTGGTTATGGAGAGACGTTGGGACTGGCTGGGTCACGAGCTGCGGATGCCCCCAGAAAACCTCAATCCTGCCTGCCTCTTATTTCGACCGGTGGATTTCCGGCGCCCTGGACGTCCGTCGGGTACTATCCATAGGATGTACTCCGCGGAACTGAGGGATGCTGGCATGTCATGGAAGGAAGCGAATCAATTGGAAGGAGACAGGTAAACATGGAGGTGCCGCGTGGTGGCCATAAGCTCCATATAGGGAGCGAATATGGTCAAAGAAGAAGAAGAAGGTTTATCTCCTACGTAATAGCAATTTGCCGCCTGTGTGGTTGAGTGGTCAACGTCGTTGGCTACCGCTATGGAGGTCACGGGTTCAAATCCCAGTACGGGCAATTTTATAAATTGATTTTTCAATCGATTTATGAATTTCTGTTCAAAGGCATGGATGTATGTGATGTCTTGAATTCCCCCCTCCCACTCATCCTATCTTATGAACGGGCATATCGAGAGCGATTAGCTGACCACTAATCCTGTCCTAGCCCTTTCCTTCTATTCCCTACTCTCTTTGGAAAAAGAGAGGTTGAGCAACTGAGTAACAAGCAGTTCTCGTAGAAGCACTTCTGTTGAGATAAACTCCACTAGGAGTCCATATGCTCCACATTGGGAGCGGACATGGCAAAAAAAAATAGCAATATAAAATTTAGATCTTTCAAGTAAAATTAAATAGCTTGACATGGGTAATTGGGTGAACGGATTCTTCCGGACAAGATTTTTCTGAACACAAATTCTCTGTACAAGAATGTTCCGTACACAGCATACTCCAAACATTTTAAATATAAAAATGATTGTTTTATTATAATGTGTAGTGTCAATTTTACCAAATATTTTTCAGAATGCAAAATGTATTTTGGTAAATTAATTTAGATAAATAATATTAATAATAAGAGTAATCAAAAATATCGGCCCAATTACATCACAGCATATTTTTTCTAATCATAGTTCAATTATTAGCATTAATGCTAAATAAAATTCTGTATGTATGCTTTGAGCTATGCTGTGGGCTCTTAGGATTTGAGATTAAACACTTTTTTAAAATGCGTTTTCTTTGTATTTAGAGAGGTTTTGAAATCTTAACTTTATTGATTGTGTAGATATTGAAATAGAGAACAAGTTGGCATCAAATTTGAAAAAAAAAAAAAAAAAATGGTCGTTAGGTAGGTTTTGTAGGAATTGCGATCCTCAATTGTTCTCGTTTCGCTTCGCTATTTTTTAATAATTGAATGGGTGGGAGGAAATTTTTAGACTTCACCTATATTTTCAAACAGAAATCGAAAAATCGATTTAAAAAAAAAATGCTGTTTTTACTGGGATTTGACACCGGGAGATCCGTCACGTAAGCCAACGACGTTTACTACTGCGCAATGGAATCGACACCTGATATTTATACTGGCCTGATATAAGAGTTAGAATGACCATTCGCTAAATAAAATACTGACCAAATCAATATAGGTCTTTCATTTATCCCATTTTTATGACAATATGTAGTGCTCCTACCACCAAGACGCCAATTTCGCATTGTGGGACTGGCCTGAGATGAATTCCGAACGAGCAGAGCTGTTTGCTGCGGTCTGTCTTCATACGGGCCCAATAGGCCACGCTGACCTGATCTCAACCAAAGCCAATTTTGAGGCATTCGATAAATTTGCAACATCATATGGGGAACGGGATATTCTCGAGTCCTCTTTAAATTCAACGCGGGGTAGATTAAACTCTTCCGGATACGGATACTTAATATCACTTAAACTAAATGACTGAGCAATTCACAGTCTCTTTTTTCTTTATATCTGTAACTTTTTATCACAATAGTGCATGGTTAAAAGATAGGTCCCGTGCAGCTCTGTATCGGTCCAATAATATTAAGAATATTTTCTTTTCTTGATCGCATTGCGTTATGGAAGGCGCCAGTGAAAATTCGTCTGCTAACACATAACGGGTGGTTGTGGGATACTCAAAAAAATAAAATAAAATATGTAGTGCTTCGAATAAGAAGATATGTTATGTTTAATAATTGATAAGAAATCTTATTTAAAAGCACAGTGCCGACCTCTGATCGACGCAATGACTAATAAAAAGAGGTAAGGTATTATATTTAGTTTTTTCTTTAAATTATTATTCAAACGCAATATTATACTATATTGCGATCACGTACCGCAATATATCCGCTTGTGGTTCACAACAAGTTCTAACATGGCGAATATCCTTTGGTTTTTTTAATGAGAAAAGGTCGTCTTTTATCTATGTTTTGCATCAATTTTGTCTATGTATACAAATCTACTTGAATAGTGAATAAGTCGACTTGGAGTTATCCAAGCATGAAACGCGATGACTTCATCCAGATATAATTTAAGCAAATGGTATTTAAATAATTTATATATCGACTGTGGAAAGGAAAAAGGACGTAACCCACACATGCACAAAAAACGTGTTTTGATGATTTTGGGACATATGCAAATTATGAATGTTACACAACCTTAAAGCGCACGGGGACTTCTAAACGTGCGTTAAATTGACACAATCTAACATTAATTAAATAAATTGTCTACGAATTTTTTTATTATCAGTCATTTTTCTTGGTTTTAATTCCTTTTCAAGGTCGATATATATAGTATATCGACTGTGGAAAGGAAAAAGGACGTAACCCACAGTTTTTTCAAAACAGGTTTTTTTCGACTCATTTTCGATCAACAAAGCACAGCTGCAAAATCTTCCGATTTTAAACGAAATATCAAACTTTCCCACATCTCCACTTCTATACCCTATATAACCATAAAATCATATAATCTTAAAACCTTTGCCGACAAACAAATTATATAATTCTTGAAACTGCTCACTACTCAAATCTGTTGGAATTTCCCATGGGCTCATCCTTTTTGCCAGCAATGGCTTTGGACTCAGTGATGCATTTATATCTTATATAACACGAAACTTTCATTTGCTAAGTGTCAGTTCAAGTTCATCCGTGCACTTGAATGCCTGAAGATGCCGAAAGGCGAAACCCGGGTCGTTAGTGACAAAATTTGTGAGAATGTACATAGTTTGAACGATTCAAATTTAATATTGAAATTCCACCAAGCACCTTCAGTCGAAATCTTAAATTATTTAAAAAAAGATTGTGTATATTTCATATTTTGCATATGGCCTAAAATCATCAAAATACGTTTTTTGTGCCTCTTTCTCAAAATTTTCTATGTGTTGTTTAAGTCTTTTCTCCTTTCCACAGTCGATATATACATATTAACAATGTCAGCCCTCAATGAAGAGCATATTGCCGCCTAATGTAGGTACCTGAGAGAAAGTGTTTTATACGAGAACTGTTTTTCACTCAGTTATTTAACCTCTCTTTTAGAAGAAAGTTCAGGATTGAAGGATAAAACTAGGGCATAACTAACAGGGTTGTAGTGTCGGAGTCGGGAGTCGTGGATTTGGGAGTTTTACCAAGAGGTGGAGTCGGAAAATTTGTACGACTAAGATCCATTTAAAAAAAATAAAAAATAATGATGTGTATTCATAGCATCGGGTCCTATGGCGCAGCGGTTAGCGTTATGGGTTTCCGTGCCAGACCTCAAGGGTTCGGTCTCAGTACGGACAGCATTTTTTCGATCATTTTATCTGTCTTTGTGATGTCCTTCTCGCCATTTCTGATCTTTTAACAACCCGTTCGTAGCGAGAGCGATTGATTAACCACTAGTCCTTTCCTAACCTTATCCTTATACCCCCTTTTAAAAGAAGAGGTTGAGCGACTGATTAACAAACAGTTATGTGTAAATACCTCCATTGGAGGGCATATTCTCCATATTGGGAGCGGAGATGGATATAAAAAAAATCATAGCACAATAGTCCAAAGTAATTATTGTCTCTGCATTCTAGGCGAACTAAAGAAGATCTGATGGTATACATAATTGAGGAGCAAAAATTCAAAAAGTGTTATGCCACAATTTTTGAAAAATGGCGTTTTATATCAATTCTGACAGCCCATAATAAAACCTATGAATGGAAATCAAAATTAGTGTTCAAAAAGGTTTTTTTTTCATATTAAAATGAAATCATAAAGTTGACACATTCATACAAACCGTCACTTTTGCAACACTTAAATCATCATTTTCCAAGCTTTGTATTTGTGTGACAAAACACTTTTTGAATGTTTTCTCCTCATATAAATATTATATATATAAGATAAAATGAAATGATTAAAAAATATCTTTGGTATCAGAGTCGGAGTCGTCTTTTTTTTAGCCGACTCCACAGATCTGATAACTAGTAGTAGTTCTTCCGCAGTAGCTTCGCTCCGTTATTAAAAAATCATGTTGTTCAAATCGTGTATAAAAAATATTTGAGTGAAAAGGTTTCCCCTCCAAAAATATCTGGCTTAAAAATTCCAGTTGAAGCTGTAGTCCAAATATAGTAATCACTTGTATATATCAATTTGCTCTAAATATTGCTTGCAATTGCAATCATATCGCATAGTTACACCAACCGGCGACTATTTCTGGTTTTATTATAATGTTTATTGCAAGTAATTCCGACGCGATAATTTCCTCATTTTCCGGCCGTTTCGGTAGAGTCAATAACACCGTGTGTATTTTTTCTCGCCTAAGCGTACATTGCTCTTCCATTATTTATGCACTTGTTCAAATCGCTTCACAAACAGTCGTCTTATTATGTTATTTTTTACGTCTGCCTCCTTCCGAACAAAAGCCCGGTACGGCAGCATAACAAGCGAACCACTTCGCCTGTTGCACCCGACTGCAGTCAACCACTAAGGTGACCACAGTTTCGAAGGATAAGATTCGAAATAGCGTTACTGCCAGGAAGAATATTATTTACTGGTACAGTACTTAGTGTGTAGGAATGCTTCTTATGAGAGTTTAATTGTATTTTTTTAATAAAAAAAAATCGGAGAAACAAAGACAATTTGCTAATGACCTGGTTGGTATTCTTTTCCTATCCTCATCGTAATGTTCTCTACCTTTTTAAAAAGAGAAGTTAAGCGACTAATTAACTTTTGCGGCTTTGGCCATAATCAAGTGAAACTATCTCGTGTATATTTTTTGAAGAATTGCATTTTTCTTAATGGCTATCTAAAAGTGCTATTACTGTGAAACCACCAAGTTGAATCAAATAAAACTTATTCAATTTTGAATGATATTATTGTATTTTCCTTTATAAAGAGTCATATTACAATGTTTGCAATGTACCAGGCTTACGCCTGTTTTTGTTAGACGCACACTTTGAAGGTTCTATATAGCTTATTTATACTTCGATGTTGCTTTTATTATCAAGTATTTTTTAGTGATATTTCCTGACATTTTGTTTTTTGGATTATCCAAATTTTTTAATTCGTAGTTGACTGATTTCTCAAAATCTTCCAATTCGAAAGAGTGAAAACCAAAAGTCTGCATTGTACGATTTTTTGTTTATAGAGAAATCATATTGTTTTATTACATTTTGTAAAATGCGCTTACTCGAAACTCTGCTTTTTGTCTTGGGTCATTTTTCTTTTGAACTTCTATATCAACTGTGGAAAGACAAACGGACGTAGTCCACACACAGAAAATTTTACAGGAGTCACAAAAAAGTTTTTGGATGATTTTAGACTAAAACTTAAAACGAAGACTAATAAACTAGTGTTTATTGACTTAAAGACAAACCTTTTTCTTGGTCGCAATTTTCAATTCTTTTTAGCTAAATTTAGATACTAATTTGGAATTTGCAGACTAAACCTTTTTATATAACGTGGAATATGTTGTATACATTGTGATTATCAAAAAAGCTGTTTTAAAAAGTGTTTTGCCTTTCAACGGTCGACGCATAAAATACTTTTTTACCGCGGTGCTACACACATTGAAAGCATGGTCACCTTACAACATTTGCATACAAACAGTGCGCGGCGCGCCTATTGTCAAAGATGCAACACCTGCCACTAAAAAAACATGGAAATTTGTTTAATAGCAGAACGCTATGTCTTATGCGATATTATGCTTCTTGTTATGAATATCTTTCTGTCTCCATAAATCATAATATAAAATAACGCAGCTCGAGTATCGATGTGTGATAATCAATTTTAATACAATTCATTTCAATCGCCAATTTTTTTATCTATCTTTAAAATATACGACGATTTAAACAGTTCTAATATACTGAAACACTAGAGTCAAATAAACTGATAAGAAATCGATTTTTATGTTTACTGGACACATACAATCTATATTCGTTAAGGGTTTCCAAATATAACAATTGCTCTTACTCGAACTTAAACTGACAATATATTCAGTTGAAATACAACAGGAAAAGGAATAATTAGTATTCTTCTCAGAAATAAAATAGCTAGAAGCTAAGACTCTTCTTAAATTATTATCATAGTCATTTTTAAGGTGTTATCTGTCAATTCTTGGTCTAAAGGCATTATATTTTAAAGTGAAGTTTTTGTACTGTTAATTCTAATAAAAAAAAATGTTTTTTGCTACGTATTAATGGTAATAATACTATCAAACTCCCCTGTAGAAAGGAATTATTTATAAATCTTGTCTGAATAAATTATTATTATATCAATGATTTCTTGGAAATCTGTAAGAGTCATAAAATCAAATAGTAACATTTTACCAAAATTCATTCGGGTTTTTTCTTTTTAAATCATTTATTTGGGATATACTTACCACCTTGACAAAAATATTAACTGCAAACTATGACTCTTTCAATCATCTAGAATCTACGCTACATTTAATCTAATGATGCTTCTCAAAACAACGTGTAGATTGTGCTTAATTACAAACCAGTGCAATACAGTCAAGATTTTTTCACAGCGAAAAATATGAATGATTTTTGTCTAAGATGATTGATTTTTATTTTTTGGTTATCATGGAATTTTTAAATGGGCTTATTGTAATTCATTTTACATGGGCAGGTAAACTGAAAGTTATATTTCATCATCGAAAACTAATCGTTCATTAAAAAAAATCATTCTCTAAAGAAAACCATCACTTGTAGATAAATCAACCTTTTCGACAGCTTAAAATAATTAAATACATCATTGACATTAAGATGACCTTGCAAACAGTTATCAGGAATAGAAATGATATTGCAAATAAATCTGAGCACACTTTTCGACCATAAAAATCAAATAATAATGGGAAATAAAACGTTTTGTCCGAACAAATAATATTCACATACAGAATAAGTGCGAATCGCATGTCCGAGCAGACTCTTTCAGAAACAGGTCGACGCACCCAAAATATGAAACGTAAGATCGCGTCTGGTGCAGGTGGACCAGGGAAATGAGCAACATCGTAATTTCGTGGAACATTTTTCTTAATTCTATCTATTAAATATTCAACAGTTTCTAAATTCTTATCTATACAATTATACAACCGTATGTAGTTATTTTATGTCTTAAGAAGTATTTTCTCTGTTAAATGTATTTATGAATTATTGATAAATTAATGAGTATGTTTGAATCTCAATTTTTCAGTGATAGTCAATATGTAAACACATAATATTTAACGAACTTTGCCTTGAGGTAATATGCTCTATGTTAATTCAGGCTTGGACAAATTACGACTCCATCAATGAAACTCTATCCGGTGAAGTATTTTGAAAATTCCATGAATTAAAAAAATGTTTTTAAAAATTAAAAATTAAGTAAGCCAAAATAACAAGATTTTTTATAAATTGTAATATGTCACCAATTTCTATGTTTGACCCTGATAATGAGTAATTATTTTATTTTGAATTGATACAATTGATTACCTGCGAAATGTGTAAGGGGTTGTAAAAGGATTAACCGCACTGGATGTCACTAACTCCCAGGTACACCACTCCTCTGCCTAATTAAAAAAACTACTTAATTATTTATTTTTTCAATTAATGTGGCCCGCGGCTAAAATTTAATCTCCATGGCGGTCCGACAACCAAAACATTTTCACACCCCTGCTCTAGTTGGAATCCATAAAAATGTACAGCCGTTTTCTAATATCGTTAAAAAAATAAACGAAGATTTGAAAAAAAAATCCATTGGAAAACTTGTTTAACAATGGTTGTTTAACTAAAAACCGGTTTGAACTGTATTTTAGTATATGTTGGAGTTCGAGAACCGGTTTTTTTTTGCAAAAGTCGGTTTTTTGATTCAGCCCTAAGCGCAACCGAAGTCAACGGTGTTGATCATTCGGCTACAGCAGTGTTTATCACAGTGTGGTACGCGTACCCCCTGGGGTACGCGAAGCATTTGATAGGGATACGCGGGGAAAACTGCATGGAAGCTGAAGCAACATTTTTTCGATTTCAAACATAGAATTTTTTTGATGAGGGGTACTCGGTGGTACGTGAAATTTTAAAAGGGTTACACAGATGTCAAATGTTTGGGAAACACTGGGCTACAGGTTAGGTATATCATACACAGCGTTCACGCCGTTACTGGCACGTACGCGATTTACAAATATAACATTAGTATTGTTCTAATTCATAACAAGGAAGAGTTGATAAATAAGTTTAGAACTATATCAAACTACCTGACATTCGAAAGCCTTTGACATATTAAAGTAACCTTTCCCTGACATTGATATAACCTTCAACGGATCAACTTTTGCAAATTATGACGTCAGTGATTTATCATTTTGAGGAAGTGTTTTTGTACGTCAAGCAGCGAAACTAGATTTATATTTTTTTGATGTAATCGCATATTTTATTTGCATTGGAATTACTGCTGTTTTGAGAAGGAAATGTATGATTATTAATTAGTTACCGCAGCCTTGCACTTTCTTTATGGTAAACGTTACAGCGAGCAAGGTGAAGAGATAAGACGATGAAAATAATTATGTCGAATTCAGAAAAATGTACCATACCAAATCTGGTAATAATCGAAATTGCAACAGATATTTTACAAACAATTAAGATATACGCAATGAGTAATATACCAGTGTTCTTATACTTATGGTTCGCGGACCGGCACCGGTCCACAAAAGTTTATTGCCGGTCCGCGATAACTTTTATGATTCGATTTTTTTTCAGGATAAAAAAATTGCTAAAAGTTTTATGTGTTAAATTCATTTGATATATGATATTATCACTTAAAATTAAATTAAATTTGATAACTTTGTTACTGCACTTGCTGTGTTACAAATTGTCTCTTTAAAAATCATCATTTAGTAGAACATCGCAAGGTTGAAGGTGTTCTGTCTGATGATGCTTCTTAAAGAGGCGAAACACGAGTCATAATTTGTTACACATGAAGTTACCGCTGAATTCATCAAAAATATCATCACTTAATAATTATAAACTAAGATACATTTAAATCTCGACTGTGAAAAGGAAAGAGGACGTAACCGACAGTTTTACAAGATATCTTTTTTCGATAGTCACAAATTCAACGTTCCCTCTAAGCTGCGCGCGTACGCGGCCGCGCAGCAGTTGCAAAGCCACCGCGCACTCGTTCCGGGTTGGCGCGCACTACAAGACAGTTGTTTAATTAATATTTGATCGGTCCGCGCATCCTTTGAATTTTCCGCGCAGCTAACCTCTTGCCTTAGAGCAGTGTCTGCCAAACTTTTTTACTTCACGGCCCACTGGTGAATGAGACTTGTACCTTGGCACACCAAATAAAAATGCTTTAAAAAAGAAAATGTGTCGCGTTGACCACTATGTATGGACGTGACAAATATTTGATTGAACATGTTAAATTTATTTCACATTGAAGAATATTTAAATGAATAGGCATCATAATTAACATTTTTAAGGTTTCTTCCACTGCGGCACACCTGGGACTTCTTAAGGCACAGTAGTGTGCCGCGGCACACAGTTTGGCAGACACTGCCTTAGAGGGAACGTTGGTTACAATGTATCCAGCTTGATACACGTTCTATTAAAAAGATGTATGTTGCAAATGCCGATTTTTAGCGTTTGAAAAAAAAGGGCCAGTGAATATTGCAACCAGAAAAAAATACGTAAAAAGGTTATTCTTAAGCAATTCACTAAAATAATAGTTAACAGTATAAAAGTAACCAGTTTTTAAATCTTAGTGCACTTCAAGGTCGTGTATATTTCATAATTTGCCTATGGCCCAAAATCATCGAAACACGTTTTTTGTGCCTCCTTACGTCTTTTTCCCTTTTTACAGTCGATATATAAACGCCTGCGATGACATTTGCAAAAATAAATCTGGTTCTATAGTGCTGAGGGTATATGTTTAAAAAAAGCCCTGCATTATCCGTTCAACATCCCTGATGCTGTTGTACATTCAATTGGAGCCAACTTCTTGAACAATGTACAATAATTATTACTTCACTACGGCCAAAGAGATGTTCCAACATTTATGACCGCACGTTGGTAATAAAATAATTTTGTATTAAGATGATTCATAAGTAAATTAATTTTATTATTCAGAAAGGCGCCTTTTGCAGTTTAATGATTTTGGTTGCGATAAAACAGAGGAGTCATGATTCGGATTTAATGACTTGAGTTGACTTTTACTAAAGATTTATGACTAATACCTCGGTTAGATATAACTTTGCCTCGAATATTGCAACAATGTCCGAACGCATTTTCAATTGATCAGCAATTTACTATAAAATCTCCGAAATGTAGAATCTAAACTTAACCCTTTAGACTCCAGGTAAAAATTGAATAAAATATGACATTTAACCTCTTCCCGGTCACGCCCGAGTCTACTCGGTCATTGAAAGTCGTCAAAACGGACACACGAGATAACTCGAGCAAATTCCATTAAAAAAAAAAAAACAATGAATTCTTTCACTAAATATGCATGTTTTCATGTGAATATCAAACACTTGTGTTTGATATTCGAGCATAATAAAAAATATTTAACCCTTTTTGGAACATTTGTTTAAGTCAATTGGACCGGTAAGTGGGAAACGTATCAGGTTCGTGGAAATCGCATTTTTTAAGTCATTTAATGAATAGTATTTGAGGAGTATGACAGTGTATGTGCGTCTAAATCAGGCACGGACAAACTGAGTAAGTATCTTTTAACTCCTTTTTTAAAAAAAGATTGAAAATAAATATAATAATTGTTATTTTTGATCAACCTATATATGTTAACAAAGATTTTCAATCATGAACCTCAATAAAAATTCTTTACGATCAAACCATCACTGATGTACATTTACAACAAGTTTTAAGAATCTCAACTACAAAATTAACACCTGAATTTAAAAAAAAAATAATAGACGTAAAACAGTTCCATTTCTTTAATTAGATTGTTTTTTTGTTCATGATGAATAGTGTACATATAAAAATTGTATTTTACTTGCGGCCCGGCGCACATTTTCAATTCCTGAATTTGGCTCTCCATCCGAAAAGTTTGCCCTCCCTTGGTCTAAATGGTGTGTTGTCTAATACATAGTTTCTCAACCGTTTTTTACAAAAGCATAAAAGTTTTTCGAGACAAAGTGAGATGTTGAAAGATTCCAAAATAATTTTGCTCGCTGGCATATTTAGCCAAGAATTTACGGATTTCCCAAAATGAATAGATGCGAGACCTTTTTTTTAGCTCTTTAATGAATTGCTCATGGCTACCAAAAACTCTGCTGTGGATCCCCTAAAATTATTTTGCTCTGTGGTCCCCTTGGAACATGCTGTAGCCTCCGGATGAGAGCCCGTGGTCTCTGTTTTTTTATTGATCTATTCTATTGGAACCAAATTGTCCCGTATTTAATTTTAAAACAAAAGCTTTCGGAAGATTTTTTTAAGTTATTCGTATCGATGTAAAAGTTTAACTCAACGAAAGTAAAAATATCTTGTTTCCTATTAAAATTGCGGTATTGTGACAATGAAATAATTAATACCTACCATTATGTACACAGAACTTTCTTAAGCCCATAACTCATAGCCGAGCTTTTCGAGACGTGGCGTCATCACCGTAAGCTTCATCGAAGTAATAGAATGCCAGTCAGAGCTTTATGACGTCATCGCATGTCTAATTTAACCCTTAGTCTGCGGAGATACTTAAAACTAAGCAAATATACGTACAAATTGATCGTGCGAAGTTTGCGCATTACCCGTGTATCATAATGGCGCTGCGCGTGTACATAGCTTCGCTAAGTTCGGCGTGTGCTGTAGTGCGGAGGGTTAAAAGATCACAGGGGTAATAACTCAGATGTAAACTATTATGCATTATGCTAATTTAAATTGCGGGACGTAACGATGGGCATGAATACGTGTTATGAGGACGTCAACGTGGTCCGATCAATTAAAGTCATTATGACGTAACGTAAAATGGATCACGTACAAACCAGGGTTATCAGATTTACAAAATTACAGATCAGGGCTGTCACTTACAAAAACAGAAATCCAGGAAAAAAAATCATTTTAATTACATAGTTTACACATAATAAGTTATTATAAATATAAATGAATATTATAGTAACTATTTCTTTTAGGGTGTTCACTGTCAATACTTGATGCAAAGGCATTACATGAAAAAAAAAATACACATATTTACTAATTTCACTTTGATTTAATACGATCAGAACCGGTTTCGCTCATATCATCATTATTAACTAATAATATAATACAATATTACAACGAATAACCGATTCCATAATTACAAGAAATTCAACATCACAGGACCGTAATAACAAAAAAGGTCATCATTAGATTAAAAACACATGAGTCGTGTCAGATATTTTTAATGATGAAAAATTTACGTCCAGTCCCTCATAAACGTGCGCGTATGTTACCAAGTAGCGAATAATAGTATTGTTTTTTTCTTTAATGGAATAACATTTTGAAGATTGTTTTTGTAATGTTTTCACTAATACCTTTTCTACATTATTTTCTATACTAGAGATCGTAGAGACTCCAATTACTCGACATCTCAACTACTCGAGTATCGAGTAGTCAAATTTTAAAATACTCTAGTATACTCGAGTAGTTTCAGATGTACCAAAATATATATTATTAATTCAAATTTGTGTATATAAATAGCTGATATATAAATAAATAAGCTTATTTAATTTAATTAATACATTTATTTCAATTTATAAAACATATAGTCAAAAAATAATATAGAAATTAACGTCTCTTGACGAAAGGAATTCTCGCATAGCATCCATAGTCAACATTATTAATAACAGCTTAACGAACGCATGTTTTTTTTTTTTTTAAATCACCTGGCGAAATAAAATTTTGCGAAAAATTGTAATTTTACTAAATTCACTATAATTTGTAAACAAATTGAGATATCTTTACTAAATTTAATTTTCTTAGCTTTCAGATTGCCTATACGCATATATGAGTCCGCCGGCTACCTTTGTTTTTCAAAAACTTTCAACCTTTGTTTTTCAAAAACTCAAATACGCGGTCGTTAAGGCGACTCAGTAGGATTGCAAAACTTAAATTTGACCTACAGCATAAATATTGCACTGACTTAAATAAGTCACCACCACAATACGTATTTTTACAGTATCAAAACAAGCAAAACATTTGTATATTTCATTACAAAAATAGCAATACCACCTAACACACGGATGGATATTTAGACAGTAATAAGGGTTTTTCATATAAAACAATTTGTTATTGACGAAAATCAGTAAGTACTTTTTTATCTTCGTAGCAAAGACTGACAATCTAATTTACTTCCCCAAATATCTGTTGCAAAAATTATATGTAACTGAAACAATGCGTTAATTATATATACCGTGAAAATGACTTATAATGCTACATATGAGTTATTGATAGCAACAGTAAGCCATCGTATTTAATAAATGTAAATCAGAGACGGTGTTTTGTCAAACGAAATAATAAAAGAAATAAACAAGATAAACCATACAATACAAATTTCTCAAACTTTCTCTAATATATTGAAAGAATTTGTTTTTATTTTTAATTTTGTATAACCTATTTGTTATGATATTGATTTTAATATGAATACAGTTAAAAACATTCTGTTGAATAAAAAATATTGACATAATAAGATTAAAATGGAAAAAGTATTGAGTTGTAAAATAAATATAAATTTCAGTTGATAGTTATTTCTGGTTCACGCCATAGTTCTGACAGTGGATTTTCCGAAAATTATATTAACTATGTCTTATATTTCTTGTTGGACATCTAAGCTATCTTGGAGGATATTTGTAATCATTTTCAAAAAAAAAAATATATATACTGAATTCACGGAATAAAAACATGTTTGCTATCAGAAAACTTAGTTATTCCACTGATTACTTAGAATAAAGGTAAATTTCATTAACTAATAATAGCTTTAAGATAGTTGGTATGAAGACGCTTCTCGAAAAAGCCAAAAACGTGTTACAATTTGTAAACAATTAGTGGAATGACAAAGTTTATTTGTTAATTTGTTATAAAATGATTTTGTCTTTAGTGAATGCCGAAACTATCGAAAATATTCATAATCCATGCATGTCTTTAAAGTCATAACCAAATGTTATGATGTGTTTATTTTTACTTCAAGTTTTTATATAGCCAAACACTAATTCAATAAGGAAGAAACTAAATGAATAGTATGCCTGATCAAAAAAAGTTATTTGTATAATTTATATCAATTGCATAAATATATTCGTATTTTTGTATAATGTTTGGGAACTTTTTTTCTCTCGCCAATATACAAGTTCGACATTCAGGGCTGTGACAAAAAAACATAATACTAATAATATTAAAAGTAATTCAAACCATGTGATTGATTTGAATATTAATGTATTGTAGGTATAATATTGTTACATAATTTGGTAAGTTATCGAAAAAATATGGTTTTCAATCATTTAATATAATAGATAAATTAAAGTCGTTAAGTTATATCGGCTGCATCGGATTAACTTTGTTGGGTGGTACAAAAAATGACTTAAATGTATGAATTAATATATTTCACAAGTTTATTATGTATCCATACATATGTATATATATTTGTCATCTATCAATTTCGAATATTTTCTAGCATTCTGTTTTATTCAATTATAACTTAAAAAAACAAGTTTGACGGTAAAAAATGTATTCAATTAAAAAAACCAGGGCTGTGGAGTCGGAGTCGCGGTATTTTGGCCGGAGTCGTGAAAAATGAGCGGCTCGATTTTTTTTTGAAAAATATATTTAATGATGTGTATGTAAACAAAACAGTCAAAAGAATTAACATTTCATACTTGGCTGACTAAAGATGATCTGATGGTACACATATATATAAGTTAAAATGAAATTATTGAAAAAAATCCTGATAAAAACTCTACGTTGCAAAAAAACATGGTTTACCATCTGTATAATGATTCTTAAAAAATATTAACTGTTAATATCTTACCTTATCTAATAATTTTCAAGTTTTTTTTCGATTTAGATGACGAACTTTGTTTTTTTAGCAAAAATCTTTTGAAATATAGAAATGATTCAAAACTACTAATGTGAAAAATCTTTTTATTCAACTACTGCTACTATTATATTGAATAGAATCTCTTTTTAAAAAATTGCCAAATAAATATTTCAAAATGCTTATCCATTAAGCTAAATACTGGTCTTTAAAATAATCGCTATTGGAAAAGACATTATTGTATTATAAATAATAATATTATTTGTAAGCGCATTGAGCAACCCTAACCCTAACCGCTAGTTTGCGCAACAACTTTTTTATCGCAAAATAAAAAATACATTTCTTCGATTCATTTGTATGACCAGTGTTTTAAGTTAATGCAGAGTAATATGTGACACGTGCACTCAGTACAAACGTCTTTCTCACACTGACTGGGTCTGCGAAATTTACGGCAAGAAAAACACATCCCCGAAAAATAGTTATTATTTATTGGTATGACAATTTTTTAATTTTTTTTTTGCTTTTAAATGTAAACAATAAAATGTTTTATTATTCCAATTTTTTTTAGAAGTATTTACGATCCAATTATGCTTTAAAAATCAGTCAGAAAAAGTGGGAAAAATGGTACATTTCAAATAGATGTACAATCATTATATTACATAAATTGGAAATTCTGCTCAAATCACTTTCTTAAACAAACCTTTATCTGCATTTCTTTCTAAGACATTAAACTTCGGTATCTTACAATAAATTCTAAAAATGATCAAAACGAAAGCAGTTAAAAAATATTTTGTGAACTTTTTGCCTTTTATTCTTGAAAATATGACTATTTTCATGAAAAAAAAAATGTAATAGTGTAAAAAAGCGTTTGGAAAATGTAATATTTGAAAAAAAAAATTTTTTAAGTGAACGGTTCACGAGATTTCGTCGATGGCAAACGATCGATTTACTCTGTTTTCAGGCGTAAAGGTACTATATCCTCTTAAGCTGTTAAATAAATTCCTTATAGTAAAATCCACGCGCAGGACTCAGTTAAACGCAACGGTTAAACATCATATATATATTAAAAAAGTAAATAAAATTTGGAAATAAGTCTTCATTTTATAAATGACAAGTATTACTCGAGTATTTTCGAATATCGAGTATTTGATACTCGAATTGGACACTACTAGAGAGCCTTCAATTTTTATGTACTGAATCATTTTTTTACACAGAGCTCAATTAATCGTCTCTACCGTGTAAAAAAAAGTGAAGTATTTATATATATAATATATTTAGGTATATTGAGTCATTGACAATCATCAGCGAGTCGGATGCGAAGTAAAAGATAGTAACTATTCACTGACGATGTTTTTATGCATTATACTTTCAGTACCAAATGATTCATAGTGAACTCTGGATTCTGGATCGTTTGCTTACTAATCATGAATAACTTAACCATGCGACTATGAATTTGTTGCGCCATGACTAATCACTTAAAAAAATCAGATAAAAACAACACGCAAGTTATGGCGACAGCTAATCATTTTATTAGTCGACCAATTGATTAAATTGTCACTAGCGAATAGTTAAAATTGAGGTCACATTTTGTACTGATCTTTTTACTTGTATCTTGTTAAATATTTTTTATTTTTATTGACTGGGCAGATATGTATTGTTGAATAAAATTGAATGTTTAATTAACAACATGCTACTCTTTTTTCGTAACCAAAAATTCACTAAACACTGCTAAAAACAATGCAATCTACCTAAAAGCTTAATTGCTGATACGAAATATCAAAAAAAAAATAACGTTGGAATTAAGAAAACCGACTATTTATGCGGATCGCGAAATATTTTTACGAAAATTCGTTGCCATTTTTTTTATTGTTTGTTCTGAGAATTTTGGATTCTAATCAAATAAATATATGCTAATTTATCATTTTTCTACTTGTATTTCTTAGAAAGCTGCAATGTTATTTGCAGCATTTAGATCATTTTCAGGTAGAAAAGGATAAGCATGATGTAAAACATATTTCTTCCTCTTCTTTGACCATATTCACTTCCTTTGGGCCACGCAAAACCTCATTTTTTCCCTGTTTCCCGCCAATTTGCTTCCTCCCATGATATGCTAGCATCCCTCAGTTCCGCCAAGCAGATCCTATGGATAGTATCCGACAGTCGCCCGGGACACTGGAATCCCACCGGTCGAAAGAAGAGGCAGGTAGGATTGAGGCTTTCCGGACGTGACCCAGCCAGTTCCAACGTCTCTCCATAACCACTGAAGTGACGGGGCGCTGTTTTGTACGTTCCCTAATCTCAGAATTCCTCACAAAATCATATTTACCTGACTTCAAAGTCACAGTCTCCATTATCGACAAATAAAAACATTTTTTTTTTTTAATTTAAGATTAAATTCAATCAAAACTATAACTTTTTGTCGGGTCCATGGCACAGTGGTCAACGCCGTTGGCTTCCATGCCGAAATTCTCAGCTTCGAATCCCAGCACGAGAAACGTTTTTTTTCAATCGATTTATCGATTTCTGTTTGTAGGCATGGATGTTTGTTATGTCTAAAAATTCCCATAAACCATTCCAACCCATGTCCTGCCTTAGCGCTATCTTTTCTATCTGTACTCTCTTCGAAATAAAGGAAAGTTGACCAAGTGGAAATACGGGTTACCTTTAGAATAAAACCTTTAAGCCGATAAGAAAAAATATACTTACTGCAATAATTCAATTTATGAAACTATCCACCAATATAGAATAATTATAATAAATCAACAAAAACTGTGGTTTTCCTTAGATGGCATGAATTCTCAATGTTTTGACTAATGTTTATTTCAGTCGTTTTTTTACGTTTTTCCATTGTCAATTTTGCCAACACTTCTTCCAAAGGCAAAACAATGAAGTTATGAAAGGCAATATGAACTTACATATATACAAATTTTTAACACATTTAGGAGCAGAGTTTTTTAAATACTCAATAAATAACTTTTTAATACAACATAAATATTATTTAGTTACTATTACACCTATAGACGGCCTTAGTATGGTTATAAAATAGCCTATTGTGTTTTCGGCATTTTGTGCGCAACAATCCGTTGGAAAGGAAAACTTTTTCAGAGGAAGGAGCTAAAAACAAAACCTCTCACACTTTTCAGTAATTGAGGATTTGGTCAAATCAGAACTTTGAGTTTACAAAAATTCTGGAATCTATTAATTTCTTACTTTTTTTCAGAAATGACCTCAAGCAATTGTGGCATGATATTATGGTGAATGCATGTGCAATTTCGGGTATATGGCGCAGTAGTCAGCGTTGTGGGCTTACGTGATGTACCTCACGAGTTCGAGTCCTTGTACAAACAGCATTTTTTCGATCGATTAATAGATTTCTATTTGAAGGCGTGGGTGTTTGTTATGTCTTAAAACTCCCTCCCACCCTTTCCGATCCTTTAATAATTGGGTGTAGTCCACCACTACTCGTCCTATCCTAGCTTTACCCTTCCATCCCTTATATTCTCTTTCGAAAAAGAGAGGTTGAGCGACTGAGTAACACAGAGTTCTCGTAAAAAAAAATATGTTGAGATACCTAATCACAAAAATGGTCAGGGATTGGATGCCCTAGTAGCGGTTTATGGTTGGTATAAATACCATAGAGTTCTTCTTAGTATTCTTTTATATCATTCATTCCTAGTGTTGAAAAACTAATAAGTGCGGGTAAAGAGGGCATAGAAAATATGCGACTCGAAAGGGGGCCACGGGCTCAAGAAAGTTAAGAAACTATTCCCTAGAACAGGGGGTGCAAACTTTTCGGATGAAGGGCCAAATTCGGGATTTCAAAACGAGCGGCGGGCCGCAAGTAAAATACCATTGTATATGTACACCATGTATTATCATGAAAAAAAAAACAATCTAATGAGAGGAATGGAACTGTTTTACGACTTTTAACATTTTTTTTTAAATTCAGGTGCTAATTTTGAAGTTGAGATTTTTAAAACTGCCTGTTAATGTTCATCGGTGATCGTAAAGAGCATGATTGAAAATGTCTGTTCACATATATAGGTGGATCCAGAAATAACGATTATTTTATTTATTTTCAATCTTTTTTTAAAAAAGGCGTTAAAAGATAAAAACGTGAATCTTTTTCAAAAATATAATATTGCTCGCGGGCCGCAGAAAAATACGTAGCAGGCCACATGTGGCCCACGGGCCGCGGTTTGCCCGTGCCTGCCGAGAATCTAGATATAGAGGATAGGAACGAACTATGAAGCATAATTCATATGCTATGAAATCCAGTAATATTTACTTATTATATTTACTAGTGAATATTTTGTTTGGAAATAATGTAAGATGTGGCTCGAGCTGAAAGTGTAAAAAGCATGTACGTGAGGTGTATATTGCATATTTTATATTCATGTCTCGTATTGCTAAAACCAAAACCCTCTGTACTTTTGTTATGCTTGCGCCATTATTTTTTAGTGGAACGAATCTTTAGTCAGATGATATCGACGATCGTTCACTACGTCGCGTGACAATTGGGTCACATAATATATACAATCAGAAGTTAACTTAAATTAAATTCTGCGAATTTTTCGAATTTTTTTTATTACTCACAATAAAATGTGTCGCTTTTGTTTTTTATCTAATTCCAATCTGGAACATATCGCCTTCTTACAGAAGTATACAAGCAACAAAAAAAAATGCTAGAGCTCCTTGTTACTCAGTTGCGTATCTTCTTTATTTTCGGGCTAGGACATAACTTGTAGTCAGCTCGTCGCTCACAGGATGGGAAGGATTTTTTGGTCTTTGGTGGACAGAAATCGTTGACAAGATTGAAAAAAAAATGCTGTTCGTACTCGGACATAATATGCAGAGCTGTGGAGTCAGTGTTGGAGTCGGAGTCGTAAAAAAACTCGATTTGTTTTTTGAAAAATATATTTAATGATGTGTATTCAAACAAAATAGTCCAAAATGTTGACATTTCATGCTTGGCTGATTAACCGTTTGAATACCGCGCAAATAAATCATTAATATGTCCCAGAGATACTGCGTGTTTTTGAGAAAAATAATTTTGCCTAATATACACTCGAATTCAATATTTTAAAAACTTATATTGACTCAGTATAGATAGCACTACACATATTCATCAAAATATTGCTTATATTCTATTAGAATACCAAGTATTTGATTTTTTAAATGTTTTGTTCATCCGTGTTTGCTTGCATATGTTCCGGACACCTGTGTCCGCTTAGTATTCAAGTGGTTAAAGATGATCTGATGGTATACATATATATAAGTTAAAATGAAATTATTGAAAACTTTCTTCGGAGTCAGTGTCGGAGTCGTCTTTTTTTTACACGTCTCCACAACCCTGATGATATGTGAGATCCGTCTCAGAAACCAACAAAGTTGACAAATACATACACCAGGGACCAAAAATCTTCTTAATTTTTACACGTCGTATTTTCACCAATTAAGTTGTAGAAACCTCACTGCTTATCTTATTTACACGACCCGATTTTAAGTTGGGACAGTTACTTTGGTGCACAGTTTTTTTTAATTAAGAAAAGAATTCCAATAAGATCATTTACATTCTAGATAATGCAGGAAGCAAAATAGTATATAAGAATTATTTGAGTTGGTTCGATCTGCTGTTGGACCAGACGACCACGCTGTTTTACCTACGATAGCGAGATAAAGTATTTAGTATCTGTATATTGTCGTACATATAGTGAATAGATTTAAACTAACACAGGATTTTCATAAAATTGTAATTCTTAAAGAATATTTACAAATCAAAAGAAAGTGTTTTCAGCAGATCTGGTTTTTTGTTAGTTGGTCACACTTAACGTTTTTATGTAGCTAAAGATGGTGGATACTTAAATTGGTTTAAATAAAACAATGATATCCTTTGAAACTTTGACTCGTCGGCTGTTAAATTAAATACAATGATACTTTAAAGCAATCGTTTTGAAAGTATTTTTTTTTAAGATAACCAAAAATCTTACTGATTTATCTTACACGAATTGTAGATATTTCATATAAAATTTCGACGTTATCTCAGACTTTTTTTTTTATTTATTTTTTATTGTCAGGATACCTGTTTTAATTGGTGACCATTTGTTTCAAATGGTGAAAAATTAAAGCGTAAAAAATGACGTTCTCATTATATCACTTTATACAAACAAATACGTACACATACATACAGCCTTTACTCGTTTAAACCTTATGCTATTTAAAACGAAATATCGTAAACGTACTAAGCCCACGAGCCGTATCGCACGGGTTGATCGCGCCCCTAAGATTGTTATCGTGCCATCTCGCTTATTGAGTTATAGCCGTAAAGCGAAACGGCCGCGTATAAAAAATCATCACACGCTTATAAATAATAAGTTGTATCTCATATCGCACGCCCGCCAATAAAACGACCCAGCTCCGGGCGGATAAGGCCCGAGCGTAAACAAGTATGTACAAGCTTGTAGCGTTTTTCACAAGGGATGACTTTCCTATGTATTTTAACTATGTCCGCTACCAATGTATGTATACAATTGTTATAAGTTTTCCGAGAACAACGTTAGATTTGGATGATCGATATGATCAACGCATTATCTCTTTCACTTCACAAAATTGTGCAATGAAAAAGAATCACTAGCAGTACACAACTTTCTGCTACTCCCGCGATTTTAAAGTATTTATACTTCGTTCGTTTGTTCGTTTGTGGAATATCTCAAAAGTTTCACAGCGAGATAGGTAAACATCATAATTATTACAAATTTTCCAGAAACGAAACGAACTGGATAATCTATACGACCAACACCTTTTTTTCTACATGTCAAAAACAGAATATCTCTTTCACTACAAAACAATGTACAATTAAAAAGAATATCCTCTGAATCTTGAATACTATCACTAGTGGAGGCCGGCTATGTGGCATTGGATCAATGCACCCCTTGTATATGCAGGGGCGGTTATATTTCATGAAATAATATTCAAACATAACATTTATACCATTCACTCATTTTAAATTCTTTATTTATTTATTGTCTACAATAAATATTTTAGAAATCGATAACTTATTAACACGTGCCAATCTAATCAAGCGATCCAATGCCACATTGGCCGGCCGCCACCGACTATCACCATAAGAACCACTTGCAGTGCACAATTCGCTGCTACTTTTGCGACGACTTGAAAGTATCTGTACTTCGTGAGTTCGTTTGTGAAATATCTCAAAAGTTTCACAGAGAGATAGGTAAAAATCATTATCCAACAATATATAATTGTTATGATATAGCATCTTAGAATCTTTCAAAATATTTAAGACGAAAAGTATTTCTAAATGACGAGCAGGGGGATATTAAAATGTATACATATGTGTATATTTATTGTATCCAAAATTGTCTCTCCTATGTAAGTATGTATATATGTGTAATTACAAATATTTTTAAAAAATATTCGTCATTACAGCTAATGCCAATGCGCCAAATATTTTAAAGTTAAAAATTTATTATAAGTCACTCGAGATAAATTGACATCACAAACACCCATGCCTTAAGTCTCAAATTATATAAAATTATATTCAATATAATCTGCGTGTAAATGCACTTTGAAAACATTTTGCTGAACAAAAAAAAACACACTATTTGTCTGGTTTGATTTTAAGCTTGTATAAAATGTCATTTAACGCAGATTAGTTGGTTAAAATATCATATACTGGAGGCTTTGCGACGATAGTTCATCCGTGGTGAATCCAATCACAAAGTGTAGCAGACATATGTGCAGGCGTAGTAACTTAGCTCATATCACGATGGACCTTATAGAGAAATTATGGAGCCAATGTATCAAACAGTATCCATGGAGATAGTGGAGCAAGACTCAAAATGGAAAAATGTACTACCCTTTACTATATACCTACATACATATATAGACGCACCGTCAGGAAGGAAAATCTAGAAAATTTTCAATGCTGGGAACATTCGGAGATCGTTCTTTATCACGTGAGGAAACGTGTTTAATTTGACTTCACTGAAAAGCAATTTCACACTTTTTTTTGCTTTAATATATATCTATATCGACTATGGAAAGGAGAAAAAAGGACGTAACCCGCACATAGCAAATTTTACAAGAGGAATAAAAAACGTGTTTTGATGATTTTCGGCCATATGTAAATTATGAAATATACATAACCTTGACGTGCACGGCGACTTCTTAACTGGTGTTTAATTGACATAATCTAATATTAATTAACGAAATTGTCGAGGAAAGGCCTTTTTTCAGTCTTTTCTCTTGGTTTCAATTTTTACAAGCTCATCTTTTTCCAAACATAAAAGCTAAATTTAGATACTAATTCGGCATTTGCAGCTTATACATTATGATTATTGAAAAAAATCTTTTTTGAAAAAACTGTGGGCTACGTTCATTTTCCTTTCCAAAGTCGATATAATATTATACATCCAACTTGCATTGATGAAGTTGATAAAGATTGCAGTACCAGAAGAATATTTCAATAACGGTATTGCAAATATATATATCGGTATTGATATTTTAAAAATACCATCAATTGAGTTGGCAATACCGGGTGAGTCAATTGAAATCGGAATTTTGATATTTCTTATATCATACCGTCATTGAAAAATCAATAGCAGAGCTTTGGAGTCGGAGTTGGAGTCAATATCTAAGACGAGGAGTCGCGGTATTTTGGCCGGAGTCGTGAAAAATGAGCGGTTCGATTTTTTTTTGAAAAATATATAATAAATGTATTCAAATAGTTCAAAGTGTTGACATTGCATGCTGGGCTGACTATAGATGATCTGATGGTATACATATATATAAGTTATAATTAAATTATTGAGTCGGAGTCGTTTGTTTTTTACATGACTCCACAGCCCTGATAAATATGTTAAGTATTACATGTCCACTTCCAATGCGGAACATATGGTATATTAATGACTGTATTTCAATAGACTTTTTTTCTACTAGAAATGATTTTTATTTAGTGCCTCAACGTGTATTTAAAAAAAGGGTAGAAGTATGGGGCTAGGACAGGACTAGTGGTTAGCTAATCTCTCTCGTTACAGCCTGTTATTTTAGTTAACAAAAACACAATATTCCTTTGTACTTTATTCCACTTTATTTAAAAGGTCAGGACCGGGTTGACTCATTGCGAGCATTGTCAACTGATTTTTAGGTTGTTGTAGACTGTTATTTTAGGATTGGAAAGTTGGGGAGGGGGTTTCTTAGACATCACAAACACCCATATCTTCGGATATAAACCGATATATCAACAAAAAGTGTAACTAATCGAAATTAATATCATTTACTGTTATGGTATACGTGTAATATATTAGGAACAGTTGTTTGCACTAAGCCAAATCTATTATTCTCCAAGTGGGTCACCCATATCGGGAATATTCGTCATACTTAAGTTCTTTGTTCAGTTTACTAACCAAAACCACGTGCAACTTTCTTTTTAGACCAAACCGGACACATAAACTAACCCGAGGTGCGGATGGTAATATTTAAGACAGCCATTTTGTAAAAACGGAAATCGTTTTAATGAATAAATATATAACCCCAAGCTGTTTTAAACTGTTATCAAAAAACACTGTTAAGTGAATATTTATTGTTAAAATATGATTTTAAATACCGCGTGCTTTTGATCGGAAGTAATATTTCAAGAAATTCGTAGAAAATTATAAAAAAATAAATATTATACTATTGTATTTATAGGCATTATTGACGTCACCAGCCTTGCAATTAGCTCTACGTAATTACGTATTTTAAACAGTGCCTATATCATTTTGGAGATCTTTGGTATTACAATGAATTGATTTTCCAATTAACATATATTAATATTTATATTTTTAAATCCATATCTGCCCAATGTGTAGCATATGGCCTCCTAATGGAGGTATATTAATAGAACAGTTTTCTACGATAATTGTTTGTTACTCATGTTATGTATAATCAACACCATAGCATACAATGTTTATTCTCTACGAGATTCTATTTTCAAATTATTTCATTCTAGAATGAAACAATTGAAGTATGAAACTTTAGTAGTAAAAAGAAAACAACTGCAACCTGTCATCTCACATATTTTTCTTCTTGCTTATTAAGATTGGTTTTATAAGTGTAATATTATTATTGTTATCAGAATAAAATTGAACCAACATATAAAAGTATTTTAGTAAAACTTATAAACATAACACTCAGTCACTCAACCTCACTTTTTTCAAAGTGAGTAGTAGGGAATGAAGAATAAGGCTAGAACAGGATTAGTGGTCGACTAATCACTATCGCTACACCCAGTAATTAAAGGATCAGAAGGATGGGAGGAAAGGAAATAATGTGGATTTTCATCACAAGTACCCAGTCTTCGATCGCAACTTTGAATTGAATAAACCTCAAATTTACTGTGATCTGACCGGGAATCTAACCCAGACCTGCGTGCACGGTAGAGCAAGCTCTAACCAACTGGGCTACAGCAGGTGACCATATAAAGATCTTTATCCGTATTATTTGCTGGGAATGAATATGGGTATATTAAAATGATTTACAGTTGAATTTGAAACGTTCAAACTATGTACATTCTCACAGATTTTGTCACTAACGACCCGGGTTTCGCCTTTCGGCATCTTCAGGCATTCAAGTGCACAGAGTTCAGTCAATCTTGCTGTACTAGCAATATTGATATAATTTAAGATTTCGACTGAAGCTGCTTGGTGGAATTTCAATATTAAATTTGAATCGTTCACGAAACCCGGGTCGTTAGTGACAAAATCTGTGAGAATGTACATAGTTTGAACGATTCAAATTTAATATTGAAATTCCACCAAGCACCTTCAGTCGAAATCTTAAATTAGATTTACAGTTGAATTAAAATTACAACAATGTATCAACTTCAAAGCATTTTCAAAGCGCAAAAGCTACTTGGAGACTTGTCAACAAGGTGATTATGAATTGAACGATGGTTGATCACTAAAATCATAAAAATAACAACAAAAAGAATGAGTTTACGTGGTCGTATGTTCGCGGCGTACATTTGGTAACTCCAGTGAGTGAAATGATTTAAGCCACATGTTGAAAGTAAACTCGGAAAGTCTGCCCTTGACCTCCGGTGTGTTTGAACACAGAAAATTTGGCGAGCGAGCGATTATTTTACTAAACGAAAATAAATCATATGTCGTCTGATACGAGAATAATAACTATGAGCCATAAGAAAACATTCATTATTAAATGAATATGGATACTTTATCGTAATATATAATCGAATATTGATCACGTCATGTGAAATTGTAAACAATAAAAGTCCCTGACACTATAATAAATATCGAATAAGGAAAGGAAAAAGGACGTAACCCATATTTTTTTCAAAACAGGTTTTTTTTCGATGGTCACAGTGTATCAAATTTGATAAACGTTCTACCAAAAGGATATAAGCTGCAAATGCCGAACTGTTATCTAGATTTAGCTTTTTAGATTGAAGTAAAAAATTAAAACCATGAAAAAAGACTAAAATAAAGGTTTTTCCTAGACAATTTCTTTAATTAATATTAGATTATTTAAATTAAACAACAGTTTAAGGTTTAAGGTAGTGAATAATTCATAATTTGCATATGGTCTAAAATCACCAAAACACGTTTTTTGCGCCTCCTGTAAAATTATGGGTTACGTCCTTTTTCCTTTCCACAGTCGATATATATGTATTATTACAAAATACTGATCACACTTTGTCGTATAATAAATATTCATTTTTAATCGTCGTAAATAGGTCGGGTCCTATGTCCCTGGCGGTTAGCGTTGTGGGCATTCGTGCCGGACTTAACGGGTTCAAGTCCCAGTACGAGCATAATTTTTTCGATGGATACATCGATTTTCTGTTCGAAGGCATGGCTGTTTGTGATGTCTATAAATTTTTTACCACCTTTCCCAATCCTTTATTAGCTGGGAATAGTGAGAGCGATTAGTTAACCATAAGTCTTGTCCTAGCCTTGTCCTTATATCCCTACTATTTTATTTGAATGATGGAAGTTGATCGACTGAGTAAAAAACAGTTCTCCTAGAAAAACTTATGTTGACATACTTCAATTAGGATACTATATGCTCCACATTGGGAGCGGACATGGATTTTTTTTATTATTATTATTACTGTGTCAGTTTTTAGATAATGACACAAGGTTGTTGGTTTACTTGGCTACATGGTCAATACTTGAATCCCTAAGCTTGATTTTTGAATAATGCTCTTCACATTATGCCGAGACAGATTATTAAGACTAGTCTGAGTAATGAACTGGATGATCAATATATATAATTATTTTAACTGTGCTGGAGAAATAATATTATGCAACGATGAATGAGTGTTTCAAGAAAGCCTAACATATGTTTTTTTCAGCTGGAAGACAGCGTTTAAATACCAAGACTTTACTGGAAGGATGAGGTGTCAGTAAACCTACATTAGAGGGAAGCGTTGAATAGAACAAAGTGGCAAAGTGGCTAAGATCTACTTCGGAGTCCGGACTGTACTGCCAGAAGAAGAAAAATATTGAATACAATTTTATTATAAAATATCTACTGTCTCCTGCTGTAGCCCAGTTGGTTAGATCTTGTTCTACTGATCACGCAGGCCTGGGTTCGATTCCCGGTCAGATCACAGTGAATTTAAGAATTATTAAATTCAAAGTTGTAATCGAAGACTGGGTGTTAATGATGTCAATTCACATCATTTTCTCTCCTCCCATCCTTCTTACATCTTAATAACTGGGTGTAGCAATAGCGATTAGCCAACCACTAATCCTGTTCTAGCCTTATCCTTTATTCCCTACTACTCACTTTGAAAAAAGTGAAGTTGAGCGACTGAGTAACAAACAGTTCTCGTAGAAAAAACTTTTTTGGAGATACGTCCATTAGGAGGCGATATGCTCCACATTGGGAGCGGACATTGATTAAAAAATATATATCTACTGACAAACTTAAACAAACTTAAATGTTTTAATCATCGCAAGCAAGCACGATTAGCGCGTGTAATTTTTTTCTAGATATAACAATAAACTATAAAATTTCCAGAATTATTTAAGTTTTATAAAATGACCTTTAACTTGGGTAAATAATCGTTTGAGCGTCTTTGGAAAACTCTTGCCAGACGTCTCTCGAACATTTTTTAATGTAAAAATAACGTGAACAATAAAAACTTAAGATAGACGCTTACGTTATATCGATACAGGCTTTATAGACGCGTGGCACGGATAAGTAAAGTATTTTAAAACGACTTAAATAGAAAAATCAATACAGGTCTACGTTAAAATTAGATCATGAAATTGTATGTCTATCAAATTAAAGAGATTTAAACAGTCAAGTAGGTTTATTCTGATAATTATTTTTTACAATCTTTACGTTTCCAAATGAGGCAAATAATGATATTTTTTTATATGTGATGTAGCTCATTCGATGTATGCATTGCCTAGAGAAGTATGGTCAGGTCCGTGGCGCATTGGTCAACGTCGTTGACTTTTGTGACAAATCTTACGGAATCAAGTCCTAAGACGAAAAGCATTTTTCAATCGCTTTATCGTTTTCCGTGCATGGGTGTTTGTAATTTTAAAAATTCTCCCCCACCATTCTACATGTATAGCCTGGAACGTGTTGAATACACAGACGCTAGCCAACATTTGACTGTATGCGCCGCACAGACGACCGTCTCGTAGGAACGACATTGGAATACGATAGTGCAATTGGGGGATTTGCGGCGAATATTTCAAGCCAGCGCGTAATTCGGGGTAGTGTAATTGGGGATTTCACTGTATATTGATTTTTATTTTTAAGCAATGTTATCCAATGGGTTTCTCAACACTGGACATTTACATCAAACATATCCATTCGTGTTGACAGGTTTTTTTTACTCAACCAAGATATCAAATTTACAAAATTAATGATTGTTTGGTTCATACACAGACATCGCCATAATTATTGCCAGTGTTGTGAAAGTATCATTTGATAATAATTGTGATTAATTCATATTTGCATATCGCATTTAAATTAATACGCGCTCAATAGTAACAATGGAAAACAATAATTAAAGGGTGTGGCAACTTTCCCTTTCAAGTAAATCAATGTTGAATTAAATGAGATGTGTGGCACACTTGCCATATTGTCATTAATTAATTTCCATTGTTTTAAACTTTCTTTTTTAATTAAAAGATGGACAAAAATACAGTGCTTGAAGATAATTGATAATAAGCCGCATACATATTCATCAATGCTCTAGAATAGGGGTCGGCAAACTACGAGCCGCGGGCTAATCTTCACATTAATAGCCGATAAAATAATCACAAATATGTCCGTCACACTGTCCTCTTCGCTCAATGATAGTGGTTTATTTTGAACAGCACATTTTTCGGCCAATGCTAACGGCTTATTTTGAATCGCATATTTCGTTCGTCCAATTGGAGTGGACGTCTTTTTGTATTCAAAATTCAAATTTCCTGGCTTAGAACTGAAGCATCGTAATAATATTAAGAGAACTTTATTTAAAAGTTTGCATCGCTACAAAGTTTTTTGAATAATCAAGTATACTGATTCGATTTTTTCAAGCTATAATTGTAGGGCTGGGCGAATATTTTTTGGAGCTGATTTGACAGATTTTGATCAGTGTCATTGATTCGATTATTGAAAGGTATAGTTATATTTTGCAACTGGTCATGAAATCTTTTTAATTTCTCACGTGCATTATAGAACTATAATTCGACTTTTATTTTAAAACCTTCTACTACGAAAAATGATTTTTTTTTATTTTTTAATTTAATAATTTACAATTTAAAAACTGCAGGGCTGTCGATATATGCGCCGAGGTCGATTTTTACTACTACGAAAAATGATTGTTAGCAAACTTAAACATTATTCTAAAAATTTAATAATTTACAATTTAAAAACTGCAGGGCTGTCGATATATGCGCCGAGGTCGATTTTTACTACTACGAAAAATGATTGTTAGCAAACTTAAACATTATTCTAAAAATTTAATAATTTACAATTTAAAAACTGCAGGGTTGTCGATATATGCGCCGAGGTCGATTTCTGCTACTACGAAATATATTTGTAAGCAAACTTAAACATTTCAATTATTCTAAAAATTATATTATATACAATTTAAATACTGCTTAAAATACTTTAAATACTGTCGATATATGCCCCGAGATATATTTCTTTTACTTTTAGAATTTCTGGTTTATTCAATAAGTAGGTTTGTAATTTATTTTTCACTCCAGTAAATTTCTGACTACTTAAAAATCCAACGAAAATTCCCCCGTTGAGGTCAACGGACTTACAGCTAGTATTGTTTAAATAAATCTAATCTCATCTTTAGGGAGATTAATACGGTCAATCAAGACCATATGCACGGGTCTGTATTTGGGAGTACTTTTGTATTACTATCAATGAGAAAGAACATTTTCAAAAATGAAGTTTGTAAAATCGCAATACAAATCATTATTAACAGATGCACATTTTAATGACAGGAAGTACTAATTTTGAACTCCAGTTTGATAAAATATATTTTCTTAGAAAAACACAATTACATTCATAAAAAAAATAATTGGTCATCAACAATAGAAAATTTAAATTAACTTTGATTATTCCACGTATTGTGTTACTAACTGTGACACGTATTTCGCCTCTTTCAGAGGCATCTTCAGACTTACTATCGCAAAGTTTGCTTAAGTAATGAAGCAAGATTGATTCTAACATTTTAAAATTATAAAATTACAAAATGGAGGTTTGGGTTTTTTTCCTTTTAAGAGGAGCAAGGAGGGGGGTGTAGAGCGATAAGCTAACCACTACCTTTCTATTAAATATTTCTAATACTATTTCTATGCTAAATATGTTTATTTTGTATAAAATAACATTGTATGGACGTAGAGGACATCTAAGAAGATTTTATATGACCAGGCATGTGGTTTCCTATTTAAAATTTCAGGACTATAAGGAAGAAGATGATTTTTTTTAAAAAAAATGACTTGGATTCCCTCCTCCCACCCATCTTATCCTAAAAACGAGACGTAACTAGATCGATTAGCTGACCACTAATCCTGTTCCAGCCCTATCATTCTACTCCTATTCTCTTTGACAAAAAGAGAGGTTGAGCAACTGAGTAGCAAGCAGTTCTCGTAGAAACACTTATGGTATAACTCCATATTGGGAGCGGACAAGGTAAAACAAAATAGCATGACAGACCTCCATAGACACAAACCAATAACACCTTTTACTGAAAAATATATGAACAGTTCGGGAATTGAACCTGAAACCTCTTAAGAGTTATTCACTGGGCTGCTGTGAAGTATGGAGGTAAACACTATATCAACGTTTCATTAAATGATTTATATTACACGATTTTATGTCCCTGAAACTTGGGAGCCGGTAAATTGCTCGAATGGAAATTGCTTGGTTATTTAAACGATTTTTCATGACTTTTTCTACGAATTTCATTTTTATCTTGTGCGACACTTGTTTAGAGAGTGAAATATAAAAATAATTTTCGTAAGTATTTATTTTAACCGTGTTCGCTTCAAATGCGGAACATATGATCTTTTAGTGGAGTTTATCTCAACAGAAGTGTTTCTACGAGAACTGCTTATTAATTAGTTACTCAAACTGTTTCTATATATTTCCAGAAAACATAGAAGACTAGGGCTAAGACAGAACAAACGGAAACAAATTGACTATCTTGTTATTCGAGCAATTTACTCGGAACCCTGAAACTTGACGATGCCTTCATCAGACATAAAACTGGCTAAATATATTAATATATTTCTTGGCAGTTACCGTAGTATTTTTTGCTATCTACATTATAGTTAAATCGGTTTCCTACATCCAGTAGTTAAACAGTTTCTCCAGATCGGAGTCGAGTCGTTAAAGGTATTATTTCAAGACAGACCCCCGGGATTCAAGCTCGGCAATTCGTTTCTTTTAATTAGAAGCGCAGACCTATCTCTACTTCTCTTGTATAATATGTACTATATTTTGATAGTGCTTCTCAAACTTTGGAATATGAAAAAAAGCATTCTTTTTACATATCGACTTTGGAAAGGAAAAAGGACGTGACCAAACACATATAACATTTTACAGGAGGCGCAGAAAACGTGTTTTGATGGTTTTGAGCCATATGCAAATTATAAATAATACACAACCTTGAAGTGCACGGATACTTCAAAACTCATGTTTAATTGACATAATCTAATATTAATTAAAGAAATTGTCTAGGAAAAACTTTTCTTTCATTCTTTTTTCTTGGTTTAAATTTTCACAGGCTCATCTTTTTCAAACTTAAAAGCTAAATTTAAATACTAATTCGGCATTTTCAGCTTGCATCCTTTTAATAAAACGTGTATCAAGTTTCATACATTGTGATTATCGAAAAAAAACCTGTTTTGAAAAAACTGTTTCTTACGTCCCTTTTCCTTTAATATATATATAGATAATATATAGATACACACATGATAAAAATTACCAAAGGTGGTATTTTATCCACTCTATAGATCCATTTTGATAAACAGAGATCGAATCTCATGTGAGAGACATGAGCGTTTTTTTTTAATTATTATTATCTCTTAAACTTTCACAGAAAACAAACAGTTTTGTTTACAATCAATCTTTCTTAGTTATCATTATATAAAAAAAGAGATGTAAATCAACAGTTGTTTCCCAAACCATAATTCTTCACTTTTGGAGTCGATGTGGTTCTAATCTTGGCTTCATGCATAAGCACCGTGATACACCTAAACACTCTTTTCGATTATCCTCACTGATTTCACCATCTTTTAGCGTGTAGCAGTCGGTGGTAATATTGATTTGCCTTATTCAGTTTAAAGAAACTGAATGATTTAAGCTGCTTGGTGATTAGTTTATATGCCAATTTGCCTATGTCTCAATATGCCATAATTACATTGTATCTGAACACATATCCATGAAATACATATATCAATAACGAAAAGGTAGTATTTTTTCTTAGACGAGAAACCCCGCAAAAGAAAATGTCCAATTTATAAGTAAAACGTAACAGAACTCATTTTAAACAGATAAGATTCGTTTTTAGCTTGACCTTTTAACAAGGGCTGTGGAGTCGTGTAAATCTAAGACGACTTCGACTCCAACTGCAGCCTTAAAATAGTATGAGTCCGACTCCGACTTCAAGAATTTTTTTCAATAATTTCATTTTAACTATTATGTATATCGACTGTGGAAAGGAAAAAGGACGTAACCCTCAATTTTCAAAAATCTCTTTTTTTTTTTTGATAATCACAATTTATACAACTTGACACATATTCTATCAAAAGGATGGAAGATGAAAATGCCGAATAAGTATCTAAATTTAGCATTTCAGTTTAAAAAAGATGACCTTGTAAAAAATTTAAACCAAGAAAAAACACTGAAATAAAGGTTTTTACGAGACAATTTCTTTAATTAATATTAGGTTATGTCAATTAAACATCAGTTTAGAAGTATCCGTGCACTTCAAGGTTGTGTATAATTCATAATTTGCATATGTCACAAAATCATCAAAACACGTTTTTAGCGCCTCCTGTAAAATGTGTGGGTTACGTCATTTTTCCTTTCCACAGTCGATATAATATGTATACCATCAGATCATCTTTAGACAGCCAAGCATGAGATGTCAACACTTTTGACTATTCTGGTTGAATACACATTGTTAAATATATTTTTCAAAAAACTTGACTCCGACTCCGGCCAAAATACCGCGACTCCGTCTCCTCAGTCCTGCTTTTAACATTTACCTAATGATCACTTTAAAGGTATTCACTGTCAATACTTGATGGAAAATCATTATATTCAACAAAATAAAACACTCTTTTGTACTAATCCCACATTTATTCAATAAAATCAGGACCGGTTCGGTAATCACAAGCATTAAACTTACATAATAACAATAAACGTTAACTTAACGGGAAATTACAATTTTGAATTTTTATAAGTATGTAATATTTTTTTAACAGATTAAAAATAACGAAGTATTTTAGTTCTACAGTTTTTAATAATTTTATGTGTTGGTAGCTATTTCGGCTTGCGCCATTGTCAGAACAATGTTTAAACTAAAATTTTGCTCAGCTATATATACAATAAAGCCATAGTTAATAAATTTTATGTAATGTCATTAATAATAAATATCATTTTAATTTTATCCTAATTAATGTTTTAAGAAATAAACCCAGATTGTTAATCGTTCTTTGAAAAACTTGAATCACATTTGATAAGTGTAATATTGTAATTATAATTAGGATGTTAGAGTGAATAACTTGATGCATTGTGTTTCTCTTCAGAGCCAGTATATATAGCTGAGCAAAATATTAGTTTAAACATAGTTCTGACGATGGCGCAAGCCGAAATAGCTATCAACACATAAAATTATTAAAAACTGTAGAACTAAAATACTTTGTTATTTTTAATCTGTTATAAATGGAGTTCTACCAAGTAAATGCCAAATCAATTAATAATATTTTTTTACTTATATCTCCTATATCAAACTCTCAAGTCAATTAAGTAATTAAATAAAATTATTTAACAATAATGGCATGTTCAACAACCAATGGCGCCACGTTTAAATGAGTTTCAGCGAATTGCGAGGCGAATTTTCGTTATTAAAGATTTATCTTTTCCAGTGACACCCCTTTTTCGGCGACGGGTGGGGTACTAGCACAGGAGCGTAGCAGAAACTGTGGTGTGGGGGGGCATCGACACTGTCAAGTGGTATCCGATAAGGGTAAGGTGCGGTGATAGAGAACGTGGATGTTTTATTTTGTGGAATTTCTGTTTTCGATGTTCTACCACTAATGATAAGCCAAATACTAATAATAGCAAATTGATTTCCAATAAATTTACTGATAGCCTTCGTAAACTAACAGTTTTATGGTGTGAAAGCAGATATATACGAGTTGGTCAGTGATACAAACCCAGATTATGCCAGTTTTTTTAATGTATAAATAAAGTAATAAATTTTAATGCAGGGTTTTTTCTAAATTATTATAAATCTGAGATAAAACTTGCCTTAAATATTTTCAAAAACGATCTAAATATGCACTTCTAATTAAATATACATTTTTGAACTTCATATTTTAAGTGACAATATTTACCAGGGCTGTGGAGTCGGAGTCGTGAAAAATGAGTTTAATGATGTGTTTGTGAATGTGTGAATGTACATAATTTGATCGATTTAAATTTAATGTGTATGCAAACCACAATAGTCCATAGTAATGACATTGCATGCTTGGCTGACTAAATATGATCTGATGAAATACATATCGACTGTGGAAAGGAAAAAGGACGTAACCCACACATGTCAAATTTTACAGGAGGCGCAAAAAACGTGTTTTGCTTGGTTTGAGCCATATGCAAATTATAAATTATGCACAGTCCTGAAGTGCACGGTGACTTTTAAACTGGGTTTTAATTGACGTAACCAAACATTAATTAAATAAATTATCCAGGAAAAACCTTTATTTCAGTCTTTTTTCTTGATTTGAATTTTTTACAAGGTCATCTTTTTCAAACTTAAAAGCTAAATTTAGATACTAATTCGGCATTTGCAGCTTGCATCCTTTTAATAGAACGTGTATCAAGTTTGATACATTGTGATAATCGAAAAAAACTTGTTTTAGAAAAACTGTGGGTTAAGTTCTTTTTCTTTTCCACAGTCGATATATTTAAGTCAAAATGAAATTATTGAAAAAATTCTTTGGAGTAGGAGTCGTCTTTTTTTTTACACGACTCCACAGTTTTGATATTTACAACCGTAACATAATATACTTTTTTTTTTTTCAATTATTGATTTTACCATGTCTGCTCCCAATGTGGAGCATATGCACACCTGATGGATTTTATCTCAACATAAGTGATTTTAAGAGAACTACTTGTTACTCAGTTGCTCAAGCTATATTTTTATCAAAGAGAATAGGAGTAGAATGATAGGGCTGGAACAGGATTAGTGGTCAGCTAATCGATCTAGTTACGTCTCGTTTTTAGGATAAGATAATCCAAGTCATTTTTAAAAAGTTTTTTATCTTCTTCCTTATAGTCCTGAAATTTTAAATAGGAAACCACATGCCTGGTCATATAAAATCTTCTTAGATGTCCTCTACGTCCATACAATATTATTTTATACAAAATAAACATATTTAGCAAAAATAGAATATACTTCAAACCGGAAATAATTAATTCATTCGTTATTCAATTACGTAGAAGTGAGTGTTTTACTGAACGTGAAAAATAATCCTAAAATATTCCTTCCTGTACTAAAATAGTCAGGAATAAAATCTGGCCTAACATATAATTTGTATTGAGTTTTCAACACATAATCAAACTGAACATTAAAATGACATGTTGCGCTGATGGCAAAAGTGCAGTCGTATGGAGACTGCACAACGGCGGCTCGTAATGGGTCATTTTTAAATAAAAACCACCATTAAAATTAATATAAAAAAAGAAATGTATATTTTTTTCAATAATTAACATTTTTTTTTGTTAACTGTTTTGGTAAATACGCATCTTTTTTATTTATCTGTCTGTAATATAAGAAGTGCGTACTGCTTACGGCAACATACAGCACAATATCTTTATCTGCGCAAGCATGCGTATTGATCGAATGTTGACATGTTCCACCAGATGGTACTTATTTACTAATGTTTAATTTTTTTAAATATGAAAAGTATTAGTTTTTAAATACACCAAGAAATTTAATAAGAAACCAATAATTATCGCTTTTGTGCATATTAAAGATAAGAGCAAGGGTGGCGTCATAGTCTTTTTTTATTATCAAATTAGATTTCAATAAACTTTGTTACAATTTTTTTGTTTGCTTTGCGCAGGATGTAAAAAAAATCTAGACGTGAGCTTAAGAGCATAGAATGTTTCCAATATAATATAATGCTTTTAAGTAACAGCAATCGCTGTTTTGTTATAAAATATGCTTAGTAAATATGTGGCGGGTACAAAATTGAGTGCATTTTTAAGATAAGATGAGAAATCTAAAAACAAAGACGTCATTTTTTAAATAAGTTGGATATGTCATCGTGTAAAGCTGGTTATTCCGCATATAGCAGTTTTATTTTTATAAGGCACTAACAAGTACATTTTTGAAAAATTTCAATCAAGCTTAGAACAAAAGCGGCAGTTTACATAGTCCGCACAGCAAAAATGGCAGTTTTTAAACGGATTTCACAAAATAATACCAACAAAATTTCAGACGTTGTATCATCAAAAAGAAAAAAAATGTTTAAATTAAATTGCTTCCAAATACCAGATGTCACCTAGTAAGAGGCTAGTTGTCCTAATTTAAGATTTCGACTGAAGGTGCTTGGTGGAATTTCAATATTAAATTTGAATCGTTCAAATTATGTACATTCACACAGATTTTGTCACTAACGACCCGGGTTTCGCCTTTCGGCATCTTCAGGCGTTCAAGCGAACGGAAAAAGTGCACGGAAGTCAGTTAAAGTACATCCGTGCACTTGAACGCCTGAAGATGCCGAAAGGCGAAACCCGGGTCGTTAATGACAAAATCTGTGTGAATGTACATAATTTGAACGATTCAAATTTAGTTGTCCTAAGTACATATATATACATGACTGTATGAAGACTCTATTGAGCACAGCATTTGTTATATAAAATATTATTTTAAATATACATTTGTTTTATTCTACCACGAGACGCCATTCGAAACGGCGTGTCGCGACATTTCACCGTATATATTGTTAGTGTTATAAAGTGACCAAAGTAAATCATAACAAATTTGCTTGTTTTTGAAGGAAAATATTCTGGTGACCTTGGTTGGAAATAGTCTCCATTTTTGCTTCTGCCCAAAGACTTGGGTGGCGAAGTAATATTAAACTTCGAGAATATTCACGCGATATCATCACTGCATTATTGTCAAGACCACATTTAGTTTAAAACACAATACTAAAAAATTCGACCTGTTAATGATTGCAATTAATTTAATATTTATTATGCTAGTTTTTTGTCGCCTGCGTGGTCGCGTGGCCAACGTCGTTGGCTTTGGTTACGGAGGTCACGGGTTCGAATTCCTGTAGGATGGTTGTATGTGATGTCTTAAATTCCCCTTCTCCCAACCACCCCATCCTATGAACGAGGCGTAGCGAGAGTGATTAACTTGTCCTATCCTTCTATTCTTACTCTCTTTGGAAAAAAAAAAGGTTGAACAACTTCAGCAGTTCTCATCGACACACTTCTGTGGAGATAAACTACTTTAAACATTGGACAGTACAGCGGACATGGTAATAAAAAAAAAATGTTAGACATTTTTTAGCATATCGTTCTTTATCTGGAGCGAATAACCACCAAATGGTTCCTCCAAGATTCTCTTGCCCCTGCTAGTCTACTTGCTTTCTCGCATGTGCTATGGATGGTCATCAGTGGCTTTCCACGATGTCGGAATCCATTCGGTTGGTAAAAGAGACAGAATTCAGACTTTCTTGAGGCTTCCGCAAGTCGTCACGTCTTCACTTTGGACGTAATAATGGGCTGGTAAGTTCATTCTATTATCGCCATTTTATTGACACTGCCTGTTTGGTCGAGTGGTCAACGTCGTTGGCTACCGCTACAGAGGGCACGGGTTCTAATCCCAGTACGGGCAGTTTTATAAATTGATTTTTTCAATCGATTTATGAATTTCTGTTCAAAGGCATGGATGTATGTTATGTCTTGAATTCCCCCCTCCCACCCATCCTATCCCATGAACAAGGCGTATCGAGAGCGATTAGCTAACCACTTGTCCTGTCTTAGCCCTTTCCTTCTATTCCTACTCTCTTTGGAAAAAGAGAGGTTGAGGAACTGAGTAACAAGCAGTTCTCGTAGAAATACTACTGTTTAGATAAACTCCATTAGGAGTCCATATGCTCCATATTGGGAGCGGACATGGTATTGACAAAGTCAAACCACTGCACCTCTAGTATTCACAGCAGGAATCTGTTTTCAAAACACAGTAGGTATACGGTTACACTGTATGCAATGAAAAACTTCCGCTGTAGTTCTGTAAAGAATTGATACAACAGTAATCTGCAAATAGTTCACCAACATTTCATGTATCAAACAATCAGCTTTGTATGAAATTAAAAGAGGTTTTTTTGTGTCTAAATGCTGATCGCAACACCTCTATTTTTTGGCTGCTTAACTTAAAAAATAATATCCAGATATCTGTAAATTACTCTAGTCACTGATTCCTTTATACTATTCTTTACCTATTTTTGATAAGACAATTTATTTAAAAAGGATACGCTCGACATTCTGATTGTATATACTACAAATTGTAGATAGAATTCGATTGCTAGTCATAGTAACTCACAAAAGTTTATAAAAAGCGTATCAAAAGCAAAAGAATTATGTAGAAGCACGTGCAGAATAAATACTACGTGTCCGTTGGTTTGAATTCATCAGGAATTCAAAGTTTATAAAGCATATCAAGAAACTGCCTAAATTAACAATGAATTACATGATCCAGCAAGGTCCAGCAAAGTCGCTGATGACCATGCAAAGATTGTATTCAGTGGAGCTACGAGGTGTAGGTATGTCATAGAAGAAAAAAGTAAGAGATTAGTTTAGGTCTGAGAATAATTGAAAGACCGTAGTTAGCATTACGAATGAAGAATAAAGCACATTTAACTATTTTTACACGGTAGCCGTGTACTGTGTAAAAAGCGATATAGAGTTGGTTCCGTTTTATTTGGAAAATAAAATACCATTGTGCTCTAGAAAATTGAGTAAAGCAAGATAATAATGAAGACCAAACAAGCAAATAACACAAAATATATTTTTATTAAGAAAAAACAGTACTAAAACTCGCTACTTTTTTTATATACGGGGAAGAAACTTATGAGGCACTGGACACAAATCGCTTTCAACGCTTGAAATTTTCTGACACGTTTAACGTTTATGGATCTAATGAAGCCTTTTGTTTGTTATTATTATTATCTTGTGTTGTTGATATTCTGGTTATTAAGGAAACCATTATCCCAGCGTTTCCCAAATGATTGGTCGCGACCCGGTACCGAGTCGCAGAAAGCAAAATTCCGGGTCGCCAATCTCCTAAAATAAATTTGTATATTTACTATATATATAATTTTGTATTACCTCATTAATAAATTGTTGGTACATTTGATTTCTATATACAAAGGCTTATCACAGTAAACTATTTTGTAATATACTGTTTTATTTTACCTATAGGCCGATAGTATAGGCCAGTGCTTACCAACCTTTTTTTTATTCTTTCAACTCTCTTTGTGATAATATATGAACATATGATATTTCGGTGATGCGCAGATTATTGTTTTGAGATTTAGGGGTCCGTGACATGAAAAAGGTTGAGAATCACTGATATAGGCTATAACAAATTTAGTGGGTCACGTAGGAGAAATATTAAAATAACCGGGTTGCGGGGAAAATGTTTGGGAAACGCTGCGTTATCTGCTTCCTTGTTTTTTTTTTCGTTATCGTGTTACAACAAATGATTCGTGTAAAAATATATTTTTCGTACTTTTTAGTGGACCGTGTTATTCCAAAATCGAGTAAAAATATCAACAGCTAAAAACGCATGCCTTAATTAATTATTGTGTATTAGTTTACCAGTCACCCACGGCTCTTTTAAGTATCTTCCTCAGTTGTTTTATGACGAATGAGGGCATTCACTCATCGTCGCATCGTGTGGCCGTCGCCCTGCCATATAATAAAATGATTTCACACCTCAAAATATTCAATGGCCACTGCACTCGGTTACAGGCCTGACTTGTATAGCACGACAAAATGTACAATTATATTTTCTCAAACTAATGTATCTTTTCCGAGAAGTAATTTCCAATTTTATACGAAATAAGTTGTAAATTTATGGCCTGATCTTAATGAAGTATTAATTTTCTTACGTTTAAGCCACGCTGTCTTCTATAACGACCATTGTAAAACATTTGTTACCATTATTCCGAATCTATGTTAATTTGGAACTTTTATTTTTTTATTATAAAATTGTAATTATCCAAAATCTTGACACAATGCTTTTTTTTCCTTTAATGTATAGACGTTAACTATATTACATTTTTAATCAATATTTTTTAAGCACCTCGCACCTTTTTCAAATAAGTTAGTAATGAATTTATGAAAATAGAGACCATTTTAAAAATATGTACATGAGTGGTAAACTATACTATGTCGAAAATGATAGTATTTTTTATGACTGTAAAAATTTTCCTAGTTGATGTTGGTGTTAGTAACCACGAATTGTATTCTACTATTTTGTCAAGATGATTGACTTTCATTCTTAGAGTGCTACAATATCACTGTAAAGAGCACCAAAGGGTATACAACACAATACACGTACGTTGACACGTATCTCAATTTGGCCAAAGCTGACATCTTTTGAAATTTGAATACAGAAGAACTCGGATTCACTAACGGAATGATTTTTCGTATGATTTATTTAATTTAATTATTTATTAACATGGAAATTGCAAAAGAATTACAAACTATGAAAAATATTTAAAAGTAGTATATTTTTATAATTGGCAAGAAAGCCAACTAAGTAAGCTCCGTCAAAAAGTCTAGTTTACTCATTCACGTCCTCGTGGAATATGTCAACATCCGAAGCAGTATTGTTAAAAACTCTTACCAGTGGCATCCCCACTGGCTGGTAAGTTCTACACCTTGGGAGAACAAACAATTCATTAACAGCTTCCTCACACGTAAAAAGCATCAAAGCGCCCTCGTTAAGTTAACAGTGCTCTAGCAGAAGTATTTTATTTTGTTTGTTATTTCTCTGCGGAAGTTGTTTTTTTCTTATTTTATTACATTTAGGCGTACCTAGTTAAAAAAATATAAGAGAATATTTGATACTTAATTTTGTATAAAGGATTTAACTTAGAATATTCCTGAAGACTGTTTGAAAATATACAAGCTTGCATCTTTAATATACAGTGGAACCCCCAATTACACTACCCCGAATTATGCGCTGCCTTGAAATATTCGCCGCAAATCCCCCAATTGCACTGTCGCATTCCATTGTCGTTGCTACGAGACGGTCGTCTGTGCGGCGCATACAGTCAAACTTTAGCTAGCGTCAGTGTATTCAACACGTGCTGGGCTATACACATATAGCTGGGTGATTTTAGATTTCGTGTATTTTTGAATTCGGCCATATTTATTTTTTTGCAAAAATAAGGGAAATCATAGTTTTGCATTTTTTGCGGAAAAAACCAAATCTCTCATTTTGTATGAGATTCACTCCCCCAATTACACTACCCCGAATTACACTGTCCCGAATTTAGTGTAAATGGGGTTTTACTGTATATGTTTTTTTTACGAATAAAACTATTAACTCTGATTTATATTTTTTTATAGATGATCGTAAATTTATATTTTAAGTATATTGAATAAAAAAATACCCAATACAGTGGAACCCCCAATTACACTACCCCGAATTACGCGCCGGCTTGAAATATTCGCATTCCATTGCCGTTACTAAGAGACGGTCGTCTGTGCTTCGCATACAGTTTTTTTTGTAAAACTAAGGGAAATCTTAGTTTTGCATTTTCCGCGGAAAAAAATCAAATCCCTTATTTTGTATGACATTCACACCCCCAATTACACGGTCCCGAATATAGTGTAAATGGGGGTTTTACTGTATTATCAAAAATGTATTGTGAACATCTGGCTTTACAAATATATTTTCTGTATTAAATATTACGTTCAAAAATACACAATTATTTCGTGGAAAACATCCGAATTTGTCTGAAATTTATATTGCCGGCAAATCGCTTCATATTTGGCACACTTCTATATGAAATTTTCATCACCATTTTATTTCATGCTCAAATGAAAACATTATAACTGCATTTTATTTTTGGAACAAAATAATATAACCACTTTAAGAAACTTCAAACCATTTATCAAGACACCGTTTTTTTGTTTTGTTGAACGCAAAGTCTTTTAATATGATGTATGTCACCTAAAAATGTGGTTTTTCAATAGGAAGGGAATACAGAGCATTGGCATCTTATTCCCTAGGGCAGTGCTTCTCAACGTTTTTGGGCCCGTAGCCCCTTTTGAGAGTTTTTTGAGCATCATCAGACCTAACATCGCAAGCCTTATGAATGAACAGTTTATTCCTAAGCCTTGAAATGTTCAGTCTGATGATGTTTCTCAAAGAAGCGTAATACGTGTCGCATTTTTAAACACAATCAGTGAAATAACAAAGCTATCAAATTAATTTTATATTTAAAATGGATTTCCATAAAGTTACCGTCAAATCAATCGAATATATGCATAGTTTGATATAATTTAAGATTTCGACTGAAGGTGCTTATGACTGTCCGTATTTTCCAAGAAATTTTAGAAATCAATAGAGCACAGCTGCAAAGTCTTCCGATTTTAAATGAAATATTAAACTTTCCCGCATCTCCACTTCTATACCCTATATAATCATAAAACCTTTGCCGACAAACAAATATTATAATTCTTGAAACTACTTACTACTCGAATCTGTTGGCATTCCCATGAGCTCATCCTTTTTGCCAGCAATGGCTTTGGACTCAGTGATGCATTTATTTCTTATATAAACACGAAACTTTCATTTACTAAACGTCAGTTCAAGTTCATCCTTGCACTTGAATGCCTGAAGATGCCGAAAGGCGAAACCCGGGTCGTTAGTGACAAAATCTGTGAGAATGTACATAGTTTGAACGATTCAAATGCATAGTTTGACTTAAAATATTGAATCTAAAATAGGTAAAAAAACAATAAATATTTATTTTCACATTTTTCTAAGCAACCAATTAGATTGTGGATATTTTATTAGAAATACCCGCATTAACATTAAAATCTGTACATACATAGTTAGCAGATTTTATATAGAAGGATGAAAGACTTATGCTGGCCATTCACCTGGGAACAAATGATCCCGAACATCTACGTTATGGTCTCGGGAACAATGTCCCAGAACATTTTCTTAGGCGCATGAGGAGTCACAGAAACGTTACTCGTTGAGGTTATGTAGGTCAGTGTTGCGTACGAACGAACATTATTTGATTTTATTAGATGCAAACAATGCGCGTTAAGTGAATTATTAATGTTTATAAGCTTCCTACACTGAAAATACCATTATTTTATCATCCACGATGACAGCTCATAGACAATATACTATAGAGTAACTTATGCAAAGCGTTTATTTTTACGCTGCCACCATAAGGATACATTTCAAAGTTGAAAATAAATCTCTAAAATGACGCCCGATGAGATTATGATGATCAGTGCTGCCTACGTGTATAATATCGCAATATGTATTGATGAAATATGTAGGTGCACGTGAAATGTTCCACAATATGACGTGAACACGTAAATTTTCTGTTCCAGGACAAGTTCGGAAACAATTTGTTCCCTAGCGATCGGCGGCTGTAAGAATGTAACCACACGGTGATTGCCATCTGTAGCTGTTCGTTTGAGGGTAATTTTAACTAGATTATACATATTAAAATTAACCAAGATCTTTGTACAAATTCCTTAATATTGTCAAGACTAGTGTCACCCATATTGTTCAATGTATTTTATAACTGCCTTTCCACCTAAAATTGTCAATAAACACATTGAATTGTTATAAAACGGAGATACATGTTTTATTATGACTTTTACTTCTCACAAAAATCGCGATTTCTATCCAAATAAACCATTGTTCACCTCGAGCTGTTAAGCCCTGTTCAGATATGATAAAATGAGAGCTTGTATTTTATCACTTACGGACTTAGGTAGAGGACATAGCTTAGTATTTTTTTAGTGAGTGAAAATTCTCCATTGCACCAATTAATGAGTGCAGCAGATCGCATGCAATATCTCAAACTGGCATGAATAAATGATAACTGCAGTTTCCCGACATTCTGCCGCTCCATCATGCACTTATAAATTAATAATTCTCTTGCCAAACTTTTGACACACTAGGCCAGTACTTAATAGTCCATGAAAAACATCGTGTTATGAATCATTTCCAATTCAAAATATTGTCATGATTTTATAAAATTTGGAAAATTCATTATGAAATATTTTCTATAGATATAAAAAATCACGATTGTTGCTAGGTCACGGGCTTGAATTCTAACACATAGACTTTTCAACCAGTGGACATGAATGTCTGGGTGTACACCACAAATCACTATCTTCCTAGTGTTGGTTTTTCAATGTTGTCTTTCTTATAAAAATTATCATAAATAATTGCTTTTATCTTCCTTATATATCTTTTGTTTCGGTTTACACTTTTAAGTTTTTGGCATTAAAAAAATCATCTAGATAATTTTCAAGAAACAAATAAATCAATGTAGCCGACATAACTTTTAGTTGATTTTCAATAAATATTAGAGAAAAAAACATTTTCTGTGTTTTATCTTGCGCAAAAATTTGTTGACGTTGTAGATTTTTTTTACCCTTTACATAAAAGAACGGAATTATGTAGCGTTTTATTAATTAATTTAAGTGATTGCAAATTTATTTAATTAACCAAAAATCAGTTTTCTTACGTATACAGTTAGATAATAGTGATTAATACATAGGTTCCCAACCTATTTCGGGTGGCGACCCATTTTTATAAAAGCCATGTGACTAGGCGAATTTGAAATCCTCGATTTGCTATACTTTTTCCCCGGATTGTCTCCAAAACTTCTTTTTTTTAGCTCACCGGGGAATTTGAAATCCTTGATTTGCTATACTTTTTCGTTATTTTGTTGTTCAAATCCAAAATCGAAAAAAGTTGGCGACCCCCAGGTTGGGAACCCGTGGGTTAATAGAAGTATTTCTCACTTATGCCTTGCGTTTATGAAAATAATTTTCTTATAATAATGTGAAAAAATAGCTAAGTGTTCTAGTTCTACAAATATTATTTTACATATGTCTGATAGTTATTTCGACGTATGCCTTCTTTAGAACTTATTTACAGACGCCCTATTATGAGTTGTTTTAGTATTATATTCAAATTCAATATATTATAATAAATACAATACTAAAATTATTTTGTATCTCTTCTAAGCCAGTAATTTTAGCTGAGTTAATGTAAGTTTAAAGTGTATTGTAAAATGTATTTTTGACGAAGGTATAAACCAAAACAACTATCAACTATATATAAAATAATATTTGTAGAACTGAAATATTTTGTTATGTTTTCACCTAATTACAATGTAGTAACTAAATCAATATATATATATATTAAAATGTTTACATTTCAGTTCATAATTTATACTCTCAACCATTTTTGATCCTACTTATCAATAATACATCTGCACACATATATTTTTTCAAACGAATCTCCAATTTTATTGTACATACAGCCATTAAAAGGAGCTTATAGGGCGTTTGTAAAGCTCAAATCAACCGTGATACGTGTATTCACTAAATATGAGACCTCTTCAATATCTGGAACTTTAATAAGACAGTCTGGTTCCGTAGATACTGTTCATTCGTTCCCTGAACGTATGTAATTTATTCGGAAATATTTACGAGGGTATTCTGCTATTGATTTCGCTTCGCAGAGGGAACGCTGTCATTCCTTTCCTTTTTGAGGGTATCGGACTAAAATTTGCAGGCGAAAACAAGTTAGAAGCGTTCACCTCTCTCCAGATCCAAGGATGTTGACTCCGTATTGATACGTCACCTTTATTTTGCTCGAGAGAGTTTGCTGGGAACGTGATCTCTCAACCTATGGTGCGCTATCAAACATTGTAATCAATTATAGTTTTCTTAATTAATATATTAAGCCGAGTGATCAACATCGCAGTCTGTGTTAAAGACTTTTGGGTCGAAATAACGAAATAAGCCGGGAAATATTTCCCAGGTGTTTACTGACCTCTATTTTCTAAACCAGAGTTTCCCAAACTATGTTCCACAGAACACTGGTGTTGTGCGGAGCCAGAGTAGGTGTTACGAAAAAAATTGGAATGGTTTTATACGCTGCAACACAGTTTTAAAAAATTCTTTAAAATTCAGCTAAGTGTTCCGTTATATTTTCCAGACTTGCAAAGTATTCCATTCCAGAAAATGTTTGGGAAACCCTGTTCTAAAAAATTCTATAAAATATACCACGAATTGTGACATTCTGAATTTATAGTAATATTTTCAAATTTTCGAGACCCTACAATCCCTAGTTGCTTATTTTCTTATAATGTTAATTGATTTTAATTACATTGCTTACACCAGTGCTTTCCAACTTTTTTCATGCAAAGGACCCCTAAATCTGAAAATAAGAATCTGCGGACACCCGATTTTTTTTTCATACTTAATCGCCAAGAATGTTGAAAGAATGAAAATTTTCGCGGACCCCAGGTTAGGAAGCACTGGTTTACACCATAGTTTACCAAACTTTTGAGTCTCATATTTTTCCGTGCACGTGCAAAATAAGTTTTTCGAGAATCGGGGATTGAAAGATTTATAAATAATTTTCAATTCTTTGAACATTTTGTTCGCTTGCAGATATCAAAATTTTGCCTTTTTGAGAAGCATCTTCAGATAATTTTTATGGCAACATTGTAAACGGTTTATTATAATATTACATACACATAGGTTTTTATACTTATGGATGACATAATGACAGAAAATAACAAAACTGAAAGTCATTTTGAAACGATAGAAATGTTCTGACGATGCTTTACAATAAAGCAAAACACGTGACACAAATAACAACGCATGTAGTCAAATAATAAAGTACTAGCTGTAAGCCCGTTGCCCAGCAACGTGAGATTTTTGTTGCATAGTATTAATTTTAATTTTATTTTATGGTATTTTATTTTATTTTATTTTATTTTATTTTATTTTATTTTATTTTATTTCATTTAATTTTTATTTATTTTATTTTTATAGTTACCAGAAATTTCGTAAATTATTTAATTTTTGGAATAATGTTTATGTTTGCTAACAACCATTTTTCGTAGTAGCAGAAATTTCGTAAAATATTTAATTTTTGGAGTAATGTTTAAGTTTGCTAACAACCATTTTTCGTAGAAGCATAAATTTCGTAAAATATTCAATTTTTGGAATAATGTTTAAGTTTGCTAACAACCATTTTTCGTAGTTGCAGAAATTTCGTGAATTATTGAATTTTTGGAATAAAGTTCAAGTTTGCTAACAACCATTTTTCGTAGTAGCCGAAATATCGTAAATTATTAAATTTTTGGAATAAAGTTTAAGTTTGCTAACAACCATTTGTCGTAGTAGCCGAAATATCGTAAATTATTGAATTTTTGGAATAAAGTTCAAGTTTGCTAACAACCATTTTTCGTAGGAGCAGAAATTTAGTAAATTATTTAGTATTTGGAATAATGTTCAAGTTTGCTAACAACCATTTTTCGTAGTAGCAGAAATTTCGTAAATTATTTAATATTTGGAATAATGTTCAAGTTTGCTAACAACCATTTTTCGTAGAAGCAGAAATTTCGTAAATTATTTAATAATTGGAATAATGTTAAAGTTTGCTAACAACCATTTTTCGTAGGAGTAGAAATTTTGTAAAATATTTAATATTTGAAATAATGTTTAAGTTTGCTAACAACCATTTTTCGTAGTAGCCGAAATTTCGTAAATTATTTAATATTTAGAATAATGTTCATGTTTGCTAACAACCATTTTTCGTAGGAGTAGAAATTTCGTAAAATATTTAATATTTGAAATAATGTTTAAGTTTGCTAACAACCATTTTTCGTAGTAGCCGAAATATCGTAAATTATTGAATTTTTGGAATAAAGTTTAAGTTTGCTAACAACCATTTTTCGTAATAGCCGAAATATCGTAAATTATTGAATTTTCGGAATAAAGTTCAAGTTTGCTAACAACCATTTTTCGTAGGAGCAGAAATTTAGTAAATTATTTAATATTTGGAATAATGTTCAAGTTTGCTAACAACCATTTTTCGTAGTAGCAGAAATTTCGTAAATTATTGAATTTTTGGAATAATGTTCAAGTTTGCTAACAACCATTTTTCGTAGGAGCAGAAATATCGTAAATTATTAAATTTTTGGAATAAAGTTTAAGTTTGCTAACAACCATTTGTCGTAGTAGCCGAAATATCGTAAATTATTGAATTTTTGGAATAAAGTTCAAGTTTGCTAACAACCATTTTTCGTAGGAGCAGAAATTTAGTAAATTATTTAATATTTGGAATAATGTTCAAGTTTGCTAACAACCATTTTTCGTAGTAGCAGAAATTTCGTAAATTATTGAATTTTTGGAATAATGTTCAAGTTTGCTAACAACCATTTTTCGTAGGAGCAGAAATTTCGTAAATTATTTAATATTTGGAATAATGTTCAAGTTTGCTAACAACCATTTTTCGTAGAAGCAGAAATTTCGTAAATTATTTAATATTTGGAATAATGTTTAAGTTTGCTAACAACCATTTTTCGTAATAGCAGAAATTTCGTAAATTATTATATTTTGGAATAACTTTTAAGTTTGCTAACAACCATTTTTCGTAGTAGCCGAAATTTCGTAAATTATTTAATTTTTGGAATAATGTTCAAGTTTGCTAACAACCATTTTTCGTAGGAGCCGAAATTTCGTAAATTATTTAATATTTGGAATAATGTTCAAGTTTGCTATCAATCATTTTTCGTAGTAGCAGAAATTTCGTAAATTATTTAAGTTTTGGAATTATGTTTAAGTTTGCTTACAACCATTTTTCGTAGAAGCAGAAATTTCGTAAATTATTTAATATTTGAAATAATGTTTGAGTTTGCTAACAACCATTTTTCGTAGTAGCAGAAATTTCGTAAATTATTTAATATTTGGAATAATGTTCAAGTTTGCTAACAACCATTTTTCGTAGTAGCCGAAATTTCGTAAATTATTTAATATTTGAAATAATGTTTGAGTTTGCTAACAACCATTTTTCGTAGGAGCAGAAATTTCGTAAATTATTTAATATTTGAAATAATGTTTGAGTTTGCTAACAACCATTTTTCGTAGTAGCAGAAATTTCGTAAATTATTTAATATTTGGAATAATGTTTAAGTTTGCTAACAACCATTTTTCGTAATAGCAGAAATTTCGTAAATTATTATATTTTTGGAATAATGTTTAAGTTTGCTAACAACCATTTTTCGTAGGAGCAGAAATTTCGTAAATTATTTAATATTTGGAATAATGTCCAAGTTTGCTAACAACCATTTTTCGTAGGAGCAGAAATTACGTAAATTATTTAATATTTGGAATAATGTTCAAGTTTGCTAACAACCATTTTTCGTAGGATCAGAAATTTCGTAAATTATTTAATTTTTAGAATAATGTTCAAGTTTGCTAACAATCATTTTTCGTAGTAGCAGAAATTTCGTAAATTATTGAATTTTTGGAATAAAGTTTAAGTTTGCTAACAACCATTTTTCGTAGAAGCATAAATTTCGTAAAATATTCAATTTTTGGAATAATGTTTAAGTTTGCTAACAACCATTTTTCGTAGGAGCAGAAATTTCGTAAATTATTTAATATTTGGAATAATGTCCAAGTTTGCTAACAACCATTTTTCGTAGGAGCAGAAATTACGTAAATTATTTAATATTTGGAATAATGTTCAAGTTTGCTAACAACCATTTTTCGTAGGATCAGAAATTTCGTAAATTATTGAATTTTTGGAATAATGTTCAAGTTTGCTAACAACCATTTTTCGTAGGAGCAGAAATTTCGTAAATTATTTAATATTTGGAATAATGTTCAAGTTTGCTAACAACCATTTTTCGTAGGAGCAGAAATTTCGTAAATGATTTAATATTTGGAATAATGTTCAAGTTTGCTAACAACCATTTTTCGTAGGAGCAGAAATTTCGTAAATTATTTAATATTTGGAATAATGTCCAAGTTTGCTAACAACCATTTTTCGTAGGAGCAGAAATTACGTAAATTATTTAATATTTGGAATAATGTTCAAGTTTGCTAACAACCATTTTTCGTAGTAGCAGAAATTTCGTGAATTATCGAATTTTCGCAGTAGTAGCAGAACAGATGTCGTAAATTTTTTAATTTTGTGACATCAGTACGCACACATTTGTGGGTTGTGATTTGTGAATTGTGATTATTTTATCGGCTATTAATATATAGATTTAATTTTATATCACACCCAGTGGTGGATTAAGCACACGAGAGGCCTCAGGCGCAATAAAATTTGTAGGCCGTATTTTTCGGATAACCTAAAAACGTCGAAATTTTAAGTAAAATAATAAAAAAAAACTGAACAAAAAGTATGTACATGAGTCATATAATATAAGACATTTTTGAGGCCCCTAAGATTTGGAGGCCAAAAGCGCACGCCTCATCCGCTTATGGGATAATCCCCCACTGATTTTAATGCACATGAAATTAAAATCAGCTTCTTTGTTAAGTGTATTCTTATCACGCCGAAAGTGGGATTCAATTTAAATATTTACCTGAATGTTTGGAAGATCTGAACCAGTTATTTTGAAGGCATGACCTCGGTTGTAAGCCGCCCGATCGAGTATGGTATAGATACCATTACTTCTCTGTAAAGTATGTAATGTGTACGCAGCTGAATATTTTTCAGGAGTATTTTTGTTACGGATGCAAGACTATTGATTTAAATACTCGCGGTAGACAACCTTGTCATTACATCATCTGCTATTATTTTCATTTATATATATTTTTTTGTGTACACTAACTAAATTGAGCGATTTTATGATGTGTCCATATGTAGTTCTTTCAAGCGTGCAATAATTGGCATGGAAGAACTCATAAACTGTTTTTGTTTGATACCCTTGTTTCACGACAGAACATTTAACCTATTCAAATATATAAAGACATCATTAAAGGTAATATTTGGGAAACAATGGTGGCAGTTTTCATATACTTAAAATGTTGGAAAATCAATAAAAACATTATTTAAAAGGTCAGAACCGGTTTCGCTCATTGCGAGCATTGTCAACTGTCATTTTCGAAATTAGCGAAACCGGTCCTGGCCTTGAAATAAATTAAAAATGAATATTGTGTTTTTTTTTTAAATATAATGCCTTTCCACCAAGCATTGACAGTGAACACCCTCAAAGTGATCTTATAAAATTATCTTGTCATTTTAATAAATTTTATATTTTTGTTGTTAATTCCGTTTAATAACTGCCGTGTTTGGTATACAGGACTATGTCAACTGCCGCTTTTGTTACAAACTCGATTTTTATTATTCAATAATTTAAATTTTAGATCCTAATTGTTTTCTTTTTAAATAACTTACTTTTCTAGATGCATAATTGGCAGTTCTCCACGGTGTCATATATTATATAACTAATTTTCGACAAAACTTTTAGACTTAAGTCATTGTTTTAAGAGTTTTTATACACATCAAATTTAAATTTAAGCCCTAGTGTGTTGATTGATTGGCGCGGAAGAGGGGGGGAGGGTAGGAAAACCGACTTAAGGAAGGTGATCTTTTCGAAGACAATAATATAACTACTATCAGTGATTTCGTATTTTTAAATAAATTCGATTTTTCTGCAGTATCGTTACTTTATCAAATAACGTCACCGATATATAGGTGAGTGAACTAAGACAAAGTAAACTCATGCGCTTCCTCCTTTATTATTAGTGCCACAGTGACTTTATCTTTCAAGTGACTTGGCTAGTAGAATTTGGGTACATACATATAATAAATGAATAACATGACTTTTTACATATGGCTACCAAACAGTTTTCACTACAATAACAGTTTTTTTTCAACAGCCATTTTTTTAAATAATAAATATTAATTGATAATGCAATTGTGGGGTTATAATGCGAAACGTAATATTTCCAAAATGAGCGATATTGAGTTAGGTATGCAGATGGGGTAATTCAAGATTTAGAAATCGACTGGTCCATTAGTTTTGATATAAAATGTCTACAATACTGTCGTTTTAAAATTGGAAAACGTTTTTTTGAAAACGAAAAACGGATTTTTAAAAAAAAACATCATTGGACCACATGAGGTGTACCACTCGGTCAACAAAAGCATCTTTTCATTTACTACGTGTATGAATAAGTAATATCTCTGAAAAGTATTATGTATTTTCGAAGGCTTAGGATCACAGAGCTCTATCTTCAAAAACAAAGTTTTATGTTTACTTAAATATAGCAGGTGATTTACCTTTGTGCTCCTAGCATTATAATTTCATTTCGTAGATATTCCCAGCCGTATATTGATTATATGCACAAGGCAAAGCTTTTTGTCACTAATAAATATCGACTGTGGAAAAGAAAAAGGACGTAACCCACAGTTTTTTCAAAACAGGTTTTCTTTGATAATCACAATCTATCAAACTTGATACACGTTCTTTCAAAAGGTTGCAAGCTACAAATGCCGATTTAGTATCTAAATTTAGCTTTTAAGTTTGAAAAAGATGACCTTGTAAAAAAGTAAAACCAAGATAAAAACACTGAAATAAAGGTTTTTCCAAGACAATTTTTTAAATTTATATTAGAATAAGCCAATTAGACACCAGTTTAGAAGTCTCCGCGCACTCCAAGGTTGTGTATAATTCATAATTTTCATATGGCCTAAAATCATCAAAACAAGTTTTTTGCGCATCCTGTAAAATTTGATATGAGTGGGTTACGTCCTTTTTCCTTTCCAAAGTCGATATGATAATGGTATTGGTAAAACCAAGCTTAACTCAAAATACACATTTTTGTAGTTAGGCTCATGTGATCCTAATACCTCGTTTTACTGTCTGTGAAAACAGTATTGAGCTATTGGCTATAATAAAAAGATCGATCATTTCTTTCTATATTGTTTCTCAAGGAAATTCCAAAATACTATTAAGAATACATTTTTAATCTGACAATAGTTCTAAATAATTTGAAACATGTTTCAAATTTATTTACTTCACAAGTAAAATAATAATGTTATGTTAATTGAAGATTTTTTTAAGAGGAAGCAAATTCCTTTCAGAGGCCTTCATCTACAAGCAGATTTATATCCACATGTGATGGCAATGAGGAATTGGCTTTATACACGGTTTTAAAATTCCTTTACACTTATCATTTGATATCATCATTATCATCTGCAGTTGGCAGGAATTTTTCACAAGGTCTTTTTAGAGGTTTTCATAAAACATACGATTTTTATAGTAAGACTCGCTATAAGTGAGCTATAACGCTTCGGGTTGTAAATACAATATTTTTAAATGTTTATCACCTTTTTTTGATGTATTATTATTTGTTGATAACTTATTGAAAATAAAACATATTTTGCAGTACTTTGTGTCAAGTTTTTTTTTATCAAATACTAGCTGGTTCCAGTCAAGCGTTGCAGTGCCACTCAAAGATAGGAAGTGTTTGTGTTTTAATTGTGTTTATTGAAGTGCATATTTTCTTTTTCTGTCTGTTTGACGTTTGCTGCCGATTGTCTTTGGTGCGACGGTTTTGATGAATCGCATATATTTATTTTACGAAGATTACACTATTGCAATGTCTATTAACTGAGGTTACTTCACTTTTACAATACTTTAAGACGTGTAGAATATTACAATAAAACTTTTTTTCTAAAATACCACTTCGCTCACTTCATATCAAATGGGCGTAAATTAATACAATATATATTTTTTTTAATTTAAGATTTCGACAGAAGGTGCTCGGTGGAATTTCAATGTTAATTTTGAACGTTTCAAATACAATATTTTACTATCGTCGAGTGCACGCATCATCGCACACCTACCACACCAAGAACTCTAATCATTATGAATTCTCTGTACAATATTAGTGTGTGTTATTATATTTATAATCTAAATCCGACAAGTAGTGGCCATGAACGCAGATGCAGTGTGCCCGCGATGCACATGCTTCGAAATGCATCTAAAATTAAACATTATGAACATTGGCTAGATCACTTTTAGAGGATATCTATTAATACAGTCATAACTGAATCATATTAATGGTATTAAATCAGAGTTCAGATTCTAATGATGCAGAACAGCTCTGCGTTTGTTTCGAACGAACAGTCTAATTATACTTTCTTGCATTGAAGAGATATCGCAGTACAGGATGGCGCTGTGTTATCATTTTTCGCCAATTAATTAATTAGGTTAAACTATTTTAATCTTTTGATTTTTTTTCTAAGAAATGCTGCGATTATAATGATAAATGTTTAATAATACAAATGCTTTCAATATATTTTGAACGACTGTATTATTTGTTTGCATGACAAGCACGCGTGCAAGTTCACCTTTTGGCTGCCGTAGAAAAAAATACTTCTTTACCGAGCACGCCAGCTATAATTTACAATTATTAATTTAATTAGTTATTGACGTGATAATTCGTCTCCGGCGTGTTAAGCACGAAATATTTGACGAGACATCTCGTCTGTGCCAGTCGTCGAGTTAAGAACCATGGGCGACGGATTTTATAAATGTTTATACTTTATTTCGAAATAAAAGAAGAAGACATATTTTCTGTATATTTTATTTTATTAGACGAAAACACAAATCAAACATGTAGTGGTGAAGGAAAAAACATCAACATAAGCCCTAACATATATCCATAAGCGGATTACCCTATAAGCGAATGAGGCGCGCGCTTCTGGCCTCTAAGTTTTATGGGCCTCATAAATAGCTTATATTATATAACTCATATACTTTTTGTTGTTTTTTTTTTATATTTTACAAAGAATTTTCTGACGTATTTATGTTATCCGCAAAACAGGGCCTCCAAATTTTATTGCGCCTGGGGACTCTCATATGTGCAAGACTTTTAGAATGTCTTATTTAAAATTGTATTTACTACTTATTAATTTATATTAATGACTTTATTTATTTTCGAAAATTCTAAGCTATTCATTTTTAACATTTAATTAATTACTAAATGGAGTTTTTCAAAAGTTTATATTTAATTATTTTTTTAATAAAAATTAACTTTCACAAAGTTATTTTCGAACGCATCAAAAACAGCTATAATACTTTGGCAAGTTGTTTAAAAAGAAAATGGAGATAAGTTGAGTCGTCTCATTTGTGATTTTCAAAACTGGTTCATCCCTTCCTATATCCATAGAGTGATATTTTTTTTATAATATTGTATGGTAATTGCATCGGCATCTTTAAAATGGAACGACTGGAACATATTTAAGTATTCAAATGTGTGAATAGCTCGCCGAAGCGTACGAAAAGTGTTGCGAGGAAATTGGTTTTTGTATGGCGAAAGATTTATGACACCTGCGAGGGGAATTGAGGAGTAGAGAGTCGTATCACTTCACACATCAAATTGTTACCAAAAAAAATAAGGTTGGCAACCTTACCTTACAATTCCCGTGATACCGGTAAAACCATTTAATCCCGATAAAATTGAATTAATTAAAATTTTAGGCCGATTTCATAAGCGAGGCGTATGCCACTAATCACATGTAAAGGATAATCATACATCGTTTAATTATAACAAAAAAAGTATTTTCCATTGTTTTGTAATTGCATAACACGTACTTCCAACACATTATACTGAAAAAAAGAATTACAATGAAGATAAATTTGTCGGGTCTATGTCGCAGAACACGGGTTTGAGTCCCAGTACGAACAGCATTTTTGGATCTAATTCTGTTCATAGGCATGGGTGTTTATGATGTCCGAAAAATCCCTCCCACCCTTCCAATCCTTCAACAACTGGGTGTTGCAAGAGCGATTAGTTAACCACTATTATTGCCCTAACTTCATTGTTCTAACCCTACTACTCTCTTTGGAAAAGAGAGATTGAGCGACTGAGTAACAAACTGTTCTCGAAGGAATACTTTTATTGAGATACCTGAAGACATTTTTGATAAATAAAATGTTTAAACTAAGCCTCTCCGCCATTCTTTCTTTCTTGAATGTGCTTTTTGCATAGAAAACGTGTTTATGCGAACAAAATCAGGGTATGCCCTCCAAAAGATTACAATATTATGTCAGATACCGGGTAAATTATCCGAAGTCTTATTTAAAAAAATTAAAAAAATCTATGTTAGTATAAGAAATGGACAGACAGCTTCATTATACTCTTACAATTCGAAAGGAAAAGGAAGTAACCCACAGTTTTTCAAAACAGGTTTTTTTTCGATAATCAAACTTGACTCACGTTCTATCAAAAGGATGCATGCTGCAAATTCCGAATTAGTATCTAAATTTACCTATTAAATTTAAAAAAGATGATCTTGTAAAAAAATAAAACCAAAGAAAAAAGACAGAAATAAAAGTTTTTCCTCGACAATTTCTTTAATTAATGTTAGATTATGTCAATTAAACACCAGTTTATAAATTTTCGTGCATTTCAAGGTTGTGTATAATTCATAATTTGCATATGGCCCAAAAGCATCAGAAAAAGTTTGTTGCTCCTCCTGTAAAATATTATATGTGTGAGCTACGTCCTTTTTCCTTTCCACAGTTGATATCTTAAGTCTAACAAAAAATAAACAAATTTAAGATATCAGTACTGGAAAATAAATATATTTAATGCTGTTTCACTAGCTAAACTGTATATTTAAATTATATTATACTTAATTATATCAACTGTGGAAAGGAAAAAGGACGTAACCCACACATTACATTTACAGGAGGCGCTAAAAACGTGTTTTGATGATTTTGTGACATATGCAAATTATGAATTATACACAACCCTGAAGTGCACGTAGACTTCTAAACTGGTGTTTAATTGACATAATCTAATATTAATTAAAGATATTGTCTAGGAAAAACCTTTATTTGAGTCTTTTTTCTTGGTTTTAATTTTTTACAAGGTCATTTTTTAAAACTTGAAAGCTAAATTTAGATACTAATTCGGCATTTGCAGCTTACATCCTTTTGATAGAACGTGTATCAAGTTTGATACATTGTGATTATCGAAAAAAACTTGTTTTAAAGAAGCTGTGGGTTAAGTTTTTTTTCCTTTCCACAGTCGATATTAAACTGAAATCAAGATAGAAAGCTGCCAAGAAACACTGCCTGCTCCGTATTTTTTAACCTCATCTGAAATATTTAATAAGCAGTTGGTAAGTAAACATTTTTCAAATGTAAAAATATATGGTGCTGAAAACAATATTCCGTCTTTTTTATCCTACTACTCTGTACAATTTCGTGTGTAAGATTGTTATAAATTTTATAAAACCGGGATTGAAAAAGTGATCTATATATCGTTGCAGACCCTGCACAGAATGAGTTATGATGCCTCAGAGCGGTACTTGGGACTAATTTAATTAGTAAAAACACAAATGGTCACATTAAAAAGCCGACCCATTAGGACTTCAGTGAATTGACTTTAAAGTTTTGTATGTACATATATATGTATATTAATTTTACATCCAGTACATATTTGTTTTATGGTACTTGGTATTTGTTTAATGCATATTCTGTTTGGTATAATTTTCAACCAGTGCGTTACTTTTTTTTTCATTTATTTTATTTTAAGGCGTTATTAGTTTTAAAACATTATCATTTCAAGATCATATACTTATATTTACTATATATTTCTGTCACTTGTTTTTAAATGTGATTTTCTTTATGTAAGGAGGGAGGGTTTCATATCTTCATTTGAAGCAGATATTCAAGCGTTGAATACTAAAACCTTACAGCATATTATATTCAAATAATAAAATTAATTATGGAAAACACAATATTCCTCTGTACTTATTTCCACTTTCATTTACCATGATCAAAACCGGTTTCGCTCATGGCAAGCATTATTAACTGATGCCATGAGCGAAACCTGTCCTGATCTTAGTAAATTAAAGTGGAAATAAGTACAAAGGAATATTGTGTTTTTCTTACTATAACCAATTATTGAAAGTGAACAAACTAAAATTAATTATTAAATTTCATCTTTTATGTATATTCATTGTAATTTCATACTTCAAGCAAAGCATATTAGTTTTTAGGACGGGTTTTTAGTGAAAATGACAATTTTAAAAAAATGGACTTAAACGCGTTTGATCTTCAAAAACAAATATTTTTTTAGTAAATTAGGGTTTATTTTATTCAGCTTAAAGTTTTCTCATTTCCTATTTTACATTTGGGAAAGTAACTAAAATTTTTAAACCATAAATTAATTACAAATGCCATGTTTTATTCACGCCAGTGAAGTAGAGAGAGAAAATTTCAGCGAAATTCAAGGGACGGCTTCACGTCACTCCTCTGTCCACGTATCTTCTTATTTTGCATAAATCCTGCATTTATCATTCAGAATAATTAATTATTAGAACTCTGTGATGGTAAGCCAGGCCAAAGGCGGTACGTGGAAATAGGGAAATCGTGTTCCAGAGATAACTAATTTAATTATAACAATTCACTGTAAGAGGATGTAATAAAACATTTCGTCTGATTATTGTACAAAGAAAATTTACCCGTATTATAAAGTATTTATTTCTTTTGTTAAAGAGAATCGAACGCAAAACTAAACATCTTTAATTTCAGTTTTATTTCTAATGGAAATCAATGAAAATTAAAATAAGTGTATGGTACACATTTTAGTATTTTTTAATCAAATAGCAGAATCGGTTTTGCTAAGCTAGTGAAAATAAATATTTTCGTTTCCTAGAATATTCTTTTTTCCGTATCTGCTCCCTAGCCGAAGCATATGGCCATCACATGGTTTCTACAAGATTATCTGCCCCCCCCCAGTCCTCTTGCTTCCTCCTATGTTATTCCAGCGTCCCGTAGCTCCGCCAAGCACATCCTTTACATGGTCATCCGTGGCCTTCCACGAAGCGGGATCCATCCGGTTGGTTGAAGAGACAAGTATAATTCAGGCTTTCTTGAGTCATCCACAGCACATGTACATGCCGGGTTCATCGTTGCTTCTTTACTTTGAACGTAATTAAAGGCTGTTTAGACCGTTTCCTTATATCCGTGTTTCTAACAAAGTCTAACCACCGTACTCCTAGTATTCCACCGTACTCCAGAACCAGGGGTCTCACGCTCGATATATTGTTTTTTTTTAAATAGGGAGGTTAAGCATTTGAGAAATAAGCAGTTCTAATAAAACATAGTAATTTTAATACCTTAATTGTGGGGTTATAATGCAAAACGTACTATTTCCAAAATTAGCGATTTGGAGTAAGGTGTGCAGATAGGTTAATTCAAGCCTATTCCTATTATTTTTAATATAAAATGTCTAAAAACTGTGTTTTTCAAATTGGGAATCATATTTTTACGCGAATGATATTTTGTTTTGTGTTATTCGTTATAGTATTTGACTCTACTGAAAAGTTTGAGTTTTGGAAATAGTACGTTTTGCATTATAACCCCACAATTAGGAAAACATATCGTGAGTTTCCTAAGCCATGATTTTCGTCACCTTTTTTTATAAATATTAATATAATATCATCTGTAATGAGTGTAATTGACATGATATTTGAATACCTTAACATTTGACTCAAATGACACTTAAGCTGTAATTCGCCCAAAACCCAGTAGCCGTAAAGTTATTCCGCACAAAATAAAAGAGCCGAAAGCCGATCGTTTGGCAATTTCGCTACCTACCGAAAGCTACCTTTTCCATATTATTTTTATTTGCTCTTATGGGCGAGCGAAAAAAGCCCAAGTCAGTATCATATTTCGATAAAAACAACAGGACGCTCTCGCAACATTTAATCCGATAAAGGCAAGTAGCCGTCGCTCGAGCGTCGCACTGTGGGGAATTTGGCGTCTCAACATGGACATAAAATTACTGTTTTCGTTGATTTTTTTGCAAAAAAATAACTAATAGATATCATTTAAAATTTCGACTGAAGATGCTTGATGGAAATTCAAGGTTAATTTAGAATTATTTTCATTATGTACAAAAGAAGTGAACATAATGAAAATAATTCTAAATTAAAAGATATCAAGTGGTAGAATTTAGATCAATTGGTGTTACTTACTTACATACATATGTCATGATTATTTTTTGAGAAATCGTGGACACGATTTGTTTGTTCTCCCAAGGTGTAAAACCAGCCTGCCAATGAGGATGCCACTTGGGAGAGCTTTAACAGTCTTCAACAATATTGCTTCGGATGTCGACATATTCCACGTAGACGTGGGTGAGTTCCGACGAATACTATTTTTTATGTATTAGAATAGAGTTCGTCGGAGCTTACTCAGTTGAGAGGGTAAAAATATCAAAGTATTTTAGATCTACAGTTTTTAATAATTTGTATGCGTTGACAGCTATTTCGGCTTTCGCCATCGTCAGAACTATATAAAGAACTATAAAAACTATATAATAGTTCTGACGATGGCGAAAGCCGAAATAGCTATCAACGCATACAAATTATTAAAAACTGTAGAACTAAAATACTTTGATATTTTTACCCTCTGATAATGGAATTCTACCAAGTAAATGCCAAATCAATTAATTACTCAGTTAACTTCCTTGCCATGTTTTTCTACTGCTTTTAATATTAAATTGTACTATTTTTTTTCTTCATTGTAAAAGTTTTAAATTTACAATTTGTCGACCTTGTGCAATGTTAATTAATTAATTAAATAAATAAAAACCGTGTGTTAGAAGTATTTACAAATGTTATTTGTAGATGATTGTGTAATACATCGATTGTGAACATTGTATTATACGATATGTATAAATGGTATATCTACCGACATTTTTTTTCTATTTATTATCAGTTATATGACGTTACAGTATAACATATAGTCGGGTGGCTATTAACGTTTGCATGAGTTACTCTTCAATAATTTTGAACGTAAGGTATCATATTATATTTTTTATCTTAAAATATGATATTTTGCTACTGGAACTTTAAGTTATGACAGATTTGAACAAAATCAAAGATAATCATTTAAGTTTTGTGAATGTTTCTTGTTTCAAGATATTTATATTCACATTGTAAGTGAATTGACCATTTAGAGTATTTTGTCGCCCAATGTGCATCAACACCTTCCATACAAAAAGTTTTCTGTTGTCTATTTTTATTGAAACCATACAACGAATAAACGTTTATATACACATACTTAATTCCTTTTATTTGGTTCCATATTTTTTGTTTTAAATTGTATTATATGTAAACTTTCACTGTTTAATACAATTCTTTTCATAATGTTGCAAAAAATAATATCGTCATGTTAAACATATTAACCCTCCAGAGACGAGAGCCTTTTTTCGATAAAAAAAATATTTGTTTAGCCAAATTGAAGTCACAGATAACTTTTACTACTAATAAAATAATAAAATAAAATAAATGCCAAGTCGTTGTATAGAAACCCCGCATGACTATATGATCATGCTCATCCTTTTATTACCGATTAATATTGTGTACGGACAGTTGTAAGGACAAAAGTGACCGTATGGGCTCGCAAACATTCGAGGTTGAAATATAACTAAATGTGAATTTTCTCAACATATTTACAATTTAAACTCTTTAGATCAACAAAATTTCAATACAAATATATTGGCAAAAACAGTTTCAAAAATCCATTAAAAAAAAAGGAAATTCAAAAAATCGCATGTGCTTTTGGTGGCCGTTTCTGTCCCCGCGGCTGATGACTAACTGAAGTATGTACCCTTCTTAACCAAATATGAGTAAAAGCAACGATATTCAGGTAGAAAAAGGATCAATAGTGGGATCAATAGACAGCGGTGTTTACTGTTACCATATCGACTGTGGAAAGGAAAAAGGACTTAACCCTCAATTTTCCACAACAGGTTTTTTTCGATAACCACAATGTATACAACTTGACACACATTCTATCAAAAGGATGACAGCTGAAAATGCCGAATTAGTATCTAAATTTAGCTTTTAAGTTTGAAAAAGATGATCTTGTAAAGAATTAAAACTAAGAATAAAGACTGAAATAAAGGTTTTCACTAGAGAAATTCTTGAATTAATATTAGATAATGTCAATTAAACACCAGCTTAGAAGTCTCCGTGCACTTCAAGGTTGTGTTTAATTCGTAATTTGCATATGTCACAAAATCATCAAAACACGTTTTTAGCGCCCCCTGTAAAATTTGATATGTGTAGGTTACGTCCTTTTTCCTTTCCACAGTCGATATGGTCACACTCGTCCTTGAAAAATTACTCAATAAACATGTTAGCAAAGGCACTCAGTTTATACAGAATAATATATTGAATACACATAGAAAGCTTTTTAGCATTAAGAATAGATCAATACATACGGTCGTAGCCAAGTGCTAAGGAAAATTTTGCTTAGCATGTTCACTCACAGTTCGGAGGATTAGCCAGTATATCCTGTTCTCCCTGTATCAAAAGATTATTCTGCTTTTTAAAAATATAATGTCAAAAGTGATAATCTCATAATGAGCTATTTTTAAATTATAAAAAAAAAATTGTGAATTACTGTTCACAGATTATTGCTTTATATTTAATGTAGAGAGATGCAGCGAATTTCAATTCACTGAAAGTGTTTATTTTATAGAGTAAATTATTCGGATATAACGCACCTAATCCCGTTCATATTTCTCTCAAAACTCTTGTGACGTTTACAAAGCGACGTGCTCATCAAATTCTAATATAAATAAAAACGGATACGTTACTTAGTAAGTTAATATTTCGAAAAACTCAGATATATAATTTTTTTTTATCCATGCTCTCAATGTGGAGCATATGGACGCCTAATGGAGTTTATCTCAACAGATTGCTCAGATAACTCAATTGCTCAACCTCTCTTTTTCCAAAGAGAGTAGGAATAGAAGGATAGGGCTAGGGACAGGACGAGTGGTTATCTAATCGCTCTCGATACGCCCCGTTCTTAAGATAGGATGAGTGGGAGAAGGGAATTCAAGACATCACATACATCCATGCCTTCGAACATAAATTCATAAATCGATTGAAAAATCAATTTATAAAACTGCCCGTACCGGGATTCGAACCCGGGACCTCCGCCACTCGACCACACTGGTTCACATATAGTTCGCATTAATGCGGACATTGATAGTATGAGGGTTTACGAGAGGTTAAAACAACAAATTATTGTCATGGATAAAACTCCCTTCTCTAATATAATATAAAAATAAAAATACACTAAGCAACGCATTTGAATCTCGCGACTTGATAGTCATCGATCGGCCTTCGCTACTGAATAAGTCAAATTAAAACTATTTTTATTAGACACATGCCATAATATATTGTTTTCATTTCAGTCAAAGCACAGTTTTTATAACAATTCTGTAATTATTTGAGAAATATTTTAAGGATTCTTAAGTATTAAATTTGAATCGTTCAAACTATGTACATTCTCACAGATTTTGTCACTAACGACCCGGGTTTTGCCTTTCGGCATCTTCAGGCATTCAAGTGCACGGATGAAATTGAACTGACGTTTAGTAAGTTTATATAAGATATAAATGCATCACTGAGTCCAAAGCCATTGCTGGCGAAAAGGATGAGCTCATGGGAATGCCAACAGATTTGAGTAGTAAGTAGTTTCAAGAATTATATTATTTGTTTGTCGGCAAAGGTTTTATGATTATATGATTTTATGATTATATAGGGTATAGAAGTGGAGATGCGGGAAAGTTTAATATTTCATTTAAAATCGGAAGACTTTGCAGCTGTGCTCTGTTGAAACCCGGGTCGTTAGTAACAAAATCTGTGAGAATGTACATAGTTTGAACGATTCAAATTTAATATTGAAATTCCACCAAGTACCTTCAGTCGAAATCTTAAATAATTTAAAAAACGATTCTTAAGTATTTTTAGATGTATGATAAATGCCTTGAAGCAACTCAAAATTTGAAACCACACAGTTGTCAGGAATAATGCGCTAACATTCGTTCATAATATTATTTGAAGATAAGTTTGACAGGCAAAATGAAAACACCAGTTGCTCCTGCGTCTCACGTCGTTGCCCGTCGAACAAGCGTTGACTGATATGAATTACTCAAGATTTTAACCCATTCGCTACGTGTGCACCCTGAATCTTACTGTCCATAATTCATTGCGCAAAAAATGTACCGCAAAGAAAATTTCAATAAAGTATATAATATTATAATAATCTGGCGATGAATTGACCACGTGTTTAATTGAGTCTCAGCTCTTAGGTTCCTCGCGTAAATTTTCTCTACGACAAATTGAACATGTGAAGTGTCAAGCTACAAACATTAATGGATCAGTCCTTTAAGAAATCGTCAAATTTCTTCGTGTCTACTTTGTCACTGACGTCTTAGTTACTGGCATTCCTTTTCTATCGTCGCCGACGAAATAGTGTAATCTTTTCATAGTTGAGTAATAAACAGTGATTCCAGTTCATATGGACATTATTGTATATTTACCTTCCCATATATACATGCACATACATATCGACTGTGGAGATGAAAAAAGGCGTAACCCACACATATGAAATTTTACAGGAGGCGTAAAAAATGTGTTTTGATGATTTTGGGCCATATGCAAATTATGAATTATATACAACCTTAAAGTTCACCGTGATTTTAAACTGGTGTTTAATTGACATATTGTAATATTAATCAAAGAAATTGTCTAGAAAAAAACGTTTATTTCAGTCTTTTTTCTTGGCTTTAATTTTCACGAGGTCATCTTTTTCAAATTTAAAACCTAAATTTAGATACTAATTCGGCATTTACAGCTTGCATCTTTTTGACGGAACGTGTATCAAGTTTGATACATTGTGATTATCGAAAAAAAATTGTTTTGAAAAAACTGTGACTTAAGTCCTTTTTCCTTTCCAAAGTCGATATGTATGTACATACATACATACATGCAAACATACGAACACACATAAAATAGATAAATAAATTGACTGAAGAGAATAATTTTATTGATTTTTAAGGGTCGTTTATGTAATTCGTTTATATGCCGGGTCCTGTGGCGCAGCGGTTAGCGTTGTGCGCTTCCGTGCTGGATCTCATGGGTTCGAGTCCCAGTACGAACAGTATTTTTACGATCAATTTGTCGATTTCTGTTCGAAGGCGTGGGTGTTTGTGATGTATGAAAATTCCCTCCTACCATTTCCAATCCCTTTACAACTGGGCGAGAACAATTAGTTAACCGCTATTCCTGTCCTGGCCTTTCCATCTATCTATCTTCTATTCCTACTACTTTCTTTGAAAAAGAGAGGTTGAGCGACTGAGTAACAGTTCTCGTAAAGCTTCAGTTGAGATACCTCCACATTCGGAGTTGAGGATTTTTTAAAAGAAAAAAAAAATCAATGCAGTATTGTCGAGCAGAACTGCTCTCGGCCTAAAACTATTATTATCTATTTTTTCCAGACGAGACTACTTTAAAACAAAATTTCGATCTAAAAATCTAAATAGCTTGTATAACAATGCTACATACTATCAGTTATACAAGCTTTTATAACCCAGGTATAACAATACCTAAGTATACAATTACAATATATGTCAAAAAAATATTACACCATAAAGCAATAATGTCTTGTCATGAATGGGTCAAGTCAGAAATAGCTGGCTGGAATTTCTCAATAGGTGTGGATCTTAAAACTCAAACTGGAGGCAGCTTCTGAATCAAGGGGCAATTACTTCGGTAAGTGACTTGTCGAATTCCAAAACTTTTGTCAATCGGACACCCCTTAAGTTTTAGCAATCGTAGGCTTACTCGGAATACTTATATAAACGTACCTACGTGTCTTCGTTTCAAATATCTTCAAACTTGATGTAAAGAAAACGAAAGCAATAAAATACACCATATGTATAACCACAACTGTTCAACAGAAAAAAATAGTTCTTCCTGTTCTAGAGTAAATCGTTTTATAAGAAAATTGTGAATTTTGAATCCTTAAATGAAATAAATATCAATGACTTAGTTCCATAGTGCTACAGCTAGAAATTGGTAGTAGTGACCAAAGTTTTGATGCATTTAAACCGTGTTGAAATCATTATTATTTGACTCATCAAGTCAAATTTATATGAAAGTGAGAGAAGATTCATAAATAAAATATTCATTTGTACTAGTTACAATTCTATGTAATATGATCAGGAGTGGTTTCGCTCATAACGAGCATTATCAACTGAAAATAGAATACAATATTACAGTGTTATATATATACAAAACAAAATTAAATTAACATAGTGTAACAAACAATTAATATTGAAAGGAATTTACAAATAAAGGTACAAATTATTTAGTAAAAAATTCCTAGAAAATAATTCCGTTAAAATGAACCGTTAGTCTCCACTTAAGCTTTATTATTCTTTGGTGAGTTTTATAATTATGTTTTAAAGGTAATAAACATTATATTTACAGTCAATTTAGTATCTTTTATTCATATTCTGTTCTGTATCCGGTCCGATTTTAATGGGGACTATTTTAACAGAAGCTGTAGTACGAGATCTGTTCAAATTCTCACTTTCGGGAAGAATAAGGATTGATTGATAAATCTGGGACAAGACTAGTGGGCTATCATTTTTTTGGGAGAACTTACCTTTAAAGTCAACTTCAAAAATCAATTTATGGAACTGTCTAATCTTAAAATTGACGCATCTATACTACAACTGAAGACCAAAACGTTTACTATTCGTCTAAAGACCTGATAAAAAAAACAATGAATGTGTGTCGATTTATAGTATAAACCCTTAACCGCGCAAAATATGTAGACTAGGACATCCAACCCGGCTTAAGCCAAAACCGGTTTACCAGTTAATTATCTCGTCTTCATACTTCCTTTGAAACGAGAGGCTTAGCATTTGAGTAATTTGTGGTTCTCGTAGAAAAAACCTTTTGATAGATAAATTGCATAAGCAGTCCATACGCTTCACACTAGAAGTAGAAATGATTGAAAAAAATAAATGATGTTAATCTACTTAGTTTTAGTTGTTTTGGACGGCTAATTGGATGCTCTAATGTAGACTATAAACATATATCACAAGGCTACGTGACTAAGTGCAAATTATCAAGTTTAAAAAAATACATTGCCTGTTATTTAGTACCTATATTTTATGTGGTTCTTTAAACATTGAGAAACGCTGTAGAAACTTATACTTTTCAGTGAAACCTCTCCGTGGCGCTACTTACAAATAGATTGTGACGTATTGCCTGCTGTCTCAAAGCCGTTATTCTCAATCTTTCAGCGATGCTTAAGGTTATTTGTAAATTAGAATCTACGATGTGTTTTTGTAACTCTACACACAGGTGATTTCTTAATGAATTGGATGTTTTCTAAATTTTAGAAGAGTGTAAACACAGCTGACTTAAAAAAGATACTTTATAAATATACAATCGTAATACACGTTTAAACATGAATCAACAAATGCGAACATAAAATAAATATATTAAGCCCTGTCCTTTACCATGAATCGATTATTGTTGATAATCAATTACGCATCATTTGAACATGTAATTAATGTAAAAATGTATAGTCTTTGTCACGGATTTTGATTCGGTTGCTTTAACACCGTATAACAGAGATGAAAGAACGAATAGATTAAAGCCAGTCTTTTCATCGCCTCGTTCTTTGCTCCAACGTCTCTCCATAACCACTGACGTGATGAGGCGCTGTCTTGTACGTTACCTTATCTCTGAAAGGAACGTAAAATACAGCGCCTCGTCAAGTCAGGGTGACGTGCTGTGGATGCTTCCGGAAAGCTTCAATCCTGCCTGTATTTTTTGGTGGCATTCCGGCGCCGTGGACATATGTCGGGTACTATCAATAGGATGCACTCGGCGGAACTGAGGGATGCTGGCATGTCTTGGGAGGAAGAAAATCAATTGGCGGGAGACAGGGAAACATGGAGGTGCCGAGTGGCGGCCATATGCTCCACATAGGGAGCCAATATGGTCAAAGAAGAAGAATCTCTTTGCTTAATGTAGGATTTGAAAAAAAAACTGATTTATATATATCAACTTATGTTAAATCGTTCCATATCATAATCAGACAAGTAGTGTTATGTAGAATTCGATAAATTTATATGCTAGCTATTCAAGGATAAGCTGTATCACTTTTAGGGTGTTCACTGTCAATACTTGTTGGAAAAGCAATATATTAAGAAAAAACTCAATATTCCTTTGAACTTAATTTCCACTTTTATTTATCAAGATCAGAACTTGTTTCGCTCATGACGAGCATTGTCAACTGATAAGAAATAAAATTTAACAATGCTATTTATACAAAAACAAAATGAAATGAAAATGTGTAAAAATACAATCAATGCCAATTGTCATACAGTAAGCGTATGGTCTCCTAATGGTAGGAGGTATCTCAACAAAAGTTTTTCAACGAGAACTGCTTGATACTCAGTTGCTAAACTTTTCTTTTTTCGAAGAGAGTAAGAATAGAAAGGATAGGACTAGGACATGACTAGTGATTAGCTAATCGCTCTCGCTCCGAATTTTTTAGGGTTGGATAGTTGGGAGGGAGTTTTCAAACATCACAAACATCCATGCCTTCGAATAGATGCTGAAAAATGCTTTTCATACTGAGATTTTTATACTTAGTGGAAGAATATCATATCGTATTAGTATTACACCTTTCCACCAAGTATTGATAGTAAAAATCCTAAAAGTGTTTACCAAAACAATATTTAAAAAAAACCGTTTGACCGGCTTCTTTCCGCTAAGGGGTTAGGTAAATTATTTTTAAAAAAAATGATAGTTATTGTATACATCTCTTATAAGTAAGACATTTTCTACTTCTAATAATTTTACAATAAGTACCTATATTAGATTTTTTTTAGGCTTAAAATTAAATGAACTTTCGGTTAGATAATTTGCTTTTATAGTGTAGCTCCCATAGAATTTGGCTACAACATTTTATGTTTGAATTAAAGTTAAATACTATATGCACGGATTGTTGTGATAACAAATTTAAAATATAAAAAAAATATATATTAAATATCTATTTACAGTGCATGGTTAAAAGATAGTTCCCTTGCAGCTCTGTATCGGGCCAGTAATATGAGGAATAAATTCTTTTCATTTCTTAATCGCATTGCGTTATGGAAGGCGGCCGTGAAAATGCGGCTGCATACACATAACTTGTGGTGGTGGGATACTCGACAACCAACTTGTAAATATCTATTTTGATATGTTTTCAACAAAATCAAAAATCAAGTTCACCTGTAACAGTGAAAACCATCCAATCCACAAGTGCAATTATTTTTAAACAATTTTTCTACAAGTCAAAGGAAACTGAGCTATTTTTTATAAATATTTTAAATTGTGTCACATAAAAGAAACATTGATTTCGTAAATTTAGTATCTTTAGGAGAAGGAAGAGTGGAATGGTTTTTGGCACGTGAATAACCAGAGGACAGGATATTTAATATTAAAAATAGTTCACACTTGTCAAAGTGAAGGCAAAATGACATCCGTAGCTTTGGAGACGAGCGCTGACAAGCGTGTCGGGGCAACAAGCAGCGGTCTTCCCGTGACGTCATTTCTTAAGTTCCCTTCTCGAGTTGAGGATGTCAGTTGATGGAGATTTTTGATTTTTGACACCGAGGGAAAGTGGAAAAAATAAGAATTTACATATTTATTCCTTTCTTCGAATCCTCTTCACCTTAACGTCTTGAAAGACGGCAAGTGAAAATAAATTAACTCAATTTTTTAACAAAAAACAAAAGTAGTTTATATTTATTTCTCTTTTTAAATAAAACAAAATTTGAAGAGCCCGTTCGCTACGAAAGAAATATTATATCGACTGTGGAAAGGAAAAAGGACTTCACCCACACATGGACAATTTTACAGGAGGCAGAAAAAAAATTGTTTTGATGATTTTGGGCCACCTTTAAGTTCACGGAAACTTCTAAGCTGGTGTTTAATTGACATAATCTAATATTAATTAAATACATTGTCTAGAAAAAACCTTTTTTCATTTTTTTTTCTTGGTTTCAATTTTCACATGTCATCTTTTTTCAAAGTTAAAAGCTAAATTTAGATACTAATTTGGCATTTGCAGCTTACATACTTTTGATATAACGTGTATCAAGTTTGATACATTGTGATTGTCGAAAAAAAGCTGTTTTGAAAAAACTTTGGGTTATATACCTTTTCCTTTTCAACAGTCGATATGTATAAAAAGAAATATCATTAATATGGGTATTTAATATTGAAAATTCACATACAATGTATGCTTACATAATTTAAACCAAAGCTGTGGAGTCGTGTAAAAAAAAACCAACTCTGACTCCGACGAAAATTTTCTACCAATTAATTTTAACATATTTACGCTTAATCTTTTTTTACACGATACATGGGTTCCAGGAAGTGGCGCGTAAAAAAACATTTTCATCATTTTAATATAATTTGATAAATCGGTTCCAAATCCGCGTAAAAAAGCCATGTCAACACTATGGACTACTTGTATACAAATCATTAAATATATATTTGTTTTAATGTATCGAGTCGCTCGTGTTTCACGACTCCGACTCCAACTTCAACTCCTCATTCCTGATTTAAACATAATAATAAAATAATGATTTTAAAACTATTATAAAAAAAAATCCTTCTAAAAAAACACTTACATAAATTAATTTATATTTGTAATATGTTACAATAAACCTTGTTTATTACAATATAAACTAAGCGGTGCATAATAAAATGTATTTGCAATAATTTTCATTGGCTTAAAAATCGCCTTGAATCTCTCCTTCACTTCCTCAATCCAATAGTTTGTTGGCAAAGACGCATCGACCAGATGACCAATAACACAGCCATATCTTCACAAAAGTATTTATACAAATACGTTTGGAAAATAGCAGTTTCCATAAATACTTTGGTTATATGAACGTATTTAATTTTCGGAATCGAAGATTAACATCCCACCTGCGTATTTAGTTTCGTACATCGACGCAAGTCTGCTCTGGTGACCAGTGAAGCTCAAACGGTGTAATTCATTTAATGAATGACAGTGTAAAGGAAAAAAATAAGAATAAATACAATAGAATACCGATTTACCGTTCTTGCATTATTCGTTCTCTCGAATGGATCACAACTTTTTTATAGTCCTGGTAAAAAACCATAAGAACAATGTTAAGTAGTCCCGCATTAATCGTTCCCCTATTTACCGATTTCTTCGAGCTATCGTCTAAATCAGGCGTAGGGAACCTGCGGCCTTTGGCTACTCTGTTGCGGCCTTCTGGCCAATTCTATAAATTCGTAAATTCCTGACATTCCTGACAATTCTGACCGTAAATTCCTGTTTCCTTACTGCGGCCTTTTGTCGAATCAGAAAAATGAATGCGGCCTTTAGATAAGAGAAGGTTCCCCACCCCTGTTCTAAATATTATGGTCCAGTCACCGATGGACCGTTTTGATAAAAAAAAATCATTTTGCACATAAATAATAATATTTTACATCTCGTTTTGCAATTTTTTTCTAACTCACAACTAAAATCAAAACATTAAAAAAAACTAATTTATTATGTTTTTAACGCATTCGTTGATATCTTCTGACAATACAACTACATATTTCATCTCGTTTTTATTATAACCATGACGTTTCATTTTTAATTGAATATAAGTAAAAAAAAGTCGGGTCATTTAGCGCAGCGGTTAGCGTTGTTGGCTTCCCTGTCATTTTCTCAGCAGCATTTTTCAATCAATTTATCGATTTCTGTTTGAAGACATGGGTGTCTGTGATGTCCAAAAAATTCTCTCCACCATTTCCGATCATTTAATAACTGGGTATAGTGAGAATGATTAGTTAACCACTATTCCTTTCTTAGACTAATCCTTCTATCCCTACCACTCTCTTTAAATAAGAGATATTTTGCGACTGAATAACAAAACAGTTTTGGTCTTTGTTTGGTCTCTGTTGAGATACCTCCATTAGGAGGCCATATGATACACATTGGGAGCGGATATGAATAAAAAAAAACAAATATTTGAAGCCGGGTAAACAAATTGAAAAAAAACCAGAGTTTCTAATGTTTTGAATTTTGTTTGAAAACCGATAAGCCTTTTATTTGCCACATTCAAATAGTCCACTGTCAACTCGATAACTGGTTAAATAAATTTACACGTAAACGTCTTCTTGGGCAACATTATATATTATAATAAACTAGGTACTTTAAAAAGCTACAACACGGTTTGAGTGCTTTTGTGAAAAGTTTAAAGCTTCCTGAATTGTACAATAAGTGTTTAATTATATTAAATTTTCATTTTCACACAGGCCGGCGCAAAAGTTGTGGGGTGGCTGCATTAGGCTGAGCGCCAAGTGCATTGATCTCGCAATGCACCGCCGGCCGACGGGCAATGAATCCGCTGATGCAGTCAGCTGGGGTCTACAAACATCCGACAGGGTCTCCCTAAAAGGCCACTCCAAACATAACGCGAATAATCCTGCCTGCCTGCCAGCCTTGAAACGATCGCGGATGAAAATACACAATTAATTGAATACCTCGACAGTACTTTATGCTAATAATAAATAATATTTATTCCTGAATTAAATAAATCGTTCAAATATACCTTGGAGCAGTTATATATATCGACTGAGGAAAGGAAAAAAAGACGTAAGAAACACACATAGGAAATTTTACAAGAGGCACAAAAACGTTTTTTGATCATTTTTAATCCTAGTCAAAATACGACATATACAAAACTTTAAAGTGCACGTAGAACACAGGAACGTAGACTTCAGGAACAAGGGATAAAAATGTTGCACCCAAATACGGACACTCATAAACTATTTTTCCAGGAAAATTTAGAAATAAATAGAGCACAATTGAACAGTCTCCCGATTTTCAACGAGCAAATATGTAAGTAAATATAATCATAAAACCTTTTCCAACAAACAAAATTATATATAATTCTTAAAACTACTCACCATTCAATTATGTATGCATTCCTATGGGTTAATCCTTTTTGCCAGCAATGGCTTTAAACTTAGTGATAGATTTATTTCTTATATAAACACGATACATTCATTTACTAAGCGTCAGTTCAAGTTCATCCGTGCACTTGAACGCCTGAAAACGCCGAAAGGCGAAACCCGGTTCGTTAATGGAAAAAATTGAGGTCTTTTTTCCTGTTCGCAATTTTACAATAAATTCTTTTTTCCAACTCAAAATTTAAATTTAGAATATAATTCGGCATTTGCAGCTTACATCCTTGATAGAACTTGTAGGTATTAAATTATATAAATAGGTACGTCGTGATTTTCGAAAAAAGCAGTTTAGAAAAAACTTTTGGTATCGTGCATCTGTCTTTCTAAAGTTGATATATTATATATTTACTAGCCTACTAAATCACCAATATCAATAATTGTAAACCTATATATAATTACCATGCTCGTTCCATATATGGAGAATACAGACTCTTTATGAAAATTATCTCAAAAGTATTTTTTACGAAAACTGCTTGTTAGTAAACCTCTCTTTTTTAAAAAAGAGGAGGATATTAACATAAAGCTATGCTATAACTAATGGTAAGTTTAGGTTATTATTCTCGCTACGACCCGTTTTTAAGTCTCATTATGTTTAATTTACATCATAGTACGCGGTCGTTACACACAACAATCTAACGTAACGCACGGGACTTGGCCGAGCGATCGGACGAGTGATTCGAGTGAGCGAGTGAATAGAAACCGTTTCTATTTCCTCGGTTAAGAAGATACTTCCACCATCGGTAGCACAACTTTGACGTGTACGAACAGGCGTTTGACGAGTGTTGCTGAAACGAACGAATTAAAAGAATTGCTTAATAGCCAATAATATGCGTGTAGGAGTTTAATCGGTCAATATTGTTGCTCGGCCGTGAACTCTCGGCCGAGTACTCGCTCGGTCTGAATGATTTTTTTAAGAAATAAAATCGAACACTTTTTCACAACGATTTGCATTTTTTCAAATTATCTCATCATCTATTTATTCTCAAAACTGCAGTGTAATTTTTTTGTACAGATTTCTTATATGTATATTTATTTAAAGCTTGAAATTAATTAAATATATTTTATAAACAAGTAGTCAGAAACCTTCCTTTTATTATCAGTTATTTATAAGATAACAACTCTACGCAAGTAATTAATACAATCACCGTAAAAGACTTTCAAGGCCCGTTGGAATAAAACTATCTAAACAATTTTGCGGTTGTTCGCCTCATTAAATTTCACTAAATGAGGTGAGACATTTTAAAATCATGCACCCAGGCAATGACCGACTGCCCCTGGAAACAAACACATACACGGCGTATTTATTGTGTGCTCTGAACACGCATTTTGTATAGATGCTTCACGGAAAAGGGACCCGTACACACACTAACAACATGCATTTATTTTATAATTACAATATCGACTGTGGAAAGGAAAAAGGACGTAACCCACACAAAGAAAATTTTACAGGAGGTACAACAAACGTGTTTTGATGATTTTGGACTATTTGCAAATTATGAAATATACACAACCTGGAAGTGCACGGAAACTTTTAAACTGATATTTAATTGACATAATCTAATATTAATTTAAGAAATTGTCTAGGAAAAACCTTTTTTCTAGACCAGGCGTGGGGAACCTGCGGCCTTTTGGCTACTCTGGTGCGGCCTTCTGGCCAATTCTGAAATTCTGTAAATGTATGTAAATTCGTAAATTCCCGACATATTCTAACCGTAAATTTCTGTTTCCGACCAAAAATTCCCGGTCAATGTTTACTGCGGCCTTATGTCGAATCAGAAAAATGAATGCTGCCTTTAATGAAAAAAGGATTCCCCACCCTTGTTCTAGACTTTTTTCTTGGTTTCAATTTTTACAAGCTTATCTTTTTTCAAACTTAAAAGCTAAATTTAGATACTAATTCGGCATTTGCAGCTTACATCCTTTTGATAGAACGTGTATTAAGTTGAATACATTGTGATTATCGAAAAAAGCAGTTTTGATAAAACTGTTGGTTACGTCTTTTTTCCTTTCCACAGTCGATATGTATACTAGATTTTCTCAGTTATGATATCTACATGTACAGTGAAACCCTGATTCCACGCTTTTCAAGGGACCGTAATAAAAAAACGAATAATGCGGGAAATCTTCAAAGGATACTAAAATACATGTTTAATTCTTTCATAACCTATTTATTTAGATTTTGTATTAAAGAATAAATACATCAATTTTTAAATTACTTAATGTGTACAAACTATGTTGCTTATTTACAGTTTGGCACTTAAATTTTAAGAATCTAAGTCAGCATACTTCTGTAAGTTAACTCTTTTTGTTATGTTAACGCGTTTTTCTCAATGTCTTGATTTGTTTTTAGTTTCTTAGCTAGATTTTTAGTTTAATTAATTAAGACATTTTACTTGTGCGTTAGAAAAAATGGTGAAAGATATCTCTTTGAAGTATGACAATTTATGAGCGAAATGAGAAATATTCAACAAAAACGGACAATCGGGATAATATTTGTGAAAGGGACCATAATATTAATAAGATAAATCGGTTAATCGGAGTACGATTAATGCGGGACTGTTTAACATTGTTCTTGTGGGTGTTTAATAAACGATCTATGCGGGGAAACGAATAATGTGAAAACGGTAGATCGGGGTTCACTGTATGCAAAAATTGACCTTGCTTAAGCTGTAACACAACGCAAAACGATAGAGTTTGTACGTGTATTAAGGTAATTTTAACAAGTGCTCTTTATATGTTAATTTGTTTGCAAATATCATATACATATCATATATATATATACCGCGCTTGATTATATTTAGAGATTTTTGAAATGTGTGTAAAAGTCAGTATAACCCAGACAGTATTTTTGTCCCATACATTGCCATACATCCCATACATCCCATACATTGCCAAACCTCCAACGACTTACTATTCTGTGATAAGCGACACCGGGTAAGAATCTCAACAAGGCTGGTTTTAAATGATCATTTTTTAATAATTATATTATATACTCAATTCTTTTTTTATACAGTAGATAAATTTCATAAAAATCCGCGGAAAATTGTAAAATGCTTAACTGAACATAAAAAATCATATAATTTGAAAAAAAAACAATATTTTCGTAAAAAATGTCGTTTAAAAGGGTAATAATAAAAACTCATAATTTGTATTTTAATTAAGAAAATAATACTCTTCGTCACTTCTTCATTATATACGGAGACTTTTATGAGGGACTAGACATAACTTCCTTACATCGTTGGAAATTTCTGACACGTCCTACGTCTAGTGAAATATATTTTTTGTAATTAATGTACTGTGTTTTTATCCGTTATCTGCTTCTGTTTATTTTCTTTCTGGGTATCGTGTTAGAATCAATTAACTCGTGTAAAAGTTGAGTATTTGTTCTTTTAAGTGGACCGTGCTATTGAGTTGAGTGTACGTAATTATGAGTGTGTATGCAAATGTATGACAATCGAAAATTCTTTGTTTCCATTTGTTGAAATAAGAAATTTTCGTTTCTCTGTGTATAATATATTTTTCAACAAGAATTATCAGAAAATATTTTCAATTTATTTTTTGTAGGTATTCAAAGAAAAGATTTTTTTATATATTCACTCTGACACTGTGTGAATGCACACAAATAATAAATAACTAAAAGAACTAAACTTCGATAACGTGAAGTATTTTATATAACGCGATTGAATAATAACAATAAACGATATGAAATAATATATTTTATTATATATATCTCGTCTTTAATAATGATTTAATAATTTCGGCGTGCCAATTTGCACGTACTCGCAAAACGGTACCACTTAACGCGTTTTGAATCTCGCACAGGGTTGTAATGAGGAATAAAAAACAAAATGATGACACGTTTCCTGGTAGCTTTGATGTACTATTTTCTGCTATATTCGCTCAGCATATCAACCGCGAAAAGGAAAAAGAACGTAACAGACACATAACAAATTTTACAGGAGACACAAAAAACGTTTTTTGATGATTTTGTGCCAAAGTAAAATTATGATATATACACAACCTTGAAGTTCACGGAGACTGATAAACTGGATTTTTACTGAAATTAATATATTTTTTCAGAAAAAACCCTTTTTTAAGATTTTTTATGATTTTTCATATACCCTTAATTGATCAATCCTAAAAGATTAATTTAGATACGTATTCGGCATTTTCAGCTTACATCCTTTTGATAGAAAGTGTATCATGTTGTAAGCATTGTGATTATCGAAAAAAGCTGTTTTGAAAAAACTGTGGGTTACGTTCTTTTTTCTTTCCACAGTCGATATGGATTCCTTATATATTGTAGAATGTTAAATATTTCTAATGTTTGTACAGTTAGTGCAGAGTAAAAATGGAAGGGTGGGGTTAAGGCAGAACTTGTGGTTAGCTAATCGTTCTCACTATGCCCCCCCCCCCCCCGTACTCAAGATACGTGGAAGCGTATTAAACCACCACAAATATAAAAAAATCTGTAATACAATAAATATATAGACAATAAATACATGAAGAATTTAAAATGAGTGAGTGGTATAAATGTTATGTTTGAATATTATTTCATGAAATATAATCGCCCCTGCATATAACAAGGGGTGCATTGATCCAATGCCACATTAACCGGTTGCCACTGCTGGTACTTACTATCTTGATATTATGAGTTGTAAAAGGTAACTTAATTAAAATTGTAATAATATTTTAATTAATATAAAAGGTTTTAATATATCACATTTTTATACAATAAATATAAATGCGCTACATATGGGTTGATGTATAGATTAGTAAATTATTTGGTTATCTTAGAGCAGTGCTCCGCAACCGGTGTGCTGCGGCACGCTGGTGTGCCGTGTGCCAGATACAGGTGTGCCGCGGTCAAATACAAAATGAAAAAATATTTTGACCAAAAACTTCGGGTTGTGCTGTCAAATATCGAGCCGAATATACAACCTTTGTGTTCATTGAAACAAGCGCAGGTATCACATTAATTAGTTATTATTGTATAATAATTATTAAGATTGCATAAATGAAAAAAATAAATGTATATCCAATCGTATCTTAACTAAGATGTATAAGTAGTTACACATAGCTTCCAATATTAACGATTTCGCGGCAAAATCGGTACGATTGAATATACATTTATTTTTTTCATTTATTCTGACAGTAATCAAAGATCATAACGCTTCTTAGATTTGTATAATTAATTAAAACAAATAATTCACAAACGATTTCTGTGTTGGCGGCAATTTAGATTAAACTTCAAATGCTTCACGACGCTATTCTTTAAGATAACCGATTATTCAATAAAAATATACAATTGTTATATTATATGCCTATGGTATCCGACCCTGTACACTTGTACAGTGTGTGTATGCAAAATGCAACGGTTGCTTATCACAAAAATAATGAACTCAGCATGCAGAAGCGGTTCACTGGCCGATTACTATAATAGTCTAATATGACATTGAGTGCACTTATCGCCTCTTATCACCCGCTCAACAGAATAATAATAACGATACATTTCATGAATATGAATTGCGTCGTGAATTTTATCAACTTTCCTACCAATATTGTGATAAATTTGAATCGTTCTAATTATGTACATTCACACAAATCAAAAGTAATCTAACTGAGTAACTAATCACATAATTTCAGAAAGACACGTGATCAATCAGGAACAAGGGATAAAAAAAAATCTCACAAATACGGACGCTCATAAATTCTTTTTCCAGGAAATTTTAGAAATAAACAGAGCGCAATTGAACAGTCTTCCAATTTTAAATGAACCGCTAAAAATGCATGGCTCTCCACTTTTACAACCTATATAAATATAATCATAAAACCTTTTCCGACAAACAAAAAATAAATATAATTCTTAAAACGACTCACCATTCAAATCTGTGGGCATTCCTATGGGCTAATCATTTTCGCCAGCATTGGCTTTAAGCTCAATGATACATTTATTTCTTATATAAACACGAAACATTCATTTACTAAGCGTCAGTTTAAGTTCATCCGTACACTTGAACGCCTGAAAATGCCGGAAGTCGGGTCGTTAGTGTCAAAATTTGTGTGAATGTACATAATTTGAACGATTCAAATTTAATATTGAAATTCCACCAAGCACCTTCAGTCAAAATCTTAAAATATTGTGATAGGCGTATAAAATGAGTAAATTAAAAAATCTTGACTTATTATTGATTTTACGTATATGTTTATATTGGCACTTAGAAGTTAGCGCGCAGTACAACCCCGACGTAAGCGCACAGGATATTAGCGCGCAATATAACGTTACTTTGAACTGCGAACTGCTAATTTAAAAAAAATTGTACTTTTACAAACATATCGATCCATAATCGGCAAAAGAACGTAAGCGACACAATTCGGTAAAATCAATAATTGTTCAATATCGTCTAAGGCAGTGGGGGGGGGGGTATCTGCGGCCTCTTGGCTACTCTGATGCGGCCTTTTGACTTTTTTTCAAATTAATCTGGATATTTTATTAATAAATACACAATTTTAAAATGCAATTTATTACTCACTTTGATTGAAAAATTATGCGCAAGCGTTTGGAAAAAGAGCGTAATCAACCTATTATATGTTCGACATAGGGAAAAGGTTCGAAAAAATATGGGGGGGGGGGTGTAAACATTTTATTTACTGCGGCTTTATGTTGAATCAGATAAATGAATGTGGCCTTTAGAAATGAAAAGGTTCCCCACAACAAAGGTGACAACAATTTTAGAGCGTTATCTCATTTGCCTGGATATGACCACAAAAGGCAGAAGAAGATATGATAAAACAATAAAAAAAAAACAGGCAGAACACTTTGAATTTCCTTTTGCTTTTTGCAATATTTGCTTTTCTTATCTATAAAGAGAGTTTGTTTTGTATCAAATGAAAGTAGTTTTAATTCAATAAAAAAACCTTGCAAGAACTATCTTATTGAGAATTGTAATAAAAAATATCTCTTATCTCATTCAATATAACATGTTATCAATAGAACTTATTTTTTAAATATTGAAAAGAAAAAGTTACATGTGTAAACACTTTGTACTTAAGATAACGAAAAAAAAACAGATAGCCTCAAGGTGAAGTTAATAATCTCGTAATAAGGATAGGTCAAGAATTCTTTAATTAACTACCTACGCCAAGTACATTGATTAGCAGCTTGCAACAATTACTTCAACATTTATTGTGATAAGCGTTAAGAATGATAACGTTTGAAATTACTGAACCAAAGTTACTTTCAAAATTCTTTGAAAAAGAACGAAGTGTCTAGATCAGTGTCTGTCAAACTGTGTGCCGCAAGTAGTCTCAGGTGTGCCGCGGAAGAAGAAGCGTAAAAAATGTTAATTTTAAATAAATTCAACATCTAGATCAGTGGATTGGAACTAGGGCATCCAATCCCGTTAGCCCGTTCAATTTTCTAATCTCGAAATCCCGGGATTGAGATGGCCGCGATTTTGAGGAAATTCCGAAAATTTACACGAAATCGGCAAATTCAAGATTTAAAATTCGTCGGTGAGCTAAAAAAAAAACGAGTTTCTGTGTGATTCCGGGAAAAAGTATACCAAATCGGAGATTTCAAATTCCTCGGTGAGCTAAAAAAAAAACGAGTTTCTGTGAGATTCCGGGAAAAAGTATACCAAATCGGAGATTTCAAATTCCTCGGTGAGAAAATCTCAATCTTGAAATCCCGGGATTGGAAAAAGGCTCCGGGATTGGATACCCTAATTGGAACCTGCGGCCTTTTGACTTGATCAAAATATTCACTTTGATCAAAAAATTATACGCAACCGCTTGGAAAAAGAGCGTAATCAACCCATTATATGCTTGACAGTTGAAAAAAGGGGGGTGTCAAAGTTTTCTTTGGTGTGACTTTATGTTGAATCAGATAAAGTAATGTGGCATTTATAAATGAAAAAGTTCCCCACCCCAATTTAGGTATTCAAATAAATATTTGTGACGTTCGTAACTGGTGGTCGATGCGACACTTTTATATGGTGTGCCGCGAATCAAATTCCATTGACCAGTGTGCCGTGAAATAAAAAAGTTTGGCAGACACTGGTCTATATTAACAATGTTGGTACTTTCCTATCATTTATTTACCGTTGTATACGTTAAAGCAGGGTTTCCCAGACTATGTTTCGCGGAACACTGGTGATCCGCCGAGCCAGAGTAGGTGTTCCGAAAAACATTGGAATGTTTTAAAAAATCTTAAAAATTCAGCTTTGTGTTCCGTTATATTTTGCGTACATGCCAAGTGTTCCATTTCAGAAAATGTTTGGAAAACCCTGCGTTAAAGACAGAAAATGTCATTACAGCTGACGTTTATTCGCTATTTAATTTTCAAATACAATTAAAATTAAAATACAATACATAATATTAGAATACGGGAATATCGGGATACCGGTTTCGATAATACCGGTATTGCATCCCCTACTTGGAATTATTGAAGGCATCCCATACAGTCATACCTTTGGATTTCAAAATTTAAAAAACAAATAAACAACAAATTGTACCCGAAGACGAAATAGAGTATAACAATTTAAATCTTTATATTATTTTACGTTCTTCTATGTTGAAAATGCATCAGCTTTGAGAATTTTTATCTCTTATTTTCTACATTTCAAAAGAATAAGTAACTATTAGTAAGCTCAAAACAACAAAATACTATTGTATAAACAAATTATCAATTAATTAATTTAAATTTTAATCTATATGCGGTAAGTACCCGATATTTTATAATTAATTATTTTTATATATATGGCAACAAACATCATTAACTCTTGGCAGGTAATCTGGTAAAAGTAATTACTGAGTTATACAATGTTTTTATATACGAATATAATTCTACATAGAAGCACAGCCTTACATTTGGGACGCGGGGGCGATTATTGATGGTACGCAGACGACCTCAGGACCCTGTCACTCTTTTTCGTTGGATCCGCAAGACAGGGGTTATCAAACTGGTGAAGTGTGGTTTTAGGGCAATGCTATCATTTGCTTTATTATAATATACATCTATACTTATACGCGCAAAAGGATGAGGGATAATACATTTAGAATTAGATAAACTGTAAGTTGAGGGGAAATGAAGGTTGACGATGCAAAGTCATTTTGGATTGAATTAAAAAGCTATTCGAAGTATTATATATATATTATATTATGTCACAATTTTTTAGCATTATAAAATCAGAAAGATACTGATTCAGTTTTATGCTCACTAGTTAAAGAAAAACAATACTGTTCTTCTTTTTAGTATTTTTAAAAAAAGTTTAAAATATGTTCATTCATTTTTTTATTATTTGTTAATAGAAAAATGCACGTAAGGTCATGAACAGTTTAAAAATTATCCTTAAGCGGGACCCATTAAAATCCAACAAATATTTTACAAGGCACGTATAAGCATTTTTAAATTTTAAAATAAAAATATTTGGCGTTACAGCTAATGCCAATCCGCCAAAAAATTTTAAGTTGAAAGATCATACGAGAAAAACTCGGTGAGAATGCTAATATTGAAAGTCACTCGAGATAAACTCGAGGTAAATTGACATCACAAACACCCATGTCTTAGGTCTCAAATTTAAATTTGACATTTACCTTACCGGGGATCGAACCCAGACCCACTCGTTCAAACCAACTACAACAAGCTCAAATCAACTAGACTACAGAGGGCGACGTATGTAGCACACAAGCCGAAACACGGAATGACGACAAAGGCAACCTGTGCTTCCAACTGAACAGCAATCTGCAACACAATAACGTGACACTCTGAATATTTCTGATGTACATTGATACGAAGTTTTAGATAAAAAAATATATTTTATTAAAGTCATGAAACAACAGGATTCTATCCAACCACCTTTTTGTTATCCATGGATTTCAGAATTTATAATTTCGGAATAACGTAATTTTGACGTATTATTGTATTAAAATTATTCTTAAAATAGCCACTTCGATATCGACTGTGGAAAGGAAAAAGGACGTAACCCACACATATCAAATATTACAGGGGGCGCTAAAAACGTGTTTTGATGATTTTGTGACATATGCAAATTACGAATTAAACACAACCTTGAAGTGCACGGAGACTTCTAAACTGGTGTTTAATTGACATTATCTAATATTAATTCAAGAATTTCTCTAGGGAAAACCTTTATTTCAGTCTTTTTTCTTAGTTTTAATTTTTTACAAGATCATCTTTTTCAAACTTAAAAGCTAAATTTAGATACTAATTCGGCATTTTCAGCTTTCATCCTTTTGATAGAATGTGTGTCAAGTTGTATACATTGTGATTATCGAAAAAAACCTGTTGTGGAAAATTGAGGGATACGTCCTTTTTCCTTTCCACAGTCGATATATTTATGTTCTCTTAGTCAATCACAATGTTACTTGTATAGACAGATTAAAATGAATATTTTTTAAATGTCAAACTATCACGGCGGTGAATTTATTCAGCCCTACAATACTATGGACTAAATCAACAAAATTTGAAACACCTTATTGGTTTTTTACTACACTTCAAATACGTTTTCGTCTCTTCAGTTACCCACGCATTTTGGTTTGAGTCGATATTACAAGTTGACTTACTCTACGTATACATTTATAGTATATTACTATTTTATAGATGGATAATCTTCTGTCAGAAAGCGTCTGTCTTGACTTGCCTTTTCCTATTAGACAAATGCTATTTCTGTTGGATTTATTCATTTATTTACAAGATATGAAAGGTAACCTTGGGAAATATAAGCCATAATAATATATAAATGTTCTGTATAATGTGATAGCAATTATCAAAGTATCCAATTAAATGATCCCGGGATTTCGGAAATCACATTTTTTTCATTCCGAGATCCAGGGATTGAACTTTTTGATATTTTTTAATTTTGATATTTAATAATTTTAAAAAATATATATCATATATCTGACATTAAAGCTAGCACTCAAGGATGTCTACATTTAGTTTTATTTATTATTTAAATCAGATGAGTTAAAATTAAATAATATATTTTATAAGTCATTCGAAATTACAACAAAAATTTAACACTCTTTTGTAATTATTCCACAAATATTTTATATGATCACAATTAGGGTATCCAATCCCGGAGACTTTTTGTGATCCCGGTATTCGGCACTCACCGTGAAATCGTGTATAATTTGAGAAAAGTTTTGGTGACTCATTTTTTTTTCTTAGCTCTTCCAAATCCAAAATCTCCAAATTTTCGGGATTTGATAAAAAAAAATCTCAAACCCGAAATCCCGGTATCGCTAACATATTAATTCCGGTATTTCGGGATCACGAGAATATATGTACAAGAATATATGTACATCAATGTAAGGCTATTAAAACTAAGCCCAAATATAACTTTAGTATAAATAACCATAACATTATATTTGTGTTTGATATCCTTGTCCGCTCCAAATGTGGAGCAGTAATTATTGTTAAAATACGTGCAATATGAGGGGTGTCAAAGTCAATAAAGTAAAATTTGATAAAAACATAATTCAAAATATGTTTTAATATAAGAAAGTTATTTACGCACCTCTTGATTAATTCTTAAATATATATTCATGTGTTTTAAGTGAAGTGTAACATTTTGAACGTAACTTGTCCTATATATCGATATTTTATGACGCAAAGTGAGTAGATATCTACATAAATGCTTATCCTGAATACAATTTAATCGAGGACTTACAGAAACAGTAGATAGCATTCACTAGCTATCCGTCTTCCTTGAAACAGTCATTAACCTTTGCTTTATCGTGATGTTAAATCATCTTGTGTATTTAAATACTTGGTATTTCTAGGCTCTTTATTACAACAGTGCGGTGCTTATATTGTATACTGGAGACAAAATGTACATTTTTTTATATGTATAGATAGTATTTTGAATTTAGTCAATATGCTGTTGTACAGTACAGAATCGTTAATTTTTTTGAACGTTTTAAGGTTTTACTTGAATTCTTAATAAGAGGCAGGTATAATCAGTGCTTGTTAGACACCGTTTTATTAGAATTGTTACATTAGAAATAGGCCTTCCAATCGCGGAATCCCGTACAATTTTCTGATCCCAAAATCCCGGGAATGGTATGGTCGCGATCCCGGGATTTCGGGATTGAGAATTTTTTAGCAAATGCCTAAAATTTATAGGATTTTGGATTTGGAAGAGCTGAAAAAAAATCTGGGTTTTGAGATATTAAAATTCTCGGAGAGCTAACAAAAAAACGAATCACGGTGACATTTTGGGCAAATCGGCAAATTCCTGTGTTTTTGAAATTGAAAATGAAATAATGAAAAATTTCGACACCAAAACTTTTCTCCATTTATAAACAATTTCATGTCGAGTGCCTAATCCTGGGATCCGGGATTGGAAATTAATCAATCCCGAAATCTTGGATTCAAAAAAAACTCCAGGATTGGATACCCTAATTAGAAATACAAATATGGTTTAGTGTCAAATTTGAATTATTTTGATTCTGTACTCTTCCATTAGTTTTGTCGATAACGACTCGGGTTTCAGCTTTGGGCATTTTCAGGTCTTTTGCAACTTTCTAAATTATAGTTTAGTGTATTTGTTATGTACGTGAATATAACACTAGGGTTCAATAATAAAGTTTTCAATCGCTTTTAAATGCTGTTTTTTAGTAACTAGGTACAGTTAAGTAACTAGGCACAGGCACATGACGAAATAGCTATCCACAAGATTTGAAATTTTTTAAAGCATAATATACCCTTATCGTAAACAATGACAATACGTACATTACAGATGACTTCAATGTGCCATCTATAGTTACCTGAACATCGCTGCACGGTACATTTTGGGCTTTATTGAGTTGAGTATGTAATGTAACTAACTGTACACCTCATTGCGGACATTTTGGTGTAGTCAGACTCAGAAGTCCGAAATTCTATCTCGTAAAATAGGCCCTGTGGTAGAACAACACTGTACAGAACACAACCACCAGGATCAGGATTCACCAGAATCTTCTGTACAGCGTTGTTCGAATGAAGTCTTCAATTATTTAGAAAAACAAGAAACAAAAATCAGTCAAGCAGAATTAAAACAAAACAGTCAAGATTAAAAATTAAGATATTTCATCGCAGGATAAGTTAATGCTCATATTAAAAGTACATTGATCAGCCGGAAAGCCTTTGCAACTGATCTTACATATGACCGACGGGGGATACAAAGTTTAATTATCAAAAATAAGTCTAGGGCCTCCACTCCATTTCCGGAATTCTGAAAAAAATTGCGATCCCGTTATCCCGATATCTAACGCTTTTAAATACCTAAATGTTGAATCTTAAATCCGTAACTTTTTCTGAGGAAGGACCTAAAAATAGTCTCACATTTTTTTATATCTGTAACTGACTATACGGGACATTTTCAGAGAAACTAGGTGAAAAAAACGCTCTCACATTTTTAAATTATTATACAATGTGTCAATTTGTAACTTTTTTATGTTATCAGGGTACAAAAAAATTTGAATTGTTGTGAATAACAAATATTCTCTCAATTCTTTACTTTACGTTACGAATGATCAGATGCTAAAATAGTTTTGAATCACGAAATCCCGGGATCAAAAAATGTGTCCCGGATTGGATGCCCTAGTTTCAACCTTAACCACTTGAACACCAAGCGGACACAGCTGTCCGTAACATATGCAAGCGAACACGGATGTTCAAGACATTTAAAAAATCAAATACTTGGTATTCTAATAGAATATAAGCAATATTTTGATGAATATGTGTAGTTCTATCTATACTGAGACAATATAGGTTCTTAAAATATCGAATTCGAGTGTATATTAGGCAAAATTATTTTTCTCAAAAACACGCAGTATCTCTGGGACATATTAATGATTTATTTGCGCGGTATTCAAACGGTTAAAGATTATAATTGTTATAAATATTCGATTTTTTTTAAATGCAAATAGCAAGCCACTGTCGGATACAATTCCATGTGCATTTACTACCGCATTGGAGTGAGAAAGAACATGCGTGTATGCGTTGACACAATTTATAAGGAAGTTATTAATCCTCAGCGGATTCTTCAATGTCGGATAGTAACTGCCTGCATGTAAACAGCGAAAGTATATATTTCCGAGGACTTAAATTAAATGCAAGAACGTTACCATTCATGACGGTTTGACTAATGTCTTTGGCGCTTATACAAATTAGGTCGAAAATGGGGACACAGTTGCCATTAACGGATTTGCGTTGAAATCTTATATTTTTAGTAAATCTAAGAAATAATCCATTATTTCGTGATTATCAAAAGAATTCGTAAATATACGATATAACGAAGGTTTGCGGAAAAACTATTAAATCACCACCTCATTCAATAATAAATACAACTTGGTAACTTATTTGCAATATTTTTGGAATGTGTGTTGAATAAGATGAAAATTCAATTGGACATTATTTAAATCAGTGCTTTTTAACCATTCAAAGGAAGCCTTAAGCAGAAATAAATTATCTACAGTCCCCTAAAATGCCATTTATTGCCATTTAAGTAATATAAATATTTTAATAATAGTGCCCCCAAATTATGAAAAATTAAAAACGCCCCCTCAGAATTTTTAACGCCCACCAGGAGGCGGTACCGCCCCCGTTAAGAACCATTGATTTAAATGTTCTCAATGATGCAAAACAACGTTTTTTTTTGTAACCCATGTCCACCGCCGATGTGGAATATATGGGCAAACATTTTGTCACGTAACTTTTTGTATTCGACGAAACGTTTAGAGTGAAGAAACTGAAATTAAAAAAAACTAAATTCTATAGAATAAAAACAGATTGCTTACTAACAAGCTGAAGGATTTTTAGCTCATTGCTTCTATGCAGGAGCTAAGAGCTGCCTATAGATTGAAAAAAATATTTTTTCATGATTGCTACGTTGGCTTCTAGCTCTCTCATATGACCATCTAATGAAGATATCTCAACATATTTTTTCTCTACGAGAACTGTTTGTAATTCAGCTGTTCAAACTCTCTTTTTTTGAGAAAGATAGGGCTAGGACAGGACTTGTGATTATCTAATCGCTATGCTTCGTTAACTTTTAGGATTGGAAAGTTTGGAAGGAATATTAAGACATCACAAAAACCCATGCCTTCGAACAAAAATCGATAAATCAATTGAAATATGTTCTTACTGGTACTCAAGATTAAGATCTATATAATAATACACACATAAAATTATATTTCCATAATGAAATATAAATAATAAAAAAAACTCCTTCAATAGTCTGTCGATGCAACTCATGCAAATAATTGTGTGGTAGTTAAAAATGACGACTGGTGATTTTTAAATATAATTTAAAAAAAAAAAAATGAGTATGTGTGGTCACCCTGAAGATAGAATATTATGACTTAATAGAGATAATTCTATTTGTCTAGGATATCGCTTAATTTCCCGGCGAACAATCAAACCACAAGTAATATGATTTGATTGGGCATACTCAAAAGTTTTTATGATCATTTCTAGGATGTCTCATGACTATTGTATTTATTCTCTGTGACCATGCGTCAGAATTATTTTTGATCTAGCAAACTTTTATGATAAAAAATAGCGAATTATGCAGTTTCATAAGAGTTTTTAAATATTGGTGACAGATGATTCGCCATCAAAACATCGTCAAAAACACTAAGCCAAGCTCAAAACACTTAATTGTTTTAGTTTAAAATAATAGAGCTCTAAAAAATTAAACTTGTTTAGGTTCGTGGCACAGTGGCCGACGTCGTTGGCTCTGTGTCGAATTTTACAGAATCGAATTCTAATACGAACAGCATTTTTACAATAGATGTTTGTGATGTCTTAACTTTCAAATTTTAAAATAATGTGCTGTTGTGAGAGTGATTTGTCAACTTCTAGTCCTGTCTTAGTCCTATCCTTTCTATCCCTACTCTCTCAAATACAATCTCTTTATATAAGTCAATATGAGAATGCTTACTGATTATTTTTGAGAGTGAGTTATCGAATAGTCGAATCGGCAAGACAGTTGTGGCGTGTAAAGAAATCACGTTTTGTGCGTAAAGTTTTTCGAACGGAGCAGTGACTTTGATAATAAAATTTGATGATTTGCACACGTTTTTCAACTCTATAACCTTTCACGGTGATTTGCCGTTTTCTACCAAACAATTGACAACAAAATTGACATATGTCACTTTAACATCATGGCTGCTATAACTTAAAAAAATTAGAGCGTCCCTATTGAAAGACCCTTTATTATTTAGATTTTTTTAAAATTGATATTTTTTTACGAAAGTTAATTGTGGGGTTATAATGCAAAAAGTACTACATATTTCCAAAAATTTAACTTTTTAGTAGAGTACAAAAACGAATAACACAAACAAAATAACATTTGCATAAAAATATGATTTTCAATTTGAAAACTAGTGTTTTAGACAGTTGATTCCTTAGGCTTGAATTATATACATATCTGCATACTTAACTCAATATCGCTCATTTTGGAGATATTACGTTTTGCATTATAGAGAGTCCCACGATTATATCATGAAAAGGTTGGATAAGAAAGTTTCGCCAAACTTATTTGAAAAAATTAAAATTTAATATTGAAATTCCTCCAAGCACCTTTTTTTCTTTACCCATGTCCACTCCCAATGTGGATCATATGGCTTCCTAACGAAGGTATCTTTACAGAAGTTTTTTATACGAGAACTGTGTGTTACTCAGTTGCTCAACTTTACTATTTTTTTTAAATGAGTAGTAAGTAAAGAATGACAAGAACAGAACTAGTGGTTAACTAATCGCTATTTCTACACCCAGTTATTAAAGGATCAGAAGGATGGGAGGAAAGGAAATAATGTGAATTTACATCACAAACACCCAGTCTTCGATCACAACTTTGAATTGAATTATTCTCAAATTCACTGTGATCTTACCGGGAATCGAACCCAGACCTGCGTGATCGGTAAAGCAAGCTCTATCCAAGTGGGCCACAGCAGGCGTCAAGCACCTTCCTTCAATCAAAATCTTAACTTTAACCCTTTGCATACGGGCGATCGCTTTTGCGACGATCGTTTCCCATGCGAAAAGATCGGGGAGTCGCTTTTGCGACGATTGGTTGGTGTCATATTACGTGGCTTAATGAACGTATATTTATGCGAATATCATTTAATATTTTTGGTGAATATATGACTAATGATTGTTAAATACATAAATTAACTTATTTTAAAACATTTTTTTTACTTTATTTCATTCTTTTAATGATTATAAAAAGACAATATTTTTATTACTAAAAGTTTTTTTTATCATTTTTTTCACTTTAACTTTTAAAATTAAGCAAACACTTTCTAGATATTTTTTTTTTAACTTATGTATAGTTTCTGAAAGGATCTTGTTTTTTTACGTAATACACGTGGAAAATTGACAATCAGTTTGAATTCCTGCTGTATTGATTGAACTGCCGCAATCAAAATATTTTGGAAAGAGCTGGGCGAATAAAATTTATGCATTTTGCAACAATAAAAACGTTGAAAGGTTGAATGTAATATAAAAATAAATATGCACTGATGATTTATTAAAAAGTTTTTTATCGACATACATTTCTCAATAGCATTTATTATTTGACGGGGAAAGTGGTGTAATTGATTTCATACGACGATAGTCAATATGTATACATAGAGTCGCAATGTATCTGTACTGCTATTTTTTTTAAATTCTATGTCCGCTCCCAATAGAAGTGGACTCAATGTGGAGCATATGGCTTCTTTATGAAGGTATCTCAAAATTAGTTTTTCTACGAGAACTGATTGTTATTCAGTCGCTTAACCTCTCCTTTCCTAAAAGAGTAGTAGGGAAAAAAGTATAGGGCTAAAACAGGACTAGTATTTAGCTCTCACTACACCCAGTTATTGAAGGATTGGAAGGGTGAGAGAGAATTTATAGACATCACAAACACCCATGCCTTCTAACAGAAATCGATAAATCAATCGAAAAAATGCTGTTTGTACTGGGGCTCAAGTTTGTGAGATTCGGCGTGGAAGCCAAAAACGCTTACCACTGCGCCGTAGGACCCGACAAAACTGCTATACTTCTAGGTTAATTTATTTTAAAAATAATAAATTAAACTTGTGATTCGGTTCTGCAGTGCAGTGGTCAACGTCATCTACTTCCGAGACGCTTGGTTCGAATTAGGGCATCCAATCCCGGGATCCCGTTTAATTTTCTGATTCCGAAATAGCGGGATTGACATGACTGCGATCCCGGGATTTCGGGATTGAGAAATTTTGAGGAAATTCTCGAAATTTACACGAAATTGGCAAATCGAAGATTTCAAATTCCTCGGTGAGCTAAAAAAAAAAAAAACGAGTTTCTGTGAGATTCCGGGAAAAAGTATACCAAATCGGAGATATCAAATTCCTCGGAGAGCTAAAAAAAAACGAGTTTCCGTGAGATTCCGGGAAAAAGTATAGCAAATTGAGGATTTCAAATTCCTCGGTGAGAAAATCTCAATCCCGGGATTCAAAATAAATCAATCCCGAAATCCCGGGATTGGAAAAAGGCTCTGGGATTGGATACCTTAGTTTGAATCACATTTCAAACAATTTATCATTTTTTTCTAAGGCAAGGATGTTTGTGATGTCTGAAGATTCATTCTTACCCTTCCAATTCTAAAATTACAGGGCGAAATTTATACGAAAATTCAAGTTACAATATGTATACGTTAAAATTAAATTTTCCTAAGGACCGCACATACATGCAAACATTATACAATAAAAAAAAAATATTACACCGAATTTCATACCTATTAATATTTTTAGTACAATAAATAATTTGAAAGCATTCAATCAGTGTAATTGGAAAAAAACAATACCACAACTAGATGTGAAAAAACACGCATTGAGTCAACAAAAAAATCAGACACATCAAAAGAATTTGCATTTCATATTTTTCACGTAATTAAAAAACGATATTGGCTTACTACTAGTTTTAAAATCGCTGGTGTAAAGTGTATATGATGATTTCGGCTAAGCATGCACCAAATACAATGACACATAAAGAGATAAATATAAATAATATTTCAATCATTTATCCGAGGACTTGCAGAACAAAATTATGCATTTCATAAAATTTACATGGCTCAAAATATTGGAGATTCACTTTGCAATAAAAGTGCTTTCTTTATTTTTGTAAAAATCACTGCTTGAAATCTGGATATTTCGGATGTGGAGAGTTTTACTTAAATTTTAATAACACTTCACCCTTGCCCATTCTATTTAAAGAGTTATTATGACTCGAGCATTTTCATCTAAAATCAGTTGAAGCCATTTCTTACATCAATCTTTTTTTAATGCTCAATTGTTGAACATGATAACCATTGAAATACATAAATATGCTTGTAAGATACTAGAATACATTCAAATAAGATGAAATAATGAAATCCGATAACTGCATATCAAATCAAAGCGTTTATATCAGTTATTTTGAAAATGAGCATTACATGACAACATAAATAATAATACATCTTGTTGGACTAAAAAATCTCGCGAAATATATATATATTGATGTCCTAGTTTTATAAAACGATAAGTCAAAAATTTGATGTTTTGAGCTATATTACCTCTTTATATTCGAATACATCTTCTATAGATTCACAAAAGAACATCTAGAAAAAAAAAAAAGTTTTCTCCCGGTCGGCAAAAGTTTGCATAATGGAAATAAAGAAATATAAACAATATATCGGTTACATGTATAGTATACACGATTCGAAATATCATTTTATGGTTTTGTCAAAAGTTTCAATAAATTTGAATTGAAATGAGATAAATAACAAAATGATTCACTGAAGATATGAGACGAACAATAAATATCCCTTTTCTACAACTCAGTTTAGATGTGTCAAAACATTGGTCAGCCAACCATATCTCAAAATTAACTATTTTTAGTTGTAGCAGTATGGAACTAAGTCATCGATATATGTAAATATCAATTCGGAGTCGGAGTCCTAGTCGCTTTCAATTTAAAGCCGAAGTAGGAGTCATTTTTTATCCGACTTAACAGCCAGTAATAAAAGCGTTGAAAGGATGGTAAAACGCATCGGTGGGCTGCCAATACCCTTGCAAGAGGTACGCCTAATCACAGATATATTCGCAGTGTTCTGTTCAATGGGCAGATTTCTTTATCAATCTTATACCTACAATTTTACACAATAAATATTAAAACAATTAATTTTTACTATACTTAAATTAAGTAATGATACATAATATACCGTAAAATTATTAATATCTATAGCTGAAAAATGAAATTACCTACCTCAGATTGCAAGAGTGAAGAGTTATAAGATGGACGCAGAAATAGGTACTATTTCTTTCAGTCAAACGTTATACTGAAACCGTTGTAGATAATATATGGGTCATAAATTGCAGTTAAGTACTGATTGAGCCAGAAAATATTGTTTTTCATAATTTAAGAAAGGGCTCGGTGACCCAACTTAAAACTATCAAAGGGCTCGCCCGGGCCCCTGCGAGCCGCCTCCAGCCCACCCCTGGTGAAACGGTTAAAGTATATTTCCATAAAGATTGATAAAGGTTTGTATCCGATTTACATTGAGGACAATAAATAAAGCATGTTTGTGTTTTTTTTGTTGCGAAATAATATAATCCTTTAAGAAAAAAAACGTAATAGTTTTTTAGTGATACGATAATAGTCCAGGTAATTTTTAAGTGATTTTACATAAAGATAATATGATTTCGTTTTGTAAAATAACCATAATATAAATTATAGTTTATAATGCTATCAGTAACATATGAATTATGATGTAATTTGAGACAAAAACGAAAGACGCTATATGATCTTACGTGACGCTTATTCCTTTTTATGATTGTATTATTATGAGGAGTATGGGATCAAATACGCCCAAATTCAGTTAAGAGAAAAAAAATAAATATCGCTATAATATTGGAGTACTGATTCAAAAGAACAGAATAAAAATTTTCACGTCGCCAAAAACCTCTTAGTTTCAAATAAATTAAGGGTTAAAATATGACCTAATAATCAAAACTGTCTTAGTTTTTTATAAGAAAAGTGTGTTTTTCTACGTTCAGGAAAAGGTGGATCTGATCATTTTCGATCCAAAACTCCTCGTGATTTTTTTATGATGATACTAACGATAATCCATACTATTGATTAGCATAATTATTAAATACATTTTATTCTCTTATAAAGCATATATTTTGAGTGAAAGTCGAATTTAGGGTATGAGAAAAACGTTTTTTTGATTTCATCGCTTATTATTATTTATAATAAGTCAGATAATTATTCAATTTACTATAAATTCGTGTAGATAATATTGATCTTAGCACGTTATGAAAAAAAATGATAAAATGGATTAAAAAATTTGGGATTTACGTTTGTTTTTCCAAAACACTGGAAAATTCCCATTTTCTTACCCGTTTTTTTCGCACATACCTACGAAATTTCGCCCGTAACCAAAGGGTTAATAAAAGAAACCTTTGTTTAAAGATAAAACTAACTTGCACAGTATCTTATTAACTCTCGCGGCTCGGAGACTAGAAAAATACTTCTCTGCCGATGGGGTCGTTTAGGGACCCCAGTGGTTTCCTCATTATTGGCCGTACTCTTATGAATTACAAAAAAAAAATAGTCTAAGGGCTTTAAAATATCTCTCTGCATCATTCCTCATACATTCTTTTATAAAAAAAATGTTTTTTTTTAATAAATAATCATATTTTAAGTTGCGCGTAAAAAAGACGTCATCCCAGATCGCTTATCGCCTTATCGCGTTATTGCGTATTTATATAAACTACAAAATGTCCAAAAAACTATGATATAAGAATACCTTCGATGGTTTCGGCGGTAACTTTGTGGAAGTTCATTTTAATAGAAAATTTAAATTAACTTTGATTATTCCACGTATTGTGTAACTAACTGTGACACGTGTTTCGCCTCTTTCAGAGGCATCTTCAGACTTACTATCGCAAAGTTTGCTTAAGTAATGAAGCAAGATTGATTCTAACATTTTAAAATTATAAAATTACAAAATGGATTGGGTTTTTTTTTCCTTTTAAGAGGAGCAAGGAGGGGGGTGTAGAATCGAAATAAAGCAAACAGATAATGATACTAATTTTACTAATGAGTTGTAAACAATCAGAATGGGATTTTTCCTTTTTAATGGAAGCAAAGAGGGGATTATAAAATCGAAACAGTGCAAACAAATTTAATCATACTACTAATGACGTTAAACATTACAAACTATTAAAACTAATGAGCTACAGTCAATCATCTAGGTTTGTGATTACTCTATTAATTGGAAACAATTTGAGTAACGGGGAACCGCCTGTGCTATTAAGAATATTATTTAATAATATTTCTTTTTTGTTAAGAGTTTTATTAATTTCAGTTAGTTACACAATACGTGGAATAATCAAAGTTAATTTAAATTTTCTATTAAGAATACCTTAATTATAAACATTGTATCACCCATATTAAAATAGATATATAAGAAAATGTGGGTATTGGGTCGCATTTTTGAGCCTAGAACCGGAAAAGTTAATAACTTTCAAAACATTGTTCGTACTTCGTTCAAATATCGTGCATTATGGTGACACTATTTCTAACATCAATATAATTCATCAAGGATACGAGTGTAGTTATTGTAAATCAAATGAATTGATCGTAAAGTCGCATTAGAAGTATCAAAATTGAAGTAGAAATTAATGAAAACAATTGCGGCATTGTAATAAAATATAATAACGAGTACAGGGGTCAAAAGATGACATTAATTTACTGACCCCAGCTGTATGAGTTATAGATAATTGATATCACTTAGAATTATTAATAGAATAGTCTTGGTTATTATTTAAATATATAATTTCAATGATTGTGGATAGTTACTATAACAAATGCACGCTTGTTCAATATTACAAGAAACGCATGAATAAACAAGATTATTTATTATATCACTATATCGATGGCCACACGTAATCGACATTTTTTCATAAAATGAGTTATGCACATCATTTTCTTTGTTTTTTCAAACTCTATTAAAATATTGTTTTATAAAAAAATATTTTTCATTGAAATTGTGTTTAAAGTTGGAAACACGTAACAGAAAAAAGTCCCACCAAACTGCCAAAATATAATAGAAGAATTAAGTATTTCGACTGAGGGTGCTTGATGGAATTTCAATATCAAATTTGAATTGTTTGAATTTTGTACTTTTCCATGAGTTTTGTCGCTAACGACCCGGGTTTCGCCTTTCGGCATCTTCAGGCATTCCAAGTGCACGGATGTACTTGAACTGACGCGTAGTTAACAGTTTGTATCGTTTATATACAAAAATATAAGTATATCACTAAGTTAATCAGATTTTAATAGATTTTTAACTTAGTGATCTACTTATATTTTTGTATGTTTACTACGCGTCAGTTCAAGTACATCCGTGCACTTGAAATGCCTGAAGATGCCGAAAGGCGAAACCCGGGTCGTTAGCGAAAAAACTCATGGAAAAGTACAAAATTCAAACAATTCAAAATATAATAGAAGAGCTACATCGTTTTCTTACTATTTGAAAATAGGTGAGAAAAAATTCCAACATGTTTACTGCAACATTTCGTATTGGAGAGTGGATAATCCGTAACTGGATTGAAAAAAAATATATAACAATTATTTATATTTTTTCTATTATTATATATGGATGAAGTTAAAACAGGTGCATTTAATTGATCAAAACACTTGGAAGTGTTTCCTCGTACAATCATAAAAGAAGAAACAAAATTAAAATTGTTAACTCGTATCAAACATTGTTAATTAATAAAAAAAATATTTAATTAATATTTTGTCAACTTTAGATTATTATAAATATACATAATAATTATTTTACTCCAAAGATTCATTCATTTTCATTGATTTCCCAATACTTATTTATTTATACAGTTTTTTGGCTCTCCTGTAAAATTGAACAAATGTCGGTTACGTGTTGTCAACGTATGGCTATTGAATGTTGTATTATAAATAAATATCATGCTCTGGATTTTTTTAACAGATGTTCATAGGTAGCCAGCTGACACGATAACGAAGGTAAGGACACCTGCTTTCAAATAAACGAACAATGTAGTAAAAAATAAAAATATTTTTAGTCAATGTAAAATTAAATTATGTAGTTGTTCCAACGATTGCTTTAAACACTGTGAAACGTGTTGCGTCTATTTGAAAAGACATTTAAGCTATTTGTAACACAAAAAATGTTTGGTCTTACAATGTTATTATAATTGATTTTTGTATTCAGGATGGACCTTCACGAAGTTACTTTCGAATCCACCGATTTTTTAAGGCCTACAAAAGTTATATAGACCTTGAATTCTGGCAACTGGAGCTGGGGAACCTTTTCATTTCTACAGGCCACATTCATATATCTGATTCAACATAAGGCCGCAATAAAAAAAACGTTTAAACCTTTTGACAAGTTTTTTGATCAAATTTATTAAAATGTTTTAAAAAAAATATGGCGCAAGTCAAAAGGTCGCATCAGAGTAACCAAAAGGCCGCAGGTTCCCCACCATAGACTATTATTCTTATATAATAAATCAATTTGCTATTTTTACCGTACCACAATGGATTTCGACTAAGTAATCAATACATTCAAGGGACCAATCATATCTCAGCAAATAAGTTTTTTTAGTAGAGTCAAAAAACGTTTGCCAATATTAAAATAACGTATTTTCTTGTTTCTCGTCAAGCCCATGGCAATAAAAAGACATGAGTGGGCTTTCACTTTACCCAAACGCGTCAGACATGTTTTGCTTTAATTATACTAGGTATTTCAGGCAAAAAAAAATCGTTTTATATTCGAACTTAAACAGTTAATATGAAACATTGAATATCTATGTTACAATTTATCAATTTCGTATTCACATTGTATGTAACAGCATTCTCGTTATAAAAATAGGTTTATACCCTGGATCGGGCAGGTAAATAAATTGGTTATTATCGGAAAGCAAAAAAAAAATGTTACAGTCGCTGTGCGGAAACCGGATTTATAATAAAACGTCTGGATGAATCTCAAATTTCAATTATACTGATCTCTACTGTAGCAGGTTCTCTATCGCCGTATTCCTTTCGTGTCTCGGGGCATCGTTTCTAATACATAACAGTCTGTGTTCCACAAATAGAGCAAATGTTTCGTGGGCAATATCATTTTATATATATTTACATCCAAGTAATACAACCTTAAGTTATTATAGAAAACGAATTACGATGAATATTTCCTTGGGCCGAAAATGGCTATTTTTCCATACTTTCGTCGAAAGATTAATACAATCTATATATATAAAAGAAAGTGGGGTTTGTTACACCACGTATATCTTGGCTATAACATGGCTGATTTTAATGATCTTTGATTTATTAAATTCGTATCCGCCTAGAATAGCAGAATAAGCATTAAAACATCGGAAAAATATCACGGGAAAGAAATTATTAAGAAAATAAATGTCCTCATACAATTTGTTTTTTTGAAAAATACAAATGGAACGTGGACATTGTATGACACGTTGTATGCTGTTTTCCAGTAAATCCACCAGATGGCGTTAATTACATTATACTTTGACAGTTGACTGCTACATGCGACGTGACTTTGAGTTTTCATCGATTTTCATTAAGTTTTAATTCCGATAAATCATTTTGATGCGAAAATCTATTTATCCAATTGTGGTCAAAGACGGGACACATGAATACTAGCGGAAATAGTGTATTTTGATTGGTTTATAATGTGGCTCGAAGGATATGCAGCTAATGTTGTTCGATTGGCTATTCTACTATTGGTGACATACACTGGCAAACCGCGTCATATGCATGACATATGATCTTCGGTTATCTTAAAGAATAGCGTCGTGAAGCATTTGACGTTTAATCGAAATTGCCGCCAACACAGAAATCGTTTGTGAATTATTTGTTTTAACTAATTATACAAATCTAAGAAGCGTTATGATCTTTGATTACTGTCAGAATAAATGAAAAAAATAAATGTATATTCAATCGTACCGATTTCGCCGCGAAATCGTTAATATTGGAAGCTATGTGTAACTACTTATACATCTTAGTTAAGATACGATTGAAAATACATTCATTTTTTTCATTTATTCTGACAGTAATCAAAAATCATAACGCTTCTTAGATTTGTATTATTAATTAAAACAAATAATTCACAAATGATTTCTGTGTTGGCGGCAATTTCGATTAAACGTCAAATGCTTCACGACCCTATTCTTTAAGATAACCTGATCTTCATTATGATCGTCAAGATCTATTCATCACCTTTACGTGCAATCTGAAATGGATAGAAATTGTTCAACTACTGCTACCCGGACAAACATCAAGTGATCGGCACGACGTCACCGCACGTGTCTTCAAACAAAAAATCTGGTCGCTGATGAACTACATTGCTTAGCATCGCGTCTTTGGGGATACTCGATGCTGGATGTATTCGATTGATTGGCAAAAACGAAGCTTGCCGTTTGCACGCACGTTGTTTTACTCTGAGATGCAGGGTTGTGGAGTCAGCGTCGAGGAGCCGGGGTATTTTGGCTTGGCTGACTAAAGATGATCTGATAGTATTACATATATATATGTTAAAATGAAATTGTAGAAAAATTTCCTCAGAGTCTGAGCTTAATTATTTTTAAGCTGGAGTCGGAGTCGTCTTTTTTTACGCGACTCCACAGCCCTGCTAAGATGGCACGTTATTACTCTTGGAACGCTTCATCGAAAAAATTTCAACGTCGAAAGCAAGGCAATGCGGTTCCTGATCATCCGGATGTGCGTTCTACTGATGCTTTTGGTCGCATTAACAGTGCATCTGTAGAATGACGAATGCTTCTACTTGCAGTTGTTGCTGGTAAATGTTCGTGGGCCGACATCATTTGAATCACTTCGAACTGTCAATGGCGTAGTGTGCCGATATCTCAATTTGCTTGAAAACGATACTCATTGGGACATGACAATCGCTGAAGCAATTTTTACTGAATCTCCAAGTCAGATACGCACATTATTTGTTATAATTATTTTGACATGCTTCCCATCGAATCCATGAGTTGCCTTACGTGCGGCAGTTTGTTAGTCAAGTTAGGAATGCCAACGCCAGATCGTGGAATGAACGACGCTTTCAATCGAAAATTGGAACGTGAACGTGAATATGATCGAGATGCATTGAACCAATCAGTTCGAACGAATGTACCACTGTTGAACCCACAGAAGAAAGAAGTGTACGATACGTTAATGAATGCAATTGATGATGGGAATGATGGCTTATTTTCCCTCGACGCACCCGGTCGAACTGGGAAGACATTCCTCATGTCATTGATTTTGGCCACTGTTCGTGCGAGATCCGAAATTGCTGTAGCAGTTCCTTTTTCTGAGATAGCGGCTACGTTGATAGAAGCATGCTGTACGGCTCATTCAGCGTTGAAATTGCCGTTAAACCTTCAAACCACGGAAAAACTGACATGCAAGATTGCGAAACACTCAGCAATGGCCAAATTTTTGGTAGCAAATACAAGTATCACCTGGGATGAATGGGCAATGGCGCACAAATGCGCATTGGAAGCAATCAATCAAACTATGAAAGATCTGTGCAATGACTCAAGATGTTTTAGAGGCGCAAAGATTCTACTATCTGGTGATTTCTGCCAAACACTACCAGTCATTCCAAGATTGACCGCTGCCGATGAAATAAACGCTTGCCTCAAATCATCGACTCTGTGGCGTTATGTGAAGAAATTTAAGCTGACGACAAACATGCGAGTTGCATTGCTAAACGATCCATCCGCCGAAGAGTTCTCGAAGAAATTGCTGACTATTGGTAACGGTCGTGATGCTGTCGACGAATCGAACGGATTGATTTAGTTTCCGCCGATTTTTTGCAATTTCGTCTCAACGAAAGACGACTTCATCAACAATATGTTCCCGAACATCTAATCACAAAAATCTCAATTGGTTGATTGAACGAGCAATTATTGCGGCAAACAACAAAGGTGTGAATCATTTAAACTTCACAATTATAAATCGAAGCATTGGTCCACTGCATTCCTTCAAATCTATCGACCGTGTAACAAACGAAGACGAAGCAACCAACTAACCAACTGAATTTTCAAACTCATTGGATCTGCCTGGCTTAACACCGCACAATTTACAACTAAAGGTTGGCTCGGTAGTCATCATGTTTCAAGTTATCAAGTAAACACAACACTTATTGATTCTGAGGCGTTACGAAGTTCGTCGGGTCAGCTAGTTAATAATAAAAAAACGAGTTCATATTTTAATTTCAGAGTCTTCAACGTTTAATAACATGTATAAATACGATACATTCATTTACTAAGCGTCAGTTTAAATTCATCCGGGTACTTGAACGCCTGAAGATGCCGAAAGGCGAATACCGGGTCGTTAGTGACTAAATTTGTGTGAATGTAAATAATTTGAAAGATTCAAATTTAATATTGAAATTCCACCAAGCACCTCCTTCTTCACCTTAATTTGAACGATTCAAATGACATTTTTTTAAATCAAAAATATCAAGCGCTTTGACTTCTATCAGATATCGTTCTGTTTTATAAATTGATTTTTCAATCGATTTATGAATTTCTGTTCAAAGGCATGGGTGTATGTGATGTCTTGAATTCCCCTCTTTCACTCATCCTATCCTATGAACGGGGCGTATCGAGAGCGACTAGCTTACCACTAATCCTGTCCTAGCCTTATCCTTCTATCCCTACTCTCTTTGGAAAAAGAGAGGTTGAGCAACTGAGTAACAAACAGTTCTCGTAGAAACACTTCTGTTGAGATAAACTCCATTAGGAGTCCATATGCTCCACATTGGGAGCGGACATGGTTTAAAGAAAAAAAGAAGGATGACTTATCAAGGCATAGTATCTAAAATTTTGTATAAAATCTCTGATCGACTTTATTCAGCCGTCATTATCCCCACATAATGGCATACGTGAGCATTTATTGAAAAAGGCAACAGGAAAAGTTTTTCAGAGCAAACTGTTCCCCTTACAGCAGTGGTTTCCAACCTTTTTGTTACTGCGCCTCCCTTTTAAGAAAAAAATATCTTCGCGCCTCCCCATCCTTTATTTCGTATAGTAATAAAGACACGTCTTAAAGAGTAAATAAATATTTTGGACTCATCGCGCCTCCCTTTGCAATAGTCCACGCCTCCCCAGGGAGGCGCGCCTCCCAGGTTGGAAATCGCTGCCTTACAGATTCGCTTGTTACTTTTGCGTATTTGTTTTCCTCGGGCTGTGAAAGTTTTTGTAACTGCAGCTTAGCTTGTTCAGTTAAACCAATTTACAAGTGTTTTATACCACTGAGCGGCGTGTGAATATTCTAAGAAGCCGCCAGAATCCATATTCATTTTCGCCATACATGGACATAAGGCTTACTTGGCTATTTATAGCGAGTTGCACAGTGTGCAGTTTTAATACAAAACTGTCTAGTACAATGGTTTATTTTATTGTAACTGTAAAATCATGTGAAGAACTTACAGCACTAAAATTGTATCAAAATTGTTTTCATAATAAATTGTTTGAAGCCAACTTGAATATCCATAATCCATGTATAGTATATTTTATAATCTATGTCCGTTCCCAATCGAGAGCGTATGTCCTCCTAATGGAAATATCTCAATAGAAATTTTTCTACGGAAACTGATTTTTACTCAGTTGCGTAACCTATTTATTCCGAAAAGTATACAGAGAGAAAAGATGAGACTAGCTTAAAATAATAATACATCTTTTAAAAAAGACAGCAATTATTCAAAATGTCAATAATGATGCAAATCTTTTTTTTAAATCCATATCCGCTCCCAATGGAGGTATCTCAACAGATTGTATCTGTTTGTTACTAAGTTGCTCAACCTCTTCTTTTCTAAGAGAGTAGGAATAAAAGGATATAACTTAAATAAGACTAGCGGTTAGCTAGATTTTACAATAGGATGAGTGGTCGCAAATTCAAGACAATACATACATCTATGCCTTCGGACAGAAATTCATAAATCGATGCAAATCTTACCAGAATTTAAATATTTTATTTAATCGCAAACAATTGTATTAAAATATGTGATAAATTTTATACGTTAAAAATTCTGTTTGAGATAATTTTCATTACCGAATTAACAGTATTTTTGCATTTTAAAAAGCATCATAATGATAGAAATATCGCTTTTAAGTAATATGAAATATCGATATTGCGATCTCTAATTGTTGTCATTTTAAATTCTCTTCGTCTTCTTTTCTTATATTTGTATATTTGCTATTTTTTTCAGTAAAGAGTGAAATTCGTTGAGAAATATTCCATAAAGAATTTGAGATTTTCTGTACTTACTTTCCGTTCATCAAGCCGAACTTAGAATTATTATTCTATACTATTTACAAGCTTATTAATTACACACTAGCTGTAAGTCCGTTGACCTCAACGGGGGGATTTTTGTTGCATTTTTAAGTAGTCAGAAAATTGAAAAAAAGAGGACCGTCTTTCTTGACGTCATCGAAAAGGCGAAATCGCGACCATATATACAAACAAAAAAAGTATGTATTTAGTATGAATAAAAAAATGGCGACAGCGGGGCTGGGGAGGGGGAGGGGAAATCGGGAACAATCATACAGACGGACGGACATTATCGACTATTAATATATAGATTGTCAAAAAGTTTTGATGCAAATGTTGTATTATAAATTCCTTTTACATATACTTTCAATGCGACTTAATTAAACAGACCTGACATAAGAGGCAATGCAAGCGTGCAAACTGGTCAATAAACTGCATAAGGGTAGCCGGGGCAAGGGGTGACAATTGACACGAGAACCCACCCTATGGAAAGCACTTACCAGTTACCACTCACCCCCGCCTGGGGATAACTCCAGCCCTGTTTAGAATATAGAGAAAATTGGAAAACGTGACGTATAAAGAGCTCGTCGCATAAGGCCTAGAAAAGGCTTAAAGTTTTCATAGTCTTGAAAACAATCTTGAACGAGTGAAAAATCAAATACTTTCGCAAGAATATATACGGTAAATTTTCGCCACGGCGGATTCTCACTGCAACGTTTCCTCTAAGCTGCGCGCGCTCGCGGCCGCGCAGCAGTTGGGAAGCCACCGCGCACTCATTCCGGGTTGTCGCGCGCTACAAGACAGTTGTTCAATTATTTAATAAATTTTCGCGCAGCTAACCTTTTTTCACTTAAACTAACACTTAATATCACTTAAACTAAAAGGCTGAGCAGGTCACATTCTCTTTTTGTTATATCTTTATTTTTTTATACATAACAGCGCATGGTTAAAAGATAGGTGCCGTGCAGCTCTGAATCGGGACAAAAATATGAGAAGTGAATTCCTTTTTTCTTCTTGATCGTATTGCGTTATGGAAGGCGGCCGTGAAACAGCAACTGCATCCACAAAGTGGATGGTAGTGAAATACTCAACAATTCAGATAAATCAATTAATTTTATATGAGATAGCTTTTGCGGCATTATTACGTCATAAGAATTAATGATAATAAATTATCGTAAATATCAATTTATTAAGGAACATAATTTTATTTTTACAGTATAAAGCAGCGGTTCTTAGCCTGGGGTGCGATACAGCATTTACGGGGGTGCGGGAGAAGTTTTTATTTTGACACATAAAAAAATGTATATTAAATGTGTTACGAACATATTTTCAGATTCACGGGGGTGTGGATCACTAAAAAGGTTAAGAATCACTGGTCTAAGGTAGTCTGACGTGTTAAAAAAAATGTTTCGGTATCCGTGGAAATGGTTCTCAATCTGTACTGAGTAATAAAATCTTTTAATAAAATATTTTTTTGTACCTAACATACATACAGTCCAAAGCAATTGATAGAATTGGTGATAATAGAGCTTAGAAACATTTCTGAAAACTTTTTAACACGTTCATATTAATTATGATGTTAAGGCGATTGATTGCAATTTTACGAAACAATCAAATTGTTTCGCTTCTTCATAAAAAAAAAGTTAGTTTGTAACTTGTTTGTGTATTTGTATATGTATTTGGATCTTGCCGGATCCGTGATATAGTGGTCAAAGTTGTTGGCTTCCATGATGGATCTTGTGGGTTCAAGTCCGACGAATATCACATTTTTCAATCGATTTCTCTTCAAACGCATGGGTCTTTATGATGACATATGATAAGCGTAGAGATAGCGATAAGTAAACCACTAGTCATGTCCTAACCGTATCATTAAAAAAAAACCAAAATAAATACATTTGTTCTTTAGATCAGTTTTCTTCAACCTGTGTTCCTCGGACCGGCACCATTCCGCACGAGGAATATATTATATTTTTTACTGATTTATATTCTGTCTTATCCATATTAAGTCGAAAACTGACTATGAAAATATTATATGTGATTCTTACTGACGCCGTTCCGCGAAATATTTTTCCAATTTTTACCGGTCAGCGGATATGAAAAGGTTCAGAATCACTGATTTAGAGTGCATTAATTATATGTTGCGTATATTCACGCTTATAAATCAGAAAAATTCAATTTGACATTTTACGGGCGATTTTTCTATGGATAGTCAACATTTTAAGAGTCTTTTTTTTAAGTTTTGCGATTGTTGTAATATTTCATACTATTTCTTAGCCTTTGCAGATGATCTTCATAATATTTCACACCGATTAAAGGATATTAGTGAACGCCTACATTTGAAAATTGGCTGCGGGCAGTTAATAATGGTAAACCTATGCTTCGCAAGTGAGTCGATCTATGACATGTTATTCTTGTGCTCATTATCATATGGAATAAACGTATGATTATAACATTAAAAAATGAGTTATCCCGGGAATATGAAATTGCAAAATTGGTCTGGATCCCTGATCCCGGGATTGGAGACCCTAATCCCAATAATCTAAAATTTTAAAACAAAATAGTCTTTCGATATGTGTATGCAGTTGTTAGTCATAGTATTGAGAATGTACATTATTAATCTAAGCATGTTGTATACATATACTTTATAACATTACTTTGGCTGTATTTCAAAATGTCAATTTCTGACTACACAACCCCCCCCCCCCTTGACCCACGGTGGTCGAGTGGTTAACGTCGTTGGCTTCGGTTACGGAGGTCCCGGGTTCGAATCCCGGTACGGGCAGTTTTATAAATTAATTTATGAATTTCTGTTCGAAGGCATGGATGTATGTGATGTTTTGAATTCCCTCCTCCCACCCATCCTATCCTAAGAACGGGGCGTATCGAGAGCGATTAGTTAACCACTAGTCATGTCCTAGCGCCATCCTTCTATTCCTACTCTCTTTGGAAAAAAGAGAGGTTGAGCAACTGAGTAACAAGCAGTTCTCGTAGAAACACATCTATTGAGATAAACTCCATTAGGAGTCCAAATGCTACGCATTGGGAGAGGACACGGTTAAAAAAAATATGTTGAATCAGAAAAATGAATAAGGCCTTTAAACACAAAAGGTTCCTCATCCCTGGCTTACGCCAATCCTTAACAATGATCTTGTTTATCCAGTGAAACCACAGTTTTTTAATAATTCATATTTTATCTTGAACAGAAAGTGTGATTCATTTTATACGTTTGCGCTCATCGGTGTTTAGTATTATTCCAAGGTTATAATGATATCGTCACACTTTTGTAAATTGAACTTTAGCAAACAAATGCACGCTCGATTTATATGAAAACTGTTGACATGCTTAGCAGCTATTTCGACCAGAGGGAAACACTTAGGCAAATTATCCGTACGTCTAAAATTACGGATAAACTTGTCTGCGTAATCTGACGGAATCGAGTTTACCAAGACATTGATTAAAACGCTTGTACAAGCACATTTTTTAAACGTAATTGTTCAACTGGTCGACAAATTAGCTCACAAACAAATGCCGTCGACGGATATAGTAGTTGTCCACCTCTCCCCACTTGGAATATGCATTCAGTACATAAAAATATCAGTTTTCTTGGGCTAAAAAGTAAAATAGTTCACTATTTTGATGTATGTACAATATAAAATTTGATAGATTTTGTTTTTACATGTATGTTTCAAAATAATAATACACAATTTATAAAATTTGCGTGAGGAGAATATAGAAAAGAACTATTTACAATTACATCTTTGGCCATAACTAAAAAAAAATAGGAAACAAATTTAAAATCAATATATTTGTTCCTTTTTGGCACAAATTCTACATTTTTAATAATGTTCTGAACCGGATGGAAATTATCGGTTGATTCCGTTTGCTATAAGCCAGTGGCTTCCAACCTTTATGTTACTGCGCCTCCCTTTGACGAAAAAAAATATCTTCGCGCCTCCCCATCCTTCATTTCATATAGTAATGAAGACACGTTCGAAAGGGTTAATAATGTTTTTGACTTTTCGCGCCTCCCAGGTTGGAAATCGCTGCTTTAAGCTAAGCCGGTCTTGTATTTTTCTTCAATCAAGTCAAGAACGAAGATTGAAGTTTATAATATAAAAGTAAAAATTATACAGCAAAAATCCTAAATACAATTTTCTTTATATTCTAATTAATCATGTGTTTATTGTGATAATGCTATCAGAAAAGTAATTTTAATTTTTCAAAAAATTACTGTAAAAACCAGAGCTATGGAATCGTGTAAAAAAAGACTACTCCGACTCCGAATCTGACTCCACAGCCTCTGGTAAAAAAAACGAAAGAAAACTTTACGTTAAAATAATCTTTTTTTGTTTCAAGCGAATATATGATATTTTAAGTATCGGTTTTGCCGTTTTTTATTTATAATTTGATCATGTTAAATTAATGCCTTTCACTCTGATAATATTTGAATTTAAAAAATATTATTTCAGAGTTGCAAAAATATTATATCGAAGGTGTAGTATAGTATTAACTTAATATAATACAAAATCTCATTCAATATACATATATAGCATTTTTCATCAAGAATCCCTTCCTCCATTTACGGATTCTCGTGCATTATTTGTTCAAAAACATAGCCCTAAACATAAAGCAGCCTTGTGAATGTATAATAAATAAATAAATACCACACGTGAACCCTGAAAATCTGTCTGACAAGTCGTCGCCTCTACCCGCTCGGCCATTTATCAAAACTTCCCTCGTTCCGTTTTTACGGTACATATAAGCACCTTCATTAAACATGCATTAACTTTCAACATTGCATTCAAGGCATGTATGTAAGTAAAGGGAATGTTCCCGCGTAGGCATGTAAGTACGAGTGGGCATTAACCGCTGAGTAAGTACTAAGTACGTCCCTGTATAAATGTGTTTTTTTTAATATTAAAAGAATGACATGGATGGTGAATTTTATAATATGATCAAGACCGACTGTCCTAAGTGAATAATTATTTTAAGTGTAAAATAAAACATTTTTTTTTAATAAACACTTTTTTACACGGTTTTGAACCAACACGGTTTGTTAAAAGAACGAATACTATATTTTTATACGAATTATCTTTCCTAACACGATTCACAGAAGCGGATAACCTAAAAAGAAGAAATTAAACAGCACAATAATAAATAACAAACAAAATTTCTTACACATTACACGTGTCAGACATTTCTAGCGATGAAAGCGATTTATGTCTAGTCCCTCATAAAAGTTCACACATATAATCAAGTACTAAAGCGATTAAAAGTATTGTTTTTTCTTAATTGAAATACATATTATTAACAATTGCCTTTGTAATATACTTATTAGGTTTTTTTATTAACTTTTTTTTTAATTTTTAAAAATCAGGTAACCAATTTTCCATCAACTTTTACACGGTTTCTTGTGGAACGTGTAAAAAGAGAGTGTATAATTGAAATTGGCATCTTTGTTATTCTACTGCTTGTGTAAACAAGCGTATCACGTGCTTCTTCTACGCAAAAACATCTATATTTTAAGTACATCGTGAGGTATGAAAAATAGTTATTTTAGAGAAACTATGGGCCAAGTCATTTCTCCTTTCCACAGTCAATATTAAACGACGTTATTTAGTTCAGTATTCCAACATATCAAAAATAAACAAAAAAAAAATAACAATACAGTGCTTTAATTTTGTACTTTTCCATGAGTTTTGACAATTATTTAAAAGGGGTACAAAAATGGTAAATGTGGTAAATAATTTTGTATATAAACGATACATACTGTTTACTACGCGTCAGTTCAAATACATCCGTGCACTTGGAATGCCTGAAGATGCCGAAAGCGAAACCCGGGTCGTTAGCGACAAAACTCATGGAAAAGTACAAAATTAAAACAATTCAAATTTAATATTGAAATTACATCAAGCACCCTCAGTCGAAATACTTAATGCAGTGTTTCAAAGATTATTTGAATATAAGATGATGATAATACACGATAACTTAACATTTGAAAAAGCTTTATTGTGTGCTAACAAGTATTATACCCGATGGCCAGTAAAAATACCATATATGTGCAGTAATGATGTGAGATTAATTCATATTAATTCATTAATTCAAATTAATTCATACAATATTTCCCCCATTGATTTTTAATGGCGGCATTCGAAGCAAATGATTCTGAAGTAGAATAACAGTGATTTTTCATTAAAAAAATATACAATACATTTTCTATTATATTAAGTAAATTCAAATAAAAAATTTAAACGAGATAATTTTATAATAATAAAAATCACAAGAAACCTTTTGATTATTTAAATAAATATATTATTTTACCTGAAGAAAGTCATCATTGAAAAAAAGCGTTTTTTTGACACTAATTGACAATTTTATTACTTTTTTGTTGAGGTAAAATACCTAGTTTTTGGAAGACGAAAAATGTTGTTACACGCCACTGGCAGTCAATTTTATGTGTACAAGACCAGTGGAGGGGATCCTGCGGCCTCTCGGCTACTCTGATGCGGCCTTTTGGCTTGATCAAAATATTCACATTGATCAAAAAATTATACACAAGCGTTTCGAAAAAGAACGTAATCAACCCATTATATGTTCGACAGTCGAAAAAAAAGAGGGGTGGTGTCAACGTTTTCAATCAGATAAATGAATGTGGCCTTTAGAAATTAAAAGTTACCCCACCCCTGGACTAGACGGTACTATATTAATATAAAATCAGTTTGTAGAAAAATCATTTTTAAAAAATATCATTGATTTATTATTAATGTCACAGAATCTAAAACTATTCACTCATCCTTATTGGTAAATTATTTAAGTTACATTGAGTTGTTGACCGTAGGAATAAAGGTTATACCAAAACCGGGATCGCGATATTCATGGTGTTTTTGCAATACCAAAAAACTACTTTAAGAAATGCATAAATACCGGTTAGGGATTCCAACTCGGATATCCGGATATATCCGGCCCTTTTTAACTATTCGATATCCGGATATTTGGGGAAATATCCGGATAGTATTCGTTATAATTTTTAATGAAATATTTTACAAAATCGACGAAAGATGATATGAATACTAGGGTATTTATTACCTAGGAGAAGAGAAGAAAATCCATTTCTTTAGCACAAAGTATTATTTAGAGAATTCACCCAAATTTGTTATCTAAATGATGAAATCTCTCAGGACTCTGATGTAGAAATAACACCTCTCTCTTTTTCGACTTCCTAATTGCAACATGCAATGCGTAATTCTATTTTATCTCTCGCGTAAGCTGACGACAATACAAATAATCTGAAAAAAATATTTTAAATACTTAGATCAATTTTAAAAAGGACGTAAAAGTTGAACGTGTTATTTAAAACACTTCCAACGATAAAACCAACATCAACAGCAACGGTACGAGTATTTTCAACAGCAGGACAAATTAAAACTAAATCAAGATCAAATTTAAAATATGATACATTTAATGCTCTCTTATTTTTAAAATATTAATTGTTAAAATCTGAATAAATGACTCGTTTTTAATGTATTATTTCAGTACATAAATTTATATATGTAGTATTTTTTTGTTATTTTCATACTTACTGAAACTATCCGGGTATCCGGATATATCCGGATAGTTTCAATTTTACTATTCGTTATCCGGATAATTGAAAATGACGAATAGTTGGAATCTCTAATACCGGTCTTGAACTTTGTTAAAAATAAGGATAAAGTGTAATGTCTCTCTAGAAATAGTTTATTGATAGTTAGTTACCTTTGCCAAACCTACTCTGGTTTGAATAGAACTTTGAAACAAATCAAATTAAACATAAAACAAAACCTTTTTAACCGTTTGAATACCGCGCAAATAAATCATTAATTGTCTCAGAGATACTGCGTGTTTTTGAGAAAAATAATTTTGCCTAATATACACTCGACATCGATATTTTAAAAACTTATATTGACTCAGTATATATGGCACTAAACATATTTATCAAAATATTGCTTATATTCTATTAGAATACCAAATATTTGATTTTTTTAAATGCCTTGGACATCCGTGTTCGCTTGCATATGATCCGGACACCTGTGTGCGCTTGGGATCCAAGTGGTTAATTCTAACTTATTTTGTTCCAGAACGACGACGAACGTTTTCGCGCATTCCCAGTGTCAATAATCGTTTGTCAATTTATTGCAGTATTTCTATTTTATAAACCACTAATCACCTTTTGCTCGTATTTTGTATCGTAATTAGGGCTCCCGTGCAAATTTCATATACCATGTTACTTTTTGTTATATTTAACATATCAAACTATAAGTGTAGCAAATAGAAATTTTAAAGCAATTTGACACGTATATAGAAGATTGCAATCGCTGAATATCGAAGTAGTGACAAATCTAAAAACCATAGTGAGCTCTGCACGCGCGTAAGTGGATTTATGGTGTTTTGCCCATCTACTTCCATTCGTACATTCAATTAAACATGTCCGTGCATTGTCCTTCGTGCCGAAGGGTCGCGTGTCCCCGCTGCATATTTGTCCATATTCAATTTTTAATCACACCTGCAGACACTTCCCAGACAGAGGTTGACGACTCCTGGAACATTCTTGAAGGCGGAAAATTAATTGACGCAATACAATGGGCTGTGTCAACATTGTCAACGCATCGATAGAAAATTTGATAATAAAACTTGTCGACGTAAATAAATTCACAACATTTGGGAAATTTACAATTTAAAGATAATATATCTTGAAACAGCACTAGGGCATCCAATACCGAGATTCGGGATTCCGTTCAATTTCCCGGTCCCAAAATTCCGAAATTGATACGGCTGTGATCCCGGGATTTCGTGATTGAGAAATTTTGAGCAAATCCCGAAAATTTACACGAAATTGGCAAATGGAGAATTTCATATTCCTCGGTGAGCTAAAAAAAAAACGAGGTTTAGTGATAATCTGGGAAAAAGTATACCAAATCGACGATTTCAATTTCCTCGGTGAGCTTAAAAAAAAACGAGGTTTGGAGATAATCCGGGGAAAAAGTATTGCGAATTGAGGATTTCAAATTCCTCGGTGAGAAAATCCCAATCACGGGATCCCGGGTTGAAAATTAATCAATCCCGAAATCGCGAATCCCGGGATTGGAAAAAGGCTTCGGGATTGGATACCCTAGACAGCGCCTCTTTAGTTATATGCAGTGGTCTAAAGCCGATAAAAAAACGACTAAGTCGCTAAGTCACAATCTGAATCCGGCATGAAAACTTCGAATAGACTTTTTCTAAAAAAATAATTCTCAATTCCAGGCATTAACAAAAATTGTATTCCTATATGTACACTATTAGGAATGCACAAACATAAAGAATAGATAGACATAATTTTCTCTCAGATCTGTATACACCCAACTCTTTTTTTATGCAGTTTTCAAATTACACAGTCTACTAAAAAGAATGAGTGCTATATTTTAACACGAATTATTTGTTCTTATAATAAATAAACAATTAACAAATTTCCTAATAACAACAAATTCAACAACACAGCACGATTATAACAAACAAGTCACAATATATCTAGCAATGAAAACGATTTACGCCCAATCCATAGTATTTTTTCTACTGAAATGAAATACATATGTTTGAATAATTTTTTAAAGATGCTTTCTTGGGTTTTCCATTATTCCTTTTTTATACGATTCCTAATACTAAAAAATCGTCCTTTTTTCCAAGTACAGTGTAACCTCCAATTACACTACTCCGAATTAGGCGCCGGCTTGAAATATTCGCCGCAAATCCCCCAATTGTATTGCATTGTCGTTGCTACGAGACGGCCGTCTGTGCGGTGCATACACTCAAATTTTGGGTAGCGTCTGTGTATTCAAGGCTATACACGCATACACGCACTGTCTGTGTGCTGAATTTTTTCGCGCGCTTTGCATTTTATCACTTTTTTTTTCAAAACTAAGGAAAATCTTAGTTTTGCAGTTTTCGCGGAAAAAAACATAATCCCTAATTTTTTATGAGATTCACTCCCCCAATTACACTACTCCAAATTACACGGTCCCAACTTAAGTGTAAATGGGGTTTTACTGTAACACGGTTTATTTTTATTTTAGAGAACGAAACTTCAAGCTTTCTGTGTATATTCTATCCTTTTTAACACGGCGTTTAGTGGAACGCATTTACCGCAGCAGTGGGCTGCCAATACTTTAACAAGGGGCTCGCTAAATCTCAAAACTATTCGTGGTGTTCCAGATATATTAACTACAGCTAACGAATGTTACTAGATATACTAATATTATGTAATAATCATATTTAATTAATATCAAAACTTGAAAAATATATTTACCTACACTAGATCGCAAGAGTGAAGAGTTCCGAGGTTGACACAGAAATAAGTTCGTTCTTTAAGTTAATTTTAATACATATTTAAACATTATATAACGCATCGATCTAAGAATCTTTTAATAAAAATAATAAAACGTTTTTAGTACTTTTTCCACATAAAATTTTTTTTGATTGTGGAAAAAGTACTAAAAATGTTTTATTATTTTTATTATAATGCCATTCCACCAAGTATTGACAGTGAACACCTTAAAAGTGATTAAGAATCTTTTCTTTATTAATTTAACTAGGGGCTCGCCGGCCTAAGTGAAAATTAACAAGGGGCTCGCTCGAGCTCCTACGAGCCCCCTCTAGTCCACCCCTGATCTACCGTGTAAAAAAATAGTTTGGTGTACATTCATTCTCACCATTGACTCATCGCACCTTAGCTGTAGAATAATCACGTTTAGTTAATTAAAACGGTGTGAATCTTTAAATTCAATTATCTCAGAATGTCATTTTTTATCTGTCACAGTTTTAAGCTAAGGGTGCGACGTGGAGCGCTTACATCCACATTTTCAATACATACATTTCACAAAACATTTTGTATAGTCTAAACTTATTTTAAGTATTTAAAAAAACGGATATAATGTTATGAGTCGGAGTCATTCGTATTTTATGACCAATTTCAGCTTTCAATAATAACTACAACATAAATCATCACACATCTCGCTGGAAATCATAACAAATTTACACATGCATTTATAGAAAAAAATATGATTATTCATAGTTTTAATGTTGACCCTTTATGGTCACCCAAGAGACTATGTTCTTACGCATGCATAAGGTTATAAAGGGGTTGTGAGCATTTCTGAGAAAATTGTAAAAAAAATGTTAAAATTTTACAATTTCATATAATTTAAATTTCTTTTTAAAAAATTCTTATAGATTTTTAGCGAAATAAGTTTTATAGACCTTTAACTCAATGCGGCTAGTGTGGGACTCACGGTTGTACTCGGTCAGAACAAAGTGCCTCCTGGCTAATGCAGCATGACAGTGCTGCTTTACGGTTGCGAATCGTGGCACCTAACGAAAGCGCAGAGTAACCGTATTCTGTGCTTTCAAAACAGATGCCTGCGGCGGCGATGTACCTGGCTTGAACATGTGCTGAGGATGCCTCAAGAGAGTCTAAGCCTTGCCTGTCTATCCAGATGGATCCGGCGTCGTGGAAGGCCACTGATGACTATCCACAGGATGAACTCAGGAGGAAGCAAAAAAACGGGCGGGGGATAGAGAATCTTGGAGGAACTTTATGGTGACCATATGCTCCGTACAGGGAGCGGGTATGGAAAAAAAAAGATTTTTCTCAAAATATGCCCAAATGATGATGAGTATACACTCGGAAATAATAGTAACGCAAGCTACGTTTTAATTTTCACTGACGATAGACACATCTAATTTTTTTTTGTTGAATTGGTAAAACATCGACTTGGCCCATTATGGGTCCCCATCATCGATATGTGCATAGATACGATCACAGTGGCGTGCATGAAAACGTGTGCTTAGTATAATTACCGAGGCAGCGCAGGGGCTGAAAAATGTTGATACCTGACAGGTGTCGTGCAATCATTAAGGTCGCCGCCCACTTAGCGAGCGAGCATAATACTCGGACTCGTGAAAAAGGGCGGAAAGCTTTCTGAGCCTAAGGTTTTTCATACACCCCTGAAAGGAAAAGCTCTGAATAGAATTTCAATCGCTTGGCAATCTTAATTCTCTAGAAACAAACGCTTTCCAGGTATTCATTTTTTTAAACTATTCAAATAGTAAATGAACGTCGTATTAGCATAAGTGCTAATACGACCATAGATTTTTAAATTTCACATTTTTTATGAGGAAAAGAAGTCTGGCTAAAAGTTGATTGGGGCATTCGCTTATTTGGGTTTAAAAATTGCATGAAACAAAAAGCATCCCTTGAAACTCACAGTTATCCATATCACCAAATTTGGTGCAGCATTCTTTCTATGATGCATTAATTTCATAGCATACAAGCAACAATTGCAATAACGTGTAGAAAACTACATTTGCCTTAATTTTGCCAAGAGATATATACCACCCGCTGTGGTCTATTTAGCTAGAGTTTGCCTTACCGACCAGGTAGAGTTCAATTCCCGGTAAGGTCAATGTAAAATTTTAATTTGAGACTTAAGACGTGGGTGTCTGTGATGTCAATTTACACTGAGTTGATCTCAAGTGACTAACAAAAAATTCTCATAGAGTTTTTCTCGTACGATCTTTCAACTTTAAAATATTTGGCGCATTGGCATTTTGCTGTGATGCCAAATATTTTTTTAAATTATAAAATTAAAATGTAAATATTTAATATATAATAAATATCAGTATTTTAAAGATTTTTTGCTTTTAAAATGAACAGCATGTATCATAAAAAGGGTCCGAGTTGGATTTCCTAGTAAGCTAACCACTAGTTCTTTTAACCGTCAATCCCCCTCTCTGAAAAACTTTAAGCGACTGAATAACATGTTGTTCTTTTGATGGGTGTTGCGGTAACTTTGCGGAAGTTCATATTAATATAAAATTAAAAATAACTTAGATTATTTCACGTTTTTTTATTGCTACAAACTATGATTCGTGTTTCGCCTTTTTAGAGGCATCCTCAAACAATCTTACTTTCACAATGCTTGTAACACACGTGTCACAGTTTGTAGCACAATACGTGGAATAATCTAATAATAATTTTAATTTTATTTTAACAAGTTGTTCTCTTAGATTTTAAAATATTAAAGAAAAGTTCCATTTAATAGTCCATACATTAATGATGCATTAGAACTATGTGAAAAAAAAACACGAAATATCACATTATAATTAATCCATTTGATATTTTGTAAGTTATAACAAACTTATCTCAGAGGACAAACCTCTCAAAACTTTCCACAATAATAATTAAGTCTAGCGTCACTAAAATATTAAGAGTCAATATCACTAATATCGCTCGTTAGTAATGAGCTCTCTGAAGTTGGCAACGGTTCTGCTAGGAACGGTCGGTAATGAAGATCTCTGTTTGATTTTTAATCCTGCTCTCCAATTGAGTACTCTTCTGTTATTGCCAATTCTACAGCGTTTGATATTGGCAGAGGAATCTATTTAATTTTAAAACTGTTTCATTAAATTGGAAAGTAATTGAAATGGGAAGACTTCTCACTCTTTTGCAAAGAATTTTGATGAACTTATCACTGAGGTGATAAATTTAGCTCTCATTGAATAATCAATAATATACATTAGTTCAATTGAAATCTGTGTTTGAACTTCGGGTGAATTCAATAGTTAACTGAAATCTAAGAAACATGAATGAATTCTCAAATAATAAATCATAAAATATCAATTTCTCAGTTTTACTCTCGACAAGAAGTTTATTTTAACAATAGTGTTTATTTGAGAACTGCTTGTTACTAAGTTCGATGTCACTTTTCTTCAAAAAGAATGAATTATAAGGATAGGGCTAAAACAGGACTAGTGGTTAGCTAATCGCCCTGGCTTCACTCCGTTTTAGGGTAGGATTGAGGGAGTAATTAAAAACATCGGATACATCCATGGCTTGGAACAAAAATTTGAAATTCATAAAGAAATCCTGTTTTTATTGATTTTTTTTAAATCAATGACCTCTTTCAGTTTGAAGACTACGGCCTCCTAATGGAGGTATCTCAACGTCTACGACAATTTTTCGTTAATCAGTTTCTATATGCTTAGGATAGGGCTAGTGGTTAGCTAATCGCTTTCGCTACGCACTGTTATTTGAGGATTGGAAAGGTGGGTGGAACTTATGTCACAAAAATCCACGCCTTTGACAACGCCAGAATTTATTTACAACAGAGAATTTCTTACTCTTTTTCGTTTACGTAATATTTTTCTGAAAAACTCTTCAATACTAACAAAAAAAGATGGTGTAAAAGTACAGCATACACACGTAGCTATGACATACTGAAACAAGCTGTACAGTCGGAACGACGCGTACTGAGATCTGCACCAGTAATTATTTAGACAACCTGCCGTAATTAACGTCTTTCTGCCATTCGAAAACGAAGCAAGTAATAAAACTTAAAATGTCATAAACTCTGTGTACTTTGGTACTTATTATTTCTCTCGTGGCGTAAAAAAGAGTTATTACTCAATTGTCGCAATAAAATTCTTCTGCTCTCGTTTTTGCATTTGCGCAATAAGGTTTTTTTATGTTGCACAATAAAAAACAAATTAACTATTTAGATCATTATCTTTCATCAGCAGAGAGAATGCTCTAATAACGTGCAAATGTAAGTATGGTAGGTAAACAAAGTTTCGATTAATTTAATAATTGGTAAGGATATTTCTATTTTTTCACAAAAATATCATATCGACTGTGGAAAGGAAAAAGGACGTAACCCACAGTTTTTCAAAACACCTTTTTTCGATAATCACAATGTATCAAACTTGATACACGTTCTATCAAAATTATGTGAGCTGCAAATGCCGAATAAGTATCTGAATTTTACGTTTGAAAAAAGATGAGCTTGTGAAAATTGAAACCAAGAGAAAAGACTGAAAAAAAGTTTTTTCCTTGACAATTTCTTTAATTAATATTAGATTGCACTGCTCCGTGCACTTCAAGGTTGTGTTTAATTCATAATTTTCATATGGCCCAAAATCATCAAAACACGTTTTCTTCGCCTCCTGTACAATTTTATATGTGTGGGTTACGTCCTTCTTACTTTCCACAGTCGATATACAAATAGATTTTTATGGTAAAAATTACAAGAGTTGATGTCTAAAGAGCCACAAATGATAATGCAAAGAGCCGTATACGACTCGCAAGTCGCGGTATATTGACCCATGATATAAGGTGCAATTAATCATGCTGCTTAATCTGTCCACAATTTATTATAACCTAGAACCGATTGTGATATAAAGTAATAGTTATTTAATTCTAATCAAACGCCGTTATAAAATTATTGAAACACTGCAATATTTACGTACGATGTAACATTGAAAGTGCGTAAGCCATAATCATTTAATTTTACGTCAGATAAAAATGACAATCGTGAAAGTCGTATTCGATAAACTCTCCATACAGGTTCAACGACTCGCGGGACATAAAAAAAGAAAGACTAATATTATTATCACGATTGAATTGAGAGCCATAAAGATAGACGCACTACGAAGTAATAAATCCAAATCTCTTCAAATGCCAGAGTTTCTCAAATTGCGGCTTGCAGCATGGATAAAAGAATAAACATATAAAGTAAGACGTCATTGACTCTTGTGATTTTATTCAAGCACAAGGATAAAAAAAATGCAAGGCTGGTCGAATAATATACGCTGTAAACTCATGTCATACTAGATTACATATTTTAATTATTTATTTGAAGATCATCTGTATGTTTGTATGCACATAAAACAAACAAGTTTCCACATATTTTTTAATAGGAAATATTATTTTATTTATTAATGAAAAGTACATACAGGAATCAATATATGTAAAATTATTTGGTGTGATATTTTTCTCAAGCTTAGATTTCCGCCAGAATTTTGATTTTGCGTTTGTGAATTTATCTCTCTTCGAAAATGAAACATTTTGGCGTCCCGAAGCTTTGCTCGGGGACAGCGGGACACGCCACCTGTAAACGGGACTGTCACGGAAAAAACGGGACGTCTGGTCACACTTTACATGCCACATAGCAAAATCAACCAGATTTGAAATATTCCTATACATAAATAAAATTATTGCTAATTATTTATTTATTTATTGTTAAAAATCAAAATTACAGTACATGACATAACAGCTGACGCCAATTCGCTTTGCGCTTGAAAAATATAATAAGACAAAATATAAAATAAAAATACACAGTACATCAAATTCAACATAAAAAATCAAGAAATACAATGAAAAATTTATCAAACCGTTTACAAATACCATCACCAAAAATGTCCACTTCTCTAGGCAATGCGTTGATTAGTCGAACGGCCCTTGGAACTGGTGACTCATACCTCCTAAGCGAGGTATAAGTTTTTAGAAATAAAAGTTTTTGCTCATTGTTTCGCCCACGTAAGAATAAATTGGGAGCATGTAAATTAATAGTCATGAGAATTTCAGGATTATTAACCCTCCAAGGACGAGCGTCACCATATGGTCACACAAAACACCGTTGTCTATAGATCCCACTATTCATACTTTTTCTACCTGAATATCGTTGCTTTTGCTCATATTTGGTTAAGAAAGGCACGGACTACAGTTAGCCATCAGCCGTAGGAACAGGAACGGTCTCCAAAAGCACATGTGATTTTTTGAATTTCCGTTTTTTTTAATTTACTTCTTGAAACTGTTAGATATTTTTTTATAAAAACATAAAATTATTTACAGTTATTTTGCTTATATATTTGTTTTGAAATTATGTTGATCTAAAGAGGTCAAATTGTAAATATTTTTAAAAAAATCACGTTTAGCTATATTTCAACCCCGAATGTTTGCAAGCCCATACGGTCACTTTTGTCCTTACTACTGTCTGTACTCAATATTACACGGTAATAAAAGGATGAGCATGACTATATAGTCATGCGGGGTTTCTATACAACGACTTTGCGTTTTTTTTTTTTTAATTTTGGATAGGAATAAAAGTTATCCGTGACTTCAATATGGCTTAGAAAATATTTTTTTATCAGAAAAAAGCTCTCGTCTCTGGAGGGTTAACTCAGCCCCGAAGAAGAAGAGAAAAATGCTTTAAGCTTGAAAACGATCTTCGAGCTTCAAGTGAGTGAAATGATAACATTCCTAAAAGAAATTATTGTTTTAAATATATTTTTTTAGGCTTATTTGAGTTTTGAAATATATAAATTACCTCAATATCATATTGACAATATGTATGTGTAAAATTGCGCATACTATTTCTCGATTTTGACAATTCGTGGTTAAATTCTTATATGTAATTATTTTATTAAACTTCCTGTCTTCGAATTCCACGTAAAAGATACAAATAAAAAAATGGACACCTCAGAGATCAGGGCGTTGTAACGAATTAATTTTAACTGTCCCCGAATATTCTTTCTACCACCGCATTTTTGCGGTAAACAATAATACCGGTGGTCTTCTTTATGTATGTTTGATATATTTATCATTGCGTTTTTTTTCTTGATAACGTGTTGACTGTTATACAATATGTTTCCTACACAAAATTCTTATATCACACCCAGCACCACTCAAAGTAAAGTGAAATATGTACTCAAAGGCAGGCGGGCGAACTTCTTAGAAAAGTGTTTTTTATTGTGTCGGAAGGATTCCGAGAAAGCTTTGCCGCCTTGAAAACATCAAAGAGCAGTGTATTTTGTTTCAAATGTCAATTAACGCCAAACAAGAGGGTGTTTGATTAAATTTAGCATATTTGATACCAACTTGGCAAGTAGTGTACTTTGTATTTATTCAGATTGTCAGTAATATTATCTGTTAACACTGAAGGACTGCAAGTTGATGGTACCCATGGTATTAAAATATAAACGTAACAGGTATTATGGACGTCTGTCATAGACATATCCTATATCGTTGACTACCGGCTTAATTAATGGCCAATTACTCATACCACTTTTCTTTCATGAAGTAAACATACAGTTTTTTTATTTTAGGAACATTTCTTGCTGTTTATATGGAAAATTATGTCTGATAACATGTAGTGATGGATAATTGCTATGTTTCCGTTAATAATAACGATATAAATTGTATATTGAAATACTAATTTTACGTTTTTGATAGATTGTTTTTAAATTTAAAAAATCACGAAAATTGGTTTATTTAATATTTCTCCTTTCGTCGTATAAATAAATATCTTTGTTCGTATAATATATATTAAAAGGCTCATAATTTACAATAAATCAGACAAAATTTCCGGAAAATAAAAACGTTAAAGTTGATTTTAAATGTGCTTACATGAAACGGGACAGAATAAATTGTTCTCAAACATCTAAGAAACGTGAATTACGAATACTGCATTTAATCGAGGTTTCAGTGTATATATGACAGTTTTAATTTTCATCTTACATTGTACATATTTAAAATAAATATGATAGATTAGTGTCGCACATATTTTTAATGTTCACGAGCTGCAGTGAGTAATTTTTTTGTAATATAATGATATACTAATTACACTAGATAAGGCATTAATTTTACTATTTTAAATTCAGTAGTTATAAATAAAATTATCTAATCACTCTCTTCTTTGCCAATGAGTATTCAAATTATATTCATTTGCCACTATGTTATTAAATTTAAACATAAAACAAATTTCTTTTCATATTTCTATTACCAACTGTTTATTACACCCTTTTTAATTTTACTTGGCGAAGTATAAATAGCCCAGTATTTATGTAGGTATATTATTATCAAAGAATTTTCATTATAAACGAAACTGGTCTTGATTCTATTAAATATGTAGAATTAGTACACTGCGTCTAGGGCATCCAATCTTGGGATCCCGTTCAAAACGAGTTTCTGTGAGATTCTGGGAAAAAGTATACCAAATCGGAGATTTCAAATTCCTCGGTGAGCTAAAAAAAAAAAACGAGGTTCTGTGAGAATCCAAGGAAAAAGTATAGCGAATTGAGGATTTCAAATTCCTCGGTGAGAAAATCTCAATCCTGGGATTCAAAATTAATCAATCCCAAATCCCGGGATTGAAAAAAGGCTCCGGGATTGGATACCCTAACTGTGTCGTTATAAGGTTAAAATATAGCCCTGATGGTAAATGATAGCGGACTTTTATGGCATAATCTTTCTTCAGTCAAACCGAAATATTAATGTAACTTAAATGTTTAGAATCACTGTGTTAAGGTTAAGCCCACGTGGTCTATAACTGCCCGCTTGTATCAACTGTAAAATTGTCGTAAAAAAAATATAAACGTGTACTCTCCTTTCTTGGAAGTAATTATTTGAAATTTAAAAATAAACAAAAGTTGTGAATACAATAACATTTTATTATTTTCTTAAACGGCTATTAAACTATGCTAAGGTCATATACAAGTAAATGAAATGAAATCTTATGATTACAGTTTAAAAGCTTCTTTGGCAAGATCATAAAAAGGTCATCTTTGCTCCATGTTTGAAGCTTCCACGCAGTCAGTAGTCAGTACAAGGGCATCCAATCCCGTAATGCCGGGACCCCGTTCAATTTTTTGATCTCGAAATCTCGGGATTGACATGGTCGCGATCCCAGGATTTCGGGATTGAGAACTTTTGAGCAAATCCCGGAAATTGAAACGATTTTGGAATCGCAAGAGCTAAAAAAAAATATGGTGGAATAGTATAACGAATTCAGGTTCTCAAATTCCAATCCCGGGATTGAAAATTAATCAATCCCGAAATCCCGGGATTGGAAAAAGGCTCCGGGATTGGATACCTTAGTCAGTACCTTCAATCAATCGCAGACTAAGGGTTGCTTATATGCGTGCGGTAAAATTTTAAGCATTCCTTCCCCCGTATCTAACATTTATTACTGCATTTTTTCACCTATGCTTTTTATATTGCCCGCTGTGATCTAGTAGCTAGTCGGTTACAGCTTGAAAGCTGAAAGCTTCAAACTGAGATTTGAGCCTGTGATATCCGTTTCAAAGGCTACAACTTTGACCACTGCACAACGAACCTGAGATATAAGTGATATTGATATGGTATATATTTGAATATAAGTGATGGCAGGTTTTAAAAAATATTAAAAACTTGTAGATTTATTGCAGTCCCAATGGGTTAACATGGTAAATATTTCAAATAATTCGAAATTGTAATCTTATGATCTTGCCGCCTGTGTGGTTGAGTGGTCAACGTTGTTGGCTTCGGCTACAGAGGGCCCGGGTTCGAATCCCGGTACGGACAGTTTTATAAATTGATTTTTCAATCGATTTATGAATTTCTGTTCAAAGGCATGGATGTATGTGATGTCTTGGATTCCCCCCTCTCACCCATCCTATCATATGAACGGGGCGTATCGAGAGCGATTAGCTTACCATTAATCCTGTCCTAGCCCTATCCTTCTATCCCTACTCTCTTTGGAAAAAGAGACGTTGAGCAACTGAGTAACAAGCAGTTCTCGTAGAAACACTTCTGTTGAGGTAAACTCCATTAGGAGTCCATATGCTCCACATTGGGAGCGGACATGGTTTAAAAAAAACAAAAAATCTTGTGAACCAAAAAATAATTAAAAGTTTACATTAAAAAAAGGTTTATTTGGCCGTTCACTCCTTGTAAATTGAATTATACTAAGGTACTAAAGCTTAGTGTATAAAGTTCCATCACGATAAAGCAGCCTGTTAAATTTTATAGTTGTAAACTTTTGATAAGAATAACTTGAAAAGGACCGGCTATGCAACATTATCCTTTGCTGGCTTTTAAGAGATACAAGCAGCGTCAATGATCGAATCTTTATTCAGTATTGTTTATTGTGAATCTTTGATTGAATGTAACTTGATAAAAAGTTTTTTATTTCTATATTTTAATTTCAAGAAAGCTTTAACTTTATTTTATCTTGACTACTTCTTTATTAAGTCGTACACATGTAATTACTTTTAGGGTGTTCACTGTCAATACTTGTAAAAACACAATATTTCTTTTTCACTTTTAATTCATCAAGATAAGGATCGCGCATGGCAAGCATCGTCAACTGATTGACAGTTGATCAGTCGACAATGCTCGCCATGAGCGAAACCGGTCCTAATCATGAAAAATAAAAAGTTGTAATAAGTACAAAGTAAAATTGTGTTTTTCTTAATGTAAGTAATTACAATGATATATAACTACTAGAGCTTGCCGCCTATGTGGCCGAGTGGTCAACATCGTTGGCTTCGGTTACAGAGGTCAAGGGTTTGTATATTGATGATTCAATCAATTTATGAATTTCTGTTCGAAGGCATGGATGTATGTTATGTCTTGAATTCCTCCCTCCCACCCATCCTATCCTATAAACGGGGCGTATCGAGAGTGATTAGCTAACCACTAGTCCTGTCCTAGGCCTATCCTTATATTCTTACTCTCTTTGGAAAAGGAGAGGTTGAGCAACTGAGTAACAAACAGTTTTCGTAGAAACACTTCTGTTGAGATAAACTCCATTAGTAGTTCATATGCGTGGAGCATTGGCAGCGGACATGGTAAAAAAAGAGCTTTAAATCCCGATCAATTTGGCTACATCGTAATCCAGAAATCGTTTGAATACCGATCCTGGATTTCGGGATAAAATATTTATTTTTATCTCGAAAATAAATATTGAAATAAACGTCAAATAATTATTTTTCAGTCAAAATGAGATTTCGGCTTATCTTGGAATACGGGAATTTTTGCATTTTCAAAACTGATGTTTTTGTATTGAAAAAAATTCTATGAATACCAGTATCCAGTTTTTATTAATACTTGTTTTGAAAAGCGAGGGTGGGAGGGTACTGAAGATAACCGAGCTCTAATACCTATGTATAAACGTAGAAATATAACCAATATGGACATATTTATTTGACTGAAGGTATTTATTTATACGGGTAGATATTTTAATTATAAAATACATGTTGTAAGGGCTGTGATAGCCATTCTTAAAAAATACTTATCTTTGTAAGTTTCATTATATTTTAAAAAAGTAAATTTCTCCTGACAACGTTTTAAATGTTGGATTAAAAGATTAATAGTTGGTGTAATTAGAAGCAAGTCCAAAAGTTAAATGTTCAAATCACATTTTTCGTTTTATAAAATGTCACGATAAAAAAAACTAATTGTGTTTTTAGCGTTAACACTTTTTTGTTGGTGTTTAATTAAATACTGCGATAAAAAGGAGACGTCTGCATATTTGTTTGCACAGCACAATGTTTGTTTTATCTTATTTCGTAACAAAAGTTTTCAGTTTTCATCATCAAAATTCGTCTGCCCGTGCTGTTAACTTGCCCCACTCTCCCCAGAAAATAAAGCCCGAAATGGAAAGATGATCGGTGTCGCCGAGTAATGAATTTATTTAATTTAATAATCACTGTGAAAGTATATAAATATCACAGCTGTAAAATAATAATTATTACTATATAGATTTTTCCGGATGAGATATAAGTATGCATACTTTTTGGAACTGTGTATATACACTTATTTTTACTGATACCTTAGATTCTTTGTTACTTTCAGTATACAGACCAATCCAAAAATTTACGGGGCAAAGCGAGTCCGACTAGTTAACCACAAGTCTTGTCCTAGCCCTATCTTTCTATTCTTAATCACTTAAAAAGGAAGTTTGAGCAAGTGATTAACAAGCAGTTCTCGAATTTTATTCTTTTGCTTTACATTAAGAACGGACATCGATTGAAAAAAACTTTTAGTAAAATGCTTAACAAGAATAGTGTTCCGGCACATGTGTCTATATCATATATGGGCAACCACCGGCCCGTCGAGCTATTTTGTCCGGCCCTGATTCATCTCGGCGAAGTATTAAAGAAAGAAATAAACAGTTTCAGGGAGGGACTAAATAATGGAGATGACACGGGCTGCACTCTACTAGTTTATTATCACCACCATATAAGAAATAGCAAGATGTTTTATTTAATTTAATATTATGTTTAATAGTTTGGTCCGGCCCTTTACTCGGATACAGAATGATAATTTGGCCCCAGACCTAGGAAAAGTTGCCCATACCTCATCTATATCTACCAATTAGAAAAAATAAATGTGGTAATCTGAGGTTATTTTTGATAGACAATGGTTCTTTTTTTTTAGATCGAAACTAACAACTAAATAAAACTGTAAAAACTTCTTAAAACTCCTTTAGCCTGCTTTGTGTGTATAATATTTTCAATATAAATAAAATCTACTAAAATTGGTTTTATAGTACAATATTAAACTAATCCAAAATCCTTTTTACTAATTCTCTCAATTTTTATACTTTAGAGCCGAGGTATCGAAATGATTGTGTATGAGCAAGATATAAAAAAAGTGACACGTATTTTACGATACATTTTCCCCGGCAGTTTCACTTATATATCACCTTGACTAAATTACGCTCTTTCTAAATGGGTCCTTGTAAAGATTGTAATATTCCAATGGAATTATTTTCGAAAGAAATATTAACTATAAATTCGTGTAACAATTGTTAATTACTTTTACAGACATATTATACGTAAGAATTTTATGATTAACTATAACAATAATAAGTCCTTTTCAAACCTTTATACATTTACCGTATATGAAGGCATAGATCGAGTTACTTACTCTCAACCAGTTCTTGTTTAATAAAAGCTGTTGGGATACTCCATAACATAACAAAATTCATCATTTTACAAATTAAAATGGTAAGCAGTCCACTTAAAAATGCACGATGGATTCTTCAAGGTCAAAATAAACTTATGTCCCATACAATAAATATGTCATATTTTCAATCAATCAATGTCCGCTCCCAATGTGTACTTACCATTTTTTAGTGGAGTGAGATACCTCCAAAAAAATATACAGGGACTGCTTGTTGCGCAGTAATTCAACCTTTCTTATTTTTAAAAGAAATTTGAGGTAGAATGGATAGGACCAAGACAATAAAAATGGTTATCTTATCGATCATAATACACATCACTATTTTAGGATTGGAAAATTGGGAAGAAGAAATTTTAGAATTTCTGATAGAAATCATCAAATCGATTAGAAAAAAGTGTCTTTGTTGCAGTGGTTAGAAAAAACCCATATTTCTTATTGTTTTTCGAAAGACAAAGTCATAGTTAATAAATTTAATTTAATGTAATGAATAATAAATATCAGTTTAATTTATCCTAATTTACGTTTAAGAACTCCAGATTGTTCATCGTTCTTCGAAACACTAAATTCATATTTAATAAGTGTAATATTATAATTGTAATTTGAATTGTGATGTAAGAGTGAATAACATGATGCATTGTGTATCTCTTCTTAGCCAGTATATATAGCTGAGAAAAATGTAAGCTTAATCATAGCTCTGATGATGGCGAAAGCCGAAATAGCTATCAACTGGTAAATATAAAAAAAACTGTTGAACTAAGTACGTTGTAATTTCTCCCTGTTATAATGGAGTTCTACCAAGTCAATAAATAAAGTTAACGAAGTTGTTTTCCATGACAGATCTCTTAGACTCAAGTCTAGTACTAAATTATTATTGATTTGATCATAATAAATTAAACGAAACGGATTGTACATGATAGTTTTCTCCGAACGCTGTTTTTTTTCATTCTTAGAATTGATTATATTATCAAAAAGTAATATAATGCAGTATGCAAAACAACTATCATATAACTATTATTATTTATTTATTTTCGAGTACAGTGACCCCTTAGTTGGAAATGTACGGAAACAAAAAAAAAGCTGATCAACTCATACAGTAATGGCATCAGATGCTGCCAATCCACAGCTGGATTGAAATATACAGAATATTTTTTATTAACAGAAATAATGCAATGTAACTATATTTGGCTCAATTTTATTTCCCTGGACAAAAGGTAACAAAATTTATCATAAACAGGGCTTTTTGGTTTTCAAACATAACTCACGACGACCCGCTTTCAAAATTAATTAAAAAACGTTAGTTCTACCAACACTCAGTTCGTGAAATATCTCAAAAGTTTCACAGCGAGGTAGGAAAACATTATACCCAACGATCTCTTATCTTCACAACAATGACGAGACGATACCTGCGAGTCGTTTTAGACAGAGAGCAGTTCTGCTCGACGATCCACCGTTCATTTTTTGTCTAAAATTAATAAAACATGTAAAAACGACCTAAAGCATCATGAAAATGACTCTCTTTGGTTGACTTCCTTGTGTATATGTATGGATGCGCATGTGTGTGTACATGCATGTATATAGTATGAGGGGAGGGATATATAATGTGATTTGCAAATGAATGCATAGTCTCCGTAAACTGGCTTCAGTAAGGATTTCTCACCACTGTAGCGATCACGCCCTTCCGTCGGCAACGATGGTAAGAGAAAACAAACGCGTCCTTTGACGTATACATATTCCCAAGTCACTGTTCCATACTCCAGGACTAGGGTCTACAATCCTGAGATCTTTTCTAATTTTTTGATCCCGAAATCCCGGGATTGTGACTAACTTCGGGATTTCGGGATTGAGGATAAGAACTGAAAAGTTTTTAAAAGTCGCCAACCAAGCAAAATTTTTGTTTTAAAGAATGGCCAGAGTACAAAATTTTGAAATTCGCCGAATACAAATAAGGTCCTACATTTTTTCATTTTGGTAATTCCGTGAATTCCTACAATTTTAAAATCGACCAGCGAGCTAAAAAAAAGTGTTTCACAGATAATTTTTTAATTTCTCGATTTCAGATCTTTTCCCAGTGCTTAATCCCGGTATCTCGAAAACCCACAATTGTGATCAGTCCAAGGAATGGAAAAATTGGCATCCCCGAAATCCTGAGATCACAAAAAGAGTCTGATCTTATTAAGGATTTGTAGAGGCGAATTTTTTTATTCCGTAATAAGCAGTAGGGCTTAAACTGTTTAAGCAGTTCACAAAAGCATCAATTACTGCTTACAGATTTCCTCACATACACTCACGTTATTGCGGGAGTCAACTTTTTTACCCGCCAATGCAAAATGATACTTTAAAAAAACTACGAATTTGCGCCATTTGTTAATAAATATAATAAAATACTAGAGTTTCCTCATCGTATGGCACGATACAAGGCGAATCACACATCGTATGATGTTGGGTGACTGACATTTCCTGGAAATTGTTATTTTACAATAATTTCGAACAATGATTAAGCGGTACGTGGAATCAAATAATTTGCGGTTTGGCATAACATCTAAATAAAATATTTTTATGTTGGTACACAGTGTAATTGTATGTATTTTGATGATTTATTATTATTACAAAACAAGTAAATATTATAAGGCTCGTATTTAACCGGTCTGAATTTGAATACAGTTTCGGTCATAATTTTTATCACATTGGTCTGAACTTACATTACATTGGTCAGAATTTATATTAAATGATCAAAATATATGAGTCAGTGTACAGAGGGCAGAACAAATAATTAATCGTCGGAATTTAAATATATTTTTTTTTAACCATGTCCACTCCCAATGTGGAGCATATGGACTCCTAATGGAGTTTATCTCAACAGAAATGTTTCTACGAGAACTGCTTGTTACTCAGTTGCTCAACCTCTCTTTTTTCAAAGAGAGTAGGGATAGAAGAATAGGGCTAGGACAGGATTAGTGGTAAGCTAATCGCTCTCGGTATGCCCTGTTCATAGGATAGGATGGGTGAAAAGGGGGAATTCAAGACATCACATACATCCATGCCTTTGCACAGAAATTCATAAATCGATTGAAAAATCAATTTATAAAAACTGTCCGTACCGGGATTTGAACCCGGGCCCTCCGTAGCCGAAGCCAACAACGTTAACCACTCGACCACACAGGGGACTAAAATAGTCATAATTTAAATGAAATTGAGAAAAACCTAACCTTACCTAATATATAACCCAACGAAAATGGTTTTAAAAATCTGACCGTATAAAATTTTTATTCTGACCAAAAATTGATTTAAACTCTGACCATTTAATTTGTTTTATCTTCGATGGGTTCAGCGGGAAATTTATGAAAGCTTATTTTTAATATACATTTTAATTTTCCATTTGTTGTTTTTGTCCAGTCTGATGACGCTTCTCAAAGAGGTGAAACATTATCACATTTTGTAACACGACAATTGGAATAACAAAATTGTCAAATTTTATTTTTATGATATTTTATTTATATACAGGATTTACTGATTTACGAAGTTTAAGCTATTTAATTTAAAATAAATTGTGGAAAAATTTCAAACGAAAACATTTGAGTAGATTAGAATCATAACTCACATTTTACGAATATCGGAGCAATATTTTTTGCAGTTTCAAAAAATGTAATAATTTTTACTATAAATGACGAGTGAAAAGTAAGACTTTTCTTAAATGAAAAATTTACTACAATATTAAACTATGAAATATACAGATCTCATTTTATTATTTTTTTAAACGCGAGCTCGATACAAATATGGATCTTTGGCAGTGATTCTAACATTGTTTAAAGTATTTTTTAGAACACAACTATTTTTATATACATGTATTGATTCATTTGACATACTTAACTCAAAAATGCAAAATGTGAGTTATGATTCTGAGCGCTACATTAAACTAATACGCTTTTCTGGCAAAGAAAATAACATAGATCAATTTTTTTAATAAAGTATTTTTTATAACCCATTACACTTTTCAAATTAAATTTGATACTTTTGATGACACGAATTTAGACATTTGTATCCGTAACGCAGTGGTCAACATCGTTAGCTTCTCAAGATCTTACGGTTTTGAATCCCAGTGAGAACAGCATATTTTCAATAAATTTCTATTCAAAGGCATGTAGTGATGTTTAATAATTCCCTCACACCCTTCCAATTCTAAAATTAAATGAGCGTAACGACAACAATTAGCTTACCACTAGTCTTGCCTCGTTGTAATTTTTAAATCTCAACCGACTTCTCAAAAAAGAGAGGTTGAGCAACTGAGAAACAATCTATTTTCGTAGAATCGTTTTGTTGAGATGCATCCATTGGGAGGCCATATACTTCACATTGGAAGCGGACTTGAATTAAAAAAATGTCATTATGTATGAAACTAAGTAATGCAGTAATATAATTATTGTATATAATATTAAGCCGATCATAAAAGTCCTTCAAAAAAATATACAAATTGTAAAATAGATAACGTTAGTTAATATGTGAAAAATAGAAAAAAAAACAGATTTTTTTATGACCCACTTCCTCGTTCTAATTATACATGATTATACTTATCAGCGTTATAATATATTTTAAGTCATTATAACCACTTCTGCTAGTTAGACACATTATACCGTTTAAGAGAGGACAGTGTCATTTTTTGAAAAAACCTCTTAGAGTATTTTATCCAGAGAGTCGTTGTGAGGACTTTTAATTCCTTTAAGATAACACTGGCTGACTCAATTGAAACATTTTTAATATTCTCGTTTGCGCCTGCTTTACCAATCAAATGGATCTGGATTCGATTCCCGGCAAGCTCAATGTCAAATTTAGATTTTCTATTTAAATTTGAGACTTAAAATTCTCATCGAGTAAATCTCGAGTGACTTGCAACAAATATTCTCATCGAGTTTATCTCGTTTGATCTTTAAACATTTAAATATTTGGCGCTATATATAACTTATACGAATCTTTAGCTGTAATTTCATATACAGTGGAACCTTTCATAACAAGTAATTCCCATAACGAGCAAAACAGATAGTGAAATAAATGCTCCCTTAACGATCGACATTTCGCATAACGAGTGACGCAGAGTTTTGGAAAGATCACTTTCACATTGTTACTTGCCTCAAGATGATTGAAAAGTGTGGGAAGGGGTTACCATGAAAACCCTCACTTCTGTTTGGAAAAAGCTATAGCCAGAGAGCGTTGTAGAATGTAATTTTGAGGGGTTTCAAACAGTAGCTGTGGAGTCTAGGGTCAAAGGGTTGTAACTTTGGCCAATATTATGGGACTGGAGTTAGATAACAACGATATTGATGAGCTTGTGGAAAAGTCAAGAGCTGACCTCCAAAGAGCTTATGGATTTGCATTGTTTTTCACAGCAAGAAGTTATGTAGGAGAGTTTGTTAGTGGGGGAGGAGAAAGTAGCAGAGCAATAATCTTCTGGCGCAATTAGAGAAATTCTGTAAGCATGGGAAACTGTTGCATCGTACATTGAGAAGCATCATTCTAATAAGGAGATTGCTATGCGTTTTGCAAATTTATTCAATGATAATGCTGTCATATTTTCACCAAATTTTGAAGCGTCGTGAAAAACAAATGTCTCTAGACAGCTTCCTAGTAAAAAATAATTAATTATTTGACATAAGTAATAAACTAGTTGATTTTTTTTATTGTTTTTTGCAAATTGAAATCGCATGCAGGTTCTAACGTTCCTTAAAAATTATATTATATATAAAAATATACAAGTTAAAAATATAAAAAATGTTTTCTTTCGGCATGGAACGCATTATTTTATTTTACATTGTTTTCTATGGGAAAAATTGTTTCGCTTAACGAGTGTTTCACATAACGAGTAAGATTCTGGAACGAATTAAGCTCTTTGTGAGAGGTTCCACTGTATAACTTATACCAATCATTAGCTGAAAATGCAAATATATATATTTATAATTACATTTTTTTTAATAGCCAAATATCACCAACTTGCGATAGAAGAAGGCGCCAAGAGAAGAATAAGTATTATTAATTTAAAACGTATTTTGATGACGTTTGTTTTCTGTGGACAAAAGTATATTCATGACAATATTTTTATTTTCAATTAATATAGACCTGTTTGAGGAAAGTGGGTCAACATGATATTGAGAGCACTCTTCCCTTATCTTTAGTCATAAACTATCACCGTGTCATACGGTTTATCAGCATTATATGACATTTTTTTACAACATTTACTCTTTTACTGATAGTATTATGCGATATATATATAATTTTTAAATCAATTTAAAACGGTATACAGTCAACTAGAGAAATATGAAGGTCTCAGCTCCATGCGTGACAGATAAAAAACGACTCACTATTTCAAATAGATGATTTTTTAGTATACATATAATAGTATTAAATTTGAATCGTTCAAATTATGTACATTTACACAGATTTTGTCACTAACGACCTGGGCTTCGCCTTTCGGCATCTTCAGGCGTTCAGGTGCACGGATGAACTTGAACTGACTAACTACGGATGAACTAATAGTATTACTTTAACTCTCGCGGCTCGGAGACTAGAAAAATACTTCTCTGCCGATGGGGTTCGTTTAGGGACCCCAGTGGTTTCCTCATTATTGGCCTTATTCTTATGAATTAAAAAAAAAATAGTCCAAGAGCTTTAAAATATCTCTCTGCATCATTCCTCATACATTTTTTTAATAAAAATCCGTGGTTTTTTAATAAATAATCATATTTTAAGTTGCGCGTAAAAAAGACGTCATCCCAGCACACATATGAAATTACAACTGACGAATTTAGTCCAGCTATCTTACGAACGATCGTTATCGCGGGCGCTTATCGCCTAATCGCGTTATCGCGTATTTATATAAACTACAAAAGTTCCAAATTATGATATAGGAATACCTTAATTATAAACATTGTATCACCCATATTCAAATAGATATTGAAGAAAATGTGGGTATTGGGGTCGCATTTCTTGAACCGGAAAAGTTAAAGTAGAGTGAAAAATTACCAATTAACACAAAATTAATACGTACAAATAAAACATATCCTGACTCGAGAAATACAAGGTTTTAAGTGTAGACTTTTGACGAAAAAAGGACAACAATGAATACCCCTAAATTTCTCTGGTAGCCTTCCTCCCATAGAACCTGGTAGTTCTGGGCCGCGATATAAATCCAAGAAGATTGTCTTGCTGCTGATAATCTTATGTTGAAATTATGAGAAAATGTACCCTTATCCATAAAAAGACTTTATATTTTTTTTAATAAGTAATTAATATATAATATTCTTATTATCTGACGCTTGCTTATATTTGAAACATTGTTAACCCACATTTTACTTACATTCCTAAGTTCTTCGATAACTTTTTTATCCATGTACCCTCTCAATGAGGAGCATATTGTTTCCTAATGAATGTGTCTCAACAGTATTTTATTTGTACGAGAACTGTTCTCATACTCAGTGATCTATATCAATTTTGTTTTTGTCATATTTGTCGAGCGTTCGATACACACAATGTTCACGTGGCTTTAATTCTTGAAATGGCAAACCAAACTGAGTATAAATAAGCTGTCAGTTGTCTCATTGACTGTCGCTGGAAAAAGTGTTGCTTATTCGAAAAAAACGCCCTATACGCCGCTCTTTGGAAAAAAAATCCTTGATTATCATTGAATTGAAGATCTCTTTAAGCTTCATATCAACATTAATTCTATAGCAGTCAACTATTTTAAGAAGCTAATGGGTGATTTATATAAGTTATTAACATGGCCGAGTAATCACACGCGGTATGTGCAACATAAAAGTGATTAATTCCTGCTGCCTCGTGTAAACAATCCGCTTATACACCACATAATTGTTATTGCAAAGTGGCGGTCCTATGAAGTAATAGATATCAATTTGTAGGCAGCAAAAAAAAAAACACTCACGCAAGTCCGAAATACAATATCCAAGAGGATTCAAACCCGGATCTCGTTACTCGAAAGAGATAAACGCTTTACTCGAGACACCGGTCGACAACCTTTCTAACTAGATTGAAAGCATCAATTATAAAAACCTTTTTCTTTTTGTAATCTATCGAAAAAGGACCGCTTTAAATATGAATTATTACTCATTTTTTAATTTAAGATTTCGACTGAAGGTGCTTGGTGGAATTTCAATATTAAATTTAAATCGTTCAAACTATGTACATTCTCACAGATTTTGTCACTAACGACCTGGGTTTCGCCTTTCGGCATCTTCAGGCATTCAAGAATTTCATATTCCTCGGTGAGCTAAAAAAAACAACGAGGTTTGAAGATAATCCGGGGGGAAAGTATAGCGAATTGAGGATTTCAAATTCCTCGGTGAGAAAATCCCAATCCCGGGATTGGATACCCTAGTTCCTACTACTCTCTTTGAAAAAGAGAGATTAAGCGAATGAGTAACAAACAGTTATCGTAGAAGAAAATTCCTGTTGAGATACCTCCATTAAGAGGCCATATTTTCCACATTATTCTCCAAAATTAACTCTTACGCCATAATGAACAAAATATTTACTATGTTGGTGACCACTAACTCAGTTGTGTCGGATTTTTTTTTCATTATTAAAAATACGGTTTCTTCATCCACTCACTTGTAAAAAAAATCGGTCATGATTATTTAATAACAGTCAACACTTACAACCGGTTGAATTTGGTGGAATCACATTTAAATAGGAGCAAGATTGAAATTTTACAGCGTCTATTTCTTACTTACTTACCGACGAGTTTTTATTTACGAGATAATTGGACATAATTTGAAAATTACATCGCTGGAAACAATGCTACTTAGACTTCATTAGAGAGAGACCGTTTGCCCATTAGTAAATGATAGCGTATTATCAATAGCGTGCGGCCCAAAGACAAAATAATTAAGCTGGCTCAGATTGGACGAGCTATTTAGTAGAATGGAACAGTATTGTTGTTTAGTCGTGAGACCTAAACAAGTCCCAATTTTTGTCATTTTAAAAAATTCGTAAATTCCTGGGTTTTTGAAATTGGGAACTGACATTTTTTTTAAAAATCTACGTGAGTGCTAAAAGAAGGTCCTACAATTTTTTTTTATAGGAAAATCCGTAAATTTCCAGGATTTGATAATTGGCGACTACAAGTTTTTAAAATTCTGAATTCAGAATTTCTACACGATATTATTATTATTTTTTATTTTTTTTAATATTTGGCATCACAGCTTACGCCAATGCGTCAAATATTTGAAAGTTTTTAAGTTGAAAGATCATACGAGATATACTCGATGAGAATTGACGTCACATGTTCAATTGTGAATCCCGGTATTACAACAAGTGTCCAGGATTGGATGCCCTAGTCCGGACACATTGCATTAGTAACTTTACATCACTTAAAAGTAAAATTTGTAGATAATATTTTTTTAAAAAATTAACAATTTTATTTTTATTAACGTGACAGAAAAAAATCTATATTATGTGTTTTACTATAAAGTCAATAGTACAAGTAAAAACATCCATATAAAAACACAATATTTGGTTTGGTTGTCAACGTACAATTTATCTTCAATATTTCTCACGCCTCGGTGGACAGACATTGCGGTTGGCGATATCAGCATATCACAAAGATATATACGTGTTTTTTTTTATCTATCGTGCAATATTTTATCTGATAAAATAGTCTTATTAAAAGTATACATGTCGATAGTCGTATAGTCACGCCTTTTAAACAATATTTTCAATAGTGCTTTTAATCAAATATGTACATAAATACATTTTTCTTTCTTTTATATTAATATTTCGATTTTAGAATATGATGGATGGGAGAAAATTTCAAATATCATAGAAGCCCATGTCTCAGACTACAAATCGAATGAAAAATAATTATGATATTGTTCGAACTGGAAATTGTGAGAACGACGTTTACCACTCGCCGAGAGACATGAAAACTAGGCAATAGGGTTCTACGGGTTTCTTGTGTGAACTCCACAACCGACGAGCCGCATTCGATAACACAAAGAACGCCGTAGCACTGCCGTGGGGAACCTACGGCCTTTCGGCTACTCTGGTGCGGCCTTCTGGCCAATTCTCTTATTCTGTAAATGCTGGTAATTTTAAGAAATCCGTAAATTTCTGGGCTTTAGAAATTGGCACGAAATTGTTTCCGGCTAAAAATTCCCTAACTGCGGCCTTCATGACGAATCAGAAAAATTAATGCGGCCTTAAGAGAGGAAAAGATTCCCCACCCCTGCCCTGGCACAGTCCGCGCTATTTAATCTCTCATGAAAATGTGAAATATTTTTAATCTAGAAATCTAAGAAATGTACAATTATTGAGACTAATAATAATGACCATAAAAAAATATTTTTTTTATACTAATTATCGTTAAAATAAATAGTTAAATAAAATATCGGGGTATCGGGAATTAAAGTTGTTTAAAAGTTACTCGGTGTAATTAAAAAAATATTCTTAGAAAATTGTTATTTAGAAAAAATATTATTCGTAATAAAATGTTTTCTGAAAACAGAAAGTCACTAGTGGGTAACGTGTAATTAAAAAAAATATTCATCAGCAAAACACACAATAGTGTCCGAATAATAAAAAAAACTCATTTCGTTTTTTTATTGTAGTATTAAAAATCAAATAAAAGGTTTTTACTGTTCCTTTATTTAGATAAATGTTGTAATGAAACAGAGACATTTCTGGGAATTATACAAAAGGCCCTTTTTATTCTCAATTAGGTTTACAGTTTTTTTTATAAGAGCACTTAAAAAGCCCTTACAAATTTAATCGAGATTTTAATAAACAAGGTATTTAATACTTATTTTCATAAGCTTAAGATTTTATACTAGTTTTATGGTGCAGTATTTCAGGTATATGATTTAATCTCGCAAAGATTTATATGAAAGTGTTACAGCTTATTACATGCGTAGTGACTCTCAAAGTGTTAAATATTAAGTTGCAAATATTTTAAAGATATTTAATAAAATTAATAATTTTTTTTTTTAATTCCTGTAGATCATATGACCTTAGAATACATCTAAATATATTTTTTTTTTGTGACAACTATTCGTTACTCAGTTCTTCAACCTTTGTTTTTTCCGAAAGAAGTAGTAGGGATAAAAGGATAGAGTTAAGACAGGACTAGTGGTTAACAAACCATTTTCTCGGACTGGTGGGAAGGAATACTTAGACATCACTAACACCCATGACTTAGAACATTAATTGACATGGGTTTGAGTCCCAGTACGAACAGATTTTTTTCATTCTAAATCGTGATGTCTTAAAATTTTCTTTCCCTACCCTATAAGTTAGCTAGCCACTTATTATAGTCCTGTTTTAGCTTTATTCTTATATCCCTACTATCCCACTTATACTCTCTATTTATACTCTCTGCGTAAAAGTGATGTTGAGTGACTGAGTAACAAGCAGCTTTTTTTTAATAAACGTATGTTGAGATACCTCCATTAGGAGGTTATATACCCTATATTGGAAGTAGACTTGGATTAAAGAAACACTGTTTACCTTAATGTAATGTAATTCTACCAAACTTATACTCAATGCATGGATACAATATAATTAAGAAATAGTATGAAATTTATATTGTAAGTTGTTGAGATGCGATTGTTCCATACGCACAAAAGTTTACGACCTTCCGTGAGAAAAACAACTCTTCGGTTGTGCTACAAATATAATATCAAATTTAACTAAGTAAAAGAAAATTTATACAGTAAAGTGAGCAGCTATTTTACAGGTGATTTTCATCTTGGGAATAGTTTTACTAATTATTTACGTTTTAACTACATTATGAACTATTATAACTCTAACCGATATCTCAGAGATACGTCAGCCAAAACAAAAACTGATGGTTTTTCCAGCGTTATTACAGTTACTGATAAATAATCGTAGTTCAAATAATAGTTTAAGCAAGTGCGTGCCGCGCACCACTGTGTTCACTGCCCTCTGTGGTCTAGTTAGTCAGAGCTTGCTCTACCGACCCGGCGGGTCTGGGTTTGACTCCCGGTAAGGTCAATGTGAAATTTAAATTTGTGCCCTAAAACGTGAGTGTTTGTGATGTTAATTATGTAGATGTTATGTCATAATTGAATCGAATTACTTTCACCAGCGTAAGGATTCCGATCGAATATTCGAACATAACTCGCTCATTTTTTTTCTTGGGTATTCGAACACTTGATAAATTAATCATTCGTATTAAATCACTGAAATAATAAAAAAATATTTCCTCAAAATAACCGATATTTTGAGTATATCTAACAACACTATTTTTCAACATATTTTCAATGAAAATGAGTAAATTAACTATTAAAAATTCAATATTATCATCATCAATATTGCTTTGAAGTTTTCTCATACAGCTTAAATCCCGGCGAAGACTTTTTATATCCATGTCCGCTCCCAATTTGGAGCATATGGCCTCCTAATGGAGGTATCACAACAGAAGTGTTTTCTACGAAAACTGCTTGTTACTCAGTCACTCAACCTCACATTTTTCAATGTGAGTAGTAGGGAAAGAAGGATAAGACTAGAACAGGACTAAAAGTTGACTAATCGCTATTGCTACACCCAGTTATTAAAGGATCAGAAAGATGGAAGGGGCGAGGGAATGATGTGAATTGACATCACAAACACCCAGTCTTTGATCACAACTTTGAATTGAATAATTCTCAAATTCACTGTGATCTGACCGGGAATCAAACCCAGACCTGCGTGATCGGTAGAGCAAGCTCTAACCAACTGGGCCACAGGAATGAGGATTACGATGCGGGACTCCCGGTTTTTAAATCCTACACACTTATTTTTTTATGCCTAAAGCTTGATAAAGCAATATACTGATTTCTTATATTTGTATTAAATTAAATTATGTCATGTTTATGTTCCTTTCGAAGAAGCATTTGTTTTCAATAAAACAAAATCTATACAAGCTATTAAACATTCAAATAAATAATTCTAATCGTTCAAAACTTTATTCGTATATTTTAAAAAAATATTTTGCTAAAAGGCGATGTATTGTTTTCGTAAAAAAAATCCGTATGCCATATATCAAAGGATACACATTTCCATCGTTGTTTTTATTGGTATTTTCTCTTCAATACATATACGATGAATTATGTATTTAAAAGTTGTTATGATTCCATTTCTTTTTTTATTTATTTTTCTTGTATTGATTTTTATACAAGACATGCGACGAAATCCTCGGGGGGGGGGGGAGAATTATATTTATGTCAGATGGAAAGGAAATGCCAAAAAAAGTCAGAGGCAAACGATTGATATAAAACATTTCATAAAAAAATGTTCGAAAGAAAATAAAGCTATTTAAACTATTTTTTAAGACTTTCTTAACTAAAAAACAAACAACTATTAATTTTTTAAAATTCGTTTGATCATACCTTCAAATCAACTCAACGAAATTTCTTAGCCAATTAATTCCATTATTATTTTAGTTTTAGTGGGGTGATTCAATTGATAATTAATAATTGGTTAAATTATATTTCATAATACTGTCTTTTAACTGAATGTGACACCTTTTTTTATTTCCATAATGCTACCGAGGAATTTGTCAAAATATTGCGTGGATATCATTTATTTAGAACAGGGGTCGTCAACCTTTTTATGCCTACCGCCTGCTTTTACTTATTTTTCATCGCAAAACCCGCCCATCAACATCGCTATATTTCAATCCAGTATATGGGTGAAAAAAAATTGAAATATTTTGGGGTAAAGCAAAAATCGCCCACTGCCCGCCCACCACGGAAGCCTTGACGACCCGTGATTATGACCATAGTTTCTCAACCTTTTGGGCACGTGGCCCTTTTTGAGTCTCATATTTACCGTGACCCCTATTTCCGTTTTTTTATATAAGCATATAAGTTTTTCGAGACAAAGTGAAAAGTTCCAAAATAGTTTTCTTCTGTAGAGAAACCGTGATTTAAACACATAAAAGTAACAGTTAATGAAATCAATAATACATTAGCATCTTAATTATTATTTTTTAATTCAAATTTAAATACTAATATTTTTTTAATTATTTCTACAGAAAATACACCTACAAGTTTTGATTCTTCTGTATAATATTGAAATCTTGGTGACATAAAAATGTGACAAATTATACTAAAGAAAAATTTAAAAATATTGAACGTACAAGTAATAAAAGTGTATATTGAGTTATGTATCCAGAGCAATTTTGCGATCCAGTAATCTCAGGATCGTCTTGTACTAATCTCTGAATTCATTATAGCACGTAAAATTCCCAAAGTAGAGCTAAAATAAGGTCTCAAAATGAGGAGCAAACATTCAAAAAGTGTTTTGTCACAAATTTTGAAAAATGGCGTTTTATATCAATTCTGATAGCCCATAATAAAACCTATGATTGGAAATCAAATTTAGTGTTCAAAAAGGTTTTTTTTCATATTAAAATGAAATCATAAAGTTGACACATTCATACAAACCGTCACTTTTGCTACACTTAAATCATCATTTTCCAAGCTTTGTATTTGTGTGACAAAACACTTTTTGAATGTTTGCTCCTCAAATGTTGAATACTTGAGAAATCTCTCAAATCGTCATTTCGAGTTGACAGAAAATCTGAAACCTCTTAATTACCCACTTTTTTTCGTTAATGATCTCAACGAATTGTAGCATGACATCATGTAGCATGGTGAATTATCTATCCAGGGATTGAATGTATGCAGTAGAAATAAATTAGGCATGACCATGTTTTTGTTCTTATCATATGACCTTCTTGTCTTGGTGACGAAAATTGTGGAATATTAACCCACCGCGTAAAAAGAAACCTGTGTTTTATTACATTTGTCACATATCATAATTATGTTAAATAAAGCCGCATTTTCAAGTCATAGCCTGTGGATCTTCTTGTTTTCTTGTGGTACAGTTCGAGGGGAACATTATTTGCCTTTATCAACCTTTTCAACTCCAGTCGGTACTTTGCTTTCATACAAAAATTGCTACCTCTAGGACTCGTGGGCACACTGGTTTGTGATACCCCATCAATCAATCGAAGTCATCCAACGCTCTGTTTTACTTCACGAGTAGAAAATTCTAGGCATTTCGAAGGCTTTTAATCAGTCACCATGACCAGTATATACGATGGTTAAATATCACATATATACGCGGTCAAATTCGTTAATTAAAACAACGAAACCACTAAAGAAACAATCTGCAAACTATCGAATCGAAATTTATTTCATGAACAATTAATAATTCAACAAATGGTTAGCCACACAATTCCGAACAAAATTGATTAAAAAACAACAATAATAAAGTAACAAGAGGAGTGCGCGGTACTGTCTATATTATTTATTTATTTATTATTATTAAATTGAGGAAAGAGGCGATGGGTATCTGCGATGGGCGCAAATCGTTTTATCTATTTCAAATGTGTTTTTAATTTGCGATAATTCGACATGGACGCACAGCTCCGATCAGCTGAGCGGAACGGACCCGAGTGCCCGCAGGGGATACCAACCACGGACAGTGGTCTCATTATGTAATAGATCTAGACTGGTGATAATTTTGCAGAGGCTAGGTCATGCCAAACCAGAGATTATAAAATAATATAACTAGATTGCTAAAGTCAAAAGAGTGTTAGTGAGAAAATTACTTATTCCGTAATTACTTTGCACTCTGCAAACTGCCGTTCCGTGACAGATTAAGAGTTTCCTAATTTGGAAATGCAACTTTTTTCAACATACCCTAATAGTTCAAATAACGTCTGTTCATTTGGAACAGGATTGAAAGAAAAAAATAAAATAGAGGGTAATATTGTTGTTTCGTCGTCTACGGCAATTGTTTACATTGAAGTTTATTTTGTGTATTGATTAAATTGGCACTTATTTGGTAGAACTCCATTGTTGTAGGGTAAAAATATCAAAGTATTTAGTTATACAGTTTTTGATAAAATTTGTCCATAGCTATTTCGGCGTGTGCTATTATCAGAACTATGTTTAAGCCTGTATTTTCTCAGCCATATATACTGGCTTAGAAAATGTACACAATACATCTAGTTATTTACATCTAACGTCGCCCGCTGTGGTCTAGTTTGTTTAAGCTTGCTCTACCGACCAGGTGGGTCAGGGTTCGATGCCCGGTAGGGTCAATGTCAAATTTTGAAATATTCAATTTTAATTTGAGACCTAAACACATGGGTGTTTGTGATGTCAATTTACCTCGAGCTTATTTCGAGTGATTTACAATACTAAAGTTCTCATCGAGTTTTTCTCGTATGATCTTTCAACTTTACAAAAAAATAGTGATTGGCTGTAATGCCAAATATTTTTTTCAACAAATTAAAAAAAAAAAAATAATTTATATTATAATTATAGTATAATATTTATTAACTCTCGCGGCTCGGAGACTAGAAAAATACTTCTCTGCCGATAGGGGTCGTTTAAGGACCCCAGTGGTTTCCTCATTATTGGCCTTATTCTTATGAATTTCAAAAAAAAATAGTCTAAAGGCTTTAAAATATCTCTCTGCATATTATACTGATAAAGAAATAAAGAGGAATAAAATATCCTCATACATTTTTTTATGAAAATCCGTGGTTTTTAATAAATAATCATATTTTAAGTTGCGCTTAAGAAAGACGTTATCCCAGCACACATTGCAAATTGCAACTGACGAGCTTAGCTCAGCTATCTTACGAACGATCGCTTATCACGGGCGCATATCGCATTATCGCGTTATCGCGTATTTATATAAACTACAAAAGGTCCAAAAAATTATGATATAAGAATACCCTAATTATAAACATTGTATCACCCATATTAAAATAGATATGTAAGAAAATGTGGGTATTGGGGTCGCATTTCTTGAGCTTAGAGCCGGAAAAGTTAAACTATGAAATTAAAGTATGAGATTTTTCAAGATAAATTAGGTTAAATTAAAATGATATGTATTATTAGTGAGTCTGGATATTAATTTAGGCTACCCTGAGCCCTTATGCGCTGCATAGACACTGTTGTATGGTGGTTACGCCACTATCATAGTCGTCAATGATATCAAGCACAAATCAATTTTATTAAAATTCGACCCCGTGCACACTCCTACCAAATAAGATAAACGCTTTCAACCATTGACTGTTTGACAACAAGACCGTCTCATTTCTCATAGATTCCAGAGTTGAAAGCCACTGGCCAATATTAACTACTGGGTAGTTACGAAATTCTCTTTACATACAGATTTGTAATAGATAAGACCAAAGAATATTCTGATTCACACACTGTAAATTTATTATTTGAAATTTAAAATACACTAAACTAAATTTTAATCGAATCCATTCAAATTTGTATGCCACATTATTATTTACCTGCGATAATTTTATTAATTAAAAACATTTTCTTTTAATAAATCACGCAATCTTCCGAAGGAATCTTTTGTCTGGTTGCTTTTTAGTTTTTAACATACTGTTGCCGCACAATCTTAATAATACGTTATTGTGCAATGTTATAAATATTAATTATCTTCGACAATAATAATAGTTGAGCAATATCGACTGCCGGATGAAGGTCTCTTGAAACATAGTTGAATTACAACCACATTTCGTAAAGAGGTGGACATATTTAACAACTTTTTTTTTTGCATATTTTTTAGATTGTATATTCTTATTAAGATACTACGTTATGTCTTATGATAAATTAATAATCCCCTGAGGGGTAAAGTGTTTTTTTAATGGACGTTCGCTCCCAATGTGGAACATATGGCCTCCTAATGGAGGTATATCAACATAAGTTTTGTACGAGAACTGTTTATTACTCAATCGCTCAATATCTCTTTTCCAAAAAGAGTAGTAGGGATTGAAGGATAAGGCTAGGAATAGTGGTTAGTTAATCGCTCTCGCTACGCCCAGTTGTTAAAGGATCGGAAGGGTGGCAAGGATTTTTTTGTGTTTAAGGGAAAAAATAGTTAGGTACTTTTAATATTCTACATGTTTTACAATATAGTTAATGTTAAGTGGGCTCAGTAAATAATCTTACTAAATTAAAAAAAATATGCAATCCACCATAACAACCAAGTAACTACGTGATTTTACAGAAGTTCAATATCTTTTTTACCATTTTACTGAATTCTTCATTTCTTTTATTGAGGGCTCAAATATATATGTATATATGTACCAACATAACATTGTTATATGGCTATAATTTCATGTATTTTTCTTTTATTATATGTACGTCTGTGTGTTCGAGTGGTCAACGTCGTTGGCTACCACTACAGAGGTCACGGGTTCGAATCCCAGTACAGGCAGTTTTATTAATTGATTTTTCAATAGATTTATGAATTTATGTTCAAAGGCATGGATGTATATGATGTCTTGAATTCCCCCCTCCCACCCATCCTATTCTATGAACAGGGTGTATCGAGAGCGATTAGCTAACCACTAGTCCCCTCCTAGCCCTTTCCTTCTATTCCTACTCTCTTAGGAAAAAAGAGATGTTGAGCAACTGAGTAATAAGCAGTTCTCGTAGAAACGCTTCTGTTGAGATAAACTCCATTACGAGTCCATATGCTCCACATTGAGAGCGGACATGGTAAAAAAATTAATTAAATGGGATTTAATAGAAAATGGTTTATTTTTTATGTGTATTCTAGGGACAGACAAGCTGCACACGATTAAAACCAAATGCTATTTGCTCCACGCTTCCATTCTGACAATGTTGCTTTACGGTACCGAATCATGGCACCTAACAAAGACTTACTATACTGAGCTTAGAGAATAGACACGACCGTTGGAAAATGAGGTGGTCATGGAGAGGCTTTGAAGCTGGCTACTGCCATACCTTCATCGTAACTAATTTACAGACGCCCTCTTACGCCAATTTATATTACGTAATGCCCTAATTAGAAATAGTTAGTTCTAAAAATCTAACAAGTTCTATAAAATAATATGTGTAGAACTAAAATGGTGTCATATTTTTTTACCTATATTTAAATACTGACCAATTAAATATAAGTCGTTTTGGAATGGGTCACATTTATTTAGCAAAATTTAGCCCAAGAGTGCAATGATCTCTCGACCTTCTCAAGGCTAAACTCGCTGTTTATTATATTTTAATACCAGGAAAGTTTTATGTTACGTATTATTACAATTTATTTTCCTCGTCACGTCTTTATAACATACTAACAGTTATGTCTTAAAGGCATACAATAAAAAAAAGTATAACAATAAAAAATTGCACAAAATAATACCTCAATTTAACAGTGGTTGAAATGGAAAAATCGTACTCTGATTTTGAGGCTTATAATCTAAAAAAACATAGTTTTAAGTTCACTTACGTATAGCAAGTGATTTATGTTACCTTTAAAGAGCCCATACATCTAGGAACAAATGTCCCGGAACACGTTCTTGAACATACGAGGGGTCACAGAAACGTCGCCCGCTGAGATGATGTTGGTCAGTGTTGCGTCCGAACAAAAGTTGTTTGATTTTATTAGATGCAAACAATTTTGAGTAATTTTAATTACTAATGTTTATAAGCTATCTACAATTAAAATTAAATTATTTTGTCATCCACAATGACAGTTTGTGCTTATACCATAGATAATTCCAGTGTAACTTATTATTGTCTATGTTTTATGATTTATTTTGACAGCTGTCAGCTGTCACATAAGGATTCGTTTCAAAGTCGAAAATAGATCTCTAAAATGACGCCAGATGAGTTGACGTCGACGAGTGCTGCCTACGTATATATTATTGCAAGTAGTATTCGGGTTTTATTATTATAATTAGATGTATCCCACAGTACGTCATAGCTTTGTTATGAAGTCATGACAAAATATACTTTGACAATTCTTTAATCGCAGAAGTAAATTGCTAATGTTTATTAGCTTTCTACAATGAAAATACAATTATTTTATGATATTTATTCCACGATGACAGATTATACACCATAGAAAATATACTGTAAGCCATAGAGTAATTATTCCTAACGCAAAAGCGTTTATTTTGACAGCTGTCACCATAGGGAGACATTTCAAAGTCAAAAATAGATCTCAAATGACGCCCGATGAGTTGATGTCGATGAGTGCTGCCTACGTATATATTCTTGCAAGTAGTATTCGGTTTGTATAATTAGATGTATCCCACAATTGCTTGCAAAACAGTATCGTTACACCACGCCAAAATCATGACATGAAATATATTTTGACAGTTCCACCGTTTTCCGCTCGCTTCCAGACCGTGAACATGGGAACATATCTCGGGTCACGTGAAATGTTTCACTATACGTCGTGAACACGTGAATTTTGTGTTTCAAAACATGTTCTGTTACAACAACGGGCCGTGATACAGCGGTTGCATACACACGACAGGTGGTAGTGGGACAACCAACTCTATGCCCTGCTTTAATTTTCGGATGGCTCATCGCAAATATCCATGTATTATGAACACAAATTCATCAAATCAACTTACGGCATATTACGCACTGGGAATCCAAGCCGAGGGCATTGCAACCGAATAGGATAGTATAAACTCCCAAGACACTTATCTACAGTACTGGAGAATACAGTTATACAACATAGTATAATAAATCTTACAGTTTGTTATTTTCACTCCGGTACATTCCGAGCACTGGACTTTATTTAAGTTGTTTTTGATTGTGGTCAAATTGAATCGAGAATATATTGTTTAAGTGTAGAATCGTGATAGATTGCACTTGACGATAATAATATAGTTTAGTCAAAGATATAAGATGCTGCTATGCATGCGATCAAAGCACGCAAACTCATTTTCACGGAATGGTATCTTTTCAAATTGGGTCATTAATTTGACACCTAGAGTGTATATGTCTAAATACTAGACGAAATAATTCCATGTTCTTATTATTACCGTATGTTTAAATTAAACATATTTTTGATATGATATATTTATAGTTGAGGCGTCTAAAAGGAAAATACCCTTAATTATACATGTTGCCAAAATGTTACAAAATTAGTTTTTTTAGAAATCTATCGCTTCTAATATTGAGAATATGGACTCCTAATGGAGTTTGTCTAATGCCGCCTGTGTGGTCAACGTTGTTGGCTTCGGCTACGGAGGGCCCAGGTTCAAATCCCGGTACGGACAGTTTTATAAATTGATTTTTCAATATATTTATGAATTTCTGTTCAAAGGCATGGATGTATGTGATGTCTTGAATTCCCCCCTCTCACCCATCGTATCCTATGAACAGGGCGTATCGAGAGCGATAAGCTTACCGCTAATCCTGTCCTAGCCCTATCCTTCTATCCCTACTCTCTTTGGAAAAATAGAGGTTGAGCAACTGAGTAACAAGCAGTTCTCGTAGAAACACTTCTGTTGAGATAAACTCCATTAGTAGTCCATATGCTTCACATTGAAAGCGGACATGGTTTAAAAAAAATGGAGTTTATTTCAACAGAAATGTTTTGACGAGAACAGCTTGTTACTCAACCTATCTTTTCCCAAATAGAGTAGGAATAGAAGGATAGGGGTAGGACATTGATCGTGGTTAGCTTATCATTCCGCCTCGTTTTTAGGATAGTAAAAACCTCTAAAATTATAGAAAAAAGCGTGTCACAGCTTAGTTGCCAAAAATAAGCTACTCGATCGATAATTGAAGCGTAAACCACAAAAATTTCGTCAAATACTATAATTTATAAGTGGACTGTGTTTGCTTTTCAACCCCTTAATTGTTTAAAGTTATTGGTGCATTTCCAAAATATTTAAAAAAAACTTTACTCGCTGAATTTTGTCAACCAATTTAAATTTTACAATCAGCACATCGCTTAAATGACGAACGTTTTTTTGGATTGTGGTAAAGATAGAAAGGATAAGGTTAAGACAGGACTAGTTATTAGCTAATCGCTCTCGCTACACTTCTTTATTTTATGATTGGAAGAGTGGAAGGAAGTTTTTGGACATTTCAAACATCCTTGTCTTTGAAAAGAAGTCGATTTAAAAAATGCAGTTTGTATGATTGTAGATTTTTTTTAATTTAATTTATTTTTAACATCCGTATCAGATTACAGATCATTGTAGTCACCTCATTACACTGTTGTCATGTTTTGATTCAAAGCTCTTGAGACATTATATAAATTCTTTCAAAAATCAAGCAGTAAAACGTGAAGTATCTATTGAATATTCAGTAGTATATTTATCATATCGCACCTTCACTTGAATAGCGGCACTATACAAAATTTTGACATTTTGACATATGAACGCCAGATCGTTAAGGTGCTTCACTGCATTCAATACAAAAAACACCAAATTTCTAACTAGAATAATAAACAATAGGAAGCAAGAAGAGGAAGTTGTAGTATTTGATATATTACATCTACTGTATGATGGAATAGATTAGCCTACTTAATAAATATTAAATACATATAATTCGAATCTAAATACAATCCGTTCAGTCAAAATCAATTAAAAAACACACATATTACAGCTGCTCCCAAGATAGGTAGGTACTTGATAAAAGCAGGGTTGTGGAGTCGTGTAAAAAACGACGACTCCGACTCCGACTCTGAAGAATTTGTTCAATTATTTAATTTTAACTTATATATCGACTGTGGAAAGGAAAAAGGACGTAACCAACACACATACAATTTTACAGAAGGCGCTAAAATGTTTGCTTTAATGATTTAAATGATTTAAAATGTTTGCTAAAAGGCGTGTTTTAATGATTTTGTGAAATATGCAAATTATGAATTATACACAACCTTGAAGTGCACGGATACTTCTAAGCTGGTGTTTAATTGACATAACCTAATATTAATTTAAAAAATTGTCTCGTAAAAACCTTTATTTCAGTGTTTTTTCTTGGCTTAAATTTTTTGCAAGGTCATCTTTTTCAAACTGAAGAGCTAAATTTAGATAATTATTCGGCATTTTCAGCTTCCATCCTTTTGATAGAATATGTGTCAAGTTGTATATATTGTGATTATCGAAAAAAGCGATTTTTGAAAATTGAGGGTTACGTCTTTGTTCCTTTCCACAGTCGATGTATTCCATCAGATCATCTTTAGTCAGCCAAGCATGCATAATCAACACTATAGACCAGTGATGCACAAACCGCGGCCCGCGGGCCGCATGCGGCCCTTTTTGAATTTTGTGGCGGCCCATCAATCTTTTTCTCTACATGTTTTTTTCATGTAAAACATTTATTTAATAAATGTAAGCAAGATTTTTCTTTTGCTTCGAAATAACAAGGCCAAAATAATGTAATGGAACCGATCAATCATTTATCTAAATTCACTTCATCTTTTTTACACGGTTTTTTTATAAAGCTGTTTTACATGGAACGTACATATGTTCCGTGTAAAAAACGACTGAGCGTACTTTAAATCATATTTTTTTTGCGGCCCGAATCCACGATAATTTGTTATATGCGGCCCGCTAGAAGGTAAAGGTTGTGCATCACTGCTATAGACTATTATGGTTTGAATACACATCATCCGATCAGACAGCACTGAATAAAAGTTAATAATTTTGTATTACAGTTTCGTACAGTTTTTGCTAATCTTTAGTCAATTTTAATAGCTATTGCTACACCCAGTCATTAAAGGATCAGAAGGATAAGAGGAGAGGAAATAATGTGAATTGACATCACAAACACTCAGTCTTCGATCACAACATTGAATTGAATAATTATCAAATTCATTGTGATCTGACCGGGAATCGAACCCAGACCTGCGTGATCGGTAGAGCAAGCTTTAACCAACTGGGCCACAGCAGGCGATATACTCCGTAATCCGTTATTAATTTAATGTATATAAAATGCCAATCCAATTGATAAAACAAAAGCTTTTTATTTTTTCCCATAAAAGTCATAAACATTTACCCGAGTGGTGAATAGGGTAAAAGAGCTGCGTTTAATTTTGATATTCTTTTTCGAGAATTTTCCAAAATGAAAATGTTTTCCTGTGTTAAAGTGACACGGATTGTCACGGAGTTCGGCAAGGTATTGATTTCACAACAACAACAAGAAAAACACACATGACATGACATGACACATTACGACATTTATCAATAACTTTCAGCCTACCAAAAATGCGATCTACCTGTCACAAACTAATCCTTCACGTTTTGGAAATGACGTCATATACATAGGTATTTCAGGGTTCGTTTTAACCGTAGGTACTACTTACAAAAAAGCATCTATTAATTGATGTATTATTTAAGTAAATGAGTAAGATATTTATAAAAAAAAACTAAATGTCACATTTATATTATCCATCCGTTTTTGCTCATGTGCACTCATAAATGATACAACAACAACAACAAAAAAACGCCACGTACATAACTGCATATAGAAAATATTGTTTTCGATTATTCCATAGATGATTGTGATGTTTTGATATCCTTTCCAACTATCCAATTCTAAAAAACGGGGCGTATTAAGAGCTTTTAGCTAACCACAAGTCTTCACGTAGCCATATTCTTTTATTCCTACACTCTTGGAAAAGAAGAGTTTGAGCAAACATAAACAGTGATCCCCCAAATTCGGGTACTCCAATTACGCGAATCCCAGAGATATTCGCGCCTGTTTTATTCCAATTGTGAAGAAACATTCCATTGTCGTTGCTGTGCGGGCGTGCGTTTGACACGTGCGTATGTGTACACACAGTCAGGCGGCTGTCTGTGTCGTGCATAAAGTCAAGCGTTAGCGGGTGACTATGCATTCTTTAGAATCCCAATATCGTCGTACCAACTTTCGCGTTATTGGGGGGATCACTGTAATAAGAAATTTTCGTAAGAAAACGTTTGTTCAGTCAATCTATATACTCAATGGGAGCGTATACTATATTTTGCTGATCCTATATTCAAATAGTCAACGCTATTAGAGTTTCGGTATTACAATGGTGCAGGCTTCAATCATCGATTTCTACATGAATATTTTTAAATAAATATAAATGAATAGGCAAAAGTATTATTATTTTTTTTAGCCCACCCACCTTCTCCACGATCCTCCAATGAAGGGATTGATAAGTTGATCACCACTACCTTCGTCTTATTTTCTTAATTTATCTGAATAAATTATAATAAAAATATTTTTAAAAATAAGCTTTTATTTAAGTGTACTAAAAAGGTAAAAATAACTCCGATATCTATTCCCTCAAAATTATTCCCTCGTCTGAGCAACATCCTGACCACATGACACTCTTCAGCACAGTATGTCGGATCGTTGACTCTCCAGAGAATTGGGAAACAAACCATCTCTCACATTCTACTATCGCTAGTAGTCGACGGTAGATTAGAGCAATCAATTTCGGAATAATTGTCTCATATGACTGAAAGTAAAAGCGCGCGGCGAAAATATTTATTTATATTGTAACTTACTTAAACAAGCTTTGTGATATAAATTTAAGGCAAGCGAAAATATTTATCTGAAATTTAATGTATAATATAACATCAAATAAATTTAAGCCAGGCGAAAATATATGTCTTCAACCTAATTTACAATATAAAATTTAAAATAACTCAGATTATTCCACGTATTGTGCTACAAACTGTGACACGTGTTGCTCCTCTTTCAGGAGCATCCTCAGACAATATTACTTTCACAAAGCTTGTTTAAGTACGTTACAGTAAGTTTAAGTAAGTAACAATATAAATAAATATTTTCGGAAGGAAAAGGAGACAGATTGACAGTATAACACCTAAGTCTCATAAAAAATCGTTGTAAGACTTTCCACACGACACTAAGAGTATCTTATACTCTCGGACGTTTATTTGCAGTGTATAATATCATAAAACTAACAATTTACTACCTTTTCTGGATTGCACATTATTTGTATACTATAAAATTTTTCATGAAATACGACAAAATAAATATAGCATCTTTTGATATCAGTTATAGTCATGTTTTTAGTGGTTTATAAGTCATTAAATCTCTGTGAGATTACACGACAGATTGTAATTAATTAATATCAGTAAGACCAAATCTCCCGATAAAGAGGTTAAACTATTTGTGCGCTTAACCTCGCGATAAACTTTGCTGACTTAAATTTATTATAAGTATGTCAAATATACATATACTTCGTTTGAATGTTTTTTTGGAAATTTAAAAATCCATTTGTTAATTTTTGGATTTAATTTATTATAAACACTGTTATTAATTTATGCGTGACATGTTTAAAAATAAATAACAAGGTGCCGGAATAGAATTCTTCTCACGCTATTTTTCTAATTCATGCCCATTCTCAGTGTGAAGGATATGGCTTTACGAGAACTGATTGTTAGTCAGTTGCTGTAAGGATATAAGAATAGTCGCCTGCTGTGGCCCAGTTGGGTAAAGCTTGCTCTACCGATCACGCAGGTCTGGGTTTTATTCCAGGTCAGATCACAGTGAATTTGAGAATTATTCAATTCAAAGATGTCATCGAAGACTGGGTGTTTGTGATGTCAATTCACATTATTTCCTGTCCTCCCAACCTTCTGATCCTTTAATAACTGGACGTAGCAATAGCGATTAGTCAACCACTGGTCCTGTTCTAGCCTTAGCCTTCTTTCCCTACTTCTTAGTTTTGAAAAAAAGTGAGGTTGAGCGATTGAGTAACAAAAATTTCTGTTGAGATACCTCCATAAGGAGACCATATGCTCCACAATGGAAGCGGAAATGGATTTTAAAAAAATGATAGAAAGATAAGGCTGGTACAGGATTAGTGGTAAGCTAATCTCTCTCGCTTTACCCTGCTAATTTTAATATTGGAAGAGTGGGATGGTTAGATATCATAAATACCAACGCATTCAAACAGAAATCGATCTTGTAAGAAAAGTCCAAGGAGAAAAATAAAAATGAAATTTTGTGAATATTCATGTGAAACAAGAAAAAAGGTGCCGGAACGCCGTTCCACATTTATCAGGAGTTAATTACCGAATGAAATTATTATTATATATAGTCCCAAAAGGTTCACAACGTTGCACCGCCATCAGCATACGTCACCGTGAATTGTAAAGTTGTGACTTAGGCTGTTCTTATCGAATCTGCGGAATCCGCATAGTAACATTGATTGCCGAAATTGCAATTTTGGAGGGCTTTGGAAATATGAGGGCCTAATCGAAAAGGAGGCAATAAAGGTACACCCTGCACTGGACTTACGTAAACGTCCTTATGCAGGATAAAAGTCACACCTTAGACTTGAATATGCTGGTGTAATAGATTATGGATTAAAGATATCTTAAGTCTGGCTAGAAAAACAAATGTTAGTGCATTTTAGATGTATAGTTAGTGACGCACTTATTTTATAACTTTATATGAAAGTTTATCAACTATCCTATAACTCTTCACTTTAACTATCATCTATAACCGCGTAAACTTAGGATGGTTGTTGTTATACATATATTCAGGCAATAGTGCGCTGGAGTTAAAGTCTCGTCCAAGAAACATGAGTGATATTTTGAATATAACCAGCTTTTATAAATTTAACGGTTAACTATTTGGACTGGACAAGTTGGTTGAAAGGCTGGATATCACTGGTAGACGCAACTGGGGTATCCAATCCCGTAGCTTTTTTGTGATATTGAGATTGAACATTTAACACTCGTATATAAATTGGGATTCGGGATTGAGAAAGTTTCTGTTCGACGATTTCAAAATCCTGGGTATTTTCAAACAATTTCTTCTCGATTTCAAAAAAGAGAGACATTTTTTTTCTTCTAAGAATTTTCGAATACAAAATTCCAGAAATTTACGGATTTCACAAAATTAACAGCACGACACCAATTTTTTTTTAGGTCTTACAAGTTTCATTTTCTGTAATTTACTCAATTCTGATATCCGGACATCGGGATGCTTATCCCGTACCGTGAGACTACCATAAGATGAATGCTGAACGAGCAGAGCTTTGACCCGTCCTTATACGAGCCCAATAGGAAACATTAACCTGATCGTAACCATGACAAACTTTTAAAGCATTCAATAAATTTTGAAACATCATATAGATAACGCAATATTCTTGCTCAGTACTTTAATTAAACTCCATCGCCCCGGTGGATTCTTGGTATACGGATACACAGGGTACTTCATATCACTTAAACTAAATGTCTGAGTAAGTAACATATTCGTTTTCTTTATATTATATTTATTCCGTTTTTAAGCACAATAGTGCATGGTTAACCCTTCCTTGACTGTGCAAAAAAAGCACAAGCTCCTGAGCTGTGTATCCGTTACACATCAGGCAAAGGGGAGTGAATCATGACAATTATATAACACTACTACAGCAGTTCTACATATAATTGTCATGATTTACTCCCTTTTGCCTGATGTGTAACGACTACACAGCTCAGGAGCTTGTGCTTTTTTTGCATAGTAAGGGAAGGGTTAACAGCAGTGGTGTAGTGGGGCCAGGTCGGTGACCTGGCACCTGAAAATCAGGAAGGCACTCTGCCACCTTTTTGACTCGTAACTTAACTTTCAAGTACATACATATATTCAAAATCATTTTTTTTATTGATTTAATTGCTAAAACTTGTGTCTTTTTTACTTCGGACAAATATTTAAAAAAAAATAGGGAAGAAACCAATGACCGACCTGGTACCTATTTATTTACCACTTCACCACTGGTTAACAGAAATAAGGTTCCGTGAAGCTTTTTATCTGACCAAGAATATGAAGAGTAATTCGTATCTTTTCTTGATCGCTATTGCGTTATGAAAGACAAGCGTAAAAACACAGCTGTATACACATAACGGGTGGTGGTGAGACAATCAACAACATATAAAGTTACAAGAATAACTGGAAGTCGAAATCTTAAATTATACCTAAACTGATTATTACTTGAACTGATTATTGTTACCAACGGTGAGAAGATAATCAAGTCTTTGAACTAAACTTGTCTAGCATAGAAATGTGTCAAAGTGTGTATAATATATAGGGCTAGGAGTCGGAGTCGTAAAAAACGAGCGACTCATACCCATTGACACTACTTCATTTTGTAGGTGCCTTGACCTCCTTGCCCGCCTCCTAAGGGCAGCTCGCAATCAATTCGTAAAATCGCGTATAATATTTTTATCTACTTTGGCCAAAATATTTTATAAAGTGGTCACCGCTCAACTTAGTGGCGGTAGGTTGTACGACTAAAGTATTTTTTCAAATCGAAGCGACCAACGGCAAATAAGCAGAATAACATCTGGGAACCGTGCCCGCTTTCTAAAATTTAGGAACATGAAGTAATTTCTTGGAAATGGTATTTAGACATAGTTCAAGTATTAAGCGCTCGAAGGAGCCACCTTACGGATGTTTTGATGCGGGACGCTACCCCCTCCCTTAAAAACACAATAATTCGCCCGCTCCCCCTCTTTTCTCCTGCCCCGCTTGGTTGCCAATTATTGATTTTAAAAATGGATTATTCGGCCACTTCTTTTTGGGACACCAACAGCCGCAGGTCTTGAGGAATCGCTGGGGGCCTCTCAGGTCACGCCGATAGTAATACAAACTTGGTGAGAATTTATCGTCAATATAATTAATTTAAACTAAATATCACTATCTCCAATTACGTCGGCGTCGATCTGGAGAGGTCCCCAGGATCCGTAAGAAGTTTATTTATAAATACTTTACTAATTTGAAATATTATTATATATATATTTTTTTAATACATTGTTTATTGTGTATCTGTGCCTAACCCATATACTGTGTTTGTTTATCTGTTTTGTTTAAGGTTATACGTTTCACCATCGCGGATTTTCTCATCGTATTGTCTCTTTGCTATTGTTTATCCTCCCCCCCGGCGGGGGAATAATACGTATTTGAGTAGCTGTTTTTTTTTTTTAATTCGCCCTTGACGATCTCATGTAAAGCCGGGAATCTTTGCGATTCACTTAGGCTGTAAGAATTTTTAGGGAGTAAGGTCACTAAGCAGTGAGAATTATTTTGTTTTCTATGTTAGGTAGTAAGATTTATTTGTTTCCCGAGAGGGCTAAATCTATTGCCGGACCAGTGGCGTCCGAAGGGGTGTTGGGATCGGCAAGTGGGTCGTGGAAGTAAATTCATTTAATTTTAAGACATGCCAGACCACGTGGGCAGCAGCTATTCATCTTATTAGACGCTTAAGAATTAGTCATAAATGTAAATAATTTAACTTTCAATAATCGATTCCTTACGAGTAAACACGCGGTGGTGAAATAAATTCAATGTTATATACCTTGTGAGGTGATCTTAATGGAACCTTAAGATTATTTATTTTTTTTGTTGTCATTTCACTTTATTTAATTAATTGCGAAATGTGTAAGATTATGTGTAAGTGTTAATTTGTATTGCTCTGTTACAATATTTCGTTCTTAATAAACCTTGTCCTTTGTGTAACGGATTTTGATCTTTGCAAACTTTAGAACTACCCTTTCTCCTCTATTCCATCTTAGGTGAACCTACAGGAAAGCTAATTTTCCTATAATTTTTCACGCGGGGAAAAGGGCCTGTCACCATGTTGAATATATTGCATAATATTAAGAGCACAAACATAAATGAAATAAATCATAGGACATCTTTAGGGAGTTAATACACAACAGCTGAGTTTCAAGCTTGACATTATTCACCTTGCGTTTCTTGGAACTTTGTGTGTCTAACTAAAGCACTGGTTCTCAATGTTTTTTAGTTTGTCGAACTTTACCGGTGTCACTAGTTGAATAATAAAATTGAATACGTGTACGATGTGTAAAATATATAAAAATGTCACCAACACGATTTCAATACAACGTTTTTTTTAAATGAATGGCACGATAAATATATTATAGTATAGAATAATTACGTTTAGTACAAGAATTATAATACATATGTCCATAATTATTTTTATAATTCTTGCAGAACTTAAAACCAAGTTAATATCAATTCAATCAATGCTAATAGTAACATTAATATATATATATAACGGTAAATTTCGCTGTATAAATGATAGTATATAGAATTGCAACAACACTCTAGTTCTCGATGTCCACTAACTTTTTTTTACACGGTAGACACATTCTACAAAAAACCATGTAAAAAAGTAATAGAATTTATAAAAAAAAAAAAAAATGTTTTCTAAATATAAAGAACCATTTGATGTATAAAAAGTCAATAATTAATACTCAAAAAGAAAATTACACAAAATTTGTATTTTAATAAAAATATTATTTTTATATAAGACTTTTATGAGGGACTTGACATACATCGTTTTCATCGCTAGAAATTTCACGTCTATTGTCTAAAGATCTAATGAAGTATTTTTGGTTTGTTACGTTTGTCTTACGTTATTGAATTTATTGTTAGTAGGAAGTCCGTTATTCGCTTCGATGTTGCTTGTTTTTATGAATCATTTAAGAACAAATAATTCTTTACTTTTGGTGGACCGTGTTATTACAAAAAAAAGCATGTAATAAAAAGGATAACAATATTTTATTATGTATGCATGTATGATGGCTCAACAATGTTGGCGAATGTAAAGTCTCATGGATCAGTGAATTATTTTTACTAGAAAATGCCTTACCAACAAATCTCAATGCAACAATATGTTATAAGTATTTTTTATTGCTTTCATATGATGATATTATAAAATAACCACGGACCACAGTTTGATGATTGGATTTTTATGGCTTCATCTTTTGTTGTTTCGTTTTTATGACTATTATTTAATGTTTGTACGTATGCGAACGTGTAAATATCCCAAGCTTTTTGTCTGGCCCGTGCTTTTAAAGCTCTCTTTAAAAAGTTTATCATTTGCCTTTTATAGACAGAAGGTTTTTTTCATGAGAATACTTTCGAAGAAATAAGTGTATTTTTTCAAGACGCATTCAAATAAATTGAAAAGTAAGAAAACATTGCTTTTATAAACAGGCAACCCACCAATAATACAGTACAAAAAAAATACTACAACCGTTCCATGTAATGATATTTTTATGACCCATATTCCATATAGGCCGACTTAATAAACTTAGGCAATTTGAACTTTTCCAGCAGACAATAGAAAAAACATCAATATGCTTAAAGGAATAGATTTTCACCCGGCCTTATGGTTACGAAAATATTGGTTTTACTATATTGAAAATTATTAAAAATTGTGGATTGTCTGGTAATTAATGTTGCTGTCCAAAATCTTAGCTATGTAAACATATGTTCTCTTGAGACGTGAAGTGAGCCAACTAGTAAAACTTTTGTGTTGGACTTTTAAGTACAAGCACGCTTTTACATGGTGTATTGGTCGAATGTATATTTTTATATTAAGAAAATAACAATATTGCCATGTGTATTAACTGAGATTACTTCACTTTTACGATACGATAACATTAATAAAAACACAATATTCCTTTGTACATTATTACACTTTATTTAAAAGGCCAGTACCAGTTTCGCTCATTGCGAACATTGTCAACTGGTGATGAGCGAAACCGGTCGTGTGATATTAAATAAAGTGGAATAAAGTACAAAGGAATATTGTGTTTTTATTAATATCCAAGTATTAACAGTGAACACCATAAAAGTGATACTATAAGACTTGCAGAATATTACAGAATATAAGACAACACTTCGCTCACTTCACCTCTTATGGGCCCATATGTTAGATTGTTCCTTTGTGAAATTACATATAATTCAGTTTTGGGCAAAATATATCCAAATTTGTCTCAGAAAAGGTAACGAGTCCTGTTGGTGAACGACAAACAGGTCAGAGATAAATTGTGTTTTTCGTGCTATGAGTTGTTACTTGTCGTTCATAGCAAAAGTATCATCTTACTATTTCAATTAAGGTATTTTTTTACATTCTCTTTTTTTTAATCATTTTAATGTCCACTTCGTAATGGAGGTAGTTTAACAACATAAGTTTTTCTACAATTACTACTTGTTACTCAGCTCTTCAAATTCTTTTTGTTTTCGAAGATAATAGGGAGATAAAGGATAGTATAGGAATAGTTGTTAACTAATCACACGCGGCACGCTCCGTTGCTTACGATTTAAAGACTGGTAGAGAATTTTGAGACATCACAAACACGCATACCTTCGAACAGAAATCGAATGAAAAAATGCTGCTCGAACTGGGATTTGAGCCTGTGAGATCCGTCACTGAAGCCATCGACGTTGACCACTAACCATTTTCTTTATCATAGTTTCCATTTATCACAATATCTATAAAACAGATACGATTATCGGTCCATTAAAGACGTCCTACACAAAATAAAATGTAGTGAAAACTCATGGACCAACAAAATAGTTCATATAATATATTCGGTCAAACATTACGACACAGTTTTATGAACGTTAAAGTCTACAATAGAGGAATTTATTCTCCATAGTTGAGAATTATCAATTTTGTAGGACAATATTTATCTTTTATACTCAAGAGCATATAGAAAATATTTGACAGAACATGATATTTGTTCATACTTACTCTTAGCATTATCGGTGCCCTTGATAGCATTTAAGCTTTTTTGGAAACGAAAATTTGACAAAAAAAATTAACAAATTAATAGAGACGAAATAAATTGAACGTTAAAAAAGATATATTTCAACATTAATATGTTTTCAAACACTCAACTTTTTCAAGTAGAAATCATTCTATTTTAGTTTGTCTCCGATAAGTTTATTCTCCTGTTCTTTTAAGGGTCACAGTTTTTATAAGAAATCACTTCTAAATAAAATAAAAATACGTTTGACAATACATAAATAAAACTCGTAAGGTTTTTTTATGTAAATAAAATATATTCAAGGACTTACCCCTTGAAAATAGTTTATTACGAACAACTTGTAGGGAAAAAAACATTTCTTTTACGTTTCGTGGGTAGAGGCCAGGCATCGTCAATTCGCCGACCGTATAAATATTATTTTATTTGCTGTTTCTTTTTTAATTTTCTATTTTATTATGATAATAATTTATACTTACACTCATTTGAATCTTACATTGGACTATTTTTAAACGGATTCTAAATAACGCATTCTAAGAAATCGAAAAAAGTAATTGTCTTTTCTGTGATTCATTATTTTGTTTAAAAATGTTGATAAAACATTTAAAAAAAAAAACACTTTATATTCTTTATTTTTAATAATTCGATAAGAAACACAATACGTGGAAAAATCTTATTTTATTTTATATTGAAATGAACTTTCACAAAGTTACCGCCGAATCCATCGAAAGTATTAAAAATAGTATTTTTCTTTATTTTTTTTTCAAATATGTTGTCACTATTTTAACATTTAATTAGTCATGAATGTCCAATAAAAGCAAAAAAATTTTTTTTTAAATATAAATGTAAGTATTTCATTTTGTTAACGTTTTATAACATTTTCTAAAAAAATGATTTGTTTGGTTTAAGATATTATTGTAACAAAATAAGAGGTCGCTTTTTAATCACCCCTTTGGTTACTTATGTATCATATATAAAAAAAAGAGTTTCGGAGACAATCCTGGGGAAAAGTATAGCAAATCGAGGATTTCAAATTTCTCGGTGAGCTAAAAAAAAACGAGTTTCGGGAACAATCCGGGGAAAAGGTATAGCAAATCGAGGATTTCAAATTCCTCGAGGGGGTTGCCTAGTCACATGGCTTTTATAAAAAGGGGTCGCTATACGAAAAAGGTTGGGAACCTATGCATTAGTGGAATAGTGTAATAATGAATATATACGTCTCTTAACAATTAGTATTATTAGCAGGTTTCGCTGTAGATCAGTGTAAGGGAACCTGCGACCTCTTGGCTACTCTGATGCGGCCTTTTGAATTTCACATTGATCAAAAAATTATACGCAAGTTTTTGTGAAAAGAGCGTAATCAACCCATTATATGTTCGACAATTCAAAAAAAATGGGGGGTCACCGTTTTCTTTCAATGCGGCCTTATGTTAAATCAGATAAATGAAAGTAGACTTTAGAAATGAAAAGCTTCCCCACCCCTGATGTAGACCATTTCACTCATTCCATTACCTTTATGAAAACTATTTTAAGGTATAATGTTTTACATGAATTTCATATTGCTATAAAGGGAGTTGTATTGAAAATGTAAAATCGGTTAAGAGTTGGTAACACCTGACTTAAATTAGCCTCAAAACGTAGAACCACAGATAAAATATGACGTCATCTATCTATCTTTTATCTTACAGCTAGACATTTTTGTAGAGACTAAATCACCCTTAGCGACTCAGGTAAACTTTATTATGCCAGACGATTTTATAACACGAGCGCTGCTTCCTTACAAAAATCTCTCGGTGATATAGATAGTCCAATGTTGTATGCTGTCAACTCATGATAAAAGACCATAATATAACTGTAAGGAAACGCTGAGAAGAGGTCAACATTTACGAAGACAATTTGTGTTCGTTTGGTGGAATATTTCATTTGCTTATACATTTCGTGTTTTTTTTTATATCAAATTTATGGAGCTATAAGTACCAGGACGCGCTTGCTTCAAGGTTTCTTCTAGTCTCCATCATCGCTAATGTTTTTGAAAAATTGTTTTCCCTTACCATCGTTGCAGACGGAAGGGTGTGATCACTACAGAGATAAGAAGTTCACGGGAATTCCATATGCATTATTTTGCAAATCACATTATATATTCTTCTCCGCATACTACATTCGTACATGTCGTGTTAGTTATAATGTGGCCCCATTAGAGGTGAAGTGAGCCAAAATTAGTTAGATTTGTTGTAATACTCAACACGTCTTAAAGCAGGAGTTCACAAACTTTTCCGACAAAGCTTCAATTTATAAATCAAAAATATTTGGCGGACAATTCTTGTCATGCAAATATTTTCAAAAAATAAAAATTCATTAAATATATAAATCCTTTCTAATATTATTATTATAAAAGATATTTTAGAAAAACTCACTTTGTGATTTATATTTTTTTTTTGTTGAAACCAAATTCTTGCAGTTCTACACTAAAATTTTGTGGTTTGAATAGTTGTCAGTTAATTGTATATGTTATGTTTGATTTATCAATGCTGTATTAATATAGATATTCACAAATACAGTAACTTTTCAGTGAGCATTTATTTAATTATATTAATATTCAATTTAAGTAAACTTTCTTTGAAGAATTTAATTGAATTCTAATCACGGTAAAATACCTTTCTTCAATCAATTCAATATGGATTTTAACGAGAACAATGTCCGGGTTAAATATAAATAATATGTATGCTTAGTATAAATCTCGCAGGACACACTTTGTGAACCCCTGTCTTAAAGTGTTGTAAAAGTGAAGTAACCTTAGTAATTACAGATAACAATAGTGTAATCTCCGTAAAATAAAAATATGCAATCCACCAAAACACCAAGTAATGACGTGATTGATTGTATAAGTCCAAGAAAAAAGTTTTACCATTTAACTAGTTGGCTCACTTCACCTCTCGAGGGTTAATTTACACTATTTGTTAAGCCATGTCCGCTCCCAATTGGAACATATGGAATCTTAATGGAGTTTATCTCAACAGAGGTGTTTCTACGAGAACTACTATTTACAGTACATTTAAATTTTACACAGTTGCCCACCCTCTCTTTTTTTCAAAGAGAGTGGCGATAGAATGGTGAAACTAGGACAGGACTAGTGTTTAGTTATTTATCATCGTTACGCCCGTTTTTTTGTATAGGATTCATGGAAGAGAATTGAAGACATCACATACATCCATGCCTTTAGACAGAAATCCATAAATCAATTTATAAAATCTGTTCGTACTGATATTCAAGCCCGTCACTTTCGTAACCAAAGCTAACGATATTAACAACTCGACCACGCAGCCGGAAAAAAATCAATGTATACTGGAAAAATTTCACAATATCACACCATTTTATTTTTCTAATCTGTGAGTAGGAGCTTTTTTGTTAATTTAAAAAAATATATTATTACAGAAAATAGTCGTCATCATGTGTTGGGACAGATGAATAGAATTTTAATGCAATTATAACGGAAAATCAATTATTGAACATATAAGATGCAGAATTATTTTCATTTTGTACACTTCCATAAAATTCTTGGTCTAACACGACCTGAATTTCGTCTCTTGGCATCTTCCGGTACTAATCAGTGCGCGAATGCACTCGAACTGACAATAAATGAAAATAATTCTAAATTAACATTCAATTTCCATCAAGCACCTTCAGTCGAAATTTTAAATAAAATATATGATGCAATAATTTGACTGGTGAAAAACAATGCGACGAAAGCTGTGTTATTAACCCTTCCTTTACTATGCAAAAAAAGCACAAGCTCCTGAGCTGTGTATCCGTTACACATCAGGCAAACAGGAGTGAATCATGACAATATGAGGAGCAAACATTCAAAAAGTGTTTTGTCACAGAAAGCTTGGAAAATGATGATTTAAGTGTTGCAAAAGTGACGGTTTGTATGGATGTGTCAACTTTATGATTTCATTTTAATATGAAAAAAAACCTTTTTGAACACTAATTTTGATTTTCATTCATATGTTTTATTATGGGCTTTCAGAATTGATATAAAACGCCATTTTTCAAAATTTGTGATAAAACACTTTTTGAATGTTTGCTCCTCAATTATATAACACTAATACAGCAGTACTACATATAATTGTCATGATTTACTCCCTTTAGCCTGATGTGTTACGACTACACAGCTCAGGAGCTTGTGCTTTTTTTGTGCATAGTAAGGGAAGGGTTAATCATCGTCGTCGGTCCTCAACGTCATTAGGACATTCAATACCGGATTATTTATGTGATCCCGGGGTCATGAGATTGATCTTTTGCCATAATTTAATGTTTTCATTTCTTAATATATCACTAATTTTAATACAGGAAAATAACGGGCAATTTCTACTTGATTTTTTTACATTTATAGTGAATCCAGAATTCCCAAGATCTGAAGTAAGACGATCATTGGAGTACCGGATCGCTTAAATCCCCTAATCGTCATCATGCACGAGTACTACCTGATTTTGAACAACCGGAGTCTCTAAGTGTACTGAAGACTATGTTGGCTACTAATGAAAAAAGGTTTTAAAGTGAAACCAAGTATTTTTTTTTTATTCAATTAAAATATAGAGTCAACATAAACAAATAGAACTGTCCAAATACATCTGCGAGAGGCTTCGTTGTTCGAAAAATAAATTTTATTTATTTTACTTTTTTTTCAATGTCCACAAGTAGTACCTCTTTCTACAAAGTGCCACTTTCACACGGTGACCATGTTTGCTCACCGCTCGACCCAGGACAATTGTTTGCCTTGCGGTACACACAACGACGAACAAACAAGCTCGGACGTGTCCTGCGAGAAAAAGTTTCACGGTCACCAGGATTGAACGACAGAGTAACAATAAATTTTATGGTGTCTGTACCGGAGACACTTTACTCCTAAGGTGTCAAATCCAAAATCTGTATTAACTTTTAGTACGTATATAGCTCAACGAAACCATTGATATTTAAAAATATTAACAAAAAAATGAAGACTTTCTCTACTGGCACATTTTTAAAAAATATTTCGATGAAGTGTGAATTCTATGTCAGTTTCTATTTATGCACACGATTCTTCTTTTAATACTCTGTGATCGCTGCTGATATCCAAGTGGACGATTTCATATAGAGATGATGCAGTCAGTTATATCTGACAACCATCGTTTTTTCGTTTTTTCATTTCCAGGCAACGTGGTGGAACGAAGTTCCTTTTTTTACAATTTTTAACGTTTCAAACCATTATTCGTAAACTTTTATTTTGCTTTAAAAACATATTATTTTTTCATGGAAACAATTTTTCTATTGTTTCTATCTTAGGTCCCGTTTGAATGCTATGTGTGAAATACCAGATTCATAGACTTACACTTTGACCAGAACCAGGGGTATAATGGTTTGAATTATCTTATTTACAAAACCTTTTCCCAACAGTTGGGTCAATAGCGCAGTGTTCAACGTGGTTGGCTTTCGTGATAGATCTTACGAGTTTAAATTACAGTACAAAGCAAAACGAGAGCGATTACTTAAACACTAGTCCTGTATCAACCCTATCATTCTATCCATACTCTCTTGGGGAAAAAAGAGAGGTTGAGAAACTGAGTAACAATCAATAGTCGTAGAAAAAGATTCTGTTCAGATACATTCGGAAGCCATATACATCACATTTGGAACGGACACGAATTAGAAAAGAAATCTTGTCAAGAAGTGAGTTCCGGTACCTATTTAAAAAAAAAAGCAAAACTAACTACCATAGTCAGAAGGGTGCGTTCATTTCTTTGCGCTAGTATATCCAAGTCCTTAAGCTAGTAAAGAATTTAATTGCAATAATCATGTAGTTTATATTTGGAAATGAATATTTTTCTTGTAATAATCATGTCGATAATAGCTACAATCTGGTGAAGAAACTTAAAAGCGTGCAAAAGGTTAATTTTACTACCTCTATGACATCAAACGCTGCTCTTAGAAAATACAATTATTCTTGTACTATAAATTTAACATGAAAAGACACTGATAAATTATTACTTATTATAAATAAGGTTAACTAATTTTTTTTAGAAAATGTAGTTTAAATCAAATACCGTATAACGACTTTAAAGTATTTTAATTTGTCCGACTTAACTGTAGAATTTCAATATATAATATACAAGAAACCCGTGGTTCTTTGCAATTGCTATGCCCCACAAAAACTTTGTCAGTTTAAGGCTCGTAATCGAATATTCTAGAAGTGTTGTGTCCACAATTTGATTCACGAGTTTGTTTTCGATACTGATTCAGATACACCCAAAGAAACCAACATGGATACGGTTTCTATAGAAAATTTGATTTTCAGATTGCTTTTTAAACGATCAGAAGGTGACAACAAATACTGCAATGTTTTTAAGTCTCACTTGGGAGAAGACCATACTGTGTCTCTTTAAAGGAATAAAAAACAATATTTCTTCTGTTTTCTGTATAAAATAATTTTTAGTGTTCTTCTTCCAATACTTGTTAAGACTTTCTCTTATCATATCGACTGTGGAAAGGAAAAATGACAAAACCCACAGTTTTATCGAAACAGCTTTTTTCGATGATTGCAATGTATCAAACTTGATACACGTTTTATCAAAAGGATGTAAGCTGAAAATGCCGAATTAGTATCTAAATTTATCTTTTATGTTTGAAAAAAGATGAGCTTGTGAAAATTGCAACCAGGAAAAACTTTTTTCACAGACAATTTCTTTAATTAATATTAGAATATGTCAATTAAACACTAGTTTAGAAGTCTCCGTGCACTTCAAGGTTGTATATATTTCATAATTTGCATATGGCCCAAAATCTTCAAAACACGTTTTTTTTACCTCCTGTAAAATTTGCTATGTGTGAGTTACGTCCTTTTTCCTTTCCATTTCGATATCATAATGTAAAGCTACAACGAAGATAAGAAACATTTAGTTAAGCGATTTATTCTTGAAGTTGAAGATATAAATTATTGAAAGACTCGTTACGAAGCACTTTGTATTTTATTTTATTCATTACTAATTTAAAAAAAGTATTTTGTTGTGCCACAGCATTGTTTCTGCTGTATTTATTTAACGTTGACCATATCAAACGCAATGAAGGCGTCACTTTTGAATTTCTGATAATATTAAACTGCAATATCATCGCATTATATATTATCCAGCTGCAGTTTTGGTGCAGCTTCGCACAGTTTCGATGCAGTTTTACTCCAAAAGTGCATCGTTTAGAGAAGGATTTCACTTTAATGCAACTTATAGAGACTCATTTCAAAGCGGCGTGGTTCTTAAGAGATAGGGTTGCCAACTGCGTATTTAGAAATTCGGTAAATACAATTCGATATTGACCATACCGGAAATCGAACCCAGACCCACCTGATCGGTAGAGCAAGCCTAACTGACTATACCACAGTGGGCGATAAAAAGTTATTTTAAAAATAATAAAAGATTTTTAGTACCTTTTCCACATAAAATTTATTAGATCAGGACCGGTTTCGCTTATCGCAAGCATTATCAACTGATAATAAAATATATAAACAGTGATATTTATACAAATTTAAATTGCATAAATATCGCTGTTTGTATAAATATCAGTTTATATATTTTTATTATCAGTTGATAATGCTCGCGATGAGTGAAACCGGTCCTGATCTAATAAATTTTATGTGGAAAAAGTACTAAAAATCTTTTATTATTTTTATTATAATGCCTGTCCACCAAGTATTGACAGTGAACACCTTAAAAGTAAAAAAGTTATTGTTGATGTTCATCATCATCATCAGTGTCTTATCATTTTGTATGGGGAACTGTGGAGCCTAGCTTCAATCTCCCTTTCATCTATGGCTATTTTTTTCAAACTAATATTTACAGTGAAACCTCGATTCTACGTTTTCCAAGGAACCGTAATAAATCAACTAATAATGTGGGAAACCGATAATGTGAGAAATTTTCAAATAATACCAAAAAATGTTTAATTTTCAAATAAATTCCAGATAACTTGAATACAACTTAAATATTTACCTCAGTAACCTATTTGTAGTTTGGTGCTTAAATTTTAACAGACCTTCAAACTCGCTTCCTTTTCTAGGTTAACTTTTTTTACTATATACATATCGACTGTGGAAAGGAAAAAGGACGTAACCCACACTTATCAAATTTTACAGGAGGCGCTAAAAACGTGTTTTGATGATTTTGTGACATATGCAAATTATGAATTATACACAACCTTGAAGTGCATGGATACTTCTAAACTGGTGTTTAATTGACATAACCTAATATTAATTAAAGAAATTGTCTCGGAAGAACCTTTATTTCAATATTTTTTCTTGGTTTTAATTTGTACAAGGTCATCTTTTTCAAACTTAAAAGCTAAATTTAGATACTTATTCGGCATTTTCAGTTTCCATCCTTTTGATAGAATGTGTGTCAAGTTGTATACATTGTGATTATCGAAAAAAAGCTGTTTTGGAAAATTGAGGGTTACGTCCTTTTTTCTTTCCACAGTCGATATGTCGACTGGTTTTTCTCCTAGATTTTTATCAACACCTTAAATAATTTTCAGTTTCTCAGTTAGAGTTCTAGTTTACTTCATTTAGGCATTTTAGTTTTGACTTTTGAGTTAGAAAAATTCGCGCAACCAGATGCGATGTAAGACTATTTATGAACGAATAAAGAAATATGTAAAAAAAACGGTCAATCGGGATATCAATTGGGACAATACGATAATATTTAGAGGATAGATCGAGGAAATCGGCAAATCGGTGAATGATTACCGTGGAATTATCAAACATTGTTATTACGGATCATGGTCGAGTAAAAAATAAACGATCCATGCAATAAAACGAAGATAGCGAGAACGGAAGATCGGGGTTCCACTGAAAAAAACGCGAAACAAGATGCGAGGCAAGATTATTTATAAGAAATATTCAACGAAAATGGTCAATCGAGATAATATTTGTGACGGAACCAAAATATTTAAACGATAGATCGGAGAACGATCAATGCTTTATTTTACATTGTTCTTATGGGTGTTTGGCCTGGACTGTGAAAAATAAACGATCCATGCGGGAAAACGAACAATGCGAGAACGGTAGATCGAGGTTCCACTGTATATTGTGTTATTGAAGTCAAGCAAGAATGTAGTTGGCAGCCCTGCTCTTATGTGAGCTATTGAATGTGGCTTTAGCTTTACAATCTAAAGCTGTGAATCCAATGGTCTTTTCTATACAACTTTTTGGTGTCGTTCCCGTATATTTTAGCAGTGAAAAAAGTAAGCACAGTAAGTAGGTATTATCGTAGATTTTTATATTGCGGGTTTAATATATATTCAACGCTGCATCAACGGAATCATATTGCCGCCTTGAGACTTTAAGGTATCTTTTTAGAACTTTTATGAAACACTGGAGCATAAGAAAAATAATGTCTGTTGCAAAATAAACCTAGATAAAAAAGGGAAGTTTTTTTTTTAATAAACTCCATAAGCTTGTTATGTTAACTTGATACGGAAAAAATCTAACATTTGCCTTTTTTAAAGCACTTTTCGCTCTAATGAAATATTTCTGGTGTTTTTTTTATTTTACCGTTCGTGATACAGCGCATTCCAAACTTATTTACACTATAAAAAAAATCCTTTCGGAATCTTCAGGCGTTCAAGTGCCCGAATGAACTTGAACTGACGCTTAGTAAATGAATGTTTCGTGTTTATATAATAAATAAATGTATCATTGAGCTTAAATCCATCGTTGGGGAAAAGGATTAGCCCATGGGAATGCCCACAGATTTAAATGGTGAGTAGTTTTAAGAATTATATTTGTTTTTGTTTGTCGGAAAAGGTTTTATGATTATATTTATATAGGGTATAAAAGTGGAGAGCCAGGCATGTGTAACATTTCATTTAAAGTCGGAAGACTGCTCAATTGCGCTCTGTTTATTTCTAAAATTTCTTGGGAAAAGCCTCATAAGTCGCTCATAAGCGTCCGTATTTGGATGTAAAAAATAAAAAAATAAGTAAGACGAGAATTTTTGATTCAATGTCGTAAAAATATCGATTTAATAAAAGGGTGATTATGCAATACACTTTAATGCAAGGGTGGGGAACCTTTTCATTTCTAAAGGCCATATTCATTTATCTGATTCAGTATAAGGCTGCGGTAAAGAAAACAAAAACACCCCTCGCTATTTTTTTTTCATCTTTCGAACATATAAAGCAGTGTTTCATAACCCTACTTGTGCCATGCTCCACTTCGAGGCTTCAAAAATCTCCATGTCCCCCCTCCCCAATCGAAATCGTATAGTTAGATAAATAACGAATTCGGAAAAAATATTGCTTCTAGTAAAAAATGCACATAGTCATAACTATTTTTAATTCAACTTTCGTAAGTAAAAACACATGTATATTATGTGACACGTACAACTAGGAAAAAATAGCATTTAAATTAGTTTCATACTAGTGCTTGATGTGAGCTTCAAAGAGTATCTATGTGAAGTACTAATTTGGTATTTTTTGTTTAAAATGCGTTTTAACAAAATAAAATGTAAGAGATATTAATGATTTGTGCATTGCCCCCCAGTGGGGCGTACGCCCTACGTTGGGGAACACCGAAATAAAGGGTTGATTACCGTCTTTTCCTAACGCTTTCGTATAATTTTATGATCAAGTCAATAGGCCGCATCAGAGTAGCCAAGAGGCCGCAGGTTCACCTCCACTGATGTATATTTTACTATTGTTGTAATTTGCTTTAAATAATTATATATATTTTTTAAACCATGTCCGCTCCCAATGTGGAGCATACGGACTCCTAATGGAGTTTATCTCAACAGAAGTGTTTCTACGAGAACTGCTTGTTACTCAGTTGCTCAACCTCTCTTTTTCCAAAGAGAGTAGGGGCAGAAGGATAGGGCTAAGACAGGATTAGTGGAAAGCTCTCGATACGCCCCGATCATAGGATAGGATGGGTGAGAGGGGGGAATTCAAGACATCACATACATCCATGCCTATGAACAGAAATTCATAAATCGATTGAAAAATCAATTTATAAAACTGTCCGTACCGGGATTTGAACCCGGACCCTCCGTAGCCGAAGCCAACAACGTTGACCACTCGACCACACAGGCGGCTGCTTTAAATAATAGTTAAATAAAACAAAAAAATGGACACACAAATGGACAGCAGTATATTAAAATGTTTCGTAATAGGCTAGTACAGTTTATATTAATTTATATTAAGCATTTCTAATCTTCAGAATGTGTACGCTGGTGTGGAGTTTACAGGAGAATTTTGGCAGGGGCTGTTCGCCACTAACAACAGCCCCATATAGAAAAGAGGATCTCTCGTAGGCACCAGTCCAACGGTAGACTTTTTGCCAAGCCGAATTTGATAGAATGAAATTTTTTCGACTAATACACGAAGAATTTAAAATGAGTGACTGGTATAAATGTTATGTTTGAATTTTATTTCACGAAATATAGCCGCCCCTGCATAAACAAGGGGTGCATTGATCCAATGCCACATTGACTGGCCGCCACTGATTACGATTTAATGTTTCATAATAGGAGAGGAGATAGATTAAAAAAAAAACTCAAAAAGTATTACAAATTTCTGGTGGCAGTGCCACCTGTCAACATTCGATTAATACACATGATCCACCTAAAGGTAACTAGATATAAAGTATATCTATCTGTGTACGTGTATATGTATGTGGTTCTGTATGTACATGAGTGAATGCAGCGTTATATACGCAAAAATAAAATATGTATAAACAGTTTTTGAATGAAAACACTTATGGTTGGATACCTCCATTTGGTGCTTATATGCTCTACATTGGGGACGGACACGGATCTATATAAAAATAAATAACTTTTTCTCATTTTTCTCTTAAGGCAGGTAATTCACTAGTTGCCTTTTGCTGCTGAATTGAGCTGATTAACTTTCTTCGTTTTATCAAAGTATTTTATACATATTCAAATAATATGTCTAGGCCCAATTTTTATCATACTAACTCATTTTATATTTCTTGTTTTTTTTCCTCAAATTATTCATGCCGAAAATCTCTTGGTGTATAGCTATCACATTAGGTGACGCAATTACCACCCCCGAACGATAAGACCCTCTCTTGCATCTATTCGCTTATTACAACCCGTACTTGGAGTATTTCCTCCCGCCTGCCAGTACGAGACCAGATGCACCCGAACTTATAGGCGTAATATTACCTCGGATGCAGTGATGCAAATTCTAGTGAGATAAAACGATACGAATCAGAACCAGTTTCCCTTTTGGCCGGCATTACCAAGTGATATTCAACAGCTGATAGTTATTCCGTAGCGCGGTGGTCAATGTTGTCGGATCTCACGGGTTCAAATTCCAGTACGAACAGTATTTTTTCGTTCTATTATCGAATTCTGCTCAAAGGCATGGATATTTTTGATGTCTAAAAATTCCCTCCCACCATTACAATCAATAAATAACGGGGCATAGCGAGAGCGATTAGGAAACCACTAGTCTTTTCCTAACCATATTTTTTCATCCCTACTCTCTTCGAAAAAAAATGATAAGTGACTGAGTAACAAACAGTTCTTGTAATATTTTTTAGATGCTTCCATAAGGAGGCCATACGCTTTACATTGGAACCGGATATAAATGAAAAAAATAGTACAATGCCTTTCCAACAAGAATTAACAGTAAAAGTAAATGGAAGTAATTATGAACTCTTCTTTCTTAACTAGTCATCTAATTTTTTTTAATCCATGTCTGCTCTCAACTTGTAGTATATGGCCTCCTAATGGAAGTATCTCAACAGAAGTCTTTCTACGAGAACTGTTTGTTACTCAGTCTCCCAACTTCTCTTTTTCAAAGTTAGTAGTAGGGATAGAAGGATAAGGCCAGGACAGGACTACTGGTTAACTAATCGCTCTCGCTACGCTCATTTATTATAGTATCGAAAAGGGTGGGAGGGAGCTAGTCATCTTACTCAACAATATATTATATTACCGTTGGAAAGCCTTATATAATAAATAGGAAAATTAGCAAAACTGAAAGAATAATATTATTATTAAAATAAGTTGATACATTGTTTTAACTAGTAGTTATTTAATTGCACCAAACTTATAAACTTTCATTTTCTGAAATAAAGATTTGATAACCTTCGTAACGACTCATTCTCGTTAAATTCATTCTGTTAAAAATCTGTAGTCAATATGCGTAACATTTAGAAAAGAAAATTAAATATATGAAAAAAAATCTTTTAATGTCCACTCGTGATAACATCTTCCAAAACATTGAAGCTAACATAAGTTGTAAAAAGCTAATAATTTGTCTTTTAAATTTCTTACTTTTGCGATTAAATTATCTTCATTTAATCAATTATTATTTATGATATAAAAAAATATTATCAAATTAAATAGATTCTACGTCGGTTTACCAAAGAATGATTTAAAAAATGTAATGCTTGGTGTACATCTGTAACGCAGGACACACACATACCCTCTTGGTAAGATCATGTGCAGAAATAAAGTATGATTGATATTGAAAAATAAAACTTTCTGGCCGGAGGTTTCATAATGTTCCAAATGAGAGTGACATGGCTGTGTTTGAATAAATATTGATTGTTGTTCATGGAAAATATGCCATAGTGCATTTATATAGACAAATAATTTAAATAAGGACATGTCCTATTTTTATATTAGCACAGTACAGCTGTTGCTTTATGTCAAAGTTGTATTCCTGCGTCATTTTATTTTTATTATGAAAATAATTATCGTGACGTCACTAGAAAATTTTCCCAAAGCAAGCGTTACAGCCCGCCAAATCTTTCCGGTGGTTTCTTGAATGTACATGTAAGACTAGGTTATTATAGCTCAATTTCCGAAAGCAAGCATATAATAAAGTCAAAAATTACAATTACACTTTTTTAATCTATGTCTGCTTTCAATGTGGATAATTGAGCCTATTGATAGAGACTTTTCAACACAAGTATTTCTACGCTAACAGTTTGTTACTCAATTGCTTATACTGGTTTTCAAAGAAGGTAAAAATAGGAAGGTAAGATTTAGAACGGGACAAGTGGTAAGCTAATCATTCTTATGACATGCTTTATTTTAGGATTGGAAGGGATTTTTTAGACACCACAAACATCCGTGTCTTAAAAACAGAAATTGATTGGAAAAATTATTCAGTTGCTCAACTTTTCGTTTTCGAAGAGAGTAGGATAAAAGGATAGGTTATATTCAGAACTAGTTGTTAACTAGTTACTCTTTTTACTTCCTTTTATTTTGAGTATCTTAAGGGTAAGAAAGAATTTTTTGACAGCGCAAACACCCATGCCCTTGATTTAATAAAATGTTCTTCATATCGGGATTCGATCCTGCGAGATTCGCTACGGAGGCCAACGGCGTTGACCATTGCTCCATAGACACGACATATGATTTATAACTGTTTTAATTATAATGTATTTTTTTTAAACATTTTTCAAGCAAATTTATTTAGATTGCTTATCGAAAAATTCGTTTCGAGCAATTAATTTACCTAGAATCACAATTTAATGAAACTACTCATTAATGTAGTAACTTATATTATTCATACTAATGAAATTATAATAAAAATATCCTTAAGAATACAAGTAAGTTGAGTCATCGTTCATGTTTTGCAATCGGAGTTGTACCCGTAATCCCATGTTTTAGTGTTTATTTGATCTGGGCGAAAGATAAGACCAGGGCTGAAGTGGCGTTTTCGGTTTTTATTTTTGCCCAACGCGAGATCTAGCAAGATATTCTTTGGTAAATCCTTAACATTATAAGAGCCAAAGTGGCCCATTGTTTTAAAATAGTGGTGTCGATGAGGTGAAAGAATATTATTGTAATTACAAGAATGGTGCTTAACTTTAATTTATTATTAACCATGTGTTGTCAATTTATATTTTCTTGTTTCAAACCCTGAACACGTCCCAATAATATAGTTTTTCGATTTCTACTGATATGTAAAATATATTTTACCACTACTTTCGATGGTTTCGGCGGTAACTTTGTGGAAGTTCATTTTAATAGAAAATTTAAATTAACTTTGATTATTCCACGTATTGTGTTACTAATTGTTACACGTGTTTCGCCTCTTTCAGAGGCATCTTCAGACTTACTATCACAAAGTTTGCTTAACTCCTCCATGCTCATGATGCATTCATAGCTAGTTGAGCCATTAAATCATTCAAGCATTTTAAGCATTTATAAATAAAATGAGGGTGAAAATTAGACCTAGAATATATTTTCAAGCATATATACATTTTTTATTATACATAATTATTTTTAGCTTCTAACATAGGTTTAAATACTGTCAATAAACAGTGAAACTGAGATGCCATCATGGCAGGGAACGTGATTTTTTAGGATGGCATGTTACGGGTTAAGTAATGAAGGAAGATTGATTCTAACATTTTAAAATTATAAAATTACAAAATGGAGGTTTGGGTTGTGTCACAATTAGTAACACAATACGTGGAATATTCAAAGTTAATTTAAATTTTCTATTATTATATTTTACCAAATTCTTTTCCAATTTTGAGTACATGAACTGCTTAAAGAGCACCTCAGCAAAAGATATTTTACGAAAACTGACTAGTAGTCAATTGTTTTCTTCACATAAAATGTTAAAGATAAAATAATAGGGCAAATGATGACTTATAGTTAGGTAATCGTTGTAACTTCCTACTGATTTTATTATCGATAAAGACTTTCAATGTCATTTTTGTCGAGTCCTGTGGCGCAGCTGTTAGCGTTGTTGGCTTCCATGCCGGATTTCATGGGTTCGAGTCCCAGTATGAACAGCATTTTTTCGGTCGATTTATCGATTTCTGTTTGAAGACATGGGTGTTTGTGATGTCTTGATTTCTCTCCCAACCTTCCCATCCTTTAATAACTAGATGCAACGAGAACGATTAATTAACCACTGACTAGTTGTCTCCTAGCATTATTCTTCTATACCAACTACTCTATTTAAAAAAAAAAGAGGTTGAACGATTGCGTAAATAACAGTTCTCGTAGAAAAACTCTTTTTGAGATACCTCGATTAAGAAGCCATATGATTCACTTTGGGAGTGGATACAGATGCATATTCTCATTCCTTGTATCGTCAGGTGAAGTAATTCGGATAATATGGCCACCAAGCGATTATTCCAAGACTCTCTATCCCCGCCAGTCTTTTTTCTTTCTCCTAGGTCATCCGTCTCGTAATTGTGCCGAATACGTCATATGGATAGTCATCAGTGGCTTTCCGAGATGACGGGATCTATCGGGTTGGTAGAAGAGACAAGCAAGGCTAAGACCAGGCGTGGGGAATTTTGGCTACCCTGGTGTGGCCTTCTGGCCAATTCTGAATTTCTGTAAATTCTAAAATTCCTGAGATTTTGGATTTGAAGAGACCTAAAAAAAATGCCACGCTGCTAATTTGGGCCAATCCGTAAATTCTTGGGATTTTCGATGTCAAAATCCTTGGAAGACCTTAAAAGAAAGGTTCCTCGCTGATAAATTTGGGAAAAAAGTTTTGAAATTTTTCCGGCCAAAGATTCCCTAGCTAACGTTTGCTGCGGACTCATTTCGAATCAGAAAAATGAATGCGGCCTTCAGAGAAGAAAAGGTTCCCCACCCTTGGAACAGACTCTTTTGTGGGAATTTTTTATTTATTTAATGAACATTGAAGTTGGTAACATTAAAGTTGACAAATTATAAATTTAAAACTTTTAAAATGAAGAAAAAAAAATGGCAAGAAAGTCAACTGAGTAATTCCACAGTATATGTCCATGCCGTGTCCATCGTCGCTTTTTTTCATTTTTTATATTTTAAATAACTAGGCAAAGAAAATAGAAACAATTGAAAACAGTTCAAATACTATTAATAAGAGCTCGAATTGAAATTACGACCCTAGTAGAAAAACTTTCAAAAGAATATGGACCATACCGTAATTAGAGCTCTGTGCTGTTGGGCTGTGCGCTCATGTTTTAAATAATTCATGTATCCGTATAAAATATAATCATAATCGTAAAAAGGCCCACTTTTTATGAGTCATAAGAACTTTTAGCTGTCTCTCAAAGATAATCTTACAATACTAGGAATGATAAAACAATGAAAAGGTACCGACTAAATGTTCAGAATATTATTATTATACCGAGACACGAGTATGAGCTTCCTGCGTGCCAAGACGTGTGCATAAACCACTCAGCCAAGTTGATCATGATATCCCGAGTAATTAGCCTTCTACAAGGACACTGCTGATGAGATTTTCACTGCCTCAGTTGATTAGTGAGGTAACCATTTGTTTTGACGCATGTTCCAGTTATATTGTCGTGTATATGAATTCGTAGTTTAGGACAGGAATAATAACAGAATCTCAAAACAGATGCTATCTTAACATTTAATTTAATTAGGGCTTCTCGACTTTCGAAAACCGGGGTTTTATTTAAATTTGAGACATTCAAAACTCGGTTTTTCCAATTTAGTAACATGGTTTTATCGGACTATTTAATTAAAAAAACTTGAAACCACCCTAGTTACTTATAAAACGAGATAAAATATGGAGTTTTAGCCTTTGCCGTAGAAAAAAGTACGTCTTTACCTAGCACATTAGCTATAATTTACAATTATTAATTTAATTATTTATTGACGAGATAACTCGTCTTTGGCGTGTTAAGCACGAACGACTTTACGAGATATATCGTCTGTGACAGCCATCGATAACACTCAGACTTAGTTAAAAATATTATTTTTTGTGTTTTCTAAAAACTTATTTCCTGGCTAGAAATAAGGAATAAAAGCATAATTAATTGAAGTTATTCAGTGTTGATGTATTTGAAACTGATGAAATTTAAAAACAATGATAACTGTTTTAGCTAGTTTTTTAAATTATTCTTTTTTGTTAAACTTCTTAAATCGCTTTAAGCCGAGTTATAGGAAGTTTTGCATTTCGAAAGCCGATTTTTTCAAAAGCAGATTTGTGTATAAGCCTTAGATGTAACGTAACAGGTCTACGATGATTGGTTAAAATTACTACGCTTTGTATTTATTTATGTTTTTTTACGTAAATTTTAACATTCTCTCTATTTTTTAATGTATATTTGAATTATTTTGTACACTTGTGCATACCGTGTGCTGCCCGTCAGATCAAGTGCATTCGTGCACTTGATAAAACCAGAAGATGTCGAAACCCAGGTCGTTATCGACAAAATTTATGGAAGTTTACAAAATCAAAATAATTCAAATTTCCATCAAGCACCTTCAGTCGATGTTCTAAATTGTACAAAAATATGGTCGTATGTTTCTGCGCTCTGACAGAATTGTAAAAAGTAAAATTCGAGAAGACAAATATCACATCTAAATTTTCAAATTTACACGAGTTTCTCACCGTCTCTTTTCAAGAACCATGAAGCGAACATCCACGGAAAATTCGAAAGCCTGGTCACCCCACCTCGTACGTGAACGGATGTGATTTTGCGTGTGCCCTAACTAGGACGAGCTATCTGACCGTAAAAACGAAATAGGAAAATAATCTCAAAACAAGAACCTTGCGAGTCTCCCCCGCGGCCGCGGTAATCACTCATGAAATCGTAATTAAAAATTAAATTAAATATTTTATCATTTAGCAAATCGCGTTTTTTATAAACCAACGACTGAAGGTAATATTAGATTCCACACGTGTACTTAATTATTATTTTTAGGTGCGTACAACAGTTGAATATATTTTTAATAACCATTGGGTGTTGGGAAATCAAATCAAATTTAATAAAGTGCAGATTATTGAATATTTAATGTATTAGAACTGATCTGTGTCAAAAAAGGCACTCTGAATAGTATCAAACTTGAACATTTCAATTACCATCAACGCGGTTAACTTTGGTCCAGCTTTGAAGGTTATTTTAGTTTTATAAATCGCTGTTAGGTACTATTTATGTGTGAAATTATTTAATAAATATGAGTATCAGCGCTTCCAGATTCAGTTCACAAAACGCTTTTGGATATATTTCTATGCTCGATATTTAAATACAGATAAAACAGTATGGGCCAAAGTTTGAACATCAAATCGAGTATCTTAGGCCCATTCACAATAATTACTATAATCTCAAGAATTTTAAGGTCTTTCCAACATTTCTCCATGACTTCATTTATTTTGTACATAATCATAGACTAAAAACATAGAACCCATTTTTATAGAGTAGGAATACAAATTAAATATTGTCGACTGAAGTTTTTTAAAATTTGATAGATACCCAACTGAAAACTTTCAAATTTCACAATATAGTAAATATGATGTATTATAATTTATATTTTTATCTCCAAAGGGCTACACCAGTGGAGGGTTAATTGCGGCCTTAATGCATGCGGCCTCTTGGCTACTCTGATTCGGCCTATTGGCTTGCAAAAATTATTCGCAAGCGTTTGGAAAAAGAGCGTTATCAACCCATTATATGTTCGACAGTCAAAAAAAGGTAGGGTTGTCTTCGTTTTCTTTACTGCGGCCTTACGTTGAATCAGATAAATGAATGCGGTCTTTAGAAATGAAAAGGTTCCCCCTCCCTGGGCTACACAATACCATTGTTATGCTAAGAAACACAGGTGGCAATAGTAAGAAGACTATAACATTATAACGGTGTAAATTAAAACCTTTTTTCTTGTAGTGGGCAAATGTTAGACCGATAGCCAAACTTACCCGTATTGACTGTATAAAAAACTTCGAGTATAATTATTTAAAAACCGACAATTTCATGTCAAATGGGGTGACATCACTCCTAGAGAGTCGTCACAGGGAGGACCATTATGAATCACGAGACACCGGACATTTTAATTGCATATTCATGAGACATGTGTGTACTTTGTGCACACCCGCAAGGAAATAACAAATGATACTCATTACTATCGACTCTGAGTGAAGGTCAGGCCTAGCTAGGTGTGCGAAACGCATGCGTGATGATGGCTCCGCGCCCACTCGGCCATTGTATGCAAATTTCGATGCATTTTAAATGTTATGCATTACCCGCGCTCGTATTATGCCGCGATAACGAATATGCACACAAGAGCATGCAACGCAAGGACATATTACAGACAATGATTTCCGTAAAAGTCATTATTTTAAAAAGTAAATTGCTACCGGTATCAATCTATCTATATACATTAAAATGAATGCTTGTTTGTCCCTTATGCGTTCTTATACCGCTCATCCGATTGCAATAAAATTTTGGTGAGTTGTTGTGCGGACGCCCGCTTTTATGAATCGGCGGTGGGCTGCCAATACGTTAAATGTGAATACAGTTAAACTTTTATTTACACTAAAGTCGGGACCGTGCAATTCAGGGTAGTGTAATTGGAGGAGTGAATCTCATACAAAATTTTGAATTTTGTTTTTTACGCGAAATATGCACGAAATATGGACGAAATATTTAGTTACAAAGTAATAAAATGCAAAGCGCGTCAAAATACAACACATAGACAGTCGCCCGGTTTTGGGTGTATAGCGTGTTGAATGCACAAACGCTAGCCAACATTTAACTGTATGCGCCGCACAGACGACCGTCTATTAGCAACGACAATGGAATGCGACCGTTCAATTGGGGGATTTGCGGCGAATATTTCAAGCCCGCGCGCAATTCGGGGTAGTGTAATTGGGAGATCCACTGTATGTGTATCTTAAAGCACTTCAATTAACAGAATTAAAAAACGAACACTTTCTTTCTTTGAGTGGCATTGCAACGCATGCCGGGTACTCGCTTTTACATATAAAAGTGCTATCACTTTAGTAGGCAACAGAATGGTTATGTTTGCAAGTCAACTGTGGAAAGGAAAAAAGACAAAACAAACAAAACAGCTTTTTTCAATAATCACAATGTGTACAACTTGATACAACTTTTATCAAAATGATGATAACTGCAAATGCCGAATTATTATCTAAATTTAGGTTAATTAAATGTTACAAAAACAATTAAGATCAGGAAAAAAGACCTATAAGTTTTTTTTGAACAATTTATTTCAATAATCCCGTGGACTGTGGAGCCATCTAAAGAAGACTCCAACTCCAGCTTTAAAATAAAAAAAGACTCCGTCTCCGAAGAATTCTTTCAATAATTTTATTTAACTTATACATTTGTATTCCATCACATCACTTATAGCCAGCCTAGCATGCAATGTCAACACTATGAACTATTATAGTTTAAATTATTATTTATTTTTTAATGTTTCGAGCCACTCGTTTTTCACTACTCCGACACCACAGCCCTAAAATAATATTAAATAAAGTCAATCAAAAAACAATTTATTAGTCCCCGTGCACTTCAAGAGTGTGTATAATATATTTCATAATTGGTCGTTTGCCCAAAATTATCAAAAAAGTTTTTTGATATAATTTAAGATTTCGACTGAAGGTGCTTGGTGGAATTTCAATATTAAATTTGAATCGTTCAAAAAATGTATAGTATGTCTATATATGACAGGCGTGGGGAACCTGGTAATTAGGTAATTGGCATGAAATCGTTCCCGGCCAAACATTCCCTAGTCAATGTTTACTGCGGCCTTATGTCGAAAAATTAATGCGGCCTTTAGAGAAGAAAACGTTCCCCACCCCTGATCTATGAATATGGTTTTGGATATGAATGTACGCTATGTATGGATAGAACAACAAAAATAAAACAAATAAGTATTTTAGTGAATAACATTATATTTTTAACTATGCTTTTAAATCATTCCGTTATACAAAACATAATATATAATTCCTCACAGTCGCGTGGTGAAATATGTGACCTATGAATATTTAAGCAATTGTTTATTAATAAATGTTTAAATCCATTGTAAATCGCTGTTGTTGTTATTGTAAAGCTGGAATTTTGGACAATGAAGATAAATACGCATGTCTCAATGGGAGTCAAAATTGCCGTGTAATTTGATGACATAAAATCAAACCGGTTTGCAGCGTGTACAGGCAGTTTCATCCATTACAAACGATTGCGAATAAATCCAACGCAGAAATAGAAAACGGTTGAGGTTCACTGTTTCAAAACACACGAACCAACAATTTTAATAGAAATATCAAATTTGAATCGTTCAAATTATGTACATTCATACAAATTTTGTCTCTAAAGACCCGGGTTTCGTCTTTTGGCATCTTCCGGCGTTCAAGCGCACGAATTGACTTGAATTGACTTGAACTGACGCTTAGTAAATGAATGTTTCGTGTTTATATAAGATTAATTTATATCATTAAGGTTAAAGCCATTGCTGGCGAAAAGCATTAGCCCATGCAAATGCACACAGATTTGAATGGTGAGTAATTTTAAGAATTATATTTATTTTTGTTTTTTTGAAAAGGTTTTATGATTATATTTATATAGGATATAAAAATGGAGAGCCTGGCATATGTAACTTACTATTCATTTAAAATCGTAAGATTGTTCAATTGTGCTATATTTATTTCTAAAATTTCCTGGAAAAAGAGCTTATGAGCGTCCGTATTTGGGTGCAACATTTTTATCCCTTGTTCCTGATTGAACACGCGTCTTTCTGAAATTAAGTGATTAGCAAAAGAAGACGCGTCTTTTTCAATCTAAAGGCTGCCATGTGCTCTGATAATCTGGTATTCAATATCTTTTCGGTTTTCCCGATACCGTACCAAAATTTCTGTGAATGTACATAATTTGAACGATTCAAATTAAATATTGAAATCACACCAAGCAACTTCAGTCGAAATCTTAAATTAGGCTATAAATATGTATTGAACACAAATATAGTAGTATATAGAATTATTTTTGAGCAGCTTATGACTATCTCTAATGAATGTAAATTCGAGATAATGACTTGTAAATATTTAAAAAGCGATACGTTCGTGATAAATGTTTCATGACATAGTTTAATTACCGTGCTGATAGTGATGATCTCATTTTACGCGGTATGTGAACGTGCTGATTGAATGCAATAAACTAGAAAGATTTTCGTTTGTACTTATCGAAAAACAAGGATAAAAACTATACTCCGAAACACACATGTTTACATCTTTGTATTAGAGACCGTCATCTAAATTCACTTGAGAAAATAAAAATTGATATACACAATTAAAGCTATGACATTCTTAATGACCAAACAAATATTTATATATCAACGTTACTCAGAAAGTTACAAGAATCAAATATAATATATTTATACATAATCCCTTATATTTAAACTAATTTTCTCTGAAGACAATTTAATAATGCCATATTTGTTATCATTCCGAGAAACCCATGAAGTCAGTTTATTATTCACTTTTAATGTGTTTACTGTCAATACTTGGTGGAATGGCATCATAATCCGCCCGCTGTGGTCTAGTTGGTTAGAGCTTGCTTTACCGACCAGGTGAGTCTACGTTCGATTCCCGGTAAGGTCAATGTCAAAATTGGATTTTAATTTGAGATCTAAGACATGGGTGTTTGTGAAGTCAATTCTCCTTGAGTTTATCTCATGTGACTTTTAAAAATTCTCATCGAGTATATCTCGTATGATCTTTCAACTTAAAAGTATTTGACGCATTGGCGTAAGCTGTAGTGTCAAATATTTTTTTAAAATCTATTTAAAAATTAAAATAAAAATAAAAATAACAAAACATTTTTAGTACTTTTTCCACATAAAATTTATTGGATCAGGACCGGTTTCACTCATGGTGAGCATTGTCAATAATTCATGTCATCATGTCATTAACATTGTCATCAGTTGACAATGCTCACCATGAGCGAAACCAGTCCTGATCCAATAAATTTTATCAGTTTATTTTATTTGATATTTTATTTTTCAATGTTAATTATGATGTAATAATATATGAGAAGAGTATTGTCTATCTCTTTAATGTAAGTTTAAGCATAGTCTTATAGTCAACGCCTTCCCATGCCGTCACATTCCATCACGGCTTCGAGTCCCCGTACGAACAGTATTTTTTCGATTGTTTTATTGATTTTTCTTAAAAGTTGTGGATAATTAAAATTACCCCCCCCCCCCTCCAATTATATTATAATAATGGGCATAACGAGAGTATTATGTCAGTAGTCATATCCTTCTATCCCTACTATCTTTACAAAACTGAGTAAAAAGCTGTTCTCGTAGAAAAACTTATGTTGAGATATCTCCAAGGCCCATATGCTGCACATTGGGAGTAGTCATAGATTTAAAAATAAATAATGTAGTAAATTGTATTTTAACTTGAAGCCTTCAACGCACAAGCGTGAAGAGTTTGTCACCGCGAAATATATATATTCGTCTTGAGGAATTTCTCCAAACTTACAGCAGAACGATCCATCTCACAATCCTCCACCCGAATTCGAGCTCAATCTTCTCTCCAACTAAAAACTCCGACACTAGAGACAAAACATTCGGCAATTTAGTTGACGGGAATTGCGAAAGCTTGCCAGAACTTTCAAAAAAAGACGCCGAAAGCTCTCTCGCCAAACAAGACGTCTTTTAGACAATTACAGAAGTTGGCTTGTCGCAAGACTGCCAGCAATATTAGCAAATGTAGATTTTTCGTGTAATCACCCGAATCTTGAAAAGTTGATGTGCTTGTAAGTAAGTGATAAAATTTTACTTTCAACAAAATTAATTTAATGTTATCCAAAAAAATAAAAAAAGCACAATTATTGTTGTATGCTTGTAAATCCTTTAAACACTATTTGCCGAGCAAATAAATCACATTAAATATCCGCTTTGATTGAACATATCTATATCGACTGTGGAAAGGAAAAAGGACGTAACACACACATATCAAATTTTACAGGAGGCGCTTAAAACGTGTTTTGATGATTTTGTGACATATGCAAATTATGAATTATACACAACCTTGAAGTGCACGGATATTTCTAAGCTGGTGTTTAATTGACATAACCTAATATTAATTCAAGAATTTGTCTAGCAAAAACTTTTATTTCAGTCTTTTTTCTTGGTTTTAATTTTTACAAGGTCATCTTTTTCAAACTTAAAAGCTAAATTTAGATACTAATTCGGCATTTTCAGCATCCATCCTTTTGATAGAATGTGTGTCAAGTTGTATACATTGTGATTATCGAAAAAAAGCTGTTTTGGAAAATTGAGGGTTAAGTCCTTTTTCCTTTCCACAGTCGATATTATTAATTAAAAAGCCACATTTAAGCAAAATTTCTAAAGAGCATAAATAAAGAACTGTGAATAAATGAATATTAGAAATAAAAAGTGCACTAAGTACACAAAAAAATAGTGTGCAGAAATGTTTTACGTAACACATAGAAAATTTTTGCATACTCACGTTTTTATTTCATTGCCTTTTTTATTTACTGTATTCAAATGTCATATCGACTGTGGGAAGGAAAAAGGACGTAACCCACAGTTTTTTCAAAACAGGTTTTTTTCGATAATCACAATGTATCAAACTTGATACACGTTCTATCAAAAGGATGCAAGCTGCAAATGCCGAATTAGTGTCGAAATTAAGCTTTTAAGTTAGGAAAATATTTACTTTGTAAAAAATTAAGACCAAGAAAAAGACTGAAATAAAGGTTTTTGCTAGACAAATTCTTGAATTAATATTATAATATGTCAATTAAACACCAGTTTAGAAGTCTCCGTGCACTTGAAGGTTGTGTATAATTCATAATTTGCATATGTCACAAAATCATCAAAACACGTTTTTAGCGTCTCCTGTAAAATTTGATAAGTATGGGTTACGTCCTTTTTCTTTTCCACAGTCGATATATTTTCCCCTTCTTCAACCTTCTATTGAGACATTAGTCTACATGCATTTACATTCTTACGACATAGTTAAAAGTCAAAATTTTCGACCGCCTTGTGCCTTGATCTGTTTGTTACCAAAGATATTCTGTCAAATAATTGTAATACAAAAAGCAAGGCAACCTTAAATCACTTCAATTAGGAAGAAATAATAAAAAAAATCTGCTCGATATACACGCTTGTAAAAATATAAAAAATAATCAAGTCCATTATGTACTGAAAATATTTATCTTACAGAAAATTCACTTGACTAACAGACAATGAGTTGGTAGTTATTGTAAGGACACAAACTCTTGGATAGCCAGACAAAACATAGCGAAGACTTTTAAGCTTAATTCGATGCAAGCGCTACTACTGTTCTGTTTGACGCTTTTAGAAGTGAAGTGCGGCATACGTTTCATAAAATAAATAAATTTAATTCACATTTTTATGTTCCTCTAATGACAGCGATATTAATTATCTAAATATAATTGTATCTTAAGACATATTGGAATGACTAAAAACAAATGCATAGCAATGTTCTATATTTGATTCAAATATCATATAGAATAATCCCAACCTTTTAGGGCGTTCACTGTCAATGTCACTTGGTGGAAAGGCCTTATATTAAGAAAAACACAATATTCATTTGTACTTATTTCCACTATTATTTATCAAAATCAGGACCGGTTTCGCTCATGGCGAAAATTGTTAACTGATAAGAAATAGAATTTGACAATGATATTTATACAAAATTCAATTTGTTTTTAAAACTTAAAACCTAAAATTAGATAGATGGTTCGGTTATTACAGCTTACATCCTTGTGACAGAACGTGTATCAAGTTTGATACATTATGATTATCAAAAAAAGCTGTTTTTAAAAAACTGTGGGTTACGTAATTTTTCCTTTCCACAGTCGATATATTATTTATATTAGAGGAATTATTGTTTAATTAATTTCGATTGTCTAATTCGTTTTTATTAGTGCGCCCGTGGAAAGCACCTTACAAGTTTATTTCAAAATATAAACATGTACAAATCTTACTCGCGTCTTAGTGCAGTGCATTGTGGATTATTGCAAGTCAAGTATTTTAATAACAAACACCAAGTCAAGTTGTTTAGTCTACCGAACTGGAAATCGCAATATTAATTTCTGTTGTTCAAACGAAAAAGGTCCAATGTCAAACAATTTTCCTGGAAAGTACGTAAGTGTCAATGTTGGCTCTACAGTTTTATTGAGTCGAATAAATGTCCTATCAGAAATGTGTAAAATATACAAAATTAATGATACATAATGTTTATCCGCGGCCGGTCAATTTGGCATTGGATCAATACACCACTTGTATATGCAGAGGCGGTCATATTTCATGAAATAATATTCAAACATAACATTTATACCATTCACTCATTATAAATTCTTCGTGTACTTTTTATTTAGTAATATTTTTATTTTTTTTAAACCATGTCCGCTCCCAATGTGGAGCATATGGACTCCTAATGGAGTTTATCTCAACAGAAGTGTTTCTACGAAAACTTCTTGTTACTCAGTTGCTCAACCTCTCTTTTTCCAAAGAGAGTAGGGATAGAAGGATTGGGCTAGGACAGGATTAGTGGTAAGCTAATCGCTGTCAATACGCCCCGTTCATAGGATAGGAAAGGTGAGAGGGGGGAATTCAAGACATCACATAAATCCATGCCTTTGAACAGAAATTCATAAATCGATTGAAAAATCAATTTATAAAACTGTCCTTACCGGGATTTGAACCCGGGCCCTCTGTAGCCGAAGCCAACACCGTTGACCACTCGACCACACAGGCGACCATATTTTATTAATGTTGTAATATTAATTAAATATATATATATATATGGATGTGAAAATTGTAATTTTACCTCGAAAGTTTAGTATTTTGTAAAAAAAAACTACGCTATAGGGAGGACTGACATGCGCTATAGGAAACTTCTCTATTGGAGTGAACGCTATAGGGGGGGTTACTGTACTTACTTTGAAACAGTAGACTATAATTAAATCGACCTAATGACATAATTTTTAAAAATACATATTCAGTTGTCTTAACGACACGATACATTGTAAGTTTTTCTACAAAAAAAAATATTATTTTGAATACATTTAAAAAATATATTTCATGAAACGTGTAATTATTTAAAATGAGGTAAGTTCACCATAATGGTGGAGAGGTGACACATCAATATTGGATTGGTCAATTTACTTCGTTGCAACATATTGTTTAATACATCATATTAAATCTAATTAGACCGTTAGTTATCTTAAATGATAACTATTGTAATAGTAGTTCTTGGAATATTGCCGGTGTACAGATAAACCAATATTCATGACGTCTGATTGTTCCCTTATATTACGTGATATTCGCAACGACATAAAAACCGATTACCGACCGCCACTTGCGAATCAAAAAAATGTTACATAGGTCCTTTTGACACAGAGGCGTGTATCAAACAAATAAGTCATCACATACAAAAAAAGCTATACAAAATAGTATATTTCTATAAATTTTACGAACGGAATAAAAATTAATCCTGATCATACAATGCATTTATTTACGCTTGTGAGTTAGGACCGCGTGATTGGGAGTCGCGTAATTGGGGGAGTGAATCTCATACAAAAAATTAGGGTTACGTTTTTTTTCGCAAAAAAATGCAAAACTGCCAAAGCTAAGAATAAATGAAAAAATATACAGTGGAACCCCTAATTACACAACCCCGAATTACGCGCTGGCTTGAAATATCCGCCGCAAATGCCCCAACTGCACTGTCGCATTCCTTTGTCGTTGCTACGAGACAGTCGTCTGTTCGGCGCATACAGTCAAATTTTGGCCAGCGTCTGTGTATTCAACACGCGCCACGTATAGCCGGGCGACTGTCTATGTGTTGGATTTTGGTGCGCTTTGCTAAGGGAACTAAATATCTAAATCACTAAGTAACTAGATATTTCGTCCATATTTTTTTTTGCAAAACTAAGGGAAATCTTAGTTTCCAAATCCCTAATTTTTTATGATATTCACTCCCCCAATTACACTGTCCCGACGTCGGTGTAAATGGGGGTTTTACTGTATACGGACGAAATATTTAGTTACCTAGTGGTAAAATGTATAGCGCTTGACGTTTGACTGTGTGCACAGACAGCCACCCGGCTTTGTGTACAGCAGCAACGAGAATAGAATGCGACCGCGCAATTGGGTGATCGGCGGCGAATATTTATGTTCGGCGCGTTATTCGAGTTAGCGTAATTGGGGGTTCCACTGTATTAAATTTAAATTTATTACAGGATAAGTACATTGGCGCTTCTTACTCTTTTCATCGAAATGTTTATCAGTTTTAACTACATGTGTAATGTAGGTATTGTTTTTTTAATCCATGTCCACTTCCGATCTGAAAAGCATTGTGTATTTCGAACCGAGCATACAAACTTTGTACAATCACGTCTTTACTTTGTGGTTTAGTGGATTGCATATTTTTATTTTACGGAGATAACACTATTGTAATGTGTATTAACTGAGGTTACTTTACTTCTACGATACTTCTATTAACTTTTGTTTTTTCTTAAATACCATATAGCTCACTTTACCTTTAGTGGGCCTATAATAGATGTATGCTAAAATGTTTAAAAATTATGCTACTTATAATAAAGAAACATAGATCCAAATGGTTTATACAACTAAATTGTATTTTATGCGTAAATATGTATTTTTTTATTTGTTTTTTTCTGATGCGACAAGACTGTGTAAAAAAATACACCGACTCAATTAATTGACCGTATAAATCGAGTGTGTGTTAATTGAAGGGAAGATTTTTTGTTTTTGGATTTGTCAAAACTGTCATTGTATTTAAATAAAAAAAATATGGAATTTATTTTTCAAAATGTGTATAAAAAATTGCACTTATGATACACAGTTCCTTTCTTGTTTGTCTGTTGACAAAATCGTTTCAAATTCATAGAAACGTGAGGGTAAATTTCTCTATAGGTCCACTGGGATCTAAAAGGATTCTTACAAGGCTTTCTGATACAAACACATAACCTATTCTCTACGCATAAATACTTCATTCAGTGAACACACAAGATATTCCAGCGAAATTTTCATATGCAAACATTGACTGTAGAAAAAAATGGAAAATTCATCACTATTCTATTATCAGTCATTTCCTGTTTTTTTTCGGTAATATATATTGTTCATATTTTATTATTTCGATCTTGATAGGGTTGCAAAACCACTATGAAACACCGGGACTATTTAACCGGGTTTTAATCGGGAAACTGAAATGGGCTGGAAAAAAAATATGCATACTTAATGAGAATATTTATCACTTTTGCTGAAATTTTCAAGCTGTTCTCAATTTTCTTTGAGTTGCAGTACTTTTTGAAAATATCGATGTTTTAAACCAAATCTTATGACTGAAGTATACAAAAATACTATAGATCGTTTTTGTTATCCAGAATCCTTACACCCACATTCGACCTATGATTGCATTAAAAGATAGTTAACAATATCTAAAAAAATAATACTTATTTTTTTTAACGTTTTACTAATAAAACAGCAGTGATTAACACGGCTGCCGCTTCTTCGAAATGCATCATCAGAACTTGAAATTAAGACATATTTAGATTTATTCAATAAATGAATGAGTAAATATTTAAAATTGTATTTATACACTCTGATGTCCCGGGTTATTTTTTTCATAACCCTGTAACCGGTAATCAGTTTTAAATACGGAAATTACAATCTAATATTAATATATAAAATGTTGCATGCTAGACCACAATTGATGCGACGATATTAAAAAAATGATAAGATACTAAAAAGTGCGGTTTTTTTTATCACGATTCACTCACCATTTTAATTAATAATGTCACAATCTTGAAAAATTGGACCGGAAAATCAAAAGAATATGTGTCTGTCGGCGTGTAAAAACCGCAAAAGGATGTGACATCATTCTAATAGGATTTAAAATACTTTTATTGAGCACTACAGGAAAAAATGTGGGCGTTCTTTATCTAGGCAACGTTATCACATTGACATTTAGAATTATAATTATAGTTTACCGGTATAAATTTCTCGGTAAAATCCGGTAAAAAAAGGTTTTTTTTTTAGGTAAGATTATTTTTTTTATCGCTAATCTCAATTCATTAATGTTTCATTTTTAAAACTTATTATAGTTAACCGGTAAAATTTCCCGTTAAATACCAGTAAAAATTTAACTTTTTAGGGAAGATTTTTTTTTATCATAAATCTCAATCGATTTATTTTTTTCTGCCATTTATTCAATTCTTAACATTTATGCAAAATGAAAAGTATCAAAATTACATGCATAGATATGTTTATATATATTTTTCTCAAACATTGAAAAATTTTAAAGTTTTCTTATGACACATTTTGGTCAGTGGCGGTTCCTGACCTAAAATCTTGGGTGGGCTAGAGAAAAGCATAGCATTGTATACTATTTACGAAATTTAGCATGCTTCCACTTCACCTTATACATTAATCTACAAGCAAATTAACAAATACTACGACACTACTGCAAAGCATAAATTACTATATAATAAAATCAATGCTAATGTAAGTAAGAACTAATAAAATAATAACCTTAAATTCAAAGTGAAATAACAAGTACAAAAAGCAATACAGAGCTGTCACTGAGATTCAATACCTGTCACTTTCATACAATACAACGATATTGGTATTTGTGAATTGGTATTTGTGTATGGGCAGATTCATTTTTGCCCCCCAACGAATGACAGAAGCTAGTTAATTTGAAACACAGTCGTGTAAGTTTGATGACGTTTCCGTACATACAAATACAAAACAATATATAATCGTGCTTGATTGTGCTCCAGTGTAAAGAAATATTGTAAAATATTATCTGTGGTTGCGGGCTAGAAAGCTCTAGCCCATGCGTCGTTAATACGTAGGTGTTGCCAGACTGACGTCACGTTGCCTGTTATCTATGAAGTATTTTTAGGGTTATTGTTTTTTTTATGCCGGCTCAGCTTAAAATTGTAATACAAAACACAATCGAGAATATTATTGTAGGTAGACATGGCATTGTCTTATATTGACAGAGGAAAATTTAAACAAAGATATTATATTCATTTGGGAAAGGTTAGTTACGCTTATAAATGTATTTATTTTGTTCGGCGGCCGAATTGCTGTTCATTTTTATTCAGCCATCTAAAGTTTTGGGTGAAAAATGCAGGTCGGGCTTAGCCCACCTAGACCAGTACCAAGAACCGCCACTGATTTTGGTTATGCTTACTATTATGAAATTATAAATTAAAATTCATATTAGTCGCCATTGAAAGCCATTTGTTACATTCTTTCTTCTGAACTGCTCATTTTAATCATTTTTAATTAAGGCTCTTTTTCATACCTGTTTTGATAGTTATTTTTTTTTATAGCAGTTGGATATTTTGACTTAAGAAAGTAAAGGGTGTACTCTACAGTTTTTTTTAATAGCAATTAATTGAATGAATAAAATAATTATTTTGATAATCACAATGTATATTTATTATACACAACGTAATACATGTTCATTAATAAAAACAATAATCCTTTGTACTTCATTCCACTTTATTTAATATGTCAGGACCGGTTTCGCTCATTGCGAGCATTGTCAACTGAGACATTGTCAACTGTCAACTGTCAACTGTCATCAGTTGACAATGCTCGCAATGAGCGAAACCGGTCCTGACATATTAAATAAAGTGGAATGAAGTACAAAGGATTATTGTTTTTATTAATATAATGCCTTTCCACCAAGTATTGACAGTGAACACCCTAAAAGTTATACATGTTCAATAAAAAGAATGCAAGCTGCAAATTAGCTTCTAAATGATTAGGACTTAAAATTAAATATTGACAAAGGGAAAAATAAAAAACAGATAATGCATAATGAAATACGTGACACAACAAAGCATAGATAATAATATAAAAAAGCACTAAAAAAACGTATTTTCTTTTAAGATGTAATTACATATTTAACCGCATAATTTTATTTAATCGAATTATAATAACGTATTAAAATATTGTTCGCAAGATTTATTGCAATTCACCGTCTGAGATAATGTTTTTATGCGAAAAATGCGCTTGCCTTTTTATTTTTTATTCGAAATCATAAAGAGCAATAAAAATGCAAGGTGAAACTTATGACTCAGACCGTTTTTAAAGTACTCGCGCAAACAAAATAACAGTATTATGTGTACTTTGGTGTATAAAACTTTCGATTTTGGCCACAAAAAAAAATATGATCTGGCTAATTATTATGCAACACTTCAGAATTAATTTGAAATGCATCTCATAATTTGTATAAATGAATAACAATCTCATAAAAAAGCTGAGCTTGTTTTCATGGTTAGTAATTGCATATTTACTAAAGTAGCAAGTGCACAAAAAAAGCGTCAAAAACTTCTTATTTTTTGTTGTTGTTATTAGAATATTATAAGTGCAATCCAAGGCTGAACATGCAGTTGAGAAGTAAGAAAAAAATGGAAGATAATTTAAAGTGAATAATATTGCCAACATTATTAGTTTTTCTTCGTGTTTCCATAAACGGACTAACAAGGAATCTTTCGCCCGCTGTGGTCTATCTAGCTGGTAAGAGCTTGCTCTACCGACCAGGTTCTAGGTTCGATTTCCGGTAATGTCAATGTTAAATTTAGATTTTGCAATTTAAATTATATGACATGAGTGTTTGTGATGTCAATTTACCTCGAGTGGATCTCGAGTGATCTTTCAACTTCAAAAAATATTTGGCGCATTGGCATTAGCTGTAATACCAAATATTTAAAAAAAAATGAAAAGAAACGTAGCATATATAATTTGTAAATTTAAAAATATTCAGTCTGTATAAAAATAATTCTTAAAGATGCGAAATGTTGTAAACGATATTATCAATCATTACGGATTAACAGCCATTAATCAGCAGCATGAAATGCTTTCAAATATTTTTCAGGAGTATCATGGATGACTTGGTTTCTATGCGCTAAAATACCAAGAAGTAAACGCAGTTTTTCTTAAACGAGTGAAACTATTTCGATTTATTTGAAACATTGCATACATCAATTAGAAAACGAGAAAAAGATTTCATAGTTTTTTTAGATCACAGCATAGTAAATAGTCAATTATCGGCAAACAAAAATATTTGAGTGCAAAGTTGCTGGCATTCGTGACGGATCTCGGGTATTTTCTCAATCGATTAATCAAATTCTGTTTGAGCGCATGGGTGTTTGTGATATCTAGAAATTCTCTCCTACCCTTTCAATGCTACAATAACGAATCATAGCGAGAGCGATTAGTTAACCGCTAGTCCTACCCTAGCTCCAGTGGCGGCCGGTCAATGTGGCATTGGATCAATGCACCTGTCTGTAAATAAATATTTTGGAAAATTTTATTTTATTTTAGACAATAAATAAATAAAGATCACTTTTAAGGTGTTCACTGTCAATACTTGGTGGAATGGCATTATAATAAAAATAATAAAACATTTTTAGTACTTTTTCCACATAAAATTTATTAGATCAGGACCGGTTTCGCTCATGATGAGCATTGTCAACTGAGTTGATTGTCATTGTCATTGTGATCAGTTGACAATGCTCATCATGAGCGAAACCGGTCCTGATCTAATAAATTTTATGTGGACAAAGTAGTAAAAATGTTTTATTATTTTTATAATAAATGAAGAGTTTAAAATGAGTGAATGGTATAAATGTTATGTTTGAATATTATTTCATGAAATATAACCGCCTCTGCATATACAAGAGGTGCATTGATCCAATGCCACATTGACCGGCCGCCACTACCTAGCTCAATACTCATATCCTTACTTCTTTCTTTGAAAAAGAGAAGTCGAGCAACTGAGTAAAAAACAGTTTTCGTAGAAAAAATTCTGTTGAGTTACCTCCATTAGCAGACTATATGCTCGACAGTTGTAGTTCAAATGAATTTTAAAAAAATAGTGATATGTAAACAATGCCTATCTGTCAGAACTCATAGAATCTATTCGGAGATGATACAGAATTGTTTAAATTGTCATCCTCGCTGTCGTTAAGAGATTTATTTAAATATTTTAAATTGCAATTACACGTCCAAAATTGTGTGACAAATCTTTAATCTGTATAGTGAAATTTCTAAGCATTGACTCATTTCGTATTATTGAGCTACCTACAAATGCTGTTTGTTGGTAGGTGATGTTTTGGCTACAATGAGGGCTTTAATTATTTTAGGCCAACGCATGGCCAAATTGTCCTATATATCAGCACGGACACCCGACGTCTGAATTCCAGCGGCGATGGACGGCCACCAAACTGGAGTTTCCAGGGCTGCACCAAAATTACCGGCCATAAAAATGCATATGTTTTAAATAATTGATTTTGGGTATCTTTTGACCAGGGCTGTAGAGTCGTGTAAAAAAAGACCACTCCAACTCCAAGGAAACTTTTCAATCATTTAATTTTAATTTATATATGTATATGCCTGCTGTGGCCCAGTTTGTTAGAGCCTGCTCTACCAATCACGCAGGTCTGGGTTCGATTCCCGGTAAGATCACAGTGAATTTGAGAATTATTCAGTTCAAAGTTGTGATCGAAGACTGGGTGCTTGTGATCTCAATTCACATTATTTCCTCACCTCCCATCCTTCTGATCCTTTAATAACTGGGTGTAGCAATAGCGACTAGTCAACCATTAGTACTTTTCTAGCCTTATCCTTCTTTCCCTAGTACTCACTTTGAATAAAAGTGTGGTTGAGCGACTAAGTAAAAAAGTAAGTAACAAACAGTTCTCGTAGAAAAAACTTCTGTTGAGTTACCTTCATTAGGAGGCCATATTATGGTTTGAATACACATCATCATTTCATTTTTGAAATGGGTCTGAGTCGTATGATTTCAGTCCTTCTATTGACACTAAAGTTTATTACCTAAGCTTATCCGTGGATAACTGAAAACATGTATGTAACTTGCTTTTAGGTTAAGAAAGAGTGACATTGATTGCGCAAACGCCTAAATGTTAACCTTCCGTTTATAAGACATTTTGACACGTATTATTTGAAGGTTAGTACTTCCTAAAAGTCATATGTACATATTTGTCAATAGTGGCGCCATCTATGTCATCTTACGAACTTATTGAGTGAGTGACCCTTTACCAGAATTTTATTCCACAAAAGCATTTGGTGGAAATTGGGGAACAATATATTGACACTCTATACATGATATCGAAAGTATCAAATTCTAGATAAATACCCTTGACAGATATAATTTAAGATTTCGACTTTAGGTACTTGACGGAATTTCAAAATTGAATTTGAATCCTTCAAAGTATGTACATTCACACAAGTTTTGTCACCAACGTCTAACGATGCTTTCGGCATCTTTGGATGAACTTGAACTGACAGTCTGTTAGTTCAACTAGTTCAACTAGTTCAACCTGAAGATGCCGAAAGGCAAAACCCGGGTCGTTAGTGACAAAACTTGTGTGAATGTACATAGTTTGAACGATTCAAACTTGATAAATAATGAATCAGCATAAGCATTCAAACCCAGGATTGTATCGACTTTTGTGTAGTTTCTTCCTTATTTCATTATACTGTCGAGAGTTTCGATTTAAAGTTTGTTGTTTATTTTTTAATATAATGTATTTTGAATGCTCATTTTTTTCGATGTTATAATTTTAAGATGTTTCTTTGGCCACGTCGATGCAAAGACCCTTAGCGCAGTTTTGGGGAGCGCTTTCTATTTCAGATACTCCGGAATTTTCTTATTGTAACCAGCTCACACAGAACGCAAATGAGAGATTTTGCGGATTTGTTTAATCATTTCTCCTCATTTTACGAGACACTCTGTTCGCTGAGTTAGCTCAGCAGAAAGTTTTAAAGAAACCATCTTTGATACGCCTTGGATGTAATATATTAAATACATTTGCTTACACATTGAAATAACCTTGATTAAAATTCTCTGATGTCCGTTTTCTTCGGATTTTATTTAAAGTCTTTCCTCGTTTTACGTTCGGACAATAATTTACTGAAAGAAAATTAAATAAAGAAGACAGATGAAGGAAATGAGAAAAATAAAATAAGACGACTCCAGCTTTAAAATAAAAAACGACTTCGACTCTGATGAAGTTTTTCAATCATTTCATTTTAACTTATATACATAAATGTATACCACCAGATCATCTATGGGCTATTGTGGCTTGAATACACATCATTATTTTTTTTCAGAAATTTATTGATGAAAATCACTAGCTTATGATTTTGGCGTATTTTTTTTAATTTCAGTATTTTATATGAAACATCGAATTATCAATAACTAATAAATTAACCGATGTACGCGGACATTATTGCAAGACCAATTGGCAATATTCCATATAGACTGTGGAAAGGATAAAGGACGTAACCCACACATGGTAAATTTTACAGGAGGCACAATAAACGTGTTTTGATGTTTTTGGGCTATATTTAAATTATGAAATATACACAACATTAAAGAGCACGGATACTTCTAAACTGGTGTTTAATTGACATATTCTAATATCAATCAAAGAAATTGTCCAGGAAAAACTTTTTTTTTCAGTATTTTTTCTTGGTTTAAATTTTCACAAGCTCATCTTTTTTCAAACTTAAAAGCTAAATTTAGATACAAATTAGGAATTTGCAGCTTACATCCTTTTGATAGAACGTGTATCAAGTTTGATACATTGTGATTATCGAAAAAAGCGGTTTTGAAAAAACTGTGGGTTACATCCTTTTTCCTTTCCAAAGTCGAATTATATTCAATAAAGTATACTTCATTTTTTTTGAATATTGTTTGTTCAGACGCTTTACCTAAAAATCAGTTGTGTTAGAAATATATATATAATATTTTTTTTAATTTACTGCGCGACATAAAATCGGTATTAATTTCTTGATAAAAAAAAATTAGCACACGCGTGTTGACATGTTTATAACATATTAATAAGTTAAACAAAATTATTTTGTTGTTACAACTGTTTGAAAAAGATATCTGTGCGTTACGTAATGTGCGGTGGATTCTTTAAAGTGTCAACACAGTATACATTATTAATTGATTTGTCGAACATGTTATTCATTAACTGTTTGCATGCCGAACACGTATTCTTGTTGGCGGTGTGACTCATTCTCCTGAAGCGATAAATTTAACGCGGCTATTTTCGACTTTTCAGTAGAATCTTGAATTGTCAGATGAATGGTTCTCAGGATTACTGGAGCTTCGTTTTTTCCGCTTATTTCTTTGTTTTTCGCTAAGATATATATTTGTGTTCTGCTAATTTATAATAATAAATTTCTTCGTGTTTGATTTACTAATCGTAAACATTTTTAAATTATTTTTTTCAGCAATTAATATTTGTATACAATGTCGCCTGCTGTGGCCCAGTTGGCTAGAGCTTGCTTTACCTATCACGCAGATTTTGATTCGATTCTCGGTAAGATCACAGTGAATTTGAGAATTATTCAATTCAAAGCTGTGATCGAAGACTGGGTGTATGTGATGTCAATTCAAACTATTTCCTCTCCTCCCATCTTTCTAATCCTTTAATAATTGGGTGTAGCAATAGCGATTAGTCAACCACTCTTTCTAGCCTTATCCTTCTTTCTCTACTACTTACATTGAATAAAAGTGTAGTTGATCGGCTGAGTAGCAAACGGTTCTCGTAGAAGAAACTCCTGTTGAGATACCTCCATTTGGAGGCCATATGCTCCACATTAGGAGCGGACATGGATACAAATTAAAAAAAAAAACAATGAACGCAACTTTTTGCTATAATGCTGAATATCATTATTGAAAAAATATTTTCTACTCATTCAAAATTTAATTACTTAAATTCACTACCTAACTCGAAAACGAGTATATTATTTAAACTATAAAATACCATTTGAATAAAATAACAAAATACAATATACAATAAACTTACACGTAATCAATGTTGCCAAATGTCAAGCCTCTTCAATTTTAAATAGTTTTGTGAAAATGTTAATAAATACCGTTAATTTTAAGTTATATGTATCAGGGCTAAATAGTATATTTAATGAGCACGCCGCGATTAAAAAACGTCAAGCTAATGCTACAAAAGCAAGGTTGTATTTTATGCTTAACGCGAGGAGCAAACTCACTCTCAAAAGCAAGCTGCTCCTCTACACAGCAATTACTTGGCCAATCATGGTGTGCTCCAATATGGACGTATGCTCACCGTTATCATATGAAGACTCTCCAGATTGTCCAAAATAAATCACTGAGACAGATATTGTGATCAACGAAAAAAACCTGTTTTGAAAAAAATGTGGGTTACGTTCTTTTTCCTTTCCACAGTCAATATACAAAAAAGTTTTACTGTCACTTTGCCTCTCTACGGTCGATTTGTGTATTTGTGAATTTGTAAAAAAAAACTCACATCGATACAAATCTATATAGTATGATATGTATACCATATTAAATAATTAAACATATAAAAAAATTATCAAACATGCAATGAATATGTTAGGTTCGAATTAAATTTTATCTGGGTATATATTTTACGCCAAAAAAACGTCATAATGATAACAACAATGAATAAAGGTTAAAGTATTTTTTTCATGTAAATTATAGCGAGCCAGTAAAAAAACTACACAAGGAATCGGGGAGATAAAAAAAAATTAACGCAACATCACCCAAAAAAAATACAAGCTATGTAAATCAGTATTCAAAATGTAAAAATCTGTATACACTAACTCATTTCAATATACTAATGACTATTTTCTACATGAATATAATCATACCACAACTATAGTACTATAATAACTTTAAAATGTCATAAATTAAAATATTTCGTACTTTATTCGGATACGTAGTGTAGTGGTAATTGTTGGGCTTCCGTGACGGATATCATGGGCTCAATCCCCAGTGGGAACAGATTTTTTAAAAATCGATTTTTCCTGGTCCCTGTGTGATAAAATTTAGATATTTTTAGTAATTGTGAAAAACGGTAGAATGTGACTTTTCTCAGCTACGTACATTCCCACCTGAATAACATTTGTTTTTTCATTTTAAATTGTGAAGCAGCTAGCTATCTGGCGTCAATAATTGAAAACATTCATACCTAGCATATAATCTGATTATTAAATACAAATTATTGAAAAACTCCAGAAGATAATTACGTATTGATGGCGATTGAAAAACTGTCCTATTGAAATTAGATAAATTTGTTATGTTAATACTAACAATTGAAAATGAATAGCCACTGACCGAAACTGGTCATAATAATATTTGTATCCATATCTGCTACCAATGTGGAGCATATGACCTCTTAATAGAGATATCTTAAGATAAGTTTTTTTACGAGAAATTTTTGTTATTCATTCGCTCAACCTCTCTTTTACAAAGAGTATATATAAATAGTGGCAATAGAACGACAAGGCTATGACACGACAAATGATTAACTTATCGCTCTCGCTACGCCCAGTTATCGAAGGATCGGAAGAGTGGGATGGAATGTTTATCCATCCATGCGAAAACCATTGAAAAATGCTGTTCATGAGACTCGAACCCGTGAGTTCCGGCACGGAAGCCAACAACAACGCTAACCACTACTGCACCATAGTACCCGACGAAGTTTGTAATAATAATAAAATATTCGACGTGTAGTATAATATTTTGATAGATTATTACAAAAATAAACTAAATACGACTATATTTTTTTTTATTTGAACCGTTTCGTTTTTGCACTAAGCTTATTTACTAATATAATATCTTTTAATCAACAATATACTTACATTTATTTTTGATTAAAATATAATCTTTTTAGTGCGTAAAGAATTAGTGAAATAGATTCTGCTTATAAAAATTATTTCTCTTATTTGAATAAAATAAATTGCAGCTGTTGCCGTATCAGCGCCGAGGTGCGATCGCTGTATCACTTACGGCCACTTTTGATAAACGACTTGGTAAACATCGCTCGAACATTCTGTTAATGCAATAAAGCTGCTATATCAACTCCTACACGTTCTTCGCCTCAAAAAGCGTTGATTAAAATGTTTTGTATAATGATTTTCAATATAAAGTTATAAATTACATATGGCGTATAGCGAGTTCATTGAATCAAGGTTATAAGGGGTCATGTGTGTATGTATGTATAAACAGTGCTATAGAATCAAAAACACTAGCCGTTGTGCCCACCGCCACCACTTAATTTTTATTCAACAGTAAATGTCGTTTAACCGGCTGCGTGATCGAATGTCAACGTTGTTGACTTAGAACACGGAGGTCACGAGCTCGAATCTCAATACGGATAGTTTTTATAAATTCATTTTTCAATCACGAAGGCATGGAAGTATGTGATGTATTGAATTCCCTCCCACTCATCCTGTCCTAAAAAAAACGGGTGTAGCGAGAGTATAACTTTTTTACTATATCGGGTTTAGCTTTTCCGGTTCTAAGCTCAAGAAATGCAACCCCAATACCCACATTTTCTTAAATATCTGTGATATGGATGATACAATGTTTATAATTAAGGTATTCTTATATCATAGTTTATGGACTTTTTGTAGTTTATATAAATACGCGATAACGCGATAAGCGCCCGCGAAATGCGATCGTTCGTAAGATAGCTGGGCTAAACTCGTCAGTTGCAATTTCATATGTGTGCTGGGATGACGTCTTTTTTACGCGCAACTTAAAATATGATTATTCATTAAAAAACCACGGATTTTTATAAAAAAAATGTATAAGCCCTTAATTAAAGCCCTTGGGTTATTTTATTTTGAGATTCATAAGAATAAGGCCAATAATGAGGAAACCACTGAGGTCCCTAAACGACCCCCATCGGCAGAGAAGTATTTTTCTTGTCTCCGAGCCGCGAGAGTTAGTTTCGACTCGTCCTTGCTTTATCAAAAATTGTTTAATCGAGACGTTACCTATTCAAAAAAAAATGTTTTTTTTAATACTCTATCTTTCGGCAAAACACTCTGATCCTTTGTAATTGAAATAATATATAAATTAATGTTTTGCTGTTTTTTCGTTACTTGAAATAATATTATTAATTAACGTTCTTTCAGTATACAATTTTCTATAATAATTCAATCAATGTTTGAAATTATCATGACCGGTTTCAAATAACGCAATATTGATGTAAAGACAGTCAAATTCTAATAAAAAAATATTTAGGTTTGTTTGAGTGGTACTAAATCGAGAAGTGGTTGTATTTATGTATGGGGATGTAATTCACTATTGCATTAACCATCTTTAAATTTTCTTTAATTAATCAAAAAAAAAACCAATACCATCGTTATTGGTGGAAAGGATGGAAAGCAAACAATATAAAAACTCATTCCTTTTGTAATGATTGACTGTGCTTTTTTATTACCTCTGTACTCCCAAGTCTTCACGAGTCTTGCATACAACGAGACAGTATTAAATATCATCATTTACATTTTCTTATACGTTTAAAATAAACACCATCTTTCAGTTTGGCATTATTTGCATAGCATAAAACATACGTTGGAAGTATTACTATTTGTATAACAAAAGGCGAAGAGTTGGCTTGTTATGCCTGCAAAATATAATCTAAAGGGATCACCAACAATTCTTTTCATCTCAAAGTCGCTTCCTGCCTCTCCTTTTTTTAAGTTTTTTTTTTACCATGTCCGCTACAAATGTTGAGCATTTTGACTCCCAAAAGAATTTTTCCCTTTTTTTACAATACAGTAAAACCCCCATTTACACACAATTCGGGACAGTGTAGTTCGAGGTAGTGTAATTGGGCGAGTGAATCTCATATAAAATGATGTATTTGTTTTTTTTTCGCAAAAACTTAGATTTTCCTTAGTTTTGCAAATAAAAAAAATTGGACAAAATATTTAGTTACTAAGTAAGAAAGAACACATAGACAGTTGCCCGGCTATACGTGTATAGCCTGGCACGTGTTGAATACACAGATGCTAGCCAACGTTTGACTGTATGCGCCGCACAGACGACCGTCTCGTAGCAACGAAAATGGAATGCGGCAGTGCAATTGAGGGATGTGCGGCGAATATTTCAAACCAGCGCGTAATTTGGGGTAGTGTAATTGGTGATTCTACCATACTAGCTTAGTAGAGATACACAATACATCTTAACATATTTTGAGAAATATCTAAATATTGATAAAGTAATCACAAATCACAAATAATCACCAATAATCACAAATATGTCCGTACTGATGTCCTCGGGTCTTTTCCTTCTTCTACGAAATATATTTGCTAGCGTACTTGAAAATTATATATATACTACGAAAAATGATTGTTAGCAAACTTGAACATTATTCCAAAAATATAATAATTTACAATTTAAAAACTGCAGGGCTGTCGATATATGAGCCGAGTTCGATTTCTGCTACTACGAAAAATGATTGTTAGCAAACGTGAACATTATTCCAAAAAATAAATATTTTACGAGGTCTATTTCTGCTACTACGAAAAATAGTTGTAAGCAAACTTAAACATTATTCCGAAAATTAAATAATTTACGAGGTATATTTCTGCTACTACGAAAAATGATTGTTAGCAAACTTAAACATTATTTCAAAAATTAAATAATTTACAATTTAAATACTGCAGGGCAGGGCTGTCGGTATATGCCCCGAGATATATTCTTTTACTATCAGAATTTCTGGCTTATTCCATAAATAGGTTCGTAAGTTATTTTTCAGGCCAGTAAATTTTCTGACCACTTAAAAATGCAACCTCAACGGGCTTACAGCTAGTCGTAATAAATTGACTTCAAGTAGTAGTATTCAGAGCAAATTTGTGTAAATTAAGAGGATTACAGATAATCACATTAGCTTCTTGTAACGGTATGTTTCACGGTGATTTCTTAGATATTTGTTTTTACTTTGTGTTAGTAACTTTCATTTGTGTCCATAATAAAGACTATCTACCACTGCAATAGTTACATACTTCAAGATGGTGAACTTTTTTAGGGGCTTCATGTTTTTCTGTTCACAGACGAACGACCTTGACGTCTTCCAGACTCAATAAAGTCGGTTGTATTTTCCGAATCGGTGAATATATCTTGTTTTAAAAGTTTCGGAGCTGGCATTCGACCACAGAGCCAGTGCGTCTTTCGCTTATATTAGTCTAACCATTGTCAAATGAAGGGTCTTCGCGAAATAAATATCTCGCCAAATGCTAAGGCGTCTTTTTTAAATTGTCGAAATAAATTTTTACTCAACTCATCTTAAAATTAATAAATACGTTTCGAATCATAATAATAAATCAAAAATTTTCATTTCATTCGGCGGTGACATTGTCGAAGTTTATTTTAATTATAATAACTTTGTTACTTCACTTGGGTAAGTGCAGGGGTGGGCTGGCGCGAGCACCTTGTAAAATTATACTTAGACCGGCGAGCACCTTGTTAATTAAAGATAAAACAATATTATCAGATCAAATGTGTATATAACTGCAATTTCTGACGTATATATTATCTACGACAGCTTCAGTATACACAGCACTACATTTTTAGCCATTTTGATTGATAATTTTACAGTAAATTGCATATTCTTACATATTATACGTGTTTTATGTAACAATCGATTGCTTATTTAAGTATTGTATGTAACTGCACAGGAATGTCAAACAAATCTCCAAAACACGGAGAATTGTTTTGAGGTTAAGCGATCCCCCTTGTTAACGTATTGGCAGCCCATCGATGGGTGAGTGGACAATTAGCTACCGTTATTGACTTGAAAATAATTATATAGAATGTATGTATATATTTCCAGAATTAAATATAGTTGAGAAGAAAGATACCATGTGCCATAAATCAAAAGTGTGAGTAGTTCTTAAAGACTTGATAACTGTTAAAAATATATATTTATTTTGATATTTAAACTAGCCGGTTCCCGACAAACGTTGCATTGCCACTCAAA